>CAWUFW010000128.1:1805000-3122500 GCA_963921515.1 Calotriton arnoldi | reverse complement strand
TAAGCTTGAGGCAGCTGTCCTTCATCCAGATGCCGACGGCCTTCATCCCGTTGTGGAAGTTACTCTTGGCGGCTGTGGGTTCGTCTGTGAGGGAGAGAATCAGCTGGATATCATCAGCGTGGGAGACGATGTTGTGTCCGTGACTTCAGACGATGGCTGCAAGTGGGGCCTGGTAGATGTTGAAGAGGGTGGGGCTCAAGGAGGATTCCTGTGACACCCCTCAGCTGATCTCTGTGGGTTCTGAGTTGAACGGTGTAAGTCTGACTCTCTGTGTTTGGCCGATGAGGAAGTAGCAGATTCATTCTAGGGCTTTGTCATGAATGCCGGCGTCGTGGAGTCTTGCACTGTGGGTGTGGTGGGAGACGGTGTCAAAGGCAGCTGAGAGGTCCAGGAGGATGAGGGCAGCAGTTTCGCCTTGGTTGAGGAGGGTGCGGATGTTGTCTGTAGCGGAGAGGAGAGGGGTCTCGGTGCTGTGGTTGCTTCTGAAGCCCGATTGGGAGAGGTCCAGGTTGTGGTTTGTTTCGATGAACTCGGAGAGTTGGGCGTTGATGGCTTGCTCAATTATTTTGGCTTGGAAGGGGAGCAGAGGGATGGGTCTGTAATTCTTGAGGTTTGTCAGGTCGCAGAGAGTTTCTTCAGCAGGGGGTTGATCTCTGTGTGCTTCCAGTCTTCAGGGAAGGAGGCGAACTCGATGGAGCAGTTGATGGTGTGGCAGAGTTCGGGTGGGATAGAGGTTCCAGCTCTGTTGAAGATGTGGTGATGGCAGGGGCCCGAGGGGGCTCCGGAGTGGATGCTCTTCATGATCCTGAGGGTGTCGTCAGAGGTGAGGGTGGTCCAGTTGGGCAAGGTCTGCTGGTGTCTGGATCCACTGGGTTTGGTGGTAGTGGGTGGGTCTTGGGTTGCGAAGCTGTCGTAGATCTCATTGATCTTGCAGTGGAAGAAGGTGGTGAGGTTGTTGCAGAGGTCCTGAGAGGAGGGAATGTCTGCTGTCTCTGTGCTGGGTTTGGCGAATTCTTTGACAACGGTTGTGTGTGTTGACGTTGATGTGTTCCTGGATGGCTGCTTTCTTTGTTGTTCTGATGAGGTGGTGGTGTGCGGTGACGACTGATTTGAAGACTGTGTGGTCTGCCACGATCTTACCGCTCCTCCATCTTTTCCCGAGCCGTCTACAGGTGCGCCTGGACTCTTGGAGGGTGGGGGAGAACCAGCTGGCTTTCTTGGAGGGCTGCTTGCCTGAGGGGAGCCAGTGTGTTGGCGCAGTTGGAGATCCAGCAATGGAGGTTGCGTGCTGAGGTGTTGGCATCCGTGGATGTTGGTGGTGGGGTTTTGCTGAGTCTTCGGTAACCTTGGTCTACGGTAACCTTGTTCCAGCTTCTGCGAGGATCGCAGTGCCATGGTGGCATACGGTGGGTTTGGTGAAGGAGAAGTGGACGCAGTGATGGTTTTTCCAGAGTGGCTCGGAGGTGTGGCTGACAGAGATGTTGTTGCTTGCAGAGAAGATGGGGTCTAACATATGTCCTGCTGAGTGGGTTGGTCTTGTCAAGCCCCATTTGCTTTATTTTCGTTTTTTGTTTGGCTTTGTTTTTTTGTTTTTAATAATGAAGTTCTTACATAGGCCTACCAGTGTTTAGAGAAGCATTGCCAAGATTACCAAGGGATTGACTCTATTCTTAACGAGCTCAATCCTCAGACTAAGCACACAAACTGGACGTCGCATAAATGAAGGGGTTTCAAACCCTTTCTTGTGATATTTATCGACAAGGGGGACCATGCTCAATTTGCCTGGCCGTCCACCACCACTAGTTATTTAAGCACCTCACTAAGGGCATTAGGGCGGAGTCTCTCCAATCCATCACCTTATTCTCTTTCTCCATTTGCTCTTGCTCAAATTTGGATTTTGTAATACAAAGTTTTGCTGTACCAAACCCTTTCTGGTGATATTTATCGACAAGGGGGACCATGCTCAATTTGCCTGGCCATCCACCACACCTAGTTATTTAAGCACCTCACTAAGGGCATTAGGGCGGAATCTCTCCAATCCATCACCCTATTCTCTTTCTCCATTTGATTTTGCTCAAATTTGGATTTTGTAATATAAAGTTTAAGCAGTTTTGTGACCAAGTTTGTTCTTTTTTTCCTTCTTAAAGTTATAAATGGTGAACTCTCTGGAGTAGAATTCCGGAATGGAAGACGAACCCATCTCCCTGCTCCTTCTCCAGACAGCACCAATATCAATTTATGGAATATTTTGAGAAATAACATTGGTAAAGATCTGTCTAAAGTCTCGATGCCAGTCGAGTTGAATGAGCCTCTCAACACTCTGCAGCATCTCTGTGAAGAAATGGAATATAGCGAATTATTAGACAAGGCTTCTGAGACCGAAGACCCTTACGAACGCATGGTACGGTAATGCTGGAAGAGTCTGATTTGTTAAATGCATGGTTTTCGATAATTGGTCATTTCCCCAGTGCGCTGCGCATACATAACATAATGTACAAGTTTGCTAGTTAAGAGTAACTATACACTATCAGTAAAATTTAGAGCACATTGGTATATGCCTTTAGTATAGACTGGATCTGGAAACTTTTTCTTCTAGCAGTAGCTGTCTTGTCATTGAGTGCCATGTGACTCCATTCTCGGCTCTGCCTGCACAGGAAGTGGTAACACTGGCCAACATATTGTGCTGCCTAGCACCCCAGTGTTGGTTCCTGTTTCTATTCGCCTTACTGATGAGGATGCAGAGCTCTTCGTTGGTATTCACCTAATTCATTGAGGTTTCCAACAGCAGACTATGTCAAATGTCACATCTCAAAGTATCAGGGGCCAAACCACGTTGATGTTCTTGAAATAACTCCCTATCAGATCCCCACATCAGCTATAAGTATTGTCTTTGTCCTCACCAAGATCCTTCAATGTATGACTCCTGTACCTCAGTGCACCCAAGGGCCATTGGGGAACAGAAAGTAAATGTGAACAAGAATAAGAGAAAGGCAGAAAGTGCTGCAAAGTAAGGATCAGAGCAGAAACGGAGGAAAGTGTGTCTGTATGTATGTGCCAGTAACTCTGTAAGGATCACAAACACAGAAAAAGCCTGTCTCTTCCTTGTTCTTCAAAGTCTAATGAAGGAAAGGTCTGCAAGGACCAGAATGCATCCATAAGATAAGCTGGGAATGAAAAGTGAAGCGGTGTTTGCACTGTGTTGCAGAGAGATCATTAGAACACAGGGCTGAATGGAGGACTCCACAGACACATTGGGAGCAGTGCCTGATGGCAGAATCCTGACATCTCTCGTATTCCAAGAATCCTCTACAATACACCCTTAACATTTGTCTTTTATTTAACTTTCCAGATACCAAAGCTTAAGTTTTTTGATTGCATGCTGTTATGATTAGTACTCCTTTTTTCCACTTTGTCCATTGCCCTCCCTCAATTCATCTTCAAATGTCATATTTCACTACTCTACTCTTTTAATTCCCCACTGTATAACATTTGTTCTCTGTCTCCAACTAGGTTTTTTCAGTATTACCTTTGAATATATTAACAATGTAGTCCTTACACATGTCTCTTGTATTATACGTTCGTTGCATACCGGTCTGGAACCTGGGCGCAATAACAACTGCTGCCTCGCATCACCATGCTTCACAGCGGGAACTTTCACCTGCGTCCACTGTCAGTTCACCTCCACCACAGCACCAACCAACACCACAGTATCCAGCGTCACGCCAGTAATGGATGCTGACACCTCCCCCCCTCGAAGTAGCTCAGCTGCCTCCTGTTCAATGCCAGATCGCTCTGCAGTCACGCCATCAAAGTCTTGGACACCATCTCCACCCTCACTCCCGGTGTGACCATCATTACAGAGACCTGGCTCACGCCCACATTGGCCCCAAACTTCGCCACGGCAGCTCCTAGCGGCTACAAAAAGAAACACTGAAGCAACAGACACAGAAGTGGCATCGCCATCGTACTCAAGGAATCAATCACCTGCACCATCCCTGATGACGATACCAACCGATTATGGAACACATGAGCTTCCAGCTCTGCGCTGACACCAAAACCACCATTAAAGGCACACTGGCATACAGGCCACCAGGACCACAAACCAGCCTCAGCGATGCCATCGCTAAATTCATCACCCCACTCTCCGACGAATCCGAACACTACATCTTCCTGGGAGACCTCAATTTTCACCTGAACGACTCCACCTACACCAACTCCACCGAACTCTTGGAAAGATTGAACAACATCAGCCTGGAGCAGGTGGTCACTGACCCCACACACAAGGACACGCTGGACCCCATCTTCACGCCCAACAACAGAATCAGATAAAGGCACACCTTGGAACTCGCCGGTCGGACCACGCCATCGTACGCTTCACCCTCACCTAACCTCTCCGCACCACCCCATGCCAACACAGCGCCCCCACTGCAGCTGAACCAAGGTCACTCATCAACAATGGACCGACGTCCTCAGCACCACACAGCCCAACATCACCACCAACCTGGACCAGAGAGTAGAGAACTTCAGCAACTAGATCACCAGCACCACAAACCAAGTCGCTCCCACCAAACCAGACAAAACGCACATACCCACCAAGTGAGCCAGCTGGTACACACAAGGACTTAGCACGTTGAAGTGCAGGTGCAAACAACTGGAAAGAAGATGACGCACCAGCAGGAACCACACCGACCGAGCCACCTAAAAATCAGCCCTCAATGACTACCACCGCCAGCTCAAAGACACAAAAAAGGAGTCCCTGACCCACTGAATTGAGACCAGTGCCAACCAAACCAAGGAACTCTTTACCATCGTCAGAGAGTTCACCTGCTCATCAGCCACGGAACTCTCGATCCCCTCCTCACAAGAACTCTGCGACGCCCTCGCCAACTACTTCCACAACAAGATAGCAACCATTTATAGAAACTTCGATCCTCAACCCTCCGGCCTTTTCAGCAACGCATCGACCACAACCATTGACCACCTGCTCACTGCATGGGAACAACCCAGCACACTGATCACAACCACTCTTATGAACACCATCCACTCAGGAGCACCCACTGACCCATGCCCCCATCGACTCTTCAACCTCAGAAGAGACGCGATCAGCCACCTGCTCACCACCATCCTCAACGCCTCCATAACCACAGCCACCTTTCCTGATGCATGGAAACATGCAGAGGTTAGGCCCCTCCTCAAAAAACTTCGGCAGACCCGAGTGAGCTCCATAACTAGCGCCCCATCTTCCTGCTCCAGTTCCCCGCCAAAGGCCTGGAGAAGACCATCAGCCTCCAACTCACCGAACACCTGGGGAGGAACAACTTGCTGGACCCGTCCTAATCAAGCTTCAGAGCCAACCACAGCACAGAGACAGCCATGATCGCTGCAACAGAGGAGTATCAGCTGCCCTTATCCTCCTGGATCACTCTGTAGCTTTTGACACTGTCTCCCACCACACACTCATCAATCAACAATGCCAGATTGGAATCACAGACAATGCACAGATAGCATCCTTTCTGACGGGACACACCCAAAAAGCCTGCCTTCGTCCCTTCACCTCACAACACAATCACACCATCTGTGGCGTGCCCCAAGGCTCATCCCTCAGTCCAACCCTTTTCAACATCTACATTACACCTTTTCACACATTGTCAGATCAAGTGACATCAAGATCATTTCCTACGCCAACGATACACAGTTCGTCCTTTCACTCAGCAGACCTTACCTCGACTAAGACCAACTTCCACAACTGTGAAAGAAGAACGTTGCGGCATGGATGAAAGACAACTGCCTGAAACTCAACAAGGACAAAATGAAAGTCCTGATCTTCTGCAAACACACCACCCTCTGGAACGAATCCTCGAGGCCCGTGGAGTTCGGACCAAACCCCACGCAGAAAGACCACGCCCGCAACCTCAGCATCATCCTGGACAGCGAACTCTCCATGCAATGTCAGGTCAACGCCGTATCCTCAGCCTGCTTCTACACTATCTGCCTGCTCCGCAAAGTCTTCAGATGGCTCCCCATCAGTACCAGAAAAACTGTGACACAGGCTTTCATCACCAGCCAACTAGACTACGGCAATGCACTCTATGCAGACATCACCCCAAAACTCATGCAAAGACTCCAGACAATCCAGAACGCAGCAGCCAGACTGATCCTCAACCTGCCAGAGAGGACACACATCACCCAGCTCCTGAAGGACCTCCACAGGCTCCTCGTCCAGAAAACATGCCTTTTCAAGCTTCTACAAAGCCCTCCACAACCAAGGACCACCGCCTGCACTTCCACCGATCAACCAGGAATCTCTGCTCCACACACCTTGCCCCTGCACAGACACCACGTATCCGCTGCTGCCGCTCCGGAGGACGCTCTTTCTCCCACCTCGCTGCCAAAGCCTGGAATGCCCTCCGCTTTCACCTCCACACCTTACCCTCGCTGACCCACTTCAGGAAGGGACTCAAGACCTGGCTCTTGAACTGATACCTGAAGCACAGCGCCTGGACACCGCCGGGGGTGATTAGCCATGCTATACGCATACAACGTGATTGATTGATACCTGTTTGCTGTCTTTTTTATGTTGCCTAGTTTCATTACGTGCCTCTTCCGATCTTGTTTTGCCCAAACCTGTTTTTACTCATTTCTTAATTCTCCTAAGTACTAGAATGCCTTACTGGTTTATGTTTGTGCTCCTTTGTCCCTGAATTATTTCCACATCCTGCTGAAAATGTATTTACTCCCATTGTTTCTGTTGATTACTCGCTGCACCTTAATTCACCTACTAACAACTGTATGGGTGCAATGGTGTGCTTGAGCTTCGGAATGCATTGGCTTGCATTTAGGCTGTATCAAAGCTTGGCTTCGATATAAGTTGTCATCCTTTTTTTTTGTGGAAACATGGGATTATTATTAACACTCTTTCAGCTATAAATGTGTGATGGTACAACAGCTGCTTCTAATGCAGACACTATTTTAGTGATTTTATTTAATATATAACTCCTGATAGCAGACGTTATTGTCACTGATGTGATCTATGAATTAAGTGTTAATTGCATCAGTGGTGGTAGAAGTATTGACGATAGTAGTGATATCCTAATTGGCAATTTGATTAGCTCTTCAGTAGTGGAGATGAGCTTGTGTGGGCCCTTAACAGCTGCATACCACAACTTTTGTAAATTTAGTGGAAACCTCAATGCGTTTTTAAATATGTGTTATTTCTAGTCTCTATTGCCCGTGTACTCAGGTGAAATTAGCTATGTGGTTAAATCCAAGTAGTTACTAAATATGTCAAGCAAAAACTATGTCTTTAAGAAACTAATGTACAGGCAATCTATGACACTGCATTACCTAACATGATTTTTTTAAATATACAGTTTATTAACATTAGGAAGGTTTTTTTTTTTTACTATACGCAACTAATATATCCATCCAATACTTTTTAAGTACTTAGAAGACATGGTTCAAAGGAAGCTGTTTCCAGTTTGAGGAAGATTAGTATATTATTCTTTCACAACCCTTAATAATGCACAAAAGCCCCATTGAACATGTAGTTTTCCAAATGCCAGTACAGAGATAATGGGAAAAAGTACAAACATGTGAGGGTACAAAGCTAACAAAAGCTAGTTGGAAACCATGTTTCTTCATGCTTCCTGAACTGTTATAGCATTGCAGACCCTCTTGCTTAGATAGGAACACAGTGACGGCTGCCACCGAGTAGCACGGGTGGGGCGGGTTGAAAAATAAATTAAATTGTGACTTACCTTGCCACCATACCGCTGCCTCGCATCATCCTCTGAAGCAGGAAGCACTCGGGCACACAGGCTCCCGTGAGCCAATCACAACGCTACAATGAAGCGTTGTGATTGGTCTGAGCGCCGTGGATCGGCGCCCAGATGGGGACAGGCAGCCTGTGCATGTTCCTCCTGGTGCGGAACATGCAAAGTGCTCAGGACTGTTTGGCAGGCCCAAGAGGGACGGCCAAACCATCATGCTCACTTAAGTGCCCACCATTCCTCCCCTTGCTGGCTGTGACGACAGCCAAGCCCTGCCCCGTCCTGCAAAGCTGCATGACAAAGGGAATATAAAATGATAATAACGTAGTGTTATTATCATTTTATTTTTCCATTTTCCACTGCAAAAAATGCATTGGGGCGGCGCGCCTCTGCCTAGCGGAAGAGCCGCCACAGTAGGAACACCAAATAGGTGATACATTCATTAATCATGTAATTAGTTTTTCATTACACTATCAAGATGCAGCTTTGACGTCCCACATTGTGTTCTCTTGTACCGGACAATTTCTAACATTGCATACCCATGCGTATTTTCTTGTTGAACAGGTACTTATTGCTGCATTCGCAGTTTCAGGATATGCTTCTACCTACTACAGAGCAGGAAGCAAGCCTTTTAATCCTATGCTTGGGGAGACGTATGAATGTGTGCGGGAAGACAAAGGATTTCGTTTTTTCTCTGAGCAGGTAAGTCCATTATCTTAGTAGGAACTGTAAAAAAATGTTGCCCTTCTGGGAAATGAATGGTTCCATCCTAAGCGTAAATGCTGCGTTTTTAGTGGGAGAATGGGGGTGACTCTTGTCGGTTGCTGGCAGAGGTTATAGATATGTCAGAAAGGAGTTCTTTCATGAGCACCTCTGCCCTCAAATCCTCATGTTAGATTTTGGAGTTCCTCACTAAAGGTGCAGAAAAGTCATATCTAAAAGAGCTGAATACAATCCAACGATGCTACTAAGAGGGTACAGGACAGCAAGACCATAAACCCTGGACCCCCTTAACTTTCTAAGCAGAATGTTCATGTGTGAGGATTATTTATTTTAGTGATGATTGGATTGCTTGGTTGACCTTGTTGACATCACTGGAATTATCCATTATTGGGGTATCTTTCATAGATTCACATGCTTGCATCATTCCCCGTCGTCAAAGTGGGAGTCCCACGGTAATATACATAAAGCAGTAATTAAAGAACTTCATAGGCTATTATGGAGGCATCCAAGGATTTAATAGCCTATCTACCTCCTTTTTAAAAAAGGACTAAACTGGAACACAACCAATCAGCACCTAGCACCCTCTAGAACCTTCCCCAAAAGAGGCTGAGTCCCTCAGATTTTCACCGCACGTCGTGTGTGAAGGCAGTGTCCTTGAGCTCTGCTCAGTTTCTTCTACAATTTCTCAGATAAGTCTCATTTTGATTTTCTAAAGTACAATGTCTGATAGGAAAGGACTATTTCGACCCTGTAAATCCTGTGGGGAAAAAAGGGTTCACATTGATGATGCTCACAAGGATTGTATCTATTGCCTTTATCCTAATCATGAGGCAAAACAATGTAAAATCTGCCACACCTTTTCTTCCAAGACTCTCAGAGATAGAGAAGGCAGACTTTTGATTTGGCTAAAGAAGACTCAAGGAGCATCTTCTGATGAGGAGAGCGACACTTCCTCTAAATCCCACAAGAGGCCCAGGTTGCCTGAAGGTCAGCCTGAGGAGTTAAAGAAACACCTGAAAACCTCACATTTGACCAAAGAAGCTCAAAAAAAGGAGAACAAACCTAAAGTCTCCTCAGAGCTCGTCATTCCTCATCATTCTGGGACTTCTAAGGAAAGATTAAATCCTTCCAAGCATAAATCCAGCCTTAGATCCTTATCAGCGTTTGTTTCACCGTCGACGCCAGTCTCTTCAGCTACACAGACCTCCTACAACGTCGACTGCGAGTATCAAAGCACCGATATCGTCGACATTATCTTTACCGTCGACGAAAGCCTCAGCGTCGAGGTTGTCATCGTCGACACCTGCGGCAGAGACGACATCTTCACCGTCGACGACCGCTCCATCGCGGACGAAAGTTCCACTGTTGACGATGGCTCCACCGTCGATGAGCACACCGTCGACATCGACGATGATTTTGCGGTCGGCAGGGAAATCAGTGTCGCTGACGATCCCATCGTCGACGGGCTGGTTTTAAATCACTAGGCAAAATTTTGCCCTTGCTTCCAAGTCACCTTCTAGACACAGAAGAAACGGATGAGGATGATGGTCCCTTTGGGACTGCGCATAGTCCTTCTGAACTCAATGTCAAGTGTCAAGAGGAGGATGAGGACTATTTTGACGAGGAGCAGTACTACCAACACTAACCTGTTCCTCCTACTCAATATCAGCATTTTAGATATTATGTTGATCCACCAAGGCAAGAACCTGCTCATTTACCTTCCTCTTTAATTCAGGACTTACAGGCTATGCTCACGAATTATAGGAAAAGGTTTCCGCCACAGGAAGAACACATTACTGTGCCACCGCCTCCATCGGCACCACCTGTAATACCACTTACACCAACGCTGCCTCCTCCTGCTACTCCTAGGATGACGCCACGTCCCATCATCCCTGTTCCTCCTAGAGAGGATCCAACCTCTTTGGAAGAAGAGCCTGAAGAGGGTGAAATCCAGGATCCCCCCTCCACCTACTGATGAATGGGATACATATATTTTGCCTACACCATCTCCTCCTCCTTGTAATCCTTCTGACTCACCTCCTGAGGACATTGGAGGATTTCATAATCTAATGGACAGGGCCACATCAAGATTTCATCTACCTACAATAGCCAAGCAATCAGATTGTTTCCTTTATGACTTTAAAGAACAATCGAGGAAATCCATAAGATCTATACCCATTATAGACCACATTTGGCAAGAAGGGCTTAATGTAATGAAAACACCGGCTACTGTGGTGCCTGTATTGCCAAGACTAGATAAGAAATACAGGGCGCCCGAGGATTCCCCCGCTTGCTTAATGGGCCATCCCAAACCGGATTCAGTGATCTCCCAAGCGGCTTAGAGACGATCAAAGAACCCTTCCATCCCCATCACGTCTCCACCGGACAAGGAAGGGCGCCGTTTGGATTCGATCGGTAAGAGATTCTTGTCCATGTCGCTATCTCCGTCAGGGCTGCCAATGCTCTAGCTATTCTGGGCCGCTACGATCGGCAGATGTGGTCTGATATTGGAGCCATGATAGATGTTATACCGGACGAAAATAAACAGGAATTCCGTAAGATTTTGGCTGAAGGAGAGCGCACAGCGGCCGAAATTATAGACTGTGCTTTGGACATAGCAACAACTGGTTTTCGGCATCTAGCCGGAGCAGCTGTTTTAAGGCGCCATGGATGGCTTAGAGCAACCTCCTTTCGTTCAGAGGTGCAATCAAAAGTGTTGGACATGGCTTACGATGGGGAAAGTCTATTTGGTAAACACATAGACTAAGCTCTACTTGCCATAAAGAAGGATACAGGCACAGCCAAAGCTTTAGGCACCCTACAATATCGTAAAATGCCCTTTCGGATGCACGAGGACGTGGATTTTCGGGCTATAGAGGCACTTTTCAACGCACCCAGTCTTGTCAATCCTTCTAGCCACAATATTGTCAGGGTTACGAACAGCAATCCTATCGGCATCGAACTACAGTTGGTTTCTCCAGGCTCACGCAGGAAACCAGCCTCACAATCACGCGACTCAGGTCGCAACCAGTGACCTTATCAGGGTACCAGTTGCTACTCCTTCCCCCCCAGTCGGTGCGAACATTTCCCATTTTATCCATCAATGGCGCAATATTACAACTGACAAATGTGTCTTAGATCTCAAATCTTATGGTCACACTCTGGAATTCATCAAGCGGCCACCACACACTCCACCCAGGGGATCTCACCCCCCTCGTCTTCACTTACTAAAACAAGAAGCGAAAAATATGCTACGGAAAGGGGCAATAGAAAGGGTTCTGGTAGCACAAAGAAGAGAAGGCTTCTATTCCCGCTTCTTCCTGATACGCAAAAAATCGGGAGAATGGAGACCCATTTTAGACCTCAGATGTCTGAACAAATTCCTCAAAAACCAAACCTTCAGAATGGTTACACTCTCCGACATACTTCGACGTCTCAACAGCGGGGACTACATGACATCGCTGGATCTAGAGGATGCTTATTTCCACGTTCCTATACATCCCAAACACAGAAAGTTTCTAAGTTTTACAGTGGCTGGTACCCACTATCAGTTCCGAGTCCTACCTTTCGGCGTCAGATCCGCTCCACGGATCTTTACCACGTTTCTGGCCCCAGTAGCAGCTGCATTACGGATCAGGGTCACCAAGTATTTCCATATTTAGACGATTGGCTCCTGAAAGCTCCATCGGCATCTCTAGCGGCTGCAGCTACAAAAGATTGCATGGATCTATTCCGCAGAGTAGGCCTGTCTATAAACCAATGAAAATCATCGGTGTTCCCAAGCCAGACAATGGTTTTCCTAGGGGGCAAACTTGGATACCATTCGCAGCAAAGCTTTCCTCTCACAAGAAAGACAGGAACGGTTGCAAACCTTGAATCTCAAGCTGTCAAAAAGAAAGTACACTTCTGTTAGGACATACAAATCTCTGCTGGGCATGCTTTCCTCTGCTATTGACCTAGTGCCACTAGCTCATCTTCACATGAGACCTTTGCAAGAGGAACTACAGCGTCAATGGATTCAAACTACGGGATCCTTCAACGACGTGATAACTATAACTCCACGCATGAGAGAAGCGTTCGTATGGTGGACTTTGAAGTCACATCTCTCGAAGGGCCTTTCATTTCTGCCCTTGGTCCCAAAATTCATAATCACCATGATGCGTCCATGGAAGGCTGGGGAGGTCACCTCCAAGACCTTCAGATTCAGGGAAAATGGTCCTCTTCACAGCGTCAGATGCCTATCAAAAGGGTAGAGTTGAAGGCCATATTTCTCTCCCTGCAAGCTTTCCTCCCTCGGATAGAAGGTTCATCAGTGTTAGTTCGGACGGACAGCACCACAAGCATGTTTTATATCAACAAACAAGGAGGGACAAAATCTCTGACTCTTTCTCAGGACGCTCAACAGCTTTGGAGCTGGCTGGCACTTCACAGAATATCCCTAAGAGCGGAACATGTGCCAGGGCTTCGGAATACTCTTGCAGACACCCGCAGCAGGACCAAAGACAACTGCCACGAGTGAGAGCTCGAACAAGACCAACTGGACAGGATCTTCTCTCATTGGGGGAAACCAGCGCTGGACCTGTTTGCGCCTCACATCAGCTCCAAATGCCGGTTCTTCGCGAACAGATTCACCCTCCCAAACTCTCGGGGGAATGCCTTTTTGATGCGTTGATCAGGAATTTATGCTTACGTTTTTCCTCCCATTCCGCTGATACCCAGGGTCCTGACAAAGATGAAATTGGAACACTGCCGGCTTCTTCTGATAGCCCCCAGATGGCCCAGGCAGCACTGGTTCACGGAGCTTCTCCTCCTCTCGGAAGCCCAGCCCATCGTCTATTACTGACACCAACCTTGTTAACCAGGAACCAGGGTCAAATGTGTCACCCGGATCGAGCATCTCTTCGCTTGCATGCGTGGCTCCTGAATTCTTTGAATTTAAGGATTTGACATTTGCGCAAGATTGTAAAGACATTATCGCCAGATCTCGTGCAGAGAGCACAAACAAAACATACAGATTAAAATGGAAATGATTCTGGCTTTGGTTCTCCAAAGCAAGGTGCATCCGTACCTTTCATCTCCAGAACAAATACTACCGTACTTACTGTCTTTGGCTAAATTCACCTCGCAGCTATCTCCAGATATAGACGCTCCCCAAAACGTCTATCTCTTTGCTCTACCAGTGTTGTACAACAATTCATGAAAGGCTTATTTCATACTTATCCACCTGTTCAAGCCCCGCCCCCTGAGTGGCACTTGAACGTAGTCCTATCCCAATTGATGAAGCAACCTTTTGAGCCCATCCATAGGGCGGATATCAAGTACCTGACGTGGAAAGTAGCTCTCTTGCTCGCCCTAACATCAACTAGAAAGGTTAGCGAAATACAAGCCTTCACCATAAAACAGCCTTTCCTTCGTTTTACAGATGCAATGGTTATCCTCAGGACGAATCCCAAATTCATCCCTAAGGTTCCATCAAAGTTTTCATTTAAACGAACCTGTCATTCTCAGGACTTTCTTCCCAGATCCTTCTACACCTGCGGAAAGAGCACTGCACTGTCTAGACATCAAAAGATGCCTTAAATTCTATCTGCAAAAGACTAAATCTGTCCACAAGACAGATCAATTGTTTGTAGCATATGGACAAGGTCGTCAGGGGATTGCGGTGTCTAAAACCACCATTGCAATTTTGCCATGATAAGGCAGGCAAGCCTTTGTCATGAACAGTAAAAGCTCACTCCACATGGGCAGTCTCTACATCGGCTGCCTTGTTCGCTGGAATGCCACTTGAAATTTGCAAAGCTGCAACGTGGAAAACAACGCATACGTTCACGAAGCACTACTGCCTGGAATCGGCTCAACGTGCTGATGTAGCAGTGGGACAAGCAGTTCTACGTCATTTATTTCAGTAAGGTGAGCCTCTTTAATTAGAGGATTTTTTCTTTCCTATTATCAGTATTGATTTGTTTAACCCCTTCGCTGCTAGGCCTTTTCCCCACCTGTGCTAAGCCTTTTTTGGGCTATTTGGGGTAGTTTGCGCTTAGGCCCCTGTAACTTTTTGACCACATAAGGTATCCACGCCAAATTTGCGTCCTTTTCTTCCAACATCATGGGGATTTTAAAGGTACCCAGGGTTTGTGGATTTCCCTGGAGGGGACCCAGAAATTAGCCAAAATACAGTTAAATTATTATTATTATTTTTTTAAATGAGAAAAAAGTGCTGCAAATGAAAGCGTCTGGTTTTTTCCCTGCAAATGGTATCAACAAAGGGTTTATGCGGCTGAAATCACCATTTTCCCAGCTTTTAGGGAATGACAGACTTTTGTCAGAAAACCAACATTTTTTACACAGTTTTGGCGTTTTACTGGGATATAGCCTATTTTTGCTATTTTTTGTGCTTCCAGTTAATGGTAGAAATGGGTATGAAAGCAATAATGGATCCTGGAAAGCTATACATTTTTAAAAAAGTAGACAAAATTCTGAATTCAGCAAGGGGTCATTTGTGTAGATCCTTCAAGGTTTTTTTATAGAAACTAACAGTTAAATATAGGAGAAAATGAAAATTAGTTGAAAAAAACAGCCACTTGTGCCAACGTTTTCACCTGTAACTTCTTCTAATTGTGACAGCTGTTTGAAAGCAATATACCGTTACATCCGCTGAGCCTTTCTGGTTGTGGGGATATATAGGACTTGTAGGTTCACCAAGAACCCGACGAACCCAGAGCCAATAACTGAGTAGCGTCTTGCAATGGTTTTTCATTATGTACCGGGTATATAGCAATTAATTTGGGAAAATATATACCTGGAAAAATCGGTATGAAAGACACCTATGTATTTCTGAAATTTGAACAAAATATAGAGTTTAGAAACAGTAGATATTTGCACATTTCCGAAATTGTGAGTACCCATACTAGCATGAGAATTATAGGTCATTTTTCAAAATGACTTCTTTTTTATACATTGTCTTTCATTTGGAAGGCAGAAATGCATCGAAAGTCAATAGGTAATAACAGTTGCTTTACAATTCTGTGTTACCCTAAGACTCCCAATAAAAATGGTACCTCACTTGTGTGGGTAGGACTAGTGCCCGCGACAGGAAACGGCCCAAAACGCAACGTGGATACACTTTATTTTTACAGTGAAAACTGACCCTTTTTTTGCAAAGTGCCTAGCTGTAGATTTTGAACCCTAGCTCTGCCAGCACCTAGGGAAACCTAGCAAACCTATACATTTTTGAAAACTAGACACCCAGGGAAATCCAGGATGGGGTGACTTGACTGGCTCTCACCAGGTTCTGGTACCCAGAATCCCTTGCAAACCTAAAAATTTGTCAAACAAAAACCCATTTTCCTCACATTTCTGTGGTGGAAAGTTCTAGAATCTGCGTGGATCCACAAAATTCCACCCACCCCGCGTTCCCCTAAGTCTTCCGGGAAAAATGGTACCTCACTTGTGTGGGTAGGCCTAGTGCCCGCGACAGGAAACGGCCCAAAACGCAACGTGGACACACCACATTTTCACAGTGAAAACAGACCCTTTTTTTGCAAAGTGCCTAGCTGTAGATTTTGAACCCTAGCTCTGCCGGCACCTAGGGAAACCTGGCAAACCTATACATTTTTGAAAAATTGACACCCAGGGGAATCCAGGATGGGGTGACTTGACTGGCTCTCACCAGGTTCTGTTTGCTCAGAATCCCTTGCAAACCTAAAAATTTGTCCAAAAAACACATTTTCCTCACATTTCTGTGGTGGAAAGTTCTGGAATCTGCGTGGATCCACAAAATTCCACCCACCCCGCGTTCCCCTAAGTCTTCAGAGAAAAATGGTACCTCACTTGTGTGGGTAGGCCTAGTGCCCGCGACAGGAAACAGCCCAAAACGCAACGTGGACACACCACATTTTCACAGTGAAAACGGTCCCTTTTTTTGCAAAGTGCCTAGCTGTAGATTTTGAACCCTAGCTCTGCCGGCACCTAGGTAAACCTAGTAAACCTATACATTTTTAAAAACCTAGACACCCAGGGGAATCCAGGATGGGGTGACTTGACTGGCTCTCATCAGGTTCTGTTACCCAGAATCCCTTGCAAACCTAAAAATTTGTCCAAAAAAACACATTTTCCTCACATTTCTGTGGTGGAAAGTTCTGGAATCTGCATGGATCCACACAACTCCACTCACCCCGCGTTCCCCAAAGTCTTCCGAGAAAAATGGTACCTCACTTGTGTGGGTAGGCCTAGTGCCTGCGACAGGAAACGGCCCTAAACGCAACGTGGACACACCACATTTTCACAGTGAAAACAGACCCTTTTTTTGCAAAGTGCCAAGCTGTAGATTTTGAATCCTAGCTCTGCCGGCACCTAGGGAAACCTAGCAAACCTATACATTTTTGAAAACTAGACACCCAGGGGAATCCAGGATGGGGTGACTTGACTGGCTCTCATCAGGTTCTGTTACCCAGAATCCCTTGCAAACCTAAAAATTTGTCCCAAAAAACACATTTTCCTCACATTTCTGTGGTGGAAAGTTCTGGAATCTGCATGGATCCACACAACTCCACTCACCCCGCGTTCCCCAAAGTCTTCCGAGAAAAATGGTACCTCACTTGTGTGGGTAGGCCTAGTGCCTGCGACAGGAAACGGCCCAAAACGCAACGTGGACACACCACATTTTCACAGTGAAAACAGACCCTTTTTTTGCAAAGTGCCAAGCTGTAGATTTTGAATCCTAGCTCTGCCGGCACCTAGGGAAACCTAGCAAACTTATACATTTTTGAAAACTAGACACCCAGGGGAATCCAGGATGGGGTGACTTGACTGGCTCTCATCAGGTTCTGTTACCCAGAATCCCTTGCAAACCTAACAATTTGTCCCAAAAAACACATTTTCCTCACATTTCTGTGGTGGAAAGTTCTGGAATCAGCGTGGATCCACAAAATTCCACCCACCCTGCGTTCTCCAAAGTCTTCCGAGAAAAATGGTACCTCACTTGTGTGGGTAGGCCTAGTGCCTGCGACAGGAAACGGCCCAAAACGCAACGTGGACACATCATATTTTCACAGTGAAAACTGACCCTTTTTTTGCAAAGTGCCTAGCTGTAGATTTTGAACCCTAGCTCTGCCGGCACCTAGGGAAACCTAGCAAACCTATACATTTTTGAAAACTAGACACCCAGGGGAATCCAGGATGGGGTGAACTGACTGGCTCTCACCAGGTTCAGTTACCCAGAATCCCTTGCAAACCTAAAAATGTGTAAAATAAAAACACATTTTCCTCACATTTCTGTGGTGAAAGTTCTGGAATCTGCGTGGATCCACAAAATTCCACACACCCCGCATTCCCCAAAGTCTTCCGAGAAAAATGGTACCTCACTTGTGTGGGTAGGCCTAGTGCCCGTGACAGGAAACGGCCAAAACGGAACGTGGACACACCACATTTTCACAGTGAAAACGGACCCTTTTTTGCAAAGTGCCTAGCTGTAGATTTTGAACCCTAGCTCTGCCGGCACCTAAGGAAACCTAGCAAACCTATACATTTTTGAAAACTAGACACCCAGGGGAATCCAGGATGGGGTGACTTGACTGGCTCTCACCAGGTTCTGTTACCCAGAATCCCTTGCAAACCTAAAACTTTGTAAAAAAAAACACATTTTCCTCACATTTCTGTGGTGGAAAGTTCTGGAATCTGCGTGGATCCACAAATTTCCACCCACCCGCGTTTCCCAAAGTCTTCCGAGAAAAATGGTACCTCACTTTTGTGGGTAGGCCTAGTGCCCGCGATAGGAAACGGCCCAAAACGCAACGTGAACACACCACATTTTCACAGTGAAAACAGACCCTTTTTTTTCAAAGTGCCAAGCTGTGGATTTTGAACCCTAGCTCTGCTGGCACCTAGGGAAACCTAGCAAACTTATACATTTTTGAAAACTAGACACCCAGGGTAATGCAGGATGGGGTGACTTGACTGGCTCTCACCAGGTTATGGTACCCAGAATCCCTTGCAACCTAAAAATTTGTCCAAAAAAACACATTTTCCTCACATTTCTTTGGTGGTAAGTTCTGGAATCTGCGTGGATCCACAAAATTCCACCTACCCTGCGTTCCCCAAAGTCTTCCGAGAAAAATGGTACCTCACTTGTGTGGGTGGGTCAAGTACCCGCGACAGGCAAGGGCCCAAAACCTATTGAGGCGACATCAAAATGACCTATCGCAAAACAACCTGGTTTATCAAGGCGGACCCCATGAGTTTTTGGCCCCAGGCTCGGCGGCCATCTAGGGAAACCTACCAAACCCACACATTTCTCAAAACTAGACTCCCGGGGTAGTCCAGCGAGGTATGGCTTTTGTGGGTCCCCCTAACATTTTCCTACCCAGAATCCCCTGCAAACCTCAAATTTAGCTGAAAAGGTCACTTTTTTCTCAAATTTCTGTGTGGGAAAGTTCTGGAATCTGCGCGGATCCACAAATTTCCTCCCACCCAGCGTTCTCCCAGGTCTCCCGATAAAAATGGTACCTCACTCGCGTGGGTGGGTCAAGTACCCGCGACAGGCAAGGGCCCAAAACCTATTGAGGCGACATCAAAATTACCTATAACAAAACTACCTGGTTTTGGGGGGGGGGAGGCACCTGGGGTTTTGGCCCCGGGCTCGCCGCCATCTAGGGAAACCTACCAAACCCACACATTTCTGAAAACAAGACACCCTGGGGATTCCAATGAGGTATGGCTTCCGTGGATCCCCCAACGTTTTCCTACCCAGAATGCCCTGCAAACCTCAAATTTAGCTGAAAAAAACACATTTTCTACATATTGTTAGGTGGAATCACTGTGCCGGCACAAATGTCCTAACCCACAGCGTTCCCCTCAGTCTCCCGAGTAAAATGATACCTCACTTGTGTGTGTGGGGCAAGGGCCTGTGACTGGGAAGAGCCCAAAACATAGGGATTAAGGGTATAGCACCGAGAATTCTAAGCACTATATATTTTTTTAAATACGTTTTTAGCCAATTCTGCATTGGAAACCCACCAGGTTGTTTTGTGATAGGTAATTTTGATGTCGCCTCAATAGGTTTTGGGCTCTTGCCTGTCGCGGGTACTTGACCCACCCACGCGAGTGAGGTACCATTTTTATCGGGAGACCTGGGGGAACGCTGGGTGGGAGGAAATTTGTGGATCCACGCAGATTTCAGAACTTTCCCACACAGAAATTTGAGAAAAAAGTGAATTTTTCAGCTAAATTTGAGGTTTGCAGGGGATTCTGGGTAGGAAAATGTTAGGGGGACCCACAAAAGCCATACCTCGCTGGACTCCCCCGGGTGTCTAGTTTTTAGAAATGTGTGGGTTTGGTAGGTTTCCCTAGATGGCCACCGAGCCCGGGGCCAAAAACTCATGGGACCCCCCTTGCAAAATCAGGTTGTTTTGCGATAGGTAATTTTGATGTCGCCTCAATAGGTTTTGGGCCCTTGCCTGTCGCGGGTACTTGACCGACCCACGCAAGTGAGGTACCATTTTTATCGGGAGACCTGGGGGGAATGCAGGGTGGTAGGAAAATTGTGGTTTTTCAGACAACAGAATATTATGACACAGTAATGCAAGGAAAATGAGTGACTATAGTCACATTTTGAGGTTTGCATGGCGTGAGTAAAAAAACATGTTGGCGTGAGTAAAAAAACATGTTGGGATCCATGCGAGGCACACCACCCAGCACTCCCCATTTTTTTTTTTACTTTACAGAAATATCTAAAGTTGGTGAATTTTCCCTAGAGACAGACTACACCTTAGCACAGAAAGACAAATGAGACAAATATGACTGCCTATCCACCTGTTCCTCAAGTACACACACATACTGTTGGATTTGGCTCGAGGGTGAGTGAAAGGTTCAAAATTTATATTTTATTAACAAGAGATTTCACATAAAGGAAATGCACTGTTAATAATTAAAAGGTTAAAAACCAGAACCAATGACTCACAGCTCGTGAGCTGTAAAGCCACGGCAAGGCACCAACCTCTTTACAGGCCATTCACACATCTTTCATACTTGACACACACTTTCACACCACCAACTGCGGCCCCAGCACATTACAACACTCACATTCACTGACAATGTGGAGACAATGTACACCCTGGCAGAGAGAGACAAAAAAGACAAATATGCCTTCAAAATGAACAATTCCTTAAGTACTCACACATACTGGTTGGATTTGGCACGAGGGTGAGTGAAGGTTCAGAGCGTAAAATTCTATTAACAAGTGATTTCACAAAAAGGAAATGCACTGTTAATATTTAAAAGGTTAAAAACCAGAACCAATGACTCACAGCTCGTGAGCTGTAAAGCCACGGCAAGGCACCAACCTCTTTACAGGCCATTCACACACCTTTCATACGTGACACACAAGACCATTCACACCGCCAGCCGCGGGCCCAGCACATTACAACATTCACATCAACAGACAGCGCCTTTCAAGGGCCCATCACTTTCATACACCCACATTACTGACACAGCAATCACACCGGCTGGTGGTTGACATAGTGTCTGCAGTGGCGTTTGACTAGCAGAGTGTGTAATGACCAGCAGCAAGTCACTACTCACACACTGCCAGCCAAATGCCAGCCAAGCACCATCCCACCCACACTGCCAGCCAAGCGCCAGCCACGCACACTGCCAGCCAAGTGCCAGCCCACGCACACCGCCAGCCAAGCGCCAGCCCACGCACACCGCCAGCCAAGCGCCAGTCCACCTACAAAGCCAGCCAAGCGACAGTCCACGCACACCGCCAGCCAAGCACCAGTCCACGCACACCGCCAGCCAAGAGTCAATCCACGCACACCACCAACCAAACGCCAGTCCATGCACACTGCCAGCCAAGCGCCAGTCCACGAACACTGTCAGCCAAGTGCCAGTCCACGCACACCACCAGCCAAGTGCCAGTCCACACACACCGCCAGCCGAGCGCCAGTCCACGCACACCACCAGCCAAGCGCCAGTCCCCGCACACCGCCAGCCAAGCGCCCGTCCACGCACACCGCCAGCCAAGCGCAAGTCCACAAACACCGCCAGCCAAGCGCCAGTCCACACACACCGCCAGCCAAGCGCCAGTCCACGCACACCGCCAGCCAAGTGCCAGTCCACGCACACCGCCAGCCAAGCGCCAGTCCACGCACACCGCCAGCCAAGCGCCAGTCCACGCACACCGTCATTAAAAATGTTTTAACAAGAAAGAAAACACAAACCAATTGCAACTAGATACAAAACTAGAACTACAAAAACAACAGCAGTAACTGAAGACATCATTCTATTGCCAAACGTGAAACTGAACAACTATATAAAACGATACAGACCAGGCAGTACACTATTAGACTCACGGTTGCTCTCAAAAACTCTTTTGAGTGTGATACAATCTGAAACATGTGGGCACACACAGCCCAGGATTAGAAGGACAATCGTCACAGTGCATACGACTCTCCTTCTGCATACCTCTTCGCAAGCAGACTCTACATCTCTTACAGGGATTGGTTTTTTTTTAGTGTGGGAAGAATTAAATCAGGAAAGTGGCGATCTTTCAATCTAGCCACATCCTCCACCACTCCAACTCTAGGAACACTTGCCTGTTCCACAACAACAAGGCTGCCTATCACAGACTCCTGAAACTGAACAAAAGTCATCTTTGACGCAGGAGAACACTCCTTGAACACAACAAAAGCATTGAAAGTTGCTAAATTGAAGAGATGGATGGCCAACTTCTTATACCAAATGTAAGCCTTACAAACAGCAGTGTAAGGTTCCAACCTCTGATCTACTCTATCGACACCATCCATGTGCTTATTGTAGTCTACAATGCACACAGGTTTGCGCACTTCAGCAACCTGACCCCAAACAGTCACAGGTGAAGTACTGTCATCATGAATGGTAGTCAGCATGTACACATCCCTCCTGTCCACAAATTTCACAGCTAGCAGTTCCTCACTACGCAAGGCACTACACTGTCCCCTCTGAAGCTTTTTGCAAACAAGCTCTTTTGGGTAACCTTTACGGTTAAAGCGGATTGTGCCACAAGCAAAAGTATCCACTTTGAACAATTCCTTAAACAATTGCACATCAGTGTAGAAGTTATCAAGGTACAAATGGTGGCCTCTGTTAAACAGTCCTCTAGCAAGATCCCACACAATTTTCTCTGAAACTCCAAAAGTGGACGGACAACCAGGGGGGTCAATAGTGGAATCCCTACCAGTGTACACCCGGAAATTATAGACATATCCTGTCCTACTCTCAGACAACATATACATCTTAATTCCATAACGTGCCCTCTTGCTAGGAGTGTACTGCCTAAAAACCAAACGGCCCTTGAACAGGACCAAAGACTCATCAACAGCTATTTCTTTCCCTGGAGTATAGATCTCTGAAAATCGATCTACAAAGTGATCAAGAACAGGCCGAATCTTAAAAAGACGGTCACAGTCAGGGTGATCTCGTGGCAACGCCAAAGCATTATCAACAAAATGCAGCATCCGAAGCAAAAGTAAATACCGATCACGACTCATAATTGCAGGAAATATGGCCGTTGCCATCAAGGGACTGGTAGACCAATATGAAGCCATGGACGGCTTCCTTATAAAGCCCATCAAAAAAGTCAAACCCAAAAACTTCTTCATCTCATCCAGATTTGTGGGAGTCCACCGGGTAGCTCTAGAGCGGGGCCTAAGTCTGGCACTGTTGTCCCTCAAAAACTGTTCAGCATACAAATTAGTCTGCTCAACAATCTCAGCCAAAAATACATCATCCATAAACAACTGAAAAAACTGTATAGGCAAAAAAATTTCACAATTCACTCTACACCCTACATCCCCACTAAAGGCAGCAAAACCCGCTGCACCATGTTTGGATCAACCCAGAGTCCAGCACTTCCAGTAGGAAGCCTTGCAGCCTCAGGCTGCAATACCGATGTCTCTTGCTGCACCATCGGCACATCAGTGTCCTCCTCTAAAACAGGCACTTCATCCGCACTGAGAGTAGCTTCATCCGCACTGAGAGTAGCTTCATCATCAGATGATTCCTCGTGGACAGAAAACTCACTGCCAGAATCTTGCGCTCCCTCCTCTCCCTCAGACGCACTGTCAGTCTCATAATCCTGCTCAGAGGAAGATTCAAAAAGCATACCAACCACCTGCTGAGCAGTAATTCTACGGCTAGCCAGAATGCTTACTAATAAAGGTAACTTGTAAAAAAAGTCAACAACAATAAATCCTTTGTAAAACAAGTAATAAACAAATTGTGGCTTTAGCACAAAGACCTATATACTCCAACACTATACCACACACGTGCCAGAAGCAGCTAGACTCACCACCATCTACTCTGCACAGACACAGTAAGGACCAACAGTATTCCACTAAAAAAGAAAATTACACATAAGACAACGCAAAACACATCACAAAGAATTTCATGCTCAAAACACTAGCTAAATATGCTGCTATTATGACACCCCTTACAAAAAATTCATTCATGCATGACATTAATACTCATTTGGAGTAAACACAACAAAAATGTTTTTCTTACCAAAAAATGCAACTACGCAAAACTGCAGATCAACCACTGCCGAAACCGCAAACAAGAATCAAAAGCTTTGCACTAGAATAAAAAGGAGAAATAAAACATTACAATCACATATGCAAATAATGCACTAGTCCACACTATCCACCAGCCAAGCAAAGGTGGGCCTAAAAAGCATAAGGCCGATCTGCCTTCACGGGGAGCAGAAACAGCCAAACAATTCACCCTCATAAAGGGGGAGCGACCCTTGCCCAAGGGGTCACTCCCCAACACCAACATTTAAAACGCCCTGGTGTCTAGTGGCTTATACCCCCCTAGGGGACAGATGGGCCTGAAAACATATGGCCGATCTGCCACCAAAGGGGGCAGAAACAGCCACAAAAATCACCCTATAAAGGGGAGCGACCCTTGCCCAAGGGGCCGCTCCCAACAACACTAAAACAATCTGGTGGCCTAGTGGGCATACAATACAAATATTGTTTATTTGGGCCGATCTGCCCTCCCAGGGGGGCAGAAACGGCCCAAATAAATGCTCCCCAAAGGGGTGCGACCCTTGCCTAAGGGGCCGCTCCCCAATAACATATTGGTCCCCCAAGGGGAGGGACCCTTGCCCAAGGGGCCGCTCCCCAACAACATTAAAATCCACCCCTGGTGTCTAATGGCTTCTGCCCCCTTGGCGGCAGATGGGCCTAGAATAACAAGGCCGATCTGCCCCCAAGAGGGGCAGAAACGGCCAAAATAAATAATTCCCAAAGGGGAGCGGCCCTTGCCTAAGGGGCCGCTCCCCAAAAACATATTGCTCCCCCAAGGGGAGCGACCCTTGCCCAAGTGGCCGCTCCCAACAACACAAACAATCCCTGGTGTCTAATGGCTTCTGCCCCCTTGGGGGCAGATGGGCCTAGAATAACAAGGCCGATCTGCCCCCACGGGGGCAGAAATGGCCAAAATAACTGATTCCCAAAGGGGAGCGGTATTTTAAAAAAACAAAATAATCCCTGGTGGCCTAGTGGCTTTTTCAATTAAAAACGATCTGCCCCCTCCCCCATCTATAAAAATTACTTCCCCAAGGGGAGCGACCATTGCCCAAGGGGCCGCTCCCCAACACAAAGGCCCTTTAAAAAAAAAAAAATCCCTGGTAACCTACAGGCCTTACATTTTTTTTTGTTTTTTTTTTAGCGATCTGCCCCCCCCCCTCAAGGGGGGCAGACCCATCTTCAAAAATTGCACCCCCAAGGGGAGCGACCCTTGCCCAAGGGGCCGCTCCCCAAAACAAAGGCCATTTAAAAAAAAAAAAAAAACGGGAATTCCTGGTGCACGATTGCGCCCCATGCGCGATCGTGCACCAGGAATGATTAAAAAGACATCGGGAGGAAAGGAAAACCCTTTCCTTTCCTCTGATGCCTTTTTAAACCCCCCTTCCACCTTCCCCGAGGAGAAACTTACCTCCTCTTCTCTGGATGCACTGGAAGCAAATGGCTTCCAGTGCATCCGGTATCCTCTAATGACGACAGCGCGCCTCGCGCGCTGATGTCATTAGATGACACGGAGGGGGTGCGGGGGCGGCCCACGGGGGGAGCGCCAGCGCTTCCCCAGAGGGTGGGTGCTAGGATGGCCGGGAGCCGACCCACGCCCACCGTGACGTTGGACGGCTCCCGGCCGTCCGACGCACGGAACGGGTTAAAAGAAATGTGTATCCTTATTAGTTATAGCAGTTAGTATACTGTTCATTTTGATTAAGAGTTGTTTTATTTCGCATGTCAATACCTTTATATGCAGATTTGTAAAGAAAAGGGGCCCCTGCATCTAGGATGAAAAGCCTGGACAGGGAAAATACACTATGGGAAAGGGAACACCTAGGCAAGGCGGTATTTAACATTACAGATATATCAATTCCAGACATACATGAAGACAACATTATTACCAAAAACCAACAGTTTTTTTTGGGAAATATTTCATTTTAATCATTTTTTCTTTTTTTGTAGTAAATATATATATATATATATATATATGTTATCTTTTTTTTTACTTACAAAATATATATCATCCTCTGTTATATTTAGCAGTTGTCATATTTCTGTATTCATTTTTGTTCATAGCAACCTTATTTTCACATTTATAATCATAAATACATCAAATAGCACTATTCCTCAATTTAACAATACGTTAGAGACTTCATGTATGTCTGGAATTGATATATCTGTAATGTGTTAAATACCTCCTTGCCTAGGTGTTCCCTTTCCCATAGAATACCTTTATATGCATCTGCTGTTACACCAGCACTTTTGTAGGATTATACTTTTGGGTATATATTTTGAAATATTATTGGCACTACCCACCATCCACTAGTAGTGCTTATGTGTCATACATTACTGCTTGCTATTCTGATTCAAGAATGTGAATCTATGAAAGATACCCCAATACTGGATAAGAAATAAGTTACTTACCTGTAACTGCAGTTATCCAGTATTGGTATCTTTCATAGATTCACATGCAACCCACCTTCCTCCCCGGAGAGGCTCTCCTTATGTTCCAGTATTACTATACACACATGTGCTGGAAAATCTGAGGGACTCAGCCTCTCTTGGGGAAGGTTCTAGAGGGTGCTAGGTGCAGATGGTTGTGTTCAAGTTTGGTCTTTTTAAAAAAAAAAAAGGAGGTAGATAGGCTATTAAATGCATGGATGCCTCCATGATAGCCTATGAAGTTCTTTAATTACTGCTTTATGTATATTACCATGGGACTCCCACTTCGACGACGGGGAATGATTCAAGCATGTGAATCTATGAAAGATACCAATACCGGATAACTGCAGTTACAGGTAAGTAACTTATTTCTTATATTTGCTTTAACAGTGTTGCTTTTGAGGTATTAAACACATAAAGTGCAAGCATACCCCCTATAAATGTCCCATGGCGTAATAGGAACAGATTAAGCAAATGTCAAATTAAATCATTACAATAGAAAATCCCTATTTTTAGTTTTTTATACAAAATTTAAGATAGGCTGATTGCCTGCGGAGATTAATTGAGCTAGAATTCCAGAGCAGGGCTCCTTACACTCTGAAGGCACAATAGCCCCATTTCCTAAGTCTGAATTAAGGGTCTTCTAGTTACAGTTGGTCCTTCCACCTCAGGGCACTGCGCAGCACATGCGTTGTGAGGATCTTACTCATTACAAAAGAGTTTTGGCTGTAGAAGATATGATGTGTTATGCCATTTTAAAGGGGATGCACTTTCTTACAGACTCTGAAACACTATCAGTTTTTTTGCTGTTATTACATTCTAGCAGCAATATTTTGAATATACACCTTTGTTTTG
The DNA here is from genome assembly GCA_963921515.1 of Calotriton arnoldi. Classification (NCBI taxonomy): domain Eukaryota; kingdom Metazoa; phylum Chordata; class Amphibia; order Caudata; family Salamandridae; genus Calotriton; species Calotriton arnoldi. The sequence continues at coordinate 3,095,160 of CAWUFW010000128.1, read as the reverse complement.
GACAGCCATGTGTCTTGCTTACGATTACTCATATAATAGCTATGGGTAATGCCATCCCCTAGGGTCCTATGTAACTCTTCTCCTATCACCCTTGGCTATCGGCCAATGTCTTCTAATCACTTGGCTCACTTTCTGTGACATAGAGTTAAAGCATGTAATCAATCGAGTTACAGACTTATCATTTCCTGGTCTGGCATTAGGATACAGCTACTGGTTCCTAGTTAAATTCTTAGATTTCCTCGTGGTCAAATTTACTATTTTGGAGCTGTATCCTCTTTTCAGAAATCTTCCCTTCATCTGTGCCAATTGTTTATCATAGTCTTCTTCCTGACCACATATTCTTTTTAATCTGAGAGATTCCCCATACGGAATATTTTCTTTAAAAATTTTAAATTCTTGGGATGTTGGCTTTTAAAATGCAAAGTGATATTTCCAGCTGTGTCTTTGCGGTATACCGATGTATTGATTTTACCATCACTAATCTTCAATAGTATATCCAAGAATGTTATTTCACTGGAACTAATGTATGCAGTAAATTTCAAATTAAAAGGATTGTTAAGCTTTTCTATATACTCATATGCTTTTTCCCCTGTTCCATTCCATAATAAAAACAAATCGTCTATATACTGAGTCCAAATGAAAACATTCTGCACAAATTCATGGTTGTCATCCGCTTAAGCCACCTGCTTCTTCCACCAGCCCATCACCAAATTGGCAAAGCTGGGGGCGAAGCAGGTGCCCATAGCGGTACCGGCTTTCCGTCAATACAGGACTTCATCATGCATATACATGTTCTCTTTTAGACAGATTTGTATCATCTTGATAAGCATCCTATTATGTTCCAGAAAACATGCTGTTCTGGTTTTCAAGAAACATTCACAAGCACGTGTTCCAAATGTGTGGTGAGTACACGTATAAAGTGCAGTCACGTCAGTGTTATCATCAAATAAATATCTGACCATACAAAGTTATGAATCTTTTTTATAAAATCACAACTGAAGGGTTTTCATAAAGGGGAATAAGAAGGTATCAATTAATATGGCAGTATTCTCTAAAAAAAACTCTTTTTGGAAGAGACAATAGGTCTCCCTGGAAAATTGATCAGGCTTTTTTGTCCTTTGAGTAAAATATAAAATGATGGAATTCTAGGATATTCTGAGTTTAAAAAATTATACTCGTCTTGATCTAAAATGTCCTCTTCCATTCATTGTTTCAAAAGTGACTGGCAGGAACTGACAGAGGCTTTATACTCCTTCATCGAGATCACCTCATAACAATCTATATCTCCGAATTGTATCATCACCTCTAGCTCATAGGCACTTGATTCCACGATGACAACATTGCCTACCTTATCACTATTCTTTATTACAGTAGAGGTATCTTCCTTAAGGGATTGCAGTGCCTTTCCCTGTTCCTCTGTGAGATTATCATTATTTATACCACCATTTTTCCTCAGTCTCATTATGTCTGTAGACACCATCTCATGGAATACATCTAGATTATCATGGGTAGTGGTAGGTATAGCACTAGATTTAGATTTAAAACCACTACCACTGACAGTTCTTGTAGCAATCCCCAGGGTTTCCATCACTTGCTCTATCTCCACATTAGGATCTACTCCTTCAGTATCACGATATAAGGTTTTAAGAGCATCAAGCCCCTCTACTTCCCCAATCTGTAGGTCACATGTGGCCACGTCTTTTGAAATAATACTCGGTTTAGCCTTCAACAATTTATGCATTTTGTTCAATTTTAATTTTCTCACGAACAGATAAAGGTAAATTCTGACCTGTGTATAATTAAATTCCGACGTCGCACAAAATGAAAGTCCTAATTCCAAAAGAGATACTTCATCTTTGGTCAGATTTCTTTGTGATACATTGAGAAGTGTCAATTTTTCTTCTCGGTTCCATTCTTCTGGCATGTTGCACGCTTGTTCTGTGGTGTTCCTGCTGTCATCTCGTCTGATTCTATGCCTTTGTTTGTGTCTTTTCCTTTTCCCCTCCGTCTTCCTCTTCTTAGGGGGGTCGGTCCTTCTTCGGTTTTTCAGCTTGTCACAACAAGCGATATTCATTGTGAAAACCCAAAGTCATGCTTCTTCACGCTTGATTGTCACCATCATCGTTGTCTGTGCTAATGTCGGAACTTGATCCTATAGATATAAAAGTTTGTCTTCTCTGCGAATACTCTTGGAGCATCTCCTTTCTATAAATATCATATTTTCTTGTGAAAGTTAATATTCGTCCTTCCGCATAATCACGTTTGTCTCTCTGAAACTTCTGTAGTTTTTTAACTTTGACCTCATCTTCATATTTTCCCAATCGCTTCACCATTGTTTGCTGTAGTTCCTTCCCTGCACCTTGATCTTCCAAATTTTCAATCTCATTTTTTAAAACTCTTAATTCACCATGAATCCGAGCTAGGTCCAGTTCAGCATGTTTCACCAATATCTCTAACATACATTTACTGGATTTGGCAGTGAAATCTGACCATTCCTCCAACAATCCAGGATGTGGGACTTCATACGTAGGGACCGTGAATATTGTTAAACCTCTTGGTACCCTGTTAACCTCTAAATACTGCATCAATGAGGTCAGCTCCCATCACTTACTAATTTATTTTTTAGACAATTTTTCCAGCATGCACATTTTTTGTTTAATAGTCATTGAATCTGGAAACCATCATCATCATCAAACTTTATTTTAGTCGTACGACCATAAAAGTACGATGTACAGTACAACTCATACATACAAGATTAATATTTAGATAAGACATGGGATGCATAGCGAGACAATGAAGGTGCAATGTGCAATTCGGCTCATATATAAAAGATAAAAAATAGATTAAAACATGAGTTTCATAGCAGGAGCAACAAGCCAAATAGGACTAGAGTCAAGTTTGTAGTTCACATGCTGGGCATCCCTCTATCTAGTACAACCGGAACAGTAACAACAAAAACCTCACTGGAGCCATTATCTTCCAGCGGGGTCCGCTGTGTTGCCATTGTTCATTTGGCATGCAATCAGTGCACATCTTGGAATCGTCCACAATGGTGTGCTATACTGCTGATGCTTTAGATAGTTTAAAAACAAATAAGAAACAATATTCTCCTCATCCTCAACCTGTTTGCAGCAGCTTCCTCCTCATGCCCCACATGTGACCCAAGAACTTTCCAACTACACAGGCTACCACTGGTCTTGGGTCCGATCTAAGTATTCGCAAGGCTTCGGCATAATTGCGTGTCCCCAACTGCTTGCATACAGGTGTGAGCCACTTAGCTCTTGGACGTGAATTGGCTGGACAAGCAAATAGGACATGCGCTCATGTTTCTGTAGTAGCAGTGCAAATGGAGTAAACTGAGATGACACTGGGGCATTGTGCCAGGAGCTTGTGAAGGCCTTGCGGGGAAGCGTGCCAAACCTGAGCTGCATATATAATTTCCTATCAGTAGATACGTGAATTATGTCCAAATAATGTTTCAGGGAGGCAGCTGATTCAAAATCAGTGAATTGCGAAGTTAACCAGCCCCCATTGGGGTTGACGGCTGCAGACTGAGCTACCGAACCCCAATACTGCGCTTTAATAGGATCTTTGGTAGGGAGTGATGCGGGGTCCCTATTTTCCCAGTGGCCCTCTAACCCAATGTTACCCAATGTTGGCTAATAGGCATTTTACATTCCTTAGCCACCCTATCTTATTCTGTTTATCTATGGAGATAACTTTCTCCAGGGCCTTGGCATAAGAGCCTAACTCAGGGGTGGACCTAATCCTCCGCCAAAACAGCAGTGGTCTTTGCTTAGCCTTGTCAGCAATCGATTTCCTGCCCAAGTCTAACCTTAAGGGATAGAGGGGCTTGCTCTGAGGTAACTGGACTATACTCCTCAGAAATTTGTTCTCGGCTCCGGAGTGATCAACCGTCAATTCGAAGCCCCACAATAGTGCCCCATATAGAGCTGAACTCACCGCTTTAGATTCATATATCTGCTGTGGGGCTGCCACTGGTTTGCTGTAGGAAGTACTATGCTCTTTAATCAGGGCCCATACTATTTGCGTGAGCTTCAAAGCCAATTTGGCCCCATGAGGTTTCCAGGACATATCTTCGGCTAGAGTTACACCCAGGTATTCAAAGATGCTAACTCTCTCAAACGGGGTGTCTCCCAGAATTAGTCTATCCTTGTAGGATATGTGGGGGTTGATCGTCACAAATGTTGCTTTTGAAGTATTAATCTCTAGACCACGTAAGCTACAGAAATCATTGAATCGGTTAAGCAATAGCTGGAACCCCCCTGGAGTTTTGGACACTAGCAGGGTGTCGTCTGCAAACAGGATCGCCACAATCCTTTCGCTCCCCAGCATGGGTGTATCAGCTGGCACCTGCTGTAGATACTACACAACATTGTTCATATAGAGGGAAAAGAGAGTGGGAGCCAAAACACACCCTTGGTGGACACCACTGCTGACGTCAATTGAATTGGTGAAGTGGCCTTGATTACTCCAGCGGATTTTGGTGAAGTTTGCAACATGGTGGCGAATAACTAAAGATAAAATCTCCGGTGGCAACTTCATATCTGTTAGGACTTGTCAAAGTTTCTGTCTGGGGACAAGGTCAAAGGCAGTTTTTAGATCAATGAAAGCCACATATAAAGTCCCCCGGCCAATGATCACAGTCTTCCAAAAAAGGAGGATGCGGAACACGTGGTCTATTGTTCCCATCTTGTCTCTAAAGCTGGCTTGGAAGGGAGTTAAGGTGTTATTCTCACCGATCCAGTCCTGTATCTTAACCAGGAACGTTTGACAGACCACTTTTTGAATGGAGTCAATGAGGCTAATGGGTCTGTAGTTACTGGGTAATGACCTGTCACCTTTTTTGTAGGTGGGGATCACCTCTGCTCCCTTTCATGACTGAGATACTGGGGCACCCCCTGCAATAGCGTTGGACAGGGTCAAGATGTAAGCCGGCCAATTTTCACTGTCATATAAGAACAGATCGCCAGGGATGTCATCAGGGCCAGGAGCCTTAGCCTGAGCGATTGAATTGATGGCAGACTGTATTTCGCTTCTCGTAAAGAGCTCCATGGAAAAAGGTGAATCTAACTTGGGTGTTACCAGGTCAGACAGGCACAGTCCTGCATACAATAGCTTAAAATGATTGTACCAGGCTGATATTGAAATATTATTCGTTGATTGGTGGGGCCTCTTAACGTCCACCCTTGTCACTTAAAGCCAAAACGTTTTTGAGTCTTTGCGGGCACATGCCTCCCCAATAAGCTTCCACCTATTCTCATCCCACTCCCTTTTGCTATATCTTGGTATTTTTTATAGGACCATCTCAGGTCTCTTACTAGGTCAGTGTTATTGGATCTGAGTGCAGACGAAAGCTGTCGTTTTAGCTGCCTGCACTCGCGGTTAAACCATGCAGTCTGCGGGGTTACATTAGAGCTAAATTTCGGGCTGGGTGAGGAATCGGCAAAATGGGTGGCCAGCTGTTCGAGAAAGCGGGAATGGCTAGGTGCTAAAGCTACCAGGCCTCCTGGTTGCTCAAGCAGAACTCTAAAGTCCTGGAATATCCATATCTGGAAGCACATTTGCCGCCCGCTGACATTACTCGCGGCAGCCGCCTCCTCCGAGTCATTGAAGATGTGCTTAGCCGCTTCCAGTCGCTCCCCATCAAACTCTTTCACCGACATCGCTGCTTGGTCCATTCTCCCTGTCAATACTCCACATCTCGCACTCCCAGAAACCTCCTTCCCTTGTTGGAGTCACTCCCTGACACTGCCGCTCTTCAGCTTCGTCTCTATTTCCCCTGAGGCATCTCCGTTGGATTTTTCCTCTCCAGTCAGCCTCTTGGTTCGCGTCAAAAACTCCCAAAGACGTGATCACTTTCCTGGCCATACTGCTACCTCCAACATGGCGGGTGCGGCGGTGGGAGTCGTTTCAAGAAGCAAAAACAAAACACGCCGTAATCACGACTTCATCCACCTACGTGCAGGTGAACCAATTGCCACTGGGCAGATATAGTTGAGATTGTGTTTCCATAGGAAATGCCTTTTTTGTGTTGCTATTAACTATGGCAGCAGTTGATGAACCTTCACGAAAATATCCACAAAAAATGCTCTTTTTTGCCTAGTTTGTGCATGGAAAGTTTTGGAGTGATCCATCAAGCCGAGAATAAGAGAAAGGGGGGTCCCCATTCATTTTTCCATAGGAGCTTTAGATACAGCGACAGCCCAAACGCCAGAATGGATTTACACCATATTTAGCAGAAATCTAGATCTTGGTCCAGAAAGAGTGCTTTTTGTGATTTGGTGTAAATCCGTTCAGTAGTTTTTGAGCAATTAAGGCTCAAACACTTTATATATATATGTAGCTGCAGAGGCTCCCACGCTACTATAAAATATGCCCCACCCCCCGGGGAGGGGGGGAGTTACTGGTGCAAAACATTATTTAGGAGAGGGGGACATATGGCCCCCCTCCCGAGCCTCTGGTAGGCACCGGTAACCTCATCCCCCAGGGCTGACATAAATACTAAGGGTAGGGTGGCTCATGGCCCCTCTCCCCGAGCCTTAGTAGGTGCCGAGCACCCCATCTCCTGGGTCCGATGTAACATTAGAGGGGAGTGGGGTGCGCAATGCTCCTCCCTGAGCCTCAAAAGGCTCCGTGACACCATCCCTCTGGGCTGAATTCCCCCAAAAAAGGGGAGAGGGGCTCCCAGCCCCCTCAATAAGCCTTAATTGGCCCCTGGGACCCCATCCCACTGGGGTCAGTATTAAATTGAAGGGTAGGGTGCGCCCTGCCCCCCTGAGCCTGTAAAGGCCCTAGGGACCCCATCCCCCATGGCCAGCTCAATTACTGTTTCCCAAGGAGCCCACCCCTGGGACACAGTAGTTTCCCTGCCCACAGTAGTGTGGGCAGGGAAACATATGTCTGCTCCCACCTAGCTGCAGCATTTTAAAAACTCCCACCAGGTGGGAGCAGACGTGACTTCCCTGCTCGCAGGGGCCATGCCTGGCGTGGGGTTGACTGCCAGGTGGGTTTGGACGCTGGTCATGCCCTGCGCCCAATCCCATACCTTGCACTGCCAAAGGCTGTGGGCAGCATGTGGTTGGCTGCCTGCGGAGGCGGGGAGTGGGGGGAGGGGGGAGGGTTGGATTTACGTAGGGTAAAATATTATCTTACATTTTAAAAAACCTAGAAATTTACTGAAAAAACGTAGGTTTCTAAAACAGCTTGCCCTCGCCATGCACTGCTAATTTCCCCACATAATTACATCACTCATGACATCTTTGTTGATCACATTGATAATATCACTGCAAGATTTGCAATTACATTTTGGATGAGAAAACAATGCATGGGACGTAAGTTATAGTTACCTTAGGGCTTGTGTTATAGTTACTTGAGATAACCATAATTGGTGAATTTCAGTAGTTTTGTACGATTAAAGTGCTACGTTGTCACTGAAATTTTCACCTAACTATAACATTACTTTAATCTTTTGTTTTTTTCCGTGAATGTAGCTTTCTATCTATCTATAGATATATAGATCTATAGATGTAAAGTTAGATAGCTAGATAGAGTTATATACAGATATAGATAGATATATACATACACACATATATGTATATATATCTAGATATATATATATATTTCAAAATATGTATATGTGTGTGTGTGTGTAAAATATATACATACATATATAAATATACGTGTATATATATATATATAAAATGTTAGAAAAGGTAATCATCTAGTGGTATTTTCGTTGCTTGATATCAGGATCTCATTCTCAGCATGGATGTTTGGGTTTTAAAAATGAAAGAACACAAGTTGCTAAATACATAATTAATTACTTTGTTATTGTATAGAAGGGCAATATTATGAATTTTCACTCCAGATATTGTTTTGCCCCTTAACATATGTCTATGTGCCATTAATTTGGCACACACTTCTCAGCTTTTCCCAAACACTTTATTTAATAAGAAAGGGAGCATATTCAGCATTTTAGTGTGACTATTGTTTGTGCATATGTAAACCTTTCTAGTTTCCTCCGCAGGTCGGTGGGTAGGTTGGATGATGTTGAATATTCTTTCAAGCACTTTTCTAAAGAGATAGACTTGTACTTTTCTTTTTTTGAGTTTTAAAGAAATATGTTTATTAAAACATGTTTCAAAATGCATTAATATCAGTGACCACAGATGTGTTTTATTTTCCAGGTCAGCCACCACCCTCCAATTTCTGCCTGTCACTGTGATTCGAAGAATTTTGTGTTCTGGCAAGGTATTTATGTTGATTCTGAATAATTCGTGTTGAGTCAAAATTAAGTTTAAATTTTAATGTGCTCATTCTAATGTCTCTAAGACATGTGCTCCGCCTATGATCTGTTGATATTGGGTTTGTTGTGTTGTATACCTACAGGTTAAATTATTGTTATTGAAATTCCATAGGGCATAAATACATAAGATGAAATTGAGTGGTAAAAGCTTTCTGGAAATACAAGACCATATGCCATTGGGATGCACTTGTGGTTTCTAGTATTAATGATAAAATTAAGAGAGAGTACCATAACATACACCATAATAGTGACAAAGAAGTCTCATACAATATTATCAACATTGATTGTGATTCAAAGGGATGATATACATGAGCCCTCAGCTTACCTTTTACAAGTGATCTGTACAGCTTCACTACATATTTCACTGTTCTGTTTCTGTCTTCAATTCAGAACCAGTGAAAATATTTACAACCTTGTCAGGGTATATGAAGGAGGTTGTAATTGTTTGAAAAGCTGTAAAAGTCAGAAGCAGTTCTGCATGCACGGCACATAGTCACATCCCATCCCTTGGGTAACTGCCAGTTTATCTTCAATTCTATAATGATTTATATAACTTTCTTATGAAAGTGGCTCACAGCCTTCCACAGATGTGTTTCTCTTGCTGTTATTGTCAGTCCATATATTTCTTTTCCAGCTCTGGCAACGTTATTTTCAGTACAATGCACTTTTTTTAAACCATGATTTTTACCCTACAATTTGCAGCAGCTGACCCTCACTAATTCACTGAAGTCAGAGTCAGTTACAAGTATCTGATTAGCATTTCCATAAGGAGGCACTACATTTTACCTGGGAAAGAATAGAGAAGCCACTTTCTTGACAAGAATTTCTGGGGAAATTTCCCAGTGCTGTCCCCAACTATCCAACTATCCTGAGTTTGGGGTGATGTCACTTTGAGTAACTGGTAGTAAACACATCCAGTACTTCACACCTGCTTTTCTGGGATATAAACTAATCCTATAGCCAGGAAGTTGCATATTCCAGTTTCTGATCTTTGTCTTATTCTTCATTCAAGAGACCAAACACTGCAACATGTGGCAGGTAAAAACAATATTCGAAGCCTCCTCAGCGGCTTCCTTCCACTTTGTTTGAGGAGAATCCCTTAACTGCAACTTTCTGCTCAGCTAATCAAGCCTCTGGGAGCTCTGATCAGCTTCGCCTTTGAGCAGCTGCCTCTAGAAATACATTGGCATAACAGTTGCTGAAACAAATGAGGCAACTGGGAAATGTCACTACAGAGATCTCACTACAGCACCTCAATTGTCGTTCCAGCAGTTCTAGATTTATGTTTCACTGAGAATGATGCTCACACTTAAATTATTACTGCCAAACAGTGCTAAAGTGCTTATGCTCTCTTCTTTAAACATGGCAGAATTGATTGGCTTACACCCAACTGGCCTATAAATTAAATGTGAAAAGTGAGTCTGCAGCACTTATTGTGCCACCCAGTTAGGTAGCCTTCTTAAACATGTCTCAGGCTTGCCATTGGAGCCTATAGGCAGTGTTAAACTGCCAATTTGGCTTGGCAAAATAAACCCGTTCGGGGCTCGAAAAATCCGCTCGCAATGGCGAACCAGATTTAATCAGGACGAGCTACTTTTAGGGCCTACTCACCCTTTCTGGCGAGTAGGAAGACATAATAACTTTTGACCTTTGTCTCTGTCTCTGAAGGCAGAGCAAATGTGACAAGATAACAAGATTTAAAGGCATCTTTATTGCTCACAAAGGGAATGAGCAATAAAGATGCCTTTGAATCTTGTTTTCTTGTCACATTTGCTCGGCTTTCCGAGACAGAGGTCAAGTACATTACAGTTAGGGCGAGTCGATTTTTTAAGTTACTAGACCTGCAGGTCTAGTAACATCTTTATGATTTTTCGAGCCCTGTTCTTCCCGGGCCTAAAACTCCTTTTTTATTGCATATATGTCACCCTTAAGGTAACCCCTAAACATCCAATAGGGCAAGGTGTACTGCATTCAAAAAGTGGGACATGTACTTTTACATGTACATTTGTTTTTCACAGCGGTGAGGCCCACCGCTCTCATAGGATTACATTGGGTTCTCTTATTACATTTAATAAGTGGTAACTTTTGTTTGGGAGCAGGTGTAAATGTCATGTTTTATGTCTGAGGAACTGTAATTTTAAATCCTCTTTAACTGTAAAGACAGAATTTAAGTCACAATTCTGAAAATGACACTTTTGGAAAGTTAGCATTTTCTTGTCCTAACCATGTGGTGTCTGCAACCTGTTTCCTGGGTCACATGACTAGGTGTAGTGACAGTTGGCATTTGTGTATTACTCCCAAACAACCACACAATAGAGGGACTGAGTGTTGGCAGGATGGGCCATCAAAGCAGTATAGGGGGGCAGTGCGGTACACAGCCCACTTGCACGTCAAAGACCCTGCCTCAACTCACACACAAAGAACATCACGCTAGTCTATTGTGCTTCCAGTCAGACTTGAACCAGAGCAAGGAGGCAGGAAATTCCAGACACTTCTTTGGATGGAAACCTCCAGAAGTTTCTTCCACTTCAAAGCTGGCACCAGGTATAAAATTAGAATGCTCAGACCCACTCTTTGGGACCTGAGGAAGTACTCTTAAAGGACTGGCGTGCTGCCTGTGGTCTGGTGGGTACTTCAGAGGACTGCCCTGCTGCACCAAGAGGACTGTCTAGCTTCCTGAAGCCTGCCTTGTGCCCCTCAGAGGACTGCCCTGCTGCCTGAGACCTACTTTTCTGCTTAAACCCAAGATGTCAAGAGTGACTCTGAGGTCTAGGTGGCTGAATTATGGAGAATTATTTATATTCTGGACCCTGATCAGAGCCTAAGGGACAGAAAAGGCTCACACCAACGTGAACCTGCACCTGGACTCAGCCTGAGGGAGTCCTTTCCCTCCATGTGGTGCCCCTCCAGTCCTGTAACCTTGGAGGTGGTGCTAAAGGTGCCCAGATAGCCCACATCCAAAACTTGGGACTTAGAAAAGTTTCTACCAAAAAGTGCTCTGAGAACCGAGAGGATGCCAGGAACTACCTGCTCGTCAATCTGCCCAAGGTGCCTCGCTGGTCGGACTGACTTTGTGTCAGCTCCCACTACGTTCTTCTCTGCAGCAGCAAATCCAGTTCAGTGGCTCCCCACAAAAGAGTTATCTGGCCTCATGGAGCCCTCATTGACTACAACCTGCAGCTTTGTCCCGCTGGCGATTTTTGACTTCCATAAATGAGACTAAGTTTGAACAAAGAAATCTTCACTACAGCTTCTTCTAGTGGCTCCCTGATGACACCTCCTCCTCCTCAGACACCGCTAGCTGCGTTGCCCTCTTGAACTTTACCTTCTCAGACATTTGTCTTTAAAAATTCTTCTAAGTCCAAAGGTAAGCGTAGACTGGACCCAATCCACTTCTTGTATCCGAACCGTGCTTCATCACAGTTGGCCGCAACTTTCAACTTTGCCCCGGTCTCGTGAGACTAGATGTCCGCGGTTGGCGCTTTTATCTTTTAGGAGCTAGTTTTCACTTCAAACCTTAAAGTTCATAAATCCAGGTCTACTGATAGGATTTTTGTTGTTTTGGTGTTAAATCATTTGTTAAATTTTACTCTATTGTTCTAAATTGTTGGGGATTTATTTCTTGTATTCTATTTTCACTTAATTACTGTTTCAGTGGTGCATAAATACTTTACAATTTGCTTCTAAGTTAAGCTTCACTGCTTTTGTAGCAGGTTGCCAGAAGGTTAAGCACAGGTTAATTTAGTGACTTTTTGTGGTTCGCCCTGACAAGGATTGTGGCTGTTGCTTGAGTAGGGCTCACACCCCTCTCAACCAATAACTCAATTTATCACACCCAGAAATCCAAGATAGTCACTACATTTCCAAACTAAATGCGAGCTCGTGGCCTGCTGGGAAATGTCATCTGTCTGAGGGATGGTGTTGCGCAATCCATTGACCTGTAACATGGGAAGCCTCCCTCTGTAAAGACTGTCTGTCTTTCCTTCTTTGAGATGGGCTCAACACCAGGAGGTTTAGAGTATCCATCCCCGAGCTTGCCAAGTATTAAGTGCTAAGCCATATCTCCAAACATGCTTCTAGACAGTTATGGTCTATTTCTTATGTCCATGAAATTGAGATAATCCTGTACCACTGCCAGCAACTCACCGTGAGAGAACATTTCATCTGAAAGATGCGATGAAGATCTCAGCCTCCCTGAAAAAATCCAATGTACAGATAAAAAATCACAAAAGTTCTAACATATATATATATATATATATATATATATATATACATACATACTGCTAGACTCCTGGTGCGCCAAATCCACAGACGCAATGAAATCAGGTACGGACCACAGTTTGTAGATTTAGAAGTTGCAGTGCTTTAATGCAGACCAAAATACAGCATATCAGTCAAATACTGGCCAATGCCCAGCCTGACGCGTTTCGACTGCTTTGCCACGGTCTTGATCACATGACGCGATAGCGGTACAATATGCCTTTAAATACCTCTTTTGACACACCTCTAGTGAAAAAACCCCTGTGTGACCACTCCCATAGGTAATGCGAATGGATAACAGACTAACTACTCATGCATTTCATAACTAGGGCACATAAATAGCATAATCGATTTTAAGACCCTAGTTAAAACTTTCTTGTGAAACGACAATTGATATATCTAAATAAATAGGCTAAAAGAAGGGTGATTAATAACTACATAGTGTATAAAATATCAACACAGTGGATGTCACCACCCAATCTTAAAACGCCTATACATATAAATAGATATAAGAAACAATGTCTAAAAACATCACTAAATAAAATAGATGTTAAAAATTCTCTCCATAAGTAGAAGTAAAAGCGTCATCTTAAACCACTCATTACGGGCTCCCCAAAGTGCATGCAGATAAAGTGCTAGTGCAATAATATGTGCAAAAATGCAAGAAAAAAGCTTGATTAATGAAAAATCACAGTTAATGATGGCATAAAAACTGTAAAACCGCAGTGAAGCTCAATAAATGAATTGACAAATGGTATAAGTACTAGATGGCAAATAAATAAATAAATACCAGGGGAATAAATACATCTGTAAAATCAATGCTGATGCAAAATGTCTTACCACAGAGGACATTTTAAACATAACAGTCACAATACATAAGCAAAACCTCAAATTACTGGGGGTGTCCGATATATAATTACAGGAAATTGAGTAGATCCTCCCCTGTATTCAACCCGTTGGGCATCCTAGTATCTAACTGTAGGATGTAGTGGGATTCTAGTTGTCGAAGTTGTTTTTCTCTGTTGCCACCCCTGATTGATTTAGGCACCGACCCTATGACATAGTACCTTAAATCATTGAGGTTGTTATTGTGGACCAATTTCAAGTGGCGGGCTACTGGATAGTTAGGGTCAGAATTAACCACTGCACGGAGGTGCTGTAGTATCCTGTTGTACACCTGGAGCTTAGTGCTCCCCACATATTTTAATGAACAGGTGCACTCGAATACATACACGGCAAAGTCGGTTCGGCACGTGTAGTGGCCCTGGATCTTAATGGGCCTAGAGTCGAACGCCTAGAGTTCCTAGAGGCCTAGAGTTGTACTCCGTGGTACTGACCCCAAATTTGCACGCCCTGCATGAATTACATTTAAAGAAACCAGTCCGGGACGATAACCATGAACCAGATGTACTGCCCTCTGGGCTTCTTTTAACCAGAGCATCCCTCATAGAGGGAGCCCGCCTGAATGTCAACGTTGGCAATTTGGGCAAAGCTTGAGACAGTGTAATGTCCGTTAGGACAATGGGCCAGTGTGAGTGAATGATTTTTCTGATTTGTCTTTCCTGTCTGCTGTACATGGTTATGAGTCTAACTTTGTCATGAGTTTCAGTAATGGCAGTTGGGGTGGCTGAAATGGGACTGGTTACACTAGGGTTCTCAAGGGGGCACACTTCCCTAGTAAGACTATTGGCTTTGGTCAATGCTGTGATGAGATCATTAGATTTGTATCCCTGTGATATGAAACGATGGAAGGCCTCATTTTGGCACATAGATAGATCTTCATCAGAACTGCAAATCCGTCTAATTCGTAGGAATTCCCCATAGGGGATACTCCGAATTAAATGAGTGGGGTGGGAACTACTGTCATGCAGGATGGAGTTTCCGGCGGTAGCTTTTCTGTGCAGTTTAATCTGCACCTTACCATCCCCAATGTACAAATCAACATCCAAGAATTGCACGTTAACTGCACTGATATGTGCAGTGAAATTTAAATTCAGTGCATTCGTGTTAATAGCCTTTACAAAACTTTCCGCTGATTCGACTGAGCCTTTCCAAATGACACAGACGTTATCTATAAACCTCCACCAATGGAGTACATGGGCATCATATACAGTCTTTTGGTGGGTTCTGAGGACATGCTCCTCCCACCAGCCAACGTGTAAACATGCATAGCTGGGGGAGAAGCATGCCCCCATCGCCACTCCTCAGAGTTGTTGGAAAACCTGTTTATTGAACAAAAAATAGTTATTCATGAGACAGATTTCAATCATTCTTAAGATCATCTTGTTGTGTTCATAAAACTGCATATTCCGTTGTCCCACGAAGTGCCTGCCTGCTTCCATGCCATCGCTATGTCTAATACTCGTGTATAGCGAGGTGATATCCATTACAATGAATAAACAGTCTGTGTCCCACTTGACAGATTGTAGTTTGTTCAAAAAGTGCCCCGTGTCCTTGATGAAAGATGGTAACTGTGTCACATGGCCCTGTAAAAAGAAGTCCTCATACTTGGACATGGGTTCTAAAAGGCTTTTCTGAGCAGAAATAATAGGTCTCCCCGGAGTGGGGGTGATGTTCTTGTGAACTTTGGGGATGAAATACAAAACAGGTACGATGGGGTACTCATTCTTTAAAAAGTTGAATTCATGTTTAGTCAAGAGACCAGTTCGTTTCCAATGTGAAAGATCCTTGAAAACATTATCTTTGACCTGTCTGATGTCTTAAAATGAGGCCTGTTTGTAGCAATCTGTGTCGTTGAGATGGCGATTTGCCTCCTCCATGTATTTGTCCCTTTGCCACAGCACTATGTTGCCCCCCTTGTCTGCTTGATTTATAATAAGGTTTTTGTCTTGCCTCAACTTGCGGATAAGATTGTCATATTGAATTTCAAAATGCCTTTTACGATGAAAATTGCGATTCACTTTCCTGTTCAATTTTTTGGGTTCATCGATTACACAGTCACTGAAAACGTCTATCGCGTCTTTAGGCATTAAGGGCATAAACGTAGAAATCGGGCGAAAGGGGCTACTTATAGTGCTGGTGCTAGTAATGCCAATATCATCCAGATCTTGTTGGGTAGAAGATGTATTATCACTGGTGTCATTAGCAAGCGAATGTAATGTCCTCAGAGTATTAATGTCAGCCACTGTTAGATTAGATTCCTTCGTCTTGGTTGACCTTTGATTACTAGTGGTATCCGCTGAGTTTTTTAATTTATAGGATTTCATAAGTTTCAATTTACGTATAAATTTGAAAACATCTATCCTAGATTGATTGTACTTGAAATTGCTGGATGGGCAGAATGATAGGCCTAGGGACAATAGTTGATTTTCAGCTGCAGTTAAGACCACATCAGACAGATTGATGACAGTGTTATCAGGAACAGATGTTACTGATGTACCCACTTCTTGTTTCTCGCTCCCCTGCCTCTTGTGTGTTTGTGCTGTTTGCGCCTCTCCCGCCTACGCTTGTTTCTGCGTCCCCTTGCTTCGTTGTAGGGTTCCGTGGTCGTAGTGTGTGACGTCTGTCCTGACATAAAAAATTCAGCTCTTCAGCCGGTGTAAAATTAGTTGCTAAGGGTCCTTGTATCCTAGAGCCCATCTCGCTGTTGTCTTCAGAGTCACTGCTGCTGGGAGCTGAGATGGCCTCCGAACTTGAAGGAATGTTGCCTTCCTGAGCTGATGGAGGAGCAGTAAATGATTTGGATGTTAGAGCTTGACGCTTGACAGTGTCAAATTTCTTCGAGAATGTAAAGACACAACCTGATTTGTAGTCTTTTTTATCTCTTGCGAATTTGAAGATTTTTCGCGCCTTGATGGTTTCTTCATATTTTTTCAATCTACCGTCAATTTCTTCTCGGCCTTTTTTGATTTGCTCTTTTTGTTCAAGTGCATCTAAAAGACCGTTTACTTGATCTATTTCCTTTAAAATTTCCGCTCTGTCGATCTCGGCATATTTTATCAAGATCAGTACCATGTTCATTGAGACCTCTAGATTATTTGCCGCCCACTCTTTCATCATCGATGGATTGGGATTCTCAAATGTGGGCGCGATCATTACTCTTAGACCACGGGGTATTCTACTAACGTCTCTATATTTCTCCAGGGACTTTTTTTCCCACCATTTATTCAGTTCAGATCTGAGCAGTTTCTCGAGATTCCTCAGTAAGGATTTGACGTTACTGTTCGCATTGTTAATGCTGTTACTCCCACTTGGTGATTCATCTATCTCTGGTAGATTTAAAAACATCGCTTCTGCCCCGGCTTCACGCTCCCGCATCGCGTCTGCTGAAGACATGGTATAATGCTGGTTCTGCACTAGATGAAATAGCATGCACGGTGCTAGACAGCTGAATACGGCACCGAACTTAGTCTACAAAATCCCTCTACCCGCAAATGTCAATGGGGCTAAGCCGGCTTACCACTCGAAGCAGCGCTTGGTTCCCAGGCGTCCTCCGACCACCTGGGGTTCTGCCGAATACTCCACAGGTTCGCCGGCAGCAGCTCCTCTGCGATTTCGACAGCGGGGGGCAAACACGGATAATACTCCTTCCGGGTCAATGAGGATCCGCTTCCGCGTTGACGGCTGCACGCCGGTTTGCCACAGTCCAGAGAGAGGGTCCGTAGTGTCGGAGACAGCGGGTTTCCGACAAATTTGAATACTGCTAGACTCCTGGTGCGCCAAATCCACAGACGCAATGAAATCAGGTACGGACCACAGCTTGTAGATTTAGAAGTTGCAGTGCTTTAATGCAGACCAAAATACAGCATATCAGTCAAATACTGGCCAATGCCCAGCCTGACGCGTTTCGACCGCGTTGCCACAGTCTTGATCACATGACGCGATAGCAGTACAATATGCCTTTAAATACCTCTTTTGACACACCTCTAGTGAAAAACCCCTGTGTGACCACTCCCATAGGTAATGCGAATGGATAACAGACTAACTACTCATGCATTTCGTAACTAGGGCACATAAATAGCATAATCGATTTTAAGACCCTAGTTAAAACTTTCTTGAGAAACGACAATTGATATATCTAAATAAATAGGCTAAAAGAAGGATGATTAATAAATACATAGTGTATAAAATATCAACACAGTGGATGTCACCACCCAATCTTAAAACGCATATACATATAAATAGACATAAGAAACAATGTCTAAAAACATCACTAGATAAAATTGATGTTAAAAATTCTCTCCATAAGTAGAAGTAAAAGCATCATCCTAAACCACTCATTTCGGGCTCCCCAAAGTGCATGCAGATAAAGTGCTAGTGCAATAATATGTGCAAAAATGCAAGAAAAAAGATTGATTAATGAAAAATCACAGTTAATGATGGCATAAAAACTGTAAAACCACAGTGAAGCTCAATAAATGAATTGACAAATGGTGTAAGTACTAGATGGCAAATAAATAAATAAATACCAGGGGAATAAATACAGCTGTAAAATCAATGCTGATGCAAAATGTCTTACCACAGAGGAAATTTTAAACATGACAGTCACAATACATAAGCAAAACCTCAAATTACTGGAGGTGTCCGATATATAATTACAGGAAGTTGTGTAGATCCTCCCCTGTATTCAACCCGTTGGGCATCCTAGTATCTAACTGTAGGATGTAGTGGGATTCTAGTTGTCAAAGTTGTTTTTCTCTGTTGCCACCCATGATGGATTTAGGCACCGATCCTATGACATAGTACCTCAAATCATTGAGGTTGTTATTGTGGACCAATTTCAAGTGGCGGGCTACTGGATAGTTAGGGTCAGAATTAACCACTGCACGGAGGTGCTGTAGTATCCTGTTGTACACCTGGAGCTTAGTGCTCCCCACATATTTTAATGAACAGGTGCACTCTAATACATACGCGGCAAAGTCGGTTCGGCACGTGTAGTGGCCCTGGATCTTAATGGGCCTAGAGTCGAATGCCGTTGTGTACTCCGTGGTACTGACCCCAAATTTGCATGCCCTGCACGAATTACATTTAAAGAAACCAGTCCGGGACGATAACCATGAACCAGATGTACTGACCTCTGGGCTGCTTTTAACCAGAGCACCCCTCATAGAGGGAGCCCGCCTGAATGTCAACGTTGGCAATTTGGGCAAAGCTTGAGACAGTGTAATGTCCGTTAGGACAATGGGCCAGTGTGAGTGAATGATTTTTCTGCTTTGTCTTTCCTGTCTGCTGTACATGGTTATGAGTCTAACTTCGTCAGGAGTTTCAGTAATGGCAGTTGGGGTGGCTGAAATGGGACTGATCACACTAGGGTTCTCAAGGGGGCACACTTCCCTAGTAAGACTATTGGCTTTGGTCAATGCTGTGATGAGATCATTAGATTTGTATCCCCGTGATATGAAACGATGAAAGGCCTAATTTTGGCACATAGATAGATCTTCATCAGAACTGCAAATCCGTCTAATATATGCGTGTGTGTGTCTTTGCAGTTGTTGAGACGCCTCACCAGGCGGGTAGGGGCTGGAGCAGTCACCGCCACCGCCAGTCAATGCGCAGTTTATCTCTTCTCTAGCTCGGAAGAAATACTGCCACACCGACAGTGCTATTTAGACAAGGTGTTCTTTATTCGGCACCACGAAAACGATAACGCGTTTTGACCTAAATCGGTCTTGGTCACATGACCACAGTTTCCCAACAACGTGAATAAATACAGCGTCACACAGGACACGTCAACAACAACAGTGGAAAACAGACATTCACTTTCCAATCTTTTTGCCAATATTTAGGGTTATAATATTCAATGCCTAAATTAAATCAAATTACATTTCAAAGTAAATTGTAAATAATGAACATTAGTTATACAAATTATCACCTTCATTTTCTTGATTTGAGTGGTCCTGTTTTTTCACGAATTCATTTGCATCTGCGGTGGGTATAAACAACATTGCCCAAGGTCCTTTACTGTTGATTTGTCTCGGCACAACTATTCCTTCAGATGTTGTGTTTACTTGTGATGAGGTCCATGTATCAGACCATCATGAGTGCAAATTCAGGTTAAGTACCTTAACGTTGGGAATTTACTTTCGTAAACGGTCAGTTTTATTGCCTGAGCAATCTTTCTCGAAAATATGGACAACGAGGGTGGGAGGGAAAAATCAACACAGTCAAGGACGACAGGGGAATAAAAACAAATAAAAGTAGCACCTCCATAACAGGGGTATCAGCAGAAGGACAGCAATCAAGCTGAATTAATCAGTAATTGGTCCATGCTCCAGCCTAAAGAAGAGAAAGTGAAGTCAGCACATGCTGGCCAATTGGAAGGCAGCACATAAAAGTGACAATGAAGCTAAAGAATGGTAAGCAATGGGCGTGTGGCAAGGCCCATATTGTATAGAATATCTCTTCAAGCAAGAGCGCATGCAGGGCATGCACTGTTACAGACGAGATCTAATAACAGTGGCTGGCATTAATAAGTTTCATAAGGTTACATATGTGACAAACTTACATATGTGGCAAACTATGCTCATAGAGGAACAGCAACATATGGCTGGATGGTGTACAAAATTGTCAGGATCAACCCCAATTGCTGTAAATATAATGGACCTTCAACTCACTATTTGTAAAATTACAGTTTGTTGATTTAAGTCTCACCTAAAGGATAAGTAATATCATTCAAAAGTGAGAGTGAGTTAGGGCAGTTAATTATATTTTCTTAAGTTGTATCTGTATTTTCTGCAGCTGTGTGCGTTTATTTGTCTATGTGGTATTGTAAAACAGGAACCTATCTGAAAGGAAACAAAATTCCTTCAGACTTGAAGGCAGAAATACAATCCAGGTGGGGTGCCATATTCTGAGAGAGGAGGTGGCCTTTAACTGTGTGGTGATTTCATGCTGTTTAATGATATGTGTCTCACCTAATATCTCAATTGAAGGGTGGTAGGACAGTCCTGTCTGAGATGGCATCCCAGATTTTGGATTCATAGCTGGAGAAAGACTGTTGCCTAGTGTTTTTCTTTTTCTCAATTCTTTGTATTCAGTCAGATGGTATCATGGATGCACGTGTGCTGAGAGTGACCAGAGACTGTGAGCTTGTTAACCAGATAGACAGAGTGCTAGTCATAACAGCTTTTTACAGGATGCAGATGGCCTTGAAGGTGTTATGGTCCACCAATAGGAGCCCCTGGTGTTCCATTAGCGTAGGAGTGATGTGGTCATATTTCCTACGGACTTTGAAAATGTTTGCTGCTGGGTGTAGAATGTCCTTCATAGAGTGCAAGTGAAGAGTCAGGGTGGCCGCAGGGTATTGGCACCATCTAGTTGCATGAGCATGATGCTTTGAGCGCCATTTCTAAATTCGCTTTTTGGTAGGAGTGGTTCGACTCTATGTAATACAGTGTGCTGGTACCAACCCGTCTTGATTTTGCTGGTGGTGTGATCCTTAATGGTCAGTTTGGTCAGTGTCAAGGGTGCATCCGAGTGACATGGTGTAGAACCACAGTTGGACTTTGAATCTGTCCAGTTTTATTTCGTGAAGCAAATTGCTGTTGCTTTTCATTGGGCAATCATAAAAGATTGGTATTGGTGGAGTTTTGGTGGGAATTACGTCACGTTCACTGGGTTATCTACTGTAATAATCATATTCCAATATTTATTTTACTGTCTTATATTTCAGCCTCATTTGGAGGTAGATGGTAGTTTGATACAAGGTTGTTGTGGTTCCTGACCATAGTTAAGTCTATGTCATCCGTTAATATGGGTTTACTGTAAAAGCCCATGAAACAGCCTCTAGAATTAAAAATCGCAAATAGCAATTTAGTGCTTATGTTTGAATTTACATACACATCTATGCAAACTTCCTGATTCATAATCCATACTCGTTGTGGCATCTATAGCATTTTGTTTAGAAGGCAATTGTTTGTCTCACTATCACATAAGGACCCCGTTTGTATCCAAGATTACTGAACAATGAAGTGAAACCATTTTTTGTTTGGTTCTGTTATTTAAATGTTCTGGTTTTTGGAAACCAACCACTGCAGAAAAGAGCCATTTTTGTATGGTCACCCCCCCCCGCCCCCCCAACTCTTTTGTTCTCCAATGCTGATGGTTATGACTCTCTCCCCAAAACTAATATGTGTAAATTGGCAATCCCAATTGGCAATGATTTTACCCCCCTTATAAGTTCCTAGTATATGATACCAGTGGTACCCAGGGCATAGGTGGTAAAGGGGTCCCCAGGGCTTGCAGCACTGTTTGTGCCACCCTGAGTGACCCAAATAAACTACTGACAGAAGGCCTGCCATTGCAAACTGCAGGAGCAGTGCAAACTGCTAGAACTCAACTTTACCCTCACCATGTGTGGCAAAGTCGATGCACTATCTTTCATATATGCCAGTCACCCAAAGGAAGGCCTTCTAAAGCCCAAGAGGTAGGGTGCATTATATCAAAGTTGGGGACATTTAGGTGCAAGGTTATATGACCGTATAATCGTATAGTGACATTTACCATTAAAGGACGCTATAAGTGGTAGATGGCCCATAGGATAACATCGGCTGGCACCCGGTCAAACCCGAGGTTGGCAGCTCCCTCATGATATTGCCTAAATATGTCATGTTTGGTATTAAACAACATGCCTTCTCACCCCTAACATGAATCTCGTGTCGAGGATGATGTGACATGCACCCAGGTGCCTACCTTAGAGGTTGACCACCTGGTTGCTCCAGCTTCTCTGTGCTCTGGCAGGCATGCCCACGCTTCCTGCCGCCAAGACAGGATTCTGACCTCTGTCAGTCAGTGTGATCACTCTTAGGAAGTCTAGTGAAGTGACATATCCAGGCAGTGAGCTTCAAAGGCTGCAACGCCCCTGATATGCACCAGGGCTGACTGCCAGAGGAGGACACAGTTCTACCTCAGCCCTAACACCCGAGCTGGAGGGAAATTAGATAGTTAAGGAGGTGTACACCCCCAGAAGGCTAGCCACACCTCCAGGGTGGGCAGCCCGGTCTGTACACTGGAAGAAGGGTTCTGCCATTTTTTAAAGTGGCAGAATACAGGGTTTGAAGTAGAAGAGGTGACCCACACCCCTGGATGTGGATATCAACAGAAGCCCCGGTGTTGTGTTTTTGCGTCTTTTTTCTCCACAGCTTTTTTGGTGTTGTACTCCTATTAGAGTGGGACTTGTCTCGGTTTTACAAAATGATAAATACATTTTATCAGTGATTCATTATACTGTCCACAACCAGATATATACCAATAATTGCATTCTGTGCGCTTGGTTTCTGTGCAAATATAAATGCACTGTGTAGGTTAAGTCAGAATGGAATGACTTGCTGGTGGAATAGAGGGAACAATACAATTCAACTTTGAAGCTCTGTTAGAGATAATTCAGGTCAATGAAGTTGAATTATTAACTATGATGGCATATGAAGTCAGGGGCTTCAGATATTCAGATATGAAAATTGTTAGATAGAATTGTTGTGCTGATACTTCATAACAGAGTATAAATTAGAATGTAAAACATATGTAATTTCCCAGCATATATCATCAGTTCATGCTACTACTGCAGTGTGATATAACTTTGTTTTTACAATGCATTTTCTAATCCTTTAATCATTACATTTAGATATTAGATGGAAAAATAAGTTCTGGGGCAAGTCAATGGAAATACTACCATTCGGAACAGTGAATGTAGCACTTCCAAAGTAAGTTGCTGGTGATTTTTATGTGATTAATTCTGTCAATGTTGAAATTTTAAATTTCGGTGTTGAATCCAACCATGCCTAAACGATGTGAATATGTTTCAATCACCATGACTAGAGTTGCATTCTATACGTGCTTCAGTTTATTTTCATGTACTGCACTGCAAACGACATATCAGTGCTCTTGAATTGATTTGATAGTAATAGGTGGCTATGATGTTCATTTGTGGTAAGCACTATATAAGTACTCATAGCATCTTACAATCACAGTTAGGATTGATACTCTGAAGTTTACTTCTCACTTTAAGGGTATACAGCCCTGCATACAAGGAGATGAGGAAAAACACTACCAAAGCATGCAGTCTTTGACTTCATTTTGCACATGATAGCAAATGTAATCCACAGGATTTCTTTATTGAACAATTCTTAGCTCCACCAATCAAGTTCATTTAGTAGAGGATTTTGGACTACCGATGTGTCTCTTAACGTCAAAGAGAGACAGTAAATTGTCCATAATGTATATGTAGAGCAGAATCCAGAGAATACTAGCAAGTGTAGCATACTTCTTCATGTCACTTCCATTTTATAGTATCAGTGCATTATTTAATCCTCTCCTCTCCAATGAGACCTGATAATACCTTTAGTCTTATAGCAGGGAGATGAAACATAGGGCAGTTCTAAAGTTAAATTCAACAATTTTGTAACAGAATAGCCATCTTTGGGCCTGTAGTTATTGCACCCACAACTGAGCATAGGATGAAACATCTCCACCAAAGTACCCCTCGTTTAGGGCACTGTGTTAAATCCTTGGACCTAACTGTAGTGGTATTTTCCCAGAATTTAGAAGTGAGTCACAGAGAAATCTGGTGTAACTTGTGAAACCTGAGTACCAGTACCACAACCAAAACACCTTACTGTATAATAACCATGTAGATTTGTTCTTAAAGGACAATAATAATAATAATAATGCTAAGCTCTTAATTAATCCCTTGGATTCCTTCTTCTAATGGATGTAATACTTAGTTACAATGATAAACATGTTTTAATGTGGGATCAATCAATAACATTTTACAGTTTTTCCCTGAGATGCTGTGAACTTTGTGGATTTGGTCAATATGTTGTCAAGAACCTGACTTACTCTCTGCTGTGCTCTTATATTGAGACATTTATTCTGTTCTGTTATTTTATTTTATCAATCAATATTTCTTGACTATCCTTGAGGTCAGAACTTCTTCTAGCTTCATTTATTATCCTTTTCTAGCAAAGCGTGCAGGCATTTCATCAGCAACTTTCTGATGATCAATGTCTAATGCACAACTGTACTCTGCACGAGCAAATACACTGTAAGGTATTGCTTTAATCGAACTACTTGGAGGACAGGTATGGGCTTCTCATAAAGAGTTAGATCCAGTCTTTTTACGAAAAAGTTATGTATGTAAACTATTTGTTTCAAAGTTGATTTTAGGGTACAAGAATTCAAAACTATCTTTAAGATGTAACTTGTAATATTAAGGCCACAAGGATTATTATTCACCATCATTATATGCTAACGTAGTCTATTCTGACTTGAGCTTACAAGCAAGAATATGCTAATAATGGGCCTGAGCTAAATAGGTGCATCCTTGTAATAGTTCTCTAGGTCTGAACTCCAAGCATACATTTACTCAGAAAAAAGAGAAACCATGAAATTCTC
Source organism: Calotriton arnoldi (assembly GCA_963921515.1). Lineage (NCBI taxonomy): Eukaryota > Metazoa > Chordata > Amphibia > Caudata > Salamandridae > Calotriton > Calotriton arnoldi. The sequence continues at coordinate 3,070,223 of CAWUFW010000128.1, read as the reverse complement.
CTTTTAGGGTGTGTATGCATCATATGTTGCTTGCTGCCATAATCTTGTGGTTTTGTACTACTCTACCACGAGTTACTGTTAATGCCTGCTCAGTGATAGTCATTGCATTCGCTATTAGCTATTACATTTTGATACAGAAACTCTAAGCATTCATTCACTACATAGTAATTAAAAAATACTGTTGAAACAAATAAAAGCATTGTTTGATATAAAGACTTGTTATCATATTACCTTTGCACTAAGTATGCCTTCAGGATAGATTACATCTAACTCTATTTAAATATTCATCTTATGCATCTAACTTTTAAGTCTATAAAAAATAAATTAAGTTTCACTTTGCTAGTACAAGGCATTAGTCCAGACATTCTCCCTTTTTACCCTGCAAGCATACTTTGAAGTCTTCCCACTCTCTTAATGAAATGTTATAAGTGAAACACTGAATGAGTATTGTACAATTTTTATTACTCTGATTACCAAAACACATAGCAACTCACACATTTCTAAAGTTACATCCACAGAATTAACTTTTAAGACAGTAAGTTGGATACTGAACCCTGGGCACTGAATGATAAAAAATTACTCAATCTTGTTCATCCCGTCTAAACATTGTGAACGTCATTACAATAAAAAATTAGCGTCCACCTTCACTGGTATCTTATTTTGTTATTCATAGGGTTCTGTAGAGAGGAAAGGCACAAATGAATCCTTCCGCATCAGAGTATGCAGGAAAATTGTAGTTTTCCCATCCACCCACTCATTACCTCCCTCGGTGGTGGATGGGGAGGAAATATGAATGCCCGGTGAATGGTCCATTGTGTTGTCACCCATAGAGAGGGGAATTCTGTTTCCCTCCCTCTCTGAGGTTGGATGTGATCATTCAGGGCACACCTTCCCAATCATCTGCCAGCAATAATGGGATAGATGAGGGGCGTTCATCGCCAGAGCTTTACCACCAGCAGAAACCTAGACCCTCCACTGCTGCATCTCGTATGATGAGGTAGAGACCTCTTCGCTGTTATAGACCATCCATTGTTTGGCAGATGCTTGTGTAATTAGGACCCACACCTTTTCTGTACCCTAACGTTTGATGTACCTGAGGTCCAAGGCCTCTCTGCCTTAACTGTCACAGCCATTACGTGTATCTGGTACAACTTAAGTCAAACCTGTTGCTGTGTAAATAAGTATTTGTTTTTCATTAAAATTGCACCTATATAATGAATAAGAGTGTGTTATGTTTTAATCTGAACTGGTGATAAATATTCATCTCTCTCCTGCTTACATGTGTTCTGCAGTTCTTTCAGCCTAATCGGGCACTGTAGGCATGTTATCAGGACTATCTGTTATTAACTACAGAATAAATTGGTGGGTGGTATTAGTGTAATGGCAATTGGAGGTTTTGTTTAAATATCTCAATTTGGCGGTCGCTTGATACCAATTTTTCTTAACTCACTGGTTTTATTAGTAGGGGAGGAGATATGCCTCAGTAACCATATTTGATATGTAAAATCAGAATTCACAGCTTATATCTCAGTTTAATCACTTGATCACATCGTCTAGAGGGTAGTTTAGACTCCTGGCAAAACATAATATGCATTGGCAAAGCAAGCAGGACTGGTTTTCCCGTGGTGCCAGTACAGATCAACAACACTACAGGAAGATATGCGTGCACAGACAACATATATATATGGAACATATCGTCACAAATGCTCAGGCACATGTGTGCTACCTTATGGCCCGTAATTGTAACATGGATGATTAAGTGTTGCATAACATTTTTAAAAGGCACATTCTATTAGATATAACATTTAAATATTTCATTTGTTTCAAATGTACAGCTATACTTCTGAATTTTCAAAAATACCACAAAATATAATGAATGTCTACGATATTAGTTTTCAAGATGTCTCCTATGTTTCTAGGTGGAAATACTATGATAATATGGTACTTGATAATATGCGAATCTCCTCTTAACAATATTAACTTTTCCTTTACGTAATTAATAATAACTATATTTGCTGCTGATATTTTTAGATATGGAGACTCCTATGTTTGGAACAAAGTTACAACATGTATTCATAATATTCTCAGTGGAAGGCGATGGATTGAACATTATGGAGAAATAACAATTAGAAACACAAAAAACTCTACCTGTATGTGCAGAATTACATTCAACCAGGTAAGAATACCAACAGTCCTATCTCAAGGATAGTGTTTCACTTGAGAGGTTAACCTAGTCTCATTGAACCAGTAGATATATTAGTAGACTCTAGATCATTGGTATCCCAGAGGGACAGTCTTCCACACAGGGCATCAGTGTCCCTGATCTGCTTATCTTCTGCTTTTCTTTCTTCGTGTAAGGATCCCAGAACATTCTGCTGTACTGACAGGTTAACCCCAGCCAGCTCTGACCCTCTTGCCAAAGCACCATAGCATATGAATCTTTTCCCATGGTAATCTTTAGCAAATTCATTGAAATGTTGAGAGTAGGATAGCTAAACAGATTGTCCTGAATGCATCTTGTTGGCACAGAATTGTTTTAGAATCTGTATGAGAACACTCCTCATTTGTCGTTCAGGCATTGAGTAGTAACTGCTAAAAGCAAGGAGGGAAATTAAGGGGACCAACACATGTGGTGACAGTGATGAGAATTTAATGTGCTAATACTTTACTTATTCTAGAGACAATCAATAATTCCAATCATTGTCCTTTACCACAACAGTGTTATTCTGAATTCTTATGTTTAACCGACTTCTGACACTGGAAAACACCCATCTGTACATAATTGGGAAGGCTTAAAGTAAGGTTCTCATTCTGCGTGTCCTGTTTATACTGATAGGGTCAGTAACCAAAGGTACCAGTCCCGTCGTTGAAATTATAAGCTGTGGCCAAGATCTCTGGGTGAAATACTGGGGAAAACATACATACAGTCCCACATATAGGAATATTTCTGCCCACAGGGTTGCTTATACTGTTGATAACTACAAGGGGTGAGAGAATACCGGGCCAAATTCTGAAACACAATGGAGCCATTTGTGTATTGGAGAGAGGGATATCATCAGTGCTACAGATCTCACTCAAACTCAAAAAAAGGCCATTCACCCCGGTGGACCCACCACACCCCATGTGTTTCAATGGGGGCATTCTCACTGAACTGAATGAAGAACCATAATCTTGATATTTGTTTGCTGTTTCCTTCTAGATAAACGGGGGTAGCCATCTAGCTATCATTACCCATAATGAAATCAGCACAACTAAAAATACAAAAAGCAAATAAATAGTGAATTTGTGACAATCAGTTTATTAATTTAGTTCAGTAACTTAAAATAGAGTCTGTTGTTGCAGAAATGGTTTTGGGCCATTTTTGAGAGCTCTTGATTTGTGCACTCAGGGCATTAAGGCCTGCTCCTATCAGCTTGGATAAACCCTTAATAACTGTGGCAATTCTAGTCCTCAAACTTTGAGTCCTTGTGTTGAAGTCTTCTCCACTGTAACAGAACTTGCTGGGAGTCCTTGTAAGGACTGAGCAGAATCCAGGGAAAGATGACCTTACCGCCACAGCTTTTGGAGTTGAACATTTCCTCCTGGGCTACAGCACCTTGGGTTCTAGTTTATGTGTCCATTGTGGTTTCAAGACCCAGCCCTGTTGTCAAGTGGCTGCCATGTGTTGAGGCACCAAATGCCTCTGTTAATTTCCATTTGTTAAAATAAAAACCTTCAGTCTTCGATTTGTACCTTCTCAGTGAGTATATTCAAAAACTTAGCACAGTAAACATGCCAACTTAAAAAGGGGGTCGAGGTTAAGGAAATTGAGGGTTTGTTTTGTTCAACTAAACAACTGCCTACATAGTGAGATAGAGAGACTGAGTCACGGTCGTAAGGACGTTGGGAAGAGATGAAGGTGCATGCCTCAGTTTTATTGTTTCAATAGATGCCTGAGTAGACTGTGTGGAATAAGGTATGACTTGACAGAAGTTCTGCTGTCTAGTGAACTGCTGTGCTGGAGAATGTCACGTGATGAGAATGCCATCCCTTCAACCAAGGAGGGAAAAAAAACAAGGAAATGGACAGGAAACATTTCATCATGTGTGCTTCTGACTCCAGATAACAAATAAACAAACTAGAGGAAAGGACTGTTTTTGGTGAATGGTAAACCAAACTTAGTGGTGGGTAGAGATGAGGCAGAGGTAATTGTCACTGTAGGTTGCGTGATAGATAACATTTGCCCCATGTGACTAGCACTCCCAGGTTACGGTTGAACTGGGGGGAGGCAATGCAGTCCTAAGTTCATTGCTGTTAGAGGTGTAACAAGGGCCATCCAGAGTTGTTTGGATAACAGTGAATAGTTGCCCTATAAAATATACAAATATATAGGTGAAAGGACAGGATGAGTGTGCATTAGTTCATGGTAGGTTTCTGCAGGAGAAATAATCACACCTGCCCCATCACCAAGCACAATGCATAACAAGAGTGAATGTGTAGATGGAGATCACATGGCGTGCACACTCCACCATCTACTGTTGGCCTCAGGTCATTACAAGTTGTTTTTCTTCAATGGACTTTCGGTTTCGAGGTGACTGTTAATACAGCCCCTGAAACCCACAAAGCAGCAAGGCACAGACACCATCTCAAATTGTTGTTCTCATCCATCAGTTTCTGATGTGCTTTGAGTATTCTATCACATTTGCAACAAAATGTGAAAAATTTTGATGCCGTACAACTGTGCCCAGGAAATTATGGACTCAGCAGGTTTAAAAAAATGTTTCAGGGGAGTCCTGACCAACCATCATGGCCACGTGGACGTAATCCACATGGGTTCAGCTGCATTGACTCATTAACTCAAGGTGATTGATGCCCTTTTTTGTGATGCGGTGCTGATGGAGAGTGGGAATGCACGGCAGGGGCCGCTTTTTAAGCCCCAGGCAGGTTGGAGAGTGACACAACAGCATCGAGCTAGAGTTGCCCGGCGGCCCGTGCTGTAAGACGGCTAGCCCAGCAGGTGCGACCACAGTATCCAAACTCCTTCGCCACAGGGAGCTGAGGGATTGGCAAGACAATGAGGGTAGGCCGCAGTGAAGACACCCTAGGGTGCACCCTTACCTCCGTGCGATACAGTGTTGTGGTGCCGGCGAGCCTGCGGCACCCAGTTATAGTCACGTGGCCTTCCCAGAGAACCTAAGGTATGACTTAAATCACTGCATGCCAGCACCCCGCCACCCCATATGGAGACTGCAAAAAGGGTCTATATAGTGCTACAAAAGGGGCCAAGCCGTGATCCACTCAGACAGTGGCAAATTAATACAAACACTGATGCCTGACTTTAACATGGCGGGTGCAGCGAGCTTGCAGAGCGGCGGTCCGTGCCTCCCGTGATGGGGCTCTGAGATTGGAGAGACATGTGCCAGATCACACGTCAAAGCGGATCAAGTTCGCTTTGAGGCAGCGCCACGAAGCGCCACGAAGCTCTGTCATATTACTTTTATTTGGCGAGTTCCGAGTACCGTTGTTTGTTTAGCTGGGGGGCAGTTTCGGGGGGAGTGACATCTTTAGTTTTAATTAATTGCTGCTATATTTGTAACATTTTTAATCAACTTGCTGCTACCTGTTTTTTAATCTGTGTTCCTACCATTTTGGTTGCTCGTTGGGTTGTCTGCTCTATTTCCGACCTCCTCGGTCGACCGCCTGGCATAGGCCGGTTTGTGTGGAGGGAGCCGGAAGCAGGCTACTTTGCCCCCACCTCTCCAGACTCACTTCCGGGCCGGGCAGCCAATTTATAGCCGGTTTGCGCTCTAGTTCTTGTCTCTCACCCTCTCATAAATGGGGATAAGGGACCGGGCGCACAGCGGGCGCACCGCTGGCGCGCCAAAGGCGCGCCTAAGGCCAGCCTGTCTGCGCCCGTCCGTGCCTGGACGGCGCCAGGGGCCAGGAACCCTGCCTCTTTCATTACGTATATGAGGAGTGAACTCCTCGCCCTTAGACCCGCCGGCATGAACTGGTACTGTTCTCCTCAGGACTGGGGTGTTAGCAAGGAGAAATATAAGTGCAACAGCTGTGGTTTTGTTAACAGCCTAGGATATTCTCCCCGCAGCCCCTCTATTAAAAATGTCTTGGAAAAGCACCCTGCTACGAAGGCATACCACTGCCTGCTTCTCAATACAAGGTCCCTCATCAAGCACAAGCTTGAATTTGCTGGCTTAATGACCCAGCATAACCTGGATATCACTTTCCTCACGGAGACCTGGGCCGATAATGCATCTGACCCAGACTTTAAGGTAGCTGTTCCAGATGGATTCAACATTGAAAGACTGGACAGACCAGACCACAGAGGATGGGGGGGGGTTAGCGATTATTTAGCGCAGTTCGTTTGTGGCCAAGTTTACTCCAGTACTTCATTTAGAATGTGAGGCTCTTAGGTTTAGCCTCAGTCTGACAAAATCCTACACCTTCCAAGGACTATTAGTATACCGTCCCCCTGGGCCCAGGAGGGGTTTCATCGACAAAAAACAAACTTTTATGGAATCTAGTATCACCTATGCCAATTTTACACTGGTTGGGGACTTTAATTTTCATCTGGAGTCCACAACTGATGTGGATACAGGACATTTAGTGGACATTCTTAAAAGCTTTGATCTATCCCACCGCATTGATGCACCGACTCATAGAGCCAACCACACACTGGACGGCATTTTTACTAATAATGCAGAGTTGGGCACAATTAAGACCCTTCCACTTCCATGGACGGATCATTCAGCTATCTTTTTTTCCATCTTGACCCAGTGTAAGGGAGCGGAACTGGGTAACTCAGCCAAAGTGGTTGAGTTCCGGCCTTGGAAAAGTGCAAAAATAGAGGCACTACAGGAGGCTCTCTCTAATTCCATACCAGACCTTGTCAAGGATAATAACAAAGCTGCTATCAGCCTTACTCAATGGCTGGAGACTGCTTGCAGCAAAATAGTACCTGTGAGAACAATAAAAACCCATAGGAAACATCCCTCTGCACCGTGGTTTTCCCCAAAGCTGAAGGAAGCACAACTGAGTTGTAGACGGGAAGAGCGTCTCTGGAGAGTAGATTACTCCCCCGGGAAAAAGCTAGGTACAAAAAGATCCTTGCAGGGTACAAAGAGCTTATTAAAGCTGAAAAGACCAAATTTTTCTCAGGGAAAATTAGAACAGCTGGGAATTCCTCCAGGAAACTGTTTAAAACAGTTAATGATCTGTCACACTGGAGTAACAACAAGGTTTTTGAGATGGACGAAGCCTTCTGCGGCAAGCTGGTGGATCACTTTCAATCCAAGGTCAATTCCATCTTTCAGGCATTTTCTCAGCAGCGTCCCAGTGCCAGCCTCAGTTGGAACTCGAAAGTGGCCTGGGTCCCAGACTCAGATAACGGTCGGGAAGACTCACCCACTTTCGAGGAGTTCTCTCTCCTTACCCAGGAAAAAACTAATAGCCTGATGAGCTCTATTAAATCGGGTGCTCCTTCCGATCCATGCCCCCCCGGGATCATCAATAAGTTGGCCAATCAGGTGGCGGGACCACTCAACGATCTCTTGAACCAAGTACTGAGTTCTGGGCTATATCCTGGCATATGGAAGAAGGCTTCTATTCTTCCTCTTTTGAAGAAGCCCTCTCTAGACCCTAGGTCAGTGGACAGTTACAGACCTATCTCCCGTCTCCCGTTCCCGGCTAAGGTCTTAGAGAAGGCCATGAACGCAGAGCTACAGACCTTTCTGGATGCTCATCGATTGTTGGATCCTGCTCAGCATGGGTTCTGAGCCCATCATTGCACCGAGTCCGCTCTGGTGGCGGCGACGGAGGAAATTAGAGGGAGAGTGGACAAGGGCGGCAGAGCGGCACTAATTCTACTCGATCTCTCTGCCGCCTTTGACACGGTCCACCATGTTCTCCTGAGAAAACGCCTGCATGCGCTGGGTTTCAGGAGCACGGCACTATCGTTGCTGAACTACTTTTTGAAAACAGGCAACAGTGGGTTGAGTTGGGAGGGGTTAAATCCAGCCCTTTCTCTCTCCAATGTGGGGTCCCACAGGGATCGGCACTTAGTCCAACGCTTTTTAATGTCTATGTCACCCCTTTGGTACAGCTTATCGTGAGCTTTGGCTTGTCCGTGCTCTCTTATGCTGACGACACACAGATTGTGGTGTCGGTATCATCCCTGGTTGAGAACGACGCCAACAACTTCCGCAGCTGCATGTCCGCAGTTGCAGGCTGGATGGAGGAGAACTGCCTAAAGCTAAATTCCAGGAAAACGGAGGTATTGCTTTTTGGGAATGAAACCTCCTTCTGGAATGCATTGTGGTGGCCCCAGGAGTTGGGGGATTTACCGAAGCCAGTTCTGAAGGCTAAAAATCTGGGAGTCATCTTTGACACCAAGCTATGCTTTAGTGCTCAGATTAATGCTGTGACCTCCGGGGGCTACTATTTGCTACGGATTTTAAAAAAAATACTCCAGTTCATCCCGGCTGAACTTCAGAAGATCGTAATGTTGATCCCTAGTTGGGTCGAAGCTAGATTACTGTAATACACTATATCTAGTTATTCCGAAATACTCGATAAAAAAATCGCAGTCTCTCCAAAATGCAGTGGCCAGAACACTTCTGAACATCCCTAAGTTCAAACCTGTGTCACATCTACTGCATGGCCTGCACTGGCTCCCAGTGGAGAGGAGAATTTCTTTCAAAGCTCTCTACCTAATACATGAGGCACTCCATGGAACCGGCCCCCTCTATTTTCAGGAGCTATTTACATGGTATACTCCTAGCAGAACGTTGAGATCTAGCACGGAGCATAAGGCTCAGATTCCGAGAATCAAGCGATTAAAATGTGACGGGAGGACTCTGACATTCCAGGGAGGAAAGTTATGGAATTCCCTCCCTCTGGCCCTCCGCTCCCAACACAGCCTGCAGCTGTTCAGAAAGCAGCTGAAGACCTGGCTGTTTCCGCCGACTGAGCTCTAGCGTCTGGCGACCAATTTCCCGGGTCCTTGCCTCTTTTTCCGTCTTGCTCCGCTGAGCGCTAAGACACCCTCGAGTACTGCGCGCTTTACAAAACTAATTCATTCATTCATTCATACTGCCGCGGGCTGCTTTCGCTGCCAACTTGCTGACACTGGGAATATTGACGGCAAAAAGGCTAGGGATGAACTCCTTTCAATTCTACTAGTACTCAGCACTGACACGACCGGGCACCGTGTTTTCCGGCAACCTCCACTATGCTGGGGATCAGGGGGACATTTTCCGTAATGTACCTTGTTGCATCCTGGATCCCCACATTGGTACGGCCCCAGGGGCAAGAAAGACTTTAACCATAGAGAGCTGGCCTTCTTGAACACCTAGAGGGCCTGTGACCCGTTACAAATCACGGCATTCAAGCCCCGATAATTCATTAACCTTGCCACTGCAGCCTCAGGAATGAGGCAACCCTGAATGTCAAAAGGCTGTATCTTGAGCTGTGGAGCCCGTTCTACTGAGGTCTCGCTTCACCCATGGAGGGTTGCTGTAAGAGGGCGACGCAAATATGGAATACTCGCCTCCCGTCCCATCAGAAGGCATGCTGTAAACGCCATGACTTCATAGCCTTCTCCTTTGAGCCCATCTATTGCCTTTATGCCTCAGAGAAAGACACAGTCCAATAGAGCATCAAGCTATTTCACACCAGCAGAGGCGAGAGACACCTGTCCTGCTGTCCCGCCCACAACGCTGCCTCCTCCACACAGCCCTGGCTATGGCCAAGATATGTATCCTTAGCCAATGGAGGTCGCCCGCGCCCCCATCACCGGAGGATTGGACGGTGGCAATGATACAGACTGCGTCGCACGAACGTATTATCTATAACCTACAAGACCAGGCTGAGGTGTTTATGCAGACATGGGCCCCTTTCCTGAGAGATGGACCCTGAAGGGGAGAGTGCCACTGCCATCCCACATTTCCCACCCCCACTTCTTTGCATTCCACCGCGGGCACTGAGATCAGTGTCCCTACATGCTGTGTAGCAGACCTTTGCCATTCCTGTGTGAGGCCTCCCACTCCTCCTCCACCCGCGCCTTGCTGATCTCTCTTTCCCCCCCACCTTCCCCTCCCGCCTCCCCTATCATCACAGCATTTTCTTTCTCCCTCATGTTGCTTTTCACTCCCCTCTCTGACCCCCTCCCTCCAGTCTTTCCCCCCTCCCCTGCTCCCTCTCCAGCCCCCCCTTTTCTAGCCTTCCTACCTCCCCTCCCCAACCCCACTGGCATACATCTCCTCCACCACCCCTCCCTCACCTCCCTTCCCTCCCCCTGTTTCCCCAGTTTCCCAACCCCGACACATCCCCTATTCCTGCCCCCCCCCACCCAGACATGCAGGCATGCAGACCTCTCCTCAGAGGGACACCATCTCCCTAATCCCCCCTCTTCCCCTCCATCGACAAACGGAGCATTCCCCATCCTCTCCCATCGGAAAGAGCTCTATTGAAGCAGGATTCTTCATTCCCCTTTCCAATGCACGCCCTTTCCTTTCCCCAACCCTCCTTATTTATATTTTCAGCTATAGGGAGCAAATCCAATCTCCCCCCCCCAACCCCCACACAGACCGAACGTATCGACTCCTCCTTCCCTTCCCCCCCACGCAGCCCCCAGACAGTTGACCCCTCGCTATCCAAGGGGATGTCCAACTTTGGCAACATCGGTCCCCCTTGGATTTCATGTGTGATGGGCCTATACTTTGCAGCAGAGTATCACCCCTCCTCCCCTGTTCCTTTACACTGCATTGTATTACTTGGTGCTTCTTGTCTGTGTACGATACTGTGCAATTGTTGTATGCTTTTGTTCCAATAAATATTACAACACAAAATAAAAGAATAGATAGAGACATCATGATGGCTGTCAACACTGCACATGAAAACATCCATTTGCCGAAAGGCTTTCTAGCTAAATACTCCTACCAGTTAAGTGCGCAAAACATACCATTTGCTCGTATTCCCGGAGTGGGGGATAAAGTAATACCAAATTCAGATTGCAGGTTAGGTTTAATCCTAGCAGCACATGAGGACTTAGCATCTGCACACGCAGGGGTGGCGGCTACAATTTCACTATTGCAGCAATGCTATTGGTGGCCAGGTCTTTACAAACAGACTTGGAACTTTGTCCTTAAATGTGACATCTACCAGCAGATGAAGGGTTCCACCGTGGCACGTCCACCACAGACACCTCTATTGATCTCAGACAAGTCTCTTGCTTGTATTTATCTGTACCACTGCAGCCCCTTACAATCAGATGGGGCTTTAGGGCTGGCATGAGCTCACCTACCAATCTTCTGGTTCTTACTCACATGATCGAAAAAGCAACTCTCAGGGCCTCCAATTTATACACCTGCTTCGTCGACTTAAAATCTGCATTTGACACGGGCCCGAGAGGCCTCTTATGGGCAAAAATGGCCAGATCGGGTGTACCATCAAACCTTCTTAATGCCATCATCAATTTATACTCCGATACCTGGGTTCAAATTAAAATATTTATAAACATCACAAGACCTGACCTCTGTAGAACGAATATCCTTATATTTTTAAGACCCACGGGGAGTTTCTCAACAACTTTTGACTTCCCCCACAGGTACAGCTAACTGCCAGTGACCTGTTGGTCCAACTATTCCATTTAGAAAGAACGTCAATAACCACATAACATACACACATAAGAGTGCCTTTAAACCATCACATAAATGTGTGAAACAGAAAAAATGTGGAAAGTTGACCACACGCCTCGTTCAACATTTCCGGGATCAAAAACACAATTTCAGGGATCTGAAATGGATTGTCCTGGAAAAGGTGGTGGGTGAGAAATAAAACATGGACGATATCTTGGCTAGTAAAGAGGCAAGATGGATTTTCACCGAGAGAGTTGAGCGGACGGGCATGAACGATTCCATTGAATGGAATAGAGTGGGTAAATAGTAGGGCCAAATATTGTGCTAATGGCCTGTTTTTCAGGGTATTTGGGTCATGCATTCTACTGGGCCATACTTGATTGCTGTATTTCACCAATCGTGTGGACCCTGTAGACTAACCATTCAGGAATGATATTGCATGGTCTCTGTAATGAAAAATATGAAAAAATACATGATGGGACACATCTATTGTATAGAGTGCAGACTGATGTTTGAGGAGTTCAATGAGGTGTTTGTAGATAAAGAATAAATAATTCTTTTGATGTGAATCCTTTTTAAAAAAAAACTATTTTTTGACAAACTACGAGTATTTCCTAAACTATGAAATGTATCCCTGTTTACAGGGAGTGTATATCTCTATCGACCCTAAGATGTTACAAATGGCCACCATGTTAGTGGTGAATTGTGGCTTAATTTTGAAACTACCCCCAAGGCGCGCGTTGCGCGTCATGTGCTTCAGGGTCCGGGCGTTTTCTTAAAATTGGTGCTTGCGTCCACAGTGAGCCACCGGAATGGAGCACGGAAGCAGAGGCTGCCCGAGGACGCGGTAAGAGGGTTCCATCAATGCGGGAGGGGTTTGTTGTAAAGCACCGAACCCGGTGTTTAACTCCCTGCGTGTACCAAGTGCATTTATTGATAACACTATCATCATTGGGGATGGCGGTGCAGGACTCCGTGCTACATATTCAATTAACGATGCCGGAGGTCCTGGCACTCGCATTATAAAAGTTATGGACATTACTAAACAATGGTTATAAGCTGACACTTCATTGTGGTTTTAACATAGCCGGCAGGTTGGGTATGCAAATGAACAACTGGTTGGCGAAGGGAATGGCATACATAGAAAACACTCCCGAGTACAATTGGATTTAAATCTTATCAATGAGCCTGAAGTCGGTGAATGGAATGACACGGGAGATTGAGCATGACGAGGCAGTAGTAATGCACATGTAAAATGATTTGGTGCAGGTGGGCTGCATACACTGGTGATATTTAACACATGTGTGTTTGTAGGTTGACACTGACGATTGCAGTCTTGAAGGAGATACGCGACCATCTGGCGCGCGATCCTTTAATGAAGTGGTTTGCAGGTACGAGGGATGACAGCAGCCACTCGGTAAATATATAATCGTATGGAGGGGGTTTATTAAGGAATGATGAAGAGCATTGTGAAGACAGGATTTGTTTATGATTGGCACGTTCTTCTTTTTAATCTCGTCAATAACCACAGGTTGGGTGTGATAAACGATTGAGGTGAAGACTGGTTTCCCCATCAGCCCTGATGAAGTTGCCGAAAACAGGCTGGCAACGAAACATGTTGGCCTTTCGTGTTTGAAAGTGGGCTATATACATGCCTTTCTTTTAATCTGAGGACACTCACGGCATTAAATAAAGTATGTTCTGCATGTGAGTGGTACCCCATTTTAATTTAATTTTGAGAATAATAATTCTCTTTTCACAGTTGGGGACCAGTGGGCACTGAGTGACACTAGCACATCTTTTGATTCATTTCTTATTTTTTCTGATTTCTCACCTCAGAGGAATATCAGTACACACTTTCTTTTTCTGTTCGGTCATGAAAGCAACCTATGATGATAACGTGGGCATACTGGCGAGTACCATCCAGCAGCTCCTTGGGTGTGCGTACGTGAGGTGCTTTCTGGCCTTTCTCACATTTTTCTGTTTCTCACATTTATGTGATGGTTTAAAGACACTCTTATGTGTGTATGTTATGTGGTTATTGATGTTCTTTCTAAATGGAATAGTTGGACCAACAGGTCACTGGCAGTTAGCTGTACCTGTGGGGAAGTCAAAAGTTGTTGAGAAACTCCCGTGGGTCTTAAAAATATAAAGATATTTGTTCTACAGAGGTCAGGTCTTGTGATGTTTATAAATAATTGAGTGGGGGGCGATCTGACTCCTTCCTTTCCCCCTGTGCTCTTGTTGTGTATGTGTTCAAATTAAAATAGGCAAGGGCGATAGAATGACCAGAAAGATCCCCACATCCATAGGTCTTAAACAGGGATGTGTCTTCGCCCCTTGCCTTTTCAATATTGAGACTCCCATCGGCTTGCAGCGCCAAATGACTACCCTACACAGCATAACCGAATCCTTAGGCCTGAAGCTAAATTACACCAAAACCAAAGTCATCTCCTTCTTGCCAAAAACAGCAAAATTTTAACTTCAAATGGAAAGCTGCCGGAAATAAGATAGTCCAGGTTAGCACCTATAAATATCTAGGGGTGGAAATTGACTCTCGACTAAACTTCAAAAAGTATCTAGCTCAACTAAGGGCCTTAGCAAACAAGCTGTTCTTCGCCCTCAACTTAATAAACAAAAAGATGGGGAGCTCGTCTCAGTCATATCTACCGCAAATCATCGGAGCCAAATTCCTACCATCATTGACCCATGGCTCAGAACTCCTTAAGGGCAAAGACGTAACGACTCTTAACATTCTATAGTCCGCCTTGCTCAAAAGCATCTACCGCATACCAAGAGACACCTGCCAAGCTCAAGTGCGCCCGGAATTTGGGCTCCTGCACCAGCACCCGGTGAGAATGGCTGCCTTACCCAAATTGTGCTGGAAGTTGAGAACCGCCCCACCTGAGTCCTTGTCCGCCTTGTGCTGGTCCGGAATGGAAAGCTGTCTCCTCTCACAGCTATACTTGAAGTCCCAATGTACGTTTTGATCAGCGATGAAGCTTCTACTCCCTGGCTGGGGATAACAAATAATGAAGTATCTCTTCTACCTGCGATATGAACAACAGCTATACAAACAACTTGTACAGAAGCACAGATTTCTATTCAGAAACCCGACACTGATGCATCAACGTCAATATACCACAATTGGAATCAACTCCAAGTTCTACACAGCCTCCAGAGCTGCCAAAAATAGATCAAACAGCCTCCGGCTACTTTATTGACTTTGGGTTCTCGTCAGATTCATCGGAGCCACTACCACCTCCAATTCCACCTGTACGAGATAGATTGTGTGTCCTCTACTTTTGGATGAAGAAGATGTACTTTGTTCCTCTATGGCTATGCCTGTGGATTACAATTTCATTACTTTTCCTCTTCCTGTGGATTGGTTTTGTGACAGTCTTTTTCTTGCTTCTGAATGGAGACTATCTCCCAGAACGCTCTGCTATACAATTGGTGAACTTGGTTTTAACACCTCATTCTTCATCACACAAAGTGAGAAGAGACCTTTCCCTAGTGAACATCTGTACTGTTCCAGTTCCCAATGGAATTGTTTGGGATTGTATGATATATTTGGACCAACGGAACTTTTGCAAATAGCATATGTATTCCGCATTTCTTTAAATGATATTATCACCCCTAGTACTGTCTCTGATGATTTGGACATTGATACAGGGCATGAAATGCTAGAAGATCTAGAGTAATCAAATGTTTTCAGTTCTGAGGATATGTATGTAGGAATAACTGATTATGATGAAATGTTCTCTTTTCAACATTTTGATCATCATTTCCTGCATAAAGCAAGTACTCCACAAGCTGTGTTTAATTATATGCAATGGGAACACTGCCCTACACCACCACGGGTTTCTCATACACGTTTGCAAAAATGTTTGCATATTTTTCTAGTCATACCACAGACAAGGGGTCATATTATTATAGGCTCTGAACAACACCAGCAAAGAAATCTATGCTTACTGATAGGAGACAGATATATTCCGAATCTTTTCTTTTCCAGCTGTCTATACATGGGTTTGACTTTTAAAGGGACATTGTTGATTTAAAATCAAATTAGGGAAAAAAAGATTGGCAAGTTCAGGGAAATGAGACATTATTTAGAGCATGCCAAATACCACATCAACTAATATTCTTGAACAAAACAGTGCTGCAAACATCATGTCTTGGCCTGGCTAAGATAAAAGTTTTAAATACACCAAACATTCCCACATTTGCGAACTGGCAACAGTTCACAAATTACACGGAGGAAACATTAGACACAATGTTTCGCAACGGTTCATACAATTCTTCAGGAACAAATCAGGGGGGGGTGGTTAGTGTGGCTGTTACATACTAACGGATGTCATGCACGTTTTCTGGGTGACACCTAGGGGTTCAAGATCAGCAGGCCGTACCCACGTTACGCGCAGACACAACACTCGGGGTGGTAGCAATGTACAGTGTTGGGTTGTTTTGCATTGATTGGCTAAAAACCTCAAAACTGGTCCAGGTGAAACAACACTTGTCCCTTGTTTATCTTTCTGATCACATGGGACTACAGAACCTTTTATTAGGTCTTCGAAAACCATATCAAAAGTGCTTCTTATATGCAATATATAATGAAGTCTGGAGGTTTCCCAGCAGGAGGCTGCTGAGAGACTGCACCCAATTAACAGGGCAAATTTAGAAAGGGCTCTTGCAGTAGTAGATAAAGGTATGACTACCCTGTCCACTAGGATATACTATTCGGGTAACCTTGTATCATCGGCAATAGCCATTACACAACATGATATGTCCACTTTACAACATGAGCAGTCACAGCTTAGATCAATTATATTACTGAGCTGGACTCTTCAGGCACTTCGTGCTGGTCACGTACCATGGCGACACCTTAATGCCGCAAACTTGTTTTTACCTTACAAATTAACAAAACAACAGACCATCATGGCAAGAAAGGAAGCAACATACACCATGTTAAATCTAGAGAAGTTGGAGAAACTGCCATTCACTGTTGCAGAAATACCTTCTGCGGATTGGATATTCCTTGGGTTTATTTCTCTGCCTATCTCGACATTTCACTTCCAATACTGTTTAGAAGACCATCAAGTAGGCAGATACGAAGCACTAGGAGAAGGATATGTGCATGAGTCATAGATCTTACCATTTAGGTATCGCTGTAGGAATGACTAGACTGAAGTCTTTCTTAGCTGGTCAGTCTGCGAGAATACTTTAGGACATCCATTGGTGTGCAGGGAGGTTTCGCTTCATGGCGCATGTTATGTGTCAATGGCAAATTTGTCCTGCTACCTGACAGGCTCTCTACCTGTTGTGATACGTCTGGCTTTCAGGTAGCTCTCGAATGGGAGTTATTTGATGTTGAACCATCAGAGCTGCTGCAGGATGAAACTGGGCATCGCCTATCTAGTAACGGTTTCTGCAGTTGTGATTTGTTTCACACAAATACTGTTTCCACCTGCCCGCACAGTTAGGGAGGCAATGCTTTGGCCTTCGATAAAGCTTTCGAATATGCACGTTGATGCTTTGAGCAGAAAGCCTTAATATCTGCAAAGGTGATGTTTTTTTTTTTGTAAACTGTTTTTATTTGTCAAATTACACATATAGCGCAGTGCCCTGCACACCAGATGCAACTGCACAATCAATAAGCAAAAGGGGAAGATGTTTCCCTGGATTTGACATTTGCTAGATAAAGGGAAGAAAATACAAAGAAAAACAATATAATAACATATAAAAATGACATGTTACCCCAACTCCCTCCCACCCCGACCCTCCCTCCCTCCCTCCCCTCCCAGATCACACTAAGTCCCCATATTCTAGTCCTCGCCAGCAATCGGACAATATAATGGGTCCCGGGCAACGGGCCCCCCCACAAAGAGCGCCCCCACGCTCTGATAGTATAGAAACAAATTACTCTAGGGAGGGAACTTCCTTTTCCGGCACTGGTTCAAGCCATATACCCCGATAGTCTGCCCATCTTTTCCAGATCTTGTAGTGTTTGCGGGGGCAACCCCTGGCTACGAAGATAGGCTTCTCCAGCCCCATGCAAAAGTCCAGGCCATTCTTCCATGCAACGACCGAAGGGGGACTCGGCGCCTTCCAGGCCATGGCTATGTCTCTCTTAGCTAGGGTAAAGCCTAATTGCATCAGATGTCGCTTGTATTTATTTCCCCCTATCCCCTCCATAATATGCAGCAGGGCCAGGCGCGGCGTACGTGGTAGCTCCCATCCCAACACCTCAGTGAGACAGGCGAATACCCCCCTCCAAAACTGGTCTAGGGACAGGCAGTGCCATATTGTGTGAATTAGCGTGCCTTCCTCCCGATTACATCGAAGGCACACAGGAGACGCTATCAGCCCCGCCCTCCACAGGCGCACGTGCGTAAAGTAGACCCTGTGTAAGTACTTAAACTGGACCAGTCGAAGCTGTACCGCTATAGCCGCCCCCCGCGGAGCCGCCAGGGCCTCAGTCCAATCGTCGTCCTCCACTGGGCCTACGTCTCGTTCCCAATCGCCCCGGAGCTTCTGAAGTGTGGGAGAGCTATGGGTGACCAGGGACTGGTAGATCTGGGATATTTTGCGTTTCTGGGGATCTCCCATAATAACTTTTGCCTCTATCGGGCTAAATTCCGGCAGGGACTCTATACCCTTCAGGCTAGGAGACAGGGCATGTCTAAACTGGAGGTAACGATAAAACTGGGTTTTTGGCATGTGGAATTCCCTCTGGAGGTCCTGGAAGGATTTAAGTGTCAATCCCCTCATGACATCTCCTAGGACCGAGATACCGATGTCATCCCATCCCCGAAAGCCCTGCAGGGCTGCCAGCTGCGGCAGACGCCCATTATTCCAGAGGGGGGTTTCCCGGGTCAATGTGTTCCACCACCCCATTCTCCGCAGTGCCTGTCGCCAGATTTGGAACACCACCTTCGTGGCTGACGGCAGGGAGCCCCGCTGCGGTGCCGAATAAAGAATCGCATGTACAGAGTTATGCCCCATGAGGTGTCGCTCCAGTGCGTATGCGGGGTCTGCCCTGTCCCCATACCACCACTCATTGAGAACCAGCAGGTGCGACGCTTGATAATATGAGAGTAGGTCCGAAGTCGCAAGCCCCCCACTATATGTGGATAAAAAACACGTCCGAATGGACACTCGTATCTTGCCCCCTTCCCACAGGAACTGACCCAGTGCAGCATTCACTTGCTTAAACCATCGGGGCGAAATCTGATAGGGGTAGTTCTGGAGCTGATACAGGAGGCGGGGCAGTGCCACCATCTTAAATATAGCTGACCTGCCAACGATGGATAACGGCATACGGGACCAGGACTTAATGTCTGCCCGTACGCGCTCCCATACCGGGACCAGGTTACGTTCCCAGGCGACCGCGGGCACATCCGATAGGAACACCCCAAGGTATTTCAGCCCCCCCACTGCTGTTTGAACCGAAGAGGCCCATGTCCCCATTTTCGTATATTCTCCCAACGGCCACAGCGTTGATTTGCGGGGGTTCATATAGAGCCCAGTCGTCTCCCCGAAAATCTGCATAATTCGCAGCAACCGCGGACCCGTCCTATCCACGTCGGTAAGGAAGAAAAGGACATCGTCCGCATATAATGTAATCCTGTCCGACAGTCCCGGAACCCATTCGAACCCTCGTACCTGTGCATCTATTCGCACCCATGCAGCCAGCGGCTCCATTGCCAGGGCAAATAGGTATGGAGACAGGGGGCAACCCTGCCGCGTGCCTCGCCTAATAGGAAAAGTGGACGAGGTCGTTCCAGCCACCCGCACCGAAGCCGTCAGGTCTGTATATAACAATGAGAGATATGAGAGGAGACGCGGGCCAAAGTTGAGGCGCCGTAATAATGCAAAGAGATAAACCCAGCTCAAGGAGTCGAATGCCCTGTCCATATCCGCCAGTAAGAGTGCTGCGGGTTCCCTTAGTTGTCGAACCGTTGCCACCGCTACGTGTGCCCGTCGGATATTATGTCTGGTTGCCCTCTGAGGCATGAATCCCGCCTGGTCCGGATGCACCAGGGTAGTGATGTGAGGCAGGAGGCGATTGGCAAGAGCCTTAGCCAATATCTTGGCCTCCACATTGAGAAGGGAGATGGGACGATACGATGCATGGTGCTCCGGGGGCCTGCCTGGCTTGGTGGAATACCACCACCTCCGCATGCCGCCAATCTGGGGGAGTGATCCCCGCTCACGCGCCTCCTCCACCACTAACCGATAGTATGGGCCCAGCTGCAAGAAATAATGTTTGAAGAATTCGCAAGGAAACCCGCTGGGTCCCGGCGCCTTTCTGGAATTAAGTTCCCCTAGAGCTGTGCCCAGCTCCTCGTCCATCAAGGGCAGCTCCAGCTGATCCCGCACCTCATCCGGGAGGGCCCTGGGCGGGATATCCATTATAAACTTTTCGATGGTGGTGGCAGATATGCATTCCTTCGGGGCGTACAGCTCCGCGTAATACCGGGCAAAGCTTTCGGCTAGAGCCACAGGATCTGTGAGTGGCTCGCCCGTTGGACCCGCGACTCTCGGCACTGCCTGTGGATGGAATACCCCCTGGCACAGCCGATGCAGCACCTTGCTTGATTTGTCCCCCCACTGGTACACCCTACTGCGGGTCGCCAACCAGGCCTGACGGGCCTCATCCATCAGGAGGGCAGAATAGTTCTGTTGGGTCAACAATAATTGTCTCCTAGCTGGACCACCTCCCGCCTCCCGACTGCTATGTTCAAGAGCCTCAAAATCCGCTTCTATCTGTAATAGCTCCGCTCTACGCGCCCTACGCGCTGCCGTACACCAAGATATGTCTGCCCCCCTCAATGCTTCCCATAGGGTCCCAGCACTCGTGACTGATCCCTCATTGTCCGTCAGGTAATGTGTGAGAGCGGCACTCATGTGTGTCCTATAGTCCTCGTTTTGTAGGTGCCAAACCGAGAGGCGCCATCTGAACGGCTGTCGCATCTGCCCCACCCGGATCGTAAGGGCCACTGGTGAATGATCAGACAGACCCCGTGGGAGGATCTCTACCGACACCACCCTACTAGCTGCCTCATGGGGGACAAAGAAATAATCCAGTCTAGAATAGGCGTCGTGTGCCGTGGACAAATAGGTGTAGTCCCGGTCTGTGCCGCGGAGAAGTCGCCAAGTGTCAACCCAGTTGAGCCCTGTCACCAAGGAGAAAAGTCGTGTGGTACGACCACCCACCAGATTGCCCCCAGCCCTCCAACGATCCTTGGTCAGGTCCATGACATCATTCCAGTCCCCACCAATGATGGACAGAACGTCTGGTATGTCCGACCAGAGAGTCATAAGTTTCTCGACCAATGCCCATTATAACGGGGGGGGAGCGTATACACTACCCAGCACCAGGGGGTCCTCCCCGATCTTGCCCTGGAGAAATAAATAGCGCCCCTGTGTATCAGACCACTGTTTGGTGTGTGTATAAGGGACCCTGCGATGGACCAATATTGCCACCCCCGTGAGCCCTCGCAAAGCCAGAATGGAAAACCTGCTGATACCCATAGTGCTGAAGGCAGAGGGCCTTCGTGCCCATAAGGTGCGTCTCCTGCAGCATGAGAATGTCCCCTCCCGCCCGCTCAGCCCACTGGAGTATGGCCCCATGCTTAATTTTGTCTAGGGCCCCACGCACATTGCAACTAAGGACGCGAAGGGTACCTGGAGTCACCTGACTCCCTGTAGGTGAATCAGCCATCTGAGGCAGTTACCGTAATAAGGTCCAAAGGGGAGCCGCGCCCGTATTTGTGCGAAGAACGGCGAGCCTTGAGAATAAGTGTGATCCCTGAACTTAAACAACCCCCACCCAACAAACCCCCCACCCCACACCTCAAAAACATTGAAGCATCTGTCGCGGCGAGGCTGACCCACTCCCCCAACGGGAGGGTGCAGGCCCCCTCGACCAATGGATCCCCAATTTACATCCCATATCACTTGGGCCTACGTCCCACCAGAGGCAACCTGGCGGGGGTCCCGGCCCACTACCAAGTCTCTCCAACCAGCATAGTACAAATGAGGACCCTGCCGACCCACATGGGCCCCTCGATTAATCCGCCACTTCCAATTGCTTCGAGGTCTCATCCATCCGGGAGGCGGCACCACAGGATTGGGAGCGGCGCCCAGACCGCGAACGTCTGACACCCTTGCGGTTCTGACGGGGGCCCCTCCGGCCCACTTCGCTCGTTGAGGAGTCCGACTCTCTCCCCGGCGGCGTGTGCACCCGTATCCGCACTGTTTCATCAGTCCATTTGAAGACTTCTTCCGGCGTGTCAAAGAAATAGGTGCGGGATTGAAATACAACTCGTAGTCGGGCCAGGTACAGGAGAGAGTATGCGAGCTTATGTTCCCTCAAACGAGCCTTCGCTGCTTGAAACAATTGTCGCTGTTGTTGTACCAGCCGTGTATAGTCCGGGAAGATAAGAATGCGCACATTGTCATGTAGCAAGGGTTCCTTGAGCCTGGCCTGTTTCAGTATCGCATCGCGGTCCAGATAATTCAGCATTCTGGCTATAACTGGCCTCGGGCGGGCGCCAGGTGGGGGCCTCTGCATGAGCGCCCGGTGAGCTCTTTCGACCACAAAGCAGCGGGAGAGGGCCTCCGGGGGAAGCCAGCCCTCAAGCCACCGCGTGAGGAAGCGCTCCATGTTGCCCTCCTCGCAACCCTCCGGAAATCCCACAAAGCGGAGGTTATTGCGGCGGGCCCGTCCCTCAGCATCCTCCGCCCGCATCGCCAAGCCCTTCTGAGTGGCCTCCATGGAAGCCACCTTTTTCTTTAAGATGGAGACATCATCTTCCACCCCGGAGATGCGGGTTTCAGCCTCCGCTATTCGTGACACAGCATTGCGCAGATCCTGTCGCAGGAGCATAACATCAGACCCCACCGCCCCTATTTTAGAGTCCAACATGTCCCGGGATTGAGTGATTGCTGCCATGAGCGCTGCATTGTCCGGTATGGCTCCCTGTTGACCCCCAGACGCACTCGGGCCCGTGAATTTGTCGATGGGGCCTTGCTTCGACGTACCACTGCCGCCCTTGTCTCGTGTCATGTTTCCTGTGGCTCCCTACCCAGGCCCAGGAGCGCAGGGGGTCCCCCAGGGGGGGTGCGGGCCACTCAGTATGGCCTCCCGCGGCCCGACTCGACCGCCCGTCAGAGGCGTGCGCGAGGATGCCCCGGCCCTCTCGTCACCAAAGGCCCACCAGCCAGCACTCTCACAGGCCCTGCGCCGCCCTCCGCCTGTATGGGTTCAGGGAGCACCCCCCGTGGACCGACCGACCACCGAAGAGGGCGCCCCGCGTGTCCAGGGGAAGGCGAGTGATTCCTCCTTCTTCTCCGCCCTCCCCCCCCCGCGTCCGGTGGGGAGAGATATTCGGTCTGGACGACCAGAAGTGCCTGATGGGGGGGGGTTGATATCTCGTGTGTGTCTGTCCCAAAAGGCGGGGGAAAGGGGCTCTGGCTCGCTCCACACGCCAGACGCACCCCACCGCCGCGGCCCGGGGCAGCCGCCGAATCACCTCGCTGCCCTCGTCACGGAGCTGCACCCGCGGGGGGTGACTGGTGGGCGGAAGGCCTCCGGCTCACTCCCAGCCCGATGTCGTGCGAGGCCCGACACCCGCCACCCTGCCCCCTACCTCCGCGGCCCGGAGCGGCCGCCGAATCTCCCTACCTTCCGCTGCCTGGTGCTGCCCTCGGGGTGGTGCCGTGTACCGCTCCCGCTGTTCCACAGCTCCGGACCCGCCGCAGGACCCCTTTCTTTATCCGGTGCCGAAAACGCGCCCGAGAGGCCGCTCGCACTCTGCCCAGCGCAGGCACTCGCCGTCCCGGTCCACTGCGGGTCCCCAGGCCTCACCACCAGAATGCCTCGCCGCCTCCGGATCTCCGCCTTGTCACTAGAAACGGCTCAGCGTCGCAGCCACAGGGGTCCCGGGGTCGCAGGCTCCCCAGCAAGTCCAATTTATTACGGAGAGACAGGATAATTCAAAGGATAATTGGCGGGCTGGACTGAGCTCGCTCAGCACACGTCCGCCATGTTGGCTTGCCGAACTCGTGCCCTCTGCAAAGGTGATGTTTGATCTTCAAGTTGCAAGGTCCTTTTCTGAGATTCAGTCGTTACTTGGCACTAATTTCCCACTACATTTTGGGGAACTTGTGCACCTCATTTTTAACATGTCTAGTATCGTGGGAGTGGCACACTTTTTAAAGAAAATAGGCTTCTGGCCTACTTAGTACCTTCCAGACAGTCTTCGGAGTTATTCCATCATTCATACACTCCGTGCTGGGAAGCATTTTTGGGGGTGTTCTGCTGGTACTGTTCCTGATTGTCGAGACTGTGCTTTTATTTTTTCTGCTCCGCAATTGATATCCCATCAAGAGACCAAATTGAAGTAGCACTTCCACATGTGCTCATGTGTCGTGAACACATCATACAGTGTTTTGGCGCACCCTTTCTTCAGAAACTGAATGGAAACAGTTTTTTGTCCTTTCGGCCTGTGTGGCTTCACTGCGTGCAGTCCATATTCTGCTGTCTTCTGTACACTTTCGAGTGTGCCCTGGACATATGTCTAGGAACACAACTGGTCCGTCTTTGGACCTGGACCGACTGGTGAGCCTGTTAATGGCCCACTTGTACTGTTGTCCCTTGCGCTTGACTTTGCTTCTGAAAGCATTCTACGAGCCCTCCTGGGATGCTTTTGCTCCTAGTGATCTGGATCTTGGCTCGGCTTCTGCGGTTCCTGCACTGGCTGCTCCTCCTTCGGCGGCTGATGAAGTGGATGGTAACATGTTTGCTCGATGGATCTGAACCGATGGGTGCCTCTGGCAACATTGTCTGCGGTTGCTGGGAGCAGCAATGTTTCGACTACCTCTCAAAACACATAAATAATCTGGCAGTTTTCATGGGACCATTTTTTAATTCGGATTTCCTTAAATGCGAAATTGCTTTTTACATTTGTTTTTATACAGCTTTTATATTTTTAGTATGGCATTCGTCCTTTGCTATTGAAGAAGCGTGATGCTTTTTTAGATTTTAATAGGGTTCTTTTATACGTATTGACTCTTATTTTTTTGCATTTGTCTAGGGATAGCTTTTATCGACTTCCGTCCAAGGAGTGGGTGTCACCTTGGTCAGGTTAGGCCTAGTAAGGAACACTGCTGTTTTACATACTCATGTTTCTTAAGTTGCCTTATCTTCTACACACGATGACCGTTGACATACATTTCTGTGCATGAAAATGCAGGATAACATTCTCTGAATCGGCATTGCTTACATTTCTACTTCGTGGGTACATTATCACGACACCTTGAACATCCAGCACAAGGGAAAAAGTTTACTGTGCAAACTGTCATCATTGTTATTGTCCATAAGGCGACAGCGCTATCCAACTAGAATAAGCAATTGCAGCCTGACAGGGGTTGCAACGTGTGTGCTGTTATTATGTACACAGAACCACTTCCGTGTTGAGGGAGAGGAGCACTCAGCTGACACTGTGAGGTCACTACAGCTGATTCCTGTTTACCGACACAAGAGATGTCCATCTCTAAACCAAGACTGACAGCTTGATGACATATCCACAGGTAATGGATAGTTGGTCCACCCTGGTAGGGATTTGGCAGCTCACCCACCCTAGGCAAAACTAGGTTAGGGAGCGCTAGGTAGAAGTACACTATACAGAGTACTTATATGCCCACATATATTCACTGTCTTAGTACAATGGTGGAAATGTTAATCTTTTTCAATGTTCTTGTGATACTAATTACACTGTTTCATTCTATTGATTATCGCAGCGCTCTTATTTAATACAAGAATCACAATGCTTCAATAAATATTGAAAGGCCTTGCTGAGTATTTCTTGAGTATTTCTTTGGGTATGCAAGAGCATCCAAACGAAAACATTCTAGATCTGTTACCACGATTTCCTTGGGGATCAGGGTTGTCATGGTCTGAGGTTTCACACACATTTGTTATCCTGTAAGGTTAGGGGTGCAGATGGTGCACTTTGGGTTAGTAGGGACATAGGCCAACATATCCTGAGGGTGCGCACAGAATCAGTCTGGCACAATCCTGACATTTATGTTGTCCAACAAACACACAGTTTTACCAAAGGAGGAACAAGCCGTATGAAAATGGGCTCCGCATTTTTTCAATTGACCAAAAAAGTAATTACTTATTTGGGTATCCAAATCACCCCTAGAGTAGCTGAATTATACCGGGCAAACTACCCCCCTCTCCTACAACAACTAAAAGTCGACTTTAAGAGTTGGGCACCCATGTACATTTTGTGTCTAGGTCGCATCTATGCGATTAAAATGACTGTCTTACGGAAACTATTGTTTCTCTTCCTCGGGCTCCCCATTGAGCTAGATCGTGACTTTTTACCTGCCCCTCGCTCCTTGGTAACCCGCTTTGGCAAAACCGCAGAGCTACCGAAAGACTCGGGGAGGGGTCTTGCCCTACCCGACTTTCATCTATACTGTCAAGCACAGTTGAGGGTGATCTCCAAATGGTCCTTCAGAGAATCTGACAAACATTGACTCCACATGGATAGAGCAGTGGTAGGCAGATACATATGGGATGTACTGTGGAAACCAAAGGTGGATCGACCCCATATGCATATCTTAGTACTCCAACTTAAAATGTGGGATAAGGTGAATCGAGCGTCTAAGAGGACTACGTTTTCCTCCCCCTTTACCCCTATTCATTATAATAAGGTCTTTATGCCCACGCTTCAGCCAGACCCCCCTTCGCCTATGGAGGGAGGGAGGATGTCTGACCATTTCTGATTTGTTTCATGGCTGGGAGATCCTTACCTTTGAAAACTGCCAGCCAGAATTTGCTCTTCCGAGCTTGGAATGCTGAAACTGCACACAGTTGAAACACTGGGTACTCCACCCGGACATCAGACTGGCAGCCACCAGAGAACTCACTCCTATCGAGAGGTTTGCTAGACAATTGCGTGGTTCCAGGGATGCATTTCATTCCTCTACTCCCTGCTGATCACTACTATCATCACCCCACAGCCCTACCACTTCGCTTTTTGGGAGCGTATTCTTGAGGAGGCGATCCCAGGGAGGAGATGGTGCAAACTTTGGAGACACAGCACCAGATTCAACCACTTTATGGGTATGCGGGAGGCACACTACAAAATACTTTTTGACTGGTACCTCTACCAAACTGAAAAAAATCTTCCTGGCCATGTCCGATCTCTGCTGGACTGGTTGTCGGCTGCTTGGGGACTTTCATCATATGTGGTGGAATTTCCATACTATCCGGCCATTCTTGACTGAAATTCTGGCCGAAATTAAGGACATTCTGGGATTCCAGCTACCGAACTCCCCTGGGTTTGCCCTGTTGGGATTAAGGGAAGAGTTCCTCAAGCGTCAAACCTCTGGTGACCTGGCGGTACTGTGGCTGTGCCTCAGCGTAGCTAAGATAGTTCTGGCCGCTTCATGGAAGAAGAGGGAGGCGCCCTCATTGCCTCAGTGGCATGCTAGGCTATGGCAGGCTGTCACTTTGGAGAGGATGGCCAACATTCTCTAAGATAATTATACAAAATGTGAATATATCTGGGGCCCCTTAGTAGAATTCCTCTCAAAAAGCCTCCTGCACTGTGCATGCCCCACCCGTACAAGGGTACTCCACCTCATTCAAATTTAGAGTTAGCGATCATCACTGCTTCTACCTGGGGTATTGTGTTTCCTGTCCCATTACGGGCCCATGCTCCTGTCTCATGCCGTATCATGTGGCACTGTAACTACTGCACTTGTACTTTTGTTTAGGGTTTCTGGGGGGGGTATATATTGGCCAAAGTTTATATTCAATCTTGATTTATACTGACAGCGATATTTCATCTAATTGCAATATTTCACTCGGGTATCCCGTCCTATAGCGGAAACTGCCTGTAATAATATCAATTGTGATGTGTATTCATGGTATCCATTGCCGGCAATATTGTCCTTATCTTGTTGTACGCCAAAAAAGCCAATTAATAAAGTTTGACCAAAAATAAGTCTCATCTAGTGTATACCTTTCCATCTCAAAACCATGGGACTGCTCCCCTCCAAAAAGTGTACCTGAACTGCTGTCAAAGCAAAGAGCAGATTAATCTGTATGAGAGTCCCAATCTACTGCAGATTTGGATCATACATCACACGTAATTGAATCTGATTTAGTCAAAAATTGCCTCAACACAGACATCAGTGCTACAAAGTGGCTATCTGTCATAAGCAACACATTGCCAAATCAATAAATGCATTCTGTGTATGGTTAGCCTTCTTTAAAAAAAACATGGAAGGTGTTAAACTTCATTTATTCCTCTTGGATTAACTGATTCAAGTGTTCCCATCCAAAGCATCTCACTCTTGAATAATCTTACATCCCGGTCTCCTCCGCTCTGGCGTTCTTCTGTTACCTCAGAAACTTGGAGCCTAATCTGAAGTAGGTCATATTCGGCAGGTAAAAATGTGATGCTACTGGTGACTTTATATTTTTTGTTCATATATCACTTTTGTGGTGTGACCATCTGACCTTCGCTCTACACAAGTTTTGCCCACATAGTATAGAATGCAAGGACATTTTATTGTGTAAATGCAGTTCTAGTGTTGTAAGTTGCATATTGTCTTAATATAATCTCCATTGCGTTATGTGGATGAATGTTTATTTCTACATGTTCTTCTTTCTCAATTTCCTTGGCAACTCTACCTCTCTCATTACTACCTCTATCCACATTTACCTTAGACCGTTTAGATTTCTCTCGGTTCAATCCCATACAATCTTCACCCCTATCTTTGACAACTAGCTATGGCTGTCTCTTAGTTTTCCCCCAACTCGATAACATTCTTACCTATATATCTCCCCTACCATCTCATCAACCACACTTCTACCTTGATCAGTCTTTGACATCCATTTTCCAGATTCCAGTTTCCTCTATCAGGCTCCTACTTCAATAATTCCCTGCTTACCTCCACCTTTACCAATCTTCTCATCTTACTATTCCTGTTTCTTCTCTTACCACTCTATTTATTTTGAAGCTTAATACCTGAATCTGCATCTCTGTCATGCTACCTCTCCACTCAGTGTACTGCACCTTGGTTCATCTTACCTTGTTCATCTTGCACTGAATAGGTCCATAACACTCCTTGTTTCTGCCGCCCATGGTCTTTCTCTCCCTTATTTCCACCTTGCACTTAGTCTATTCTTTCTGTTCTCTCTTTCTATTGGCTCTTGCTCAGCTAGATTGTTGGAAAGTGGATTTTTAGTAGTGATAAATAGTGACCTACCACTAGTAATAAGTCCACAAATACAATAAAAGGGTCAGTCAAGGTCTCTATAAATTATTCCCTTGCTCAATCCTAGGTAGCTGTCAATGAGCAGACAGGCGTAACTTAGGAGACTGACGTGTAAAGCATTTAAAAACACCAATACATTAAATAAGTAAGACACAACTGACAATAAAAATCAACACCAATTTATAAAAAATAGGTTATATTTTTATGAACAAATAGACACCAAAATGACAAACATCCAAGGTAGGGAACCAGAGATGTGAATTTATAAAGATTAAAAGTAAAACTAGAGCTTAGAAGCAAATAGCACTCAAAGGGTTAAGAAAAAGGTTGTGCTGGACCAGGACAAAGTCAAGAGTTCTTTACACTTACATCTAGAAGTGTTTCTTGATGCAGGAAAGTGCTACACAGCACCATCCAAGGGTTCAGATGCTCTGGTTTGCCTCTTGGGGTCTGGGACTACAACTTCCGCAATGCACCTGGTCAGCTTATGGAGCTTTGTGCAAAAGTTGCTCACATCTTCTGGATCTTCTTCCAGAAGTTCTCCTTGAGAATTCGAAGTGTCCACAACACCAATCCTGGGGTCTGGAGTCTCTGAGATGGTCCTTGGGATGTTGGGACTACAGTTCCGACAATGCACCTGGCCAAATCCTTAAAAGTCTATTGGACGCTCTCCAAGATGGGGACTTCGTGGTGGAGATGATGCAGGTGAGCTCAGTTAACCTGTAGGTTGCAGGGGGGCGCTAGAGGGCGCACAGCGTGATGGCAGTGCGATAGTGCTGCTCCGCCGGACCGGAACAAACATCAGCTAAAAATAAGCGCAGGCGGCACCTACAGGGATGTTATTTGAACTTGCTTAGGCATCGGAATGCTAACGGACCCGAAATATGCTGTGATCTATGCGGTCCGATCCTGAAATCGCCCTAAAACCAACTTTGTGGCTGATGGACATGGAGTCTGCTATGCAAATCAAAATGGCGGCCACCACTCTCCTTTAATCGCGCACCGGCGCCGTAAATTGCAGACTGGAGACTTCATCACGGCTTGGACAGGAGTGAGTGCACCTGTGAAGTGTAGAGCGCGGCGGTAAAGACATTCGCCGGTGAAAGCCCCTAGATCTGCCCTATACAATATGCATGTCTGCTCCATCGGGACATTACCCTGCGTACTCGACTGATAGAAAATGGCGGCCCTGCATATGTGAAACTCTTCATTGCGGCATTTATTAACATTGCGCAGCTGTGTCCCCTGCAGCACTGCACATAAATAGAAGTGACTCAACACCAGCATAAATATCCTCCCTGCGTGGTGCACACTGGATGGTCTGGGACAGCAACGCCATACCACAAATATCGGGGTAATTGCACAGCCCATGCGTGACATAACTGTGATACTGCAGTGCACCTGATACTGACCCTCTTCTGCACCACCGGACGCCCGCTCCCGCACAACCCCAGATACTTATTTTGGTGCATGAAGGGAGGAACGGTCCAGTCATTGTACTACCAGGCCCTCCACTAAGGTCACAGAGGAATAACGGCAGAGCACCCGCCGGTACTCATCGCTGGAGACAACTGATAAACGGCGGCTCCACACTAGAGCTGTAGATTATATGACGGTTCCAGACTCATTGATATAGTGCAAGCGGGAACGTCAGATTGGGGGAGCAGTCAACAGTGCCGGGTGAATACACGCCGGAGTCTACCCATAATCCTATATATAGCGGCCAGCACACGCGCATCCCCACCTCACGACACGATATACCGCCGCACCCTGCAACATGGGCAAGCAGACAAGCAGCAGCCTAAAATATCATTTGATACACATCGCACGCCCTGGAACACACAGGCAATGTCTGACACTGAGCTTGTTTTAGAACGTAACCGCGAAACTAATATGGAGGCCACCCTCAACGCCATCCAGAAAAGTCTCCAAGCAGTAGACGGCAAAATTGACACCCTCACGCGGCGAGTAGATCACATGGAGGCAAAACTCGACAAACAAGGCGAGCGCCTTGACGCGGCGGAATTGAGCATCTCAGCAGTGGAAGACGAATCAGGCACCACAGCAACAAATTGTCCCTCCATGGAAAAACTTCTGGAAGTCATCAAGAACAAAAATGAAGATTTAGAAGCTAGATCGCGACGGAACAACGTGTGCATAATGGGTATACCAGAAAGCGCCAATACTGGACGCCTCGAAACGTACATAGAGAGTATGTTGAAAGACTGTTTTGGTGCAGAAAACTTCTCCCCGTTACTCATTATTGAACAAGCACACCGATCCCTGGCGCCGCCGCCGCCTCCAGGAGCCCCGCCACGTCCAATCCTTGCCCGGGTACTAAACTACAGGGACACAATATTTCACCTTGCCCTCGAAAAGCAACGGGTTATATATAGTAACTATGATGTCTCCTTCTAGCCGGATTTTACTCCAACAGTGCAAGCAGCACGCAGGGAATTTACAGCAGTCAAAAAGAAACTTAGAGACTTGGAAATACCATATGCAATGCTATATCCCGCGAAACTACGAGTCACCCACGATGGAAGATCGAAAATATTGCCTATACCGAAAGCTGTCCAAGACTTCATAAAGCACATCTCCATTAAACGGAAATCCAAGGAACGCTCACCCTCCACTTCACAGGCTGAAGGCAGTGACAGCGAACTATAAACAGGACATACATGCCATGGTAAAATTGCATAAAGCTCGTCGAACTGCTACTTGATGTCCCGGTGAGATCCAATCTCAAATGAACTCGGAAGGGAGGTAAGCTCTGTACGCTGGGAAGTCCATATCGCATATGTGTGGAAATGTGCCTTTTTAGGGGCACACCGGTGCAGGGGTCACCCTTATCTTTGTCCACGGGTCCTTAAACCAACAAAGAAGAAATTGGCACAGAAGCTGGAATTCAAAGAACAAGTTTATTCACTCATGAGTGGGACCACGTCCATACAACACCCTCAAGAGTTCCAGGAGGTAGTGGCTTGAATACACAGACCATGGTGCTTTTATACAGAGTTTTCTGCACTGGTAAGCATGTAGTTACAAATAGAAGGTACAGGCCTACACAGGACTAACTACCGTCAAACATGGGCAAATGGGAAATCCCTTAGTCGGCAAAGTGGGAGGGGGAGCAGGAGTGCTTATGGCAGCACTAAGAGATTGACAGTTGAGTCTGAGACCAGGTGGTCTGGCAGCTACAAACTCTTTAGCATGCATATTGCTTTTAGCTGAGTCAGGAAGTTAACTAAAATAGACAGCACAGGCAGGGAAAAAGACGAGCAGAAGAGGACAGGAGAATTTCATAGCTGACAAAATGGATGCCACAAACAAGATGGTTTCAGCTTATGCTAACAGAAATTATCTGCGATTTGCACATATGTGCATGGCACCTGGACAATATATACACACTCAGGTAGTGATTGACTGACTACAAGACACCCCTCGGTGCACATGCTAATAGTTGATGTTATACCTCTGATGTGTGATACACAGGGCCTAATAATAACCCGCAGACATACTTGGCTTTAACATAATAGCTGAGACGTGGATGGTGCCATAGAAACTGCCAACTATTCCCATACCCTATTATGGGCGATACCTATCTGGGCAACAGACACACCCAGTGCCATGGCTTGCTAAAGTAGAAACTAACTCATTATCACTGATCAAAACTTAGGCTCTACTGATAGACTCGCCTCTGTGGGGAGATTTGATCAACGAACTGTGATGTTTGCTTTACATTCGTCTGTAGGCACTGACTCATTCTCTCAGTCTTCATGTGTAGAACAGATAGAGTTTAATACTTGTGGACACTTACAGGTGTGGCTATCCACTAGCCTATGCTAGCGGACCTGATGTGATATTGCACATAGATACAAATATAGGCGACTATACTCATGTGAAAGAACGATAACAGGCAAACAAAATGTTTTCAGACTGATGCTAAAAAAGATAGCTGTATATGAGATATTTGATATGACAAAACAAATGACATAATGTTAACCTTTGAAATGTTGATGTTTGTATGGCCCACTAATCTATTTATGTTCCGGCCGCATCCGCTATGCGGGTGTTAATGTGTGCACTTAGCGGCCCCCCAATGGGTGATCCCCGACAAAGTTGGACGTTAAATGTTTGGTTTATGGGGCTATGTCTTTGGCATGATTGGGATGCTAAAGTGGGAGGGGGGTTAATGGGTATATTGAGTTTCTCAGATACAGTTCTAGCAACTACAGGATATTGGTTTTGCGTGCACGGAACCATATACTACAACGTCACCCACCAGATCACATTATCATGCACAGATACGACTTTACACACGACATACCACTACATCCTTCGATACACACACCACAATGGAAAATAGGAAAACAGCCTCTGCACTACATGTACTAACATGGAATGTCCGTGGACTTAATAATCCCCGGAAGATCAGGCAAGTCCTAGCGTATCTAGATAGACACCATATTGACATTGCATTGTTGCAAGAAACCCATCTGGCGAATGGTACTAAATGCTCGCTGGGCAATCGATGGGCTGAGATTACACTGACATCTTCGTATTCAACTTACGCAAGAGGTGTTATCGTACTTATAAAGAGAGGGACACATTTTATTATAGACCAAACACTTTTAGATGACCACGGTAGGTATATTATTATCACTGGTCATGTGCGTGGGACCCGGATAGGCCTGGTGAACACATACGGTCCTAACATAGATGACCCTGCTTTCTTCAGTAATATCTGGAGCAGATTGAGAGCGTTGCCGCAGATGGAACTCCTTTGAGGCGGTGATCTCAATCTATCGCTAAATGAGGAATTGGACAGATCAGGCACCACAAGAGAACCCCATAAACAAGCACTCAGAGTAATGACGGAAGGCATGTCCGAATTCAAAATGTTGGATGTCTGGAGTTTACGCCACCCACACAAACTGGAGGGTACACATGTATCCATGTATCACAATAGCTGGGCGTGTATAGATTATTGGTTGGCAACGGAAATAGCCAGCACATGGATAAGGGATATACAGCACCTCCCCAGGACATTATCAGAACATAATCCTATAATGCTTACATTAGACCTTCCCCATTATACCCCCCCACCCTTCATCTGGCGTTTCAATGCTAAAGCATTGCTGGACCCTCTCTACAATACGACAATACACCA
This sequence comes from Calotriton arnoldi, assembly GCA_963921515.1. Taxonomy (NCBI): domain Eukaryota; kingdom Metazoa; phylum Chordata; class Amphibia; order Caudata; family Salamandridae; genus Calotriton; species Calotriton arnoldi. Next base: position 3,036,107 of record CAWUFW010000128.1, on the reverse strand, counting down.
TGCCATAGAAGAATATTTCCGCATCAATGCCACTTCCGTGACGGATGCTGGTGTGTTATGGGAGGCTTTTAAAGCCACTATCCGTGGCGTTTGCATCAGTACAAATGCTGGTATACTCCGCGATATTCGCACCCAATTGCAAAACTGTGAGAATGCACTGAGACAGCTGGAAGCAGACTTTGAACGCACACAAAATACTGCGACACTTGGGGACATAAAAGAGCGCTTGGCTGAATATCAGGAATTAGCAGACAGTGAAATACGGTACCTATCACATCGTCAGACGGCTAGAACATATGGGGAGGGGGGTAGACCGGGTCGTATCTTAGCGCAGAAAATATGTAACCCTCGCACCACACATGTGGTTACCAATATTAAAGATACACAGGGAATACAGCAAAATGCCACGGCAGACATACTTAAAACTTTCATGGCAACCTATAGTGATCTCTACGCGACACGTAACACAGCCAACGATAGAGAAATTCTTGACTACCTTGAGGACATAGCCATCGCATGGCTGTCTGACAATCAGAGGGAATATTTAGCACAACCGATTACCGTAGAGGAAGTTACAGATGCCATGAAAACACTCCCGAACGGTAAGGCCCCAGGCCCTGATGGGTTTACGGGGGAATTTTACAAAACATATGTAGACCTAATATGTCCATATCTTGTAGAAATGTACGGGGATGTGCACGAAAAACAAATATTACCGCCCACGCTACGAGAAGCTCTTATAGTAGGGTTATTGAAGCCTGATAAAGATCCCACCTGTAGTGATTCCTACCGCCCACTGTCATTAATAAATACAGACACAAACATTTTAGCGAAAATACTCGCTACTAGACTACAGCCACTAATGCAAAATATAGTATTACCTGACCAATCTGGATTTATTCCCCATCGCTCTACATCACATAACATACGCACACTGTTTGCACTTTCACATCAACTCAATCCAGACTTGGAGGCAGAAGCGGTGTTACTAGACGCCGCCAAGGCATTTGACTCGGTGGAGTGGGAGTATCTCTTTACGGTCCTGCAGAAAATGGGCCTACCCCCTGTCTTAATGGCATGGATCAAAATTTTATATAATAAACCAGTGGCGAGAATAAAAGTAAATCTGCATGTATCAGACGTTATCCAAATACAGCGCGGCACACGACAAGGATGCCCCCTATCGCCGTTATTATTTGCTATACCGCTAGAACCATTGGCATGTAAGATACGCCAACAACACGCGGCTACAGCCCTACAATTCCCTCAACGCCCGATAAGCATATCAATGTGCGCAGACGATATGGTGCTATATGTACGAGAACCTCGTATTCACCTATCCCCACTCTTACGTGAATATATTAAATTTAGCAGACACTCCGGACTCCACATCAACTGGAGCAAATCCACAATCATACCCCTTCCTGACATTAATAAACCGACCCCGGTGGAATTTCCGCTAGAATGGCAAACAGACCCTGTAAAATATTTAGGCATCTGGTATCATAGAGAACCAGGGGTGGTAATTAGAGAAAATTATGGTACGGCAATATCTAAAATCGAAGGGAAAATAGATAGATGGATCCACCTCCCATTATCATTAGCGGATAGAATGGCCATTGTGAAAATGGTCATCCTACCTAAAATATTATATCTATTCAATAACATCCCAATAACTCCCCCTACAACAGTATTCCAGAGACTCACCACATGTATAACTCGCCTTATATGGGCCGGGAAAGTAGCACGAATAGAACTACGCACTTTGACATTTCCATTCCCCAAGGGCGGATTTGCTGTTCCGGATTTGTTACTGTACTACTTATGTGCGCAAGCACAATACGCACATTATTGGTTCTTTCCGATACGTTATGTACCACACACAGCTGTGGAAGATGGAGATGCCAATCCGATTCCATTACGTTGTATTTTGCCACACTCACGCCCCCATATTAGCAGAAATGAAATAAACACCATAAAAACTACAAACTCGGCATGGCAGCGTATGGGCAAACTGACGCAGAAACTACCTCTATATGCACCAGCATTACTACTCCAACATCATCCTGCATTAACAGTAACGCACGCTGGCAATGGTATGTCAATACTACAACAGGTGGGAATAGCTACTATGGGGGACCTATACATAGAAGGAAAATTCATTGATGAGGCGGATCTCAGTTACATACATAATCAAACACTCCTCTTTAAATTCACCTTACACAGACTTCGGGGAGCTATGAAGGATCTCTACAACACATTCCCCGCTGAGCCACCGACGTTAGCAGCACTACAAATGATCATCACCAACCCAAACAATGCACACATGGTATCTAAACTATACAAACTGTTACATGAGGATATTGCAGGAAATACCCACAAAGCTAGAGATCGGTGGAACTCCCAATTAGAGACACCACTACAGGAGGAAGACTGGCAAAATACCTGTGCGCTCACAACCCTACTTACACCAAACGGCAACCTGAGACTTATCCACTACAAGTATATACATCAAACATACCACACCCCACTCAAATTGTTTAAATGTGGACTGAGGGTGGATGCTAGATGTGTCCACTGTGGGGAAGATAATGCCGACTTCATGCACATAGCATGGAGATGCACAACAAACTCGCAATATTGGGAAGACGTTACGATGACACTAGGTCAAATACTGGAAACACCGATAGAATGTACAGCGACGGTGTGCCTTCTAGGCATAGTGGGAAAGCTAAAAGCTGCAAAACGCAAACTTTGTGTTATAGCATTATTGATGGCAAAAAGGTGTGTATCCATGTGCTGGGGAGGTAGAAGGGCACATAGCAGGAAACAATGGTTAACTGATCTTGTGTATTGTAGAGACACCCTAACAACGTATGAAGAAGAGCTCCCAATGGGTGCCAGACCAAAAGAATACTGGCTGCCACTGTCCGAATATCTGAGATCCAACCGGGATTTGCTATCCACTCCAACTATATAGCGATATATATTACCATGTACTGTACTTGTGTAAGGTATCACGATACATCTACATTATAAGTGTGCGCTCTGTATATGCTACTCCTACTGTATTACTGTAATCTGGGATGTTCTTTTTGTTTTGAACTGTTATTATGACACTGCTGTCATATGTATGCTTATAACAAAAGCTTAAATAAAAAAAAAATTTTTTTAAACCTGTAGGTTGCAGGGAGTCAACTCCACAATCCTTCTTGAAGCAATGCAAAGTCCTTAGGGCTGTAGTCCCAGAATGTGCAGCAGGTGCAGTCCTTCAAAGTGCAGACTTTTGTGGTGCAGATCAGGTTTCCCGCATGGCAGTCCATCTTCTCCTTGAAGTTTCAGGCAGCAGATCTGAGGAGCTATGCAGCTGTCCCACATGTATTCCCAGTTTCTGGGTGTCAAGCAGGGGGGCACCCATGACCAATGAGATGGAGGGTTCCACCCAGGTGTATGACCACTTCCTCTAAAGTGTGCTGTATTCAAGTCCCAGAAAGCACTATTCCCTCAAAATCCAACATGGAGAAAATCTCTCCTTTGGTGTTAGATCTGGCTAAGCCAACCCACTGACTAATCTAATTACTGAGGTTCCTGTGTGGCTGGGGGTGCAGGATGTGGGGGTCAGCCTGCGCTGGTCCCAAACTGTCATGTCACACAATTTTGTTCCCCAACCCTCTTCCTGTCTTTTGACTTCTGCAGCTGAAGTTTGCACCCACAGGAAATCCATTGTCTACTCTGACAGGACACTTCACACCTCATCAAGCAGCTCTGGCTCAGCCTGTGAAAGGCTGGCCATCAGGAGAGTGCAGCTGGAAAGCTGGATTTTAGCTCACAGAAAAGAAAGTTTAATAGCTTCTTTTCAGTAGTAGTTATTATAAATCAAACGGTGCCAAGTTGTTGGATTTATCCTAACTATTAATTAGATATCTGGAAATGTATTTTTAGTTGGCTTCTATCAATATTTATACTTAAATAAAACTTCTCAATACTAGCCTATAGAGCCATTCACTACTTAAGGAAAATCTGAATTGGCTGTTTTTCCCTCACCAGGGCTTATAAAACATATTTTATAATGTCCCTGCTTATAGTTACAAGGCACCCTACCCCTGGGGCACCTAGGGGAGACCTTAGGGGTAACTTATATGTAAAAATAAGGTACTTTGATACTTTGGAAGTACCTTTAAATCCAAAGTCGAATTTGCATAAACGCAGCCTGCGAGGCAGGTCTGGCTTTTAAAATGACAGCAGACAACTCAGCAGTGCACACTCTAGGGCAGGAAATCTACTGGGCCTCTAAACCTACCTGCCCTATTATATCCTAAGGACTTATAGGTAGTTTGAATCCCCCTTGCCCTATTATATATTAGAGACTTACAGGGGTCTGTCATTTTCAATTATAATAATACGTAACCATATAATTTTAATCAGAGCACAGGCCACGGGTCTGGTTAGCAGAGCCCAGGGCACAATCAGAGTGAAAAAACCAGCACCTAGTAGTCAAAACTGGACCAAAAAGTGGTGGGGGAGGGGAACACTGCAAACAGGTTCTGATTTCTCAAACAGATTATTTAACGCTAAGCAATGAGACGCTTACTGTCTGCAGAAGGCACTGTGGTCTAGGGATGGAGATCAGCCAGATACCACCAGTGTTAGGCACACCCTGCTGTAGGACCTGGGTTTATTGCAATCAGCGCACCCCCATACCATTCAAAGAAAAGCACAGGCTCAGAGCTACATGGCGATAGTTCCCCCAACCACCACGAAACATACCGGTGACATGGGTATCTCCGAAGGATTGGAATTACCGGGCAATACTAAGTGCAAACATAGGGTACTCTGAGGAATGAGGAATTCCTGCAGAAATCAGGAGTATCTCACTCGATTCCCATGCTAGTTCCCCATTTCTTCACAAAGTTTGACCCAGCCATTTCAGCTTTATTATGTAGTCGAAATGTCTGAGTGAATTGTACCAGTTCTGCGGAGTTACCACAGATCTTGTACATCTGATTAGGCTAGTAACTACTGTTATTGGGCTCATCGGAAGCAGGGGCGGCTCCTCCATTAGGGCAGAGGAGCGCCGCCCCACTGCTTACTCGCAGTGTGAGAAGCAGAAACATAAAATGGTATTTTAAATACCATTACATGTTTCTGCTTCTCGTGCTGCGATAAAGCAGAAGGCAGGGTATGCCTGATTGGGGGCAGGTGGGAAGGTATGCCTGGTTGGGGGCGGGAGGGTTGGGGAGGAGTGGCTTGCCCATTGTTGTGGGCCCTGATTGTTTGGTCGGCCCTCTGGGGCCGACCAAACCAGTCATGCGCACTTTGCATTTTCGCTATGTAGGCTGCATGCTGCCTACATAGAGAAAATGGCCTCCCCGTAGACGCCTGGCTGGGCGCCGTCCGGACCAAACACAATGCTGCCATTGCAGCGTTGTGATTGGCTTGGGGGAGGGGAGGGAGGCTGCCTGCTGCCTGTTCCTGCCTGAGACAGGAGACAAGCAAAGCAGCAGGAAAACGCGGGACCCGGTACAGGTAAGTTTTTTGGATATTTTTAAATCAAACCCACCCCAGCCCCCCCCCAAATCCCCCGCGATCCCCACCCGCCTCCGAGTCATGCCTCGGTCTAGGTCCACTCTCTCCCCACTGCTCCGCTGTGCCGTCTCTTGCCTCCAGACCCCGACCTCCTCCTTGGGAGGTTCGAGGCTGCTGCCCGCTCCTGCGCCTGCTGCCCGCTCCAACTGGGACCAGACTGCCTCCAACCACCGTAACCTTTCTCAGCCGTTTTTTTTCTTAATTTTTTCCCTGTTGTGCCACTGTTATTGTGCCCATCTGTGTCTTGCTCTAATTCCACAACTGTTTTTATTTTCTCGTGCCTGCCTGTTCCTTTTGCCTTTCGCCGCTGCTGCCCCTGCGGCCCCTCCCCCCCCCCGGAATTCCCCCCCGGAATTTCCCCCCAGAATTTCCCCCCAGAATTCCCCCCCGGAATTCCCCTGCTCCCGCCTCCCAGCCTCTACTCCCTCCCACCTCCCCTACTTAATGGCGGCTGCTGCGCGGTCGCGCAGCGGACGTGCACAGCAGGCGCGCCGCTGGCGCGCCGAAGGCGTGCCAAAGGCAAGCCCGTCTGCGCCCGTCCGTGACCCGACCGCGGCCAGCGCCAGGAACCCTGGACCTCCCACTACCCATCGCTATGACACCACCACCCTCCTCGCACTCAGCCCTGGAAGACTTAGAGAATGCCAACAGGCCTCGCCGAACACGACCCACGTCCAGTTCTCCAGCCTCCACTGCCGCCAGACCCTCACCGCCACCCCGGCCTCCATCACCGCCGACGCCAGCCCTGGCAACACCCTAAAATGCATCCTCCTCAACGTACGCTCCGTACACAAACACGCCATGGAAATCTGGAACCTACTCGACTCTCTTTCGCCCGACATCGCCTTCTTCACAGAGACCTGGACCAACGCATCCTCCGCCTCTGACATCAGCACCGCCATCCCAGACGGATACAAGATCCAGAGGAAAGACCGCCCCAACCACCCAGGAGGGGGCCTCGCCATCGCCCACAAGATCACCCTCCGCCTCACCACCTCCAGCGAAACTTTCCCCTCCGCCGAACACCTGCACTTCAAGATCCAGACCACCCCCAAAGCCACACTCCGAGGAACCCTCGTCTACAGACCGCCCGGCCCCCGAACACCCTTCGCCACCACCATCACCGACTTCATCGCACCCCACGCGATTGCCGCAACAAACTACATACTCATTGGAGACCTGAACTTCCACCTCGACAACCCCAGCGACCCCAACTCCACTATCCTTCGTGACAACCTCGCCAGCATCGGACTTAAACAACTCATCAACACACCGACCCACAGAGCAGGACACACCCTCGACCCTATCTTTGTGGCAGGAAACAGCGTCCATTTCAGCCACACAACGCAGCCGCCATGGACCGACCACCACTGCGTACACTTCGCCATCAACAAACCCAAGGCACCCAAACCAGCCCCACGCCCACCACGAAGGAACTGGAGCAAGGTTACCGACGAGCAACTTAACTCCACCCTCACCCAAGACAACCACACCTGGGCACCCGACGCAAACAGCGCAAACGACGCAGCCAGAGAACTCCACACCTGGATCTCCAACTGCGCAGATGAGCTCGGCCCGCTACGCAACCCCGACAGACAACGCCCCAGGAAAGCCGCCTGGTTCACAACTGCTCTCCAAGAAGCCAGACGCACCTGCAGATGCCTGGAGAAGAACTGGAGAAACACCAAGACAACCGAAAACCACACCACCTACAAGGACGCCATGACGGACTACCACAACCAGATCAGAGCCACCAAAAGGAACTTCATCCACAACAAAATCCTGGCCAACTCCAAGGAACTTTTCAGTGTCATTCAAGAATTCACCAACCCACGCAGCGAAGCCACAGACATCACCCCATCCCAAGACCTCTGCAACAAGCTTGGAACCTATTTCCACCTCAAGATCAAAAACCTCTACGACAACTTCATCGACCATCCACCAGGCGCCACAGACGGCCCCCCGTCTCCCAGAAACACCAGCCAGCCCACCATCTCCAACTGGACACCGATCACAGCAGAAGACACCGCCTCGACCATGAAAAGCATCCACTCGGGGGCCCCCACCGACCCCTGCCCCCCTCACATCTACCAGAGAGCCGTGGCCGCCATCGCACCCAAACTACAACGCACCATCAACACCACCTTCAAAACAGGCACCTTCCCAGACGACTGAAAGCGTGCAAAAGTCAGACCCCTGCTCAAGAAGCCCACAGCTGACCCCACCGACCTCAAGAACTATCGGCCCATCTCACTCCTCCCCTTCGCAGCCAAAGTTGCAGAGAAAACAATCAACAGGAAACTGACACGATTCATTGAAGAGAACGCCGTCCTCGACCCGTCCCAATCCGGATTCCGAAGCAACCACAGCACAGAGACCGCCCTACTCGCCGCCACAGACGACATCCGCACCCTCCTGGACCAAGGCCACTCCCCAGCCCTCATCCTACTCAACCTATCAGCGGCCTTCGACACCGTCTCCCATCGCACACTAGTCGTCCAGACTACACGACGCAGAGCATACAAGGAACAGCCCTGGACTGGATCCGATCATTCCTCACCGGAAGAAGCCAAAGGATCAGACTCCCACCCTTCCTCTCCGACCCCACGAAAATCACCTGCGGAGTCCCACAGGGTTCATCACTGAGCCCCACCCTCTTCAACATTTACATGGCCCCCTCGCAGCCATCGTCCGACAACACGGCCTCAACATCGTATCCTACGCCGACGACACCCAGCTCATCCTCTCCCTCACCAAAGACCCCACCACTGCCAAACTCAACTTCCAGAAAGGAATGCAAGACGTCGCAGTCTGGATGACCAACAGCTGCCTGAAGCTCAACGCAGAGAAGACAGAAGTCCTCGTCCTCGGTACCACCCCTTCTGCATGGGACAGCACCTGGTGGCCGACCGCCCTCGGAAGCCCACCTACCCCCTCAGACCACGCCAAGAACCTCAGCATCGTACTCGACTCATCACTCTCCATGAACCGACAGGTCAACGCCGTCACCTCCAGCTGCTTCAACACCTTCTGCATCCTCCACAAGACCTTCAAGTGGATCCCCCCTGAGTCAAGGAAAACAGTCACCCACGCACTCATCACCAGCAGACTGGACTATGGAAAGCCCTCTACGCCGGCATCAACAAGTCCCTACTCCGCAAACTCCAGACAGTACAAAACACCGCCACCAGACTCGTCCTCGGCATCCCCCGACACGAACACATCAGCCAACACCTACGAAGTCTCCACTGGCTCCCCGTGGAGAAAAGAGTCACTTTCAAAATCCTCACTCACGCCTACAAATACCTACACAACAACGGACCCAAATACCTCAACGACAGAATCAACTTCCACGTACCCAAAAGAAACCTCCGATCTTCCAACCTCGCACTGGCCGAAACCCCGCGCATCCACAGAGCCAGAGCAGGCGGAAGATCCTTCTCTCATATTGCAGCCAAGACCTGGAACGAGCTACCGGCAGACATCAGACGCGCCCCCTCCCTGAACACCTTCAGGAAGACCCTCAAGACCTGGCTCTTCGGCTAAACAGTTATCGGACCCCCCCCCTCAGCGCCTTGAGACCCTCACGGGTGAGTAGCGTGCTTACAATTCCCTGATTGATTGATTGATGCCGGCCGAGGCTCTCTCCAGATTATAACGGAAACCTTTTGCAGAGATCGCCTTTTAAAACTAGGAAATGTTTTCCATGATGCTCCAACCTGAGTCTGATGAGGAGCCAACCGAGGCAGTGAGCACTCTGACAGTTTTTTAACAAACGTTCATTTGTGCATTCTTCTTGGGCAGCGTCTGCGGGCTCATATTAGGAATCAACAACAGTTTCAATTCTCCCCAAGTTACCACCTTCTTTTCGATGCTGCCCTTGGTATTTAATCTCTGAAGACAACAGAATTCACCATTAAACTCACTGTGACTGTGGCACCAACGGCGCGCTTTTGTTATACTTGATTTCTAGGGGAAAGCCTTCAGCACAACTTTCGAGTTCATTTTCCAAAATAAGTAGTCATAATATTGGGGGGAGTCGCGCTATTCTAACACCAGGGCAAAGTTCATGTTTGCAGGAGCGAGAAGTACACTTTCTTTCCCCTGCCGCTGCACACTTCAAGTGCTTGGGTGACAGGGGTTTGTTAACCCTCACAGAGCTCAAGAGCCCAGCGGGGGTTTGGTGAGGGGAAATTCTTCAGTGTATCGTCCCCACGTGCTGTTACTACTGCGCACTGCACTCTGGGAGCGCCACCAGAATCAGCGCGCAGTCAGCAGAGGAGACACGTCTTCAGTGAAGCGCGGGACAGTACCAGGAAGTAAGTTTCCACGCACAGGCCACCGCAGGAGAGCCACCCTGCTGTTTAAGATGCTGTGGAGCACTCCTTTCTACTGAGGTGGCAAAAGAAAGGGGAAGAGCGTCAGAACCCAATTTTTATTTGGGATTGTGACCTAAAAGCGCAAGAAGACTAACAGGATAATATCTGTCAGTCTTGCAATTTCATTCTAGAAACAGTTGCTTTTGAGACAACAAGTGAAATCGGCAAAGCGAGAAGTTATTTAACATGTATATTTTACTGTTAATCTGGGACAGTAAGTACAATAAACTTAGCATGGTACATAGCTCTTGAGAAGTAAACGTACAGGACAGCCGTCACCAGCGCCCCCTCCATTCTAGCCATGTTGCACCCAGGGCTTAATTTGTGAAATAAATGCCGGGACCCAAAAGTTTCCTCAGAGGCCTTCGCCAATGCTACCAAATGTAAGGGGTACAAACACCCAGGTTGCATAGTCTGGATTCCACCTCATACCTCTTTCATCCACCACCAGACGCTCCCTGCCCCTTCATCTCACTCTTGCAGGTTCTTTTTCAACACTACCTTCTCCTTTTGTCACTGTTCCTCCATCTTCCTCCTCCTTTCTCCCTTTTTGGGTTTTCTCCCTCTTGGCCTGGGTTTACTCTTGTGCATGCCTATGGGTGACTTCTCTGTCGTACCCAGATGTAAAACATTAATCTCATGTGATGACTTCCTATATCCAGTGCAGACTGGGAGGCTGTGCTTCTCTCCCGGGTGTACTAACAAAGGCAAGTTATAATGTCTAGATGTCACTCCATTGCTTTTGTCTGGTTTGTGCCCCTGCACCTCAAGTCCAGCCAAGAACCATAACCTTTGATCTGTCTAGGACAGTAGGCAAGACAAGTTTCATGTCTGTCCCTCACACTACTTCATTCCACCTCATACACAGGTGCAGTTACACAAGGAGTGCATTCCACCACTCAATATACATGACACCAAAACACTTCCCACACAGGTCACACTCACAACTCACAGCCTTTAACTAGACTCAGCTATAAATAAACTTAAAATGCATATGTTCTATCCCTTACTTGTCTTACAAGCACTACACAGTTAGACGCTGCGACCTATGTCCGGATAAGTGCACCACTGCAGTGAACCGCACATGACAGAAAATGCTTCTCCCATTGGCCACACTGAACTTCAAGGCGTTTCCCCAAGCACTCCAAAAGTGCTGTATTCCACCTATGGGCCAAGGCACATCGGTACCCAAGGCAGCAGTGTGAATCGTTACTGGAACTCAGTGACAATGCAGTACAATCCATCTCACTCCACACTCATCCTCGCAGGTCACCGCCTGCTGCACAGCCCTCAACCTTTCAAAACTGTAATGCAGGTCGCCTTCTCAAATGTTAAAGTAGTGCCCCTCTTTGAACGTTTCATTGCAGAACATTGGCCCACAGGAATAATTCAAAGAGTCACACCCAGAAAGCTGAGTCCCATTAAAAGGGAGCATAAAACTCCTAGTCAGACCCTCACAATGAGAGGAGTTTGAAATTATAGGTCAAGGAACCAAATCCACCTCACTATTCCAGCACCAGAGTCTCCCTTACACCCCTGTACTGATGTGTATTTAAGCACTCAGGTGATTCTGCTGTCAAAGGCCATGGGTTTTACCCCAGTTCAGTGCTTGAAAGGTGCAGGTTACAGCAACCTTTCCTTCTGTTGAGGCCCTGCTCACATTGTCACTGGGAGGAAGAGATGGAGACAGACATCCTTATAAACAGGAGGAGTCGGGACTTCTTCACATTGCCAAAATCTGGATGAATTAATATATGTTCTCGTGTACAGCGCACTGAGAATTGTTTTTTCTAGGTCCTCTTGGTGTAGAAGTGTATTCATTAGTTTGAATTTAGTTGTGCGTGTGTTGTTTCTGAGTTAAGGGTGCTAAGATGGACCAGATGGCCCGATGGCGCTGATCAGCTATGTTACATCATGGTATTGGTAATTGCTCCTGGAAGGGAGGGGGCTCCAAGAATTGACGAGAAATGGGCCACCCTTTATCTTTAACAGGCCCTGGCACAGAATGTGCCAAAGGTGCTTGTTATTTATTTGTGTGGTGCCCTGCGCCACTATTAGATGGGTTGGACATTAGCGGGTTAAGTGGGGGGGGGGGCATGTGAGTTCATGCAAATGTTTGGTGGCGTTTATATATAAGCTAGAGTAGGTAGTGTTAAGTTGCAGAGGTATCACTTTCCAATAAAGGTGAGGTTTTTATCTTTAATGTGGGTTGTGGGCAATTTGCAGAAAGTCACTGGGGATTAAGGCAAACATAAGCGTGTGTTAGGGAAAGTTGTGCTCAGAGTAAAGATGCATGCAGAGGATGGAAAGGAAGGTGAGAGTCATTTGGAAGGAAAAAGAAGAAGTGACCCTCAGAAGTGTTTGTTTATGGCCTGAAAATGGCTTGCAGCCTACGTAAAGTGGTTGATGAAAACAGGGGCTTCCAAATGCAAGAAATAAAATGCAAGCCATGCGTCAGGACATAAGCAAAAACACCAGGCCTGGTCAGAGACAGTTTAAGGCATTGACAAAGTGGGCACAGCTCTGGCCCAGGGCCCCAGAATTTCATGGGTGCCCTTATAGAGCCAGCTCTGCTCTGCAGAGATTCTTGCCCTGATGACTTTGAATAATTCTTAACCAAACTGTTTTAAATATAATTTTCCTTTAATTTCTTTTGATTGTAGGTGGTGTGAGAGGCTATTATAGACATTTTTCAGAGAAATGCTGTGCTTGTTTCCTGCAACATCCATATAAAAAGTTTCTTTTAGATCAAAACAGGACCTCACATGTGAGAAATGTGAGGTCGTCACAGAGATTATTTGCAGTAATATTAGTGAGCATTATTGATGTTAAAACTAGAAATCTGAAAGAGACACGTTAGTGACAGATTCCTTACCTTAGAATATCCCCAGGCGTCAGGCTGGATCCGGAAAGTTTTTGCGTAGCAGTACCCTTGCGCGTCGGTAGGCGGCGCCGTGGGGCTCCGCGTCCGTCGTCGGTGTCGGGACCGCCGGGATGACGTCGCGGGCAGTACTTAGACGCCGCCCCTGCGCGCTGACGTCAGTTCTTTCTTTTTCCGCACCAGTAAGCGCAGATCCGGGCAGAGCAGTGCCCTAGTCATTTTTTGACTAACTTTTTGGTGAATTTTTCACAGTTTTTCTCGAAGTCTCTCGACTCCGACGGTGTCAGTAGGGATGCCCGTCTTCAAGCCATGCGACGCCTGTGGTCGAATGATGTCGATCACAGACCCACATCTAGAGTGTCTTTACTGCCTCGGCCGCGACAACGACACGAAGTTGTGCCCCGACTGCCGGGCCTTGCACCCGAAGGCTTTGCGAGAGCGGTCTCGAAAGGTCCTCGAGGTCCGGCAGTCGACTCCGCGCGACGCCAAGCCCCAGTCACGCGAGAGGTCGAGGGGCCGGTCGCGGAGTCCTCATCGGTCGTCGGGATCCAAGTCTTCGCACTCCTCCGGTAAGTCGAAGCATAAGAAGTCTAAGAAGCGTCATCGCTCGACGACTTCACCTCGCTGGTCTCGCGACTCGGCTGAGGGCCCTGTCGGCACCGTCCCCGCGGCGCCGGGAGTGCCTATGGAGCCGCCCCCGCATTACCCGTCCTTCCCGGGTTCGGGGGCGACTCCGGCCGAGATACAGGAGTTCCTGTCGGCCATGGCCCGCCTCTTCGGGCCTCAAGGTCCCCCCGGTGCGCCTTTGGGCCCCGCGGGCCCTTGTGGGGTTCCTACGGCGCCGCCGGCGACTCTGGTCCCGGCGCCGCCAGCAACACCAGCCCCGGTTCCGGCCCCGGCTCCGGTGCTGCCACAACCCCGATCGACGCCGGTTGACCTGACGACACCTCCACCGGCGCCGATCTCTCCGGTGCCGTTCACGACGCCGCCCGGGGCTCCGGGCGACGTCGTTCCCCGGTTCTCTCCGGATCCGGACATGGTGCCGGACCGGCGTCGCTCGACGCCGGCTCCGACGCCGATGGGACCTTGGGACCTGCATGTCCCTCCTCCATATTTTGAACCTGAATTGGAGGACGTAGAGGACTGGGAGGGGTCTGATGACCCTCTCACACAGCAGTGTGAGTTTGATCAGGACTGGGCTGAGGAGCTTGGGGATGCCAGTGGTTTGGACACCTCCCCTGACCCTGGCATGCTGTCTCCTCCTTCCGTGGCAACGGAGGAGGGAGCTAACTTTGCAACGGTGTTGCGTAGAGCAGCTGGGGCTTTACACCTCCAGTTGCCTACAGTGGCTGTTAGGACTAACATCCTGACGGAAGTGCTTCAGCCGGCGGCTACCTCCTCGGAGCCACTGCTGCCGTTTAACGAGGCGCTTTCCGACGTTCTTTTGGGCTCCTGGTCCAAGCCCACCACAGGGGCTCCTGTGGATAGGAACGTGGCCCGACGCCATCGCCCTGCTCCGGTCGACCCCCTGTTCCTCTCCCAACACCCCACCCCTGAAAGCTTGGTGGTCCAAGCCTCTGCTTCCCAAAGCGCCTTCCCTACCGCTCCCCCGGATAGGGAATCCAAACGCCTGGATCAATTTGGGAAGAAGGTCTTTTCTTCCTCCAGTGCTGGCTTGCGGTCCATCAATACCACTTGCCTCTTGGGCCGATATTCCCACTCCTTGTGGGACTCGGTGTCGCAAGTTCTGCCCCAGTGTTCTGAGGAGGTCCAGACACTGCTTACCCGCGTCATCGCTGAGGGTAGAGATGCGGCAAAGTACACCATTAGATGTGGCCTTGATACCGCCGACTCGCTGGGCAGATCGCTTGCGACGACAGTGGCGCTTCGCCGTCACGACTGGCTGAGAACCACTGGTTTCTCGGGTGATGTCCAAAACACTCTTATGGACATGCCCTTTGATGGGGTCGGTCTTTTTGGGAACAAGGCAGACCATGCGCTGGAGCGTTTTAAGGACTCGCGGGCTACGGCTAAGTCCCTGGGCCTTTCTGCTGTACGCCCTCCGCAGCCCTCTGCTTTTCGCCCCTTTCGTGGACACGGAAGGGGAGCCCAGTCACGTCCGCTGCCCGGCCACCGGCCCGCGCAGCAAGTGTCTTCGCGTGGCCGAGGACGTGGCTCCCGCCGTGGCGGGTCAGGCAACCAGCGTGCGGGTCAGGCCACACACCCCGCCCCGTCCGCGGACTCCAAGCCCTCCTAGTCCTTCCTTTCAGGTGCACAGCACGCCAGTAGGGGGCAGGGTCCGCCATCACCTTCACCACTGGCGTGCCATCACCTCGGACAGGTGGGTCTTGGACATTGTCCGAAGGGGCTACTCTCTCCCCTTCGTGACCATCCCCCAGCCATGCCACCTCAATTCCACCGCATGTCAGGGGATCACTTGGTGCTTCTTCAAAGGAAGTTGCGGCCCTCTTGGCCAAGAGGGCCATCAAGCGTGTTCCGACCCCAGAAGTAGGACGTGGTTGCTACTCCCACTACTTTCTGGTGCCCAAAAAGGACAAGGAGGACATGCGTCCTATCTTGGACCTCCGGAACGTCAATCGCTTCCTCCGGAAGGAGAAGTTCAAGATGCTCACCCTAGCTCAGGTCTTGACTGCTCTCGACCCTGGAGACTGGATGGTAGCGTTGGACTTGCAGGACGCATATTTCCACATCCCCGTCCTGCCGGCCCACCGGCGTTACCTGCGGTTCACGGTAGGCCTCGAGCATTTTCAGTGCACCGTGCTCCCTTTTGGCCTTACCAGCACCCCTCGGATGTTCACGAAAGTGATGGCGGTGGCGATGGCGACGACTGGCTGCTGAAGGCGGGCTCGTCCCAGGCAGTCGTCTCCCACCTCCAGACAACGGCCGAACTCCTGCACTCGCTGGGGTTCTCCATCAACGTGCCGAAGTCGCACCTGATTCCTTCTCCACAGCTCCTTTTCATCGGAGCAGTTCTGGACACGACGCAGTTTCGGGTTTATCCTCCCGAACGGCGAGTCCGGGATATTCAGGCTATGATTCCGATCTTTCGGCCTTCATCCTGGGTTTCGGTACGGATGACCCTGAGGCTGCTGGGCCTCATGGCCTCCTGCATCCTGCTGGTCAATCATGCCAGATGGCATATGCGGGCTCTGCAGTGGGACCTGAAGTTCCAGTGGGCGCAGCACCAGGGCAACCTGTCCGATCACGTCCAGATCTCGGAGGGGACTGCAAAACAGTTGCAGTGGTGGCACTCGAACCGGCAATGGGTCATGGGCAGATCCCTCTCCCTTCCCCAGCCAGAGCACACAGTTCTGACGGACGCGTCCCTTCTGGGATGGGGCGGTCACATGGGAGAGGCGGAGATCGGAGGCCTCTGGTCTCCGGCGGAGTCCCGGCTCCAGCTCCAGGCGATCCGACTTGCACTCAAGGCATTCCTTCCCTCTGTCAAAGGGACGGTAGTGCAGGTGTTCACAGACAACACCACCGCCATGTGGTATTGCAACAAACAGGGCGGGGTGGGGTCGTGGACCCTATGTCAGGAGGCTCTGCGCCTCTGGACATGGCTGGAACATCAGGGCATATTCCTGATGGTTCAACACCTGGCAGGTTCCCTGAACGTCAGGGCGGACGAACTCAGCCGCAATTGCATGATGGATCACGAATGGCGTCTTCACTCGGAGGTGGCGCAAGGTCTCTTTCAGCAGTGGGGAGAGCCTTGGTTAGATCTGTTCACCACCGAAGAGAACGCGCAATGTCAGCAGTTCTGCGCGTTGGAATTTCCAAGGCGGCACTCGCTCGGCGACGCTTTTCGTCGCGAGTGGAGTTGCGGTCTGTTGTACGCCTTTCCGCCTATACCACTTCTACCCAGAGTGTTGAAGAAGATTCGGCGCGACCGGGCCCAAGTCATTCTTGTGGCTCCGGACTGGGCTCGAAGAGTTTGGTATCCCGAGCTACTCAGTATGAGCGTCGATCCCCCGATCCGTCTGCCTCTTCGGGAGGATCTTCTGTCGCAGCAGCAGGGGACGGTCCTCCACCCGAACCTGTCCAGTCTACACCTGCTTGCGTGGAGATTGAGCGGCGGCAGTTGATTCCTTTCGACTTGCCTCCCGAAGTTTGTGATGTGATTCTGGCAGCCAGGCGTCCCACCACTATGGTGGTATATGCCTGCAGGTGGAACAAGTTTGTGGCATGGTGCACAGCAAAGGCTGTGAATCCCCTTTCTGCCCCTCTTTCTGAGGTTCTTCTGTTCCTTTTTTCTCTGGCCCAACAGGGTTCTGCCCTGGGTACCATCAAGGGCTATCTTTGTGCGATATCGGCCTTCCTCAGGCTACCTGATCAGCCCTCCCTTTTCAAGTCCCCTGTGGTTAACAGGTTTCTTAAAGGCATTGCACACCTCTTTCCTCCTGTTCCGTTTGTAATGCCTCAGTGGGACTTGAACTTGGTTCTTACCTTCTTAATGTGCTCTCCCTTTGAGCCTCTACATAATTGTCCTCTTCGTCTTCTTACTCTGAAGACAGCATTCCTGGTGGCCATCACCTCTGCTCGGCGGGTGAGTGAGCTCCAGGCTCTTTCATGCAAACCTCCCTTTCTGTCTGTTCATCCGGACAAGGTTGTTCTTAGGACGCGTCCGTCCTTCTTGCCAAAGGTGGTTACTGCCTTCCATATTGGGCAGACCATCACTTTGCCCACCTTCTTTCCGCCTCCGCATCCTTCCAGAGAGGAAGAGAGGCTCCACCGTCTGGACCCAAAACGTGCGCTTTCTTTTTACATCAACCGCACACACCAGTTCCGGGTGGATGACCAGCTCTTTGTTGGCTACGTGGGCGCCAAAAAGGTCGGGCGGTACACAAAAGGACCATCTCCCGCTGGGTCACTATGTGTATCAAAGCCTGCTATTCTTTGGCTAAGAAGGAGCCTCCTGTTGGGCTGCGTGCCCATTCCACCAGGGCAACGGCGGCTACCACGGCTTTAGGCCGTGGGGTTCTGTTACAGGATATATGTCAGGCAGCTACGTGGGCCTCGCTGCACACGTTTACCAAACATTACTGCCTTGACAGCCAAGTCCGGAGAGACGGCTTCTTTGGCCGTTCTGTTCTCCGGGACTTCCTCGTCTGATCTTTGTTCGCAGACCCACCACCGAGTTTGGTATTGCTGGAGTATCTATTCTAAGGTAAGGAATCTGTCACTAACGTGTCTCTTTCAGATGCACAAGTTACTAACTTGTGTAACGATATATCTGTAAGAGACAGTAGTTAGTGACAGATTCCTTACCGCTCCACCCATCCTCCCCGTTCTGCGAACTGATTTCTAGGGTTGACATCCCTTTCAGGGCCCTAGTATTTTTCAGACACCTATGTCAGCTTCTTGCATGGCTCTGCGTTCCTGGCGCGGAAAGTCGTGTACAGAACTGACGTAAGCGCGCAGGGGCGGCGTCTAAGTACTGCCCGCGACGACATCCCGGCGGTCCCGACGCCGACAACGGACGCGGAGCCGCACAACGCCGCCTACCGACGCGCAAGGGTACTGCTACGCAAAAACTTTCCGGATCCAGCCTGACGCCTGGGGATATTCTAAGGTAAGGAATCTGTCACTAACTACTGTCTCTTACAGATATATCGTTACACAAGTTAGTAACTTGTGCTTTAACAATTGCTTTATTAACCTTGCTTTCTCAAATATGCGTAAAAATGCACCATTTGCCTGCTCTTTTTTCAAAATTTTCTCGGGGGGAGCACGCCCCCGAACCCTCTTGTGGCTGTCAGGCTCGCTTGCTGCGCTCGCTCGCCACAAGCCACTCATCACAACCTTTTACGCCTCACCACTTTGAAGTCTCACCAGCCGCCACTGATCGGAAGTGCAGCGAACACTCTAATAATTTAACATGGTTATGTTCAGGTGGAGCAACAGAAAGAAAATAGCGATCATAGAGCCCTGTTCTCTTTTAGTTCCTGGCAGTGCATTTACATCTGTCTCAGGGGTCGTAAGTTGCAAATTAGAGTAGCAGCGGCTACCCTTAAATGATGCCCATGAAATGTCTTCGTGGCCTCATGGTATTCTGTCATGAGGTCTCATTCCTCTCGATGCTGATTTGGACTCTAAAATAAGTGCTTAAAATGTAATCAGATCTCAGTAGAATTCAAAGTTTTGTACCAGGATAGGAGAGACATACAGCTAGAGGGAGTTTCATTACCCATTTGCATCCCTGGGTAAAAGAAATGCTTCTCAAAAACAGTGCAATGAGTATTCCCGCCCAAACGTAGACGTGCCTCTTCCGATGGGAATTCCAGCTGCAGGGAAATGGGAGTGTGCGGCCGCAGAGTGGCAGCAGAGGATTACTAGCTGCCTCTTTTTCTTCCCTCTTACATTTAAAAAAAAATCTTGAGAAGCTTTCCACGAAGCTGTCTCAGTTTTGAAATCAATTACAGGAAGGCATGAGATCTTCATCCTTACAATGCCTCACACTCTTAGTAATAAAGTGTCACTTTTTATCTGCAATTATGAGTTGAGCATAGTGGAATTTCGATGTGGAGATCCATTTGCTGGAACAATGGACCCGATTTTACCAGCTTGAAAATCCAGCCAGTAAAACTGCATTAGTAAAGGGCTGCATTGCACCCGGACTAGTTTTCCGGCAACTGTCAGGCGAGGCATGGGGGAGCATGTAATGCTCTCCCCACTCACCAACAACCTCCCCTTGCTTTCCCACCCAGCATACTCCTTCCCTGCCGTCATTTACCACCTCCTTACAGCAGATGGTAGATGCATGCATTAAACCCCTCAGAATAGGGAATACAGTCCAGAACTGCAGCTGGTAATTCTGGGTCCACACACTTATTCCCCACTTCTAGGGTATAATTCATATCTACACTGTACTGTCCGAGTGTTTCTGCATGGCAAGAGTAAATTACAGGTGCGAAGTTTGCATGACAGCAGTATCATGCAGCTTAGAATTGGGGCTAAAGTGTCATGACTAAAGCATTGTAATGTTACACATATGGACAGTTAAAACATAAAAGTGTGCCAGATTAGCTAACAGAACACTTGCCAGCTACATAATGTTGCCAGAAGCAACATATCAACATATTAGTGTAAATGCAAAAAGTTAAATAAAGCCATTTACTGTGATTGCAGTGCTGTGATAGCTGGCAGTTTGCAACAAACATTGGTAAATGCATTAGGTTTCGCCTATGTGATTAATGATACGCTGTTTTTTGTTGTAAGTTGTAGCTTGCTGAGTAGTTGTCGATATAAGTTACAGAAAGTATGTTAAAACTTTATGACATGTTTATGTACAAAAAGGCATTATATTGTGCTGTTACTAGTGGTATAGTGCGGGTAAGTAATAGCAAAATTTTGAAAAATGAGAGAGTGAAATAGAATTAATTGATGTTATAGCAATATTATGTGTTTAGAGGAGTTCTGAGAACTTTTGTGCCCAGTGCCACTGCACCTACTGCATCATTCAAATCACGCCCTTAGTGCCTGCAAGGTAACTGCATTTGTGACTGCCTGTTTAGTAGTAAAATATAGCAATGTTTGATGTTTAGAGGAGTTATAACAACTTTTGGCCCCGGTGCCACTGCACCTGCTGCACCATTCAAATCATGACCCTATTACCTGTAAGGTAAATGCACTTGTGACTGCTGGTTTAGTAGTGAAATATTGCAATATTTGGTGTGTAGAGGGGTTCCTAGAGCTTTGGGCCCGATGTCACTGCACCTGCTGCACAATTGAAATCATTACCCTAGTGCCTGCAAGGTAAGTGCACTTGTGACGGCTTATTTAATAGTCAAATATAGCAATATTTGGTGTTTAGAGGAGTTCTGACAACTTTTGGCCCTGGTGCCACTGCACCTGCAGCTCCATTGAAATCATGGCTCTAGCGCCTGCTAAATAACTGCACTTGTGACTGCCTGTTTAGTAGTAAAATTTTACAATAGTCTGCGTTTAGTGGGGTCCATAGAGCTTTTGGCCCTGGTGCCACTGCACCTGCTGCACCATTCAAATAATGTCCCTGTTGCCTGCAAGTTAACTGCACTTATGGCTGCCTGTTTAGTAGTAAAGTATAGCAATATTTGGTGTTTAGTGGAGTTATGACAACTTTTGGCCCTGGTGCCACGGCACCTGCTGAACCATTGAAATCAAGCCCCTTACAACTGCAAGGTAACTGCTATTGTAGCTGCCTGTTTAGTCTTAAAATATAGCAATAAATCAGTGTGTAGTAGGGTGCCTGGAGCTTCTGGTCCTGATGCCACTGCACCTGCTGCACTATTGAAATCATGACCCTGTTGTCTGCAAGGTAACTGCACTTGTGACTGCCTGTTTAGTAGACAAATATAGCAATATTATGTGTTTAGAAGAGTTCTGACAACCTTTGGGCTCAGTGCTACTGCACCTGCTGTACCATTCAAATCATGACCCTGTTGTCTGCAAGGTAACTACACTTGTGGCTGCTTGTTTAGTAGTAAAATATAGCATAGCTCTTGTATATTAACTTTATTTTGAACATGTAATGTTTATTACAGCATTTAGAATTTGATCAGAATGACCAAATAGATTAAGTTGAAAAAAAATCAATCTGATATTTCCTACAAAGTGCAAAGAAAGGTACTGAGATACGAATAGGAAATGCCACAAACGTTCCAAAGCTAAATCATCTGCTTTACACAGCTAAGTAATAAAAAGCAAGCATTCCAGCATACTGTTAGAAGCTGTCTGCAGTTTCTGTGGGAATTCAATTCCTGGATTCCTTATCTCGACAGTGAATCAGTTAATGGGGCTTAAACAATGTGAACAGGTTAGTAGAAGTATCGTAAATGCGTGCAAGTTAACCAAAAAAAAAGTTCCACACAAAAGCGAATGAACACAGTAATTCTGCATGGGAACTAATTTAAGATATATTAAATACAAGAGATTTCACAAGCACAGCGCAAGTGCTGTGCAGGCGAAACCTAAAAATGTATCATTCTGGAACTGTTGTTTCAGGTTTCCTGCCTCAGGAACATCTAAATCCCAACTGCACTGGAAACTAGGGCAGTCCAGTCCAGAAACACATCAAAATCCACAGCCTGCAGGCCAACCATACTTGGGATTGGTGGAGCCTGTGGCCTGCAGGGCCTAGAAGGCTTTAGCTAGGCGACGCTTTAGCTGATCAGACAATCTGAAACACTACAAAGTTCCGGCTGTGCCCGGCAAGTGCAGCCTTCAGAAACTGCTGTTAGAAAGAGACAAAATGGAAAATGCACATGTGGTCTGTTTATATTGCTTCCTTTGCACCATCTGAAGCCAAGTATCACAAAGACGGTGCTGGGGGTTGCAAGGGTCAAGCCAGTGGTCTCAGCTTATAATGAACAAAGATGAATAGACAAACCATGTTGTATTAGGAAGTATAAGGACGATCGAACACAAGAAGGTAAGGTGCCCAGCTACTGGTATCCGGGGGTGTCCATAGATAGATGGGAGATTAAGCACAGTCACCATTGAAAACCTGTTGGAGCCATTAGCAAGGTATTGATGAGGGCTCCTCCTGCCTTGATAACAACAACATTCTGGCTCTAACAAAGAAGTTGGAATATTAGCTCCAACAACTTTCCAACTCCAGCGTAAGAAAACCTGAATCACTTCAACAGGAAACACATCTGTTAGTTTTTATGGATCACTGTCACGCAGTTGAATGGAACAACTATAGTTTCTAGCCTCAAGTGTCACTTAGATTGCTTATTTTTATGTAAATCACCTAAGTTGCACCCTTGGAATACAGGAGATACGCCAAGGTCTGAAACCTTTATAGTGGTGGTGGGGAGATAGGTGTGTGTGGAAAGGTAGTTGATCATTGTTGGTTATAATAAATCATCCCCCAAATCCTAGTTGATTTTGAGCAATTAGTGGTTGTAAAGAACTGTGAAAGACACATTCATTTTCATGTCATACAGAAAATTCCACCTGTAGATTTATTCCTACTGTTTAAATTCTGACTATTTTCAGTGCCTTATTAACTAAATTTGAGGTACTGTGTATTATTATTTGCTGTTTTTATAATTTATGTAATTCTGTTAACCTATGTCATTGGCTATTTAACAGCAAGAACTACACGCACAGTTTTCCTTTTTTATGATTCACTATATTAACAAATCACCAAAGTCTGCATCTATTTTGGTGCTTAAAATGTACAGTATGGAATGCTCCAATATTCATAAATTAATAAATGTTTTAGGGAAATTATTTTAGTTCTAATATCAATGAAATTAACGGAGCTGTTATGGACCAGGAAGGAAAAGTGTTGCATCGACTTTTTGGAAAGTGGCATGAAGGACTTTATTGTGGAGTTCCCCCCTCAGCCAAATGTGTATGGCGACCAGGTGAGTGTATTTGAGTTAACCCTACGTTGTAAGAACTGCTT
The DNA here is from genome assembly GCA_963921515.1 of Calotriton arnoldi. NCBI lineage: Eukaryota > Metazoa > Chordata > Amphibia > Caudata > Salamandridae > Calotriton > Calotriton arnoldi. The sequence goes on along the minus strand of CAWUFW010000128.1, from coordinate 3,012,841 downwards.
TGTGTTACATTGACACTTTGGCCAGGCCTAAGTATTTCAACCCCATCAGGTTCCATGGAACTCAGTGGGGTTTCAATTCCTGAGTTGAAGCTTGCAATGCAGATACAGACTTAAATTGCTCATGGTTGTATTTATAACGTTCTAATTTGTTTTTCTTAATATTAAAAATAATAAACGTAATTTCTGAAATTGAATATATTTCTTTAATTACCATTGACTGTTACTTTAAATGTTATCTGAATATTTTCAGTATCTATTGCTCTGATTTTCTGAAGAGCTTCTTTTGCAGTTTTATACATCTTAGCCATAACAGCTTTTCAAATAGATTTTTATTCGGGTTTTTATCATATACAAAGTAAATGGTCACATCAGTCAATATATGCAATATCTTCCCCTCGTTCCATCGTGGCTCAAGAGGAGCCACCCATGCCGCTCTGCCCCAGATGCGTTATGAAGGGTCAAGTGGGAGGATGGGAGAGGCCATTATCTACAAGGCATGGAGCAGCTGCTTGTGGCCTGTGCTTATAATGTGTAAGCTGTGGCTAACTGTGTTGGGGCGAACAGGGTGGAGGAGGAACCAGGGAAGAGGCTAAACTATATCCCAGCAGCTAACGCAAGAGCACCGGCAACAAGGGGCTCAGGGGAGGAGGGTGACCCTTGTGTTTTCAGTTACGGGTGAGAAACTGTGAGCGGCTGGTCAAGTAGAGGAGGTTGATCCATCATGGGGGTGGAAAGCTTCTCCAGGAACCTTTCCCATACAGAGGCTATAAGATGATGGCCTGATGCCTCTTCCTTATGCAGGGCCACAGCCTTGGCGTCCGCCCAATGGATCAAAGCCCTCTGTCACTGACCGCTGAGTGGGGAAGCGATCTTAGCCATTACAGTTAATGTGCTCAAGTGATGTTTCATTCTTTTTTCATTACTTTGGACCTTTAAGGAAAATATAACATTCACATTTTCATCCAATATGTTCATGTGTTGTTCTACCAGATCTAGTGAGAAATCATTAACCTGACCCTAGCAAAATTTACCTTCACTATAAGTGTCAATATTAGCATAGCCAAAGCTTGGAAATTATGAGTGGGAGGATGGCGTGCAGTTTCTGTTGGTATCCAAGGTATTAAAAGATGTGACGTTGTATTTTTATTGTGTAGAAGGCACTCTGTGTGATGTTGTTAAGATATGATTCAAGTATAGGTCTGAATCTATGGTTACCCCTAGGTTTCTGACTTATCTTGATATTGTTGGGGAGGCCTCATTTTCCTTAGACCACAATGGCAGAAGGCTGATATTTTTGGCATTGTCTGCAGGTCATAATCTCTGTCTTTGCAGTACTGAGCTTTAGATGGTTATTCATCATCCATGTGTTTATGGCCTGAAGGCAGTCATCAAGTTTTAAATTACAGAGGTCTTTCAGGCGTTCCACCATTTTCTAATGATTTGGGTGTCATCTGCATTGTTGTAATAGGCAGGGTTGAAAGATTAATCAGGTTTGGGAAGGAGGTTAGGTAGATGTGGAGTAATAAAGTGGATATTATGGACCCATAGAAGAAGCCACAGCGTTGTGTTTGAGGAGCTGATGTGACATTTGGTACCAACACTAGTTTGTAAAATTACATTTGAATTCTGTTTAGTTTGTCACCACTTTTGAAGCCCTAAAATGTTTAAAACACACTGTTTGCCACTAATTTCCATGATGAATATGCTCCAAGCTCTCTATAAAGTTATTTTATATTAGTGACAAGTTAAATTAAAACTTTGCTTATGAAGTTGAGCAGAATTCAGAAATTCCACAGTTTACAAAGTTGATGAAGTTTCCTAACTTTATTTGAGGTAATGTTTATCGTGTGGGGCTTTCCAGGTGTGATGATTTCCTGATGCAGAATGTCCAAGGTAACATATCCTACAGCAAACAAATGTTAACTGTGGAGGCTGGGCACCCACTACCTCAGTAAGAAGCGTGGGAGGGAGTGAGGGCTCTGAACCAAGGCCTGCTTAAGGTTTTAAAAAAATAACTTCATAAGCTTTGCATTTCACAAAGCTTGAACACTTTAGAAAATACACAAAGTTGTGAGTCAGCTAATTTCACAACTTTACATCCCTCTACTTTAAATCCCATCTAATTGATAGGATTTAAAGTTGGATTGTCGAAAGTTGACTGAGTATGCTTTATTATGTTCCTTAAAAAATCCATGTATTCCTTCGCATAAAATCTCACGGTGAGCACCCTAAATATCAAAACCAAAATATTGATGGCACAGAATATCGAGGACAGATTATTGAATACAAAATATCAACAGGGAAGTAAATATAGATTTTCTATATGTTACTCAACATATACATACCTACTTGATAGATCTACATATCTTCAAGGTATGGAGATGTGGTGTTAGGAATATTAAATCTATTCTTCCCTCTATGCACTTGCCTTTTAATATTCTGACCTTGATATTCATATACCAAAATACTCTTGAGGTCGATAATTAGTAATACAACCAATCTCACCAATAATTAAAAAAACATTGTATACTGTCCCCTTTTCCCTAAAAGTGTTTGTGAAACAATTGCACATGTAGTGCAGAGCTTTAATGTTTGGTCTTAGCTGAGGGCCATGCCACACTAAAAATACACTTCTGGCTATGGCCCTGCACGTTTTGAGAGCTGATGTCAAGTTTTTGATCTTTGTTTTACCCCCTATGATGAAACTATATGACAGAGAATGATCTAAGATTTGACAATGGCGGAGAATTAATTGTGTGGCTGTATTCATGTGCTAAGATAGGAACAAATTAAAAGAAATATACACCATTATGTCTTGATGAATAAATATGTGTGACATCTTTTAGAAAAAAGAGGAAGCATCCAGCAAAAATTGGTGAGTGTCCTGTCTTCTCTCCTGTCAGTTCCCACATGCCCCAGAGTGTATGGGGATATGATTTTCCCAATGGTGGATCAGCTACTGACTCCAACATCAGAAATAGGGCTTTCAGTAAAGCCGCTGTGTGTGTAAGTGGCATCCTTTTTGTCCATCTGCCATGATGTCTACCATGTTTTTGGGGGTCTGTCTTTGTAAATAGCATCCGTGATGTCAGGTAAACTATGCGCACATGGCATGAAGGATGGCAACCTACTTCCCCTCCTCCTCTGTAGCAGCTAAACGATGAAGTCACCACCTGACTTTAGGGAAATGTCCACAAGTATGGCGAGCAACTTTAGATTCAGCAGCTCCATAGCTGTTGAGATGGTGCCACCAGTCATACGGTGGCCATTGAACAAACTCTAGATAACCCACATAGTCTATAAAAGGTCAGTAGGTAAAATAAATGGCCAATGATGAAAGAAAATAGATTTGAAGATCACACTGGGAATACAATTAATGTCCACTGACACTGCATGCCACTTAATGCATTACCTTAATGGACTGTAAATTTTTATCTCCTTAAATGGCCTGACTTGCCAGTAACTCTGGCAACATTGCTCTTATTTGTTCTCCTATTAACAAATGGCTTCTTCTATCACTGGTTCGGAGTTAGCTAGCCATTTAACAATAACATTTTTAGAAACAGTAGGTGAGATGTGCAGTCAACCTACAGATTTTGCTCACACCAGAAGGCTACTGGTGTTGTCTGCTCATCTCACTCTATTGAGAAAACATTAGAAAAAACTTTCATCCTCGTCACTCATTGATGCTTTTCCTACCAGATGGGGTCAGAAGAAAGACTAATGAATTAGAACCAGATTTACTGGTAAGTAAATTTCCCCATATTATGTATCCAGCAATGTACAGTAAAGATGCATGCTTTTGAAGTTCTGGATTTGTTTGTATACTCAAATTTGTGTGTAATGTAACCGGTGCTCATTTAAAGTGCTCCAATACCTTCAGGTTGAGTTCAGCTACTTAAAACTGCACACAAAAAAAGTTGACCATCTTTACATGTTCGCATCTGGCTAATTTTGTTATTTCGTAAAAAAGGTGTCTTCTGTTTTTACATCAGGTTCCATGCCAACAAACTATGAACTTTATTATGGTTTTACAAGGTTTGCCATTGAGCTGAATGAGCTTGATCCTGTTCAGAGGAAACTTCTTCCATCAACAGATGCGCGGTTTAGACCAGATCAAAGGTAAAGTCATTTCTATTTACATGAAGGATATATAACACATAACTGTGTATTTTGGTACCAAAATGCTATATTGGGACTTGTGCTGTGACTGTTTGTGAATGTCACCATAAACTCCATATTGCCTTATTGGACCATAATACGCAATGCACCCATAAATTCTTCAGATTTCATGTTTAGTTGGGCTTATTTGCCATGCACAGTGTACATTTTAAAGCTGAAAAATGTTTATTAAAAATAGTAAGTTGAATACCGTATTGAATTATCAGAATGTCTGCAGCAATAGAAAAGCATGTTAGTGGAGGGAGATTGTGAAAATTTGTTTTTCTTACTTTGAGAAATATTTTATGTGGAGGAACACTGAGGGGCGGTTAACCCTTTATAGTGTTAAGCTAGCAGTGGACCTCTGGTTGTCAGGATTGTTCAAGTGTTGCTTACCTTTCATGGAAACAATGCTGTGTGAACAAATGGAAAATTAATAAAACTGACAACTTGCTTGATCACCCTTGGAGTCCAATTTACAGTTTGGCGAACAGGGTACTCTGTTGCAATAGCAACGGAGTACCTTGTCCACTAAACTCTCTCTCCACCCACACAATTTTGAGTTTTGTGGATCCCTAGGTTTACATCCACCAGAGTAGGACCATCAGCGCTACTTAAGTGTGTGGGTGCCCCGCGGCCGAGTGGGGAAGTAATTGACTGGTGTCTGCTCGCCTCGGCTGGGACTGCTTGTTATCTCCATCACTGCAGCAACAAGGACCTTGGTTATCCTCTGTGCTCCATGAAAAAAGATGAGTATTAGGCTGCCGTGGAAAAAGGGCCGCCGGGGATTACGAGTCCCAGAATCCTCTGCCTAGTTCCACCTGTGGACCATCAGCGCTACTTAAGCACATGGGGCGGGCCCGTCCTTGCCCGTCATTGCCAGGAAGAGGGCCACCTCTCTTGGTCCGTCTGTTGAGAACCTACACAGGAACTGGTAAGATCTTTAAGTTATACCGTGCTCTCTGCTGGATCTGCTTATCCTGCTACTCGATCCCCTGGCCCTTCATTGTGGACATTGTCAGCTCCTCGTGTGCTGCTGTATTCCAGCTTATCCAATTGTTTCACTTGAGATTGCCGTAGCGGAGGTGGGCCAAACAGGAGGACAGAATAATATGGAAATACCTCAAAGTCGTGATACGATTTCACGATGTAGGGAAGAACTGTTTGACTCTTTAAGTATACTGTGCTCATTATCTACCTGTAAGTCAATGACCCTTTGTGTAAGGTGATAGTTAGGGGTCTTATGTCCGTGTTGTAAATTTATTTTTGGGCAAAGATCACACCCCATACCAGTTTTGCAGAGTCGCCTAACTTCTTGTTTGTAATTATTTTTTTTTTTAAATTCTGTGACATTATATACTTCACTTAAATTGACAAATCTCTTGTATAAGCAGAATATGAATGAGTTTACATAGTGTTTTTTTTTAGAAATCTTTTTATTGCATAAACAAAAACAAAGGTGACAGAAACAAGAGACAACAAAATGCAGTGCAATCTTCATAATTTCCAACATTTCCAGTGCATTAGTACAGTATTTGTCTTAAAGTTACATAGGATCAACAACTTAGTCACGTGCCTTCTTTAGTACTATGTGGTCCAAACATTATTCCCCCGTGGTCCGCCGACAGTGGGGAGGCATCGTTAAAGGGTGTGCATATCGTCCCTCTACTTACATTCCACGCACCCCAGATTCTAGTCCATTTCTGAGGGCATCCTCTGCCTTCATAGATTACCCTCTCCGCCTGCATGCATCAGTCCATATCAGACTCCCAGTCCCTGATCTTGGACTTGGCTACCCCTTTCCACGTTCTGGCTATGTTACGGTTCGCAACCATACAACCCAGGGAGACCCATACTCTCTCCGTTCTCGATAAGTCAGTTGCATCCCAGATATTAAAGCACAAGCAGGGTGAAACTTCAAACGTTTTATGACAGGTTAAAGACAGTGCTGATGTGACCTTCCCCCAATATGTCTGAAGAATCGGGCATTCCCACCAGTGATGCAGGTAGGTGCCGGTTTGACCACATCCCCTGGGGCAGGCAGTGGAGCTCAGGGCCCCCATTTTAACAAGCACCGAGCTGGTGTAGTAAGCTCTGTGCAGGAGTTTGAGTTGGATAAATTTAAACCGGGATCGGATCGCCACCTCCCATGGGGAAGCCAGTGCCTCTTGCCAATCTTCGTCGCTAATGTCCCCAATATCCACCACCCATTTTGCACGAATTTTCCCCAGTGTGTCCGGTGTATTGTTTAGTATTTTACGGTATGTCAGTGAAATTTTCCTGGAGGTAATCGTCTAGAAGTCTATCCTCTAGGGGCGAGGAGACCTTTGAGTATCGCCCTTTGTAGTGCATTGCGGGCTTGAAGGTATCTGAAAGTTTCTCTGCTATGTAATTGATAATCCCGTTGAAGATCACTGAAAGGGACCACCTTTCCCCCCTACCATAAGTCTCCAACCCTCGAGAGACCTATCAAGTCCCACTTATCGAATCCTGGGTGTTGCGATAACATTCCCAACTGGTATGTGTCGAGCAGTGGGGTGACTTGTGTGATTTTAGCTTTCCACCCCAAAGCGGCTGTTGCCGTGTGCCATATAGCAATTGTGGTGGAGGTTGGAGTGAATTTTGGTGCACATTTCCTCCCTCCATAAATTGCCCTGGTATAATTGCCGGGGAGCATATTGTGTCTATCCATCCTGTAAGCTGGATCCGTCCCTGGTCGGTGCACCCAGTGATTGGTGACTACTAGTTGGGAGGCCAAGTATTAGCTTTTGATGGCCGGCAAGGCTATACCTCCATCGTACCAGCTTTTGGTAAGTTTAGCCAGTGCTATTCGAGGAGTACCATTCTTCCAAAGTAGAGTACGTACCGCCGATTCAATAGCATTAAAGTACTGTGCTGGGACCAAATAGGGTGTGTTCTGCAGGGCATAGATGAATCGGGGAAGCGCCATCATCTTATAGAGGGCAGCCCTGCCCAGTAGGGTAAGGGGCAGAGTTTTCCAATGTTGCACGTCAGCATGAAAGCGGCGCAGCCAAGCTGCGTTTCGGGCAGGACACCCCTATCCACACTTTCCTCGTACAACCGTATGAGGTATGGGGCAATTGTAGATGCATTTGATTTGTAAAGTTCAATTGGAAGGCCGCTAGGGCCCATAGCCCTTCCGGACTGCAGGGCACCAATCGCCTTGGACACCTCCTCAGTAGTCAAGGGGGAGTCCAGGTCCTTAATATCTTGGGGCTCTAGAACGGGTAGTCCCAGGGTGGCTAGTAATTCTTTTAACTAGGTTGGTGTGTGAGGGGTCTTTTAAGAAAACCTAATGGGTCCCAGAGACAGCTTACCACAACAGTGAGGTTGCATAAAGTTTCTCCCCTTTTTTCAGTGGGTTCGTCCACATTGTTTAGCTTACTATTGAACTGGGGACAAGGACGCACCCCTGTAATTCCCTTGCTCTCTCCTTGTTTCACACTAGTAATTCTTTCGCCTCTGTGTGGGTGGAGGCCCGAGTGGAAGTATAGACCCGCCAGAAGTGGTCCGCGAATGCCTCCGCGATCCCAGCTCTATCCTGTACTCTCGTACCGTCCTGGCCTATAATCTCAGCCACCCATCTATTGGCTGTTTCCCGTTAGTCTAACCAAGCTAACAATTTGCTCGCTTTGTCGCCAATATCATATATGCGGTGTTGAGTGGCCCGATATTGGGCCTTAGCTGCATCTTCAGCAATGTTCCTGTATTCATTTTGTATCATGAGCAATTTGTGTTTGGTGTACGGAGGAGTTTAGATAGTGTTAAGCAATTTCGAAGTTGGGGCGGACACAAGGGACCTAACTTCAGTAGTATTGTTGATTTATTATTATTGATAAGTTTTTAAAAGGGCCTGGTAGTTATTCGGGTTCATACCAATTTTATTCTATTTTAATTGTTTTTAGCTGTGAAGAATTACAATAAATATAGCTGGTCACCTCTAAAGCAAGGGTTGATCCTCTTATCTAGAGAGGGAATAAAATAGGAAAAAATCAGCTACAACAAAAGTAGCTGCAATCATGGTGAAACGGAAAGCAACTGGGAAGTCCCCGCAAGACGGGAAAGCCAAAAAACAACCTAGACACGCAGCTGAAAATTGTATATTAGGCGAAATAGATGTTTTGTTGGAGGAAGTAGAAGGGCTCTTAGCTTCCAAGGCAACCAAGGCTAACAAGCCCAAAGGAAAACATCTAGGGAAGGGGGACATAAAATCGTTCTTCCGAAAATGTGAGATCAAGGACACCCCGGCAGGCAATAGCGCAAATGGTGAGTTTGTCACTAGCTCCCTATCCATAGTTTCGGAGGAACAACAAGCCATGATAGCGGGCCACCCACTTGATTCTCTTACACCTATAATAGCGATTGAATGTCGCAATCGAATTGAAACCCATGGGGATTTGGGTGATCCACAAGCAAATAGAACAGCATATACTTCTCCCATTTTAGTGCATATCAAGTCCCCACTGATAGAGAAGGAGGACATGAATACACAGATAGAGGCCATACGTGTACAAATAGCAGGGTTAAAAGAATACATGAGCACTTTGACAAAAATTATTAATAAAAAAGTCGATAAACTAACAGAGATAGTACAGACACTAAGCTCCAAACTCTCCCAAAATCTGGAGTCTGAATTTCCAACTAGCACTAGAAATAAAGTTTTATCTGGGGAAAATTACTGTGCTGGGCCTATAGTACGTCCTTTAAACAGGTTACCATCAGTTGCGACTTCAGAGGCCTTGAAAACGAGTAGGCACCGTCCCCGGCCCCGCCATGAAGCTGGTCGCACTTTCAAAAAGCCCCATCGCTGCAAGACGATATCTAGTGAATGTCTAATGGGCAAAGGAGCGAACAATTTGCAAAACACAGGACAGGCTACTTTAGTATCCAGATACAAAAATTCACTTAGACCATTAGAGGGGCAAAAAGAGCATTGGGACATATATTTAGTGGATGTCCCAAAAACTTCATCTATAATCAGAGAAACTCCAGATTCATTAATTAACAAAGTCAGCCATTGGATTAGTAAAGTGAGGGGCTGCAGGTCGATTATAAGAGAAGATATAATGGAAGCATATAGATTTAGCGACGCCCAGCGTCCCACAGATTACATTGGCCTAAAACTAGTAAACTTTGATTTAGTAGAGGGACTAATAGGGCTTGAACTCAGATTCAGGCAACCTTACGGACTCACATATAAGGTTCAAGATTAATCTACCTGACACCATATATCGGTTTGGTGATGCCTGCTAATCAAGCTTAGCCACTAGCAATCACTGACCAACGACCTCTGTGCATTATGGGGGGGTCCTTATCTGACATAGATTGACAACTAGGAGATCTGAGTGGAGCAAGCAGATCACCACATTCGATCAAGGGAACTGTTTTAGACCTCTCTAAGAGTATCCCCTTAGATAACTAAGAACGAGTAGAAGAAAAAGACTTTAATCCACCAATCCTAGATAGCAGAGTAGCATCTAATATGGCATTACAAAACCCAAGAGAAGCCCTAGGGCAGATAGATGCTTTAAAACTAGTATCTTGGAATTTGTCGGGGATTTGAACAAAGATAGATGATCCAGAGTGTGGTGCAATTATAAAATAATTCCACATAGTGTTGTTGCAGGAAACCTGGGCTACGGAGCCCTTACATTGAGTAGGATTCATAATGCTGGCTTCAAATGCAGTTCCCTCAAAAGTGGGCAGACCATCGGGTGGGCTATTGATATGGCTGAAAATTGAATTTTTTCCCAGGACAAAAAGATTGAGATTCTATTGTAGAGACTTATTGGGAGTGGCTATCCCGGCTGGACCTTCTATGGGAGTTGGGCACATCGCAGTTATTAATGTGTACATTCGCCCTACTCAGTTACACCTCACTTCAGGAACAATGACCCAATTATCACACACAAGTGAAACTTTACACCACACCCACTACAAGATCGTTGTAGGTGACTTTAATGCAAGACTACCAAAGGGCTTAATTCCGATGCATTTAACGGCATAGAGACATGGGTCAAATACAGCCACAGTTGGTGGTATTAACCATAGGGCAAGATATCCCAGGTTGGTCGAACAAATTATTGATTTGTTTGCCTCTATGACCTGAACATTGTTAACGGCTGTACAGAGTCTGACTGTCCTGCGCGACCGACCTTTAAGCGGGGTCTGTACACGAGCAATATAGATTATATCCTGCTGGATAGCCCACTTTGGCCATTTTTAAAAGATATGCGGGTGACACCGAGGAACAATAGTGACCACGATGCGCTAGATGCTTTTCTTTTTCCCGAAATCCCTTGCAAATGTGAAATGTACAGTACTTGCAGGTGATGACAAAGTGCAGGCGGATAGCTATAAACTCTACGGAGAACAGCTGGCATCGCTAGAGTTCTTGGACCTAAGTAATATCGACCTTGTGGATACACACACCAAACTTATGGGGCAAATAAAGTTGCTACTGACTAAGGAAAGACGTAGGGGGAGCTATAGTTCCAACCTCCCTGGATGGTTTACAAGTGAATGTCGTCAGGTCACATCGGCAATCATAGAAGCAGTAAAGCAGGGGGATTAAATGGGCGTTCTGAACACCAGAAAACCCTACAAGGGAAAACTAATAATGCCAAAAAGGGGGTGGGAGGTAGAACAATGGGAGAAAGTCAATGAAGGCCTAACCAATAGGAATTCTAACCTATTATAACATCCGGGTCTAAAATTGGAGGAACCGGCCCGGGGTCAGTAGTACAACCAGCAGCTTGGGAAGCCCATTTTTCAGAGTTATATAAGCCATAGTCACGAAACGATACTAAACCATCAAAGAGTGGCGGCGTAGACGTGACAAGGCAAATAGTCAGGCAAGAGCCAGAGGAAATTATAGTCCTAGATCTGGCTGAAACCGCACAGGCTTTACATCTATTAAAAAGGGAGAAGGCCCCGGGTCCAGATGGCATCCCAGGCGACTTATATCTATCACATCCAGAGATTTGGGTCCCGTACCTGAACACCCTCAGTAATGCCATTTTGAGAGGCAAGGATATACCTCCTTCCTCGTGCGGTGCTATTATTGTACCCATTCACAAAAAGGGGAGGAAGGACGTAGCGTCCAACTATAGACACATTAGTCTAATCGAATACGCCAAAAAGTTTTTGCAAGACCGATATTAATCAAACTACAAACCTGGTTAACAGAACACCATATCCTAGAGGACTGTCAGGCAGGATTCAGACCATGGATCAATACCTTGGACCAGGTCTTCCGCTTCAGTGCACTGTGCTGGAAGTATGCAGCCCTGAAGCAGGATCATCTTTATGTTGCCTTCATCGATTTGAGGGCTGCGTTTGATCTGGTTGCAAGGGAGAACCTTTGGACTGTTCTGGAGGCGTATGGTATACCTGATAATCTCATAGGAATTTTAAAAACTCTACTCTTAGAATCATATGCCCAGGTTAGGTGGAACGTGGGGGTAGACCTTACATCTAAGATAAGTGTTTAGCATGGGGTGAGGCAAGGATGTGTGCTTGCTCCCACACTTTTTATCTTGTATATAAATGAAGCAGCACAATGGTTAACAAATTGCCAACACGATGCACCGAAATCAGCAAGCAAGAGTGTTCCCATACTAAAGTTTGCTGATGACACACTTTTACTATCTTGGACAGTGGATTACAGTTACTGATTGACAACTTTTCGTCTTTTTGCCATACAAGGGGCCTTGAGATAAATCCAGCAAAAACAAAATTTATGGTCTTAAACCCTCATCGATCCTTTAGAGGCAAAATAAAGAAAGAGGGGGCTCCTTTGGAGCAGGTAAAGTCCTTTGATTATTTAGGAGTAAGACTGTCCGATAATATGTCTTGGATACATCGAATAAGGAAAAGTGAAACGATTTTGCTACAAAGAGTCATGGCCATAGGGAAAAATACAAGGTCACTTTTAGTGAAGCTGTAACCCCAGCAATGGAAGCGTATAGGGCCACGGCTGTGTTGGGGGCAGTCTATGGTGCAGTGCTCTCGGGATGGTCAGGTACAACTACCCTTACTATGCGGAAAATAAATGTATGAGGTCCCTGTTTAATCTCCCTAGAAGCACTCCACTCACCCCCTTATGTTTCGATCTAGGTTTAGAAAGGAATGATCATATGATTTCATTAGAACCCTTAATGTATTGGCTCCGTATCTGGAATACCCCGGAACAAGGAACATATAGGGAAAGTTAAGCCGAGATTATAAAGTTAGACAAGCTGAAAATTGAATTTTTGAATTTTCATATCCCCTGGCTAAAAAAGGTAAAGGTCATGCTTGACTCGCTTAAGATGGAAGATGTATGGCAACACCCTGACAGGATGCCAAAAGATATTAAAGTAATACTGAAACAAACTTACCGGGGAAGCATCCTGGAACGCTCATGAGAAGATCAAAAAGAGGGAAGCCTAACAGAGAAATTTTTGAGTCACAAATGTGGTTCATCCTTTGAGCCTTTTTTGGATAGAGTACGACCAGCCCAAGCAAAAACCTTGTATACAAAATTTAGGCTGGGCATTTTACCCTTAAACTCTTTTATCTCCACTTGGGACAAATCCTGTATTTCCTAATTGTCCATTCTGCCTACAGCCAGATGACCTTCTGTTCTTTTGTCCTATATACATTATGTCCCGTAAGAAATGGATTTTACCTGTGTGTAAGCTACTGGGCGTTGCCCATTTCTACCAAGGTTTGGCTACCTTCTCAAAGCGCTAAGAGACCTGCCGGTGATTATGCGCTATACAAATCCAAGTTAACATAACATAACATTTCTGGGAAGCCTCCAGAATTTTTAGATGTGATACGAAGGAGGTAATTGTGTTTAGTGGTCTAGATTTTTATTATGGACATGGCGACTCAGAACACATAAGATAAAAGCGATATCTTAAAGGAAGTTTAATTTTTCTATGAGCTTTTAGGAAGTATATGATGCACTCGCACTTTAATTGGTTTTAAGTCTGTACTTGTGAAAATGTCTTTTAACCCAATGTATATGACGCGTTTTATTGTTTCAAATTTAAATCATAATAGGATTGGCCAACTTATCTAATGTAAAATTAATCTTTTTTTGTTCTTTTTTTTAAATTGTGTGTTATTTATGAACTTTTATGGCTATGAAAGCCAAAATAAAGTGTTGACTGACATCCACCAGAGTAAAAATTACTCTGTCACCATAAACCTTCCTCTCACTCCTGAGAATACGTGCTCTCGGAAGTAAGCCATCTGACCATCTGCCGTATTTAGATTAAGCAATGGATTGGCTTTTTTTTGTACTGTCCATCGTAGGAAGTCTCCTGGCAGTGAAAGGCAGTAAAAACAAAAAAATGACCCCTACACCATAGGAGAAAACGTCCATGGTGTCGGGTCATTTATCTCCTGCTTTGGGAATTTGTTTTTGGAAAAGTAAAAACTTTTAAAAGTTTGGTGTGAACTTCCATCATCAATACCAGATGCACACCAAACATTTAAATTACTTGTATAAACTGCTGTCAAGGGGGTTCATACAAACCCATAGAGTTCCCCACAGAGCCAGCGGTAAACTCTACATTTGGCGGGCAGATTAAAGGCAGGGTGGCAAACACGAATTCCTCTGCTCTCCTGATTGCCTTTACTCCTTCCGACAAGCTCTGAATCGGGCCCTTTGAGACTAAGCAGGTGCTGAGAAAGAAATCAGATAGAGGAAGAAGTCATATTTGAGTTTTTCCTCACGTTAAAATCTTAAATTCATGTAATTCCCATACATTTTCAAATATCTGAAGGGATATTCAGTGGAGTAATGCTAAATGATGTGGGCCTCTGTAGAATGTGATGAGGGGCCCATAAGTCTCCCATATTTCACAAAAATTCATTGGTCTTGCGCTCAATGGAAGGGTTGGGGACCCATTAATGGTTGGGGGCTCCCCCTGCACCACAGGGGCTGCAGAGGCCTGAGTTATGCCCCTGGGGACACTATATATATGATTAATGTGTTTAACACTGCAACTGTTTGAAGGTACCATGGCTTTATTTGTTGTCTTTGTACCACAAAATCATCAATAAAGAGATGTTTCGTAAAAACTGCAGCTGTAAACTGCAACTGTTTGTGAAATAGCAGTAACAAATATATAATGTAAATCGTTATAAGAGGAATGCCCAAACAAGAGCGTCATATTTAGTTAAACGTTTGTCTCATTGTGGTCTCGTTTCAGATGTAATTACTTAGCCAGTAAAATTGAGAAAACGTGTATGATCTTCCAAAAAGTGTTTATAATCAAAAAATGATATAACTTCTTATCAGATTAACTGCCAGATTACATATGATGTTTGCATCTTTACACATTACACTGACAAACTGAGCCACCTAATATAAGCCTAGAGTAAGAGATAGCCTGTCCGACTATAAAGCAATTCATTTGGTACATTCTAAAAAAAGATCTTGTGTAGGTACTGTGAGTTTATTGAGCATGTTATTCAAAATAAATTCAGACCCCAAAATTCTATAAAACTTAAATTTGAATCAAGAATCTTCTATGATTACTATTGTTACTTGAAGCTTTTTTATCAGGTGGGAAAAAGAGGGAGAGGAGTTGGCATTATTTACACAAGGATTTACAATTGCAAAACGTTTAAACTAGATGAGATGAAAGGAGTAGAAGCTCTGGGTTTTAGCATCTCTACTGGGGGACAACATTCCCTCTCAGGGGCATTGGGTTACCGGCCCCCAGGATATGCAGGCGACTTTATAGCAGCCCTCAATCAAGCATTAGCCCCAGAATGTATTGCCTATGCTAATTTCACCATTCTGGATGACTCTAATATTCATTTGGATAAGGCAGAGGACCAGCTGGCTACTTGCTTAGTGGAAACTTTGGCCTCCTTTAATTTATTTTGAGCCAATACTAATAGAGCTATTCACGCCATTGACAGCATCTTATCTAACATATTGATAAAGTGGGAGACTCCCTGTCCAGTGCCCTGGTCGGACCATTTCTTACTTCCTTTCTCTTGGCACTTTGACTGCCTGAAAGAATTCCGTCCTCCCCTTTCTCTGAATGAGAACAGATGCTGGAGTAAGATGTCTGTTGATGACCTTAGAAGAACCCTGATGGACTTGAAACCAAAAAACCCAGATTCAGTTGTCGAGGGTAACACCTTCATCAGGTCCTGGATTAAGGGGGCGGCTTACTCTGTAGCTCCTATTACAGCCATTAAGAAAGCTACAACTACCCGCTCAGCACATTGGTTCTCGCAGGAATTAGCTCAGGAAAGAGCGGCTTGGATAAAATTGGAAAGAACTTGACAGTTCGCTATCTGGGAATAAACAAAGCACTTTACAAAATGCCCCTTAAAGATTATCACAAGAACCTTAAAAGGGCTCGTAGCACTTTTTACTCTCAATGTATCAAGGAGGCTGACAATGACGAGAAGGAAATCTTTAAAATTGTCGCCAACTTCACGAACCCTAAAACGATGTCCCCCCTCCTCTAGAGTCTAGTCAGACTCTATGCTCCCGACTTAGTGATTTTTTTGAGGATTAAATCCTCAAAATTCAGTCTGATCTAGTGGGGGTGGGGGTGGAGGGGCGTGGCTTGACGTGCAGCGAAGATGGCGGCTCTAACCTAAGCTCCATGGTGCCTCTGGTGTGTCTGCTGGGCTCGATGGTATTTTGATGTGTTGATGCGGCAAAATCAATGGTAATCTTGGGGATGTGACTAACGACCCATACAACCACCCAGAATCGGGCTTCTCGGGTCCAAATGGTTTTTGTGACAGAGTCACCCAAGATGGCGACACTCTCCTGTTCCCTCAGAGCCTCCGCTTCATGGTGAATGGCCTGCAGTGAGTAACGTGTGCTGGACTTGGGGCACATCAGAATATTGCCTGACCCTGCTTGATAATGCTGACTGGCGAGAGAGCGATTGCAACAGAGGTGGTAAGGTCCTGCCACTAATCACCCGACACTGGTGTAGGCATAACAAGTGTGCCATGGCCAGGTCCGCGCACACATTCGACTCTGAGAACTAGGTGGCGCTCGCAATGGCATTGGGGGCAAGACAGTGAATCACCAATTTGAGAGCGGCATCTCCCCCCAAGGCAGTTGAGGCCATTGTCGTACTTTGGAACTCCTCTGATTTTTGGAAAGGTACGGTGTGCGTCATCCTCCGATGTGCCCTCACAAAATGGCGGCTATATTCTGAGAACCTAAACACTTCAACATCCCATGGTTGTGTGATCGGATCCATCATGCCCAGCTTCTAGAGGTGGATTGTTGGGGTTAGGTCCTCCATGAGGTTCTCGCTGATAGCTGACAGGCAACTCTCACCTTCCTAGCTACCAAATAGCCCTGATATCACCCTGCCATTAAGCAGTATCATGCTACCAGCCACAGATTTTGCTCTGCCTTCCTGGTGCCATCACAAGCTCAAACGGCATCTCTCTCTCTGGTCTATCTAAGCGCACCTTCTCCAGGGCAGCAATGTTACTGGCCCCCTACCACATGACCACAACAACCTGTGAGCTGACCCTAATTTCTCACTTACCGGTGGCGGGCTGTGCCTCCCGTGCACTAGATAATTGCCAAACCGCTGCATGGTATAACTGAGACAATTGTATCTCCTTTTTACGGAGCCTTGGGGCTGGGTCACATCCAAGATTGGAGCTGGGGCTTGTGTCCGTCTTGGTCCGTACCAGATTTCCTACTCCTTAGATTCTCAATAGCCAACCTCCTTAACTTGACCTGAACACATCTATGGTACATCTGCATCAGGCCCATTACTCTTTGGACCAACATCTATCAAGGTTTTGGCCATAGTTACTAGCCCAGGTTCCCTGGATATTCCTGGTGGGCTAAAGGAGTGTTAAATATATCTAGCGCGTCTGCAACGAAGGGTCCCAGCCCATCTCTACCACGTCAGCATAAATCCAAAGTAATTATGCTCCACTTATGCACAGGATTAGACACCTCTCACACACAGGATGTCAGACAACAGAAAGGTCGGCATGAAGGAGAGAGATACGAAGGCGAACCGTAAGCATTCAAAGCAGTCGCACCTGGTTGTGGAGTCACCAGTAAAAGGTAGTCCTGACTTTTCCTTGGAAGCTATACTCCTCAAACTAAAATCAGTCCACAATATTGCGGAAAGCGCCAAAACAAACATGGTTCTGCTTCAGGTCAAAGTTGCCGGGATTCGCAAAGATCTTAAAGATTTAACAATAAGTATCTCCAATGCGGAGACAAGTGTAAGCACAGTTGAAGACTACATCAGTGCCCAAGAATAACAACTACAATGCCTTGAGCGCTCTTTATCCTCACTGAAGAGAGAACTTACGGAGCAGGAAGACCGTAACCAAAGTAGCAACCTTCTTATATTTGGGTGAACGGAAGGTATTGAAAATTCTGCCTCTTCTGTGGTCGAGTTCCTAATCGCATGGATTCCAGAAGTCCTTCAACTCTCCTTTACCAAAGACTTTGAGATCGAAAAAGCCCATAGGGTTCCGATCTTTGGACCAAAAAGCATGTCTTCTCCAAGATCTCTCATCTTTAAACCATTACAGCATACAGAACAAATCATGGCACAGATCAGAAAGATCAGAATGATCAAATGACAGGATCATAAAATCTCCATCTCATAGGACTATGCTATAGAAACCGTCATTCATCGGAAAGGCTTTTTGGCCCTATGGAAAAGGCTCACAGACATGAAGATCCCCTTTTCCTTCTCTGGCCCCTCGAAATTCTGAATCACGTTTAAAGGCCAGATAAGAATCTTTTCGTCCTTGATAACAAATCAGAGTCACAAATGGACGCAGACTCCCTTCCTGGGCCTTCTACTAGTCTATCCTGACAGTCCCAGGCGGCACTTGTGCTAGTATCGTTATCACTTAAGCATCACCTTCATATCCTTTCAATGTTTGTTTGTCTATTCTTGCTATAAGAGCTCGGGCAGATGTTGGAACTGTTGTTCCGTCTGTTGATTACGGAGGCTAAGGGTTCATGGCTACTGCCTCTAAGGCCATGCCTACAACTATAGGGTATACTCTTAATACACAGAGGGTTATACTCTTGATACTACAGGGTATACTCTTGATTATACAGGCCCTGTCTATGCTGAAGTGGGCTGCTTAATAGGGACAAATCTCATCTCATGGCTGGGTATGTTAGCCCTACACTTCGGGTAACTAAGTAGAAATGATGTACCCGAGTTTAATTTGCTCTTAGTAACCTCACATTGGGACAACCTCTTCCTCACAGTCAATATGTTTTGGCTGGTAGCCAAGAACGCTCCCACTAAAAAAGGACCAGACGTACACTGTTTTTAGTGGTTGCCCATGGTGGCTGGTTGCCACACATAATAGCTGGCCCATTTCATCCACTCAACCACTGCCAGGGCTCACTTGAGTATTACAATATCTCCACTACATAGGGAGCTACCATTCACCTTAAGGTGGTCTTTACACACACATGCTGATCTTACAAGTCAAGCCTATTAGCTGACTCATACAGGGGTTCCCCCACATGTGGGCAGAGTGCAGGTCCTCTACCATAGCGCTCATAACAGTCTTAATGTTGTTACCTGCTCTCAGGGTCATTGTCTCAATCTCTAGCTCCTATCCCTAGCTTATCTCAGCTACCGCAAGATACACAGACAGCCGGCCTATTTGCTAGACCACAAGAATTGGCCTATCCTGAGATTCTGCACTCCGTTACACTAGGTGCCACTGTAATTGTTTTGCCACTGATAATCACTCCGTAGCTCTTCACTACGCCATACATCATATGTACTAGTTTTCCCCTCGTTTTGTCATTCTAGTGGGAGTAGTGGTAGGAATATCACCTTTACCGCAGGGTAGACATATGTTCTGATTTACAGGACTTACGCAGTTGGGTTTTCACTTACAGCATATACCTGTTTCCAACACGGAGTGATCTCTGTGGTTGCTATGTCCTTTACATTAAGCATGTTTTATACTTGTTACCCAAACAGATACCTGGTTGTTCACATTATGTGTTTTTTTTCTCTTTTTATTGTCCTGCGATCACAGGACTATGTTGTTCTATCTAGTGTGCCATTTCAATGCCACCTCACCCGTCACTACACATGCCTTTACCCATGCGCTCATGACTTCCACACCAGGCTAGCTCACCTCGCCGGACGTTGCTGCCTCATCTGCGCTCCACCACGTTTTCCTCCTATGCACTGTGTCTCATACAGACATCCCCTGATGGGTAGGGACCTTAACATGGCTCCGGGCTACCCCGGAACTTTTGCTGTTATCTCCCCAGTTCTTTTCCCACCACCCACCCTCTCCTAGTTTCCAGATCCAGTGGGATAATTGGACTAATAGAGATCTGCATGCTGTTCTATATGGCCTCCTCCTTGAGGCACCCTAAACCAGGCAGCCTATCAGCGATTCAGAACAATTACCAATGTCCTCTTTAAATGCTATCTCCCTTAATGCCTAGGGGCTAAACCACCCAGTTAAAGGATCCAAAATCATTGACTATTGTGAAGACTCAGCGAGCGTTATAGTACTCCTCCAAGAAACTAAGATAGGCTTTAAAGAGGCCCTGTTGATGAGGAAGGGCTGGGTTTCAGAAGTTATTTGCTCCGAAGCTCATGGGAATTAAATGTAGTTCTCACCCTTCTCTCCAGAAAATCCGGCCTGCATCGGAACATGACACTAATGGCAGATGGCTTCTTACCAGGTTGAACTACAGCGAACAGGATCTTTATGTTATGAACATATACGCGCCCAACATTGATGACCTAGCATTTTGGCGCACACTTAATAAAAAATTAACTGACCTCCCACTAGACTCAAAACGAATTCTGGGAGGTGACTGTAGCCTCCCAATGGATCCAACTCTAGATCGCTACTCAGCCTTCAAATTCTGAACCCTCAGGGCTCACAAACAGATGATTAATCTATGCTCCTTGCACCGCCTCTTAGATGTGTGGAGGTTACACAACCTAAAGGGTAATGATTTTACCTTCTTCCCTCCCCATTCAAGCTACTCTCACATTGACTGCCTCCTGGTGGACGCCTCACTTTCTAGAGTTACTACCTATCCAACGATTCACCCCATCCTTGCCTCAGACCATGCAGCCGCCTTAATATCCATTCTTAATTGTCCTGATAAAGTGGAAAACCGTGTTTGGTGCCTTAAATAAGACATCTTAGAATATTAAGCAGACGTGGAAGACCTAAATATAGAAATTGAACCCTTTTTCAGAGACAACTAACATTCTGTTTCCTCCCCTGTGATGCTTTGGGACATGTTCAAGTGTGTCATTGGAGGTCAGATTAATAAACGAATGGCCCAAAAAATTGTGCTATAACAGAGTCCTTACAATCAGTAGGCGCTGAAATCAAAAATAAGGAGCAAGCCTTTAGACATTCTAGCAATAAGTCCCTACTTAAAGATACTAAACAATTAAAGTACACATATAATACCATTGTCAGCTAAAGGGCATATTTATATGTACAGGCCCAAAAATCCAAACAACTCATTTTCCGTAATAGAGCTGGCAATACTCTTGCCAATACCATCAAATACAAGAATCTCAACAACCAAATCACACATATTAAGGCCCAAGACAGTTCTCAGAAAATGTAAACCAAAGAGATACTTGATGTTCAGAGAGTTCTATGAAAAACTTTACACCCCACAGAATATATACGACAAAACGAAGTGTCTGGAGCTTCTAAACTCCTTCCCTATAGCTTCAGACTTAGACAGGGCGCTCTTAAATGAACTGATAAGTTCTGATGAGATTATCAGAGTAATAAAATCAGTCCGTTCTGGGAAAGCACCAGGCCTCAATGGATTTCCGAACATTTTTTATAAAATATTCACAAACTCGGTCATCAAACATCTTAAAAATACCCTAGATCACTTTGCTCTCAGCGGCAAGGTATCCTGAACGGCTTCCGATGCCACGATTGTCGTTATTCCCAGAGAGGGCAAGGACCACTCTGATCCAAATTGTTTTCGCCTCATCCCACTATTGAACATGGAAGCCAAACTTTTTGCCAAAATTCTTGCCATAAGGGGGTGTGGCCTGACGGGAGAACATGGCGGCCGGACGGTAGATGAATTTCCCGCTGTCGTCCCATAATCCTACCCACATTACATTGCTGCACTATCCGCCACACCAGGGACTGTCACTGAGGTGGGGGAGAGTCCTACTGCTGTCCCCTGTGGTGGACCAGAGCAGTCAGAGATGATCCTGGGAGGTCACAAAGTGCAGGGGGTGGTGGCACTGTGGCAGAGATGAAGAGGCCTGCGGCACAAGATGGGATAAGCTGCGAGGAGCCAGCTTCTGCCGGAGAGCCAGTTGGGACACCTCCTGTGTCCGGTCTCTGGGTTGTGGGCGAGCGCCGCGAGATGTGGGATTTGCCTGCATCGGTGCAACCCTGACCGGAGGATGGTTTAGTGTGGGCCTGGTTGCTGTCAGCCCGCCTGTGCTACAGCAGGCATGAGAGGCCGTGCTCCTGCTGGGTCTGGTTGCCCAGACGAGTACCCCGCCCAATAAACCTGCCTTGGCGAGGGAGCAGGCGGGCTGCGCCCAAGAGAGTGTGGAACTGGGACAGTGAGCAGCCTCGGGGCATGGAAATGGCAAGGACTTGCAGCATATATTCCCTGGGCCTGGACCCTCCAGGGGCAGCACATTGAAGGGCGTGTGAAAATGGATGGGACTGGGTCTTCCCTCCCATCTGCACACACTTATGTGCAGGACCTAAAGATAGCAGCGGGGTGTGGGGAGACAGCTAAGCCTGGTGCACTGGTTGACACTGGGGGGCCCCTTGAGATCGAGGACTTGGCCTGAGGCCCTACGAAGAGAGCAGAGGAGGAGGTGGTGATTCCCCCTTAGCCCTCTCATTTTGTGGCCTGACAGGACACACTGCATCGGAGACGAGAGGCCTGATCTGCCTCCCGGTGGTGTCGTCTGGATTTGAAGGGGGGCCTAGAGTGTGGTGTGGCCCGACCGTGCTCCAGCATCCTGGGTAACCAGATAAGACAGTGGCGTCTGCCCCTGTGGGGGACCCATTCGCTTGGCTCATCCGCATGGAGGCCTGGCGTGAGGCCCTGACGACAGCAACAACCGGCGTGGTACTCCGTTAGGTGGCCTCACTAAGAGTGGACACCTCTGTTGAAGAAGCGGTCAGTCTAGGTCATGGTGCGGCTTGTGGCAGGGTGCCGAGTGAGGTCGGGGGCGAAACTCATACACCGCTCCCACACTGTGGACTCCTTCCTTCCCTTCTTGAGTCAGATAATAAACCGAGGTCACCTGTCACCGACCGCTCGTGCCGCCCCTCGCGTTCACCTATAGGGGGTCTGGTGGGTCGAGTGCATCTCTGGGGCTGAGTAGGCACTTGGGTGGTGCCGCAGGGAGCGCCATTCACCATGATGAAAGATAAAATGCCTTCTCCTACTGCCAGAGTACCATGGATAAATATGCCCGGTTCGCACCCTCCACCCAGGGGCGAGTGGGTCAGTTGGGGAAGTCCCAGACAACGCGGCACTGCTAGCTTCCATTACACAGTCACACGACATGCTTAATGCTGAGATTGGAGCAGTGGGCTCTGATGTCATGCTGCTCCGGCAGGATCTTCGGAAAGCAGTGGAACGGATCACTGAGGCATAGACCAGAGTGTCTAGCGTGGAAGACTCTGTTGTGGCCCTGCAGCAAAAAGTAAATACCCTGACGGTTGTGACAAAAGAATTAGCAGAACTAGTGGAGGATGCGCAGGCCATGCCCGTCACAATAATCTACAGTTTGTCGGCTTTCCGGAAGGGTGCGAGGGTCCCTCCATGGACAAGTTTCTGACACAATGGCTCTGATCGGTTATGCCCTTAGAATTCCTCTCATCGTGCTTTGTGGTGGAAAGACCTCACAGAGCACTGGTGAAGAAGCCCCCTTGCGGTGCGAGGTCTCCACCAGTGATTGCTAAGATCCTAAATTATGTGGGCGGGGATGCAATACCTAAACATGCATATCAGGACAATAGCACCCACCAATCTCGCCATATCATGATATTCCCTGACTACATGAAAATGGTGCAACAGCAGCATCAATCCTTCACGGCGTCTTAGCAGTGCCTCCGATACCTTAAGATACAGTACATGCTGCTATACCCAGCACATTTGAGAGTAGTCTTTAACTCACAAACATTATTCTTTGATTCCCCGGAGGAGGTCTTCATTTGGGAAGATGAATCTGTGGTGCTGCGGCCACATATCCCACCTTGTATAGACCCAAACTCATCTGAGGTACGATAGGAGGAATCACCCAGTAAAGTCCACAGTGAAACAATGCAACCAATACAGATCCTCCTGGAGGAGCACACGCCGAGACGAAGAATCCTAGCCTGGACTGGGTCGCCCAATGGGGCCCAATACTCACCTGCGTATATGTTTGAACTATCCTATATCTCTGGTAACATTTGTATGGCTGATAATTCCTGTATACATGTAATGTGGGACAAAATGCATACGATTGCGACCCATGGAGATACAGGTCTAGTTATCTCTAATGGGATATCTTAGTTGGGAAATGGGGATGTCATCACCTCCTCGAGAGAAACACTGAGATAAACGCTAACATTTTTTGTGTGGTCATCCATTGGAGAACTTCACCAACGACCTACCCCTTCTTATGTGCCTGAGGCAATAGATGACCATGGTAAAAATGTTAGTGTTTATCTCAGTGTTTCTCTCGAGGAGGTTATGACATCACCCTCATTGGGTCAGTGATTTTACATTCTGCAGGTACACTTATAGGGTACTTAGTGTTTGGACACTACTTGTCGCATCCTTGATCCCAGACACTGTGTAGATTAGTTATAGATTTTACGGTCCTGAAGAATTGCCCTAGATCACATCTTGACTAATTGACGCATTAAATATGTTGACCTTATAAGTCACCAGGGATCAGTGTCCCCACTGGTGACATCACGTTTTTAATTCTAGCATACTCATGGATTAAAATATGATTTAAGACTTGCCTAGCCTTTTTAAGTCACTAATCACTAACACTGACACCTACATTTCCTCAATCTACACAAAGGGCCCTTAACTTGCACTTCACATCACGGCTTTGGAAAAAGATCTCCCTTGAGGGTGCCCATCAGGAATTGCAGCGCCGGGCCGACGAGTAGCAAGCCAGATGGTAAAGCATGGCACCCACAAGGTTGTGTGAGGGCCCCATTTCCAAAAAGGAACTACTCCCCTTGTAGTGGCTCCTTTTCTCTGACCTACTTCCCTTTGTCCTTTGTCCCCTTTAGGAACAGCATACCTTTTTCTTTTGAGAGTTAACAGTGGAGCATGTATGCTGGACATTTATGCGCTCTAGGTCCCCAATTTTTTGTGATGGCCCACTATCTTCATCCCTAGGATGTCCGATGTTGACATACTGGCCAGGGGGTTGTCTGACCACTCCACAGCGGCCCTTAGACTTCAATTGGGGCCAGGGAGACCTGCCTTTCGCTGGCCCCACTCTCCGTGGCATCTGCGAGATCCTACATACAATACACTTTTACTCGCTACATTGAAGAATAATTTACCCTCCATACTGATACGGTGGCTTCCGCAACAATATTATGGGAGGCTCTTAAGCCGACACTCCAGGGGTTAGACATTAGTGTTTGCGCCGGGAAAACATAGATGTACAGCCCAAGACCGTTTAGACCTTGAGACGCAGAAGCAGACACTAGAGTGCATGGTCGCCAGGCTGATCGTGGTAGTGCGCAGCACCAGTTGGGCCTAGCTCAGCAACAGTATCAACAACTGCTACTGGGCATTGCCAAACATGCATAGCAGGTCGCACAGAGTCACATATATCAATGGGGGGGACAAATCGAGTAGGATGGTAAAATTGTAGTCGTCCTTGAGCTGGGCCGCTCGCCGGAGGAGCACTCCTTGTATCACCCATTCTCCCTTCTAAACATGATAGAAACTCCTCGCCAAAACACTGGCTAATAGGCTGATGAAACACATGCCGGACCTTGTCACCCTGACCAGGCGGGCTTCATGTCAGCGCCACAATCTCAGACGAGTCTATAACGCCTTTGCTCTGGCGGATCGATTGGGGAGGCCAGCGGCAGTGCTCTTGGCGGACATAGATAAAGAATTTGACTCTGTCAGCTGGGAGTTCCCTATTTGTCCTACTTAAGAGTTTGAACTTAGGTCCCAGGTTACTTTCCTATGTCCGATGATTATTACATACTGACCTGTCTGCGATGGTTATAATCGCAGGTGCTGTATCTGATCCATTCTTGATCCGCAGAGAGATGAGACTGGGGTGTCTGCTCTCCCCACTATTATTTGCACTGGCCAGGGAGCCATTGGCCGCATGGGTCAGGATGGATGCTCAAGTGAGTGGACCGCAAAGATATCCGACCGGATTGCCCTTTATACTGATGATGTGCTCACTGATGCAGAGACTTCGGGACCCCGCATCTTACAAATCATTTAAATCTTTGGTGAAACATCCGGGCTATACATGAATGCCTCAAAATCCATAGTGTTCCTGGTGTCTGGCCTTGCTGGCACTGTGGAGTGGGTGTCAGGGCTGACGCTAGCTGAGAGGGGGGGTGGGGGGGTTAAATATCTGGGGGTTCACATCATTCTGTGGAACCATAATCTAGCATCAGTGTTAACACGAGTCAGTCCCTTTTGCCATTGTCCTTACTGGGCAGATTGGCAATCTTTGAAAATGGTTTCCCTGCCACGATTGCTGTATCAGCTACAGAACTACTCTTATGCTGTCCCCCAGTTGTGGTTTCGACAGGTCAATACCATCCTCAGCAGATTCTTCGGGGGGGGTGTTGCCCTTAGGACATGCTTCCAGTCCACGTACTGTGGAGGCATTGCCGCTGCCAATATATACTCCTACTGTTCTGCCTCTCATCTCTTGATCATAAATGAATGGTGGTATACCCATCAGAGAGTTCTTGCCTATGCAGTTGAGAAATGGGTGATGGGTTCTACGTCCCTGCTTAACTATCTGTATAGTGCGAGGGGAGTAGAGTTCCTTTTACTGGCAACATAGGTGGTCATACATGTGTGGAGCCGCTCCCTCCGGCAGATGGGGTGGTGGAGAAAACTGACAGAGTGAACGCCATTATGGCAGGGCATTGTGCTGAAACAAGAACCCCAGTTAGAAGGCTTTCAGAAGTGGGATATTATTGGTATCTCCACCCTTGGAGATGTAATGTGCGGCACTGTGTTGAAATTATTCCAGGAGATGCAAAGCGAATATCAATTGCACTGCAGCCAAATCTACAAATACAACTCCGCCACGCTCTCACCCTGTCACGGGCCTTCCAGAGTTCAGTCCATTAGAGGGCAAGCTCCTCCTGGGAGATTTAGGCCCTCACAAAATAACGAAGATATAACAATCACTGGTCATGAATAGCTCAAACATGTTACCTGCACTCAGATCTGTGTGGGAAGTCGACATTGACACACTGGATGATGATGATGATTGGACGGAGGCCTTAGGGGCTCCTCGGGCGGCGGCGATCTCAGCCTATCTCTGATTGCTACAACTAAAATACCTACACAGAGGTTACTACACGATACATCGCCTATGGCCCATGGGAGTGATTGACTCCCCAATATGCCTCCACTGCGGGGCAGATGAAGGTACCTTCCTCCGTACAGTGTGGAGTTGTACAGTGCTGTCTCGTTTCTGGCGGTTGTGACGTCTTGCCTGGGGCAAGTCCTCTCTTGAGTTACTCCAGTGGACCCAAAGCTGATTCTTCTTCATAGTACAGAGGCATAGGGTGGAACAGATATAAACTGCTGTTGTTCCTAGGCCTTACCCTGGCGAAAAGAGATATAGCCATCCCTCGAGCGTGAAAAAAGGAGATGGACCATTGTATGGGACTTGAGGTGACAGTATATTAGGTGAGGAGGTGCACTCACAAACACCCCAAAATTTGGCAGAGGTGGGCTGATTATAGGGTTATTATCTTGGCCCCAGTTTCCTCTGCTGACTCCCTTCTGGATTGGGAAATGCAGAGATATGGAGCATGGGGGCAGGAGGCTGATGTTCATGCCTAATGAGTAATTCATTGAAGGGCATTCATGGTGTCATGTGGAACTTGGGGGGGATAGTTGGGATTGACTGTGCAAGTTTACCTGTTATCACCGTTCATGGGGCTTTTCACTGTAATCTCCTGTATATGTTTGTTGGCCAAAGTGGCCCTGAATTTGTGCTAAAACCCAATAAAATTGTTATGAAAAGAAAATTCTTGCCAAAAGATTAGAAGTATTCATCCCTAACCTTATCCACAATTCCCAAAATTTGTTCATCAAGGGGCGACTTGCAGAGACAACATACCTACATTTTGTCATATAATTGAAAAGGCCCACCTCTCTTCTACTCCGACAGTGGCGATCGCCCTTAACACCAAGAAGTCCTTTGATAAGGTCTGCTGGCCCTTTCTTCATGCGGTCCTTGAATCTCATGACGTTGGAAACTCATTCATCAACATGGTTATGGCCCAAAGCTAACATTAAAATTAATGGCGCCACTTCTACTGCCTTCCACCTCCACCAAGGTAAGAGACAGGGGTGCCCTCTCTCCCCTGTGCACTTTCTACTCACCATTGACCCCTTACTTACATTACTCAACTCATCCCCTGATATAAAAAGACTTCAATTTGGCTCTAAAGTCTACAAAACCGCAGCATACACAGACAACATTCTCATTTTCACAGAAGACATTGAGAATGTGATCCCAAGTATCACCAACATTATTCAGGAGTTATCACAGATTTCTGGTTACACCTTAAACAGGGACGAAACCAAGGTTTTTCCTCTGCACCCTTTATGCTTCTCCTCACATTTAGGCGAAGCTGGAGTTAAGTGGCAACCCAAATACCCTAAGTATTTAGGGGTTTGGCTTTGCAATGATTTAGCTGAAACACTACTATAAAACAAATCCCAGACCATTACCAAAGTTAAAGACCTGCTTACCTCTTGGTCACCTAAATACATTATGTGGTGGGGCGGGCTTCAAACCCTCAAGATGATGATCACTCCAATAGTGAATTTTGTGTCTGCCATATTGCCTATGAAACTTTCTTTCGCCGCCTTTCAGGAAATTGATAGATTAACCTCTACATTTCTGTGGTGTGACAAAAGAGCAAGGATATCCTATAAGGCTCTTAGAAAGAGCTTTCCTCAAGGGGGCTGCAACCTCCTAACTGGAGCCTATATCAGTCAGTCTTTCTGGCAGCGCAGGGCGCATTCTGGTTAATCCGAGATTCACTAAATACCCCATGTTGCATTGAGATAGAACGTGTCCTTTGCTCTCCTTTTAACGTATCTTCCATAATCACAATCTAAAGGTTTAAAGCCCTGCATTCTGATCGCATGCTCACAGATACTGCGGCTGCACTAAATTCCTAGACAAATGCATGCCGGAATCCTTTCTTAACTTAATGCTGGCATCACTGTGGCACAATCCTAAAACCAAGGCAGATGTTGCTGTTAACATTCCCCACTCATGGGCCTCCAATGCATCAGACAAATCAGAGTCTTATACGATGACAATATTGGCCCAATTCCTCTCTCACAATTGGCACAACTGTATGACCTTCCCAACTTAGACTTTTATAGCTTCCTTAAGATCAAAGTAAAACTGTCTCAAGTTCAGCCATTCTAATCACCTGATATTTCCAGTACAGCTGGCCACTTGGTATCATTCGGGCCATATTGCCTCAAGACTTTACAAAACCTTATCCAATCCGCCCCATCCACAATCTTCGACATTACACTCAAAATGGGCCAAACACTTCGATCCAGACGTGTTTGACCACATTTCCGAAGAAAACTGGCAAAATATTAGCAATCTCTCTCTTCGCAACAAAATCTCCTCCTCTCTTCTCCAATCCAAATTCTTTAAAATGTGCTTGCTACACTGGACCCTAGCCAGATCACATAAACTAAACCTGCGGGAGAATGATACTTGCTAGAATTGCAATCAAGAGTCTGGATCACACCAACATGTGTTCTTCCACTGTCCACTCCTCGTTCAATATTGGGTCCGGCTACAGAACCATCTCTCAGCTATATTTAACACACCCATATTCTTAAACTTTACCATGGTGGCATTGGACCCCATGGCCTCCAAGACTACTTTGAACCTAAACGCCAACAACATGGCGCTGCTTGACCTACTACTCTCAGAATGGAAATCTTTCAATCATCTCTTCTATCATGCCTAGTGGGCCTGGGGTTAATTTCTGAGGGTAGCTCATAGCTCTCAATCTAGATGCCAGATCTATCCCCACGTCTTGAGTGTGGTTTGGCGTTCCTTGGATTCGTACATGGAACTAAAGAGTGACACAGCCACAGCTTTGCCACAGCTAGGCTCTTGACCCTAACTACTAACTTACGCTCAGATCTCAGATATCCCACTATCTCCTTCACACCCTCTGCCCCCACCTTCTTTTTTCACTCCTTAGTTTTCCTCTCTTCACTATTCAATTTATGTTGTGATACACACATAGCTTACACGTCACGTATCACCCTGGAACAATTGTCACAGATCTTACACTATATCATTTCCTCCAGATCCATGTTGATTTGTTTCTTCTGTCCTCTTTCATTTTGGGATGAATGGGGAAAGGTACTACCAGCTAGAGATATGGATCATACAACTGTACATCTGTCGTGCTACCATAAGATTGTTTGATGTACACTCATTTTCTCTTGATTTTTTTCATCATATGCTAGGTATGTTGTGATTGTTCGTGTAACCATTATTTGTATCGCAATGCCACCACAGTACTTGCCTAACTGTATGTTCTTCTAAAAATACTAATAAAATGATTTGGAACAGAAAAAAAATAATCTAGTGGGGTGAATAATTTGACTTCAGGGTCAGGGGTTGTGACTTAGTAGGTCCGACACCAGATTCTAAGCTGTTGTTCTTTAAGGTCCTGTCTTTGGAAGAAGTGATGGCTTCTTTTGCTAAATGTAAATCAGTGTCCCAAATGATCCTATACCACCTCACATCCTGAAGTGTATCTCAGATATTATTACACCAATATATCGGGAGCTATTTGCTACCTCCCTCAATTCAGGGTCATGCCAGATGATTGGAAGAGAGCTAATGTGATTCCTTTCACAAAAAAGGCTAATGCCGACCCTGATTATTGGCAAACTTCAGACCAGTCTCTCTGCTCCTAGCTGCCTCAAAGGTCTTGAAAAAGCTGGTGAACCAACAACTTGCCACCTTTCTGGCTGAGAACAATTTTCTCTTTCCCTCGCAATCAGGGTTTTGAGCGCGCCACAGCACTGAGACGTTAGTAGAGGTTTCAGAATTTATGAAGACCAGTTTGGACTCTGGCCTAAATGTTGCTCTGGTGTTGCTGGACCTGTCAGCTGCATTTAATACGGTAGACCATAACATCTTGCTGTACAGGTTTGAACACCTGGGGGTGACGGGTTCAGCCTTAAGCTTTTCTTAAGCGACAAGAGCAGGTAGTCTGGATGAAGCCGTATGCCTCTAGAGCAAAAAGGTTGAAGAGCTGCAAGGCTCCTTCCTGAGTCCTACACTCTTCAAGATTAACATGACCCCTTGGCATAATTGGATGAAACCTTTGACATCAAAATCATTTCATATGCGGATGATACACAGCTCCTGCTCACGTATGATGGGGATTTTGCGAATACTAAGGATGCATTTGCACGTTGCATGGTAGCACTGCTTGGTTCACCCACTGTCTCCCCCCGACCCCCAATGGCAGTGGCCAGAAATCTGGGCATTATGTTCGACTCTCAACTTTCGTCCGGTGCACAGGTGTCAGCAGTTGTGAAGTCATACTTCTAGATTTTCTACATGCTGAAGTTTCTTAACTTTCATATGCATGATGCACAAGGCACGGTGGTCAGGAGACTGATTCTCTCTAGGCTGGACTACAACAGCATTCTGTACTTGGGACTTCTGGACTATCTGATACAGCAGTTACAAGATATGCAGAACATGCTGGTTTGCCTACTTTATAAAATATCCAAATACACATTGGTATCCTTATTTTGGGAGAGATTGCACTGGCTGCCAGTTTGACAACGCATAATGTACAAGGCATTGACTTTGACGCATCAAGCTCCCCATAACAAAGGACCAATGCATCTAAATGAGAGGATTAAGGGATTCAGGCCAGGGAGGCCCCTGCATTCCAGTAATGCTGGCTTAATCAGGGTTCCTCGTTTCAAAAAGCAACACAGAGGGGTCTCCTTTTTCTCTGTCAAAGCGGCCAGAATGTGGAATCAGCTGCCTGGACATTTGAAAAAATATTCTTATTCAAACTTTAGTGAGTGTAAGACTCCTGCGGCTCTCTGTTTCTTTCAGGCTCTAGCTGCCTAGAGCACCGGGACATTCTTTTGAGTAGCCGTGCACTATAGAAGAACCCCCTTATTCATTTATTCTCTCTCTTTCTCGATCTCTTTCCATTCTATATATTTTATGTATATATGTATTGTGCATACTCTATTTGCACAAACGTAGCTGAAGGGCAGGTGAGCACTGTACAAGATCCCATGTTCACTTGCACGTTCAAGAAACAGTAAATACTTATTTGTATCATTTCTAATCCCCTTTAATAAGATTTACATTACTGTTTTGTATTTACTATGTTTGTTTTATTTGGAAGTTGCCTAATTTTTACTGTCGTAAATTGCGCAGTCAGGGCAGACTGTTGCCATAATTGGGAACTGCAAGCCCCACAAACCACTGCACCGGGAACACGTAATGCGCCACTGAGCCTCCTGCTGCACAAGCCCATCCGCCCCCATTAGAGCCCGAAGGAGGCTGGCCTGGGCAACCCCTTTTGGTCTGTGTTTTTTGCACCATGGCAAAAAGGAAAGCTTCTATGATAATCGCTTGGTAAGACTATCACCCCTTCCCCTTCTATTGCTTGTTTTTTTTAACAGTGCTATGGGTGCCTCAAATCAGTAAATTACCTAAGTGAGGAAGGGTTTAGGGTTGTTAAAAACATTGCAGTAGATCCATCTTACCCTAATGACCTAGTTCAGGGGCGTTCTCCACCCAAAGCTTCCATTAGGCCGCTGGATCTAAAGGTAAATTCATGTGTACATCACACCTCCTGTTCTATTGACCCTCTTCCAGACTTGTCATCTCTCAGCCCACCTCCGCACAATAAACAGAAGGACACTGTAAGAAGAAAGCCTTCTACATGGCCTACTATGTCAGCTACTGTCCATTCACTGCAACCATTTTCCAAGACAGTAAAAGACTGTCAAAGACTTTACCGGCATTTATTTTTAACTCTGTCTAAACTTTGACAATTTATCTGACTGTGTTAGAATTGTTTATCAGATCTTCATTTTAAACGGAATAGTCAAGGCTGTGTGTTATTCAACAATCTCTGACGAACCTCACTAAATTGGTAGTGTAGAATGGAAATTAGTAGGAGGGGGAAGGCCAGCGGTGGCTCCTCTGTGATGGCAGAGGAGCGACGCTCTACTGCTCAGAGCCAGCAGATGAAAAATTAAATGATAATAAAACAATTCACTGACTGACTGAGCCGAAGGCAGTCTAGGGCCGGGCGGGGCCTTGCAGGGAGGAGGAGTGGTGGGCACTGTAAATGTGCATGTCGGTTTGGCCGGCCATCTTAGGCCGGCCAAACTGACACCCGCACTTAGATTTCGCCAGCCCAGCTAAGTTGCACAGCTGGGTGGAGAAAAGGCACAGGCTCCCTGTGCCTGAACGAGCATCAAACCAGCCCGCTCAGGCCAATCCCGGCACCTCTCTCATGCTTGGTAATAGCATGAGAGCAGCATCTGGATTGGGTGGGGTAGTTGTGCTATGTGGCAGAGGAGCGTCAAGGCGGCCGGCAGCATCAGCGGCAGGCAAGTCTATTTTATTTATTATTACCTCCTCCTCCCACACACACACTTAATATTGGCAGCAACTGTGACTGGGGAAGGTCGAATCGGGCTATGCAGAAGATGTCCAGAGTGATGATGGTTTAAGGATAGCCTGGGAGAAGGAGCTTAAGGGCAGCAAGGGTCATAAGGATGAATGGTGCCCATAACTCTTCTGCTGTAGAGAGTCAATTGAGCAGACTGGGCCGAGTTAGTGAGGGTATGATGAGGGATATGAGCAAGCTATTGTTAATACACCCTGTAGGGGCACCTTCAATCCCCGAGAGGCTGGTGCCTTAAAAACAGTCCATCAGTTACTACCTGAAGCTACATCCTTTGTCATAATACTTGCTGGTGTTCCACCATTGTGATCAGGCCAGTGGGAGGAGTGGGCATATCTTAAAAACAAGGTTTTCCATTGACTAAAGGAAAAGGGTGGTTACTCAGCTTGCAAATTTGATGATATCATTATGGGCAGAAGAGTTGTCTGGGCGGGTTATGGCCATTAGGTACTGGACGGGGGCTGTATTGTTGTAAACTTTAGGAAGCCATCAGTGGATCATACAGCCCTCTGCAGGTTCTTCCGTCACCTGTGGAAACAAAGCTGTATTAAAGTTTTACCTTTAGGGTATTTTTATAGACTCTCAGTTGTTGGGCCTCTTAACAGTTCTCCTATGATTCCTCCTCAGTATAAGCAATCTGGTGTGTCTTATAATTTCCCTGCATTAAACTAATGTGTCCCTTTACATTTACTCGAAGAGAACGATTGACCAGATAATTTGACTTGTGAGGATGATGTTGTCCAAAAGGTCCATCTATTACAGGAGTTGCCTACATCCGAGGAAGAAATACTAGTATGCAAACTTATTTTGTCTCTAGTGCCATTGCTGTTAGCAATCCTGACTGAGTTTTATTTATTAAGCAGTTGGAATGTATTTGTGTACAAAAAACACGGACAAGGGATTCTTTTTTTATTGATGACTACACAACTTTTGGTGTTCCTTCCTCACCCTCTAACAATGGATGTGCTAAGGACTATTTAGCCATCTTGTTACAAGGTAATTCATCAAAAGTGGTGTGTGTTATTAATACAGATTCACCATACTATAATCGGTTTGTGAGGAGGGTGTGGCCTCAAATACAATTCTGCTGGTTAACTATTATAATAATAACTTCAGTTATACTGATCCAGGTGTAATTTATGCATTAGATCAAGACCTGTCGAAATTCTGTGCCTGGTGCCAGAGGTGACTGGTTGTTAATCTGGTTAGGGAATTTTAACGCTTGTCTCTGTACTCTTCAATCAGCTAGGGTGTGTTGTTAGACCAATTCCGAAGGCTATGACATGACTCATTTTGAACATGACTCTTTGGATGATTCTTTAAATAGCATTCTTATGAGATATAATCTATTCTTTGTTTTAGTTTGTGCAACACTTTGCTACCAGGGGATCCTACTTTTACTGGCAAAGGCTGTGTTTGCTATATAGATTTTATTGTCTTTTCAATGGGTTTTTGCCCTGTTGTTGGTGCTTTTAAAGTACTTCCTCATTGTGCAAGTAGCAACAATCCTCTGATTCTCTCCCTCAGATATATGGACAGGGAATAAAAACAGGTTACTAATTTGTAGGATGTGGTCCTGGAAAACAATAAGGGTGTATTCATTAAATGGGCTAAATTAGACTCTTTAAAAATTACTGGTAAATTAATATAGGATAGAGTTGACGATTTCACAACTTGTTTGAAGGGCAATTGTGAGCCTCGGTCTATTTTAAATTTGTTTGGTTCGATTTTTCAGACGTATAGCAGTCTGATGCTTCTCTCGGCTAATAGCAAAAAAGCCAAGGATTACTCTTGGTTTGACAAAGCATGCTTAAATGCACATAGTACCCTCAAGGCTGCCTTAACAAGGAGAATACAGATTTAACAATTTGACAGATCAGAGGAGTCAGTCACAGTCCCTATATACAAACAAGCATTGGCATAGCCAATAGGTCTCGCCTTTGGGACCTTATAAGTGTTTAGCCATGCAACACTTGATGTTGTTGCACCAAAGATATTGTACTGGATAACTAAACACTTATAAGGTCCCAAAGGGGAGACCTATTGGCTATGCCAATGCTTGTTTTTTTTAAAAGGACAAGCAGTGCTATCAGGCTCCGGCTGCCACTTAGTCCACCGCATCCCACGTAGACGCTGCAGCCATCTTTGAGAGAGGTAGAAAGAGGTAGAGAGAGGTGGAGAGAGGTGTAGAGAGAGGTGGAGAGGTGTAGAGAGAGGTGGAGAGGTGGAGGTAGAGAGGTAGAGGTAGAGAGAGGTAGAGAGGTAGAGAGGT
Source organism: Calotriton arnoldi (assembly GCA_963921515.1). Taxonomy (NCBI): domain Eukaryota; kingdom Metazoa; phylum Chordata; class Amphibia; order Caudata; family Salamandridae; genus Calotriton; species Calotriton arnoldi. The sequence goes on along the minus strand of CAWUFW010000128.1, from coordinate 2,977,416 downwards.
AGAGGTAGAGAGAGGTAGAGAGAGGTAGAGAGAGAGGTAGAGAGAGAGGTAGAGAGAGGTAGGTAGAGGTAGGTAGAGAGGTGGAGATAGAGAGAGGTAGAGAGGTAGAGGTAGAGAGAGAGAGAGAGGTAGAGAGAGAGGTAGAGAGAGGTAGGTAGAGAGGTGTAGAGAGGTGTAGAGAGGTAGAGAGGTGTAGAGAGGGAGAGAGGTGGAGAGAGGTAGAGAGAGAGAGGTAGGTAGAGAGGTAGAGAGGGGTAGAGAGAGGTAGAGAGAGAGAGAGGTAGAGAGGTTCAAAAGTGCTAATAAAGGTCTGCTCTCAGGTTTGCACCCATTGGCATTCATGGGAAAAGCAGGGTTTGTCCGGTTCCTGGAAAGCCCGATGAGATCCAAGCCCGCAGCAGGCCCGAGAGTCGCAATTTCCGAGAACAGCACAGAAGGAGGCAATCTGTTTCTAATAGCCTCAACCCTCCGGTAAAAAACCCCAAAAACAGACCTAAAGCTTAAAGAGGAATTTAAGAAGGATCGGACCGTTTGTTTTTCTTGGCAAAGACTTAAAAGGTGTGGTCAGAAAAATATAACAAATGAAAAACTTCTCACTGTTTAATCTGTTTCAAGTTTAAAGAACGTGGAAGATAATGTGAGGGAAACAGGGAGCCGCTGAAAGATTAAGAGGTGAAAATAAATTATTTAGACTTTAATAATTTAGACATTAGAAATAACTGAAAATGGCAAAAGTTACCTCGAGAAAAGCAAGAAGGGGAAACAAACATCACTGAGTTGTGTCTTAAATTCCTTACCTCTCATTCCAAAAGGCAATTCACGAGTCTACCACAAGATGGCAGAGCGAGCCCAGCATGCAACACTCCATCTAAAGAAAAATACCGACAAGCAGCCGCATCTTATGTTAGCAACGTGACAATTACAGCTGAACCATAAACGTGTTGGCAAGCACAGCGCATTCCAAGGGGCGTGTCGGATGGAATGCTAATGCACCGCAATCAGACACAGAAAATTGTAATACAGTACATGAGAGGAGACTGATAACAAAACCCGACAAAGCGCCTCTTCAGACATACAACGTATTCTTTCTGATCAAAGGGGCATTAATGGGAGTGCATGTTAGGAAAACAAGCGCGGCTGCGAAAGGAATGCGAGGTATGCAGCTGGCACCCGGCCACGCTGCTGCTCGCGCACAAGAGAGGAAAGCTAGATGGCGCCTGTGCTAGAGGAAAGCCAGATGGCGCCTGTGCGCGTAATTGTGCGCGTAACCGCAAGCTTTAGGCCACAAGCAAACACGTGTGGTCGGATTTCTGAAGCCCACTTACTAAAAGTCTCGCCAGAGCAGCGCATGCGCTGGCTCAGGCGAGACCTAAAAAGGAGACAAGAACGTCCCCCACAATTATCAGCCGATTGCACTGCTTGCCTCGTCTGGGAAAATCTTTGGTAGGGTCATTTTGGGGAAGTTGGAAGCCTGGGCAAGTGAAAAATCCTTTTTCACCTAAGTACAATATGGGTTCCGTCCAGGATTGGGCACTACTGAGCAGGCTTTAAATCTTTCCCTAATCTTAGGTAAATGTGTCAAGGCCAGGAGAGAGAGGTGCCATACATATGATTTTCATGGACCTCTCCTGTGCCTTCAACTTAGTGGTCAGAAATAAATTGTGGAACATTATGCGACATGCAGGAGTGGATATATCTTTATTGAGTGTGCTAAAAAGTCTCCATCAAGATACGAATATGAGAGTTTGTTATTCCCAGACAGGCGAACAGACTCTTCCTATCCAAGTCACGTGTGGTGAAAGAAGGCCGTACCTTGGCGCCTTTTTTATTTCTTTGCTATAGTAATGCCCTTGATTAATTTTTAACCAACTGCACTTCTGATGTCCCGAAATTGGTTTGCGTTTAGTTTCTGTGTTACTGTACATGTACGATGCTGTTCTTTTAGCCCGCACTGCTCTCTACATGCACTTTAAGTTAGGTTTTATTGTTATATGCAGGTTATGAATCTTAAGGTAAACAATGACAAATCCTGTATTTTAACACGTGGGCCAACGACCGCCCGTTCAAGGAAGTTTTTTAGTGGCAATACACCCATAATTAAAACAATGAACTTTAGTTACGTGGACATTTTATTTAGTGCTAACTTGAGATTGGACCGTTTAAAAGTCCCATTCAATGGAGGCAGTATGTGAATCCCTGTTCAGATTTGCAAAACATTTGGGACATAAACCTCCCAAAGACCTGACCATGCTATATAGAAGTAAATTTCTGCCTGTGGGCACTTATGGTGCTGGAGTGTGGGGGCATACATCTGTAAAGACACTTCAGGCAGCAGAAAACGAGTTTTTAACCAGGCTTTTAGGACTCCCCAGATCCACATCACATTTTATCACTCACAACGAAATTGGTCTAGATTTCTTAGAAGACATGGTGGCTTGGCGCCCATCCTGCTTTGGGTCATAATTTGGCCTACTCCAGAGTTAAGTTGTACTCAGGGAATAGTGAAGGATTGCCTGAAACAGACTTACATGTTAGCTATTGCATGGATTAAGTATATAAAAAATACTCTTCAAGACCGAGGATTATCTAGTCTCTTTGAGAATACTAGTGAGATCCGCTCAAACATGAAGGCCTTGGTAAAGGACACATATCATGCCCTCAGAGACAAGATGAAAGTTTTAGCTATGGTTACTGTCCAGTCATATATTCCATTGTCAACCTGTGAAGGCATGGAGCCCTATCTATCATGGATAAAGGCACCAGAACAGAGATTCTATTTAACAAGCCTGCAAGTAAACATGATTCATTTTTTAGTGTCTTTTCCCCTCACTTGGACTTGGTTTGTTTATACAATATACTAAGCACTGTATATGTTATTATTCACTTTATACTAGTTTTTAGAACTTGGTTTTTATGTCCAATATTATTGGGAAAATATTTTAAAATGCATTAAGAAAGATTATTGTTTCTACAACATCTTGAGTCACCAACAATCTGTGACGCAGTGTTACATTTTACCATTCAGGTGATGAGTTTAAGGAAAAAGTAGTATGCTGCATGATCCAGCTATGATGACACGGAGGGTTAATAATGGTGTACATATTAGTAACTGGTATTTGTGCTACTAATTTGTGTGAGCTGTTTGTACTTGTTTTTAACATGTGCTTTTATGGTCGTCATATAGCTGTCACAAATAAAGATTATTTGAACTTGAACTTGACAGATCCCTAGAAGCTATCTTTAGATTATCTTCCAAAGTAGGTTCTAAACAGGTTAGATATTTGCTGGCCGTGTATAAGCCAAATGGTTACCGGTTTCAACCTACGGGGCGGAATTATGGGCCTATACTTCTCTAAAGTAATTAACAAGCATTTGCAATGCAATAGGTCTCGCATTTGCGAGATTTTGAGCTATTGGCATTGTAAATGACAAAGCATTTTATTTAAGTGTTTAAAAAACCTGCAATGATAAAAGGCATTGTCATTTACAATACCAATAGGTCAAATTTTTGAAAATGCGAGACCTATTGCATTGCAAATGCTTGTTTTATTTAATATCCAGAACAAAGCAAGCCTATGCGCGCTGGTCAAGGTTAGTTTAGTACTGGGTTCTGATTAGCAAACCTTCAGTTTTGTGTGTTATGTTATGCAGATTTGTATAGGACGCCTGGATACCTCGTGGAGGTATCCAGGCGCTTTGCAGAAGGGTAGGTGGGGGCGTCTTCCCCCTTTAGCCCTGAAAACATCCCTCCTTCAACTTGTGCTCTTACAACGCCCATGCTGGGACAGCAACAACGTACATAACTTCAAAGCCAAGACAAAGCTGAACACAGCCTAAAACCTACCACAAACGTCTGTCATTAGCACCGCGTACTTCATTTCCACGCAGCCATCTGAACTGAAAGCTTAGCTGCTAATTAGTGCCAACAAGCTTAACGGGTCAAAGGTTTGGACACTATTTGCGAAAGAGGGCAAGAAGGTCAGGCGAAGAGTTTTAGGTTAAAAAAGCGTAGCTGAATGAAAAGGGCCGCGCCATGTTTGTTTACTCGCACAGAGGCTTGTGCTGAAAGCAGGAACGTTTAAAATGTTTTTAATGGCGGTAAGGTACACACAGGTTGCACCCCTTAGAAGAGTCTCTAGTTTGTACCAAAGGGCTGCTCGGTTTCCCTTCTCCCCCACATTTCGATAAAGCTCTTTAAAAATCCCTTGTTATTTTAGGGATACCTCTGCGGAGAAAATAGTTGATTTCCGGCTTTGTTCTTCATTCTTTGCAAAAACTGCGTGTTTTTAAGTGTGACCATCTGGATAAACAGTATTAAAAACAAGCATTGGCATAGCCAATAGGTCTCGCCTTTGGGGCCTTATAAGTATTTAGTTATGCAGCACAATATCCTTCCTGCAACAACATCAACTGTTGCATGGCTAAACACTTATAAGGTCCCAAAGGTGAGACCTATTGGCTATGCCAATGCTTGTTTAAATATAATGATAATTATTATTATAATAGAGTATGGACTGAAAGGGGGTGTAGTGAGTTCCTTGTCTGTAGAGCACTCCCCAAGAATGATTGAGCTAGTCTAGAGTTATTTGTTTCCTGAAAGCCGAAGCTCTAGAAGGAAGGAGTCAGCTCTCTGATTGGAGCTGCTCCCACGGGAGAGTCGTCTTATCAGACACCACTGATCAGTCCAGGAGCATGAGAAAATAAGAGTCTTCGTTGTCCAGGATACTTTGGGCATCATCACATTTTTTGAGTGATATTTGCATGATAGCGGTTTCCATCCTGCATCCTTATCACAATCCGGATTGACGATTAAATGTCATTGAAACGGTTGAAATCGGTAATTGCCCATATCTTCTGGATCAGTACCTATTTTTTGGGTGTGTCAGAAGTCAAGTGATCTTTTCTGTATTAAGAAACTCAGGAACCTGCCCCATTTACAGTGATGTTTTGATTAAACTGGTCTAATAAGGGGTAAAAGATGTGATGACTTCTTCATAATGTTGGTAGGGATCGGATCAATGTGGCATGAAGCCGGTAACATTTTGTCACGTTAGAATGAGATGGCGTGGGTGTATGAGATATAGTTCACAGTGCCTGTAGAATGAGGAATGTGAGATTCGGTTTGAGGGGTCATTTGGAAGTTGTCTTGGTATGGCTATGCTGCGTCTCTGCAACGCCGGATAATTGTATGTCCTTTCAAACTAGTAATCCTATATATCTAGTAAAGCTACATGTATATGTTTCATCCTTGTGACTTCCACAACAATATGAAGGGCTACATAAGCTTTTGAGGGCCTGCTGGAGCATTCTTCCTTGAACAAGTACTTATGATGTCTGCCAGAGCTGGATTTTCCCAGATCTTGCATTCAGTAAATAGATTAATTTTTCCACAGAGGCTTGAATTACATCTCTGTAATTCAAATAATGGAGACTGTTTTCTAAGAATTGGTACTCTTGTTATTAATTTTACCTGGTAGACAAAAGTTCTCTAGTCAGCAGCATACTGACGGCCCCAGTTTTGTTACCACTGCGAAGGAAAGGGTGCTGAAACTCGTTGCCTCATTGTTTTGATGAGAGATCGTGTCTTAGTAGTCCAATAGGAATGTGTATTGTGTACCTTCCTGGGGTACAGCATCAGAAGCATGAGACATCTTAAGAGACATTTGCTAGCCTTTTTAGTGTGTAGTGGTCGGAGTCTGTTAAAAGCCTCTTAAGACGTCTTTAGATTCACCAGAAATCAAACATTGTGTAGGAATCAATAGTCTTAAAAAAGAAAACTGTCTAGCTAGTTTGGCTGAAGTTCAGCACTATGACTGACTTCTCTAAAAGGAGGTGATATACTACAGAAATGTAAAATGTTCTAAGGTTTAAAAGCTTTGAACTGTGTGTAGTATGGAAAGACTCTAATTTTGAAGTCGTTTTGTGATGAATGAACAATTTTGGCTTAATGAGTAAATTCGCCATAACTGATAACATCTAGTAACACAAGATCTGTGCTCTGTAAGAATCAGCTGGCACGTTACTTAGCACAGGTGTAGCTGTAATGAGCAATGGATTGCTTTTTAGGACATATTCTGATTGTAGTGGAGCATCTCAACATGAGGTGCTGTTGATGGGATAGTATGGTGAGTGGGGATCCGATGGCTTCTAGTTGGAGAAACCGGATTGCACTTGGTTAGGGATTTCAGAGGCTTAACTTTCTATTTATAAATAACATAACTGATAGTCATGGGCATCTGGCCCCTCATAAAACGTTCAAGTTACAGCATTTTCCGCCCACCCGACCTTACTTTCAGGGAACCGACCTCGGAAGACAGTACCAGTCTTTTGCACCTGGTACTTTGTGACTCTGAACCTAATCAAGGTGCTTTGTTCTTCCTCTTAGTGTCACTCATGGCTTGATGCACAGCGACTGGAGCACAAGCCTTGTTCTTATTCAAAACCTCTTCATATGCACAAAGCAGCTGTCCGTCGTCGCTTTCACTGCACTCCTTGCAACCCGCCGCTGCGCCACTGCCTGTGTGCGCCTTCACATCGTGGTCTAACACGGTCCCAGCACTACATGCTCCACATGCACTTGTTGTGATGTACTGCTAAAAGTCCAACATGGCCTCCCAGCTATCACAGAAACAGCGTCTTCTAATCCTATATAGTAAATGCCAGCCACCACCCTTCCCTTCCATATGTGCAGGCGCATGCATACCTTGCAAGGTAACGGCTTCATGGAAACACGAGTGGGTGACGAAACCGTCTCATTGGAATTAGAAGGCATGCTATATATCTGCATGTTTACATTACTTGTACTTTAAATTGCACATATTTACAAGTACAGGTACAAAGACATTATGTCATTTGCCCAGACTCCTACGACTTTTTATCTCGAGTACTGACGATGGAACTGGAAATCCGATCTCCAGGTTCCAAGGACAAGAATCTAGCCGTAGACCAATATTTGCCCATTTTGCTCACCACATCCTACTTTTTTTCTAGGCCTTGAAAGAGACTCTGCACTCGTAGACCATTTCAAAGCAACTAAAATACCTTGCCTAATTCTAATTCAAAGTAATCTGTTGTTCAGGCGTTCAATTCCAAATCAGTAAGTAACGCATGAAGTGTGGCCAAGTCACCGATGCCTTGTTAGGGTCTTATAACGCATAGAAATGGTATTGGTATACCTTAAATTGAGGTAACTTTTGTGGACGTTTTAATTACAATTTCAAAATCCATTAATTCTTGTAAAACGGTCTGGTTTTGTCCGAGGATCTACATACAGTTCCTATTCATGAGATCTATTGGAAAAATTAAAATAGCTATGTGCGCGCAACGTGGCCACTAGATGTCAGTCTACTATCGGAGAAGATAGTTGACATACCACGGGAATACCCGCCGTATAGTGCATTTATGAGGTAATACGTTGCAGATTGTTAGGTGAACGATGCACAAAGGAAGCGTCGGAAGAAAACTGCTAAAACACCTTCGAATGTTAAGAACCTCAGCTCGTACCCCACACCAGCCAAAGTAAAGAACTACTGAACAAACACTGGCTTAAACAAGCATTGGCCACGCGGCCGTGAAAGCGACGCGGCAGCGCAGCCGTGAAAGTGATCGCTCTAAGAAGCAGCAGCTGTTTTCAAGCACACTCGTGCTTGTGGCATCATCCGCCTTGCGGGAGCGAGCAACAGCCAATTAGCATGCACGCCGCTGCTCGCTCCCGCAAGGTGGATGCCTCCACAAGCACGAGCATGTGCTTCAAAAAGAGCAGAGCGATGGCTAAAGGCCCTCCAATGCAGCGCATGCGCGCTGCGTAGGCGAGACCTAAAAATGCCCTGTCTCACTGCGGTGCAGAAGTGACTGCATCGCCGGAGGCGCAGTGTATGGCAGTGAGTGACAGGGATGTAGAGAAAATGTCACCCCGTTAATTATCACACAATGCAGACAGTAGGCCCTTCTTACTCAAGAGCAAACAGCGTGCATTTCTGTATTCCCCAACATTTTTATTTGTTTTTATCAACATCACCGTTTATTTTTCTGTTGGTGTCATCCAGAAGCAAAACATATTAAATGTAAAAATAATGAAAAATCAAGAAGCATCCAACCGATAAGAATGATATGTAATCATACCTCCAGACTGCCTAAGGCATAACCTGTACTTCCCCGCTTTGCAAAATTTGAGATATCATGATTACATTCGTCAGCCTCCCTGCACGTCACTTCCCTTATGTACCAAAATGGGAATATTTAGAAACAGGCCGACTACAGTATTATACTCTGTATAAAATATTGAAAATGCAGAATCTCTCTAGTATTAAGTTGGGTTCAAAGTGAAAACACACCATCTTTTAAGTCTTATCTGGATGAGCAGAGTGTAGTTCGCTGTACTACAAAATGACAATGGGAATGATTCTCAGTTTTTTTGTAATGGTTGCAATTAGCCCGCACCAAAATAATGTCAAGTTGTTTGGATTATATGTGAGCAAATTGGTCACATGAAACGTCCATGTATGCACAATGAGAGGAGGCAATGCAAGTGGGCGGAAGACCCACCCTGGCAGCAGCGGCTATAGACTATATTTGTTGGTTGAGGAAAAAGGGTGGTGAAGCCATAGGATTGCTTCGGTGTTCCGTGGCTGCAAAAGTACTTCTGCTCCAGCCTGTCATAACTCAGAAATGTCAGGTGTGCAAACAGAGATTTTTTTTGGGTAGTATTTCCAATAAACCGACCAATTGGCTCATAAAAAGAGGCACTTTTGTTAACTATAAAATATTTTTTTGCCCATGTTGCCTACTGTTATGTACAAGTTGGATATTCAGGGCTTGTGCACCGAATTACATACATTTGCCTGGCTGTCTAGTGACGTGCAGTTTTGGCACAAAACGCAAGAAACTGTCAATCAACAGAAAAGCAAACTAGACAGATATGCACAGACACAAGCGTAGCTCGAGAATGCAGCACGTTACCAACCTGTTTTTTCGCAGCCTTTATGAATCTGCACCAAAGCAATTGCGGAAAATAAACTGCTGATAATAACATCAGAAACAAGTATACGTTCAAATGAGAGAGAAATAGAATGTGAATATTAAAAACAGAACGGAAAAAGAGGGAAAGAAAAAATGAAAGCGAAAATGAAGGGGCAGGCAAATGAAAACAGCTCTTTTCAAGCACTCGTGCTTGTGCTGGCATCCACGAGAGCGAGCAGCGGCGCGCAAGCAATCTGTTTTCAATTAGCACGCGCGCCGCTGCTCGCTCCCGCAAGGTGGATGCCAGCACAAGCACGAATGCGAGTGCTTGAAAAGTCAAGACCGATCGCTAAAGGCCCTCTCCTAGTGCAGCCCATGCGCGCTGCCTAGGCGAGACCTAAAAATGGCAGAAAATGCTTTTAACGCTTCTAACTTTTTGTCCTAAAGAGTACCTCATCTTTCATATATCATTAAATCGATTATGGAGGATTATATTAGGCTCCAACCCTTGTGGTTGTGGTTGTCAGTTTGGTCAAAACAAGAAGCTTCATTCAGTTGTCTGATGACCGAATCCCCTGGTTTAAATATGTGAAGGAGAGGTTCTAATAAATAGGCAATCCATATTTTTTTAATTCACCAAGTGTAAATACCTGCACAAAATATAAACTGAAAAATTTGTTTATGGAAAATGTGATGATGTTAAGTTTTTGGATAAGTTGTTGAAAGCGAAAATGATTTCTTATGTTCTCATTTCCACATTCAAATCTATTGAACCATATCTTGTTTTTATAGCAGATATTAATCATAGATTCCTTTTAACTAGTTTTAGATTGAATTTAGTTCATGCACTAGTCACTTTTCCTGAAAAGAGCCTCTGCAAGAATCTGCCGTGTTGTCCTTGTGACAGCACCTCAGAACAACCTACCCTGCATTTAACTTTATTCTCTTCTTTTTATATACTGCCCAGGCAAAAGTTCTTGTTACCACTACTACGTTTTCTTAATTTTGGGTTGGTGTTTTTATTTTGACAACAATTTAGCACGTAGTTTATGTGTTTTACATGATGAAATTTATTAAACACTCACTCAGGATAAGGAACTTAATGATATGATGCTTTGGTATATGTAATACTGAGTGATCTATGTATTTTGAAGTGTAGCCCGTATGATATGTATTATTTTATAGTTCAATTATATTGTGAATTTTAAACGGCCTCCTAATTAACTGCACAATTTTTCTTATGAAATGCATTTATTTTATTGTTGTATCTTTTAGGGTAGGTGTGGCCGATTTAAGACTATTTTTTACTGAGTTCTCAGCCATAAAAGGGTGTTATTTGTGCAGCGGGAAATTCCCTCAAGAAAATTGAAGACTCAGTCATACTGGCACGCTACTGGTTTTGTGGCAGGAAGCATGCCATCCTCTTTGGTGTAAAGGCTGGACTTTCTGAGTCTGTGTCCATGATTCATCACGCATGTGTTTATTGTTTGGCACCAAATAAGCAAAGGCCTGCATTAAGCAAACGTCTGTGCAGTCACTCGCATGAAGCAAAGTAGAGCAAATGCCAACATCAGTCAACTTGTATATGCAAAAGGTTTTTTTTCGGTAAATGTTGACGAGCGGAATGTCAAAACATGTTTCAGGTTTTCTGCGAAAAAATCCTCAGGAATGCATATATTTCAGGGTGGGAATAGCACAGAAAACTCATAGCCATCAATGGTAACTTATACCTACTAAAATGACGAGAATGAGTGCTTGCATAAATTGTGTTAAAAAGAATTGTGGAATGAATGCAGGTGCAAACATTTTTCACAATGTTTAAACAGCTTAAAGAGCATTTCAGACCAACCCCTCCACTCTGAGAAAAGTAAATGGAGGTTGTAATACTCCAGCAGAAACTACAGCAGATGGCATTGGCCAGGAAAAAACACTGAAAAAGTGAAAAATGTACGAAGTGAGGTTGCACAGTTTAGGAAACCTGTGGAGATCAAGAATGTAGGCTAAGCAGTGATACTAAATATAGTGGCTCCTTAAGCAAATTACACCCTCCCTTCCACCAATTACACGTAGGCTGCATGTAATACCAGCTTATGTTAGACTACTTACAATACATCTGCTGGCATCAGGCTTCTTCGAGAGCACATGTGCCAATGTGGATGGATTGTCGCAAAGTGTACTATCTGTATTCCTGACAAGTGTGTTGGTAGCAATCCTGTCCATCACACCACAGACCCTTAGGTTACCCAGACCAGGACCAATCAGTAAGTAGTCAAAATAGGTTTCTGTGATTGTGCCAACTTCTATCTCGTTCTGAGTACCTTTGTCTTTGTGCACGTTGTATTGATTCCTCCTGCTGAAAAGGCACATATGCACAGAGACTGTTTTAATAATAAAGGACAAAGTGGTGTCACTCTTCTGCGAACAAACGTGATGGCGAATGGGCACATAACTTCAAGCACATCAGCTGTTCTGTGTAGAGCTGAGCCAATGTGCCCTGGAGGTTTGGCCATTAGGGCACTGATGGAGTTGTTTTATCTCGCTATCATGTGCATTAGCCTTGTGAATAAGTTTATCTTCCATCTTAGAGCCTGCACTGACTTTTTACATTTCCAGAAAGTTCAGATATGGCATCCTGCTCAGACAGGACTGGTCCTGCTGACATCTTACAAAGCATCTTCCAGATGGCATTCTAGATGGCATTGAGAGGCAGATTATAGAGATAAACTGTCATGATATCAATCAAGGTGTCATCCATCCTTATGAGGGAGATGTTCATGTTCTAAGAATGCATATCCATGTTCCATGTTCGTTTAGATGTCCAGAAGGTCACCATGAATTGTTGCTAGCCCATACTCAATGACTGTAGCTGTATTGGTGTAGCTCTCATTTATTCTTTTCATAAAATGTAGGCTATTCTCTCCCTCTCTGGACAACAAGGCACCCCTAACTTTAGGGGTTGTACCATTATCAAGGGGACTGTACTGAACTGAACGTAATCATTACTAAACTGGGGTAATCTGCACCTTGATTCATGCATAGACACTTGAACCCTGGAGGGGACCTGCCATGATTTACAAGAGGAGGGACACTCTGGTAAAGGTAAGAGGTAGACAGTATCCCATGGTGCAGTTGCCCAAATACCAGTTTATTTTATTGTACTTGTTAACATTATCTATGTGGTATTCCATTTTAGGTGTGTGTGTATTAAAGTACTATCTTTTCTGAGTAAAGCACTGGGTTGGACAATCAGTTGTTTAACAGATGGGTGATTGTTGAGTTCTGAGCTTGGACAATGCCCATTCCCTTGCTATTCCTGTGGTGCAAATCTCTCATTCATTTCCAAAGCCTTCCTTCGGAGTAGTGAGGAAATCCCTATTGGTGCGGAAACCACAGTTTGTGCACAAATCGGGATTTTGAGTTTTGTAGTGATTACTGAACACCTGTAGGTTTATTCCAGACCTTTGGTGCAAAATCTATTTACAGTAACAGTCTATGACTCGGGTATGGGAGTTTGCTGACCTCTTGGCTGCAGAAAGTTGTTCTTGTTGGATTTGTTGCAGTTGGGGGATTCACTATATCACGGGTCCAGTGGAGGACCCCAGGCTTGATTTTGAGCAAGGGCAAGAGTGAGCGATACCAATTACTGAGTTAGGATTTGCCATGAAAAATGACATATTGACCTCTGAATGTACGGCTCCATATACCTGTTCTCTTCCCTCTGATAATGTCAACAATCAAAATGTATTATGTATCAATCTATCTTCTTTATCTCACTGCTAATTTTGGTGACCGCATCAGCTGCAGTCTCAACAATCCCCAGTCCCTCTCTGACACTTTATCTTCTTTGTCCGACAAATTGCATTCTAATTTATATTTTCCCCCAAGCACCTGATCTATTTCTTCACTGAGCTGTTGAGGTTTTTCTTTAAGGCATTCATTTTGTCACTGATTCTCTTATTATCCTCAGCTGTCAACCTTCAAATGCCTGGAAGGGAATGTATTGACTGACCACTGAACTGACATGAGACATGATTCCAAGTGACACAGTGGAAGTGCCCAGCTTGTCCAGTGATGATTTTGCAAAGCAGGTTATGATCATCTGCATAGGGTTAGAGTGGTCACAAGAGTGCCTCTTTTGAGGATGTTTGTCTTTTCATTTAGAAAATGTGTCACACAGTCAAGGCACAGCAGTGGCATGATATTGAATTATCTATGTAGGTCAGCACACGAGTGACACCTGTCACACCACTCCTACTGGGAGTAGGAGAGGCAGGGCCTCAGTCCCTCCTCTTCATAGAGTGAGATTGTGGAGAATAACAGTTGGTGTAGGCCCAATAATAGAGCACAATGCCTAGACCAGTAGTATGATGCTCAGCTTTGGGGTCTCTTTTTATTGCACACCAGGTTAACTCAGAGAACGGCTCCAAAGTCCATATATGGTGTAAATTCCAGGTAGAAATGAGATCAGTGAAAGGAGAGAAGGTCAGTCCAGGTCCGAAACAGACAGGGGAGCTCACTCTGAGAGTGTGCGACCTAGTGAAAAAGATATCTTCTGGGTGAAAGAGTTCTATGCTAGGTACATAGTGCAATTGTTCATATCTTATTGCAATTGTTCATATCTTTTAGTAGCTCCACAACCGGACCACACCATCTTCACAACACTCATTAAAGATTCTTGACATGAGTATACTACGAAACCTGATGATAAGACTATTTTTATCATATTGATTATATGAAAGTTGAGTGCCTCGTAGAAAGCACCATGCATGACACCTACATACAGTGACCTGTGGAAAGCAATCAATGGCCTCAAAAATGCCAGAGAACCTTTGAGGACAGTCATAAGAATGCTTTTCCTGTATATGATGCAGTGGCGCATTGAAACCTCATAAACTAGAGCCCTTAGGTGCAGTTGATCTTTTAGGTGCAGTTGATTTTAGGAATTGAAGAATTTCAAAAGTCTGTAACTGGTGGATGTCTCACTAAACAGTCCATTGATCTAGAGCAATTGGTGGTCCTGTTAGAACATCCCTGTTGAAAACAAAAATAAAAGAATCCATTAACTTCTTTAGAGGTGCCTAAAAGTAATTTATTCCTGTCCTCTGCACCGCTATCCCATGTGGAATATTGTGAATCATATGCTTTCCAAGTTCCTCGAGTTCAAGTCAAAACTCAGGGAGCTACCAGGATCCTTAGGAATGTGTCACTGTCTTCTGTAGGGCTCCTAGGACCCCTAGCTTACAAAATGGACATCATGAGATCCTTTGATTACAGGCATGATTAAACTGCATGTTATGACGAGTAGTTCTGCATAAAGCTGAAAACAAAAATGATGCAACATATGGATATACTTTTCAGGACAAAATGGTAATGTCAACATCCATATGCAGGTCTTTTTTCGCTAGATCCCATGGCTGGTTAATCATGATCTGGGCCCATTTGCAGGGTGATATCAGGTGATTCTTGTTATAAGGCTTTTATTATATGGGAAATTATTCATAGAAGGTAAGCTGACTTGCCATTTGTGAGGAATGTGAGGCTAACATGAGTTATTTTGGAACACAGGTCCAGTGGCAAGAGTGCACATAGCGAGGTTATGTTTTTCTAGGTTGCCTACTAAGTATAGTCTTATTTGTGACAAGAATGGATGTGGAGACAAGGATGTCTCTACAATCTATAGAGCTGTCAATTTCCAGTGCAGCAGAGAAACATTGATTTGAGTTCATATGTCTAAGAATGGTGATGGACCAGCACATATATGAAATCTTCTTCTCAGTAAGGTTAAGTTAATATACTTTAAATGCATAATTTGAATGCATGTCACATGTCACACGTTAGGTTTTCTGTAAATTAAATTTGGGCATTTCCCCTAAATGTCAAAGATGCTTAGCTGAACCATAAGACTTTAACCATATTTGGTAGATGTAAGAAAGTTAATTATTTATTAGGGTGGATGGTAGTCCACCATAAGTAATTAAGTCAGTAAACTGTTTGGACTAGTCAAAGATTTTAGAAATTTAAATCTAAGCTCATCCTCTGGTAGCTGTTGCACAGAACAGATAGGCATAACATTAAGAAAATCTGTAATACACTGAGAAATACCAAAACGGTTAAAAAGTCATCAACACAACACAATAAAAATACCAACACAACTTGTAAAAATAGAGGAAAGTGTAATTAGTAAATTGACATAAAAAAACAAAAATCTAAGAAGGAACTGGAAATATGAATTTGCAAATAATTAAGTGAAAAAAGCGCCCAAAACCGCTACGCACCAGTGGTAATCATGGTTGCAGTAGACTGGATCTTGGCCCGATTTGAGGCCGACCACGATGAGGCCTGAGTCAGATTGGTCCTGGTGAAAGTCTGAAAGTCAAAAGTTCAAAAAAGTTTATAAGTCCTACTTCAGAAAGGGACTTTGTCACTTCTTTTGAAAGTAGCAAGACAGAATAGGACTTGATCACTTTTTGACAAGAAAGATCCTCATCGGGTTGCTGCTGAAACTGTAGCTGCTGGCTTGGAACTGAAGGTCAGATACCTAAACAGGTTGGTCACATTGGTGCATGAAAGCTTTGGAGATTTCTCACTGAACATGCTTTAAGTCCCTATGCTTTTTTCCATTTTTTTAGAGGTGAGGGGATCTCTGAGCAAGATGAAGTTAAAATCCCATCCAACACTGTGTAACTGGAAATTGGGAGGTACATAGAGACTCTTACGGTGTCAGGCAGAGTCCAACAGCAGGGTCTAGTCAAGGTCAAGTTTCTACTGGTCAGCTGGGCACGTAAGGAAAAAGGCTCTTGCCGCCAACTGACCCTTGAAGTTCACTTTATTATCCTGGGCACAAGTCTGGTCAGGTCAAGTCCTTCAGGCCCCTACTCAGGTCTTAAACAGCAGGTGCGGTCCTTATTCTGTTCTTCCACAGGTCCAGCATGTGTTCTGAGGATGGTGCAATAGGGGTGCACATTTATGCCTGGCACCAGCTAGTGTTTGGTGGTGACTTTTTGCTCTAATCGATAGGGTAAAAGTTCCCAGGGGCAGCCCTACCCACGTTTGCAGCAGTTCCTTTTTGCCCTACTGCAAACAAACCCACAGGGCACCTTTTACCCAAAATCCAAGATGGAAAAACCCTCCTCTGTGGTCCCTCAAAACCGGTTCTGTTGGTAGCTCTCCTCCCCCTGGGTTTGGTGCCATCCTGACTATGGGGACAAAGGTTGGGCCTTTCCAGGTGTTAACATTACTTGTCACAGGACAGGCGCCTTTGAAGTTAATTAAGTTCCTGGACCCACCCCAACTGGTATTTCTGCCAGGGAAAGAGAACACTTCTCCACACCCAGGCCATTGTCCCTACTCTGGTAGCAGTTATCACACCTCATTAAGGTCAAGCACTTGATTGACAGCTGCTAGAGAGCTAATGTAAAGTAGCCCCCAGGAGCTGCAGGCAGGGAAAAGGTAACTTTCTAAAAGGTACTTTTCCTGAATATTATTAAAAATCCAACTTCACCATTGAGTTGGGCTTTTAATAAATTCTAAACAGAGTAGTTGGATTGTTTTTTTAGCTGGTGCCAAACTCGAGATACAGAATTTATATTTTAATCTGTACTCTATTTTTCATTATAGGACAGCTTGATTGTTCCACAGTGAAAATAGCATTGGGTCCTTGTCACTGTAGGGGCACGGTAACATTAAATTTCTAAATGTCCCACTTTTAGATACTATATAACTTTCCTTGTGGGCTACAAGGCCTGTATAGGGTTGACTTATTAATATTTAAAAGGAAGGTTTTTCCCCTGTCATAAAGGATATTTTGACAGGTTGGGTTGTAGGGTTAAACTGAAGCAGGCAGGATACAATGTTTTCGTGTGTCATACTAGTTGATGGCACAAGAAGTAATGCAGTCCACAGGTGACATTTAACTTTCTATGCCATAGGTGTATTTTCTGCACCATATACTATGGCTTTATAAGAGAGTAAATAAGACAGTCAGGGATTAGCTAATTTCTACATGTTTTAGGGATCAGAGCACATACACTGGACAGCAGTGCCCCACTGTGCAGGGTCTAAAAACCAGCAATAAAATTCAGCAACAAATGGGGGCAACCACATAAGCAGCGATGTCTTCTCATAGTAGAGATGTGTAGAAATGAACAGTTGTTATAAGTATGTTAAGTTAAGTATCTGGGTGAGTTCACTCAGTTGCTCATTTATATCTTCAGAGAGGCTCTGCCTACTGGGTCTTTTACCAAGGAAAAGGAGGAGTTAAGCAACATTAGGTTGTTGGTATTGGGCTGGTTTTGAAAAAAACAGGGTGGATAAGATGGCGCTGTGTGTCATATTTAAAAAGTCCTGGTTAAGAGGCCTAAATGAACGGTCCATGGCTGAGTGAGGGATAAGGTATGCAGAAGGTCCAGAGGGTAAAGAGGGTACTACCTACATCATGTCAACAGATTTGATGCCACCATGAATATTGATACCTGGGTATTTATAGCCGGTAGATAAAGGAGATGCTCACGTTACTGGGGAGGGAGGAGGATTGGGCTGTTTACATGTTGAAGACGTCTTGTAATGGTTTTAGAATGGGCTAAGAAAGAGTAAATATTGTTGATGCAATGAAGGTTATTGCTGGGTTGTTCTGGTATTCTACTTATTTTGAGGAGGCTCTGTGATTGTCAATTTTTAATCTTTCACGATCTTGCATTTCGTGATGGTAATTAAGCAATTATGAAAATTAAAAAAGTAAATTGTAAAAGGCAAGATTTTCCAAATTGCTTAGCTTTGTCTTAGGGAATTCCTCCACTTTATGCGTCATTACCCACCCACTGTTCAGAGTTTTAGGTTGAGACCCCTTTTCATTGGTATCTTTTTACAATGGCTCTGACTAATGGGTTTCCCATTATTCGAATGGAAGTAAATTCTGTTTTTCTTTCTCTGAAACACTCTTAGCCAGTGGTGGCATACTTATAAATTGCATATTAAAGACCCTGCAACTCTCTCGATATTTAACACAGAGAGACCTTCCCAGATTAACCTATTTGCCATTAGAGTTAACACTTGATGTCCCTAGTCTGGTTTCTGGATGTGCAAATAGTCAGACCTTTTTATGACCATTGTCATTTTAGTGTCTTGCTCTGATAAGTGTTCTTTACAGAATACAGATTTAGCTCTGAAAGGCAGGAAAGCTGTTTATGAAAGGCAGCAAAGCTCTTTATGTAGGCATTAGATACAGGGGCTGAGACAAGCAGGTTAAAGCTGCTTAGGTGGATATTTGCAAACTTAATGGTGTCCATGCTGCAGATAACACAGCTGTATAGTACATATGCACAGTGAGGACAAAAAGGTATACTTAGAAATAGGTGGGGTTCTGGAGTATGTTCAGAAGAGATGAATAAAGACAAGACGTCTCTTGAGCTTCTCAAGGTTAAGAGTGATGTCTCTAATTTCAACTTTTTTTTCCCTGAGGTTGAGGTACATGAGGAAGGGGTTTGTCTCCTCTTTCAGTAGTAAACTCCAAACAGTCA
The DNA here is from genome assembly GCA_963921515.1 of Calotriton arnoldi. Classification (NCBI taxonomy): domain Eukaryota; kingdom Metazoa; phylum Chordata; class Amphibia; order Caudata; family Salamandridae; genus Calotriton; species Calotriton arnoldi. Next base: position 2,958,943 of record CAWUFW010000128.1, on the reverse strand, counting down.
ACTGTATTGAATTTGTGGCCAATGTACCACCTTTAAATATCATGTGGCCTAAAGGTGCGTAAAGCTTAATGCATATCACTAAAAGGTCCAGCTTCCAGCACATCCAGGAATCATCAGTCTGCCCCTAGACTGCAGGTGCCTTTGCAGTCCTTCCCCTAAACAAAGCAGGGTGAGTCCTGGGATCTATGGAATATCGAAGTGTTTAGTGTCTTCCAACATGAGAGTTTCCAGGTAGGTTACTTTTACAGTTGTTCTAATTTGGCTGAATTTTTTTTAGCGATAAAATGGTGAATCACTTTAAACATAGCTTGGTTTTCCAACTTATCAATGACAAATGCCAATCTTAAATTATAATTTGCTGTATATTTAGACTTTTGGAAGAAGGTAACATTGAAGCTGCATCCTCAGAAAAACAAAGAATAGAAGAGCTCCAAAGAAATCGAAGGAAGTACATGGAGGAGAACTGTGAGGAATATCAACCAAAATACTTCAAGTGAGTGCAATGGTCATGGCAAAGTTAAACAAAGATTCTTTAAATTGTTGCTTCTTTCATATGATGCCAGTCATAAATGAGAATGTGTGATGTAGCAGAAGAAGCAGAAGCAGGACAAAAATATGCCAGCATCACCATATAAAACAATATGAGCAGAAGAGTAAATATCTGTACACTGTCAAACCACCTCATGATAGATGTTTAGCTGAGGTTAGAGGCACCATGATTCCCTTTAGCTGTATGCTCCATGGAGAAGAAGGAGGGCCACGCGGGCATAAGGCAAAAATTTGGAGTGATAATAAGGGTGACAGTCTCAAGAGAGGAAAACAAAAGGCTTAAAAAAAACCTCTCAATAAGAAAAGAAAATAAGTCAACAAGAAAATGAGCAAAACAAGCAATGGAAAATATAAGTCAAACTATTTGAAGGCAAGAAAAACAAAGAGAGACATGGATCGAGCCAACAAGAAAAAACGAGAATTCGCTGGTAGAACACTTAGAACTAGTTTGAATTTTTGGACGAGCTTACCATTATCTGTGGCTTGCAGAATAGCGGTAGGTAAGATGATGGCGCTACCAATATTGCTCTATTTCCACAACACATTGCCATTGGTGGTGCCTCACCAATTATTTAGGGAATTAGAATCGCTACTTCTGCAATTGTTTGGGGGAATCCGTAGGCGTAGAGTAGCACTAACAAAACTACAGCACCCTGTAACAGAGGGAGGGTTGGCGGCTCCTGATCTTGAATCTTATTATCTGGCGGCTCAACTGCAATTGTTAAATAGGTGGGTTTACTGTCAAGTGAACCCTGGGGAGGGTGTTATTGGCTCACTGCCTGATTTGCAGGAGTTATAGAAAGTCTTCTTGCTTCCTCGGCGGAGACTGCCTGCAATTTCTCAAGAGGTGCTAGTGATACAGCAGTGCTGGTGACTTTGCCTGCAGCAAACCCGAGTCCAGGTACCCTATTCACCTGATATGCCATTAAAATGGATGAAGTTAGTGGCCCAGGTAGGAGCATTAGCAGGGATTGAAAGATGGACTACCTTTAGGGTTAACCGGGATGGAGTATTGCTTAGGTTTGAAGACTTGGCTGAAGAATTTAATATACCTAGAGGACAAGTTTTAGCACACAGGGCATTGGTTGCAACAATAAGGAATTAATGGGAAAATGTAGATGCTGAACCTGCCACACATTAGGTGTGTCAACAGCTCTGTACAACAACAGGAAGTGTAAGAGCGCTCTCTTAACTATATTGTGCGATTCGTGCAAATATTCTTTCTCCTCTTGCAGAATTGAAAATAAAATGGGAGAGAGATTTAGAGCTCCAAATTAATGATTTTGAACTTGGATAGGATTGTAGCACATATACCAGCTGTTTCTAGAAATGCTAGGATCAAATGAATTAATTTCTATATCCTGCATAGAGCTTATCTTACACCTGGCAGGGTTAACAAGTTCTATGCGACTGCTGCTGAAAAATGCCCTAGATGTGGGGAGTTGGGGGCAGAAATTTTCCACATGGTATGGTCCTGCCCTTCATTAGCGGGGTTCTGGGAGGAAGTAATAGAATATATTAATGGAATAACCTAGCGGGATATCCCTTGTTACACCCTTGGTCTGCCTCGTAGGGGGATACCCTTGTCCTAAAAAGAAAACTACTACTAGATTTACTGACTTAGGTTTGTATTTGAAAAGACGAGAATTGACTATGCACTGGAAATAAGCGCTTGGTCCTCAAATTACTAGATGGCGTAAAGAAATGGTTAAATGGGAGTTTGGAGAGTGCTCTGTTGTTTTGTGAGATAAAAAGAGGACGAGGGAAAATTGAAAGGGTTAAAGCATAGGAACACCTGGTGGATAGTTTGTTAGCCCCAGAAGCAGACACCGATTCATCGAATAGCTTCCTGAGTCCTTGCGGGTAAGAGAAGGGAAATCTAGCTTAATACTGAGAAATTGGGTGATAATGGGTACTACTGTGATATACTTGTGCATGTGGAATATTTTGACATTTTATTTATGACTGTTTTTCTTGCTTAGGGTTAACTGTGGGTGAGGGGTTGATGGTATCGTTTTATTTTACTAGTTTTAGTAGACATAAGATATGTATGAAATATACAGTAATTGTAATATGCTTGAATGCTTGTGGACGCATGTATTATGAGATATGCTGATATCACTTTTAATCTGTATATTAGAGTTATCTGGGTATTTTGCCTCTTAACCTATATTTTAATCTATTTCTTATAATTATCTGTGTACCTTTTTAAAGCAAATTACTGTATATGTAGTGCACCTCATTTATGATATGTATTATATGCCTGTCACTATTGCACTAAGGTCTATTTAATGAAACTAATAAAAGTTATTTAAACTAAAAAAAAGAAAATGGAGACAATTTGTTGCCCTCATGTCCTCCCTGACACGGAACTGTGGTTCGTTCACATGGGATAATTGTAAGAAGTACACACTGGGCACAGTAATAGCTCCATTGTTTAACTGAGTAGTAAGAGAGGTAATAGTATTAAAAGGCAGAAATTCAGACCATCTGCCTACTTATTTATATAGGCGTTAAGTGCACAGTCCATTGTCAGCACAAACAATGTAGCACAGAACACAGTAGCAAAGACCATGGTAGAGAAGGGCCAAGAGAAAGGTCAAACTAGGTGCCAACTGGAAGCAAAGAAGCAGGAGATACCTGCTGGTCAATGGGAACATATTTTACATGCAACTAATTAGTTAACTAGAGTAAGATATTGTTGGTATTTGCACACAGCTGACAATCAAGATGATTTCAATGATTTGAATCCATACAGTCCAGCCCACCCCTATAGTTATGTTAGGACAAAATAGTCAATGACCATCTAAATCTGGACAAGCTTGAAGACAGGGAGTGCAGGGAGAAGACACATTCCCCTAAATGGTATTGTTTCATTAATATTCTGTTCGAAAGTGCAAAATCCGTCAAACATGTGGGCATCCATATCATAAAATGTATAAAATGCATGCAGCCAAACTTCATTGTTGTGGTGACTACATACAGGGCTACTTTAAAACTGTACTAGTGGTGGTCATTGTACACCAAAGACTATGTGCTTGAAGACATTTTTCATGTCTTATCAGGCTATACATTTTTAAGTTTGAGACGAGAAAACATTATGGCCTGTGGTAATGAGAATACGGAGTAGGAAGCTATGGAATATGTTTAGGCTTTGAAGAAAAAGGCAGTGAGCACATGAATGTTTTTCACATTTATTGTATCTCAGTGACAAGGCTCATAGATTTGAGTCTCAATAGTGAAGGCTACTCAGGGATTAAGGAGGGAATTTCTTCCAGTACTGAAACGTGTTTACCCATTAGAAAGAAATATTTAAGTTGATAGTGTCACTAGTGGAGCCCATGCATCATGCATGTGTGTGCTGTTGGCTTTTTTTGTAGCAGTAACTTCCTCTACGAGGGTTAGTGCGATTCAGCGCATGATCATTTTATGACAAATTGAAATTGTAGTAATACATTTTCTTTAATACTGTTCTAGGGTATTTGCACAAAGATGTTTCTGATATTCGGACAGAATATATATATATATATTTTTTTATTATGCCTTGTTTGTTTTGACTTCTGTGCTTGTTTGTATTTTTCTGCAGGAAAGTCATTGATGCCCAGCAAACGGAATCCTGGGTTTCCAACGATACCTACTGGGAATTAAGAAGGGACCCTGGCTTTAGTAAACTTGAAATGCCTGTACTCTGGTAAACTGAGAATGCACATTAAGAAAACATATCAGTTCCTGAACAGATAACTAACTATGCACAATTATATTTCATATAGTTATATATGCGATTTTGAAGTCAACAGAAGACTTGCCATTCGCTTTTATATTCATCTTTGTAATGAGCTCTGAACTTGCATTTCACTGTGGCCCAGATCAACTTTTCGTTCAAGAGTCATTTCATCGCTAATGTACTTCTCCTGGCAATATGCCCAGTGTTGAGGAAGCAGAACAAGGATAATGTTTGAGTTTTTTAAGTCATCTAGAAGAGCGGCAAGCAGAAGATAAAGCAAGTGAACAGAAAAGAACAAAGTTTCTGAATCTCACAAGTCATCAAATCAGTGCGACTGAGCTCCGACCCCAAGACTCACTTCCGGTTTGACGTTATTTAACTTAGAATATCACAAATTATTCCTTCCTGCAAATCCTGCTCCTGTGCCACTGTTCATGCCTTAACATGCGAAGCTGTGTAGTAAATCAATTTAAATTATATGCATCCAAAACTAAGTGCAGGAAGCTATTTTTAACTAACTTTAGTTTTGAGAAAATATGTGGAAAAAGCCACTGGAAGTGAAGATCCTTTGGAAAGGTGGACATATCAGGGAAGCTGGCTGTGTAATCTATGTTTAGGTAGTTTTAAATTCACAAATTTGCACTTCTTTTTATTTGTTTATCTTTGTTTAGCTTTATGATAAAGGGTTCTTATACTCCACCCAGGCAATTGGGTATAAAGACACTTAGAACTGATGAGCAGAAGTCTTAGATGGATCTGTGATATAAAACCATTCACTCCCAAATATCCATCAGCAAAACACTGAGTAAATAACTTTGAGTTCATTAAAGCAGGTTTATTATTAAAACCCACAATACATCAATTTAAATAAAGCATCCCAACAGTTTTTACGTGCCAATAAATAATTGTCAAGTCATACATATAATTTTTTTCCATGTATTGCTGAAAATATAATGTTGTTTAGCTAAATGTAATCTTACAGGTTACCATTACTTTTCATAAGGTGGACACCTGCCATTACCTGTAATTTTTTCCTAAATGGTTTTGTTTTTTTATCTTTTCATTTGGTCAGCCCATAGTATTTTAACTCAATACTTTGTCCCATTACCTTATTAGAAGATACAATTTGGTCTGACTATGGCCAGTCAGACCTGACCATGAATGCTCTCCTACTGATTTGCCAGATTTTTCATTTCATGAATGTGCAAGTTTGAATGTTCGGATATGAACATTATTCGATGGTAACTAAAATAGATATTAATTGCACAGAAATCATCATATGTATGTTTTTGATGAATAATGCCGCCCTGACTCAATGCAGTTTACACAAGCAGCGTTTTTAGACTTGCATAGGTAAGCTAATGGGTTTGATAAAGTTGAGTGCAATAACGTATACATGAACTTTGCACAAATGTGTATTTGACTTGATTACTACAGATAATATAGTAATTGAATCATATAAATCTAAAATTTCACTTAGATATCTGCCTTGTTCTTAGAAGTAAAAGGTTTTCATTGGAAAGACCACTGTTTCCCTAATTCTTACTATCTCAGTGAAAGGTGAGGCTGAAAATAGAATCTGAAGTAGGAATTTTGTTATGATGTTGAAAATATCGCTTGAGGCCTTGGCTACAAAACAGGCTTATCCTACTATGCTGTTGCACCATGTTCCCTGTTTGACTAATTCATTTCTGAATGATGTTAGCTTACGCACTACCAATTCAGAAACTTGCTTGAATAGAAAATTGCAAGGGTAGAAATTTAAAGTTGTTACTAAATATAAATGCCTAATTTGATACATATTGGCTGTTGATAAAGGTTGCCAGTCCTGTTTAGGGTACCCATGTCCCTACTTAATGCTGAACTGATGACCCTACTTAGTTTCTAGCTCTGGTCAGAGCGGGCAAATCTAATTTAGTTAGAGTTTGATTTGTCAAATTTACTTTAGCACATTCACGGCACAAAAGGTATTGTGCAAGTGAAAGCACAGATTTAATGCATGGCAAAAACACTACATAAATTTCAGAAGTTGAAGGTACAAGCAGTGAAATTCCACTGCAGTGATGGTCACAAAAAAGTTACACATTTTGGAGGTTGACATGTGCTTTCTTTACTTCAACGGAGTTCCGCATTAAATCCCATCAAATAATGAACAATATTATTGGACCTTACAGTTCTGATCACTGCAGAATAACAGGAAAAAAAATCAAGATCAGATAAAGGTGTCTGACATTGGTAAATTGTACTTCTTCAAATGAATTCTCCAACACAACTGATCAATTAGTGTATAAGATGCAGTATCTGATTGACCTTTCCAAACTCTTTTTAGCGTATGGCTACGGACAGCTTCAGCTGTCTGATTGCAAGCTAATGAGACCCATACTACTAGCCATAGCATATCATGGATATATACATTGTGTATTTGACCCTATATGTTGGGGTAAAGGGGCTATTTTTTCTGCCCACAATTTTGGGATACGTGAAATGATAGTGACAATGCTGAAAGTAGTACAGGCAAGCCAAGTGTTTTGGTATTGCCAAGGATTGATTGTATATTAATAATTAATGCCTTGAGAATGTCGAAAGGCTTGTGAGACAGTATGAGTTGGTTGCATGCTGTACATGATCCGGTTTACTATTCCATTTGTATAAATAGTACATTGACTTGACTAATTAGGCATTCCAAAAACCTTACACTCACAGGACTAAATTACCTCTTCTGTAATTCATAAATAACTAAATTGTACCTTCCACGAAATCCAACCATAATGGCAACTTTCCTATTGGTCACTCCACCAGGATGAACCTGTGCTCCACAGCAGTGTGATGTTCGACACCTCAAAACACATTTGTCATAGGAAAGATGTGAATCCATGCTTGGCCAGACCCCAGCAAGCAGAAACATTGAACATTAATACATTTGCACCCCGCTTGCAGAAAATCAAGATCATGTATTAAAAAACTGACTTCAGTTCAAGCTCATATACATCTGGTGTGGGGATCCCAGCCTCTTATGTTATCTCAATGACAATGGTCCCCTTTCTGGAATGCAATGCAGCTAGAATAAACAGTATCCAATGAGGATTACAATCCAGTACCAAACCACAATACGTAGTGAAAGACCCCAAATTTGAATACTGTACAGTAGCCAGATAATACCATTTGGCCTCTCAGTTTAAATACCAAATACAGAATATATACTATCAGTAAAAAACATAATTTTGCTTCTTAAATCCAAATATGCATGTCTTAATAAACTGTGCCCAACAAACTTGATAAATTACAAGTTTTGTCTAGAATGTTTTTTCTTATACAAAGATGAAACCATAACAAGGGTTTTCTAACAATTACTGGTGGCATTATTTTATTTGCTCCCACAAAGGCAAGTAAAAAGCTGAACAATGTTCATATTTATGTAACTGGTAAGGCTGTCCGTTATTACTGTGACCACACAGCAATGGAAAATGAATGCTACCATTGTGACTGAACTTTATTTTAGAGGAACTGATTTCAGCAGTAGCATTCAAATGCAGAGAATATTATTCCAGAGTGTTGACCTCAGATCTATTGTACTAAGACAACCTAAATACCACTGATGGTAAATACAACTGGTGATAAATATAAACCACCAGTGAAGCACACATTTTCCTATAATTTGCATCATTTTAAGCAGTTGAAAAGGTGCTCAGGAATTAGAATAGCATTGACTTTTTTCTTGACTTCCTCAGTTGCATCCTGTCCTACCTTTCAAATCAATTTCAAATTTTTTTGTTGAGGGTGCTTGTGTTTTGCGCATTTATTTCGATGATTTTTATGATATGTGTTAGGAATAGAGGTTGCTCACATTCCAGTGAAGACTGTATGATGGGTGCCTTCCTCTCGCTACATTTCTTTTGGTGCCACTTCTTGTGAAAAGAAGTGCAGCCTTCCTCCTGCTTTCATCTCTTCCTTTCACGGCTGTGTGTTCTATTAATCTTATATTTTCACCCAAATGCCATGTTGGGTAAATTCTCACAAGTATCCTAGCTGATATCACCCACATTTGCCCCACACCTATTTCAGATTTTTCTTCAGCACTGCACTCAGGGTCCACAGCTGAACTCTCTCTGGTATCACTATCCTATGTAGCCCGCACGTCTTTCTCTACCTGGCTTTTCACACATTTGGAGTTGTGTCCTTGCATTGCGCCTCGAGCAAACTCACGCAGATCCTCTCAGTATCGGGCCTGTTTCTTTCAAGCTTCAAGCGCCACCGCTTCCTTCCTTTTCATAGAACTCTATGGCAGAGTGCTTCACAGATGGGAGTTGGGGTCAGTTTTCTGTAGGTTTTCTGGGAGCTTTTGATCTTTGTGTATTGAAGCATGGCAGTAAGCCATGCTTTCTTCTTTGGTATTTGATTTGATGAGGTTCTTCTCTGCATGATACATTTTAAGTTTTCATTGTCTTTTTTGGGAGTCTGAGGGCCAGATGTACGATGTTATTTTGCATGCACAAACGGGTTTGCGACCCGTTTGCATATGCAAAATCACTGTGGGCCATGTACATAGCCTATTTAGCGAGTCGCTAATTATTTGCGACTCACTAAATAGGTTTTGCGACTCGCTATTAGGAACAGGCGTTCCCTTCCTAATAGCGACCGCAAGCCCATGTACAAATGTTTTGTGACCGCAATTGCGGTCGCAAAACACTCGCAAATTACCACTCTCTTCAAGAGGGTGGTAATGCACTCACAAAAGGGAAGGGGTCCCCGGGGGACCCCTTCCCCTTTGCAATTGCAGGGGAAAATATTTTTTAAGGGCAGGCCGTGGTCCCAGGAACTTAAAAAATGAAACGGAAACGTTTTTTGTTTTTTTTAAATGCATACCGTTTTCCTTTAAGGAAAATGGGCTGCATTAAAAAAAAACTGTTTTATTTAAAAGCAGTCTCAGACATGGTGGTCTGCTGAGCCCAGCAGGCCACCATACATGGGAGGGCCTGCCATTCCCAATGGGCTCGCAAATTGCGAGAGGCTCATTTATATTCATGAGCCTCGCAATTTGCGACCCCATTGGGAGTCGCAAACAGTGTTAAACACACTGTTGTACAGGCTAAATAGCGCCTCGCAAATGGCGAGTCGCAAAAAACTCGCAATTTGCGAGGCGCTATTTTGCGCGTCGTACATCTGGCCCCGAGTTATTAAGTCACAAAAGTTATTTACATTTTATATGGTTTCAACTTTATGAACTTTTTTACATAATTTATTCTCATATACGTTGCCATAAACAATAATTTCCGTCAGCTAATATGCTTGATCGTCTCCCAAGAAAGGGTTTTTTATCCTATAAATGGCACATGTTCCGCGAATTTTGAGCAATATTGATCCACTCAAATGGTCTCTGTCTGATTTACTGCATGGGCCTGACACCCTCTGAATATAAAACTGTTGTACTCATTTCTATATCTGGCATTAGCAGGTTCAGATTATCATGGTGTTGGGTGTAAACCATTGTCCCCAGCTACCATCTTGATGCGCTACCATCTTGATGTAACAGTCATGCGGGAGTACCTAGAATCCAATTCCTCTGTTTACTTTTCTAGCCATTGCATCACAGCTAGTTCAATTATGTGGACTAGGAAACATTGTTCTACATCTTCTTTGATATTATGGGAATGCACGTTTTGCAGATTCGTTACAAAGATCTTAACGTAGAAAAGGAAAGGTATTCTGTGTTTGCAACTTCCTCTATTAATTGTGGGATTTTATATTACTACCACAATCAACCTAGTTATTTCAACATCTAACTGCAGCTTTAATAACCTTATATTACACAAACTCATTCACTGCACTGCACCAGTTATCGATTGAATACTCACAGGTATTCAGTGTAACGCATTCCAAACATTTTCTATAGGACTGTGGCACCATTTTTCTAGGGGGTAAAATGGAAACAAAAGGAACAGGTCTAAAAGCTACAAATTACGGGGATTTCCTTCCTGCAACTAAAGGGTTGAGGAATATTGTCTGGAGCCCGAACTTTCTAATGACTATTTACATTCTGTAACAGTTTGTAGTGAAAATGTCAAACAGAACAATGAATGCTCCACAAAAATCGTGACATAAAAATAGAAAAGTAAACAATCGGTATTAAGAAACAACCGTAATATTAATATTGAATTTATACTATTAACTTTTCTTTTTTTTTTAAAAAAGCTCATGCGCGCATATTAGTTGTAGGCAGCAAGAGATGTTAAAAAACATAATTGAAGAGGTTTTCCACATTCCTTACATAATAATTAGGAATTGCATATGTTGAGTTTGCTTTCTCCTAGCATAGCACAGAGCAATCCCAGCTCCAGGAGCGATAGGGAATTTTTCAAGTTGGTTATAAGCTTACATTGTCAAATGGTAGACTCTTTACACATGAACTAGAGTGCATTTCAGGGGCAGACAACATGGAAGTTACTCCTAAGACCATCCATCCGTGCATGGAGTATGGCATGTGGGAAAGGACAGCATAGATGAGAGTTGCTGTCATATAACCTGTGACCAAAACTACACAGATGCATGGACTAGGGAGTCTTTTAGGACCACATAGAAAATAGATACCAAGAAATACAATTTATTTTGATTAGTATTACTATATGTATGTTAATTTAATCAAGCAAAAAGTTTCAATTTAGAAGGGGAAGCTGCACACAAGAGAGCTACTGAGAAGTAGGTGGAAAGCTACCTGTAGCTCACAAGCTACTTGGTGGGGAAGCCTATTCTAGACCCTTCCCTCTTCTATCTCTCCACTATCGTTTTCAATCCAACTAACAGACTCACAAATTTACCGCTCAAATTAATTTCATATTTCCCTATACTAATTCCCCACTAATCCTGTTTGGTTTCCGGAGTAGCATGCTACCCGCTGTAAAGCACTTTAACACCTCATCAGGGGTAGCAAGCGCTATATAAATGAAAACCCTTCCCTCTTCTATCCCTCCACTATCCTTTTTCAATCCAAATATTAAACTCACATGTCAACCGTTCAAATTAATTTCATATCTCCCTATACTAATTCACCACTAATCCTTTTTGGGTTCCGGAGTAGCATTCTACTCGCCGAAAAGCACTTCAATGCCTTGTCTGAGGTAGTAAGGTCTATATGAATGCAATTACAATTAGTAAATTACATTTGAAATACATGTAAATTATTGTATTTTAGTTGCAACCTTTATAGGGCTTTGGTTTTGCCTACTACCGTTTTACATACAAATGCGTGACAATATACATATTCAACACCACAAGATGGCAAGCCATTATGACACAAAGAAGATCACAAAAAAGCCTTAATTGTCATTAAAAATATGCGATAACTAAAACCATTATACCGCTAAAACGTTCTACAATGCTTAGATATCTGCTCCACACCCCGTGCATAAAGGATACTTCAGTCATGCATGTAGAGCACGAGAAATGTGTTTCACTCTTCCATTAGCTCCTGGAGAACAAGCATTGGCAAAACCAGTAGGTCTGGATTTTATGTTCTAACTCGTGCAGCACAAGCACAATGAAGTCACAAAAGAAACGAATGGTGACTCTATTGAAGGATCCCTTGCTTTTGATATAGTCCTGTTTTGATTCTATTTCAAGTAAAAAGGACTACAATTGCATTGCAGGCCCTCATATAGTTCGATGGTGGCGCCGATAGTGGAGGCACACCCAAACAGCCAGTAGCATTTGATGAGAGATGAAAAATTCACTGAACTGAGCCAAGATGTGAGTGACAAAGTCTCTAGCCAGTGGCTGAATGAAGATGACGGAAGAAAGCCGATGGTTGAAGGGGTGACCCAAAATGTCACTTTGTGCATATTGAAAGCAAGTGGTCTGTTTGACAGTTGCTGTCAAAACTCACATTTGGAAAAAAGTGTTGCATTGGCTGTTACAAGCTAGTCCCAATTTCTGAAATGAAAAGCATGCCAACTTCTCAAATGGGGTTCTTAATGAATGTAGAAACTATGTGTGCACAATGAAGCCTCTAGTTTAAAATGTGTAACTTATTTGTAAATGTCTTGGGACTTGGTAATAGGTATGTGACTTACGAAAACAGCACTACTTTCAATGAATTGATATCTTGAACAGTGTTGGTAGTACAGTATAAGTTTTAAGAATGTAGGATCTCTGAATGAATTTTAATGTTTTATTTATGCAAGCGCCCAATCCCTAGTTATAATTCTTCGACCACTGAATGTGCTAACCGATTTTGCTGCTCCTAGTTTTGGACTCTAGGAAAAATAAATTATGTATCTTGGCGCCCGTAACATCAAAAAGCATCTTACCTGCTTAAAATTCACCCTTTGTGAACTTATGACTGGTCATTAAAATTATGTGTATACCCACGTACCACGTCTGTCTTGCGCAATTGATAGTTTTAATTCTGAGACAGTTTGATACTCTAAAAACTCCCTGAAAGTGTATTTTCATTAAGTATAACATGCAGCAATATTCACATATGGATCTTTATTCGTTTTTTGTTTGCCTTCTGTGGTATGACTTTTGACAGCAATTTCCTGACTTGGCCACATCCTTAAAGAATAGCATGTTAAGGGTGCAAGATTAAAAGATGAATATAGCCAATAGACTGTCAGTTAATTTCCCCATTCTTCATGTTTAGTATCCATTCACATGAAATAGATTTTAACAAATGTCCTTTATTACATTGGCAAAATATAATGTCACACTAAGGGGCCGATTCCGATTCGGGCCGGAAACCTCTCCGACCGAGCCGGACCCGGAGAGATTTCCGACCGAATCGGACTCTGGCAGTCCGACCGAACGAGTACGATGCGCACGCATGCACCCGGACTCGATTCGGTCGGACTCCCATTGAAGTCAATGGGAGCCGGTCGTACGACGCGTACGCGGGCTCCCATTGACTCAATGGGTGCGAGGCGAACAGGGGCGCCCCCTTCAGCGGGTACGCGTCGATGCACATCGCGCCTTACATGCACAGGTAGGGGGGACCCATGGGTCCCCCCTGTGTGCGACTCGCGCGGCCACGCGTACAGGGGGTCCGACGCGGACCCCCAAAGTCCGGCTCCGACAGCTCTTTCGAGCCGGACGGCGCGAGTCGGTCGGACTGCTTGCGGCGCGCATCGTACTTGCCCGGCCGGGGAACGACTCCATCGCGCGGTGCGAGTTGTGTCCGTGCGAGTCGGTCGGAGCGTTTTGAAGCCGCGTACGAGTCGGTCGGCGATTTCGCGGGCGCTTGCATCGTACTCGCTCGGCCGGACCCGCGTTCGAATCGGTCGGGAAACAGGGCTCGAATCGGATCCGGTAAAGCCGAATCCGATTCGGAGCCCTACCGGCCGAGATCGGAATCGGCCCCTGAGTCTGACATTTAATGTAATAGCAATAAATTATGTTGTTACATATGCAATGCTGAAATAGTTTAAAACTCACATCAAGAGAGTTCATACAGTTACAGAATTAAGATGCTTAGGGTAGTTTTCCAAATGAACACCCCATTTAAGAATACCCATAGATTATATGAGGAAATACAGATGCGTTTGTCTGATCCTAAACCCAGTTTTTGAATGTGCAATGTTTCCATGTACAGCACTTGTTTTAAAAGTCTTCCAAACTATTTTTAATTCACTTATAAGCACACTCTAGTGAATGAAACTGTTATGGTATGTGTGAGAGGGGGTTCACAGTCTTGATGCGAGTTGCAACTGTGGTCCTGCAATTCCCAAACACCCACCGATATTAAATAGTATTTCACTAGCAGTCACCTAGATAGAGTGACCTTTGGTAGCTTATCCAGAACAGCAAGACTGAGAAAGTGAAACTGTTCGAGGATGAAATAGGATAGGTCCTTTAAGACAAGTTCTTCTCAAATGCACATACATCATGCCATATGTAGATGCAGTGGGTCTTGCTGATCTCAAAAGATCCATGTTCCTGCACCCTTTATTGGTGATGAGAGCAAATAAATAACGACGGGTCAGGTGTCTGCCCGATACATGGGTATTTAAGGAGGGTAGGCATGCACTACCTTTGCTCACAGTGTCCATCTTCTCCACAATATACAGGTCCCCTATGTGAATATTGGGACTTGTATCTAGTGCAGCCTTCTCACACACTGCAATGTGCAAACACTGCTACGGCTTAATATGCGTTTATAAACAAAAGGTACATATAACTTGTTTAGTATGTGTGAATGAGTTCTGGCTAATTTATATAGACACTTGATGGTAAAATGTCCGTACATGTGCTGAAGAGGAGTACTCAGATTTGAAGCATATGATTGTAAATTCTGTGTTATAAGTATGAACTACTGAAACAGCCAGCCACTCATTCAACCCTGGAAGATGCAATTTAGTTAGGAATATCCTCCATTTTTGTCCCAGAATCTATGCATTACACCATTATAAGTTTAGTTGCTAGTTTAACAGAAAGTTAATTTTCAAGATATTCACATCCATCATCGAGGTCTGCCCATTACCTCTCCTGCTTTGACACTACTGAGTTTTATGATACTTAGAATGACATTGACAGGCAAAGCAATATGTTATCTATCATGCTAGTAAAAGTATCATGTATTTGTGAGAAAAAGTTGTCACTTGTATACAAACATAGCAAAACTAAAGCTGCCATACTTTGGTGCAACCGTAGTTTCATAATCGTATCATATCGTATTTACAGTCCAGTTTCTAATGTCTTCGTTCTTGATTCAACAGCTTCTCTTGCAAATTAAAGAGACTACTCCAATTTAACCTACAGCAAAAAAAAAAAAAAGTTTAGGCTGTAAAGTTACTATGAATACTTTTCATCCTAGGGTTTGGTGTTACATTACAGTGTCTGGTCAAAATTCATTTTGTACAATTACTATGAATACTTTTCATCCTAGGGTTTGGTGTTATATTGCAGTATCTGGTCAAAATTCATTTTGTACAATCTGCCAATCTGTATCTGATGACACATGATTATGAGCTTAATGTTTATGGGCCTAACTCCCAACGCCATTGGTGCATCGAAATTCAACTTATATGAGCGAATGGCATGGCTTATGAATGATTGGATTACAAATTTGTTATAGCAAAAAACAGCGATCTCAATGAGGTGTCCTGGCGCTATAGTGAGTGAAGTTTTACAAAACATGATTTTGCGCAGTTTTTTAAATTTAATCACATGTGGTATTACACCTGTAGTAATGCTAAATGGAAGAAAATCTACGTCTGGGAAGGATGAGTCGGCATTCCAGGATGGATGGGGATGCCTTGAAACATAGTGAACTTGTGATTTTGTGGGTTTTCCCAATCATTTGCAAGGAAAATACCCCTTAGATACAATCTAAGATTTCTTTCTTTCAAGGGAGGGAGAAAGTCTATAAATATTTTACCTCTCGGGGAAAAAAGTTAGCACTTGCAAATTCATGTTTAACAATTATTTACATATGCACGAATGTACACCATGTACATTTACACATTTTCCTGGAAAGCTACAACTGTTGCAGTTTTCAGGAGAACTCTGGCATGCTTTGAGAGTTACAAAAATGTGTAAACCTCCTCTAAAAATGTGTAAAGTTAGAGACATAGATTCACACATATGTTTGATAATTGAGTCAGTGAAACCGATGACATAAGTGTACATGTAAAATAAAAAAACTGAATTCCGAGGAACCATGGTAATGATCCAACAGAAAACAATAGTTCTTTGGGTAACTCTATAAACAGTCAAGCTTATTGATCAGCTGTCCATACGCATATGTGTGTCTTCAAAGGTCTAAAAGATTTCAAAGATTGATCAGTAGTATGCAGTGTGGACTGGCAATCCCACCCCAACCAAGAAAGGACAGCTGACTCAGTTGCTCGGAAAAATTAACGGCCTCATTTATGAGAAGTGTTGCATTGCTGCGACAAAGCAGCGATGCAACACTTCTCATTGCGCCCTCCTTGCGACACCATAGGTGCGCCGTATTTAAAGTACAGCGCATCATGTCGCAAGGAGATACAGATACGGCAGTATTACTGACGTATCTGTATGCGCAAAAGTAGTGCATGCTGGGGGGTGTCTGAAAGCAGACGCAACTCCAGCAATGTGTCCTTTCACATGAAGCAAGCCTCATGTGACAGGGCCTGCGTCACCCTTATGCCTGCCATGAGGCAGGCGTAAGGTTTTCACGCAATGACGTCCTAGAAAAGGTGCATCTTATAGATTTCTATGCGCCACTTCTACGAGGCTTTGATGTGGGGGAACACCCACCCTGCATACATTATACCTGACGCAGGTATAATTTAGCGCAGGGCTTTACAAAGTGACACATCTGCCTAGATGCGTCACTTTGTAAATAGGGCGCAACATGGCACATTTTTTACACCACCGGGACGCACCGGTGGTGCAAAAGTGTTGCAAGGGCTCATAAATAAGCCCCTAAATTTAAAGCAGTTGTTTTTTATCTAGTGCATTTGAAGGAAATCTGGACATCACATGGCTCAGAAAACCCTCCATGTTCCTAACACCTTCTCATGCGACCCCCCCACCTGAATTATACACTTTTGAATAAATGGTTCTATAAGATTTGGGGGGCTTAGAGCAGAAACAAAATAATACACCTATTAGGAACTTTTCGAATGCTGCAAAACATGCCATTCAATCCTTTGAAAGTAATAAAGAATTAGTGATCAAACCAGCAGATATGGGAGTTGCAGTTGTCATTATGAAGACAGAGTTGTGCACAGAAAGTACAACCCATCTCCTCAAATACGCTAGGTACTATACACCTTCCAAGGTACACCACTGAGCCTGTCGAGTCTGAGATAAGAGCGATGGCGGATGAGGCGTGTAAGAATAAGTGTATCATAGCAAGACAACCCTAGAATGCATATTTTTTTATACCATCCCAAAGATTCACAACAATAACGTCCTTTTACCGGCAGGCGCAAAGTATTGGTGATTGGGTCACTTTTAAAACCCCTTCCATTTTTATAGATGTGGCCTTTGACAATGAGCCATTTTGATCTCCAACAGCCCACAATCGAGGCAAGTGCAAATACTCCACTGTGCTCAGAGGTATTCCACGATGTTCCCATTATCATTACTTGCATGCACATGGGATTCCCTAAGAACTTGTTTCATTTTGAAGACCAACCAACCCTGTCTTCAAATTAATGACACCTCAGTAAGTTCGACTTTTGCTCCCAGTCCTTACCTCAGCAAACTAAATTTATGAAAGCCGTAGTACATAAATGATATTTTGATCATCTGGCATGGTACTCGTGAATAGGCACTGCTCCTTATATGTGCAAAATATATGTGATCCACATCGTTTCACACGACAGAGTAGCAGCCAAGAGCTGCCCTTTTTAGACCTTCATATCAGGGTAGTGGAGGGTATAATAAAAACTGAAGGACCACACAAACACAACTGACTGAAACTCTCTATTGTGCCACGGTAGTTTCCATCTGAGATCATTGAGGAAGAGCTTACCCAATGGGCAATAACTCAGGATTGCAATAACTCAGGATTAGGAAGATTTTGCTCTATGACTGTGGAGGACTATAAAAAACAACACAAGGTTTTAACTCAGATTGAACTCTGATTATGAGGGTAACGAATAAGGGTTAGAAGACAAGCAAACAAAAGAGCGTTGACTAATAACAAGGACAACATAGTTGAGAAGCAAAAAATGCAGGATAACATTGTTAAACATGTAGCAAAATACACACCACTTTCAAATCAAAGAAGATAATTAAAAAACTGGCATATTATCTATGTAGGCTCCACCACAATTCAGCAATCCAGATTTGCCTTCAGACTGGGAAAAAACTAAAGGACCAATTGGCCCATAAACACGACAGTGCAACCCGCATTTTGGGTACTGCCCAGTGCCCTAGGACACTACCCCTCCAGAGATTGCAAGGTATGCAGGTGTCTGACAGCATTAAAAAGATAAGATCTAGGTCTAGCCACTCCTTCGATTCATCAGAAACATGCCAACTTCAGCTCACAAAATGTAGTATATGCCATGAATGCCCCAGTAATCTTGTGCATACAGGCTTAACAAGTAGAAAAGGAAAACTCAGAATCACAGAATCTTGGTAGCGTCATACAATAAAAATAACCCACCAAACTGGTTCGACAATTCATTGAGGAAAAGCATGGCTGTTTAACCCATCACAGGGTCACCTGTCCCAACTGCACTATGCTGGTGTGAACAGAGTTCGATCAATCGACTTTGTCAACTTTGCAGTTTTATATCAGGACTGTTGGTGTCGATTGGCATGCTGTGGCTAGTCACTCATCACACTAATTTAAGATTTGCTTTGTTTTTTTATATAGCACAGTGACCAGATAGTTATTCTGTCGATAAAGTGCTATATACTCCAAATAAACGTGGGTATGTCGGACATATGTATAAAAAAATTATTGGACAGGCACCCTTCCATCGGTTTGCTCCTCTCTATCTTATGGCTAACACGATATTCACCTACCACTGATCTATAGCCCTTAATTTCACTTGATGGCCATAGAGATAAAACATATAGGTGATGCAACAGCCAGGTTCAGGGGGCATGATGAAACGCATTCATGCACCAGCCGAACAAGTGTCAATAGAAGGCCAACATCCGAAACTGGTTGCAGATGTGGGTAGGCGTAAGAGACACCACGGCTGTGTTCACGCAGTGTGATGTATTATGTTTGAGCACCTGAAAAGAAGCTTTCTTCCAACCACGGAACAGTGTTTTTCCCAAGTCCATTCACCAGGTTCTAAGTTACAGAAAGGCTAGTATACTAATGTGCAGAGCTCTTGCTCAGCAAAGATAAGGGTCATAAATTGGGTGTGCACACTGCTTTCCTGATATCATTTGCAAATACTGGGGTAAGGAAGAACCTTTTTTCCTGACAGGTGGAGGGCTAAAACCACTATTTACTTTAGCTCTGCATGGATTGGTGTAAAACATGCATGTAAGTGACTAACTTGGTCAGCTAATTTAAGCACAGTTCACAAATAAAGAGTGTCTTAATACTACTCTCTATAGATGTTGTGCCTTTTTAAATTTGAAAATATGGGAGGGGGTTCTGTTAAACCTTTCTCTTCCAGAAGCTAATGAGACTGGCACTCATTTGCTGAAACCCCTCTTACTTCATTGAGCAAGTTTAAAAAACATTGCAAACTGAGAGGGCTATATTTGAGTGTATTGAGATACTGAAGAAGGAAATTAATCACTAGTTACCCTGAAACATGTTGACCTTCCAGCATTAGCAGCGACATGCTGTGTCCTTTTAATCTTGTGCTTGACACCACCTCTGTGCTGCAGTAAAAATTATAAATGGGCTGCTCGGGCTGAGTGCAAGATGAACTACATGGTCTGTTGGAATTCTTCATGTTGTTCTAAGGATCACCACCCCCACGGCTCATCTCACCATACATGCTGCTCTGGTGCTGTTCCTGCTCTGTGCAGGACCAAAATGCCTAGGTCTCTTGCACCTGTCACAAATCTCTCAATTGTGTTTGATGCTAATATATGAAACTGGTAACTTCCCCATCTCGGGAGCACAGAGCTCCCAAGCAGCCAGTTGAAAGTGAGATGCAATGGCCCATCAGGAAGGGAAGAGGCTCATGAAATTGCACCTCGGTGGCTGCATCTGCTCAGCTCCCCCTAAAGAAGAGACAAGATAAAGAGTTCAAATGTTTTAGGAGTCAATTACCAAGTTGTATACTGAGATACCAAAGCAAGTGCAGTATTAACTAACTGAATTTGTGGAGCTTCTGGAATTGGTTGACACATAAATGTGTATTAGATTTGTGAGAACTGGCACAGATGACATTTGTTGATCAGGCGAAAAAGAAGACATTTAGAAAGGGCGAGAATGTCTTACCTACCCCACTAACAAATATAAAAGTTACAATCATGTTTCATCCAGCAGGTTTTGGGAATATTATTTTTTTGCATTGATAATTCAAGGAAGCAGGGAAATAGTGACTTTCAAATCGGCTGCCATATTAACAAACTAGCATGCCGAGCAGATCCTAGAAGATATTAGAATTTTGACTCCCACACTTTAAAAATCTGTCGAGACAATAATGTCCCACCGCGTTCTCCTGAATAGGATAAACCTGTTTCTAAAAGTGTAATAAACATGTCAGTGGTTGCCAGAACAAAAAGAGTAAATGCAATATTAGCAACAGTATTTAAAGCTTGAAAGCGTAACATCAAGGCAATATTTGTAATGTGATCTTATATGTCATAATAAATACTTTTTTTAACGTGGTGAACTTTTTATCTCATATCTTATGATACTAGTTTGTCCTTCCACCAATAGACAGAGAGAACTGCTGGGTGAATCAAGTAAAACAAATATGCTGAGTGTCTATCATCTCTTTTGAAATGCAGGGTTTGAGCAATGGATCGTGTGCAGATATATCCATGCACATTACATAGATAGTGTTTCAATGGCAAACGCAATATCAGGCTTTGATAGATGATTTGTATGTAAATGTAACAAAGCTCCATACCTCCTGCACCAGCTTTCCATATATTTTGTATTGTTCTGACTCTCAGCTTATTTTGAAACCAATCCATTGAGTACCCCTGGAGGAGTTTAATTTCCGAGGAATTCCCCTACTCACAGGTACACAACAGAAGAGTTCCTTAACGTTGTGCAGTACTAAAAATATATATTGTCACAACAATACTCGATAGTTATTCAAAGTGCATACCTTAACATACAGAAATAGTAAAGTACAGTGATAGTCAGCCATATTGTTCTACATCTGTTAAAATGCTGACTGCTTTATGTTATATGTAAAGCAGGGGAGTGTAATAGTGATTTTGTAAGACAACAAGTAGTTTGCTTCTGTGAAAAGTAGGTTGGTGGGAGAAAAGCCTGCAGAAAGGCCACTTTTAACAGAAGAATTTTCTTGAAAGAAGGATTTTGAAGGAGAATTCCCTTGTATTGCAAACCCCTTTTTTTTTTTAGCAGTAAACCTCCTTCACTACAAACAGAAGTTGAGAGTCAGCAAAATTCATAGAATGTGTAATTTGTGAAGTTTACTTACTTCACCTTCCTTTAAGAGCGAAATAAAAATTTCTCCCACTTCGAATTTAAAGCATCACTATTTCTTTTGTTTGGAGAAGCTTAGCCCTTGACTGCTTAATACAGAAGTGAATGTTAAAACGTATTAACTAATTGATGTGCTCATGGATCCCTAAAAGGAATACCACAGATACATAAAGAGAAATGTTAATGGTGATGTAATACTCTTATTTAGTGAAAACGCTGTGTTTTAATCATTGACCAAATAAGATATGTCCTCAGGCTTCTATGAACAAGACATGAACTTGGATATTAACCCTTTCCTTAAGCTTGGCTATTGCTGAAACAAAATGCAACGTCGTTTTACCTAAACATGTTGTTCAACGTAATTTCTCTTCTTTTTAGAAATCAAGGTTCTTTCTGTTGGTTGCAGTGTAAATTAATATTGCATGCACACATGACTTGTTTCGCCTGCCAATGAATGTTGCTGATGCCTTACTGAAACATGCGTTTTTGTATTTTTTCTCATTGGAGATAAACATATTCAAGCTGAATTTGGGAAACAGTTTACTGAAGTGCATTTTCTAAAGCAAAATATGAAGTGCAATTGTCTTATTATTGTTAAATGCATACACTGTCTCCTCATCACTGCTGCTATTAGTGCTTGTTCAAATAAAGCGATACATATTCTGTTTAAAAGGCATGATCTCCTGTTTTGTCTGATAACATACAGTCTCCTAACATGTAATTATGTCTGAAAGGCGCGCTCTATGTTGAAATACAAAAACAACCTAATGTTTAAAAAAAAAACACAGAAATTCACCAGATATAGTTTATTGAGCTACATATAACTTGTGCCCCCACCAGGCACTGTTTATGACCTTGCATATTGCATCACTCATTACATATTAAATGAGATCACTGATGACATCATACAATATTGACCAACACTTGTTGCGCACAGCTGAAGAACAAGCATAAAGTCAAAGAGTGATAGGAATGGTAGTTGGTTTGTGGCTTGTAAATTCATTGTTCTGTAGTGTCCTATAAAGAGGTGGGTCTTCAACTCTTTCCTAAATTTAAGCATCGTTGGGGCGGGTCTGATGGATATGGGGATGTTGTTACAGATCCTGGGTGCAGAGATGGAAAAGGTGTGCTTCCTTGTTTTTTCTTTTTTATGCTTCGTAGTCTGCAGTCTGATGGAGTCCTAGCTGCGGGTTTGCCTAGAACAACCAGAGATGAGGAGCTTGTCTGCAAGATTAATTGGGGTGCTGGTTGTATTGGCTTTGTAAAGCCATCAGGTGGTTTTGAACATGGTGTGGGCTGGCAAAGGGGAGCCAATTGAGTTACATAAGGATGGGGGTGATGTGATATTTCTTCAGGACCTGGATAAAACATAATGTGGCATGTAGGATGCCCTTACGGGGTGCCAGTGCAAAATTTGGGAGGCCATGGAGAAGAGTGTTTCCCCCATCAAAATGTGAGAGTATGAGGGCTTGAACAGCAGTCTGAAGTCGTTTTCTGAAAGAAACCGTTTCAGTTTCTTAATAAGAGGTGCTTTTTTGTTTTTTTTGGCAATGTGTTGCTGCGGGACGCCCTGTTGCTTACCTGCTCATTCACCTGATTGCCAGCTTCGCAGGGAGGAGGAGGAGCCACCCCCAGCTGACCCGCACCGCACACCGTAAAGGTGCTGCACTTCTCCCGCGGCGCAGGGCACGCCAAGGCAAAGCCCTGGCCAACGGCGGCCCATTTGTGCCCATCAGAGCCCGGAGGAGGCTGGGCTGGGCCCCCACTCTTGGCTTTTCCAATTTTACTTCAACCCTGGAGTCTGGGTCTTGGCAGCAGATCGTGGACCACAGAAGTTAGGCAGGGATACCGGGAAACTACGAATCACAGAATAAGCCACGGGTCCGGAATCAAAAGGAGGTCATATAACTGACTGGGTGTACTCTACCAAGTGAGGGGAGGGGTATCCCTTTTCAGGACGGTTCCCCTCACACACCAGAGGTGTCATGCTTCATCATAGGGGTGCCTCCTCGCGTGAAAGACCTAGTTTTCACGCGGGCTACAACCCCCTCGCTACGAGGGAGGAGCTCAGGGATGTTTTTATTAAGTCAGGGCGGGTGTACTAAGACCCTATGTGAGTCTGGCGTGTTCGTAAGAGTGCAGTGCTGTGATGTGAATAGTTAAAACTGGCTACGGGGTTAGCTATGCCGTAACTTTATTCAGCTACGCGGTGTCAGGATTAAAAACAGTGAATAGCTGGTAACACAGGTGCCGTCATTAGAGGCAGCTGTGTAGAAACTAGACCAACATGTTTCAGCCAAAAGACCTAAGGTAGTGTCACGGCCTTCTTCAGGGTCAGTGGTTCAGCTACTGCGATAAATAAGTGTTATAAACGTGAAAAAAACATGAAAAACACGTGCATAAAACAATAATGCGATACTGAACCAGTAGGTTGACTGTTCAGTATGCTCTGCGTACAACCTATAGTTGAGACAAAAGGCAACATGTCACCATAACATACATATGTGCAAAGGAAATTGTAGCATGAGTACCACACACAGTTAATCCTCCCATTTAGTGGTGCTTTAAAACACATTTACATATTAGATCAGTGTGTAATAAACTGTGACGTGTGACTCACCGCTTTTGGTTGTGAAGTTCACTACATCTGTCCCGGCATACTAGCCATATGGTACGTGCGCCAAAACCTGTCAAAGAAGGTTTATGGCATTAAAAACAGAAAATCCCAAGAGAGGGACATTGAGATAGAGTGTGATTGCGAATCATAAGACCTCTAGCGTGTAAGGTGACTCAGCATAAGGTGTATATGCAAAATCTCTGTTTTTTGGAGTAACAGAGATCTGAGCAGAGAAGGGTGCACAAGGCGGAAACCGCCGAACGTGGTTGCAGCACGATTTGATCGGTGCGGAGGCCTAACTGTAGGTCAACACACAGGAACATGCTGGGGATTGTGTAGAGAACTTGAAAACAGAAAGGAAAATCTGGCCCAAAATGTTAAGGGACCCGGTGAAGAAACAGGTCTCGCCGGTTCATGAATAATTCACCAGTGCTTGTAAAACTGGTGTGGCAGCGTGGAAGCATGACCACTGCTGCCTAATAGGGATCGGTGCCATCTGAGGGACCTAAAGTCTCTGGAGCGAGACCTATGTGCCCGCGCTGTATGTGCTGACGGTGGCTGGAAAGCTCGCCCCGGCAGCGCTTAGTGTGAAACGACAGTGGAGAACGCGGGAGAGCGTCTCCCCTGGGCAGTATTTGCGGTGGAGTACAAGGAGAGGAAGCGGCACTCTCACCGAGTGAGGAATGGTGCAGCTAAACTGCGTAGGGAAGGAGCGGCGGCACTTACCACAATTTGTGGAGTCGTTGGGTCGGTCAGCACACGTCCGGGGGCAGGCGGAGACTAGTACCAGTGGCGGCTCCCGTTATATACTCTGGGTTAAATGGACAATGTGGTGCAGCTGGGTTGCACGCCGGGTGGCCGGAAGTCCGCTGGAAACTGGGGCTGATGGGAATAGTAGTTCCAGCGGAGTCCGTTAGGAAACTACCGCTGTGAAATGGGAATACCGTGCTCCGGTACCGAAATGAACGAGACGGGAGGCCAACTGACCCTGGTCCAAAAATTGGTAATGTGTCTGGAAATGAAAAATAAACCCTAAAATAATCGTGTGAAAAAATCGTTAATAGATCGCATCTCGCCAGGTGGTTGATGCTGATTACCAGGTGATATGAGGGCGTTGGAGCGCTCGGGCTCGTGGGTGCTGGGAAGAGGCAAGAATGCAAAGGCACCAGAAGACCTACGGGTAACCAGGTAGATGTAGAAGGGCCAATGCAAGGACAAATCAACTGCCAGTAAAGGGCCCACATGTTGGTGGATCTCAGGAGTAGAGATTACGTCACGGTTGGTGTACAATGCCGATTACCAAGTGGAATAAGGGTGTTAGAGCGCTCGGGCTCACACAGGTGCTGGGAAGAGGCAAGAAGGCAAAAGTACCAGGTAACCTACGGATAACGAGGTATATATCTGTGCTAATAACAGGGCCAGTGCGGGGGCAAATGAAGTGTCAAAAAGGGGGCCCACATGTTGGTGGATATCAGGAGCAGTGGCCCGTGAGTGGAACAACATGAGGGGGTTGGTTGGTTCTCAGGAGAGTGCCAACCAAGGGATCTCATCGTTGAGGCCCACATCCGAGGTACCCAACCTTACACCCATCTCTGCTCCAATCTGAGGAGCTTAATCGCTAGACCAAGAGTGTTTGCGTTAAATTTGGGTTTGTCAAGGACCGTCCAACTCAACGAGTCTGGTCCGTGTTTCATGTCGAAAAAATGTTTGGTCAGTTTCGTCATCTGTTTAGCACGTCTGATCGTGCTTTTGTGTTCTAGAATTCTGGTGCGTACTTTCCTGGTGGTCATTCCAATGTACCTCAAGCCACAGGGGCAGGTAATAAGGTAGACCACCCGCTCACTATTGTAGTTAGTGTGTTTTTGTAGGACCCATGGTCTAGAGGTGCCTATATCTATACTCTTAGTCACTTTTGTTTGGGCGCACGCAGCACAGGACCCACATGGATAGTGCCCCTGGACATTAGGCAAGTTCCAGAGAGTGTTGGGTCTCGTGGTGTCCGTCACTGTAGTTCTAGTGTGGATCAAGGTTTCTTTCAAATTGCGGCCTCTTTTGAATGCAAACAGCGGTTTTTCAAGGGTCAGTTGTCCCTTGTTGAGGATTTTCCAATTGTGTAATATTGATTTCTTGACTATGTTAGACAAGGAGCTGTAAGTGTTTACACAAACCAGTTTCGATGATGTTTGTTTAGCAGATGGCGGTTCCAATAGGGCCTCTCGGTTGTTATTGAGGGCCCGTTTTGACGATTTCTTGACCAGTGTGGCAGGGTAGTGCCTGTCTAGTAGGTTACTTTTGAGTCTTGCCGCATGTGTGTTGTATTTCTCTGTGGTGGAGCAGTTACGGCGGAGCCTTAAAAACTGCCCATATGGCAAATTGTGCCCGCAACGTTTTCGGATGATAGCTCTCATATTGGAGTAGAGCGTTGCGGGCCATGGGCTTCTGATAGAGTTCTGTTTCAAGAGTTCCACCAGCCGGATAGATCAGGAGGTCTAAAAAGGCCAATTTTTCTTTGGTATACTCACAAGTGAAGCGTAGATGGTCATTCCTATTGTTCAACCAATTGTGGAAGCAGTTGATCGTCAAGTCGTCTCCTCGCCAGATGACGAGGATATCATCTATATTGTATTGTATTGTATTGTAATTGCATTTGTATAGCGCTTACTACCCCTGACGAGGCGTCGAAGCGCTTTTCGGTGAGTAGCATGCTACTCCGGGACCCATAGAGGATTAGTGTTGAATTAGTATAGTGAAACATGCAGGTAAATTTTAAGTGGTGGATATGTTAGTCAGTTATTTGGATTCGGAAGGATAGCAGAAGGATAGAAGAGGGAAAAAGGTTTGTATTTATATAGCGCTTCTTACCCCTGATGGGGTGTTGAAGCGCTTTTTTTGGGCGTGTAGCACGCTACTCCGGAATCCCATAAAGGGTTAGTGGTGAATTAGTATGGTGAAATATGAAAGTAATTTGAGTGGTGGATATTAGTCAGTTATTTGGAGTGAGAAGGATAGAGGAGGGATAGAAGGGAAAGAAAGGTTTGCATTCATATAGCGCCTCTTACCCCTGATGGGGTGTTGAAGCGCTTTTCTGGCGAGTAGCAGGCTACTCCGGAACCCATAAAGGATTAGTGTTGAAAATTAGCATAGTGAAATATGAAGTAATTTGAGTGGTGGATATGTTAGTCACTTATTTGGATTGAGAAGGGTTTGGGAGGGGTAAAAAGGGAGAAAGGTTTACATTTATATAGCGCTTGTAACCCTGATGAGGTGTTGAAACGCTTTGTTGGCGAGTAGCACGCTACTCTGGAACCCATAAAGGATTAGTGGTGAATTAGTCTAGTGGAATATGGAATTAGAGAAGTGAACATGTTAGTGTGTTATTTTAATTGAAAAGGATAGTGGGGGGATAGAAGAGTGAAGGATTTCTTTTTTTAGGTCATAGCAGTAGGAGGAGGCTTTTGGATGAGTAAAAAGGTTTTTTGGAGGGGAAGAGTTTAGAAAGGTTTGTTTTGGGGGATCGGTATAGTAAAAGAAGTGTCAGATGATGCAAGGAGGGGTAGAGTAGGAGAGAGTCAAGAAGGGTTTTTTTGGGGAACATAGTAGTGGTATGGGGTTTGGGATAAATGAGAGACTGGGTGTAGAGGATGTAATGATAGATGTATAGGGTGAGAGATAGGAAAGTGCATTGGAAAGAGTAGTAGAAAGAAGTTTGAGATGAGTCAGAAAGTTGGGCTAGAAGATATATTGAGAGAAGCACAGGCTGAGAAATAGGGTAGTGCATTGGAAATGCCAAATTAGAAGAACGTGATAAATATTTAGATCCATAAGTACATTGAAAGTATATAGATGCATAAAGGAGGTAAGTATATGCAGATTAAAGATATTGATAGAGGTAAAGGATGAGAAATAGGTAGTGCATTGGATATGCTTTTTCAGGAGAAAAGTAACAGACACACAGATCCAAGTACATGGAGGTACATAGATGCACAATGGAAGCAAGTACATGTAGACCAAAGATGATTTTCTTTTTGTTGTTTTTATAACAACATAATTCTACATGTTTATACAAAGCAATACAAAAAGATAGGTACATATCTATAGTGAAAATAAATGCTTATATACAGAGGGATACATAGGGTGGGTATTAATGAATGGGAAAATGGGCAGCATTTCTGGCCCAGGTCCCGACCAGGCTCGAACAGGCACTCACCCTTGTCCTCTCCACCCTTAGCCTCGACGCCCGTGCTGAGACGCCCTAAGCCTTGGCCGTTTATAGCCCTAGTAGTCAGGCGACCCCTTCAGCCAATGGGAACCCTAGCCCTAACACGATCCAATCACAACACTAGCCCTAAAATCTAGAACCAATAGGAGACCAGGACCTTACATCCAATCTTAGCCCTAGTCCAAGCACCCAATCAGTTTAAAAAACCCTGATCTCTATGTCCAATAGAGGCCCTAGCCCTACCAGTAGTCCCAACCCTAATCCAAGCAACCAATGGCACAGGAAGCCCTAGTCCCTACTTCCAATAGAAAGCTTAACCCTACCCTTAGTCCCACACCTAGTCCAGCAAACAATAACACCAGAAGCCCTAATCGCTACTTCCAATTAAAGGCCTAACCGTAGCCCTAGTCCCACTCTAGTCCCAACAACCAATAACACAGGACGCCCTAGTCCCTACTTCCAATAGAAACCCTAGCCCTAGTCCCAACCCTACATTGATTGAATCACAGACCCAGAAACCAATCAGAACCCTCAAATACCCAACCAATGAGGACACTAACCCTAATCCAATAGAAACATCAGATACAACCTCCAATCAGTGTACACATGTACCAAACAATATCAGACTATATAAGGTCCCAGCTACCTCAGACAAGGTTTGCTGGCCAGGGAGTTGGAAGCTGCTCCTCTATTCAGAAATCGCCTAGCAGACAGACAGGCTCAATCCACACTTTGGACTTCTGCAGGTAAGGCCCTAACAAACTTGTCCTCTAACAACACTATTTGTATAAAGCTTTACTCCCTCTCCTGGCCAAAAAACGAAGTGCATAGTCCCTATTAAACACAGTTTAAACAGCAGATTACTGCTGTCTCAGGGGGGAAGGAGGGGCTGGTTTCACTGACTTGTTAACACAAAATGGTCGCTGGGGGTGCACTGCTTAACATACAGGTCTTAGCACAGAGCAAAGGAGACATTTGGAGGGAAAAACTGATAGTCACTGGATAAATTATGCAATCACTGGCAGGTTAAAACTACAATTTTATACTGTAACAACCACAGGCAAAGACAGGTAAAGAAATTTACAAAGAAAAAAATAAGATGATGCAATCACAGTTAGGGAAAATCGTTTTTTAAAAACTTTTTTAGGAAAGAGACAGCACTAGTCTGCCTCCTTACCACTTCCTGGACTCTGCTCACTGCAATCTGGGCACAGGTAGGTTGCAACTCACAAGATGGAGGAGAATATGATACTGCCACTACGTGGTAATACCATGCACAGAGACCAGGGGTTCCCCAAAAGTGTACAGGGCTCAATGTAAAACCCAAAGTGCTCCATTAGTGGTAGCGTGGCGAGCAGCCCCAGGACCAATGAGGAGTGCAAGAAATCCACTGCACAACAATGATCGATAAACGACTCAAGAAGGAGATCCAGACCAATGTTAGAAAAATATACTTTGTTTGCATTTTATTTGAAGACCAAGGTCTTCGCAGTGAGGTAAGTGCGTTTTTAATTGAAAACACTTATCACTTCAAAAAAATCGACACCTAGAAACTTTTAAGCGCAGTCCAATGTTACCCTATGGGGGAAACAATTTTGCGGTTAAACAGGTAAGTACTGCACTTACAAATCTAGTCTTTGGAGCCAAAAGTCAGCAGGGGCCTTGGGTCAGGTGAGTACACTTGACATTTCCAATGGTTTCTACAGTCACAATCTCGACCGTGCGAGTGGTGACCTGACAGCATTCAGTGCCGTCGGAAATCAGAAAAAATTTACACGATTGCCTATGGGGTATAAGAATAGCCCCGGGGCATTTGCGGCGCGCATTGTGTCTTTGTTGCATGATATTGACCCTGAGGCCTTGTCGTACGTTGATGACATCTATTTGACTGACAACGACCTCGCCCCGCATCTTGACCGAGTCGACCACATAATATTGTCTTTTGCCGACTACGGTTATAAGTTCAATTTTGCAAAGTCACACATTGCCCATCTGGCAGTGCTCTTTTTGAGCTATGAGCTCAATAACGAGGTAAAGGGTTTAGCACCTTACTTCCTAGAGAAATGTGCACATTTGCAAACACCTTCTTCTTTGAAAAAGTTACAATCCCTGCTGGGTTTTTTGAATTTCGGGATTACTTACATTCCCAATTATACCCAGCGTATCAAGCTGCTTTATGCATTGATACAACCTAAGTTTTCATCTGCCAGCTGGCTTCCGGAACATACTTCCGTTCTGCAGTCTTTGCAGGCGGATTTGCTTGCGACTAACTTCTTAATGACTCGTGATAACACCACCAACCTGGTAATACGTATCGTTTCAGGGGCAGTGGGTTTAACGTACTTAACATTCAATGAAGGAGACAAATTAACGATTGCATACAAATCACACTTGTACACTGCGGCTGAAATGCGTTTTTCCTCTGTTGAAAACATCTTGACGGCAGTGCAGATGGCGATTCTAAAGGAACGCTCACTGGTGCAGGGCAAACGCATTCTTTTGGTCACCCCATTCCCTGCTTTGGAAGCCGTGACTAAAGCAAGTGTACCTAACTCGAAGGCATTACACCCACGTTGGAATCAGTGGGCTACTTCTTTGACGTCTTCGGGTGTCACATTTGTCTTTGATCCATCTCTTCAGACTCAGGAATTTTTACAGTATGAATTTGTTCATCCGCCTCCTTTGTCGCTTCTTCCTCTGAGTGAATACAGATGCATCATTTATACCGATGGCTCGGCGCAGCCGGCCATGGGTTCCAAACATGCTTATTCAGCAGCTTGCACTATTGTGGCTGGCTCCATTGAAAATGGAGAGTTTAAGTCTTCCATTGTGCACACACAGGCACTAGGGGACTGTACGGCGCAATTGGCCGAGCTGCGTGCTCTTGTTCTGGCTCTAGAGTTTGCTGATCCTCTTGTGAATACTCTTATTGTGTGCGATTCTTACTATTGTGTCCAGTCGTTCAATGACAACTTATTCTTTTGGTCTCAAAGTGATTACCGCGATTCTAAAGGCAGTGCAATTAAGCATAAAAAGCTTTGGGTTCGAGTGGCAGATCTTAAACAACGTCTGCCTCTCACACATGTTATTCACACTCTTGGCCACCAGCATGTCGGAACGCACGCTCTTGGTAATTCTTTGGCTGATGAAGCAGCCAAGTCTGCAGTAGCCACGTGTTCCGTAGCAGCAGTTACAAGATCTATGACTAAGGTTGATAATGAGATTCTGGCAGCGGTCGCTGCAACTAGGGAGGGAGGTAATTGTCCTGCGGGTTTCCCTTCTAAATACTCTTATCATGTAACTCCCTAACAGGTTCCTTATGCTACCATTCCTTCGGTGGGGATCGGCTGATTCCCAACTCTGACCGCAGACAATCTTTGATCAAGGCTGCACACGAAGGCATTGCTTTGGCCCATGCTGGTGTGTCGGCAACAGTCTCTATTCTTCAGCAACGTTACTGGTGGCTTGGTTTATATAAACAGACTCGTAACTATGTTCTTTGCTGCGATGTTTGTCAACAAATCAACCCTTCTACGGTCCCACGTCCGCCACAAACTCAGTTATGTATTTCTACTAGACCTTTTGGCTGTGTCTATCTTGATCACTGCGGTCCTCTTTCTTCTGATACTGCATACAAGTATATCTTGGTTGCGGTTGATTCGTGCACTCAATTCCTGTGGGTATGGCCACAACGTAGTGCTGACTCTCGAAATGTCATCAGGGATTTGCGTGTCTTTATCGGGATGTTTGCTTGTGGTACCTTCCATTCTGACCAAGGTCCAGCATTTGCCTCTAAGGTTTACAAGGATGCGATGAAGCTGTTGTGGGTACAGGTGCAGTTTTCGTCTAAATACAGGCCTGAGGGCAATTCAGTTGTGGAGCGAATGAACCGTGACTTAAAGCAATCCTTGACAGCTAGAGTATTAGGTACTGGCAGGGACTGGCTGTCCCACTTGTATGGGGTCCAACGTGCACTAAATAATCTCCCTAGAAGATCTCTGGGTGGGCGGACCCCTTACGGAATGCTCTTTGGCTTTCACATGTTTGTTCCTGACCTTGATGGTCTGGACATTGTGGCGGCTGCCTCTAAGTTTGACATAGATAATCATTCTGCTATGTTACAGGATCTACAAAAGCACGTGATACTCTGGCAACTGAGCATTTACCATCTTCGCCTGCTGATGCACTACTGAATCCTGTAACCAGTTGGCTTCCTAAAATTGGGGATCTGGTGAGAGAGAAGATTGAAAACAAAAAAGAATTTGGTCCCTCTTACCGTGCTCCAGTTTCAGTACTTGGACTGAAGGGTTCTCGTACAGTCATTCTACCACCGTTGCCAGGTCGCAAAGACAACAGGTACATCTCAGTGGACAATGTCAAGTTACACCGTGTGGCCGATTCTGAATAGTGTGACACCTGCAGTTTCGTGCAACGCAATTTCCTTAGCGCCATTGACTTTGACATCATCTGCTGCCACACGGATGTCTGCTCATATGATGGACACTGTAATTGATCTTCAACCTTTGCGACAATCCTCTTCTGCGATGGATATTGTGTGCCCTATTCCGTCTATTGATTCCATGTGTGAACTGCCATCTAGCCCACGAGTACAAATGGACGATTCAACGCTTTCACCTTTGCTTGCAAGTCCAGTGAGTGCCTGTGATGGGGAACCGGCAAACCTTTCTTCTGCCTCGTCCTCCTCATCATCCAGTTTGTCTGATGCACCTAAGTCTAAATTGCGTATTTTTTACTCCTGGTTCAAAAAAACATACTTTGTTCCCCCATGGACCTACATTTGGTTGGTGCTTATCCTGATATTCCTCTTCATGTCAATTGGATTTGTGACAGTGTTCTTTTTACTTATAAATGGCCATTATCTCCCTGAACGCTCTGCAGTAAAAATGGTCGATGCAACTTTGGCTCCTCACACATCGTCCCATATCATGAAACGTGACCAGTCTTTTGTGAACATTTCAGCTTTCCCAGTTCCTGATGGCATAGTTTGGGACAAAGTAGCTTACGAAATCCATGGGCCGACTGAGATCCTTCGAGTTCCATACGTGTTTCGCGTCTCATTAGGAGATGTGGTGACACGGGACATACATTCGGATGATTGGGATGTGCAGGCAGTTCATGCATTGTTTTCAGATTTAAAATATTATGCTGCCTTTGATGCTGAAGATTTGTATTTAAATTCTGCCAATTATGGTGATCTCTTTTGCTATCAACATTATGGGCATCATTTTTTACACAAAACGAACACGATGAGACCCGTTTTTAATTTTACGCAATGGGAACATTGTCCAACCCCCTTAGAGGGAAGTTCTAAAACTATTAGGAATAAGTTCACCTATTTTTCTGATTATGATTTGACTAATCCTGAATCTTATTTTTTTAGGCATAAAAAAAAAAACCACATCTAAGTACCTGTTATACCACACTAAACTGATTAACGCCAACTTGTTTAGAACACAGTTGGCTACACACGGTTATGACCATTGGAAACAGACAATAGATTTAAAGTCAATCTGGGGCACAAAGCCATGGCAGGTTCAGGGCACTGAGGCATTACATCGTGCCTGCCTGATCCCGACTCAATTGCTGTTTTTAAATAAAACCATTTACCAAACATCCTGTTATGGCCTTGCAACTACCAAAAACCTGAATACCCCCTCCATTCCTTCATTAGCCGAATATGACAATTGGCGGTTACATAATAACTACACCATTGAGGCTTTGCAGGCTCTCCTTCAAAATGCCTCCTTTAATGTTTCTGAGGTTGATTCATTAGGATGGTTGGTGTGGCAAACTAATACAAATGCATGCCAGTTGCGTTTCTATAATGTTAGACCTGGTTTCATTCACACTAAGCCTGACCCTCGTTATCCACCTCATCATTCTGTGACTACATGCTCGGTAGGTAAATTGTGCCAGCAGTGGTTAGAGCACTCTACCCAGGCATCTGTGAAACAGCACCTTTCCCTCCTATCAAACGACTGATTTGGCTGATTTTCTCCAGGGCCCACGTAATCCAAGGGCCAAGCGATTTATTTATGCCTCTTATAATGAAATTTGGAAACTTTCGCAGATGGAAGCAGCCTTCCGTCTGCGTCAAATTGATCAGGCAAATTTGGAAAAAGTCCTTGCTGTAGTGGACAACAGCATTAACACTCTTTCTTCACGCATTTACACCTTAGACAATATTGTTTCTTCTGTAATAGATATTGTGCAAAGTGATGTTTCTGTGTTATATCATGGTCAGAATCAGTTAAGGTCAGTCATGCAATTTGCTTGGACGTTGCAGACACTGAAAATGGGTAAAGTGCCTTGGGATTATTTATCTTCCATAAGATTATATGCGTGAGGAATGGGTTGTGCCTCCCCAGGACAACACCTTCTTCGAACACATGCATGTAGAGGTTCGCTAGACTAGGCGCGAAGGTGCTGCCCATGGAGGTACCTGAGATTTGTAAGTATAGCTGTGTTTCAAATTGGAAGAAGTTTTCTTTCATTGCCATTTTAGCGCACTTCATTATGAAGGGGATAGGTGTAATCGTATCGGGTGGGTGTTCAGTCAGTAGTAACTCAACTGTTTCAAGGGTTTGGTCCTGGGGTATACAGGTATACAACGATTCCACATCGAACGAGACAAGATAGTCGGTTTGAGGGTCGAAATTCATGCCTTTCAGCAGGCGAAGCACATCAGTGGTGTCTTTTAGGTATGTTGGCATTTGACTGACCAGGGGACGAAGAAAGAAATCGACGAATTGTGACAGTGGCTCGAGGGCGGACCCGATCCCTGAGATGATTGGTCTACCCGATGGGGGTCTCTGTGGCTTGTGTATTTTGGGTAATACGTAAAAGTAGGGTGTCGTCAATGTTTTGGTACAGAGAAAATCGGCCTCTCGTGATGTGATCCAGCCGTTGTCGCATGCTTCCTTGGTCATGATGGAGATGGTCTCTGTGATCCTCTCTGTTGGATCTTTATCAAGGCGCCGGTAAGAGATGTTGTCATTCAGTTGTCTTAAGTTGTCCAGGAAACTACACCTGGTCCTGGACAAGCACATAGGGGGACGTGCTGGTAAGAGCCCCCATTCCTTTCCAACTGGTGCGCGGGCTTTGTGCTGAACTTGTTGGCCATACCCCTCATAGTAGTTCAGTTTGCATTGGAGCGGCCTCCAGTAGGGCTTGAATTGCACCTGTTGGGTTTGGCTGGCTATTCAAGATTTACAGTTACTGCAATGGGAAAACGTAGGGCGGGGGCTACATCAAGAGATCCCCCGAACATGGTGAGCACTATGGACGCTTTTCTACAGCGAGCTGTTGGGGTTGTGGATAAGGAGATCGAATTGGTCACCCGGCGTCTGTCACGATCACCTATACCCCCTTCCACACAGGGTTCTTCTGTCCCCTTACGAGAAGGCTCATCAGTACTGGCTCAGGATGTATGTGTCGGGCAGACAGTCACAGCACAAGATCGGGCTGTGGTTACTGGTCTATCTACACCAACATCCCCCACACGGGTCACTGCCCAGCCATCAGTGCTTAGGGCGTGTCCTGGCAGGACCCCTGGAATGGGGAAGGAAGCAGGAGGTGCAAAAAAAGAAATGCCCCTCGACGGGGAGCCTTGGCAAGCGCAGGAAGAGTACTGGCCCACAGTCGAATTTAACTGTGCCCCAAGCAGGGCCCAGCATGGATACTACATCATTCGACACATTTAAGGCAGCCCTGTTGTCAGCATTGGATACTAAATTAGACCCAATCCTACTCCGTTCATCCGTGCTCGAATTTTTTTTTAGCAATCTACTTGCCTCACTGTAACGGAACAGCACACCACACCTTATAAGCCCCCCATCCCCAAGGGCTATGGACAATAGTTCCTGTGGTAAAGGTACGGGCCAGGCTTCAGGTCCGTGACAGAGGCCCCCATGGAACAGACGAGTCACCTAGTGACCAAAGCATGTCATGCTACGACAGCTCCATCCATGAACAGAAATGAACCTCAGGCCCGACAAGTTATCCGTAAGGGGGGGGAATCGATACCCGAGTTTCACCAGCCTCGAGGCACCGTAGTGGGTAGTTCCAACAGCTCCCCTGACGACGGGCTGGGAGGCACGACCTCAGGGGAATTTAATAATCCTGCCCAGAGTCTGTGTTCTGTTTGCCTGCCACCAGAGTCTACCCCGCTTGTCGTGGTCCTAGCCAATGTGCCCTGTCTTGATTCAGGGATTAAGGAAGACTTTGATTATTTGAAAAATAAGGTGGTTCACTGGCTAAATTCGAATATTGTTCCGGGGCTGAGGGTGGAAGACCAAATCATCATGGTGCGCAGGACATTGTGGGTGGGTAGTGCCAAGAAAGCTTGGGCCGGGGACTGTGTTATCATTAATTTTAACAATTCTTTTATGGTTAACCGTATTTTAAGTACAGTGGTGCAATCTAATTACAGGAGTTGGAACTTGGCAATTGTGGCACTCCAGCTGGGATACTTTTATAGGCCAAGGAGTTATCATTTTCCCTCATTCAGCCACCCACAGGGGCGACCCCAAGATGTGGGCCACAGGAGTCGACTCAAGGCAACCACAGGAGTAAGTTTGGCAAATAGGTTCACGCCACTGAGTTCACTGGATGGATGTGATTGACGGTGTGCTGACTCTCTGGCCACAGACGTTTCATCATTACAGGGGGAGGCACGGCCTTTGGAACCGGGATTTAATGAGTGTAAAGGGTGTAATTTTATTTCATGGAATATCGCAGGGCTTGTGAGCAAGATTGAGGATCCTGATAGGTTACTCTTTGTTAAACGCTTTGACGTGATCTGCCTCCAGGAAACTTGGGCTGTAGAGAATAGATTTACCCTGGAAGGCTATAAAACCTTCTTCGTGCCAGCCACCCCTCTAGGTTAGGTCGAGCCAAGGGTGGTTTTGTAACTTTTGTCTCAGTAGCAGTCCGAGGCAGCTCCGTTACCATGCTCCACACTTCCTCCACCCTGCAGCTGATGTTACTATTGAGTGGAAAGAGTAAGCTCTTGCTCCTAAACTTCTATAACGCCCACAGGGAAGAATGTAAAATTATATTGCTGGGATCTGTATTACGGAACATCATTCCAAGAGGGCAGAGCTACCATAACATCTTTTTAACAGGGGATTTTAACATTCACATGTGCAGTGATATTAGGCTTGGGGGGGGGGGGGTGAAAGCCATTGGTATTGCGCAAGAAGCTGGTTTGCACATGGAACACGCCCCACAGGGTACAAAACTTAATGCTATATTGCATGAATTCAATTTAACATCTGCAATGAATAAGCTGCTCCTGGATAAAACTGATATCGTTCCCACATTCAATGGGAGAGGGTGTGAGTCTTTTATTGATTTTATTTTTGTCTCCACACCTTTTTTTCCCTTATTAAGGACTTTTCAGTCAAGGTGAGTGCTGATAGTGACCATAACCCTGTATGTGTCTCAACAGGATGGCCCCAAGTAAATATGCCTATTAAGGAGACTTTGTGGGCACCGCTTAAAGCTGTGGAAGGTGGGAGGAGATTAAAGTGGGGTCAAATTGTTCTGGATCAGTTTTATTAATCCCTTTCAACTCTGTGTCACAGGGAGTTTGCCAGCTGTCTAAATAGTGAGGCCACTCCAACCGACATCATGGATGCCTATGGAAATATGTCCAGTGTTGTAGAGAAGCTACTACGGGCCCCAGGCGGGTGCCCTATGCATTTAGGGCCGAGATGGTTTGACTCTGAGTGTTCTCGTGCCTCCAGGAAACAGAAACAGGCCCTGCGAGTGATAACTCGTGACCAGGCGGTTGTTAAGGCTGCTCTAGCAAAGCGCAAGTTTGCCTTCAAGTAGGAGGCCTGGTCCGATCTAGTAGAAGCCAGTACTCTGAGCAACAGCTCAGTGTTTTGGAGCACCATCAATAGCCCTTTTTTTAGCAGGAGACACTGGCAACCTAATGGATGCCCACATCCTAGAGCAGAGGTCTTCAAACTTTTGGATGCCGAGACCCCCCTGTCAACATTTTGAGGCGTAAGGACCCCCTCCTGACAAAAATATCTAAACCTGTAGGCATGGCTACTGGAATTATGAGGCAGGTGAGGACCAAATTACGTGACAGGCTTGACTAAATTGTGTGGGAAGAAAAGGTAAATGATGTTATGTGATGCCGCGTACACAGTAACACTGAGGAAAGATTTCACCCCATCAGTACCAGTGTATAACCAAAATACAGCAATTAACATCAGAAAGATTTCTAGTCAACCTTTGTGAAGGGCCTTCCACTCCGCAGGAATACGTGCTGCCACATTAGAAGCTCACTTGGCCCTGGCCGGGAGAAGCAGGGGTCCCTTAAAACCCTGGCGGTTTTGTGCAGAGTTAAGCAGTTTACCCGTGCAGCTTTCCTCTCACCCCTCCCTTCCATCCCTCTGTCCTCTCCTAACCCCGGATCCCTCTCTCACTTTGCAGGCCATTTTATTTCACCCCTTTTTACAACTTCTGAACTCTCCCCATTCAACCTCTCACTTCACTTTTAACACTCCCAGCCAGGGCTGTTCCTAACACTGGTCGCACACGGTGCAACAGTCTTTATTGGTGCATCCCCCGTTTCCTCCTTCTCCATGAATTCCTTCACTGCCACTCACCAACAATTCACCTCATCTCTCTATAGCACCTTTCTGACAAACATTTCATTTTTTTATAGCGCTACTCATAGTTTACTCACACTCATTTCTGTGATTTGCATGGTACATATTCTTTGTAGCAGGAACGTTAACCCTCTGCACTGTGTGGGTGACAAGAGTGCCCATGTGAGTGCACGGTGAGCGATGCAACAGTGTGAGAGTAGGGTAAGAGGAGTGACTGCAGGGTGAGTGAGGTGGCTTATGAATTTAGGTGCGGATGCAAGTTCAGAATGGGACGAATGAGTGTATGATTACTGATGGGCTTGTTTGAGTGAGTTGCATATTGAGCAGTGAGGGGGACAGGTGAGTGAAGTGTCACATAAGTGCAGGATAAGTAGTGTACTCGTGTGGCTGCAGGGTGAGGTATAGGATGAACAGCGCAAGTGCATTGTGAGTGCAGAGTGATCACTGTGAGTGCAGGGTGAGCGGGTGAATGGTGTGAGTGCATTGTGATCGCTGTGAATGCAGGGTGAGCGTGAAAGTGAAGGGCGAGAATGACGAGTGAGTTGTCTGAATGCAGAGTACATTCCCAGACACTTGAAGTAACTCAGCATGTTATGGACAGCGGAGTAGGGTTTAAGATCTAAGTTAAACTATTGCTATTATGGCATTAATCGGGGATCGAGAAAATAAATAATGTGCTGATCCTGCAACAAACTTCCAGTCCTATGGTTAGGGTTGCCAGCAGATTATTTTGATGGCCCAGTCGGTACAAAAATAAGCAGTCACCTAAAGCTGTATTTTAAGCACTTATCTGTGCATACTTCGAACAGCAAATATAAATAGAAAGCACTTTTAATTGTGTTCTAGGGCTGCCTCAATGATCCATGACTGATAATTAAAGAGAACAAAGACAGAAAAGTCACATTACAAATGAATACATACTTTTTATTTATAAGTCTATTTAGTGTCAAGACGAGGTCTTTGCAGGCTCTTTAAACAAAACACGGCAGGCATTTTTCTTTTGGCAACCCTACTTTATATTCCTTTTCATGAAATGCATTCTCACACTGCAGCAGTAAAGGTAAAATACAAATGTAAGGAATAGGCAGAGTGGGGGCCCAGGGGGTACTGGAACCAGGAAAAAAACTAAGCCTCTGTAACCAGTTTACAAAGGCATGTAAACATGCAACTGGTCTTTAAAGACCTGTGAAAAACTCGGACGTGCCGGAGATAAGACTCCAGACACTGCCCAGCTGAGCCCCCAGCAGCTCGAGTTGCACTGCAGCAGCCCGGGCTGAGACGCAGGACGGGGGAAGAGGGGGGGCTGAAGCCCTTGGGCCTCCGCAGAAGTGTGACTGGGAAGGCGCGACCCCCTTTGCATCGCTCCACGGCCCCCCTGGGGGTCGCGCCCCACAGTTTGAAGACCCCTGTCCTAGAGGAAGACTGGGTAAACCACTTTGAGGGTATTTTCCAGACTGACACCTTGTCGACAGAAGGGCAGGAAAGGGAGGAAGGCAAATCCAAGGTTGTTTTTACAGCTCAAAAGGTAAGAGCCGGCACTATGGGACTGTCTAAAAACAAGGCCCCAGGCCCTGATGGGGTTCCCCCATACCTTTTTATCGTCAACGTGGAAACTTGGGTGCCTGTATTACAGCAGTCATTAATGCTTCGGTTCAGGCTGGCCGCCCATTCTCTTGGGCTATATCGACTATTGTCCCCATTTTTTTTTTGTTTGATAAACAATTTTATTGATTTTTGAATGAACAGATAGCAGCATAGCACACTTGATCAGTTTTTCGTAACATCTCAGAGTACAATTGCGTGGATAAGGTACAGATAGTCTTATTGATCTACAACCACAGCATATGGACTTTACATTCATGGATAGGGGCAGGTGACAATTCTAATCATTCTAGCTGGTTCGTCCACTTGCCCCAGACCCTCTGGTATTTAGCGGGCCAGCCCCGGGCCTCGAACAGGGGTTTTTCCTGCGCGGCACAGCAGTCCACTCCCCGGCGCCACCTAGCTACGCTTGGAGGTTAAGACTGCTCCCATGTCGCTGCAATATCTCGTTTGGCCACTGTAATGGCTGTCCCCAGGAACACCTTGTCGGACCGAGAACCATCTAAGCCGCCCATTACTCCTAAAATGAGCCTTAGGGGGTCATGGGGAACGTGCCAATCCAGGATGTGTGTGAGTTCGGACTCTATGGCAGCCCAGTATGGGGCGAGGCGTGGGCAGGTCCAGATCATGTGGTAAAAGTCTGCTGGTTCATGGTCACAGCGTGTGCAACTCGGAGAGAGGCGTAAGCCCACTTTAAAAAGGCGCTCAGGGGTGAGGCAGGCGATGTGTAAGTAGTATAGTTGGATTAGGCGGAGACTGGCTGAAGTGGTGATAGTTTTGGGGGCCATAAGGGCGTCGCACCAGTCCTCCTCCAGAGGGCCCAGCCATCCCTCCCACCGGGCCCTGAGTGGGGCGAGTGTTGTCGGGCTGTTGTTAAGCAGGGTACGGTATATCCGGGATACTCCTCCCCTCCCCAGATTCCCCATCATGACCTGGGCTTCTAACGGGCTGAATTCGGGGAGTGTTGTGTCTGCTGGGATATGTGCGCCGAGGGCATGACGTAGCTGTAAGTATTTATATAATTGGGAGGTTTGGAGGGTGTAGCGTGTCTGCAGGTCTTGGAATGTCCTAATGTGGTCGCCCTCCCAAACATCGCCTAACAATAATATGCCAATGTAGTCCCATCGCCTGAACCCCGTGAGTGCCGCCACTTCGCTTAGCCACCTGCCTTGCCAGAGAGGTGTCTGCCGGCTTAGTTTTTTATCCCAACATGTGTCTCTTAGAGCCGTGCGCCAGGCCATCAGGACCCCCCTGGTAATTGATGGCATTGCTGCGGGTATTGGACTGCCATATAAGAACGCCTGGATCTGAGGGAACTCTAAGTCCCTGAGCTCTACTTTGTAGGCCGGGTCGGACCTGCCCCCGGTGAACCAGTCGTGGAGGATTAAAAGTCGGGTAGCTAAGTAGTATAGGTAGAGGTCGGTCATGCCCATGCCGCCATCGAAGGGTGGGATCTGGCAACGAGCAAGGGCGATGCGTGATCTTGCACCCCCCCACAGGAATCTCGTAGCCACACTGTCTATTTCCATGAACCAGCTGCGTGGGAGATGGAAGGTGGTATTTTGGATGACATAAAGGAAGCGCGGGAGGATCATCATCTTAAACAGAGCCACTTTCCTCAGTGGGTTGAGCGGTAGGGTTTGCCAGCACTTGAGATCCTCTTTAGTTTTCTTAACCAGCGGGGTAATATTTAATGCCCATTCTAGTTCGGGGAGCAGAGTGATCCATATACCCCAGATATTTAAAGCATTGTCTCCTAATGGGGATGGAGGATTGCTAGTCGAAGACTCCCTAGAGGGGTGTAGGGGCACCAGGGTCGATGTTGCCGGGTTGAGCCAAAGCCCAGAGACTCTCTCAAAGGTATGGAGGACCTGGGGGCACCTTGGGCCAGAGCTGGCCGGCTTCGCCAGGAAGAGCAGGACATCCCTGGATCAAGTCATCCGATCGAATTAAACACTCCGGGGGCTCCATTGCCAGCGCAAAGAGGAGGGGTGAGAGGGGGCAGCCCTGCCTCATCCCTCTCTGAATGGGAAATGCCTCTGATAGGGCTCCATTGGTGAGCACTCTAGCTTTGGAATTGGAGTAGAGTACCTGGATAAAGCATCTAAATTGTTGACCCATGCCCATTGTCTTTAAAACCTCCTCCAGGTAGAGCCAGTCAACCGTATCAAAGGCTTTTTCAAAGTCGACAAGGAGGAGCGTCGGGTAGGGTGTGAGGAGTTGGGGGTGCGCAAGGGCCAGGTGGAGGCGCCTCAGGCAGTGTCTGGTGCTACGTGTTGGCATGAAACCACATTGGTCTGGGTGGACTAGTTTGGCTAGGAGCGGGCGTAGACGTTGGGCCAGAATCGTGGCATATATCTTAATTTCAGTGTTAATTAAGGAAATGGGGCAATAGTCTGCACAGGAGGAGGAAGGCGGTTGAGTTTTGGGGATCACCACTATGGTTGCCACATCTGTCTAAGGGGCAAAAGATCCAACCTCAGCAACGTGACAGTACAATTCAGTGAGATGGGGGACCAGTAGGTCTCGATAAGCGGCATAATATTCCTGCGGTAAGCCGTCCGGCCCCGGCGTTTTCCCGGCCTTCAGTAAAGAAATGGCGTTGTGTATTTCCTCTGGGGTGAAGGGGAGATCTAGGTCTGCCGCCTCGAACTCTGCAAGGCAGGGGAGCTCAACCCCTGCTTGGCCAAGCATATCCAAGAGGGGGGTTTCGGACTTGCGAGCGGAGTACAGGTGGGCGTAATAATCTGCAAACGTCTGCGCGATCGCCAGGGACGTGCGCTTGGTGGACCCCAAGGAATCACGGACTTCAGGGATTATTCGGTTGGCTAGGGGGTAGGAGACCAGGCTGTGTAGCAGCTTCCCGTTCTTGTCTCCCCAGCCATACACTCGCGCTACAGAGGAACGCCACATTATCTTGGCCGACTCTAGTGAGATGTGCTTAATCTCCTCTCGGATGACCGAGAGTTGCCTGTCTCGCTGATCGTTTGAAGGGTCGTTCGGGGCTGTTTCAAGCCGTGTGGCTTGTGCCTCGAGGAGGGTTAGGCGGCTGGTCTGGGTCTGCCGGCGTGCCTGAACTTGACTTCTGGCTACACCACGGATGGTGGCTTTGCTTGCTTCCCAAATGGTGCTCGGGGAGGGGACTGATCCCAAATTAGTGAGGAAGTTTTGACGTAGTTCCTCCTATATGGCTTTCTTGACCTCCCTGTCCTGTAAGAACCAGGCGTTCAGTCGCCACAACGGGTGAGGCGTATCAGGGGTTTCACCCAGGTGGAGAAGTAGGGCTGAGTGGTCTGAGATTCCTCGTGGGAGGATGGCAATGTTTGATACTCTCTGACACTCTGAGGCTGGCATAAGGATCATGTCAATTCGTGAGTGTGAGTGATGTGCCACAGAGGTATGAGTGTACTGAGAGTGCCGGGGGTTTCAGACTCTCCAGACATCGCACAGGCCCAGGGCGGTCGCCCAGTCAACCAGCCTCTTTGCGTTCGTCAGCCTAACGGGAGTGGGTATACCGGTTGTATCGAGCGTTGGGACCATGACCGCATTAAAGTCTCCCACTATCACTGTTTGGCCCAGAGGTAGGGCAGTGATTACATCAGTGAGGTGGCGCAGAGAAGAGGTGAGCATAGCTGGGGGGATGTAT
This sequence comes from Calotriton arnoldi, assembly GCA_963921515.1. Taxonomy (NCBI): domain Eukaryota; kingdom Metazoa; phylum Chordata; class Amphibia; order Caudata; family Salamandridae; genus Calotriton; species Calotriton arnoldi. The sequence goes on along the minus strand of CAWUFW010000128.1, from coordinate 2,914,905 downwards.
ATGGATATCAAGTTGAGGGTGCTCCCTTCCAGCGACACAGACACGGCGATGAACCGGCCTTGAGGATCTGTGGTGGTGTGGGTGGGTGTGAAAGGAAGGCCCCGTCATAGAAGGATGGCAATCCCCCACGACCCTCGCTCGAACCCGGAGTGCCACACCCTATCGAAGCCATATCGCGCAAGGAAGGGGCATTGAGTCCCGAGAAGGTGGGTTTCCTGAAGTAAGAGTATATCAGGGGTGTGTCTCTGGGCGTATTTAAGGGCTGCTGTCCGTTTAATACGGTCTAACAATCCATTCACATTCCAAGATAAAATTCGGAGGGGATTACCTTTAATGGATGGTCGCGTCATACCCGGTGCATGTAGTGGGAAGGGTGGGACACGGGGCATGGAACCCCCGGAGGGGGTTGGTGCTGTGGTGTAGAAGGGTGTAATTGTGGTCTTATCCCTGTGAGGTGTGTGGTCACAGCGATTACGTGGTGATCAGGTGTCAAGGTGCTGCAAGCAGTAAAAAGGAAAAACATTAACAAATCCCAACATAGAACTAGGCTGAGGACAACGGTCCTAACCCTGCCTGCCCTCCCCTTCCCACCCTATACTTCTGGAACTGAAGCATCTGTCACCCTGCAAAATAAAACATAACTGATGAAACTAACCTAAAACGTTTAGCTGGGAGTTGCATGTTGGACCCCTCCGTAAAATCGGATATAATATTAGCATTGGCAGGTATCTCTGAGTTCTGCAAGTCTGTGGAGTATGAGCTCCACGTCTCTTCCCCGTCAGGCCCTCTTTGGTTCGCCCCTTAGTGATGGTGTTGGTACTTCAGATCGTATGGCTTCTGGAGAGATCTGAGTCTGTGGCTGGCGGATCCAGAGTCTTGGAAGGACTCCTCGTGGGGAATGGGTCATCCGCAGGGCCATCGCGGCGCCGGGGGAGGCCAACGAGACCACGATGGCACCGTGTCCCTGGATCATTGCACCGGGCGATTCGGAAGTCTCCTTGCGCGGTCCCCGGCCCCTACGTGATTGTGGGCGTCTCCTACGCTGCTTGGGGGATGGAGGACCGGATATCTGCGTTCCAGGCGAGGATACAGAGTGGACCCGAAGTGGTCGTTCTTCAGTTATCCAGGTCCAGGCTGATTGCGGAGACTCAAAAAAATGTGTTTTGTTTTGGAATACAACTCGGAGATGGGCAGGAAAGAGAAGTCTGTATTGGAGGCCCAGGTTGCGAAGTTTCTGTTTGACCTCTGTGTAGGAGCGCCGCTGAGCCTGAACTTCTTTAGTGTAATCCGGGAAGATCAATATGGTTTGGTTCTGGAACTTCAGAGCTCCCTGAGTCCGAGCCGCGTTCAGGATAGCGTCTCTACCTTTAAAGTTAAGGATGCGGGCAATGATGGGGCGATGTGGGCCACCAGGAGGTGGTTTGGGCACAAGAGATCGGTGGGCGCATTCAATAGCAAACCATGGTGACAGTGTGTCTTTGGGCATCCATGAAGCCAGCAGCCTTCAAGGAAGGCCGCCATTTGGTCTCGCTCAGCCCCTTCTGGGAATCCCACCAGGCGGAGGTTACTGCGCTGTGACCTATTTTCGGCATCCTCAGCTCTTCTGTGTAGTTCTTTGGTGTGGTTTCGTAGTTGGGTTACTTGCTCCTTCAGTTGGTGGATGTCGTCTTCAGCTGTGGATATGCGGTATTCCTCTTCTGAGATACGAGCCGTGGCGTTGCGCAGGTCTTGGCGAATGAGGGCCATATCCACCCGGACCTCCCCGGGCTTATTTTCAACCGAGGCTTGGGACGTGCTGATGGCCTGGAGGATTGCGGCGAGATCAGTGCCCGAGATGGACGAGCCCCCGGCCGCGCCCTCTGCCGGGCCTGACTCGCTTGTGGTGTATTGGTCCATTTTTGTCTGGGTCTGGGTGGAGGATGCCTTGGGGGCTCAGTCCTTCCCCATCTTAGATGTCGAGTGGAGCCCGGGTCCGGCTGAATGGTGGTGAAACGTGGCGTAGGACTCACACCGGGGTTCAGAGGAAGGTCTCGCAGAGGGTAGTTAGGGTCCAGTCGCCCAGACAGCGTTAGCAGCCGTTGACACCTCCCGGCCCAGAAATCGGGAGGAGAAACTACGGTTCCGGTCGGGGCCTCAGCGCAGAAGGAGTGGGGGGATTTCAGGGAGAGTCTCCTGCGGTCGCGGGTGGTAGTGGACTGGGCCTTGGGGAGGGATCAGGTATCCACGGAGGTCCTCCACATGCAGTGCAGGTCAGGAGGGGCGCTTCGGGCGATGTGGGCCAGTCAGGAGCTCAGGGTCTGCAGGGGGCAATTTTCAGTCTCACCCTCCCTGTTCAAGTGCTCACCTCCCCAGTGGTCCGGATGGTCCCTGAGTCAGTTCCGGTCGACTCGCGTGATCCATTGGTCAACCCCCAGTGGGGGAGCGGGGTGCAGTACGGTTTCACTGGGCAGTGGGCGTGCAGTGGGGCCTAGTTCTGCAAGTTTCCACAACAGCCACCTCTTCGGAAGGCATCGGGTGAGTCAGGCCGCAAACTGTGCTTCCCTATGGGGAGGGGGTGTTCCACAAGTCACGCCGTTCATCGGGGCTCCGCCACCGGCGGGGTGCCAGCAACAATGACGGATCAGGCGAGGCCTCCCGTCTCGTTCTCAGCTCCACAGAGGGAGGGGGTGTTGACTCTGGGAGCGCGGAGCCAGGCAGGTGTGGCGGTTTGTCTGCGCCCGCCTCAGTTCAGGGAGCCCCACCCCCGGGATCACGCGGCCCCGGGGCCAACGATGCAGGAGCACTCACCGCTGATCAGGCCGCATCATAGAGGGCACAGCGTCCAGGCCAGAGGTCTTCTCTTCTCCCCAGAGTCTTGTCCGCATCAGCAGCCGGGTCGGTGCAGTAGTCTGTAGTACAGCTCAGGGCCATCCAGCACCGCGACCACAGCCCGGCTCAGTGTGCAGCGGCGAGGGTCTCGGGCATCCATCCCGGACTCCCGCCAGATCTCCGGCTCGTCTACAGAAGGCGGTCGCTCAGCAGAGGGAACCCAGCGAAGGCACCCACAGGCCGCACCATGCGCCGCCGAGGGCTCAGCCCCACCGGGCAGGCCCCAGGAAGTAGCAGGCCTCCCCAGCCGTGAAGTTCCGCAGGAGTCAGCCTGGGGCAGCACCGACGGTCGCTGGCCGTCTCAAGCGTCTTGGAGAGCCAGGATGGTAGGTTTCAGGCACCTGGGCAATCTTCGGTGCCGGCGGGTGGGTCGCGGTCCGTCATAAACTTCCGACATGATCGCTGAGAGCAGGGGGGATAGTGCATCCCGTCAGTAGGCCAAAGTGTAGGCCTTAACAGTGGAGGCACCAGCCGGCGGTAGATGGGGGATCCGGAGGTATCAGACACTCCAGATTGACGGCACAACCGCAGCAGGTCTGTGATTATCTTCAGGGCATAAATGCAACTGCCGATGGCTGTGGATGAAGGAGCGGATGACGGAGGGGTCCGGAGCACTCTTAGAGTGCGACCGCCATCTTGACGCTCCTATTGTCCCCATTTTTAAAAAGGCTGATCGGGATAGCACTCTTTGTTACAGGCCTATCTCTCTTTTGGATTCTGTGGTGAAGGTGCTGGGTCGCATGGTTTTAGATAGACTTGTAACCTGGGCAAATGAAAATAACACTTTAGCTGAGGTACAATATGGTTTCTGCCCAGCGCGTTCCACAGTGGAACAATGTTTGAACCTGTATATGGTTTTAAACAAGTACACTTTGGCTCGCACCGGCTCTATCCACCTAGCCTTTATGGATCGGTCCTCAGCTTTGAATTGTGTAAATAGATTGAAGCTTTGGCAGATGATGTCCTCTATTGGTATTGACAGGGACATCGTCTTGTTTTCAAGGGACCTCCACAGAGACTCGAAAACGGTTGTCCGTTAGTCAAAAGATCTTAAAGTGACCTGCAAGTTTGACATCAGGAGAGGGGTGCGCCAGGGGTGCATCCTGACCCCCTTTCTTTTCAATTGATATATTAACTCCTTGGAGAAGCTTCTTTTGGAGGCAAGAGCTGACTGCCCACAGGTGGGTAAGCGCAGCCTGCCGGTTCTCCTATATGCAGATGATGCTGTCCTCATGGCGAGGACAGCCAGGGAGTTACAACTTCTGTTGAACTCCTTTGTCTATTTTATGGAGGATCTAGACCTGCTGGTTAATCACAGCAAGTCGTTTGTTATGCAGGTGGGACCGTCAATTCCAAGGACAAATGTCTTTTCTTATCTGGGAGTAGTGTTTGACGACACTCTGAGGTGGTCCCCCTTGATTACTCGGAGGAAGGGGGATATGGTCAGAGCGGCTGCAGCGGTTTTTAACTTTGCTTCCAGAGTAAGGGGGAAACTGATAGGGGCCCTTTTGAAGATCTACAGAGCCAAATGTATTGCAAAGGTCAGTTATGGGAGCAAGATATGGGGTTACACTGGGCTGGAGGTTTTACAAATTGCAGAAACACCTTCCTGAGACGGGTACACTCATTACCGCAGAGCGCCCCGACTTATGTTGTGCACGAAGAGCTGGGGATGGCCTTTCTCTCAGATGAACTGGCGTTTCGTCCATTAGCATTGTGGTTAAGGATTTGGGCTAAGAAAGAAAATGCCCTTGGTAAGGATATTTTAAAGGATTGTCTTTCCCTTGATCACATTAACCACATCCGCTAGCTAAAGTATGTAAGAGAAGGCCTGCATAGCCTGGGAAGGGCGGATCTATTTGATAACCCAGAGGGCACATGTAAGAGGGACTTTACCTGGGTAAAAGAGTGTTTTCTTAGAAGGCGCTGTTGTGATAGAGAAAAAACAGAGCTGAGCAAGCCCAGTGTGCGTAGGTACATTGGTTTAAAAATCGTACCAACCACTGAACCATATCTTCTAGGGATCAAAAGCAACCATGATTATTTCCTACTGACTAGATATAGGCTTGACCTTTTTCCCTATCTCCTGGCCCAACCACGTGGTGCTTACAGAGGTCAGTGCCTCATGCCCGGTGGCTGCGCGGCGGTCGGTCTCCTCAGGACATGATGCACTTTTTGTAGCTTTTATGAGTGTCCTATAAAGTCTTTTATCATTCCTATTCTTAAAAAGGCTTGTTTTAGGAGGGTGAGACCTGCTTTTATCTTTTTACAGCTTCTTTCAAATGATACTGTACTGTATACGCTCAGCTTTTTAAGGGCGCCATCAGGCTTATATCAAGCTGTGATTAAATCTGATAGTGTGACTTATTTTTATACTGTAGCTAATTCACCATGTCCACGTTGTTTTGTTTTTTGTACAAATTTGGAGTTTTATTGATGTTTGTATGACTTTAATGGTTTCATCTGAAAAAAACGAATGAAGTTTGATGATGATGATGATAACAGTATCTAGCATTTACTCATTTTAAACACATTTCTGGCCATAGTTCATTGATGGTGCCATTCGCCCACCAGAAGACATTCATTGTCATGGCTTTGCTAATCTTTTTTGTGTTACTTAACGACTTTTGAACTGCAATACTACTTAGTCAAATTTACAGATCTTTTCAATTATTTTGAGGCTTATACTTTGTCGAACCATTTGACCCACCTGTTTTTTTTATACTTATTGAGAAATCTCCGTATTTTCATAAAGCTCCTGTTTTCTTTAGGATATCCATCAACATTACTGGTGTTTTCCTCCGACTTAAGGTGAGCGTTCCCCTGGATCAGTATGCGTTCATTTTGATTTTATTCAAGCTATTGCATTTTAGCTATTGCTTAGATTTTGCTAATCCTGTATTACACCACCATACAACGCAAAACAGGTGCAATTTAAAGCACAGAATTGCTTTACTACTGCCATTCCTAAAAAATATTTAATCAGGAGTGTGATGATGAACAGAGACATGTGGTGTTTCAGATTTTCCTTCTAAAAATATGCTAACCTTACACCTGCTGTTCTCGCTGTCAAACTCCCAAATAGCACACGGATTGTTGTAGGTTTTTCCAGCAGAAACCGCTGAGATGGCTGTAATGTTGCTGCTGCTGTCACAAACCTCCTATTGTATCCTCACCAGTGTTGGAGTGAGATCTGCAGTTCATGAGTTCAAATCTTAATTAGACCCGCTCAGCCTTTCATCCTTCCAATAATGATGACACACCTGTTATTTTCAGAGACAGCAAATCTGAAGTGTGATGTGATATATAACAATCAAGTTAAAGCCACAAATGCTAAAATAATAATAATATTAATACCAGCATTTATAAAGCCCGAACAATCACCCGAGGGTGTCAAGGCGCTGGGGGCCATTGGGAAGATTAAGCGAGTAATTGCCCAGAGTCACATGGTGCTGGGCTGAGCTGCCTCCGGCGATCGAACCGTGAGCCACGTGCTCCGGAGTTAGCCGCCCTAGGCTCTGTGCCACACCTCTTCTCACACCTCGTCTCCTCCTACTCAAACAGGCACAGCCTTGACACTCTGTATGCTAGGTTGATGAAAATTGGGGGTGCTGTGATTGCGGGCGATGAGAGGACAATGTTATTAAGGTGTGGTGGGGGGTCTTGGTTTCGCCAAGCAAGATGGTGGATGCTTAAGGAGGAGGCTCCCGACCCAACTCATTTATTCTGCTGGAATATCGTTGCCTAGGATAGCCACTGCATAGCTGCCAAGGTTTCATATTGCTGTGTGTGACATTCTCATAATTTCAGTGTAATTATGAGTGACATTTCAACGACTATGAGTAACTCTTTCTTGCGAGCACATTCAAGCAATGAAGACAAGGGAAACATATAAATATCAGAAATTAACACCCATTTGAGCAACAAAAACCTCTTAAGAAGTTCTTAAAACAGCTGCAAAGCACCAGAAACGGAAGGGCACTAACCGGAGACAGAGTGCGTGCCTGCAGTTCTCAGTAACTAAGGGCAGGCAGGCACTGCAGCTGCTCGGAAGATGATCACGATGATCTCATTGATCTGATCATTCATGACTGCGCGATAGCTTAAAAAGCAAAGTTTTTAGCATAGCAAGAGCAACTAGGAGATTATACGGTCACTCAGACACTCAATTCTTTGCGAGCCTGCCATGCCTGGTATTTCAAAAATGCTTCGGCACAAAATAAATGAAAGAATTAGACATAGTATTTTTTAATGTGTGTCAAAGTTAAACAATGTGAAGACGCTACAAATGTACTGGTGGCTTCAGCACCACTCTGCCAAGAGATCTGAGGGAGGCCTTGCAGGTGTTAAGGGCAAACATGGCACTTTAGTCCATCCACAGCAAACAAAACATTTCTTATAATCAGTTCCACTTACCAGTCATCCCTAAACAGTTTGAATACCATAGGGTCTGCTTAAGTCCCTGTAACACTTACACATGCTGCAATGTGTGTGTCTGAGTTAAAAAGGCATAAGGGTACCATGTTGATCTGAAAAGCTTGGAGCATTACTGAAACTAAGGACAGACTGCTCAATTTAAAACAACCTTCGTGGTAGTAGGTATGGCCTCTGTGGCAGCTGTGGCATGGTCTCAGATTATTAATGCAGTCAGCTGTGTCCAGTCCGCGGCACTTGATGGTTACAACAGCTGCATGTAGGCTCTTTAATATTAATATACAGAGTTTCAAATTAATACATTAACTCACATGCAGAGACCTAGCATAGTGTGCACACGTCTCACCATGCAGGCCCCAACAACACGGATCTTCTCTTCTCACCTGCCTAGTGTTGCCGGGCAGACCGGCAGAAAAACAATTTAAACACGGATTGCCTTAGCCCAGCCTTTGCCCCCTGGATCCTCCCTGCTGCCGGCAATCAATCAATCAGATGCAGAGAATCAGTGTGGACTCCAGGCCCTCTGACCCATGTGGGACCCGGCCCGATGTGAGGCCCCAACAACACGGATCTTGTCTCAGCAGCTGCCTAATTAAACAAGCATTGGCATAGCCAATAGGTCTCGCTTTTGGGACCTTATAAGTATTTAGTTATGCAGCACAATATCCTTGGTGCAACAACATCAACTGTTGCATGGCTAAACACTTATAAGGTCCCAAAGGCGAGACCTATTGGCTATGCCAATGCTTGTTGCAGTTGTCTTAGCTTTGAAAATGTAGATCAACACAGCTTAAAGTTTAAGCATGCAGCTTACTTTGCATGCGCGAACAGCTGTTTATTTTTCAATCAAAACTATAAATATTCTTAAGTTGAGTTTTTTCCACGAAAAATGCTTTCAAGATATAATAGTGCTGCTTATTTTTAAGTTAGGTATTTTAGTATTGTAGACTGTGAATATTGTAAATATTGTTCGTTGCTTCTACCTAAATTACCCATGCGCAAGAGTATTGCATCAGAGCATTGCGCTCCCACTTTTTTTCTCACAAGAAACACCCAAATTGACCAGATGTAAATAAGGTTATTACAGGGATGCCTAATTGATTATTGATGCCAGGCTAATGCCACAGATAGATACGAGCTCCAGTTGCAAAGCCTCTGGCGGTGAGCGTGGATGAGCAGAAAAGGATATTTTCAAACGCATTTTGGTGACCAATTGTTGGCACTGCATGTTTATAAGCAGACATGGAAGGAAGGTTACTTTGATTACATGCACACACAAATGATAAAGGTTTTTCTTCGTGTGCCACACAGGGAGTGAGTGGGCAACTTCAAGTTAAAATGGTATTAGGAACATTAAATCTCCCTTTGAATGTCAATTCTCATCATCATTCCCAAAGTAACAAGCATTGGAACGGCCGCGCGGCTGCGAAGCCGCGAAAGTGAAAGTGATCGCGATCGCGATGCACTTAATGACCCGTGACGGAGGAAAGACAGATGGCGGCTGCGCGCGTGCACGCTCGCGTGAACGCAAGCTTGAGGCCAGGAAAAGCCTCTGGTAGCACTTTGAAAACCCCCTTTACTAAATGTCTCGCAGAGCAGCGCATGAGCTGGCTCAGGCGAGACCTAAAAAAAAATTAGGAGTCAACACAGTCAGCTGACTTGCCGACTACAGCCCCGCAGACAGGCTAGGCATTGGGCAAGCCTCAGGCTGGCTGAGGCACACAGTGACATAGGTCACAGCCGGCAGCCAGAGTGCTGTAGTATATTTTTTCAAAAACGAGTAGTCAACCCTAAAAAAATTACTCCGGAGCGGTCTGAGGCCCAGGTCGGCGCACCTCTACCTGCCCAGCCCCGCAGTGACCAGGCCTGGTGAAGGGCTGATCTCAAAACTTTCCCTTTCTGCCTGGGAGTCTTGGTCCAGACCAAATTAGAAATGAACTGAGGCAGGGCCTAATCAGGTGCATCCAGGTACAACAGGGAAAGCCGAGCAGTGAGGGAACATTTAGAGGTGTGAATGAGCCTCAGGTGTGATACAAGTGGGACTAAGAGACAATGGCCACTACTAGCCCAATCCGTGCCGCAATGGCACCAGTGTCAATGGTCCAGTAATCACACCAGCTGCATGGCACAGGAAGCCAGCCTTTCACAGAGCTAGTACAGCTGTCGCCGGCTGTGCTGAAGTGACGGCAAATGCTCGGGCTGGCCCTGCAAGCAAGAAAGTAAAATTCAGTGACCAGCAGTGCGCACCACAGTGGGTGGCGGCTCACCTACCCAAAAACGAGTTAGTGCCTGTGACTCTGGACTCTATGACGAACGCGCTGAAAACGGTAAGGTTGAGCAGACAGACGTGGTGGCAGCGTGAATGAGCGTGCCCGCGGGCTAAATTTGTTTTTATTAAATATGAAACAGCATGAAGTCAGTAACGAACTTCACTCCAGGCACTTACTTCTTGCAGCGAGCAGCTGCAAACCCGCCTGCTGGTAGCCGCTGCCCGTAAGTTTTGACTCTCTCTGCAGCGGGACCCACCCGCATCACCGCCCGCGAATGATTGCTTTGGAGGGCTGCTGGTGGGCTGAAGCTGAGGAACCACTCTTGCGGCCAGGTTCACTCAGCTGCCGGTGTAGGGTCGACTGGGGGGTCCGGTTGCCAGATTCATTATTAGATTTCTCAGTGCGAGCTGCACTCATTCATTGCCAAGCAGCCAACATTTTCTCATGAACTCCTGCCAACGCTGCGGGTGCAGGACCCACGGCGCCTTTAAGACGTCACTCAGTTGTGCCAACATTAATGCCGCTGCGCCTGGTGCCGGGTGAATGTGTTACATTGTAGCACCAGCCAGAGCTGCGAGAAGCTGAGCCAGTCCCAAGCCTGCCGCAAGCACTCAGCAGCACGTACTATGACCGCGCACTTCCACTACAGCGTAAATTCAGTAAGGACTGGAGCATTAGCAGCGCTCCCGATTTGACAGCTGAGGAGGCGCTACAATGCGTGACTTTCCATTTCAGTGCGGTGATGCGGACCACCACACTACCTTAACATACCACCCTGTCCACTGCCATACATCAGTCTATATTGTGAGGTACATTTCTCAATGTCTAGTGGTGGTGGCTGCCCCATCATTGTGATGTCTTTCTCTCTGCTATTGGAACCCCCAGCTTCCTGTCAACTTACACCCAGTATATCTCTATAATCAAGCAACTCCTCAGTGTGTGGGCAAAAGTACCCTCTCAGTCACAGCTTCATGGACACATTTTGTTATTAGTCACCCAACTTCGTACAGCTGAACAATTGTGTAGTGCACTCTGGAAAATGTTCAGCAAGATCTGGTTTCCCTAGGTCCAAATTGAGTGTAGGTGAATGCTTTCTCATTTTGTATTGGGCCTCCCTTTCTCCCATCTGCCATTGAGGCTGTCCAGGTCTTTTTGTCTGAGATGTTGCTTCTTTTGGCCATTCCTTCCTCTGGTAGCCTTACCTATAGAGGTGCCACTTCTAGCAATCCCATTAATATTTAGTTGTTTGTGTATTTTATAACCTGTATTTGGCATGCAATTGTGTAAATGGTGCTTAGCATGTACCAAATGGACCGACCATAAAAGAAGCTTTATCCATTCAGGAAAACAATCCTGCTGTGTCCTGTTGTAAACAAACATAGAAAGTATAAATGCTCAGACTGAACAATGCTATACTGTGCTGTACATAGCTCTATTTAGACACTCATTCAATATAAAGATCTCAGTATGAGTTAAGGGATCAATGGGTTCACACTATGAACCCTAAAATTCATATCTCAAATGTATTGAAACACATCAGATAATGTGCTTTAAAAAACATAATAGCGCTATAAAAAAATGCATACAAAATTCTGAATGTTCATCAGTATTACACAATACGGATTACTGTATTGTTCAGGAATAACTGATGTATTATTATAGTTTTATAATGTTTTTTCTTTTTAAAAAACACTTCAACTTTGTTTCAGTAATGGTTAGATATTGTTCCTTAAATTTATACTTTTTCCCTTATGTGCTGTAGCCTATAGCTACAGCAAATTAGCAGCCTTTACTTCAAGGTCTGTTGAAAGCCATTTGTGTTTTGTGTGAAATCTCCTAACTCATACTTTGCCACACGTGTTCCTATTAGTCAACCATGAGACACCCATTTTATCAGTCTCATAAGAAGGAAATCCTGATATGACTATGCTGAGAATCTTTAAAGTGAATTACCTCCTACACATAGGCAGGGCTACTGGAATTATGTGGCAGGTGAGGGCTAAATTAGGGGTTAGGGTTGACTAAATTATGTGGCAAGAAAAGGCAAATTATGCTGTGTGATGAGGCACATTTTGTGATAGTATTATTTAATTCTTTGACATTTTTACACTTAACACCGTCTGGGCATAGAATGCACCTCATTGGTATCAGGTTAACACATAAATATAGCAAAAAGCAACAGAAAGGTGACCAGTCAACCTTTGGAAAGGACCTTTCACTGTGCGCCAACACATGTTGCTGTTTTTTTTAGTAGTGTTTGAGCAAGAAACAGTTTTGTAAATCTGCAGATTATGCAGCAGATAATGGATTATGTGGCAAATCCATAACTATGAGAAAAAACACAGCATCCGTACAATCACAGAATTCCAGTATCCCCACCCATAGGTCCCTGCACAAGGAATCATTCTATCATTTGTAACCATCTACACACATATGAATATTGTATGAATTGATGTAATGATGTGTCGAATGTACTTTCATTTAGACAATGACAAGATAAAACTTTACTTTAGTTAACTTTTTCCATTAATTTATTTGTCATGTAATGCTACAAGTCAGTAATAGCCTCAGAGCAGGAAGAAAATAAAACATACCCCGAGTAAATCTATATCCTAATGATATACACATTTGTACTCACTTTTCTGGGAAGAGGAAAATCCTTTGCAAAGAGTTTCTTTTACATCACTGTTTTCAGCTTCTATGAAACTTGTGATGGGAGCCTGCAACCTCTTTAGTGTGATCGAGAGAAAGTGTACAGGATGTCCGTGCTGTTCATTTGTACATCGTAGCAGCTACTATCCCTACAGAATTTCACACCACTCCCCAGGCCTGAAACTAACGTAGGTCAAAGGTGTTAATATTTAAATAAACAACGAGGCACAAGGCTTCACGCCCCCATGAAACAATAGAGCAAAAAAACTATTTTTCAGTTCTGAATGGCCTAGGGTGGGCCAGGGTATTCCTTGGGTGGGCCTGGCCCACCCTCTAGAACAGGGCCTGTGCCTGATGCGTGGTACTTGGCAGGGCTGCGACTGTGCAGGCAGGGCCACACCCTGCTGTCCCTACGGGACCCATCGGCAGTGAGGGGCTTTGCGTCCGGGTGACGGGTGGGGTGCCCGAGTGGGCGGTGGGGCCTGGCGGCCACGAGGCAACATCGTCTCTACTCACGCACAGAGCGGTATGACAGGGGGCCTGCTGAGCCTAGCTCCACTCCCAGCGTCAGGTGGAAACGGCGAGCGGCTTAGACGGTGGCAGTGAACAAGCTGGGCTGTGCAGTATTAGACTGCCGCCTGCGTAATCAGCCCTGCCAAGTATCACGCATCAGGCGTTAGACTAAAGCATTTTAGTGTGGCGGTCCGCATCATCGCACTGAAATGCATTGTCACCATAATAGCGCCTCAGTTCAGGTGTGAAGTGGCCGGAGATCGATGGCTGAATAGTGTTAAAACACCATCCATTTGGTAAATGCAGGAAGTGGCAGGAAGCGCACAGTGCGCGCTGCTCGGCAGGCTTGGGGGGGGCTGGCTGAGCTCAAGTGCAAGAATGTAACAAACAGTTGAATTCAACCGTGTGCGGCACGGCATACTGGTCAGGGGTGTGTCTGAAACTCAGTTATAGGCGGATGGCGCGGTATTAAGAAATCAGTTTCGTTTTGTTAATGCTGTGCTGCACTAGTGCTTCCAGTTCCTGCAATCATGAGCTCAGCTTCCGTGACGCCGAAGGACACAGCCGAGCCCAAGCAGGGCGCGTGCCACAGCTGAAACACACATGGATCACTGCGGCACCCGGCAAAGTGGTGGTTCATTGTTTGGAGCTCAACTGCAGTGCCCAGAGGGCTGCAGCTAGTATTCCAGCGAGCCTCACCGGCACAGAGGCAACCCAGACTGCCTGTCGGCCAGTGTACGCAGCTGATCTCGCCGGCCGCCCTCCCCTCGCTGCAAAATAAAGTAAGTCTCAGACTGCCTAAGTGCTTACTGTCCGTGCGCTGCATTAAAGGGTGAAAGCTTCCTCGGTATTCAAGTATTGGGATATGTTACCTATTGTATGCTGTTTAAACGCTGCCACCCTCTGCAGCCAGCACGCGCCCTCCTCACTTACTAAGCTACTTAGACACACATCAGAGGTGCTTCCGACACCCCCCACTCGGAAATAACAATCGCATAAACTATCTTTGCCCGTCATGATTTAAAGCGTCAGAAATCCCTCAGCCCACCGGACGTATGTGCAAAAATTCCTCACTTACCATTTACTTCATGGCAATGTCATTTTTGGTAAAGCCTCATGTTAGGCACAATTACGTACCTTGACAATTGACGGGCAGGGAATTATTACGTAGTTTGCAGAGGAAATAACAGTCTGTGCTTTAGAATAGCGCGGTTGAAATGATGCATCATTCTTTTCTGCACCAATAATAACACTCTCTGTGCAGCCGAGATTGAGATTTGTATGATTGTATAGAGCGCACATTTGCAAAAGTGATTCACATAGCTGCCAAGGTTTCGGATTGCTATGTGTGACATTTTCATAATTTCTGTGGAATTATGAGTGACATTTCAACAACTATGAGTGACACTCTCTCGCGAGCATAATCAAACAATGGAGACCAGGCAAACATATCAATATGAGAAATTACACCCATTTGAGCAACGAGAAACTCTAAGAAGACCTTGAAACTGCTGTAAACCACCAGAAATGAAAAGGCACTAACAATTGACAAATAGTCTGTCCAGGCTCTGTCGTATGTAAGACCTGACCAAGCAGGCTGAGAGGCACCAGCGAGGATCTCAGCTGCTAATTATAAGTACATTACTCAGTCAGTGTGCTACAGGGTTAGTCAGGCTGTAATAATATTTTAGACCTTTAGTGCTAATAAATATAATGTATGGACTGCACTCACTGTGTCAGCCGAGTGGAGGTCTGGGGCACTATCGCGTCCTGAGAGCAGTGAGCTACAGGCTCATGCGGAGCAGTGACGCTGTAATTAAATATAATGTACTGTTGGTTCGAAAGTTGGACATCACCTGACCAGAATTAGACGAAAAGCAGGATGTGTCTGACTCGTACGTATAGTTCAATCACATGAGACAATAGTAAATAACATGTAATCTGGATCATGCTCAGAGCTGAGCGGCGCTGCTCAGTGCAGCCTGAGAGAGCAATGAGCAGAGTGGAGCTGTAACAGGGTCTCAGTCAGGCAGTGAGTGACGCTCTAAATTAAATATATACCAGGTGCAGCCAGGTCCTGTATTCGTTATATGTACCACGCGCCGGCTGTGAAACTACGCGTTACAGTCAGCGGAGGCTGGAGCAAAAACAGATGCAGGGCTCGGCTGAACCGCCCGGTCCAGGCCCAAAACTAAAATTTGAGATACCGGCATTTGTAACAGATGGAGCGCGCACGCTGGCTACTTAAATGCACAGCTCCTTGGTGTGAGGCGCCTTGGGGAGTCACAAACAATTAATCCACGCATCACTGCGTCTGACCAGGCAGCAGCCTCTGTCCACGTGGGACCAACTAAGAAGGCTGGGAGGCACCAGCGCAGATCTCAGCTGCTGCCTTTTAACCAATATTTAAGTAACATTTCCGCGGCACCAGCTGAGGAGAGAACAGCTGAGAGTTACAGAATAAGGCTGACTGTAAAAGGAAGCATTCCCAACAATACAATCAGAATTCACACACACACCTGTTAGAGCGGCCGCAACGAGTCCTGCAGCATGAACCAGAGGCAGTCAGATTCTATGGTAATGATTACCTGATCCTGCCTCTGTGCGACCCATTTCAACGTCCAGTGAACTCCGGTGCCCATTGACGAGGCACCAATATAATTATTGCGGCGATGCGCTGCGGGCAGCGGCAAACTAAAGCAATATAACTGCCGCTCTCCCTGCCGCTCACTCGGAGAGAGTAATGGATACACTGTTAGTTGCATTCACGTGACCCAACCACGTCACGTGAATGCCGTGCCGGCTGGCCCCCAGCAGCTGGGCTAATAATGAATGCTCATTGCTGCAGCCAGTGCAGCAATGAGCCACCAGGTCGGCGCGACACTCCTGACCTGCCATTCAAGAATTGCACACATGAGACCAATCACACACACTGCCAGAGATCAGCACTGGTCCCCCATCTGTGCTGTTTGCTCATCATGAGTCACAAGTGCTTGCTCAGGACCGCGATTTCGGTCCCGCTTGTCTCGTCCTCTGCACGGATAGCGGTGTCAAGGAGGCGCTACAAATGCGTGACCTTGCATTTTAATGCGGTGATGCGGACCACCGCACTAAAATGCGCTAGTGTCACGCCTGATGCGTGACACTTGGCAGGTCTGGATTCAGACTAACTGGGCCGTCTTTTGGGTGCACAGAACTAAGTTTACATTCAGTACTGATTCACATACGCTCACGAGGCCACACACGACTAAAAGAAGGGAGGAGAGATTTTCTTGGTAAGGAAGATTTTATAGTGTAGGCTTTTGGCAGCTCTTTTATTTTTTTTTGCTGTGCCTGTTGCAAGTGCAGTGCTTTTCCAAAGTATGGATGTCACGGTCACAGGTCTTTTCTTTGGCTGTTTCAGGGCCTGTTAGTTCTGGTGGGCAGCGCCAGGTTTTATTGTTTATTTCCCTCATATAATTACCAAACCTTGCCAAAGGCTCCATTCGCCAGGCCCTGAAGGTTAGATCATGTGAATAGTCAGTGTGTGGGCTGATTACTTTTGGCTGTTTTTGGGTTAGTGTCCCAGGTTTTATTGTTAATTGCTCTGATAATATAACAGATTAACTGCAGCAAGCCTAGATGCATGCAGCCTTCTATACATGGCGAAACACTATAGGGTGTGTCTTGACAAGTTCAAAACTGCTCTCATTTGAAATGAGGGGCACTTTTAGTCTGCTACCAGGGTTTATTTTCTGTCCCAGTCCTGCCCTGGAGTGGGGGGTGTTTCTTTTCCAGTCTGGCTGGCAGACACAAGTGAGCTCTGACAGCTCAGGACTGGACCATATGCAGCTCTTCAACCTACATTAACCTACTATGCCACCATTACATTTTTTTAGCCATATTGTACTAAGAACCAGAGGCATGCTCTTCTTAATCTCAGTATATTTTTTGACGTACTGGCCTCCAAAACTTCCTTTTTGCCTGCTGCACAGTGTTGATCCACGAGTGAGGTCTTGTCAAGCTAAGCAAGTGTCTCACAGCCCCTGCAAACTTCCTTCTAGTGCATGGGTACTCACAAACTTTCTCTCGGGGGCCAAGTTTACAGTGTGGTTTGTGGCCGAAGGCCGCACCGGTGGGGGCGTGGGCAGGGGGGCGTGGCTAGAGCAAAAAAAAACTATGACCTTGAGGTTGAACACAGGCCCCTGCAGTGGACGCCTTCGTCCACTGAGCCACCAGACCCGGCATACACACATCCCTCTCTCTCTCCGTCTCCCTCCCTCTGTCTCCCTCTCTCTCTCCGTCTCCCTCCCTCTGTCTCCCTCCCTCTCTCTCTCCCTCCCTCCCTCTCCGTCTGTCTCCCTCCGATTCCCTCGTGGGTGGTGGGGGGGAAGAGAGAGAGAGAGAGAGAGAGAGAGAGAGAGAGAGAGAGAGAGAGAGAGAGAGAGAGAGAGAGAGAGAGAGTTTCCCGGGAACACACACAGCCGCACCCGAGTACGTCACAGGTCTTTAAATGACCATTCACTTGTTAATGAGGCTTTGTTGTATTTCACCTCTTCTTAGCGCCCCTGCATCTCCACTCAGAGTGGAGATGCAGGGGCGCTAAGAAGAGGTGTGGCGCTGCGGCCAGGGCGACTGACACCTGACGCTGTGGCTCACGGTTCGATCACCGGTGGCAGGTCAGCCCAGCACCATGTGACTCTGGGCAATAGCTCGCTTAATCTTCCCGACGGCCCCCAGCGCCGGGATGCCTCCGGGTAGATGTGCGCTTTACAAATACTGGATTTACATTTTTTTTTTACAACAAAGCCTCATTAACAAGTGAATGGTCATTTAAAGAATCGCCCGGACCCCATAGAGCAGAGTCTGTCAGAGTCCGCGCTGCTGCAACTGCGGTATTTGCTGACACTTAAAAAATAAAAAAACAAACACAGGTACGATGTCTTCAAGGTCCGCGGGCCGCCAAGGAAGGCTTGCCGGGCCGCTGGCGGCCCGCGGGCCGTACTATGAGTACCCGTGTTCTAGTGTGTCTTCATTGCGGTGAAAGGCTTTGCCGCAATTGTTTTACAATGTGGTCATATTAGAAAGAGGTTGTAGGTTAGTGACCTTTCATTTCAGGAGTTTTCCATTATTTTCAAGATATGTTTAGAGCTTCTCTTTCAAAATATAGTACTTTCTGATATTTATTTCTTCCAATGCACTTCATTCTGTTTTTTTTTAAATGCAGAAAGAGCCACCATAAGTGTCACACATTTGGCAGCTGAAAGTGACTCACAAGTACATTGAAACCATTGAAATGTTACACGTCAGCAATCTCAAAACGTGGCAGCTATGACAGACTGCGCGCATAAGAAATGAAGAGGCTGAACATTGTGCAGTGCCTCAGAAAGGAATGTGTGCTGTTGTATAAATAAGAACCACGAACTTCAAGAAAACTGTGTTATGCACTGGCGCTTTGCAGCAGTTTTAAGTTCCTAGAGTTTCTTGTTGCTCAAATGGGTGTAATTTCTGATATTTATAGGTTTCCCTCGTCTTTATTGCCTGATTTTGCTCGGGAGAAAGTGTCACTCATAGTCGTTAAATGTCACTCATAATTTCACTGAAATTATGAAAATGTCACACATAAGCAATCTGAAACCTTGGCAGCCATGCGTAATTACTCAGTGTGAGAGAGCCGGGTGGGGAGGAGACCTTCAGCCCTCGGCTGCAAGAGTGATGGCCATCCCGGCCTGCGCTGGATGCACTTCTTCTGCAACTTGACTTTCCTGCTCCTGTCCTAACGACTGCTGCAATGTGAGACTGCCTTGAATGGGTGATCTGCGTGGCAAGTAAGAGACTGTCCTGCGCGTGCCCCCTCTGTCCCCTAGAGACAGTGATACTACATCAGGACTCCCTTCCCGGGCACCGGGATAGAGAGCTCCCGCTGATCACCCAAGGAGGGGGTTAGTAGGGATTGCACCCCGTCATAGATTCTGCACTTGGGAGCTGGCAGCATTGTGGTGCATTGCCGACAAGGAGTGGGGGGCTGGGCAAGGCAGCGCCACGACTGGCCCGGTGGACCTGTTGAGGAAGCGAGTTTGGGCTGCCCAAGGAACTGATTCTTTGAAGCATAGAACAGTGGCTGTGAAAAGCTGCTATTGCTGCATGGAGATTACTCTGACCTGTGGCATGCCCGCTACCCCTGGCAATCATCATGGGCAAATTATCACACAGGTCTCTTAGCAATGGGATAGTACCCCGGGAGACCACGGAATCATAGGGCCTATGGATTGACACAGTGGCCGGAGGGTGAGCATATGACTGCAGACAGCTTTAATACCATTCTACAGGCAATATGTGACTCCCGAACTGCCCTGGAGCAGAAGATAAACGCGATGGCCATTGATGTGGGGCTGCTGTGCACAGATCATAGAAAACTTGCAGACAGTTGGAGGAAACCGAATCCACCCTTGCTACGCTGCTACCCACGGTAGCTATGCTGCAGCTCCAGGTCAACAAATTGCAAGGAGCTGTACAGATACTTCAGGAGAGGGCGAAAAGACGATCCCGCCACAATAACTTTAGGGTGGTAGGCCTGCAGGAACGGATGGAGTACCACTCAGAGGAACTGTTCATGGAGGACTGGCCACACTAAACGGTGCTTACGAACACTCAGTCCAAGTTTTTCACTGTGGAGAGAGCGCCCTGTGTACTGGCTGTAGTGACCTGTTCTAGTTGTTATGTACCAGCCACTCCCAGAGGTCTGGCTTATACCTCACTGCACACCCATCCAACACAGGCGTCACAGGACATGTGACACTGAGAATAAAAGGGTCTGGGTGCACGTGCCCTGGGCCATTTCTACCACCATCTAAGTGTGTCTGTGTTCTTATTACTTATGCATGGGGGCCTAGGGCCCCACAGCATTACATTGGCGACGAGCATGTTGGACCTGCGTGTGCAGCCACCTTGTTGTTGGTGGTTCAGGGGGAGAGAGCAGCTGTGTCGAGGGCACCCCCTGTCAGCGGGCACAGGTAGCGCCTGAGTGCCCGAGGGACGTGTGAGGAGCCCCTTGGGTGAAGGAGCTGTGCGGGAGCCCACCCCGCATCGGAGGTGACTGCCCAGTCGTCGGGCACATTTAGTATAACTTTATTGCATGATTTAAAAAACCTTTGCAAATACAAAAAATAAAAGATAAAATAAAACACTTGTTAAGTTTTATAAAATTGAACCCCGATTCCTGTAAAAACGCCCGGCCCCCCACATGTCCGAGCTCTCTTATAGGTACATTGCCCACAAATGCTAATGATGTTGATCCCTTGGGGGCATTTGTGGTCGTGAGATTATATATTAAGTCCCAGATTTAGCCAGCCTATACGCCAATCCCTTTTTTGGTAGCAGTTTTGTTTAGAGCTTTCCAACAGATTTTCGTATGTCTAAATGCCCGCAAGAAAGCTTGTCCTGCTATTGTAAAGATCCTGAAGTCTGTGTCGCTGCCTGAGGTGGCGGTCGACTTATCCCCTCCCCAGTTTTTTGCTGCATGGTCCATAAACCTTACCAGTGCACAGTTTAAATTTGTGTTCCGTGGATCAAAACATGCCAATACTGCAGCTCTACACGATCTGACCTCCTTATTGTTCCAGCCCCTCCGTAGAAGGGACCTTCTTTCCTTCAAGAGGCTTGGACACAGGCATAAAACATGAATTATGTCTTCCCTATGATGGCCACAAAGCCGACATGGTTCCTGGGCATGTTCTCTTTTCCATTTGGGAAGGTGGCAGGACAAGGGGATCACCCCTAATCTTAATTTTAAAAAACAGAGTTTAGTGCGTGCACTAAATGGTGAAGTTAAATAGATCTGAGGTGTCAACTGATCATATGAGATAAGGGTCATCCAACCATGGCTTCTTCTTGCAAGACTTGCCTTGTCTTCCATAGAGGAGAGCTTTTTTGCGCTTATTTTTGCTAGCCTTTTGAACTCGTTTTGGCTGAGGTGTAGATCCCATACATCGCTCAGGCCTAAGGTTTTTAACCCGCTTGTCAAGTAGACATGCCCCGCTAGCCATCGTTTTGTGTTCAGGTTGGCCCAAAGATGATGCGCTAGGCTACCTTCCTTTGACATCCTCAGTTTATGGCAGCTCACTAGAAAAGTCATCATTCTGCCCAGTGATTGTTTGCAGATTCCCAATTCCAGCCTGATTTGTGCCGGGGACGTATTTGGTGGTAGCTGGAAGACTGTTCTAAAGATTTTTGCGAGGATTTTATCTAGTTGGCCGCTGTCCAGTCCTTTTAGCACCTCGCTTCCGTATGTCAAAGTTGGGATGATTTTTGCCTGTGCCACCTGAAGTGTTGGAGCGAATGTTGGACCAAATAATTTCCTGTGGATAGAGCTGAGTGCAAATGCTAGCGCTGTTCCTTTCTTTTTTTGCTCTCCCAAATGACTTTTGTATCTTCCGTTGTTGTTGAAGAGGACTCCTAAGTACTTTTGGCAGTTAGTTTCCTTGATGCTTTCCGAGTTTAAGACCCATGCCAACTTCTTGGGCCTTCCCGGACGAACCGCCAAGATTTTGGTTTTCTTATTGTTTATCTGGAGCTCGTTCTTGTTTGAGTATGCGGCAGTAGCATCCATGAGCCTTTGTAGACCTATCTTAGTATTGCTTAGGAGGACCACATCTTCGGCATATAATAGGTTTGACAGCTGTAGGCTGCCTAATTTGGGAGCGTGCGAGTTGACTGTGTTTAGGGCTTCCGGAAAGTCCGATAAAAATAAATGAAAAAGTGTGGGGGCCAAGACACATCCTTGTTTGAGACCTTGCGTTGTTAAAATTGGTCGAGACAGTCTGGAGCCGTCACCAATTTTGATCCTGACCCATGTGTCCTGATGCAGTAGCTGTACTGCTCTTAGTAGTCCAATGGGTATGTTCAGTAAGGAGAGCTTCTGCCATAGCTTGGCCCTATTTACCTTATCGAACGCTGATTTGTAGTCTATAAATCCCATGTAGAATGGTCTGGTGCTAGATTCTGCCTGATCTATCAAGCAAGAGAGAGCCATAAGATTAACCATAGTGCCAGTGTCTCTTGTGAATCCAGTTTGGTTTGGAGGGATTACTGAGCGTTCCTCGGTCCATGCCCGAAGTGAATTGAGCAGTATCCCTGCAAAGTACTTCGCCTCGTTATCTATTAAGGCGACTAGCCGATAATTTTCAGGAGATTTTTTGTCCCCTCCTTTAAAGATTGGAGCGAGAATCAATCCTTGCCAAGAGGGTGGGATGGTGTTCTTTTCTAAGATGGAAGTGAAAAGTGGAGCTAGCTTGGAGGCCCAGAAGGCCGGGTCCTCCTTAAACAAGGCTGGAGGAATGCCTCCTGGTCCTGGGGCCCTATCTTTCCGACCCTTTTTGATCTGCTTTTCAATTTGATCCTCCGGGACTGTCCTGTGCTCAATGCTGTTGGCTTGGTTTTGTCTGTCTATATGCTTTTCAGTTATTGGGCCTTTATGGAGATGCTCTTCCCTGATTAGTGCTTTGCAAAAGTGATCCGGAGGCGAGTTCGCCACTGTTGCTTCGTTGCTGCCCCCATGCCAATGACCTGATTAAGGGTGTGATCTTGTCGATCGTTAAAATGACTGTACAGAAAGAAGTACCACTCGGACTCCAGTATGTTTGATGAGGCAACTTTCGGGACACAGCCTCCAAGACTATTTATAGTACGCCAGAACCTCGCAGAGTTGTTTGACCTTATGTCATTGTATAATTTGGCCCAAAAAGAGTTCCAATGGGCCCTTCTATGTTCTCTTTTTACTGTCTTTAAATGTCTTCGAGCTTCTCTCAGTTTGGTTATGGTTAGTTGGTCCATTGGCTTTATTTTTAGTTCCAACCATAGCTGGTTCATGTTTCTTTTTGCCGATCGTATCACAGGATCCCAAGAGGTCGACTGTTGGGTCCCGATCACTTTTACATGCTTTATTGGTTTTGCGTGTTTGGCTGACAACTTCCTTGCGAAATTTGTCCAGTTTGCAATTTGATCTACAGTTGTTATGCTGGTATTCGCAATCATGTGTTTTGCCTCCATTGCTACCTGCTGTAGGTTTTTGACCGAGCATTTAAATCGTTTTAAATTGATCGTAAAGCTTTCGAAAGCTTGTGCCCCTGCCTTAGCATGTTGTACCAACCTAGTGCTAAGCAGTATTTCTTGAGGGCTGTGATCGCTTTCTAGTCTGTTGCCAAACCCGAAGCCGGAAATTTGATTCAAGAGGGGAAGACTGACGAAGGTGTAGTCAATTAAGGAAGCGCCAGTTTTTGATAAAAATGAGAGGCCAGGTGGCTTATCCGGAAGGAAACGCCCATTGAGGGCTCTAAGGCAAAGATGTTCCAGGTTTCCTTGTAAGGTGCGGCCCTTCGGGTCCTCCTTGGTCCATCCGGGGTGGTCCTGCGGTGGTATGGCCCAGTCGCTTTCCTGTGATTTGGTTACCTCATTTTTTTGTAGCTCGGACATTAGCCACATATTAAAGTCTCCAGATAGTATGATATCTGCGTTCGAGGATCCAGATCTCGTTCCTAACACTGTCGCTATCACCTCCTTTGATAGGGTTTGCCTGGACGAGGAGTTTGGGCGGATGTACACATTCAATAAAATTATGGTCCTGGGCTGGCCTTTGTAGGTACTCAAAGAAATTCTCACAGACTGAAGAGATTGGGAAGAGCTTACGAGGTCCCATGAGGTGATTGCATTATTTGTTGATATGTAGATAGCTAGACCTCCGCTGCCTCTTCCCGAGAATTTCATTTTCAAAGCTGGAATGTGATGAGTTTTAAACCCTTCCAGATGCTGTGGCTCCGCGAGCCATGTCTCTTGTAGCAATATGATATCGAATGACCGTAGGTACGAGGTTGTGGCATCGTCCCCCAGTTTGTTTGATAGCCCATTTACGTTCCAAGAGCAGATCCTTAATGAGCAGGCTTCTTGGGCCTTTTGGCTATTGTTTTGTCAGCGTAGCAGCCGGGTTGAGTTTAATGATCCCGCCAACCATGACCATGTGCAGGCCTGTTCCAGACCCCTGTTTGGCGTGTGTTGGCCCACTCTTGCTATTTTTTCTTTCGAATCGGAGATGGGAGTTTTATCCCGGGCGCTCCTCAGGACCGAATAGACCGCTCTTTGTCCTGCGCTTGGGCGCTTAATGGCTCGGGTTTCCTGCAAAACATGTGGGTAGCCTGGTTCCCTGCCGGGGAGTATGGTGATGCCCCACTGTTTGAAGGTTTCCGTATGCCTTAGGATTTTATTCATTACCTCTATCGAGCGCCAGGAGACCTTCGTGGCTTCATTTGTTTGACCCTGGCCTGATGCAATGAATTCTATCGAAGTAATATCTTGTGATGTTACAGCATTCGACAGGCCAATTGCTTCTATTAATTTCATGATGTTTCCACGGTTTAATATGTCGCAGCTGCCTTTAGCTTGTACTCTGGATAAAAGAGCGTGAAAGTTGTAACTCCATGAGAGAGGACCTCAGGAGGCTCAGGTAGTGTCTCCGGCCCTGGCGTACAGTCCATTGGGACAGTTACTGCCAAGGGTCCGAGGGTTGCCTCCTTCGTTGCTTTGTGCGCCGGTGTGGGAGTCGACATGATCAATACTCTAGGGCTCTTTTGACTCTTTTGGTTTGCGCCTAGGCTAATTGGTGCTTCGCCTCCCATACCCTGCGCAAGTGTAGTAAAATTGCCCAAGTGATCTTTGTGCGAACAGCTGGCTTGGGCCTGATTAGGTGAATTGCTGCTACCAGGCAGCTCTATTAGCCTGGTGCACCTTTGGCCCTCTGCCCTTGGCAAAGACTTGGGATCCGAGAGTGCCAATTGAATGTTAATAGTTGGCTCTGTTTTCCCCCCTTTTCTCGTGTGCTCAGGGTCGACCCCGGCAACATCCTTTTCCTTCTTGAGAGGTGAGGTGCTAATCTGGTTTTGTTTGACGTTGCCAGGTGAGGTTGTTTGGTTCTCTGATTCCTTGGTTGCCTCGTCTGTTCTTATTTGATCTTTGTGGCCGGTTGAGGCTGCTCGTCTATAGGTGTTGAACAGTGGGTAGAGACTCAGATCTTGCTTAGACCGGCGAATCTTGTTGCGACCTTTCCGCTTTCTTTGTCTTTTCCCCTTGCCGTTGAGATCTTCCATGTCCTGATCTAGTTGGGATGGTGAGATGGGCTCTGCTTTGCCCGCGGCTAAGGGTTTTTGTAAGTTGTTCATAGTGCTGCCGGTGGCCGATATTTCCGGGGATGATGACATAGCCCTGGTTGCGGCCCCCCTAACCTTTGAGTTTGCCGCCACCTTGTCTTTATTGACGGGGCGTGTGACACCATCTTTTGTACTTGGGAGGAGAGGCTTTACATTTGTAATTTCTTTTAGGTCTACCATCAATTTTGCCATCATCTCTGGTAGCGTACTTAATTCTCAATTATTGGTGAGCAATCGCATCTTTGTCGCTGGAGGTCAGCATCCGCTTGGGCCCGTCTAATCAAGTTATTTAAATTTGTAATTTTATCGTCTATGTTGGCGACGTACACCGCCAGTGTGTTCAAAAGGCTGATTTGTATGTCCATTTTATTGGCTTGGTAAGTCATGGCATCAGCTGACCTCTGTAAAATGTCCAGAGCTGTAGCCCATGCCGTCTCCTGTTTGAAGTCCTCCTTCTTCCTCTCGTTAGGGACCGGTGAGGGCCTGGTATGGTCGGGAGCGTCTTTGCCATATGATGAAAGCATGTTTTCCCATTCTTTTGATTCTAAGAAGGAGAGATCCCTCTCCACTGCACAAGCGTCCTCCTCGCATAGCGAAGGCCTAGTCCAGCTCTGCCCATAATGTAAGCGCTGGGCAAGGTCTCTTCCGCTGTCCCCCCAGTGTGGTGGATGCTCTTGTGATACAGATGGTGTAGTAGCAGAAGTGACCGCTCCCCCTTCCGTTGTATCGCTTGTGCTGCTCTTTGTGCCCGTCTTTGTTGGTGGATCGATGTACTTAGAAATGAGGTCTGAGCTTGCGTGGGGGAAGGCTGCGGTGTTGGCTGCAGAGTCACTCGTTGCCTCTAGGTATGTTAATGCGGTTGTAGTATGAGTGCTCCCAGCAGCAGCCAAGACTGGAGGTGGAACCCCTAAACTGCTCAACGTGGTTATGTTGGGGTCACCTTCCCCCTGTGCTGGTTCTGGCACTTCAAACTTGCTAGTGTCTATGGCTTTGTTGGTTTGTGGCTTGCCTGTCTCAGAGTTGCCGCCTGAGCTGCCCTTGGAAATGGTCACTACGGGGCTCAAAGGAATAGGTAGTCCCTTGATTTTTGTATTACTCGAGAAGACAGCTGACCCTGCGTCTTTTAGAAAGGCAAATTTTGACGTTATTTTTGGTTGAATGCTAGATGATTTGTAATGAACGAAGCCAGCTTCCTGCGAGTGCAAATGGGAGGTGCTGACTGTAGTACTTCCAGATGCACTTGGCGACAGGTCGAGTATCCGGTCTGTGACGACAGTAGATGTCTCTAGCTTGTCTCTCTGTTTCCTTTTCTTTTGTGGGACTGCGCTCCTCTGCTTCCCTGATCGCATCCTTTGCTTTGACCGGTTTTATAGCAAAAAGCCAAGGTACCCCGTCTTGGGCCTTCGAAGAGTCCGTAAAGACAGCGTAGAGGTTGCGAGTGGACCAGGCACACTGGAGTGCTGGAGGGATGAGGATGAGAGCAGGATTCACTATTGATTAACTGACCGCGTCCAGCACACGCTGGACCGTTAAGGGTGGCCACTCTCACTTTTATTTCTCTTCCCCCAGCTGTCAGCTACCTGCGCCCTGGCAGCTCTCTGTTGACTGACTATTCTCAGCGAGTCAGTCGCGAATCGGCACTCGGCTCAGCGGTCGCATGCGGCTGAAGCAGGTAGCTGATGCAGGTAGCTGATGCAACTGATGCGGGCAGGAAGGATCGGGAGGGGGCAAACGAGCATGCAGGGATGAGCAGATTTGTGAGCGAGCGTTAGTGTGCAGTGGCAGTGGCAGGTCCCGCTCTAGCTCCGAATGCCGGTCTCCCCTGCCTCACCTGCCTCCCATCTTCAGTCGCTGGTCTCTGGTCTCCTGCTCCTACTCCTGCTCCGTCACCGCTCAAGGCCAGACACCAGATTCCTCTGCGCAGGAGCTCTTTCCCCAAGGGAAGGGGGCGGCGAGCGAGCGAGTCCCGCTCCCGCTCTAGCTCTGGCTCCAACCCCTACTCCAGTCACGGCCAAGGAAGCGAAAGCGACTCCTCTCCCGCCGCCTCTCCCGCTGCTGCTCCGAACGCTCCAAACGCTAAGCACTGAGCACTGAGCACGAAGCACGAAGCACCTCCTCCTGCTTCCTCCTGCGTCAGTGCCGCAAAGCTCTCTGTGCCTTCAGGAACAACGAAACGTCGGGCACATGGTGAGCCCCAGTGAGAGGAGATGAGGCTAGCAAGAGGAGGGCCTGCAGCGCAAAGGCTTATGATGTGCCTCTCCCTTCGTGAGGCGAGCGGACCAATCGGCATGCAGTGTCACCACCCCAACGAAAGTTATAAGGGGTAAGCAACGAGTTTCCCTGCCACAAGAGCATTGCATGCCCCCCTCACCCCTCACCTGCAAGACCCACATTGACTCACCGGAGAGTGAGAGGGCTGGCCGCCGTGGGAGTTTGCCTGCAGGGAGAAGGTAGCCGGGGCACCACGGGATCCTCTGCCCCCATCGCACTGAAGGCCAAGTGCCAGGTCTAGCAGGCGGCCGATGAACATGCTGCTCCGCCCGCAGGCGAAGAGAGCATGTAGCCGGCAGAGGTAGATGGGCCCGGCACGCAGCCGGTGCTCGGGAGGAAGCTGGCGATGTAAGGGCGGGGTTGGTCAGGTGCCAGCATGAGGTGAGCCCCCCCAGCAGAGTGAACAGACAACGGCTGGAGTGCCGCGTGTGCGGCCATACCTTGAGGACGGTGAAGATGAAGTGAGTGGGAGGGCCGCTGTGGAGCAGACGCAGCGAGGGCCTCGCTCACAATTGGAAAAAATATATAAAAGTATACATTTACCTGGACAGCGGGAGCGCTACTGGCAGCAGGAAGAGTCCTGAGGAGGTGCTTCCGCGGAGTCGAGCACTTCCGGCTGTGCCAGCGTATGGCAAGGCCCCCGCGAGGCCCGTGAAGGTGTGGAGAACGCTGTGAGGGGCTGAAGGTGCGCTGGTGGCAGCTCAGCCGGGTAGAGTCTGTGGCCTGGAGGCTGAGAGATCAGAAACGGTGGCTGCGCCACCTACAGATAGCGAGAGGCACAGCGGCCTGTCCAAAAAAAACAAAACGTGTGCATAGGACAGTGCAAGGAAAACGTACAGCAACATAGGGACAGCTGCTGAGGCCCATAGTTAAAGGAAACAAGAGGGGAAGTGAATATAAAAAAAAGAATAACAAACTGGAGTGATATACACCCCCAAAACTGGTTAGTGCCATGGAAGCTGGACAGATGGAATCCCAGCCAGCAAGTGAGCCCATAAAGGAACTTCAAGAGGGAAGGCTCGGCAATGGTAAATAGAGTATAGAAAAGTGGGCTGCAGCACAGGAAGGGCAACCACCCCAGTGAAATTGAGTGAGGACACCGGCTATACAGGAACTTGGAAGGAAAAGGCTGCCAGGGCTGGTGAGGAGAAAGCAGTGACACCTAGTGGCCACAGGTGGTCACTGCAGCAGGAAGGACACCAGTGAGTATTGCACTTGGACAGCAGTTGTGGTACAGTGCAACAGGCCCCAGGCAGCAAGTCCCTGAAGGACTGAAGAATGGGCGCTGCATGCGCACCCAGTGGTGAAAGGACGCCACCGCAAGTGGAAGAAGGAAGAGCGCAAGCCACCCAGCGCACGAGTACCATCAGACGAAGGATGGAGAGCGCAAGGAGAGAAGTTGCGCCGAAGATCGTACCCTAGACCCTGACGATACGGACTGGAGCAAGACGAGGACCTGCAAGAGGTCAGCAAAGATGACCTGCAAGAAGTCAGTGAAGAGGACCTGCAAGAGGTCAGTGAAGAGGACCTGCAAGAGGTCGGCGAAGAGGACCTGCAAGAGGTCGGTGAAGAGGACCTGCAAGAGGTCGGTGAAGAGGACCTGCAAGAGGTCAGTGAAGAGGACCTGCAAGAGGTCGGCGAAGAGGACCTGCAAGAGGTTGGCAAAGAGGACCTGCAAGAGGTTGGCGAAGAGGACCTGCAAGAGGTCGGCGAAGAGGACCTGCAAGAGGTCGGCGAAGATGACCTGCAAGAGGTCGGTAAAGACGACCTGCAAGAGGTCAGAGAGGACGACCTGCCTGAGGTCAGAGAGGAAGACCTGCCTGAGGTCAGAGAAACCGTGCCCTGAGAAGAGGTCAGAGAAGCGGTGACCTGAGAAGAGGTTAGAGAAGCGGTGACCTGAGAAGAAGTCAGAGAAGCGGTGACCTGAGAAGAAGTCAGAGAAGCGATGACCTGAGAAGAAGTCAGAGAAGCGGTGACCTGAGAAGAAGTCAGAGAAGCGGTGACCTGAGAAGAGTTCAGAGAAGTGACGACCTGAGAAAGGTCCGAGAAGATGAACGAAGAGCGGTCTGTTAAGATGACCGAGGAGAGGTCCGTGAAGAACCCCAAAGAGAGGTCAGAGAAGAAAGACCTGAAATCAAAGAATGAGGACCAAGGATGCGTCGTGAGAGAAAGAAGGTTGTGACGACAGGTCTGGTCACCGAACGAAGAGAGTGCATTGTCCTAGGGGTAGGACAGGGCCAGGGAGACCTGTGTAAAGTGCACGTCACATGGAGAGGCCTGGTCAGAGAAGACGAGCAAGAAGAGGGGACCAGACCGCGTCACAAAGTGAAAGATAAGAGGAAATTGCATGGCATGAGGCCACTGCAGAAGTTCAAAGAATAAGAGAAAAGAAGAGAGGAGTGTGTGATCAGAACACTCACACACCGCAAGATCGAGGACGACTGAGTGCAAGAACATCTGGAAGGAACCACAGCACATTGGTAACATTGGTGGCGCCATGAGAAGTTAGCTGTACAGGAGTCTTTGCAACGCCAAGCAAACCTGGTGACTGCAGAGGTGAGCAAGCTGGACCATTTGTGACATCCACCTTTGGGGTCGAACGGGAGACTGGATGGTGAGACTGCTCGGACATTCTGAAGAAGATGATCCGACCACTCCACACCAGACCGTGGAGATCCAAAGGGCAAAGGCCTCAGGGACGCCGGTGAGAGCGGGTCCCGCCATGAGAGATGAGCCGCTCTTCTGCAGGTTCCCAGGAAGACGAAGATCTCGTGTTCCAAGGCCATCCTGTGAAAGTTGGTGCACCAAAGTCTAGGAGTTATCCTATCAAGAAACAACTACCCTCAAGGTGGAGCGACGGACTTGAACGTGGGACTCGTAGCGCTTCCTCCACGAACCTCGAGGGTGGCGTTGGAGTGACACGGCGAGGGACACCCAGTCCTGTGGAAGCCTAGTGAGATGGACCTCCGGGACATCCTGTGAGAGGGGAATACCCGTGAGAGGGGCATCCTGGTGAGAGAGGGATGTTTGCAACTACTCCACCATTCTGCAGCAAAGAAACAACAACAACCAAGACTGAACTGTGAAAGTGTAACATCTACCAGATTCACTCTCAATCCACCTGCAACATCCAAAAGAACTGTACATATAGAGACTTGAGTGTCCACTTCCACACCTCGAGTCCAAGGAGGACCGGATCCTCAGGGCACCACTGAACTGTGCCAAGCAGAACTGGTGATCCTAGCTGCAGTTGTACCATAGTCTTGTTTCTGCAAGCAGCTGAACAGACTCAGTGGAAGTTTCGGTTATTGTTTTATTCTCTCCCATAGGTCAGACTTTGTTGTTCCAGTTTGAATCAAGTTTGGGAGGGATGTAGTGACCTGCTGGTCACTGTTCTAGTTGTTATGTACCAGCCACTCCCAGAGGGCTGGCTTACACCCCACCCCACCCCACACCCATCCAACACAGGTGACACAGGACATGTGACCCTGAGAATAAAAGGGGCTGGGCGCACATGCCCTGGGCCAGTTCTACCCACCATCTAAATGTGTCTGTGTCCTTATTACTTATGCATGGGGCCTAGGGCCCCACAGCCTTACACTGGCCACGCCTGCCCGCTGCTTCCCCGTGCCGGGTGCTCCGCCAAGATCATTGGTGGAGAGGTTGCTGAACTAGAGAGACTGGGACGATATTCTGCAACAGGCACGGCCCACAGCATGTGGGACATGAATGGTCAGAAAGTACACATTTTCCTGGATTACACAACCACGGTGCAGAGACGACAACAAGGCTTTCAGGCAGCCAAACAGGATCTGAGAGCAATGAATATACCCTATTGTTCACTCTACCCTGCTAATCTGAGGCTCCCATCGAACAACAAGACAGATTTCTTCTCTGCTCCAGACGAGGTGTGGACCTGGCTAGAGGCTGAGATCCATCACATCTCTGGGCTTCGCTCTCATGCCACAAGACCAAAGAGCAGACGTCTGCCTAGACCCCGTCAGCTGAGTCTGCTCACTGGGGCTTCCATGATAAACGTGCAGTGGCAGAACAAGAATCCTTAATCGTGGACATCCACACGATAAGGGAGAAGGAGACTCCATCGAGATCTAGTGACGCGGAAGGAGGCACAGAGGCTTCGCTCTTGGATGGCCACGAATCGCTGGCAGACGGCCCTTGGTTACTCCTTGGACAGCAGATGATTATATCTGATCTGGTCTAACGCTTGAGTGCACTGCACGGTCGGTCCCCATGAATACATGGTGATTTTATGAAGGCACTGGTGTATAGATGCTAACATTGTGATGATGGCAGCGAGCTTACTAGTGCACCATCACAGGACCAACTCCCGACCCCCCAGGATGCCAACTGACAAGAGCACGCAAGTTATGGTTCAGTTGTTCATGTTGCTTAGGTTTTGTTTGTTTTGCTGTCAATTGCTCGAAGCATGTTGGGCTTGAATCGGGGTATGAGAATACACCCTCACGCAACTATTTGACATACACTCGGACCTGAAGTATGCACCATGACAGCCATCCTCCCCCTTCTCCCCGTAGATATGGGATGTCACCTTGATAATACCCTGCCACACGTCGAGACATAAAAATTATATGTAAATATAACTTCATCACTTGGAATGTGAGCGGTTTGAGGTTCCCCGGCTAAACGCCGCAGGGTACATGCTTTCCTGAAGCACCTACACGCATATAGCCCTATTACAAGAGACGCACATGACTGGTGTGGCGCTGCACAAACTGGGGAAATGCTGGAAAAGTAGAATTTATTGGACTACGTACTCCGCATACACAAAAGGTACACTGGTATGGGTTGCCCCAGGAGTGCCGCTTCTAACACACCAGACTGAGATAGATGCTGAGGGGGGGATACACCGTACTGGAGGGGATGCTGGATGGGATGGACCTCTCGATAGCTAGTATATATGTGCCTAACACCAACCAACTGCAATTCCTGGACACCTTATGCCCTCATCTTGCCAGAACCATTGACATGCACAGGGTATGGGGAGGTGACTATAATCTGGTCTTAAACTGCGTCCTGGAGCACTCACTACCAGACCTACCGTCCACTCCAGCCGCACCTTTGGCCCGCGGCTTCAGACAATGGAGCACGAGATGGGTCTGTCAGATCTCTGGCATGAACTTCGCCCTATGACGCATGAATACTCTTACTACTCAAGTGTACATGGCCTCCATACATATCTGGATAGGATAATGAACTCCATTTCATTGATACGATGCATGCATAACTCAGAATATCTATGTCGCATGACTCCAATAACAACCTCATCTTGGAGACGCTAACTTTAGGAAGTACTCCGACTGTCATACCGACATGGCATTTACAGCTGAACACTCTGTTAGACCCCCCACTTAGAGTAACGATCGGAGAGGCAATTGATAACTATTTTAGAGAGAATGAAGGCACTGCCTCACAGCTTAACATAGAATATTACGCTTTCAAAGTAGTCATACGGGGATATGCATTAAGATCGCCTATGGGGTCAAGACAACAGTTGTGAGTGAACTACTAGATGTAGAACGACGACGCAGGGACCTGAAAAGGACAGCAGTGGAGAACCTGGGAGACAGACCACGACTGATATAGCTGAGAAAAACACCTACAACGCTTGCGTTGCCTGCACTATGAAGAAAACCTCATGCGACAACATGTGGAAGGAGACTGTATGGGTAGCCTATTGGCTTGGCTACTTCAGTTGGAGACTCCACTGAAACCCATAGGTGTCATCTGACTTCACACGGGCCATATAGCCACAACTCAGAAAGACATTAACTTTGCATTTGTGGAATATTATAAATCTCTCTACTCAACTGCAGAGATCCCACAGAGTGCTCACATTTCTTAATTTCTAGCAAGGGTCCAAACACCGAGACTCAGTGCAGACCAGGGCCTTGGAGGAAGATCTGAAATTGCAGGAAGTGCATGTGGCCATAGACCAACTAGCACGAGAGAAGACCCCGGGAATGGATGGACTTCCCCCTGAGTTCTACACTGTATACTGGTCCAAAATGACCCCTAAATTACTTCACATGTAAACAGAGGCACTGCAAGCAGGTCTGCTTCTGGAGTCCAGAAACGAGGCCATTATTGTGGTGCTACCCAAGCCTGTTGGAGACCCTCTAGATGTCCGGTCCTACAGGCTGCTCTTGTTACTGGCTACAAAATATAAAATACTGAGGAAGATTGTTGCGAATAGGCTGTTACCTTACTTAGCACAGTTAATGCAACCAGATCAATGTGGATTCATTCCAGGATGTAATACACATGTAAACATCTGACATCTGCTGCACATAATGGACCGGGTGTTTGAGGACCCTGGAACCCCATCTGTACTGTCCCTAGAAATTAAAAAGACTTTCGATACCCTACTGTGGCCATACCTGTCACGTGTTGTCAGTGATGGGGATCGGGGATAGCTTCTTGGAGTGGATACACTTACCCTACTCCCATCCTCTAGCTAGGGTCCGCACAGGTAAAGTTTGTTCAGACAGGTAGCACTTCCAACGAGGTACCCAACAGAGATGACACTTGTCCCCGATCTTGTTTGTCCTTGCACTGGAGCCGTTGGCCTCTTTGATGTGAGCAAGGGGCCAGAGTGGGGAATTTCTTTGGGGGATAAACACCATGCGGCAGCATGGTAAGCATTAATATTCCCAAGAAACCTGGAATGATCGCTGTCTCTTCTAGTGCCACTGCTGTAAGAATTTGGGCAGGATAAGGACTCAAAGTTAATTGAGAAAAGTCCTGCATGTTCCTGCTGAAAAGGCCATTGATGGCAGATAGACCCTCATATCTCAGGGAAACACTATGTTGGGAACCCGCCACTCTGGGTATTCCGATTCATCATACTGACTTGGACCTGAAGGGCGGTAACCTTGACAAATATTTTGTGGGGATCCGCAACACACTGCTGTTCTGGATCCGACTGCCGCTCGGTCCCTTCGGTCGTGTGGCTATTATACAAATGGTGGTCCTACCACACCTATTGAACTTCTTTATGGCCCTACTCTAACATTTACTGAAGGAATTCTTTATGGACTTGTGCTCCCTATTTTCAGAATTGATATGGGGGACCTAAAGTAGACACCTAGCGCTTGATAAGGCCATGCATCCACTGTGCAATGGTTGAATGGGAGCAGGGCCGGACTGGGAAACGAAACCGGCCCTGGCAAACTGCTCGCCTGGCCCCCCTGAGGGGTTTGGGGGGTGTGGCTGAGCTTTTTGCTAGGGCTGGTTTCGGCCGATTTTGTGACAGAGGGCCGATATTGCCGGCCTTCGGTAACAAAAACAGCCCCCCAGGGGCCCAAAACCGGCCCCCACCCTAGCGGCCCACTACTGCCCGCTACGGCCAGTCTGGCCCTGAATCGGAGTACTGAACCCAGTAGTCTATTATATAGCTTCTCAGCTAGTGTGAATGATGCAATGGCTAGCAGTAGGGACCAGTCAGCAACACCAGGACCTAGATCATCTACTACTGGAAGGGACTCTCCTGAAATCACTTTACGAGTGAACCTAACCAAGACACAATTACCCTAGGGCAGTAAGGGTCATTAAGGATCACTAAGAAACTGAGGGTGATATCCCTATATTCCCCCTATCTCCCACTATGGGCACTACTAGGTTTATCAGACGTGGCGAATTACGCATGTGGACACAGAAGGGCATTGACACACTGGGTGACATATACGCTGATGGTAAACTATTTACATTTGAAGTGTTAGTAGATGATTTCGGATTGCACAAAGGAGAGTTCCTAACCTTCACAGCAGTGCATGGTGCACTTCATGGCCACACTCTGAGGTTCTAACACTATTAGTGACACACAGGACACAACGTAGGGCACTGATGTGCATTCATCGCACCCTTGCCCCCAATTTTGGAACCTGATTGGATCTCCTGAAACTCGAATGGGAACAAACACTTGGTCACGACATCGGACAAAGAATGGGGAAAATATTTGAATATACTAAAATGGTGAATAGGAACCCAGAAAGCTACCTAACACGATGGCTGTATGCCTACAGGGACATTTCCTGAGACCGAAGTTGGTCAAACATACCTCCAGGTTCTTAGATAAGATACTGCTCAAAGGGAAGCGGGCAATACCTATGCACTGGAAGGCATCGGAGCCCCATCAAAGGTGTACTAGTTATGAGAACTAATTAAATGGTGAACGGTAGAGATAAATTTGCTGACCCACATTTATCAACAGACGAGGAAGGTATCTGCCACCACTAAATGGAACACATTACTCCTGACATTACAGGCCAAGTCTGATGATAATAATGTGGAAAATGTTGGTTCTGTCGGGTACAGAATGGATTCTAGGTTTACTGAATAACAATACTCAAACCTTTCAGTAATAATCAATGAAAAGCGAAGAGGAGAAAAGGCAAATACCATGAATCAAAGGAACAAGAACAAAAACATACCAAAATTAAGTCAATCAAGGTCTGTATTTAAGGATAAATCCATATGATGTTTACATTTTATGGTGTCGAAATAAAATTAACAGGCTGTCAAAGTTCATGAACATACAATTTGTTCCAACGGCGCAAGTGATATGGTGAAAAAAGGTGCGAAAAAAAGTGCTGAATGTGAACAGGATATATACAGTGCTGTACGAAATGCTGAAACTGGTCATTCAAAAGACATCCATCCCTTGGTACACAAAGCTCTGCGCCGCTTGGGGTTTTAAATTTCCTTTTCACGTGGGGCGGAGAAAGTAGGGTCAGGATTATCACGAGCACGTCGACATTTCGACCCAATGGGGTGCGCGATTTACTAATAAGCACAGCGGGTCTTCCTCAGGACAAGGTGATACAAGGGACTGTCGTGTAGTTCCTATATATCCTATACAGGACCTGCGCGTTCGGATAACATAAACTGTGGGTTTGGTTGCAGACTGGTTCCGAGCACCCCCACCGGATACGTTAGCCTGTTTGCATTAGCTAGCTCACAGTGCCACTAGCATCTCCTCTTATCGGGGAGAGAATAGTTTCTGGCAACCTCAGAACATGACAACCATGATCCCCCAGGATCGTGGAAACAATATACTACTTTTCGCTCAATCACTCGTGCTTACTTAGTTTGTCTCAGAGATACACAGAATAAACAGTCTGGGCGTTTCAATAAGTATTTATTGAACAGTTGTTATTCTAGTGTAGCATAGATGAGCTGCAACAACCATCAGACAGTATCAGAGATATATGGTTAGCAATACTACAAAAGTAAAGGGATGGTATAGTTCTACCATCTTGCAGAAATCATGAATATATACATGTACATAAAACACATGATAAAAAGGGCAACCTAAAAGTGCGTACTCCTGCAATGCCTCCCTAACTAGATGTACCTAAAATGTACCTAAATGTACCTAGCATCTGTGTAGGTGTTATGCCAAGAATCCCTCTAGGATCTAGTCCACCCCATTACCTGAGAGTTAGAGAATGTGGGACCCCGTCCTGGTCTCGAGTTGGACACCCCGCGAGGGATGTTAGACCACTGCTAGCTGGAGCGTCTGCATGCAGGAACCTCAGCGTCTCTGGTCAGTGTGTCATCCGGGAAGTCACGGTCTCCTCTGTCTGTCTAAGCAAGACATGATTTATATATACCCATAGGTCTCCCCAGGGGTCTTACTTTGCTGTGTTACTGTGTCGGCCTAAAGGATGATGTCGGGCTTGAACTTTAACATAGATATTATACAGGAGATGTTTGTCCTGCTGTGCTTCCAAGAAGTCTCATGCATAATGTATGAGTTTCGAACCAGGGAAAAATCCGTGTTCTGAATGCAGTGTTGTATCTAGGTAAAAGGTCAATCCCTATGAACCGTTATGTATGTAATGTAGGGAAGGATATAGGTGAAAGGTTGCAGTGTTACCTGCGCCTATATAGGGTACCTATATGGAATATAACACCCACTCCTCTTCCGACTGGACGACATATGTAACCTATAAGTGTACTACCATTCTAACTAGACATTGGTTAAAACATTTCTTTCTAAAAAAGTTTTAAAACGTCTAAAAAAAATTCTAAAATGATTTAAAGAAATGTAAACAGAAATTGTTGCAGGCCCTAGCTCTAAAAAGTGTCCGTTGATATAGTCCGAACCACTATAAGCATTAGAAAGCCATTCATGCCCAAATAAATGAAAAGGGAATGTCAATTTTGTCTGAGTTCCAAATTGAGCTTGTTAATAAAAAAGGGTGAATTACTTCCAGCACATGACGAGCCAAAATGAGTCAATTGTTTATGTGTCCTGGCTGGTAGACGCAACACTTTCGTTGCTTGCTTCCACAGTAGACGGCCCCTGTAACACCTCGCAGAGTACGTCAATAGAGCACAGATGATGTTCTTCGCTGTCCACAGCCAGTGCAGGGGCAGCCTGTGCGCCGTCTAAAGCCTGGGTGACAGTGGAGGAGCCGGTGTCCATACCAACAGGTGGAGTTACTACCTGCGGTGGCTCAAGGAATGCCGCCATCAACATAGGAATACGCTGAGGACATTGCAGAACATGGGCCGTTATCGGGTCCAGTAGAGCATTCACTTCTGGTTGCGCACATGATGGGAGTGTTAAACAAAGGTCTAACACGCATTCTTCTCCGCAAAACAGGCATCGGAGGACAGGTAAGATGCAGTCCATCCAGACTGGTCGAAATGACAAGAACCAAGATGCACTTAGTTCTCTCAGGCGAGGCGTTCCTAGATGTTGTACCATTCGGTCACGGTATTTACGCTCCAGGAGTGCTTTTTCCATCTCCTTGGTGACTGGGACGTCCATTGCGTAGCAGAAAAATAACAATCAGGATACCTGCTATTAGAAACAGGATCAGCGGAAGTCCTCCAAAGATGCTTCCGAATACGGAGTGTATGAAGTTTGGTATAACTCCAAGTACCGTCTGAAAGGTGCTTAGAAGTCCAGAACCTATGGTCTTAAATAGGTGGACAATGCCAGTCGTATCAGACGGTTGTATGTTGGAACAACGAGTTCCCCAACCACGACTTCCCTAACAACGAGGTCGCAACCACGACCTTGTCTAAACCACGATTTTTTTTACCACGCATTCCTTTACCACAATTTTTCGTGGTAAAGGAATGCGTGTTAAAAAAATGCTTTCCAACTAGTACCCCGATCCCCCACCCCTTAAAAATGAATTCCCCCCAGCCTAAAAGTAAACACGATCACCCACACACACTAAACTAATTCCCTCCCACCCTAAAAATATACTCGATCACCAACACATCCTTAAACCAAACACGATCACGCACACCCCCTAAAAACTAACCCCAAACCCCTAAAAACTAACCCCAAACCCCCCCAACCCCTGCATACTAACACCAATCTCCCCCGCCCTCCTAAAACTAATTCCCCCACTCTAAAAATAAACACGATCACCCACAAACCCTAATAACTAATTCCCCCTTCCCTAATATTATACACGATCACCCACACACCTAAAAACAAACAACACCATTTTAACTAATTCCCCCACCTTAAAACTAAACCCCAAACCCCTAAAAACTAAACCTAAACCCCCACCACCCTTACCTGTTCCTCGACGATCTCCTCTGCGACGCTCCTCGGAACTCCGCCCTGCCCGAACACTAGAGCCGAATCAGCCTTAACCACGCACATGCGTGGTTAAGGCTGAGTCGTCGTTCGAGCAGGGCGGAGTTCCTTTCGTGACTCCGGAACTCGTTGTTCCGGAGTCGTTGTTCAGGATGTTTCCCGTATCAGACATGTTAAAGATACGATTCACCATTTCTACAAAATGGAAAGGGCAGTTTGTATTAATAAGCGCCTGTATCTCAGCTGAAGACCTTGCGATCTTGAGTTCAAAAGTCTCTCGAGCGGAGGTTAAGGGCACAGACTTCTGTACAAGCATGGCTTTCATTCTGCCTAAAGTATCAAACCGTATTAAAGAAACATTCAGTGAAGGCCATAACGGCGCCTCCCTGACTGTATGTTTCGGTGGAAACAATACTTGCATACAACAAGTAACCCTGGCGCTCACGGTTACCAGATATGCGATGCCCGGGAGCATTCCACAGCAGCCTTGACTGTTCAGCATCAAGTAACTCCCATTCGAAAGTATCCCAAATGCTGGAGTAATCACTGCAGCTGGGGCATCTCTCAGATGACAGGACAAGTTCGCCACAGAACCATTACAAGCCCCGTGCAGTAGAATGTCCTGACATATGAGCGATCCACTTAAAGTGCTCTCACAGTTTGTACCACTGAGAAACACTTCTCGATCCCCACTCCGGCATCGAAATCTGTATGGTAATTCCCTAGATTCCTTAACCCCTTGACCGCGATCGGAATTCCGCTCGTGTGCTGGACATTCCGATCGCGGGTGTGGTCGTGACGAGCTCAGCTCGTCATGCGCACAGCGCTACCGCGCAGCATGACGAGCTGAGCTCGTCACGCGCATCGAAGGGGTTAATGTACTCCTTACCCATTTTTTCATATTTGCCTGCCTGCTTTTGTTCAAGGCAATATTGAAACTGAAAAGTAGTGACCGGTAGAGTTATGTGGCTATGGATTAGCCATTCTGTGTGTGGTGATTCTGCCACTGTGAATGGTAATCTATCCAGTTTTTCGAGACGCAGCATTGTATATTTTGCTCCCCTTTGTACCATTTCTATCTGTTTATCTGTTAGATTGTATTCAGAAAACAGAGATGTACTGTTGATAAAATGCCAAGGCACATAGCCTGCACGCAAAGATTGCAGCGTCCAGCTCAATAACATTATAGAACGTAACTGAGATTGCCCGTGTTGTAATATGGCCAAATCTTGTTCCAGAATGTCTATCGCAGAAGATACAATGTTGCCTAAGGAATATATCCTGGAGGTCAATGTTGTTAACCCATTGTCTACCACTGCTAGAGATTTCTCTAAGTTAATACGGTCTATTTCCCGTATTCTTTCTGCGGCCTCTTGTTGGGATATTTTCCAATTTTCATTGTAGGCAGCATAAATGCCAGCATATATGAAACGTTTTTGGCGTGGTTTCCTGGGACCTAGTAAAAAATCCCTTAAGATCCATGTCTTGTGTGAGTAAGGATAAGTGTTGTTTCACCTCTGTGAGTGTTGAGGTTTCTAGCCAATTAAGGCACAACTTCCCAACACTGTATGACGTCACTAGCCCTGGATGTTGTCTCTGTACATAGCGCGGATCTGGCCTATGGATTGTGAACCCTTCGGTTTTACCCATGAATCTTTCCTGACAACCATTGGTGTCTGTGGGCCAAATCAACCATTTCTTCCAATCGGGGTCTGATCTATTGTATTGTATGATGTCATCTAATGTAATCCCTGTTTGTGATGTTTCGTTTCCCTCGGTGTTTGATGGAGTCGGCACTCGAAGTTTGTTCAAGTCTTTGTTCTTGGCTAGTCCAAGGCAAGACGTCTGTTGCACTGTCTCGTTCAAAAACATGATCTGCTGAGGGATGAGACATGCTCTAAACAAAGCTTCTAACCCCTGCACCTGCCATTCTCTAGTATCCCAGACTTATTTTAAGTCTATGGTGTCTTTCCATAAGTCGTAACCTTGTTCAGACAACTGGGCAATAAAGGATGCAGAGTAAATCTGTTTGGTGTTTCTTAACATATTTTTCTGTGCTGATGTTGGTGCAACCTTATAATAATATGAGGCTGGGTCAGAGATATTAAACCCTGAAAAATATGGAAACTTCTGTGCAAATGTTTTTGAACTGCCTTTTGGCGGTGTTGGACAATGTTCCCACTGATGGTTTGTGAACACATTTCTAGGATTAGCAGATTTATGCAAAAAATGATGACCATAATGCTGATAACAATACATTGATTCATAGTCTGATGTGCCTTCCAATGTTTCACTATTGGAAAACGCAGCAGATTTTTCCAAATCAGACAACATGTTATTAACAGTTTCAAAATCCCAATCATCGGAAAATGTACTTGAGGTAATGATATCACAATGATATTTTAAATAAATGTGGAATTTTTTTAATTTCCATCGGGCCAAATATATCGAAATCAACCTTGTCCCACACTATACCATCAGGTATAGGAACTGCTGTAATGTTCACTGACGACAAGGCTCTTTGTTCTCGATGAGGTGATTGATGTGGTTTTAACATTTAGTTCACTTCTTGGGCAGTAGAGATTTGCCGAATGTATTGTCCACTAATAAGCATGTTAAAAACTATAACTAAGCCTAACCAGAAAAGAAAGAAAAGAATCCCGGAAGTTACCCATAGTTCTACCCATGGTGATACCAGGTAAGTCTTTCTAAGGAAGTTCATAAAGTCTTTAACTTGCTGCTTGCATAATTTTTGGGCTGGCGTCGTTTCAGGTTCACTTGGATCCAAAGAAAACGTATCAAAGTTCATGAAGTAGCCAGAAGCAGTTCGATCAATTGTTGGAATTGCATCAGGATTTGTTGAAATCGTTCTTTGCTCTTGTCGAGGTATGTTGACGTAGACGTCTGTATTTGGTCGAATAGCAACTTGTGCGTTATTTTGATTTTGAAGTCGAACTTCAGGTTCAAGGGGAACGAGTTCCATGGCATTGTTGCATAGTCCATCATTCGTACAGTTGACTCTTCGAACGTGATGAGTCTTTCCGTTTGAACTTCTTGTATTGTAGCGAGAGGAGGGCGTCTGCTACTTTGGAGTCCACGTGGCCTACTGCTCAGTATCGACCACATAGTGTGGTTTGATTAAGTCGATTGAGACAAATCTTTTCTCCTTTTTTCCGGCAAGAGGCGGTAGAAGTACAGTTCTTGTTCCTTCAATTGCTAGGACCGGTACAGGTTTTCTGTAGGATGGCCCAAATTCTTTCTTGTCCGCTATCTTCTCTCTGACCAGATCCCTGACTTTTGGGATCCAGACAGGTCTTGCCGTGACTGATTTGACTTCCCCAGTGGCGGTCTGTTTCAGGTGGACGTTACTTTGTTTTGTCCTGGATTCATTTAGTTCCTGTAAAACAGCCAAACGATCATGGATGTCAAAAGGCTTTTTATCCACCACTGCGCCTTTACAATCAAGATCAGGTACCCACATTCTTGTCCCAATTAGGACCTCATATGGAGTGACACCCCCTAGAGAACTTCTTGGCATATTGTTAATGACCCGCTGGACCCCATAAAGATGTTTTACCCAACTTTCACCCGTGCCTAATACTCTAGCTGTTAAAGATTGCTTTAAGTCTCGTTTTTTTCTCTCCACGACCGAATTTACCTCGGGATGGTACGGAGATGAGTACCGCAATGCTACACCCAAACTTCCCATTGCCTCCTTGTAAGCCCGAGAGCTAAACGCAAGGCCCTGGTCAGAATGTAGTGTGCTAATTGCGTATGTCCCTATGAAGACTCGCAAATCTTTTATAACAGTTCGAGCGTCAGCCGAGCGCTGGGGCCACACCCATAGGAATCTCGAGCAGGAGTCCACTGCTACCATTATATATCTTTTAGCCCCATCTCTTTTTAAGGGGCCGCTGTGGTTTAGGTAGACACACGCTAGTGGTTTGTCAGCTATTAACAATGGTGTCTGCGCAGGACGTGTTACGGTGGAACCCTTCATCTGCTGACAGATGTCGCATTTCAAGACATAGGGGGATATTCTCAAGAACGTGTGATAATTATCGCAAAATTAGCTTAACGCAACTTTGCACATCGTAGTCTATCGCGGGAAAATAACACTGTGTTAACGTTGTATTCTCAACCCGGTGGCACCATGCGATAGTCTCACGATAACGCGCCAAATGACCGCGTTAAAATTAACGCAACGCCGGAAAAATGCAAAACACGAACGCGAAAAAAGTTGCGATGCCCCAAATCGCGATAAAAAATCAGCGATAACCAGCGACAGGCCTGCAATTCCCACGCGTCATGCGGGAAAATGCACCATAAAAGCAGGGGAAAAAAAGACAAAAATAAATAAACTGCGTAGCACCATGGATGCACCCTGACCTAGTGCAGAGGACAACGTGAACCCCACAAGCCCCACAGACGACCAGCAACGAACCTCGGGGTCGGGGAAGGGCACGGAGAAGAGGAAGACGGGGTTCAGTCCGCAGGAAAACCGGATCATCGTCACGGAGGCGATAGAACACTACCAACAACTGTTCGTCACCTCCACTGTGTCATTGGCAACACAAACGGAAATATGGCAGTCGATCGTGAACAACGTGAATGCAGTCGGAGTGTTGAGGAGGTCAATGGAGGAGGTCAAGAGGCGCTGGCATGAT
This sequence comes from Calotriton arnoldi, assembly GCA_963921515.1. NCBI lineage: Eukaryota > Metazoa > Chordata > Amphibia > Caudata > Salamandridae > Calotriton > Calotriton arnoldi. Next base: position 2,871,449 of record CAWUFW010000128.1, on the reverse strand, counting down.
GTGAATAGCCAAACCAAGCAGAAACTTGCTGCCAACCGGAAGGCAGCAATGGCGACTGGAGGTGGGAGTCCTGCGCCACAGGAGGAGCTGGATGAGCTGGAGGAAATGGTGGCCACAGTCATCAGTGTGGAGACGGTGCAAGGAGTTGGGGGTCCGGACACAGCTCGATATGACCTGACCCAACAGCAACAGGGTGAGTAACGACCAGGGACTGGGGCGACGGGGGGAGATGGGCACAATGGCACAGATGCACAATTATGTGTAGCACACTGCACACCCACAATGATTGTGGAACATGTCCCTGATACCCTTGGCACACTGCAGCACACATAGAAACACCAAGTTCGGCCCCCGTCCACTATGTGCACAAAGGGGCCCCCCTCCCTATCACCAATCTCACAACCTACCCATGCACATGTGCTGAATCCAGCAAAGCAGCGGCTCTGTGAGCCACGCTGACAATGCAAGTGACACTGCATGATCAATAGCATGGCTTCAGTCAAAATACATGACATGGTGCACGACACGACACTGAGGTGGCCCAGTGTGGATCACGTCCTCAAAGGAGCAGGTCACACTCTGACACATCCACGTGCACATACAACCCCTGATGTCAACAACACATCTGCAGACAAACAATGCACAAGAGTACAAAAACCGTCCAAGAGCACAAATGACCCAAGTCGCCAACATCTCAGCACCTTAAAAGCACACAAGTCAAAGGCACACCGCCTCAAAGGGATAAGGGGCCGCTAAATCAGAGCTGCAGGTGCAACTCTCCCACAATGCAGCACACACACATAGCAATCACAGCACATCAACATTGATGACAATGTGGTACAAAGTGCAACACTTTCACTACAGAACAGAGGACACAATTGGTGCCGCTTGTGCGTAGAAACTGGCCAATCACATCTGGCAAAGCAGGAAACTGTGAGATGATAATGTACGAGTACAACCTCACATTCATCATGTAGTCGAAATGTCTACTGTCTCCCATCAAATAGCCAGCTCATCCAAAACAGTCACAATGTACATTGTCATGCAGTCTGTATGTAAACATGTACAATGCGTCAACATACATGGAACACACTGTTAACCTGCATCTCCCCTTTACATTGCAGAGGGACAATCAACACCTCCTGCAGAGCAGACCAGACATCTCTTCAGTGATGATGAGGAGGCCCCCTGGCCATCTGCTCCGACACCCTCCAACGGCTCGTGGACAGCCTCCGCACCCCACCTCCAGGAGCAGGGCAGGCCAGCTGCATCGAGGTGACCCCACCCCCTGCACAGCCCACACAGCAGGAAGCATCCACCACCACGGCTGGCTCCCAGCACCTCAGGGAAAGACACATGGCATCCCAACGCCGTGTGTTAGACTGCCAGAGGGGGCTGGCTGAACAGGTGCGGGTGGGTTTCGACCTCATGGCAGCCAAACTTGATGCCATGCGTGGGTGTATGAGTCCCATCAGGGACCGCTTACAGTCCCTAACGGACACCCACAGTCTGTTCCATGCTCTACAACAATCCTTTGCTGACCTCGCTGGAGCCATTACTCGGATACAAGAAATGTCTAGCCAGACAGGCTCCAGCGATGACAGCACAGAGTTGGCACAGATGCGGAGGACAATGGAGAACATGGAGCGGATGCAGGCTGGAAGGATGGCTGCCACGGCTGTACACCAGCGAGATGTAGCTGGGATCTTCCATGCCCTGCAGAACCTCATCTTGCCATTGCTGCCACAGAGCCTGTCCCAGATGACTGCTGCAGGAACTTCGACACACACATCTCCGCCCCCTGATGTGTCAGTGGCATACAGTGATGCAGCCATACCACCTCCACCACCTGATGTGTCAGTGGCACACAGTGATGCAGCCATACCACCTCCACCACCTGATGTGTCAGTGGCACACAGTGATGCAGCCATACCACCTCCTCCACCTGATGTGTCAGTGGCACACAGTGATGCAGCCATACCACCTCCACCACCTGATGTGTCAGTGGCACACAGTGATGCAGCCATAACACCACCACACACACCTGACACAGAAGACATATCAGAGGACTAAGATGTGGATGGCAATGACTCTGTGTGAGAAAGGAGGTTGTAGCATTCATCCCCGCCATATGGCCTGTTCCTGCTTGGTTCAGCCCTCTGCATCATGCCCGGGAACAACACCTTCCACTGTCCCCCGAAACACTCTGCGACATTCACCTGGACCCCGACATGGACTGCCATATCTGCTCTGGTTACCAATGACAGCAATCAGGCTGCGGACTGAACTCTTCCTCTTCCGATAAATTGTCATTCCCCAAAGGACTCTGGTTGGCCCTCCACTGGGCAACCATGTAATGTGGGGTTTGCATGGCCATGTACTGCTCCAGCTCCGACACTCCACAGAATGTGAATAAAACATTCCAAATCACACAGATGTGTCATGTCTATGTTCAATCAAGTATAAAAGTATGGATGAATGTAGGGGCATTGATTGCACAAAAAGGTACACCCTGGGAAATGACATCAATGCGCATGTTTGACCCTGACCCACATGGCCAATTAGATGACTGTGAAGGTGTGAACTAGCTGTGGCCTCATTGCTCATGAACAACAATCTCGCAACCCCCCAACGTAGCCCCACGTCCATGTATTAAATGGGGCTGTGTGTAAAAATGTCTAATTCGGTAGCAGGCCTAAAGTAGTGTCCCCCATCACATGTGACAACAGACCATCTCTTCGCATACCTACTCACACTCAACTGTGTGGACACAGCCTGTTTTGATGGATCACATTGATCCACATGGCAAGAAGTTGGATACCATACTCACATTGCTGAAGACATGTAAGAGCACAGGTCTACCAGCAACTATCCCAACCACAATGTCTGGCTCACAGAGGTGGAGCTGGCAATAGGGTCTCACCCCTAAGTGAAATGCGTCAGTCAGTCCCTCCCTGTGTACGGACAATGCTCATTGAGGAACACGATTTGTCATTCTAATCAACACTCATCACAGTTGAACACTAGTGAAGTGGCGTAGACTTTATTAGCATGTGCGTGTCAGTACGGGCAAGACAAGGGCCACAACATGCAGACCAATGCTTCAGACACTAACAGGCAGCATGGGAACATGTAGAGGTGTAAGAAATGGGGAGGCAAAAATGAACACCAATCATTACGGATGGCAACGGTCTCAGCCCACCTTGCCTTGCTGGACGAGTCATGTGATGTTTGGCGTATGCTCATTGCCCCGTGTCAGGGGACACGACTCACAGCCCATGGGATCTGCATAGTGCTGTACCACCGGACTGCGCAGACTGTCTGCTCTGCTGACAGTGAGCAGGTGAAAGGGTCCAACAAGGTCACATGTAGTACTACATTGCCATGTGTGTACTCTCCCTCCAGCAGTATGTCAGATTTAGGAACCCTGCCAAGTGACGCTGTGCAGCTCCGCCCATGGCACTGCCTCACCTTGCACAGGTGTGTGTGAACACGCGTAGGTGCACGCACATGCATTCTGAGTCCAGGCGAATGCAGCCATGTCAACTGTTGTGGTGGGATATGTGACCATTTCTCCAAGATGCAACAAGGTGTTGGGACCTGTGCTCTGGGTTACAAGCAGTTGTGGCTGCAGGAACGTAGTTACTCGTCCATGAATGCGAGCGCAGCTTCCTGGGCAATCAGTTCCAAGAGTACGTCGTTGTCGACTTCAACGAACACGAGGGCGAGCCAATCCATTAACTGGTCCGGACAGATGTGCTCCGTCCACGCCGTTTCACCAATCCGCAACACAGCCCAATAGGGGAGCGCTTCGATGTGGTCACTGCACACGAAGACTTGTGCAATCTCCCATGCCCAACTGCCAGCACATACGCCAAATATCAAGGCATCTCATGAACGGGTATCACGGTTACACTCCTGGTCGTGGGCCAACAGGGGGCGCACACACAAGTCATAATCCAGTTCAGCTACCATTGTGTTGGATAGGCAGACATCCATGGGCCACTCGAATATGCATGATCGACAGTGGAACCAGGGCTGAACGCAGGTGACGTACGCAAGACGGAAGCTCAGACGGTAACTTATGCGCAACACTGCCAGTGGCAGTGCCCCCAACAAATGCAGCATACATGCACGGTACAGTTCCACGTGACAGGGGTTGTGCATGTGCCCGGGATGTTCTGCCATTGCGTTGGTGGCTCTCGTAGAACCGGCACTCTTCTGACCTGCGGCAGTTATGTGGATGATATGCCACAGCTCGGAGCAATGAGTCGTATGTGTGTGCAACGTTTGGACGTATGGGTTGTTGTGTACGTAAGTGTCAAGGGCATTCCATGCAAGAGTACCTCGAGCAAGGACGTCTGTGTGTGGGGTGTGGATACGTTGGTCTTTCATTAGCGCTGTGCGTAGTGTGGGAGTCGTCATCATCTGCTATGGTATCTCTCTCAGGGGGTGCCTGCCGCATGCAAGACCAAGGTCGGAGGTGCAGATGTCCTCCCGCCTTATATATTGAGACAAAGGAGCTTTCATCCCTAATGTTAGTCTGACTACTGCTTGCATTCTGGAAATGTGATTTGGCTTTTGTGCTGCATTTGGGGCTAGGCCTTAGGCTTAGGATGCACCAATAGCGATACACACACAACAGTTGGCATCTATGTGCCAAGAGCCTTTCTTTCACTGTCTCTCTCTCCCTCTCTTTCTCTCTCTCTCTTTTTCTCTCTCTTTCTCTCTCTCTATCTCCCTCTCTTCCTTTCACTGTCTCTCTCTCTTCCTCTCTTTCTCTCTCTCCCTCTCTTTCACTCTCTCTCTCTCCCTTTCTTCTCTCTCTCTTTCTGTCCTTTGATGAGCGCATGACACACCTTCTTATCTTGAATTTTGTCTTGCAGGCTGTGACTTACAGATTGTCCAGAGAAGACCCACCATGACTCTTCCAAATAGTTGTTTTGAGTTAAATTTGAATAAAATGATTTGTTTGGAAATTCAGAGATAAATGATTGATTCTCCTTTTTCGGACCACATGAATGTTAATTGTTGTAATTGTGCGACATCAGGCGAATTGTTTTGTTCATGATTTCGTAAAGTTGGTGTAAAATATCTTTGTCCGGGGGGGCGGGGGGGGAATGGGGGTGGTGGCGGTGGGTGTTGTCTCCCTCTTGGGTGTCCGAGCTGCATGATCAGTAGCTCCATGGCATCTGTTGTTCTTCTGGTGTGGCTGTGGGCTGGGCTCCCATTTCTGGTGCAGGCTATCGTCCGACTTAATACCAGGAAAGAGCAGGTGTTAATTCCCTGCTGCTAACGCGCCTTATCGCATGTTTTGTGATCTTATCGCCGATCTGGCTGGTTGTTGAGAATGTTGCGAAGTGGTGTTGTCGCGGCTTTTTGCACGGGAACGCCTACTCTGCATCTCATTAGTGTTAGTTGCCGGTGTCATCCGTGGCGATGTTTTTTGCGGCTGCTATCGCAGGAAAACTGGCGATATCGGCTGTTAGCACCAGCTTGTGAATAGAGCGATAAATCTATCGCCACTTTGGCTGCGATAAAGTGCCGCTAACTCGGCGATAAGTCCTTGAGAATATGCCCCAGAGTCTTTAGTCTGCTTTGTTAAACCAGGCCACCAGTAGCGTTGTTTCAATAAGGAAACAGTCGCCGTAACTCCTGCATGAACAGAACCTATCCCTTCGTGTGCTGCTAGTATTAAACCTAACCTACGATCCATATTTGGAATTACTCTATCCCCCACTCCAGGAATCTGAGCAAAGGGAATGTTATTGGCATCTAACTTGTAGGAGTACTTGAGTGGAAATCTTTTTGGTACTGCACCGCTGTTTTTGCTTGAAGCAATAACAGCCACCATAATCTCACCGTCTATTCTCGTTTTAGAACGAGTGATTGCAGCTACGGAAGCCGTACTTACAGCCCCCTTTGCAGCTTCATTAGGCAATGAATTCCCTTCAACGTGAACGCCATCACGCTGATGACTCAGTGTGTGTATCACGTGAGTCCTTGGTAGTTCGGATTTCAACCTCACTGCCTGTTCCCATAGCATTTTATGCTTAATTGTGCCACCTTTTGCGTCTTTGAACCCGTTTTGAACCCAGTTTTCCAAGTATTCATTGTAAGACTGCACACAGTAAAAAGAATCACACACAATTAGTGTGGGGAATTCTCGATCCGTATTTACAAGTGCCAGTATCAATGCTTTTAATTATGCCAACTGTGCCGTGCAATCTCCTAGAGATTGCATTTTAGTGCAACTCGGATGGAACTTTCCATCCCGCATTCGACCTTTAACTATTGCACATGCTGCGCTATATTGTTGCTTACTCCCTATGGCCGGTCGAGCAGATCCGTCAGTGTAAATGATATATTCATATTGATCCAGAGACATTATTTCATTAGTTAGAGGATATTCTTGTTCGTATTGCAGGAATGCTTGGGTCTTTAAATTTGGGTCGTACCTGTATTCTACATCTGTTGCAGTGAGAGAATTAGCCCATTGTATCCATCTTGGATGTAAGGCTTTAGCGTTAGGAACGCTTGCCTTTGTCGCAGCCTCTAAGGCTGGAACCGAAGTCACTACTATTATTCGTTTCCCCTGAGCCAGTGCTCGTTCTCTCACTACAGCAGTCTGTACCGTTGTTAGAATCTTTTCAGTGGATGCGAAGCGCATCTCAGCATTTGTGTACAAATGTGACTTGTATGCAATTGGTACTGTCTCACCTTCATTATATGTTAGATAGGTGTACCCTGGTTGACCCACGATTATACGGATCACCAGGTTGCGTACGTTTACGCGTGTCTGTAAGTGTTTGGAAGCTATCATGTCAGCTTGTAAGGAACGAAGTGTATCTGTGTGTTCCTGTGTCCAATTTCTGGCTGAGAAATCAGGTTTAATTAAGTCGTAGAAAGGTTTTACTCTTTCTGCGTAATCCAAAATGTATGTTCAACCAAAATTTAGGAATCCCAGTATTGATTGTAAATTTTTCAGTGATTTCGGAAGTTGGAGCAGCGCACATTTTTCTAAAAAATTGGCTGCCAGGCTCTTTCCTTTACTTGAAAGTTCGTATCCTAAAAACAGGACACTGAGGTGGGCAATGTTTGATTTTTTAAAGTTAAATTTGTAGCCCTCGGATGCAAATCCCAAAATTATGGTATTCACTCTGTTCAAGTGTTCCTCCAGGTCATCCTCCGTCAGATAAATATCATCCACATAGGACAATGCCTCTTCATCCAAATTTTGAAGTAACTCAGTTACTCTAGCCGAAAACAACCCTGGGCTGTTCTTATACCCTTGGGGGAGTCGCCGAAATTGACGCTGAGACCCTAGGGCTGAGAAGGCTGTTAGATACCTGCTTTCAGGCGCTATATTTTGGCAAACAAATCCATTTGAGATATCAAGTGTTGTTTTGTATTTCTTCCGCACAATGGTATTTATTAATGCGGCACTGTGTGCATTCTGAACTGCAAACGTTTTAGTGCAAGTGTTTAAGTGTCTGTAATATAAAACTAGACGATATGTATTGTCAGGTTTCATGACAGGAAACAAAGGATTGTTCATTTGAATGGTGCAAGTTTCAATCACCCCTTGGTATTCAAGTTGTTCTAAGATCTCCCTAACCTGTTTTTTAGCTTCTTGCTTTATTGGATACTGCCTCTGTGCAGTTGGAGTATTTTTTAAAGGAATAACGTGGTGGGTTGAATCCCCATCCCATCCAACATGGTTTTTGTATAATGCTGGAGCCTGGGCTACCGCCCACTCCTGCGCATATGTGTGTTATAAATGCCTGGGAATGTGGTCTGAGAATGCTGGCATAATTACTGTTTCTACTTTAGGACAGTCCATGACGAATGCTAGCGGCCAATCTTGTTCATCTAACAAAATGTCATAGCCAAACGTTAGGTTCTCCCAAAAGGGGCCTCTCACTTTCCTACTTTTGTCCCCCTCCATCTGGAGCGTTATTTCATATACTTTATGTGGGACACTTACTCTAGTATCAGGTGTTTCTACCATGATGTAATCATTCAAGTCTGCTGTCATCAGAAATTCCATAAGGTTCTGGCGAGCTATTGTTATTTCTGCCGCACTGTCTAGCATCGTCAGAGCCCATTCCTCGTTCAGTAGTCGAGTCCTCAGAATTCTGGGCATGTCTGATCTTTAGACCTGCAACTTTCTTCTTTTTGAACTGTGGCTTTTGCTTTGGCTTTTCTGCTTTTTTAGAAGTCTAATCTTGAGCGTACTGCTTGTCTCTGGACTTTGTACGCTCTTCTTGTCTTTCTGACCGTCCTTCCCTCTCAGAGTTTTCCGATGAACCCTGAAAGGAACGAGAGGAACGTGTATCAGTATCCTGATACCTGTCAGGTTTCCTAATATTATCCCTATTCCTAAGGTTGTACCTCTTTTCGGAGGGCTCCTGTGGAGGAGATCTACCTTGGGATTGAGATCTGTTTCCTTTAAAGTTTTGTTGTTTTTTATTGCCCCACTTCTTCTTAGTAGAAGTAGGTGTCTGCTTAGAAGTGTCCTTTTCAGGACTGCCCATCAGTTGTGGTTTTAAAGCTCTCCCACCCAAACTGTCTCTGCCTAATTCTGCAAATTCAGTTTCAATTATTTTGGGTAGTTCGTGTTGTTGATCTAACGGACTGAATTCCCCTAGGCGTTGGCGGATTGCCACTGAAGCTGCTTCCCCTTTAATATTAGCTAGTATTATGGCTGATACCTGGTCATAGTTACCTAGAACCTTCATTCCTAAGTTCAGAGCAGGTTCTGCTCCGTACTCGTTTTGTGTTTGTCTTAATACGTCTGGTACCACCGCTAATGAAGGAATACCATGAGTCCTGGTATAAATGGCAGCAAAGACTGTACCCCAAGTGGTACAATCTTCTACTTGTGGTGTTATCCCCATGGGCAAGCAGATTGTTAGCATTCTGTGTTTTTCATACGGGGTAGTATTTGGGAATACTGCCTCTAGCTGCGTTATTTTCTGAGCTACCCAGAATGGCATTTGTTCACATTTAGAGGGCATTTTACCCATCACTGCGTGTAATGTTTGTGGTGTGATTTTAGTTGCTGTACCCTGAAATTGAGTTCCATTTGTTGCAACTATTGCTGGTTGGACAGTGAAAGTCCTCATGACGAACTGCGTCATGTTTCTATAGATTTTAATTAAATCTTTGTGTTGTATGAGTAAGTCTGCCTGTGGCATTGTGTCAATGTCAGGATGTGGTGTGTAGGCCGCTAATATCGGCCATGTTGCCCCTTCTCCTCCGAGAGGGCCTAATCTTACTCTTCTTCTTTTGTGGGGTAGGGCGCCTTTAAACCAGTATAAGTGTTCCTGGTACGTGAGTGGAATCTCTATGTCCTCAAACGGACCATATTGCACTGGTGCATCTCCTTCTGTGTAAGAGTGAAATGTCTGTGTTCTTGCATCTGCTGCTGGGAGTGTAACCCACAAATAAAATACCTCTGTTTTGTTTGATTCGTGTGCCTCAATCACGAAAGCTACTAAGCCACCCCTAGCTGATAAACCATTCTCTAAAAGTTTCAGGGTGACTGTATGTCTGAATTTTTCTGCAATCGGAATTGCATCTGTATCCTCTTCTCCTGTTGAGAGCTGTAGATTTACTCTTACGTCATCTCTGTCCTCAGTCATTTTGTAAAGAAGAAGCTTGTTCAAGGGAACTAAGATAAGGTTTTTATGCACAATTTTAGGAACACTGTGTCCTTCAAGCTTGATTAACCAACAGCTAATAAATAGGATTTTGCCTACTCCGCTGTGGCGGAGTTTTGTGCCCACCCACTCCAGATGTCTCTGGTGTTTTGTGAGTAGGGTCTCTGAGAATAGCGCGACTGAACTACTCAGATTCTACTGTTAAATAAGTACCCAACCAACGTTGGCAGCGCCATGTCATGTAGTTCCTATATATCCTATACAGGACCTGCGAGTTCGGATAACATAAACTGTGGGTTTGGTGGCAGACTGGTTCCGAGCACCCCCAACAGATACGTTAGCCTGTTTGCATTAGCTAGCTCACAGTGCCACTAGAATCTCCTCTTATCGTGGAGAGAATAGTTTCTGGCAACCTCAGAACATGACAACCCTGATCCCCCAGGATCGTGGAAACAATATACTACTTTTCGCTCAGTCTCTCGTGCTTACTTAGTTTGTCTCAGAGATACACAGTATAAACAGTCTGGGCGTTTCAATAAGTATTTATTGAACAGTTGTTATTCTAGTGTAGCATAGATGAGCTGCAACAACCATCAGACAGTAGCAGAGATATATGGTTAGCAATACTACAAAAGTAAAGGGATGGTATAGTTCTACCATCTTGCAGAAATCATGAATATATACATGTACATAAAACACATCATAAAAAGGCCAACCTAAAAGTGCGTACTCCTGCAATGCCTTCCTAAAAAGATGTACTTAAAATGTACCTAAATGTACCTAGCATCTGTGTAGGTGTTATGCCAAGAAACCCTCTAGGATCTAGTCCACCCCATTACCTGAAAGTTAGAGAATGTGGGACCCCGTCCTTGGACACCCCGCGAGGGATGTTAGAAAACTGCTAGCTGGAGTGTCTGCATGCAGGAACCTCAGCGTCTCTGGTCAGTGTGTCAGCCGGGAAGTCACGGTCTCCTCTGTCTGTCTAAGCAAGACATGATGTATATATACCCATAGGTCTCCCCAGGGGTCCTACCTTGCTGTGTTACTGTGTCGGCCTAAAGGATGACGTCGGGCTTGAACTTTAACATAGATATTATACAGGAGATGTTCGTCCTGCTGTGCTTCCAAGAAGCCTCATGCATAATGTATGAGTTTCGAACCAGGGAAAAACCCGCGTTCTGAATGCAGTGTCGTATCTAGGTAAAAGGTCAGTCCCTATGAACCGTTATGAATGTAATGCAGGGAAGGATATAGGTGAAAGGTTGCAGTGTTACCTGCGCCTATATAGAGTACCTATATGGAATATAACAGGACAGCATGATTTATGAAAGAAAGGTCTTCAGGGAATGGTCCACCATAGGTTGGACTCACAATGACTGTGGTAAATTCCTAGATGGTGATGAATCGCATCAATAGAGCAGCGTCGGTCTGTAACTCTCCGGCGCCGAGAATGTTACAGAACGATGCTGCCCTATTGATGCGATGCATCACCATCTAGGACTTTACCTCAGTCATTGTGAGTCCAACCTATGGTGGACCATTCCCTGAAGACCTTTCTTTCATAAATCATGGCTGTCCCTTGTATCACCTTGTCCTGAGGAAGACCCGCTGTGCTTATTAGTAAATCGCGTACCCCATTGGGTCGAAACGTCGTCGTGCTCGTGATAATCCTGACCCTACTTTCTCCGCCCCACGTGAAACGGAAATTTAAAACCCCAAGCGGCGCAGAGCTTTGTTTACCAAGGGATGGATGTCTTTTGAATAACCAGTTTCAGCATTTCGTACAGCACTGTATATATCCTGTTCACATTCAGCACTTTTTTCGCACCTTTTTTCATCATATCACTTGCGCTGTTGGAACAAATTGTATGTTCATGAACTTTGACAGCCTGTTAATTTCATTTCGACACCATAAAATGTAAAGAACATATGGATTTATCCTCAAATTCAGACCTTGATTGACTTAATTTTGGTGTGTTTTTGTTCAGGTTCCTTTGTTTCATGGTATTTGCCTTTTCTCCTCTTCGCTTTTCATTGATTATTACTGAAAGGTTTGAGTATTGTTATTCAGTAAACCTAGAATCAATTCTGTACCCGACAGAACCAACATTTTCCACATTCTTGTACACCCAGGTTCTGAGGGGCACTGGGTCACCCCATTATACTAGATGCAAGTCTGATGATAGTCACCCATGATTGAAGAGCGCTAGATACAGCATTTACCAGATGATGGGACTTTTGCATGCACCAAACCACCCCAGTTCAGAAGGGGCATAGCACACAATCATGCACTGCGAAGGGGATGTGGTAAAGGATACTAAACACACATGCACAAGAGATTAGCTGGGGTGCCGTACAATGTTGGGAAAGATAACAGTGGTACACATATAGCGGGAACTGAGGCTTAGTGGGAGAGTGTATGTGGGTCAAGTTGAAAATATTTTTATTTTGTTTTTTACAGTGCATTTCTATGTTTTTTATGTTATTTCCTAAATCTGACGTCCCTGTAACCATTGTTTTTTTAGTGAATTTCAAAAGTTTTTTAAATTTAATTTCCTAACTGTAACCTTTGAGAGTGGGTGTGTGAGTGGCTGGATGGGTCTGTGAGTGGGTGTGTGAGTGGCTGTATGGGTCTGTGAGCGGGTGTGTGAGTGGTTTTGTGGGTATGTGAGTGGTTGTATGGGTTTATGAGTGGGTGTGTGAGTGGCTGTATGGGTCTGTTATTGGGTGTGCGAGTGGTTTTGTGGATGTGTACTGGCTGTATGGGTCGATGACAGGGTGTGTGAGTGTCTGTATAGGTCTGTGAGTGCCTGTATGGGTGTATGAGTGGGTGGGAGTATTTTTGAGGGTGTGCAAGTGGGTGTGTGAGTGGATTTGTAAGTCAGTGAGTGGGTGTGTGAGTGGCTGTATGCGTCTGAGACTAGGTGTGTGAGTAGCTGTGTGGTGTGGCTGTGTGAGTGGTTTTGTGAGTGGCTGTGTGGGTGAGTTTGAGAGTGACTGTATGGGTCTGTGAGTGGTTATGCGGGTAGGTGGGTGTGTGAGTAGATGTATGGGTATTGGGTGGGTGTGTGAGTGACTTTGTGGATGTGTGAGTGACTGTATGGGCATTTGAGAGAGTGGCTGTGCGGGTGTGTGAGCAGCCACGGCCTGTGCAGGTAAGAGCGGTGGGGCCGGATGGGGGGGATTTTGACAGACGACCATGATGTAAAATGAAATAAATAATTAATTTTCCCTCGTCGTTTTATGTCGAAATCCCCCTCCCCCACCCGGCCCACCACTCGTACCTGCATGGGCCGCTGCTGTCTGTGAGTGAATGTGAAAGTAACAAAATGGGTGTGTGAGTGGGGGTACAAGTGTCTGTGTGGTTGTGTCAGTAGCTGTGTGAGTGATTGGGCCACAACAGAACCTCACAAGGCCCTTTATCCAACAAGAGGCCACCGTTTTGGGCAGAATGTCTACACAACTGGAGTACTTTTTACTGGTAAAGGTAAGTGCTACCTTGTTGGGTGAAGGGCTAGTGCATATTCTATATCACAGCTGCGTAATGGTCCATAAGGAAATCTCTCCAATGACCTTGTGTGCGTTTCGGCAATGTGATTGTTCCTCGTGCGTCTTCATCCAGAATTCTGTTATAACATGAATTCTCGTATATAGAAGATGATGAGACTACAAAGAGGTAAAACTCCACCAAACAAGGGTACTTACTCGTAACTATATAGAGCAGGTGGATCTATCTTTGTTTGGTGGAGATGTCCTCATATTCGGCATTCTTGTGCTTTCTCCACATTGATTCCCCAGTTCTGGAATAAGTTGCCGGAAGGCCTCCGCAAAGAACCAGCACTTCTGCCTTTTAGGAAAAAATTAAAAACCATCCTTTTCATAGAAGCCTGGGGCACAATCTTGGCCTAGTTAGGGCGCACTGCTCAGTGGAGCTGCTATGGTGCCTTCTCTCACAGCGCTTAGAGACCAGTTGGTGATATGCGCTTTAGAAGCTCCAATTAACATAACATAACATAACATCAAGAACGCATCACTAAAATTTGCAGGAAACGCGCTGGGGGGCCTTTTGGTAAGCTGTCAGTCATCCTGGCAAAAGGCGGGAAGACCTTTGCATACTACTAGGGTGGATGGGGCGGGGCCAAACGGGCGAGGCTTCCTGGTGATTTTGCACTTTTGCACACTCGTAGTAATTTAATGGGAGAACTATGGACTCTGCTCTCACCAGAGGAAACCAAGAAAGAACCCACTGTAACAGTCACTACAGATTGAGCTCCGATAGATCAACAATGCATTCACCTCCCATGTGTCCGCCCTACCGGGGCTGATTTGGGCTCAGGCTCTGCTACTTGATGCTGGGTGCCCCGGAGCCCACCCAGGGCACCCAGTGTGCAGTGTTGGGGACCTTGGGGGGAGCATTAATGCCACTGAGTCCCTACCAGCTCCCCGCCTCTATCAGCAGCAGGCATTGATCCCACAAGCAGGGAGCAGCAAAAAATGCTGCTCCCTACATGCAGGAGCAATTGTTCATCTGTTTTCCTCTCTCAGCGGGCGGGAGCAGTTTTCCTGCTCGCTGGGAGAAGACTTACTGTTTGCTCTCGCTTGGCGGGAGCTCTCGCTTGGCGGGAGCAGTCAGAGCTCCCGCCAAGCGAGAGCAAACAGCTATGTACCTGAGGTAGACACCCGGATACATAAGGAGCCAGCACTGGGGGATGGCGGTCCCGAGGGACATTAATGGCTCTGGGAGGGGGGGCGCATGGACCCCCTCCTTTGTTATTACAGGGCCAGCCCCAAGTATGAGGTGATCCCCGGGGTTGAAAGCAGCACCCCTCCCTTTGAAAATTTGGCCAAGCCCTGGGAAGGTGGTGGTCACCGGGCCGTAAATGGCCCAGGAGGTGGGCTGCGTGGCCCCCTCTCCCTTTTTCATTCGTCAGCCTAGCCCCGGGGAGGTGGTAGTCCCCGAGGAGGTAAAGGGCCATGGAGGGAAGTCTATGCGGCCCCCTCACTTGATTTTAATGTTATTGGCCTTGTCTCGGGGAGGTGGCGGTCCCTGGGGCAGTAAATGACCAGGGGAGGGGGGTTGCGTGTGCCCCCTCCTCAAAATTTATATTCAAATTAGCCCCAGGGACCAGCTCCACCCCGGGGCTCAACAAGTGTGATAGACCACGCTTTTTTTTTTAATTTTCAATTTAAAAAAAGACCTCACCACGAGGCCTAGGGTGTCTGTTTATTACTACCCTGCCCCTTCTCTTTTTTTTGTTTACCTTTTTGTTTGGGACACGTCTGAGTCCCAAAATGGCTGCAATCACTTACTGATTGAAGTGATGGCAGCCAATCAGATCTCAGTATGAGATCTGTTGGATTCGTGGAGAGTCCGTGCCTTTAGATATACAAATTTGTTTTGTATTTAATACCTCAAAAACTACTGAAGGGATTTACACTAAATCACAAAAAAGCACTCTTTCTGGACCAATAGCTAGCTTTCTGCCAAATATGATGTAATTCCCATCAGCAGTTCGGGCTGTAGTAGTGTCTAAAATCCCTTTGGGAAATTGCATGGTGAAAACACAGTTTGGGACCCCACATTTTTTAGGCCGCTGCTTGAGGAATTACCCTTAAACTTTCAAAACAGCAGGCTGAGTGAGTGGTAAACTACTTTTGAAAATTGCGTGACGATTCGTCACACGGTGTCAAAGTTATTGGCAAAACAAAAAATGTTTTTCAGATAGAAACTAAGGTGTCCCCTTCCTGCACATAAACAATCATAAAAAAATGACGTTTTGCAACTTCTATGTGTGCTGCATTAAGCACACCTTCCTGCATATAAACAATCATTTTCCTCAACGCAGGCACCCTTGCACTATGCAGCTAAATTAGCGCCAGCGCAGGGGGAAATGCAAGGCTGCACCGTATTCTTGTCAATACGGTGCAGCCCTGCATTTCAAAAGTGGCAGAGCACGGCGTTAAGCCAATGAGGCTAACGCCGCGCTCTGTCACCTCTTTGCAAATATGTCCCTAAGTCCTAACTATAACTACCTACTGGCGAGCAATATATGGTGTGTGACTGAAGCAGGAGAGTCTGCTGAAATGCGTTACGCTGTTGTTTGAATAAACTGTGCAAAGAAAAAAATGCCCGTTGTGTCAGTGCCTGTTTGTCAAGAAACTGGTGTTGAAAGTCTATATATATATATATATATATATATATATATATATATATATATATATATATATACATACACACACACACATATTCAAAAGCATACACACATACATATTTGAAATTGATTTACAAATAATTTAAAATTAATTGAATATATGTTTTTAAAACAATATCTGAATTCAAATTAATTTTCGTGATTTAATAAATAGTGCATAAGGTAAAAAGGAACATTAAATATCATTACATAACAATTAATATTATTTGAAATATATTTAATATACAGACATATCGTTTTCATTATTATTATTTTTTTAAGTTAAGGTGTTGGTTTTTAGGATGGCAAGTGGATTTTACGGTACAGGGATGGATAGTTTTTAGCAATGCCAAGTATTACAATGGTAACTTTAAGCACCAGGAAACCCCGAGTGGGTAGCTGTTTGCGCTATATAAGCATTTTAACATAACATAACTGTGTGATAGGTGCTGCACATGCAGAATATGGCTTAAGAAAAAAAAACACAAACCAAGGTAGCAATTGTCTAGTTGTGGTGCTCACTATACAAACACCAATACTACCTACGTATAACACACAAGTGACCGGAAGGAACAGTCATTTATAAACATTCATCGAAAGATGGGAACACACCAATGCAGTAACATAGGAAATATGGTTCTATAATCAATGTACAGAAGCTCTCATAATGCAAGATTTATTTGTTGGTGATCTCAGCAGACCAGCACTGGGTTACAAAGTGAGTTACATAGAATCCAGACGAAGGGGGAGATTTTCCCAAAAGTCCCGCAATGCAGGGCAGACCCCTGCGAGGCTGTGCCGCGTTGCGCAACAGGGAGGGAGCAGAGAAGCGCCATATCTTCAGAGATATGGCTCTCTCCTCCCCTTTCCCTTGCGTCGGCTCTGATTCCAGCTGTCGTGCATTTTGCACACACCTTAGTGCCGTAGCGCTAGGGTGTGTGCATGAGTGTAGCATAGGTTTTTAAATACTATGCTAGGCACGATGCAAAGCTTTTCCCACTTTGCATACGTGCTGCACAGTGCAGCACGCATGCAAAGTCGGAAAAGTACGGAGAAATGAAAGCATTTCTCCTGTTAGCGCCTCCTTTGAAGGGGCGTTAACTTTTGGCGCAAAACCATGTTTACAAATCTTTGTAAATATGGTTTTGTGTCAAAAGGCATGGGTGGTTGTATGGGAACTCCCATGTACCATCCATGTAACCCCCCCTTGGCGCAAAGTAATGCAAAGCAGTGCTTTGCGCTGCTTTGCGCTACTGAGAGGGTGCTTTCCAGCGCAAAACAAGTTTTGCACTGGAAAGAAAATAGCAAAAAAAAATTGGCGCTGGTCAGTGTCACTTTTGTGATGCTACACCAGCGCAAAAGGTTTGAAAATCTCCCCCCAAATATCTTTAGTATTAAAAGACTTACTCAAGGCTGTGAGAATATGGTCTATGTGTAGATGTGACATTTGATGATGGAGTAACTGGTTTGCTATAAAGATTGGCTGAATCAAGTAGATGTTGTCTTGTTATCAGTAAACAGAATGGGCGCGTCTGTACGTGCCAACTCGGTGATGCGGGTCGACTTACTTCTATCCACATCAGAACAGGCTACCTAGACCTGCTCCATTTTGGCTTATCACAGACCAACCCGTCGTTACTACTATCTACACTCATATATACATATACATGTACTACAGTTACAACATACTTCGACCCCCCACACTAGTGAGCTGACCGGTGCAAATGCACCATTCTAGTCATCAATAACAGGGCAACATTTGCTCAATTCAACCAATTTGATAACAAACTAGTTACTCCATCATCAAACAACACATTAAATATTTAGGCCATATTCCCAGAAGCTTCAGAAATCCTTTTAGTATTCGATGTAACTGACATTATAACCCAATGCTGCTCTATTGGGATCACCAACACATAAATCCAGCACCACAGCCCTATGACCGCTCATGTAGTATGATTACGGAAGAATATTCCTGTTACTGCACTTGTGTGCTCCCATCTTTTGATGTATAGTTTTTAGGGTTCAGGCTGGGTAGTGTATAGGGGTAGTAAGGGGTTTTAGGGCTCATTGATGGGTAGTGTATGTAGGTAGGACGGAGCATTTAGGGCTCGGGATTGGTAAAGGTAAAGCAAGGAGTTTTAAGGTTCAGGGATTGGTACAGTATAGGGGTAGTAAGGAGTTTTAGGGTACATAAATAGGTAGTGTATAGGGTTAGTAAGAAGTTTTCAGAGTTCAGGGATGGGTAGGGCATAGGGGTAGTAAAGAGTTTTCAGGGTTCATGGATGGATAGCTTATAGAAGTAGAAAAGAGTGTTCAGGGATGGGCAGATGGGTGATATAAAATGAATTTATAATAATAAAAATAAGTAAAATTAAATTAACTTAATATCAATAAAAAATTAATATATTGCTAATAAACATGTAAATTAAATTTAGCATTAAAACTGTTCATTTAGAATTATATATATATATATATATATATATAATACACTGAAAAAACAAAGGTTACAGGGACGTTATAGTTAGGCTGACATTTCACTGATACAAAACCAGAGAAATTCAGTAGGTATAGTTAGCTGAGCTAACTATAACTCGTACTCCCGCAATGCACTGCTTATGACCTCACATATTACATTACTCATGACATGGTCAGTGACATCACTGATGACATCTCAAATGACATAACTGATGACATTATCCGGTGACTGTGAGTGTTTCTAAAAAGTTTTAGTTTCTCAGTGAATGTATGGGTGAGTGACTCATTTGTGTGACTGTCTGACTCAGTCTGTCAGTTGGTGTGTAAGCGGCTGTATGGGTTGGTGAGTAGGTACATAAGTGGCTGTATGGGGTTATTGATTGGTTGTCTGTGTACCTGTATGGGTGTATGAGTATCTGCGTGGGTGGGCAAGGGTGTGTGTGACTGCCTGCATGGATGAGTGAGTGGGTGAGTCAGTGGCTGTACGGGTTCATGAATGCGTCTGTGAAGGGCTGTATGGGTGAGTGTGTGTATGGCTGTGTCGGTAAGTGAATGGATGGATGTGTCAGTGGTATATGGGTGAGTAACTGCATATGTAAAAGGCAGTATTGGTGAGTGTTGGAGTATATAAGTGACTGTATGTGTGAGTGAGTGATTGTGAGAGTAGCTGTATGGGTGAGTGTGTATGTGTCAGTGACTATAGGTGAGTCAGTATGTGTTAATATCTGCATGAATAAGTGAGTTGGTGTGTGTATAATTGTATAGGCGAGTAAATGGCTGTGTGAGTAACTCTATAGGTGAGTGAGTAGGTGTGTGAGTAGCTCGATGAGTGACTGACTGTGTGTTAGTGGCTGTATGGGTGTATGAGTGGATATATCAGTGGCTATATTAGTGAGTGAGTTGTTGTATGAGTGACTGTTTGGGTAACTGAGTAGATGTGTGCGTATACCTATGAATCAGTGAGTGGGTGTGTAAGTACTGGCATGGGTGTGTCAATGGTTTCGAGAATGCTAGTGTAGAAGTTGGAGTGGATGTATGAAAGGTTATATTGGGGTGTGAGAGGGTACATCAGAGATTCTGTGGATGATGTCATCAGTGATGTCATTTGAGATGCCACCAGTGATGTCATCAGTGACGTCACTGACCATGTAATGAGTGATTTAATATGTGAGGTCATAAACAGTGCATTGCGGGGGCGCGAGTTATAGTTAGCCCAGCTAACTATAACTGCTGAATTTCTCTGGTTTTGTATCAGTGAAGTGTCAGCCTAACTATAACGTCCCTGTAACCCTAGTTTTTTTAGTGAATTTCTATGGTTTTCTAAATCCTAATTCCTAACCATAACGTCCCTGTAACCTTTGTTTTTTTCAGTGAATTTCTATGGTTATTTAAATGCTAATTCCTAATTATAACGTCCCTGTAACATTTGTTTTTTTTCAGTGAATTTCGATGGTTTTTTAAGTAGTAATAGTGTTTGCAGAATGGTGGGGGAAAGGGGTGGGCCCTCTGACCAGCTCTCAGGAATCCCGCTGTGTAAGACTTACAGAAAGTACCAGGAGGCCTTCTTGGTCCCCAAGGTCCCTTAGCATCCAAGAGAACATAATTCCCCAACAAGTAGTGTGCCAGGAGACACGTTTGCAGAGTGGTGGAGAAAGGGGGTGTAGCCTCCGAAGACCTCTTAGGAAACTCACTGTGTGGGACTTGCTGGAGGTAACAGGAGGGGTAGTTGGCCCCCAATGACCCTCAAAAGCCCTCAACAGCCAAGGAGACTTCTTTCCCCAACTAGGAGTGTGCCAGGAGGCGCGTTTGCAGAGTGGTGGAGAAAGGACGTCCTTTATGATTGCTCAGGTAGTGCCTGTGTGATTCTATGAGTGCAATTGCCAAAGACACACTGGGAATACCGGGTGTTTTTGACAAAGTATAAAACACATATATACGCAAAAACAACAATTGATGGACAGAATGCAGAACAATGTCATACACTCACCCCAGTACAGAGATCTGGGCCTAAATCCATCGTTTTTTTTGCTCCCCATGCCATTCCAGTTTGAACCCAGCCATATGCAAATCAGTCTTAACCCTGTGCCCAATGGGAACAGTCCAGCCTGAACTGCCAGGCCAGATCCTCCCTAGAAAAATGCATCCTAGGACCGGTTTCGGGGTTTCACCCCTCATCAGCCAGGATAGCTTGACTCTAGTAGCATGGAGAGCACAGGAGCCACATCAGGGCATACCCGTCCCACTCGGGATGACAAATGCAAAAACAACAATTGATGGCTGGGTCTAAACTGGGGTGGCATGGTGAGCAAAAGAACGATGGATTTAACCCAGATCTGTTGACTGGGGGAGAATGTTTGATTTGCTCTGCATTCCGTCCATCATCTGTTTGTCTTTTGCTTTCTCGCCCTAAGTGCGCTGGGTGTGCCCAGATGTGGGTCCCGGGCTCACTGTGCCACTGGATTCAAGCTAGCCTGGCTGATGAGGGGTGATGCCCTGAAACCAGTCCCAGGATGCTTGTTTATGGTCCTGCGAGGACACACATGAAGAAATCTCCTGGACAGTGATAGAACAGGTCATGAATGAAAGATATCGCTTTGAAAAAGAACAGCGGTGGGTGTTCCGTTTAAAAACTAATGACACAGGACTGAATGATGAAATTCCCTGGGGCCAATTGTAAATGCCCACTAGACTCCATCTTCTGAGAAACATTTATGAGAAATCAGACCCCTCCACCATGACCAGAGAGGATGACACACAGATCGCATCATTGTAGATATGCTAACAAAGTATTTACCTGGGGCTAATTGCTAATGCCCACCAGACTCCATCTTCTGATAAACATTCATGAGGAACTAGAGAGGATAACGCACAGATCGCATCAATGTAACCTGTAAATACAGATATATTGAGTATGTGAAATAACACAGGAAGTGAACCGATCAGAATGGCATAACAACATCGGCCATCTTTGGAAGGGTAGCGCTCTAGTGTTCTCACGACAATCAGTATGCATATCTGGCAAACTAGAAAATAAACCAAGCGATTCACCCCGTTCGGTTATAAGTTTTTTGTTAAAAGACAACATTTCAAAAGACCACATAAACAAATCCGATTGCAGGATCAATTGTACCTAGACACATTCCGAAACAAATGGAGAGCCAGCGCTTAATCACGATGAGACAGGAAGTGTAGTGTTTTGCGTAACGAAAACAGCACACTTTCGGCGGCCATTTTGAGAAGTTACACTCTAGTGGTTTTCCTTCCTCTTTAGCGCGCTTTTATGGTGCTGGAGATACAAATAGGAGCTCCGAACGTTCAGTAAGCGTTCCACGGAGCGACGAGAAGGTATTTACCGGAGAGTGTGCAGCCTTGACAACGTGAGTAAGACCTATGCGGATCTATAAATATAGCCTACTTCTGTTTTTCGAGCAGAAAAACGACCACTTAAACAAACTGAAAACTAAATTCTTTAACGTTTCTCCTGCAGTGTCTGACTACAGGCGCTCTCCCCTTCCGTGACAGCTCATGAGGCCATAATTTCCTAAAAATAGTGAATGTATAACGTATGATCGCAAATACAACGGCGCAAGAATGAAGAGAAACATCTGTATAAAATAACCAAAGAATGCCTTTTAAGAACGCTGGGCATTTCGAGTGTAATATGTATATATGTGTGTGTTTTTAAGTGTTTTTAAACTGTGTAAGAAGTGACTTGAAGATAAGCATTGGGGAGCACAGCACCCACTCTAAAGAAGGAGTATGGTGCACCTCGATAATTTTGAGAAGAAAAATATATCACGGTGGTATTTACTGCCAACTTTCTTTTCCACATGATGGTGATATGCTTCATACAGTGTATTACTGTGTCATTTTTTTGTTCTTTTATTACAGGTTATAGACCCTCGGTCTAGGTCCACTCTCTCCCCACTGCTCCGCTGTGCCGTCTCTTGCCTCCAGACCCCGACCTCCTCCTTGGGAGGTTCGAGGCTGCTGCCCGCTCCTGCGCCTGCTGCCCGCTCCAACTGGGACCAGACTGCCTCCAACCACCGTAACCTTTCTCAGCCATTTTGTTTCTTAATTTTTTCCCTGTTGTGCCACTATAATTGTGCCCATCTGTGTCTTGCTCTAATTCCACCACTGTTTTTATTTTCTCGTGCCTGCCTGTTCCTTTTGCCTTTCACCCCTGTGGCCCCTCCCCCCCGGAATTCCCCCCCGGAATTCCCCTGCTCCCGCCTCCCAGCCTCTCCTCCCTCCCACCTCCCCTACTTAATGGCAGCCGCTGCGGGGGAGCGCGATTAAGACCTCCGACCCTCGGTCTAGGTCCACTCTGTTCCCATTGCTCCGCTGTGCCATCTCTTGCCTCCAGACCCCGACCTCCTCCTTGGGAGGTTCGAGGCTGCTGCTGCCCGCTCCTGTGCCTGCTGCCCGCTCCAACTGGGACCAGACTGCCTCCAACCACCGTAATCTTTCTCAGCCGTTTTTTTTCTTAATTTTTTCCCTGTTGTGCCACTGTTATTGTGCCCATCTGTGTCTTGCTCTAATTCCACCACTGTTTTTATTTTCTCGTGCCTGCCTGTTCCTTTTGCCTTTCACCGCTGCTGCCCCTGCGGCCCCTCCCCCCCCCGGAATTCCCCTGCTCCCGCCTCCCAGACTCTCCTCCCTCCCCTACTTAATGGCGGCCGCGCGCAGCGGGCGCGCCAACGGCGCGCTGAAGGCGTGCCAAAGGCAAGCCCATCTGCGCCCGTCCGCGACCCGACTGCGGCCAGCGCCAGGAACCATGGACCTCTCACTACCCATCGCTACGACACCACCACCCTCCTCGCACTCAACCCTGGAAGACTTAGAGAATGCCAACAGGCCTCGCCGAACACGACCCACGGCCAGTTCTCCTGCCTCCACTGCCGACAGACCCTCACCGCCACCCCGGCCTCCAACACCGCCGACGCCAGCACCGGCGACACCCTAAAATGCATCCTCCTCAACGTATGCTCCGTACACAAACACACCATGGAAATCTGGAACCTACTCGACTCTCTTTCGCCCGACATCGCCTTCTTCACAGAGACCTAGACCAACGCATTCTCCGCCCCCGACATCAGCACCACCATCCCAGACGGATACAAGATCCAGAGGAAAGACTGCCCCAACCACCCAGGAGGGGGCCTCGCCATCGCCCACAAGATCACCCTCCGCCTCACCACCTCCAGCGAAACCTTCCCCTCTGCCGAACACCTGCACTTCAAGATCCAGACCACCCCCAAAGCCACACTCCGAGGAACCCTCGTCTACAGACCCCCGGCCCCCGAACACCCTTCGCCACCACCATCACCGACTTCATCGCACCCCACGCGATCGCCTCAACAAACTACATTCTCATTGGAGACCTGAACTTCCACCTCGACAACCCCAGTGACCCCAACTCCACTATCCTTCGTGACAACCTCGCCAGCATCGGACTCAAACAACTCGTCAACACACCGACCCACAGAGCAGGACACACCTTCGACCCCATCTTCGCGGCAGGAAACAGCGTCCATTTCAGCCACACAACGCAGCCGCCATGGACTGACCACCACTGCGTACACTTCGCCATCAACAAACCCAAGGCACCCAAACCAGCCCCACGCCCACCACGAAGGAACTGGAGCAAGGTTACCGACGAGCAACTTAACTCCACCCTCACCCGAGACAACCACACCTGGGCACCCGACGCAAACAGCGCAAACGACGTAACCAGAGAACTCTACACCTGGATCTCCAACTGCGCAGATGAGCTCGCCCCGCTACCCAACCCCGACAGACAACGCCCCAGGAAAGCCGCCTGGTTCACAACCGCTCTCCAAGAAGTCAGACGCATCTGCAGACGCCTGGAGAAGAACTGGAGAAACACCAAGACAACCGAAAACCACACCACCTACAAGGACGCCATGACGGACTACCACAACCAGATCAGAGCCACCAAAAGGAACTTCATCCACAACAAAATCCTGGCCAACTCCACCAACTCCAAGGAACTTTTCAGTGTCATTCAAGAATTCACCAACCCACGCAGCGAAGCCACAGACATCACCCCATCCCAAGACCTCTGTGACAAGCTTGGAACCTATTTCCACCTCAAGATCAAAAACCTCTACGACAACTTCATCGACCATCCACCAGGCGCCACAGACGACCCCCCGCCCCCCAGAAACACCAGCCAGCCCACCATCTCCAACTGGACACCGATCACGGCCGAAGACACCGCCTCCACCATGAAAAGCATCCACTCGGGGGCCCCCACCGACCCCTGCCCCCTCACATCTACCACAGAGCCGTGGCCGCCATTGCACCCAAACTACAACGCACCATCAACACCACCTTCAAAACAGGCACCTTCCCAGATGACTGGAAGCGTGCAGAAGTCAGACCCCTGCTCAAGAAGCCCACAGCTGACCCCACCGACCTCAAGAACTATCGGCCCATCTCGCTCCTCCCCTTCGCAGCCAAAGTTGCAGAGAAAACAGTCAACAGGAAACTGACACGATTCATTGAAGAGAACGCAGTCCTCGACCCGTCCCAATCCGGATTCCGAAGCAACCACAGCACAGAGACCGCCCTACTCGCCGCCACAGACGACATCCGCACCCTCCTGGACCAAGGCCACTCCGCAGCCCTCATCCTACTCGACCTATCAGCAGCCTTCGACGCCGTCTCCCATCGCACACTAGTCGTCAGACTACACGACGCAGGCATACAAGGAACAGCCCTGGACTGGATCCGATCATTCCTCACCGGAAGAAGCCAAAGGATCAGACTCCCACCCTTCCTCTCCGACCCCACGAAAATCACCTGCGGAGTCCCACAGGGTTCATCACTGAGCCCCACCCTCTTCAACATTTACATGGCCCCCCTCGCAGCCATCGTCCAACAACACGGCCTCAACATTGTATCCTACGCCAACAACACCCAGCTCATCCTCTCCCTCACCAAAGACCCCACCACTGCCAAACTCAACTTCCAGAAAGGAATGCAAGACGTCGCAGTCTGGATGACCAACAGCTGCCTGAAGCTCAATGCCGAGAAGACAGAAGTCCTCGTCCTCGGTACCACCCCTTCTGCATGGGACAGCACCTGGTGGCCGACCGCCCTCGGAAGCCCACCTACCCCCTCAGACCACGCCAAGAACCTCGGCATCGTACTCGACTCATCACTCTCCATGAACCGACAGGTCAACGCCGTCACCTCCAGCTGCTTCAACACCCTCCGCATCCTCCGCAAGACCTTCAAGTGGATCCCCCCTGAGTCAAGGAAGACAGTCACCCACGCACTCATCACCAGCAGACTGGACTATGGAAACGTACTCTACGCCGGCATCAACAAGTCCCTACTCCGCAAACTCCAGACAGTACAAAACACCGCCGCTAGACTCGTCCTCGGCATCCCCCGACACGAACACATCAGCCAACACCTACGAAGTCTCCACTGGCTCCCAGTGGAGAAAAGAGTCACTTTCAAAATCCTCACTCACGCCTAGAAATGCCTACACAACAACGGACCCAAATACCTCAAAGACAGAATCAACTTCCACGTACCCAAAAGAAACCTCCGATCTTCCAACCTCGCACTGGCCGAAACCCCGCGCATCCACAGAGCCAGAGCAGGCGGAAGATCCTTCTCTCACATTGCAGCCAAGACCTGGAACGAGCTACCAGCAGACATCAGACGCGCCCCCTCCCTGAACAACTTCAGGAAGACCCTCAAGACCTGGCTCTTCGGCTAAACAGTTCTGCGGACCCCCACCCCCCCCTCAGCGCCTTGAGACCCTCACGGGTGAGTAGCGCGCTTACAATTCCCTGATTGATTGAATGGGTATGTTTTTTTGCATGCTTGATTTAGCATGAACTGTGGCTGAATATTATTAGGCACACCAATTACACAATCTGTGTGTGAGTGAAGTAGGGATCACGCATGGTCCTGAAGAGAAAGCCAAGGGGATGGCTTTTGAAACATGTTGACCAAGTAGGAGGCAACTCATAAAATTATACCCCCTACGTCTCCCCATTTTTAATGTTTCCAGCTAGGGAAGCGAATAAAATGTATTTTTTCCACTAGCCAGGCAACTTTTAATTTTGCACCACTATCTTTCCTGACCCTACCACTCCCACCTCTGCACAACACATAGTTTTTTCACTTAATTAAGTGCTCCCGCGTCACCGTAGGTCGCAGCACGCCCCGCCCCGTAGAGGGACGGGAAGACCCCCATGATGAAGCATGACACTTAATGGATTTTTGAGTGTGTGAGGGGTATTTTACAAACTAAGGGGCCGATTCCGATCTCGGTCGGAGGCGCACCCAATACCATTCGGTCGGGAAAAAAGCCATGCGAAAGCCTGTTTCCCGACCGATCCGTACAGCACACCGAACGAGCAAGTACGATGCGAAATCGCCGACCGACTCGTCCGGGCGTCCCGACCGCTCCGACCGACTCGCTCCCGGCTCGAACCGCACCGACCGACTCGCTTGGACTCGACTCGCACCGCGCAATGGAGACGTTCCCCGGCCGGGTAAGTACGATGCGCGCCGCGAGCAGTCCGACCGAGCCGCGCACTCCGGCTCAAAAGAGCAGTCGGAGCCGTACTTTGGGGGTCCGTGTCGGACCCCCCTGTACGCATAGCCGCGCGAGTCGCACACAGGGGGGACCCATGGGTCCCCCTACCTGTGCATGTACGGCGCGACTCCGCTTCGCCGCGTACCCGCTGTAGGGGCGCACTTGTTCGCCTCGCACCCATTGAGTCAATGGGAGCCCGCGTACGCGTTGTACGACAGGCTCCCATTGACTTCAATGGGAGTCCGACCGACTCGTGTCCAATGGCATACGTGCGCATCGTACTCGTTCGGTCGGACTGCACGGGTCCGATTCGGTCGGAAATCTCTCCGGGTCCGGCTCGGTCGGAGAAATTTCCGGCCCGAATCGGAATTGACCCCATAGTGTTTCCCTTGATAAATTCATGGGCTTAACACCATTTTTTCCACCACCATCATTATAAATTTCCAAACAAGGAAGGATATATTGTAAAGTGGTAGAATCTTCTTGTTGAATCATAGTATCTAGAGGAGGACGATTCTACCTTCACCTCTCTTCACACCCCCTTTTTGATTTTTTAATCATGGTACAAAACAGACACTTCATGTTGTACAATGTCAATTACTGATGATACAATATTATCTAAGGTATATATATGAGAAGACAGTGTATTAATGCTGTTATCGACCACTGCAAGAACTTTTTCGAAATTAGCTTGGTCAATTTGGCGCAGGCGCACCGCAGCTTCCATCTGCGATAGCTTCCAAAATTCATTATATGCTGCATAAACAAAATGTTTTGCTCGAGGGGACTTTGGACCTAAAAGAAAATCAGCAAGATCTATGTCGCCTGACAATAGAGAAAGGTGTTGTTTCACAGATGACAATGTAGAATGTTCTAACCATTGTTGACATAATTTACCCACAGACTATGTGGTGACAGCATGGGAAAGGGGAAAACGAGGGTCAGGTCTACTTTGAGTAAACCCTTTAGTGGTATTCAAAAAGCTCAATTGACATGCATTGGAGCACGTTGGCCACAATAACCACCCCAAGGGGTCAATATTAGAAGAATTGAGTGAGCCATTCTGAAACATGACAGTTAAATCCTCAATTGTATTGTTGGTGTGTGTTTGCCACGTGTCATAAGCAGTCAATGACGGAATGGAGGGAATATTCAGATTTTTGGCTGTGGCTAGACCAAAACAAGTAGTCTGTTGTACCGTCTCATTTAAAAATATGAGCTGGGACGGTATCAGACATGCGCTATGCAGTGACTTAGTGCCCTGTACCTGCAAATGTTTGGTACCCCAAATGGATTTTAAATCGACCGTGTCCTTCCAGTAATCATAAACTTTCACGGACAAATTAGTTATGAAGGACAAGGAGTAGACCATCTTAGTATGGGTCAGCATAAATTTGGTTTGGGTGGGTATGTTCAATTTATAAAAATAGGAGTGAGGGTCAAAACGATTGTAACCAGTAAAATACGTAAATTTACTCTGTTGGGTCCTTGAGCTCCCCTGTGATGGTGTTGGGCAATGCTCCCACTGTGTATAATTATAATATGGTCTCTGAGTGCTCGTCATGTGCAAAACATGATGGCCATAGTGTTGAAAACAGAATAAATCAGCATAATTTGCAGAATTCAAATACAAGTCTTCAGGGTCAAAGACAGTGTAATATTTCAAATCTGAGAATAATGAATGAACAGCGCGAACATCCCAGTCATCAGAGTGTATACCAGGCAAGACCACATCTCCTAATGAAACGCGGAAAACGTATGGAATGTTCAAAATTTCGGTCGGGCCATGGATATCGAATGGTACTTTATCCCAAACAATGCCATGAACAACTTGGAAGGCCGAAATATTAACCAGGGCTTGATCTCTTTTCATTTTATGAGATGACGTGTGAGGGGCCAGAACACCGTCAAACAACTTCACAGCAGAGCATTCAGGTAAATAATGGCCAATAATCAAGAGGAAAAATACAGTCACAAACCCAATCTACATGAAGAGGAACACCATCGTCAGCACAATCCAGACGTGTGAACAGGGCGGAACCAGGTAAGTCTTTTTGAACCAGGAGATGAAAAGACTGGTACATGTGGGAGGCTCCGCCATAGATGATGACGACGAAGATGTATCAGAAGAAAAGCTATTACGGTCCATATAGTAACCACTGGACCCCAGCTGAAAGAACAGGGGTTGTTCTTCATTTGAAGGTGAATGTATTGTACTTTCCGGAATGTCAATTATAACCTCAGCTGGAGGAGAAGCATACACAGTATCCACAGTTGTGGATGTTGAAGCTAAAACGGGCAACAAATCAATTGAAGTCTCCATTTCCCCTTCCATTTTTGGGGAATATTCGAAGAAACAGAAGCCATCGGATTCAGAGAGAGATCCCGGTGTGGAATGCTTGGAGGCATACTATTCAGTATCTGCCATATGGTGCAGCTTGACATGTTCAATTGAAATGTAACGGTTCTCCTTGCGGACAGGTAGTGGAGGTAGAATCACAGTACGGGTGCGCTTTAAGCCAAGGACTGTGACCGGTGCACAGTATGAAGGACCAAACTCTTCTTTGTTCTCAACCTTCTCTTGGACCAGATCTTCAACTTTAGGAAGCCAGCCAGAAACAGGAATCAGCACAGCTGCATCCGTGGAAGAGGGCCAATGGGCTTTTGCTTGTGAATCACGAGCCTTTTGTAGATCCTGTAACATAGCAGAATGGTTATCTATGTCAAAGGTTGCGGCAGCCGCCACAACATCTAGACCATCAAGGTCTGGCACAAACATTTGAATGCCAAAGAGCATTTCCTATGGGGTCCGCCCACCCAGAGATCTTCTTGGGAGATTATTGAGTGTACGTTGAACTCCATATAGATGAGTCAACCAGCCCTGACCAGTACCTAATACTCTCGCTATTAAAGATTGCTTTAAGTCACGGTTCATCCGCTCCACAACAGAATTACCCTCAGGCCGATATGGAGGCGAGAATTGCATCCCGGCAAGCCTTAGAGGCAAAGGCAGGACCTTGGTCAGAATGGAAGGTGCCACACGTAAATGTCCCTACAAAGACACGCAAATCTTTTATAATAGTTCGAGCCACAGCACCACGTTGCAGCCAAACCCAAAGGAATCTAGTGCACGAATCCACTGCAACCAAGTTATATTTAAAAGCATTATCAGATGTTAAAGGACCGCAGTGATCAAGATAAATACAACCAAATGGTTGATTGGAAATGTACAGTTGAGTGGGGGGTGGACGTGAAACAGTTGAAGGCTTAATCTGTTGACAAATGTCACAGGAAAGAACATATTTACGTGCCTGTTGATATAGACCACGCCACCAAAAATGTTGCTGTAAAAGCGAAATAGTCACTGTCACTCCGGCATGTGCAGAAGCAATGCCTTCATGTGCAGCTATTATCAAAAAAAGTCTGCGGTCCTCGTTGGGAATCAGCCGATCCCCAACAGATGGAATTGTTGCAAATGGAATTTGAACAGACGACAAGTGGTATGTATAACGTGAAGGGAAACCTTGGGGAAACTCTGTTCTGTCTTTCGACGCAGCTATAGCCACTAGAATATCATAATCCATTTTAGTCATAGACCTAGTGACTGCTGCTACTGAACAAGTGGGTACTGCAGATTTGGCTGCCTCATCAGCCAGTGAATTACCAACAGCGTGTGCTCTCACACGTTGATGGCCCAATGTATGGATAACATGTGTGAGTGGCAAACGTTCCTTAAGAGCGGCCACTCGGACCCAAAGCGTTTTATGCCTAATTGCGCTGCCTTTCGAATCACAAAAATAATTTTGTGTCCAGAAGAACAAATTGTCATCGAAGGATTGTAAACAGTAAAATGAATCGCACACTACAAGTAAAGGAACGTCTGGATCAGCAAATTCAAGAGCCAAAACCAAAGCACGTAGCTCCGCCAATTGAGCTGTGCAGTCTTCAAGAGATTGTGTGTGCACCAAGGAGGATTTAAAATCCCCGTCAACAATCGAACCTGCCACAATTGCGCAGGCTGCAGAATAAGCATGTTCAAAACCAATGGCTGGCTGCGCAGACCCATCAGTGTAAATAATGCATTGGTACTGAACAAGAGGGAGTAGTGATAAAGGAGGAGGATGAACATGTTCATATTGTAAAAACTCCTGTGATTGCAAAGAAGGATCAAAGACAAAGTTGACATCAGCCGACGTCAAAGAACTAGCCCATTGTATCCAACGTGGATGCAAGGCTTTGGAATTCAGGACACTAGCCTTTGTAACAGCTTCTAAAGCAGGCATGGGCAAGACCATGAAAATGCATTTACCCTGTGCCAGAGAGCGTTCCTTAAGAATCGCCATCTGGACTGCTCTCGAAAAAATTTATGTAGAAGAGAAACGCATCTCAGCTGGAGTATACAAATGCAATTTATAAGCAATGGGGACAGTGTCCCCCTCATTGAACGTCAAGTAAGTAAAGACTAACGCCCCTGGTACAATCCTTCTGACCAAACTTGTAGAATTGTCTCAAGTTAACAAGAAGTTGGTCGCAAGCAGATCAGACTGCAGAGACCGAAGAATAACGGTATGTTCCGGAAGTCAACTGGAAGACGAGAAAGAGGGTTGTATAAACACGTACAGCGGTTTGATACACTGGGCATAATCAGGAATCAGAAAAGCCCAGCAAAGACTGTAATTTCTTAAGGGTAGAGGGAGGCTGCAATTGAGTACATTTCTCCAAAAAGTGGGGGGCCAACCCTCTACTGTCATTATTGGGCTCATAACCAAGGAAAAGCACTGCCAGAAAGGCAATGTGTGATTTCGCAAAATTAAATTTGTAGCCTAACTTTGCAAAATGAGTGACTATGCGATCAACGCGCATAAGATGGGGAGTCACCTCACCATCAGTCAAATAAATGTCATCCACATACAAAAAGGCATCAGGGTCAAACTCATGTAAAATTGAAACAATGTGTGCCGCAAACACGACTGGGCTATTCTTATATCCCATAGGCAATCTTGTGTATCTACGCTGATTGCCCAATGCACTAAATGCGGTCAAAACACGGCTCTCAGAAGCCAAGGAATGGGTGTAGAAGCCGTTGGAAATATCCAAAGTAGTTTTATATTTTTTGCAAACTATGTTGTCCACCAACTCAGAGCTATGTGTGTTCTGAACCGCAAAGGTAAGAACATCACTATTCAAATGTCTGTAATCTAAAACTATATGATACGAACTGTCCGGTTTCAATATCGGAAAAAGAGGATTATTCATCAATGAAACACAGGGTTCAATCACACCCTGATATTCCAGTTGAGTCAAAATGTCACTGATGGACGCTTTTGCGTCACATTTAATTGGATATTGCAGTTGGGACTGTGGTGTAGAACGCAAAGGAATCACATGAACTGGGGAATCCTTGTCCCAACCCGCCTGATTGGGATATATATCGCCGGAGCTAAGGATAAGGCCCACTCTGAAGCATAAGCCATTTTATCATCATCAGGTACGCATTGCGAAAAACTGGGTAGAATTACATCTTCCCCTCTGGAGGAAGCGAAGACAAAAGGGGAGGCCAATCAACCTCCGGCAATAAAATATCATATGATGAAGTGAGATTTTCCCAAAAGACTGCTTTAATTGGGTGTTTAATATCACCTTCAATTTGGAGGCTTACTTCATAAAGCCTATCAGGAGGAGCAACTCGAGTGTCTGCTGTATCTACAGTCATGAAAGTGTCAGTTGCTTTCGCCTCCAAACGCTGGTGGAGTGTCTTCCACAATATGGTTACCTCCGCTGCGCGGTTGAGGAGGGTTACCGCCCAACTCCTGTCGAGGAGCAGGGTTCTCACCGTCTGTGGCATACTTTGCAGTCAAAGCGGCAACTTTTTTCTCTTGAAACGGCACGATATTGAGGTGGTTCTTCCTGCTTGACTTTTACATCAAACTGGCACTGCAGCTCACGTCTTGCTTGCATAGACTCGCCTTGTTTGCGATCCTGTCGCCCTCCTCCGCCGAATTGTTGAGTCGACAATTCCTGAAAGGAACGAGGAGAACGAGGATCAGGAACCTGGAACCTCTGGGGTGTCTTAATTTTTGAGCGGTCACGCAAATCATATCTACATTCAGTAGCGTCAGGTGGAGGCGAGCCTGCACGAGAACTAGGCTTCTGTTGTTGCTGCCGCTGGTTCTTGTTCCAAGCCTTTTTAGGAAAGACTGGACGACCCTCCTTATCAGGAAGTGGTTTAACCTGTGGCTGAGTAAATGGTTGAATTCCCAAGCTATTCCGACCCAAAGATGTATACACATCTGCAATATTAATCGGCAATTGTCGCTGCCGATCCAATTCCGCCACCGCCGCTAGGCGTTGACGTACTTGTAAGCAAACCACTTCACCTTTAATGTTAGCCAGAATCATATCGGAGACAATAGGGAATAATTCCACCAACTTCATCCCCAAATCCAGGGCTGGACCAGCCCCGTGTTCGTCTTGTACCTTTTTCAGAACGTTCAGTAGAACGCTCATGGAGGGGGTGCCAAAGCACAGTGTACACACTGAAGCAAACACCGTCCCCCAGGTGGTGCAGTCAGCTAAAGAGGGAATCAGACCACTCCGCAAACTCATTGTAAGGATCCTATGTTTTTCAACAGGAGTTGTGTGTGGAAAAACTGCCTCAAGCTGCTCAAATTTCTGTGCAAGCCAAAACGGCAAGTCATCACGGTTTTGAGGATGTTTGCCCATTACCGAATCAATCATGACGGGACTTATCACCAGTCCACCGCCGTGTCCTGGTGGTGGAGGAATGGCTCCAGCCGATTGCCACCTGAAGTGCACGGGACATAAACTGTATAACAATACTGTGTATGTGAATCAAAGATGTATGTAGCTGACGTAGCTCTGCGAGTGTAAGATTAAGATAATTTGGATGTGGCGTAAAACCAGCCAGCACAGGCCAAGTGGCCCCATCAATAGATAAGGGGCCCAAGCAAACAGCAGTAACAGGGTGAGGAAGGGCGCCATTAAACCAAATGGTATGCTCCCAGGCCGTCAACGTAACTTCAAGTAATGCAGATGGACGATAAGCCGCCGGAACAGCAGCCCTCGTATATTCGTGAAACAAATTATCATTCTTATCCACCGCAGGGAATGTAACCCAAGAATAAAAGACTTCGAAGCGAAAAGCAGGGTCCGCTTTGACAACAAAAATAATAGCGACCAGTTGTGCCATAGTAGAAACGGAGTAAAGACACAAAGAAAATGGTAGCGCAAAACTGGGTAAATAAGAACCTTTTTAACATCAAGCTTGAAAAACCTATAAATCAACAAATATAGGAGGTTAAGCCCCCCCACCACGGACGTCTCCGGAAACCGGTGAGAGCGTATTGTGGACAAGCACAAGCGCTACTCAGGGGTCTCGTGAATAAGTACCAGACTAAACATTGGAGGTGCCATGTTGCAGGGATTCTGCACAAACACAGAACTATGTGCAGGATTATAGGACCTTGGTGTATAGGGACTGAGTCATCCTAGCACCTTAGTACCCACAAGCCCAGAACCGACTAGCTATAGTGTCTCACTTGCTCTCCTACTCACTCACAGAGAAACAAATGATTAGACACCCCAGAACACAACGCTCCCAGATCTCTCAGGCATCGTGGTAACAAGACACACCCTTTCGCTCGCACTCTTGTACTTGTCCCCAATAAGATCTGACAGAGACACAAAACAGTTTAAAATATTTATTTTAGCTAATGTGCCCTAACATGCAGTATACGTGCCACAACAAGCAGGAAAATGCATAGTACAAATACAGTCAGCATAGCAGCTAGTCCATATATCATGAAGGGGGATGTCACAATGAAAAGACAATAGAGCCTAACCTCCCTCCCCTTGCTAAGAAGCAGCATTATTATATGTCAGAAGATCTCTGGGCTTTGTCAGCAGACCAATAGTAATAATAGATTGTTCCCTTTGATATTTATAAGACGACCCTAATCCTATACATTCATACAATCATATATACCCCAATGTGTAACCCAATAAAGTAAAAGAATAAATGAATTGCCTTGCCAGTACTATAAAAATATCTCTTCCTTTATTGAGAGTTATTGCTTACAAATTTATTGACTTTGTCAGCAGACCCCATACCTTAGCCTATAGATGGTAGATCTACATCATAGGTGCTGTCTCGCTCTTCTCCCTGGAAAGGTCCCTCTCCAAGTGTGTGCTACCTATTTGTATATTCTACTAAAACCAAAGCACGTTTGTCCAAACAACAGTTGCATCAGTATGTTTTGTCTAAGGGCTAAGGCCTGGCCAGAACAAAATAATAAGGGGCATTGTTGTTTGATCTTCCACATAATGTTCAGTCAAAATCCCAGGAACATGCAGAGAGTGAACACAGGGATGAATTCCCATGTGAAAACAGCCATAGAAATTATTGCAAAAAATAAAGACGTGTAGTAATGTGTGCAAAGCAGCAGGCAGGCTGCAGCGTGCTCATGCTAACTTAGTGAAGACGACAATGTCCCTATGTGCCACGTGACACTTCAGTATTTCAATGATTGCATGGGTTGTAAGTGGGTGTTTAGATGGCTGCATAGGTTCTGCGCAAATGTTATAATGATTGCATAGTTACAGCCTTGTTAATTGCATAAGTAAATAGTTAGTACCTAAGTGATTAGATGAATGTATGGGTAGTGCCTGCATAGTTCAATGACTGCATAATTTCTGCCTACCTGATTGCAAGAGTACATGTGAAGTGTTTGGGTAATTGAATAACTCCATGGATAGTGAATCACTGATTTGATGACTGCCTGACTAGTGGCTAGGTGATTGCATGAGTGCCTGAATAGTGCCTGACTGTGAAAGTACCTTCATTGCTGTTAGATACATAACAGTTGTGAATATATCTCTGACTCATTGGTTATCTCTTTCTGTCAGTATCAAACTACCTGTTTTACTGTATATATGCTTTTCTTCTGAGCTATGTGTGAGTCTAGAAATCACACTTGATATATAATTGCATACATGGCTCTCTAGAAACATACATTGTTTGTTAATGAGCGTGCACATGCATCAGTAACTTTCTAAAACAGAAAACAACATTTTGAAATTTTTCAGAGCGCAAAACCTTTTGCAAATGGCATACCTATGTCATTTCTCAAATACTTCTTCTGGTTCCAAAACATATATTCAGCATATCTAAAACAAAAGTTACACTCAAAATGAAGCTAGCACAAGAACTCGAGGCATTCTGCACTATTAATCCTCCTAAATCTTAAACAAACCATGTTTAAAGAAAAAACACTACCCTCACCATATACATGAAATTTTCAAGAGCCTTACTGAACATAGATGATCATGTAAACATATATGCGATTTCTTAATAGATGTATACCTTCAAGCCATCTTCCAAAAATATATACCTCTCTGCATCTTTAAGTAAACTTAAAAGCCCCACCGTATATATAGCTATGTGCAAGCACAAAAACCATATCTCACCATCTAAGCATATGCAAAGCGGTCATATAAGTTAAAAACCACATTGTCAAACACTTCCCAATACATACCTAACAAGTATTGTTTCTTTCTAATTCATATACAGGCGGACAACATGATCTCATCTTTTATTTCTGACTACACTATTCCTGTTTAATAATGTTACTAAAAGTACTACAACTCCCAGAATGCAAATAACAGATGAATCTATTTTGCACATGATGTTTAGACTTTTAAAACATTCTTAGTTCCTCATTGCAACTTTCCACAATACTATACTGTTATTTTTCAATAAAATATGCAATGTAATAAAGAGGCACTAATTCATTTTTCTCTTACTTCCCAAAACATTTACTACTAACCTCTTACACATACCCTCTAATAGATACAGTTCATCTCATATATTTTTTCACATCACTTTGATACTCTTTTTTTTAATCAAACTCCCATTTACATCTTCATTTCTAATGTAGTTTTTTTTATAAAGGATTAAAAAGTTATGTACATACCAGTAAATTGAGTTTGTAGATTATATTGTTGTTGTAGCTCTCTGTGGATACTTTTGACACTGTTAGGATTTGGAAAAACTAAGCACAAGAATGGTACACCACTCTCATACAAAGCAAATCTAAAATGGCAACCTCTTCAACTTTCCACTCTATAATCATGAGAAAGGCAACAAATGAAATCATGTCTTTAATTTTAGACTACTGCATCTCCACTTGTGCATGGTTAGTATCTGTTAACCCTTTCCCTCTCTTTCAAAACGAGGTTCCTGTCGGCACGTTTTCACAATGTATTTGCGATTATCGCGGAGAAATCGTGAAAAAAAACTGGAGTTCAAACCTATAGCTCGCTTCATTTTTTTAAACTTAAATACTACACAACAGTTTATTACATAGTCCTGAGTTAGAAATTAAAACTTGCCATTACTTAAATTGTGTCATCACTCCTCAACTTAAAAAAAAAATTCTGTCTCTTTAACA
This sequence comes from Calotriton arnoldi, assembly GCA_963921515.1. Lineage (NCBI taxonomy): Eukaryota > Metazoa > Chordata > Amphibia > Caudata > Salamandridae > Calotriton > Calotriton arnoldi. The sequence goes on along the minus strand of CAWUFW010000128.1, from coordinate 2,834,059 downwards.
CCCTTTACCCCCAAAACACTCTTAGCTCAGTGTACCTAGCAACCCAGTGGAACCAGTAGGTCACAAGTTCACAGCACATTCTAGAAGGAACATGCTACTTCCAAATATGATACAGCAGGTGTGCTTTACTCCACAGATTCAAAAGCATATCCATGTCTGTATTACATTTCTTTTTTTAAACAACAGCCAATAATAAGACGTCTTGCTAAGGCATCCAACACACTACCTAATTGTATTCACTTTCATGCTGACAGCATTCAATGAAATATATCTTTTTTTTTTAAACACCTCAGTTTTAACTGCTTTTCCTTCGGAAAACCACCTCATTCAGCTCCAGGCTTCTTCTGACTACTACTGCCTCTTCACTTCAAAATGCTTAGAGTATGAATTGTGGGCCACAGCTATATCTATTGTACTAAAGATGCTGCAAAAAAGAGAGGTATTGACAGCGACTTGGGTTTGCCAAATGTGCAGATCACTTGGTTTGGCCAGAGAGGGTTAAAGTTTCTTAGTTGCTGGCTTTGGTTAAATCCGTTGTGGATTCCCAAGCTCCTCACCTCATGATTGTGCACTGTGCTGGCAATGGCCTAAGCACATTGATTGGGGTAGGGCTGGAAATTCTAAGGAAAGAAACCTTTGCAGAACTGGTGTCGCTTTTTCCTCACACTGTCTTGGTGCACTCTAATATATGCCAAAGACAGTAATGGAAGTGGTCAAATCAATTCTGTCCATAGATTGACAATGACAGGAAACATGCCAATAAAACTGTTACTGCATTCCTCAGAGGCCATCGCATGAGCTGTATCAATAACACCAATCTGCGTTTTGACATGCATAGAATTTATAGAAAAGATGGAGTGCACTTTACAGATGAAGGCAACAGGGTGTTTCTAAGTAACCTGAAACTCTGCATCTGGTCTTATGTGTAGTAGCCATATACACACAAGCAACACAAAGGCTCTATTCAGAGCCAACCTTGTACCCGAAACGTTTACATTTTATTTAAAAAGATCCTTTTTTCAGTTTTTGGGGATCTTCATGACAACATTGCGATCCTCACGGATACGTCGTGAGAAGGAAAAACAAAAGCAGATATTCAATGGCCACCAACACATCCAAAAATAATATGTAAACAAATCCATTCTGAACATTGCACTACTCATATTACTATATACATACTTCTTTCAAAGCAAGTTTAAACTCATATTTTTCTAAGTTTCTATAAAAATCATCTTTAAGACCTATTTTACATTTTTGCAGTTATTCGGGTCAGTCCGATGAAGACGTTAACCATGACTGCTCCTTTTCCATAAAGTCTAAGACACACATATATCGACACATACTACAGTATTTCACACACTAGGGGTTTCTTACAGTATTCTCTAAAGTCACGTTTTTCTAGAGCGGTTCAATAAAAACCATCTCTAAAACCTATTTTATGTTTTCACTGTGACTCCGGAGATCGCAATGACGTCGGTAATCGCGATTCCCCCGGACACATCGCGAAAACAGAAACAAAAGCAGATATTCAATGTCCACCAACACATCCAAAAATTAAAACTATATAATTAATTCTAAGCAACACAGTAGATAAGTCCGAAATTTACTTTTATTTTTAACACAATTCCTTTAGAGTTTAATCTACGAAGTTTAAGAAAAATTCAGGCCGAAATAAACTCATTTATTTGGGCATCTAAAAGTGTCAGGATAGCATGGAAAAAACTGTCCCAGAAGAAGATTCAGGGGGGATAGCTAGTCCGGATCTTATTTTATACTACAAAGCCTTCCATTTTAAGAACATAAGGCACCTTTTCCGAGATCATGAGTCATATCCCCCCTACTGGAAAGCAGTGACAATTTATGATCATTGTCTCTATAAATTCAGACACCAAAAGTTTTTCAAGAAAATCAGACTAAAGGTGCCAAAAGCTGCATTCAAACTATGGTCAGACATAAGGAAGCTATGGCAATATCCATATTATAGCCCTCAAGCACCGCTATGGAACTCCCCTGGGACTCCTGAATGCCTGAAAGACTCATTAGCCCTTTCGCTGAAAAGGGTTGGGATTAACAAGTGGGGAGAGCTGTTGGAATCCGGTAATTTAAGATCCTGGGATGAGTTAGTGGAAAGAACGAAGAATGGAATATCCAGGTTTAAATTCTACCAGTTGGTTAGCTGGTCTAAAGAGCAAACGACCTGGCCAGATTATGTTGGGAATTTGGAGGCCGAACTGCTTAAAGACTCTGGGAAAAAAGAAGTATCGAAGTGGTACTGGCAGATGCTGGAGAAGAAGGAAGGTGATAATGATACCCCAGACCTCAAGTGGAAGAAGATCTTTCCAGTTCAAGAACTACAGCAAGTCTGGCAAGTATCCTGCACTTTTTTATGGCACATTATAATTTCTACACCTCTCAGGAAAAATCATTTGTTTACCCTGCACAGATCTTATTGGACTCCTGAAAAGTTATCAAAGATGAATATCCAGATGATCAAGAAATGTCCAAAGTGTGGTGAGAGGAAAGCAAACGATATCCACATGTTTTATTCATGTCATTACCTCGACACATTTTGGAGTGAAACTGGTAAGATCATTGATGGAAGTTTAAATACAACCATTAAGGTAAGCGCCTTTAACGTTATTTTCGGCATAATGGATATCGATAACTCTAATATTACACTAACTAAGATGCAGAAATATCTCTTTTTTACATTCATCTTAATCGCAAGACGTGAGATCTGTATAAATTGGATCCTCCCTTCTCCTCCTAAGGTTGAGGACTGGGTTCAGTCTATTGACAAATTCAGGAATATGGATAGAGCCAGAGGGGAATGTAAACGTACAAAACACTGGGATTTATGGGATTTATACAGACGGTAGGATAGGAAGGGCGGTCCAATGATTTAAACAACTGTGATTATGGTCATTCTGAGTTTCACTGGGGTCGGAACAGCGAGATACTAACTCAGGTAAATTGGCAATGTTGGTATTAAAGCATGGTTTCCACCTCATTCTCGAGGGCGTCAAATGAGAGGTGTCCCTGTTGCTTCTTACAACAAGATCGCATAAATGAGGACAAAAAAAAAAAAAACACAGTAGATAAGTCACTATATGAATAACTCTATAAAAATATTTATCAGCATCTCAATATCTCTACAGCAATGCGTATTAATGATTCACTGATATATATTTTTATATTTCCACCAATATTCTCTCCGACGTCGGTAGTTGTGACGTCCCTGCGATGGTACACGGGGCCGCACTGGCAGTCACGGCGCCGTCGCAAATATCACGCACGACTAAAAAAATCAGTTTTAGACACATAACCTGTGTCACTAACACTCCCATTTCTCAACCATGAGGTCAGAGTATCCCCACCCTGACCCCTCATGCGGGCTTTCACACACATTTTTAGCCCCGGGTAGGTGGCCGCAACTTTCTGTTCAGTTTACATACAGCCAATCAGACCATTCCCGTTGGCACGTGCATTCGCGATTAATCGCGAAACCACTGCGGAATATCCGCAGCCAGATATATCACTATAATTTTTGGCTTACATTTCTCAAAAGCCTCTGAACTGATTTACACCATATAGGCAAAAGGCACTTCCTTGAACCAACAACTACCTCCCTGGCAAATTTGGTGTAAGTCCATTCAGCGATTCGGGCTGTAAGTATGGCTAAAGGTTCCTATCGGAATTAACATTACAAACGCACCCTTATTTCGTGCCCCAAATTCTTGGTCCGCACTGCACGGATCACCCCCAAACTTCTCATGACAATCAGAAACTACCTTGACACTTTTGTGGGAAATTACATGAATATTGGTCAAACAACGCCAAAGTTATAGGCAAGTCAAAAAACAATTTCCTTATGGAAACATGGTCTTAACTATAACTACCTACTGGTGACCACCTGTAGGTAACATATATATATCTATATATATAGATCTATATCTATATATGAAGATATATATATATATATATATATATATATATACACACAACACAAAGTGGCTCCCTTTTTCGCTGGATCTTGATGGCCCCTCGGTGGCGGTGCGGGTTTGTTGTACAGCAGAGCCACGCCGTCTTTACATTCACACAACCCTTCAAAAAGAAGTTGGATCACACTCCCAAGTGCAGGTAAATAGTTTCCTTTATTTTTATCTTGCAGAGACCAACATATCCCCTACGCGTTTCGGTCTAACTTAGACCTTGATCACGGGTAAATGTATACTCATACAAAGCAGCTGTTAAATAACCATTCAGATAACCTCATTTCCTGTTACATGCTCCCGTGGGATTCTGGTATATGGAGTGCACACTACAAATCATACGTGAAAAGTTAAGGTGTAAACATACAAAAGATAAATTTCTCAAATAAACAAGTGCAGATCCTACGGTTATTCAATTTATATAGAATTATTAGTTCATCAGATGTAAATCCCTGCAAATATAGAGTGTGATTTGCCAACCAAAATAATTTTTTGATACTAAATCATATTTCAAAATATTTTAGCAGATCGTATGTGTATCCAGCCGGCTAACATTTTTGGCTTAATACCCTTGATTTCGCTCATATCTAATTATGACATTTCTATATGTCTAATATTTTGAATACAATAATCCTGCTGAATACGTCACAACTAAATTTGTAGGCAAGGATAAACTTGAAGCTACTGCCTCTGCTATTAATAATCTTTGTATAGATACATTTGCAATCGAATCTATAGTCTCCACGCTGTATATGAGAAAGTGACTTGTGCAAAGTGATTCATAAGAACACCAAATCCATATGATCATTAAACTAAAGGAAGTTCCACTCTAATCAGCATATTACAAATGACTGTACAGTTCTTCATTCTAGTTCGAGCCATGTGGAGTGTGAGGGCGTAGGTTTAGAATGTGCCATGATTTGTGTTGTCTTCATTTTTGTTCATGGTCATCCCTGTTCATGACTTTCTACTTGTTCAATTACGTAGAATTTCAGTTTCTTCCAGTTACTGTCATGATGGGATTCCATGTGTTTTGCTACTGCATTACTTCGATCTTTATTCGTTGTTGCTCATACATGTTCTAAAATTTGCTTTTTAAGTTCACATATAGTACTTCCCACGTACTTCAAACCACATGGACATGCAATGATATACACCACATATTACACCATATATTGGCTTCTGCATGTAATATATTGATTAATTGTCCATTCTTGTTTGTTGGCAAATAAGATCTTTTTTTGATGTTTTGCGATTTGGCACACTTTGCTTGAAAAAGCCTGTCTGTTTCAACCAATTAGAAGCACCATTCTTTTCTTTACAGATGTGGCTGTGTACCAGTTTGTCTTTTAAATTACTCGTCCGTTTAAAAGTTACATTGGGGTGATCACCCATAATGTTAGCCACTGCCTGATCCAATCTCAAAATATTTTTTCCTTAGGATTCTTTTGATGTCTTTAGCTTCAGATGAAAAAGTTGTAATCAAGCAGATAGGTTCCCTTTGTTCGGAGATAATCATGTCTTTCTTTATTTTTAATAGGTCTATTCTGTGTTTTTGTACAGTTTTATTAAGACAGGCGTTGATTGTTTCCTGAGTATAGCCTCTCCTTTTGAGTCTCCAAGGTATTGCACTGTTGTGTTTCTTCCATTCCTCTTCTTGGGAACAAATCCTGCGTAGTCTTACAAATTCTCCGTATGGAATGTTCTTGATGATAGACGATTGATGGAAACTTTGAGTATGAAGAATTGAGTTGGTTGCAGTTTCTTTTCTGTGTAAAGTTGTCTGGATTTTATTCTCATGAATATATACTTCCGTATCCAGAAACTCCACTCTTGAAATACTTATTGAGTATGTGAAGTTTAACTTGGTATAGGTAGAATTCATTATTTCAAAATATTCAGCAAACTCACTCTCTGTTCCATTCTAGATGATAAAGAGATCATCTATGTATCTCAACCACATGATGGTTTTATTCACGTATTTGTCATATTGTGGTTGCCAGGCTAGTTGTTGTTCCCACCAGCCCATTGTTAAACAGGCGTAGCTTGGACTAAATGAAAAGCCCATAGCCGTCCCTTTTACTTGTTGGAATAAGTCATTCCCGAACAGAAATACATTTTGGGTCAAACAAAGTCGGATCATTTTGAGTAACATTTCATTATGTCGGGCAAATTGTATGTTTCTTTTGTTTAGGAAGTATTCACACACTGTAATACCAATTTCATTTTCGATGTCCCCGAACCCCAGTATTGCATATAGTGAATGTTATAAATCATAAACATTAATCTATGAAGCATTAGAAAGTGCAGTTCAGAATCATGTGTCCATAAGGAATTGAATCGGTGGGGAATGTTTAGGACATGTTGGTCGATTTGAGGGACCCTACATGCCAAAATTGGGTAATGTTTAGGACATGATAGTTGATTTGAGGGACCCTACATGCCATAATTGGGCTATTTATGATGATTGAGTTTATATTTCTCTGATGAAATGGAGTATAAAGACGATTATATCGCAATGTTGACTTGCTCGTAATCATGTTGAAAAATTAAAACGTAGAATTAGTGCCACGTTGGGAGAAGGGCTAAACCATTGGTTTGTCATTGAATTGAAAAACTTTATTGGAAAAAACGTTTAAGTCACGGTAATGCGCAAATGAAAGGCTTGTGAATTTGAAATTCTATGGAATTTAATTTACATCATAATTGTATTTACAAATGTGTAAAAGGAGAAAGGTTTTTTTCAATTGATTTTATCTTATTTTCCTTTTTGAAATTGAAAGACAAAGGTAAACTAGGAATGGTTAAAATTCTTCTATGTCTATGCACCATTGAATGTATTTCTATAGGAAATCGATGTAAGACAAACACTTGACAAAGGCTAACGCCGAAACGCGTCGTCTTTCACTTGGTGCACAATAAATTATTGTGCTGTCTTCTGGTGTGCTGCCTCTTGTGTTATCGTCACTTGGGGCATTTTACTCAGGAAATCCTGAAATATATATATATATATATATATATATATATATATTGCCTACTGGCGGTCGCCAGTAGGTAGTTATAGTTAGGACCTTGTTTCAATTCAAAAAGGGTTTTTTCTTTTGACAATATCTTTAACGCCGTTTGACGAATTTTTGCGAAATTTTCAAAAACTAATGACCCACTCACTCTAGCTGCTGTCTTGAAAATTGCGGGGTGATCCGTCAAGAAGGGGCAGAGAAAAAGGGGGGATCCCTAAACGCTTTTCTCCCTGTTAATTTCCATAGGAAACTGTTAATGCAGCTACAGCCCGAATTGCTGAAAGGAATTACACCAAATTTGGCAGAAAGGTAGCTCTTGGTCTAAATTCGTTCAGTAGTTCCTGAGAAATGTAAACATTTCTCAGATATACAAATAGGGACCTCCCGATCTCGTGCCTGAGATCTGATTGGCTGCCAACACTTCAACCAGGAAGTGTTCGCAGCCATCTTGTGACTCAGTTGAATTGAGTCACAAGGAAAAAGGTAAAAGAAACGTTAAAAATTAAGAAAAGGGGGCAGGGTGGAAACACTCTGACCCCTAAGCCTGCTCAGGGGGTCCCCCAGGGCCCAAAAAAGCACTTTAAAAAAAAAAATTGGCGGCATTCGTGTTGGATCCACAAATTCGGCTGAAACCTTTTTAAAAAAACAAAGCACGGGCTCCCATTAAGCCCCAGAACGGGCCAGGTCCCGAGGGCAAAAAAAAAAATGGGATGGGGGGTCACACACGGGCCCCCGCAGCCCCAGGGACTGCCACCTCCCCGGGGCTTATTCATTAATTGCGGGGGGCTACCTGGCAGTAAAAAGCCATGCTGGCTCCCGAAGGCTTCCCCCACAGTCTCCAACCAGCTGTTTTTTTTTTTTAATGAAATGGCCTGGCCCCGGGGGAAGTGGCCCGGGAGGGGGGCCTCTCGGCCACCCTCCCTTTTAAATGAAAAGAAAATGGCCAATCCCCAGGGAAGGGGTCCCTGGGGCCAAAATCAGCCTCAGGAGGGGGACACACAGCCTCCCTTCCTAACATTCCCCAAAAAATCGAAAGCCGGCAACTCGCCCCCTTTTTCCACTACTCTGCAAATGTGCCTCCTGGTGCGCTTTTGGTTGGGGGATGAAGTCCCCTTCGTTCTTGAGGGTCCATGTGGGCCAAATAGCCCACCTGTTACCTCCAGTACGTCCCCTTTGTCCACCACTCTGCAAACGCACCTCTGGGTGCACTACTAGTTGGGGGATGAGGTCCACTTAACTCCAGAGGGACAGTGGGGGCGAAGAAGCCCTCCTGGTACCTCCTGTAAGTCCTACGCATCGGAATTCCTGAGAGCTGGTCGGAGGCCCAGACCCCTTTCTCCACCACTCTGCAAACGAGACTGCTAGTTAAAAAAACCTTACAAATTCACTGAATAAATCACAGGTTTCAGGGACGTTATAGTTAGGAATTAGCATTTAAAAAAACCATAGAAATTCATGGAAAAAGCAAAGGTTACAGAGTTATAGTTAGGCTGATGTTTCACTCGTACAAAACCAGAGAAATTCAGCCTTTATAGTTAGCTGCGCTAACTATAACTCGCGCCCCTGCAATGCACTGCTGATGACGTCACATATTACATCACTCATGACATGGTCAGTGACATCACTGGTGACATCACTGATGACATCTCAAATGACATCACTGATGACATCATCCACATAATCTCTGATGCATCTACTCACACCCTAATATAAACTTTCATACACCCACTCCAAAATTCAGACTACCATTCTTGAAACCATAGACACACCAATACCAGTTAGTACATACCCACTCACTGCATAGGTCTACACACACATCTCCTCGCTCACCCATACAGCCAGCCATACACACAATCACTTACCAATATAGCCACTGATATATGCACTCATGCACCCATACAGAGACTCACACACCGCCATTCACCCATAGAGTTGCTCACACACCTAGTCAGACATCCAAAGAGTCAATCACACTGCCATTTACTCACCTCTACAGTTATACACACACCACCTCACTTATTCATACAGATACTAGCACATACTTACCCTCTTATACAATCATTGACACAAGCAGACACTCATCCATACAGCCCCTCTTACAATCACTCACTCTCACATACAGTTACTAAAAAACTCCAACACTCACATATACTACCTTTCACATGTTGAGTTACTCACCCATATACCACTGAGATATCCAGTCACTCGCCGACACAGTCATAAGCACACTCACTCACCCATACAGCCCCTCACAGATGTACTCATGAACCCATACACCTAGTGAATCACCCACTCACACATCCATGCAGGGAGTCACCCCTCACCCACCCACACAGCCACCCATACAGGTACTCAGACAACCAATCAATAACCCATATAGACACTCATGTAGCTATTCAAAAACCTATTCAGCCACTTACACACCAACTGACACACTGATACAGACATTCACACAGATTAGTTACTCACCTATACATTCACTGACACGTATAATCACTCACTTATACAGTCAGTCATGCACCCACTGAATCATCCATACAGACAGTCATACACATTCATTCTTCAATACACCTTGCCGTATATATATATATATATATATATATATATAAAACACTCATAAAGTTTTTAGAAACACTCACACAGTGATGTCATCAGTGATGTCATTTGAGATGTCGTCAGTGTCACTGACCATGTCATGAGTGATGTAATATGTGACGTCATCAGCAGTGCATTGCAGAGGCGTGAGTTATAGTTAGCTCAGCTAACTATAACTGCTGAATTTCACTGGTTTTGTACGAGTGAAACCTGAGCCTAACTATATCATCCCTGTAACGTTTGGTTTTTTCAGTGAATATATATATACATATATACACACACATATGTGTGTGTATGTATATATGTACATATATATATATATATACATCCGAATGAAATCAGGTGCTCTGTCACGCTCCCAAATAATCCACAAGTCTCCTCTGCAAGATAATAGAAGTATGGTTTTATTCAGGAATATTCATGCTCGAACAAACCTTCCCAATGCGTTTAAGAGATCGGCGTCTCCTTGATTACGGGTTAAGGCAAACACACAAATCCAACCAATTAATATTCACCTCCATACAGGAAACAGAACAAATGGAAAGAGGACTATGCGAAACAGAAAATTGCTACCCAGTTAATATTAACATCGGCGCCATTGTTAAGAGAAGGCATTCATAGGAACTTGAGACTTAACATTCAAGAGATTCCTCTTATTCTGTTACGTAGTGGTTCAATTTCACCACCTTATTGGATCATCAGACAAGATTCACATACCAGCAACATGACACATTGTGTAATGCAAAAACAATTCTGGGTCGTAATGGTAGCAATAAAAATTATGTAATAACTTTTGTATTCCATAATATCCAAAATTATATAACATTCAAAACAACAAGCAAACTATAATGCAAGATATGATGCAAAAATAACACGCCCCAGTGGGCGAGTCATATAATCTATTAATACGATATATGGCCCTATTAGTTCATGTACAATTATGCTCAAGTGGGCATTTAGACAAAAATAAACACAAAAAGAAAACTCCCACAGACATTATTACATCCATCCTGGGATATCTTCTATTCCAATAAACATGCGGCATGGCTCGCGGGTGGGACGTCGCGTAAGGGGCTAAAAAAAAAAAAAAAGAAATTAAACTTACCTTGAGGCTTGGTCCCACGTCTTCTTGGCTTCTGCTCTTCTTCCCCCGACAGGAACAGGAAGCAGGCAGCCAGGCTCCCTCCCCGAAGCCAATCACAATGCTGCAAGCAGCGTTGAGATTGGTCTGGAGCGTCGCAACACGGCACTCAGCCAGGGGCTTATGGGGTGGGCATGTTCTTCATGCAGGCTGCATGATATGGGAAAAGTGCGCATGACTGGTTTGGGCGAGGCAAGAGGGCCGACCAAACAGTCTTTGCGCACTCAGGAGTTGGCACACCACTTTTCCCCTGCCCTGCAAAGAGAGCAGAGCAGCCCTGCCCACCCATCGGCCCGCAACGTAAAATGGTAATAACTAAAAGTTATTACCATTTTATGTTTTTGCTTCTCGCACTGCGAGAAAGCAGTGGGGCGAAGCTCCTCTGACATAGCGGAGGAGCTGCCCCTGATTCTTATATTATCACAACGTCCATGATTTCAATCAAAAAAGATATATTAGCAGTCTTTTGCACTTCTCACGAATAACAACAAAAACAGATAAACACCATTAAAATCAAGAACAGTGTGTGTCCCAACTAGCCCATTAAAAACAATTCTAAGTTAAAATACCATAAACAAAAGAAAGAGAAAATTATAAAAAATTGAAGGGTGTTCAGAAGAATGAGGCTCTACTTTTGTTATACATAGTATATCCATAGGAAAAAACGTCAGCACAAAATAGACAGTCCTAGAAGTTCAAATGGAGAACTAAATTATCCGTTGCAGTTCCATAACTCTATTGCTTCCTCTTATATTGATAGGTATTCTATCCAGAACATAAAACTTGAGTAAATTTGCCTCACTTGAGTGTTCAGTCTCAAAGTGTCTGGCTACAGGATATTGTTTGTTTACATTCGTAATGGCCCTCATATGTTCTAATATACTTAATTTATGTATAGTACTGCTAATGTAGTACTTGTTACATGGATATCTGAGACAATATACACAGAAATCAGAATGACATGTTAGATGTTGGCAGATCTAAAATTCCTTGCTTTCGCTATTCAGTTTAAGCTTTTTTCCATTCTCAGTATATTTACATGCTTTACATTTCATACACCAAAAAAATCCCTTAAACTGATTTGCAGTGGTCTTATTTGATAAGATATTCCTGCATAGCATATCCTTAAGGGATTTACTCTTCCTAAAGGTTAATTTGGGGTGGTTATCCAAATATTTGCTGAGAATATTATCAGTTTGTAAAACATGCCAGTGTTTTTTTAAACACCCGTCTGATTCCTTGAGAACCTGTGTTGTATGTAGTTATGTATCTGATAGTTGAAGATTCAGTTTCAGGTTTAGCTTTATTGATTAGTAAGTCTCGTCTTTTTACTGTATTTACTTTCTTTAAGGCAGATTCTATATGCTTTTTAGAATACCCTCTTTCCAAAAATCTGTTTGTCATGCACCTGGATTCTTTATGAAATTTCTCTTCCGAGCTGCAGTTTCCTTTTGCTCTTTAAAATTCCCCGTACGGTGTACTGAAAACTAAATTCCGGGGATGACTGCTAGATGCATGCAGTAAACTTTTACCTGCAGTCTGTTTACGATATAGTTTAGTCTCTAGCTTGTAATCAAGTGCCTTTAGGTGGAGATCCAAAAACTCAATTTCCTGTTTATTTATATTGCTCGTGAAGGACAGATTCAGATTGTTTTCATTTAAATCTTTCACAAACTCTTCAGCTGTTTTCTCTGATTCATTTCAGATACAGAAAATGTACCTGACCCAAAGGATGACATGGGTGTCAAACAGATGGTAATGTCTGACCACCTGTTCCTCCCACCAGCCAAGGTATAAACCTGCATAACTGGGGGCAAAACAGGTGCCAATTGCGTCCCCTGGGCCTGGCAACAGATCTTTTTTTTATCAAAGATGAAGTAATTATTAGTTAGACAGTATGCCATCATATCTAGAACCATTTCTGTGTGTAATAGACATGACAAAGATCGTGTTCTAAAAAAATGTCTGCAAGCCTGCAGATCCAAATCATGAGGTATGCATGTGTAGAAACTGTTACATCAAGGGACAATGTCATCAATAATTTGCAAAAAAAAATCACCAGAATCATGAATATATGAGGCTAATCCCTCTACAAAAGGCTTTATGAAGTGGTCAACACAGCGTGACGTATTCTCTAATGAACTGCCCATAGATGAAACAATCGTTCTCCCTGGTGGAGTGATGGCATTTTTATGTAATTTGTGCTGTAGATAGAGAACTGGTAATTTGGGAAAATCACATTTTAGAAATTTAAATTCATCCTGTTCTAATAATCCATCATCTCTCCATTTTCTAAGATGTTTATGATATTTTATATTCGACTGAAATGCTGATTCCTCATCATATATCCTATAACTGAATCCATCATTGAGCTGTCTAAACCCTTCAGATAGATACATGTCAATCAGAATTACCACTATGTTACCCCCTTTATCAGAGGGTTTGATTCCAACATCTTTTCTATTGCCTAATTCCTTAATAGCTTCAAAGGGACAGGGTTGAAGATTTCTTCTGTCATTACCATTGGTAAAGTAAGTCTTTAATAGTACATTTTTCAAACACATCTATAGCATTGCTAGATGTTGGAGGTAAAAATATTGATTTCGGTGTAAAAGTATTAGGACAATTCAAATCATAATCTAAATCAAAATTCACCAAATTCAAAATAGGCTTCCCGCTCATTTCTTCTGCCTCATTTAGATCACACATAGTTTGAAGCAAATCTGCGTCATCAATTCCCTGGTTCGTGGGTTGCTCATTTGATTCCGATTGTGGTTTTCTTTGTTGTTTAATTTCAAACCAACATTTTAATTTAAATTTTCTAGTAAAATGAAATAAATCAATTCTACTTTGTGTGTAATTAAAATTGGTGATAGGACAAAAGGATAACCCCAATGACAATGAATTTGAGTATCTGTGAGAGGAATGTCTGAAAGATTTACCACATTTCTTTCGTGGCCCATCATTTCTTCATTGTTTGGCCACTTGTTTTTATTCTCAATGAGCCGTTGTTGTCGTTTGTTGATTTTGTACCTCTGGTTTTTCCTCCTTGGCCATGTTTTCTTTGTATTCCTCTGGAGGATTGCGCTTCTGCTGTTTCCCTGGAAAGCAGTTGCAAATGTATGTATATATGTTACCTACTGGTGGTCGCCAGTAGGTAGTTATAGTTAGGACATAGTTTCCATAGGAAAATCATTTTTTGACTTGCCTATAACTTTGGCTTTGTTTGACAAATCTTCATGAAATGTTCCAAAAAACGTTCCAAAGTAGGTGTTGCATTGAAAGTTTGGGGGTGATCTGTGCAGTGGGGACCGAGAAATAGGGCCCTGAAAAAAGAGTATATTTGTAATGTTAATTCCCATTGGAATGCGTTGTCAAACCTACAGACCGAAATTATACCAAATTTGGCAGAAAGGTAGATGTTGTTACGCAGATTGTGCTTTGTGTTATTTGGTGCAAATCCGTCCAGTAGTTTTTGAGAAATCGAAGCTGAAAATTATAGATATATCTCTGGCCGTAGATATTTTGCGGTGGTTTTGTGATTAATGGCGGATGCTCGCACCATCGGGAATGCTGTGATTGGCTGGATGCAACCTGAACAGAAAGTTGCGGCCGCCATTTTATCATTCGGGAATGGTTCCCGGGGCTGAAAATTTGTGTCAAAGCTAACATAAGGGGTCAGGGTGGAGATACTCCGACCCCATGTTTGAGAAATGGGTGTGTTAGTGATACAAGTAATGTGTCCCCAATTTTTTTTTTCATCACACGCAATATTCGCGACGACGCCATGACTGCCAGCGCAGCCCCTTGTACCATCGCATGGACATCGCGACTATCGCTGCGACATTGCGAATATTGGTGGAAATATAAAAAAAGTATCAGTGAATCATTAATAAACATTGTATTATATTGAGATTCTGATAAATGTTTTTATAGAGTTATTCAGATAGTGATTTATTTAATGTGATGGTTAGAATTAATTATATAATTATATAGTTATCAATTTTGAGTGTGGTGGTGGCTATTAAATTTCTGCTTTTGCTTTCCGCCTTCGCGCTGTATCTGCGGGGATCACAATGACCGACGTCATTCCAATCTCCGGCCTCACTGCGAAAACGGAAAACAGGTTTTAGAGATGGTTGTTCTAGAAATACACTAGAAAAACATGAGTTTGAAGTGTATAGTAATAAACCCCTAGTGTGTAAAATACTGTAATATGTGTGCATATACGTGTTTTTCACTTTATGGAAAAGGCGCGATCGTCACGGTTAACGGCATCGTCGCGACTCCCTGAATAACTGCAAAAAATGGAAAAGAGGTCTTAAAGATGGATTTTAACCCCTTGGATGCGGAGCTGAAAATTTGTGTCAAAGCTAACATAAGGGGTCAGGGTGGAGATACTCCGACCCCATGTTTGAGAAATGGGTGTGTTAGTGATACAAGTAATGTGTCCCCAATTTTTTTTTTCATCACACGCAATATTCGCGATGACGCCATGACTGCCAGCGCAGCCCCCTTGTACCATCGCATGGACATCGCGACTATCGCTGCGACATTGCGAATATTGGTGGAAATATAAAAAAAGTATCAGTGAATCATTAATAAACATTGTATTATATTGAGATTCTGATAAATGTTTTTATAGAGTTATTCAGATAGTGATTTATTTAATGTGATGGTTAGAATTAATTATATAATTATATAGTTATCAATTTTGAGTGTGGTGGTGGCTATTAAATTTCTGCTTTTGCTTTCCGCCTTCGCGCTGTATCTGCGGGGATCACAATGACCGACGTCATTCCAATCTCCGGCCTCACTGCGAAAACGGAAAACAGGTTTTAGAGATGGTTGTTCTAGAAATACACTAGAAAAACATGAGTTTGAAGTGTATAGTAATAAACCCCTAGTGTGTAAAATACTGTAATATGTGTGCATATACGTGTTTTTCACTTTATGGAAAAGGCGCGATCGTCACGGTTAACGGCATCGTCGCGACTCCTGAATAACTGCAAAAAATGGAAAAGAGGTCTTAAAGATGGATTTTAACCCCTTGGATGCGGAGCTGAAAATTTGTGTCAAAGCTAACATAAGGGGTCAGGGTGGAGATACTCCGACCCCATGTTTGAGAAATGGGTGTGTTAGTGATACAAGTAATGTGTCCCCAATTTTTTTTTTCATCACACGCAATATTCGCGATGACGCCATGACTGCCAGCGCAGCCCCCTTGTACCATCGCATGGACATCGCGACTATCGCTGCGACATTGCGAATATTGGTGGAAATATAAAAAAAGTATCAGTGAATCATTAATAAACATTGTATTATATTGAGATTCTGATAAATGTTTTTATAGAGTTATTCAGGTAGTGATTTATTTAATGTGATGGTTAGAATTAATTATATAATTATATAGTTATCAATTTTGAGTGTGGTGGTGGCTATTAAATTTCTGCTTTTGCTTTCCGCCTTCGCGCTGTATCTGCGGGGATCACAATGACCGACGTCATTCCAATCTCCGGCCTCACTGCGAAAACGGAAAACAGGTTTTAGAGATGGTTGTTCTAGAAATACACTAGAAAAACATGAGTTTGAAGTGTATAGTAATAAACCCCTAGTGTGTAAAATACTGTAATATGTGTGCATATACGTGTTTTTCACTTTATGGAAAAGGCGCGATCGTCACGGTTAACGGCATCGTCGCGACTCCCTGAATAACTGCAAAAAATGGAAAAGAGGTCTTAAAGATGGATTTTAACCCCTTGGATGCAAGCGAAATTTTCCCGCAGTGCGGGAAAATTTCACGCGTGCGCAAATCGGACGGCTCCTGGCCGTCCGACGCACAAGCCACCCGTAGCGTCGGACAGCCGGGGGCCGTACGACGCATCCAAAGGGTTAAAGAAACTTAGTACCAAAACATGATGTTTAAACATGTTTTTAAAGAAGTATGTTCAGAATGGATTTTTTTTACTTATCATTTTCAGATGTGCTGGTGGTCGTTGAATATCTGCTTTTGTTTTCGGTTCTCGTGACATATTTGCGACCATCGCGAAGTCGCCACGAAGATTACTAAAATCTAAAAAAAAAGGATCTCTATAAAAAACATTAACAATATTTCAGGTACTAGGGTGGCTCTGACAAGAGCCTTTGTGTTGATTGTGTGTATATGACAGCTACATATAGGATCGGATGCAAGGTTTCAGATTACTTAGAAACACCCTGTTGCCTTCGTCTATAAAGTGCACTCCATCATTTCTATAAATTCTATGCATGTCAAAACATGGATTGTTGTTATAGACACAGCCCATGCGATGGTCTCTGAGGAATGCAGAAACAGTTTTATTAACATGTTTCCTAGCTTTGTCAATATGTGGACAGAATTGATTTGACCACTTCTATAGGAAAGTAGGATCTGCTTTTATGGTTACCCCCACTTTTTGCCTGGTGCTAAGCTGTTTTTGACTAGTCTGACTGGGATCATGCTAATCAGAACTCCAGTCTATCTGATTTCTCTCTCTTGGAATGTTCAGTACTTGGGTACATCCCAGATTGGATACTGGGGTACCCTTATCAGCCCTTAATAAATAGTACTAAGGTACCCAGTGCATAGGTACCCCAGAGGTCCCCCATGGGCTGAATCATGCATTATGCCACCTATGGGAGACAATTCAAAATGGAACTACAGGCCTGCCATTGCAGCCTGTGTAAGTTGGTGCTAGCACCACTTACTAAAGATATAGGTTTCCTATATCAGGGGTCACTGCACTTAAAACCTATAAGACACCCCTATAGCAGGCCTCATCAATCCTGAAGGCAGGGTGCATGAACAGGACATCCCTACAGCCTATGGAGCTCATTCTCCTGGGTTGTCAGTGAAGCAGCAATATACTATATAGAGGGGCACCGCGTAATTACGCGATGACCATCTTGAAACTCGCTGCAAGCAATCCTATCATGTTTGGTATCAAACATGCTGGAATCATACCCCCACACCGGTATGGGAGGTGTGATTACAAGCACTGGAAGAGCCCCCCGTTAGGCTCTCAGTGTTCCCGGTGCCAACCTTCTAGGCCCGGACAGAACAAAATGGTTGCTGTCGACCAAAGACACATTTCTATCCTCCTGCTGCTGAGCCAAGCTTGAGCAGTGGAAGGCAGAACAATAGGCATCCTGTCACAGGAAGGTGTGTCCACCTCCCAGACAGGATTTTGTGTATTGGGACCAGGTGTGTGCGCTTGCCAGCACCACTAAGTCTGCATGAGGGGCACATTTGGTGTCCCTGTGCATAGTCTAGTTCAAACCAGTCCTGGGAGACGTTGGCTCCAAATCTGGCGCAAAACTGGACAAAGGACATGGGAGTAACCTCCCCCCTGTCCAGACCCTCCCCTGGGAGGGTCCCCTGAATCGTCCCAACCCTTTCCCTAGGGTACTTAAGGGCTTACCTGGGTGTAGGTCCTGAAATTCATTGTGAGGCAAGATTCAGATCAGACACCACTTCTACTTCTACCGTCTAGGCACTCTGGACTTCGTTTGGGCTCGACTTCGTCTCCCTGCCAGTCTGCTGCATCGTCTGTGCCTCTGCACCATACAGGAACCTTCCAAGGCCTGTGGGCATCAAAGACATCTGAAGGAATCTCCCTTGGAGTGAAGGAGTCACTCCCCTGCATTCGCAGACATCACAACTAAGTCAACTGGTCTGCTGATCCTGAGCTGCTCGGACTCCGTAAGGTTCTGCAATGCCAGGTGCTGGTTTTTCCACAGCTCCCAAGGCCTGCCCTGCCCTCTCACCAAGTTTGAGGCAGTATCCCTCATGGGGGTTGCAATAACTGAGCCCCTGTGCACTGCCGCAACTTGCAGTTGCAAAAGCTTGTTACCTTCCTTCCAAGAAGATCTTTGGGTTCCAAGTAGCCCCAACCTTGAGAACCCCCAGTGGCCTGAATATTCAGCCACACCGCATTGTGTGCAGCGTGGCCTGCATCTTTTGGTGAGCTGCTTGATGTCCTCTCGTGACTCCAGTGCCTCCAGCCTGTGGGTCCATTTGAGGGTCACCGTTGTTTCTGTTGGGCTCCCCTGGTTGCTTGGGGCCTGCCTTGACTCCCCTGCCTGTGGCGAGTCCCCTGGACCATGCTGGTCCCGACGTTGCTCCTTCTTCAATTCCTGCGTTGGTTGCCTTTGCCAAGGCTTGTTGGTGCTCCCGCCAGACACCGACCCCTCAGAACTCGACATTCTTCGTGGGACAGCTTGTGCATGGCTCCTAGTCTTCGTCAGCATCGCCTGGTCCTCACAGCTGCAGAGTCAAGGTCATCGTCACCCATCTTGCAACACCCGACTTCCGAGGGCATTCGTCTTCCAAGTGTCCTGTTCACTCCTCAGTGACATAGACTCTGTACCCTCTGCTTTCAGGTACCTCACATCTAGAATCCACCTTCGAATTCCACCAGGCACTTTCTCCTCCTTCAGCAGCGGCACTTTCTGAAGTCCTCCATTGGGTTCGACAGCGGTTTCCGACACCACTTCATACGTATGCACCCGGCTTCCCTAGTGTAGGTAACGTGGCTACTAGGGTATCCACGGGTGGGGTGGCTCTCCAACCTTCTGTCTTCCACGCGGTTTCTTCAGGGTCCACTGGGAAGAGTCTTTAATCTTTAAAAATCCAACCGCGACTTACCCGTAGAGTTGTACGGAGCACGCGGTCGTGTTCCCACACTGCACACGTTCTCCGTGGGGTCCCTATCTACTCACCTCAAGTGGTTCCTTGGGTCCCCAGCACTTCTATGTCCTCTCGACACCGTCTTGACCCGAGTCATGGTTCTTATACCACTTTCTTAGTATATGGTTTGCCCCCCCCCCGGGGTCCACTGTGTATTACGTGCTATTTACTGTATTTCTATACAAAGTATTGTGTGCATTGTGCTTATCTCTGTGTAGGAGATATCTAAATATGTTAGAGAGTATTCTATAATAAATACATATTTATATAAATACCTTGTGTGGTTCTTTTTCACTTAATCTATACTATAAGATTGCATTCTGGTAAAACAAGCTGCTTTACACTCCTTCTGGACTAAGCCTCAAGGCTGCTCTCCACAGCTAACACTTAGAGAGGTTCTAAGGTTGTCTAAGACCACTTAAATCACCATAAGGGTTGTCTGGACTGGTGCAAGGTGTCCACTTACATTAGTGGACATCATGTACCAGGCCAGCTTCTCACAACTTCCATTTCTGTCTTTGGCATATATTAGAGCACACCAAGACAGTGTGAGGGAAAAGCGACATCAATTCTACAAAGGTATCTTTCCTTAGGATTTCCAGCCCTACCCCAGTAAATGTGCCTAGGTCATATACCACAGTGCACAATCATGAGGTAAGGCGCTCAGCAATCCACAATGGATTTAACCAAAGCCAGGAACTGATGAAACTTTACCCCTCTCTGGCCAAACCAAGTAATCTCCACATTTAGCAAACCCTTGCTCCTGTCAATACCTTTGTTTTTTGCAGCGTCTTTAGCCCAATAGACATAGCTGTGGCCCACAATCCACACACTAAGCATTTTGAAGTGAAGGAGCAATAGCAGTCAGAAGAAGGCTGGAGCTGAATGAGGTAGTTTTTCAAATGAAAAGCAGTTAAAATGAAGGTGGTTTTTTTTTTTTGTTGAAAAATATATATTTCATTGGATGCCATCAGCATGAAAGTGAATAAAATTAAGTATTGTGCTGGATGCCTTAGCAAGAAGTCCTATTATTGGCTGTTGTTTAAAAAAAGAAATGTTTTACAGACATGGATATGCTTTTGACTCTGTGGAGTAAAGCACACCTGCTGTATCATATTTGGAAGTAGAATGTTCCTTCTAGAATGTGCTGTGAACTTGTGATCTACTGGTTCCACTGGGTTTCTAGGTACACTGAGCTAAGAATGTATTGGGGTTGAAGGGTGTTAAAGAGACAGAACATTTCTTAAAAAGTTGAGGAGTGATGACACAATTTAAGTAATGGCAAGTTTTAATTTCCAACTCAGGACTATGTAAAAAACTGTTGTGTAGCATGTAAATTAAAAAAAACTGAAGCTAAATATCGGTTTGGATTCACTTTTTTTCCGCGATTTGTCCGTGATGATCGCGAAATATCACGAACACGCGGATACAGGAACCTCGTTTTGAAACAGAAGGAAAGGGTTAAAAGATGCTAACCATTCACAAGTGGAGATGCCTTTCTCATGATCAAAGAGTGGAAAGTTGAAGAGGTTGCCATTTTTGAGTTGCTTTCTATGAGAGTGGTGTACCATTCTTTTGCTTAGTTTTTACAATTCTTAACAGTGTCAAAAATATCCAGAAAGAACTAAAATAACAATATAATCTACAAACTCAATTCACTGGTATGTATATAACTGTTCAAGTATTTACAAAATGTACATAATAAATGAAGATGTATATGGGAGTTTGATTAAAAAGAGTATCGCAGTGGGGTCTTGGTGGTGGGAGAACATGGCGGACAGCTAGCGGCTGTTCGGAGTCAGGGAGGTCGCGGGAATCGGCGAGAAGGGAAAGTGAGCTGACGAGCGCGTCAAACAAAATGCAGTAATGCTGTGTATGCTAATGAAATATTAAGCAACTTTAAGGACGTCGTAAGTAATATCGCTTAGTTGGTTGTGCCGACTGTTGATTAGTCAAGTGGACTCTGGTGAGGTGTGGAGAAGTCGGATGTGGCCAGTGGGTGCCGCGATCGATGGACGATGTTGTGCTGCCGAGAAACCTGGTGCATTGTGAGCGGTAGAGGCGGGTGGCTCGGGAGGTGAGGAGAGCGAGTGGGCTCACTCCCAGGGTCGTCAGGAGAAGCTGGAGCGACGGCGCACTATGTGAAATGAGAGCAGATGCCACAGAGCATGCTGGGGGTCTGTCTGACCAGTCGGAACACAGAGTCGGCGTCAGTGGAGAGCCGGTTGAGCTTGAGGAGGACTGTGTATAGGCGACAGGTTACAAGGAGAGGAAAAAGTGTCCCCCTGGCTGGCTTCTTTCCAGGTAGGGATGTGGCCGGTGCCGGGCCAATGATGGGGAAGGGTCATAAGGCTCAGAAGCCAAATAGATACATGTTAAGGAGTGCGGGGGCTTTTAATCTTGGGAAAGAAATAGCCCCTCCAGAGAAGGAGGTGGAGGTGTCCTCAATAAAAATTAAGGGACCAAAACAAAGGCTATTCCAGCTGCACCCCAGGGGGAATTTGGGGGAGCATCTAAAACAGAGGTGCAAAGTCCATCCAGGTCTCTTTATACAAATAGAGAGAGTAGGGTGGTCAACCTCCAAAACTTAAGACCTTAAAAATCACCCCTTCTCTTAGATCCTATTTTAAGTTGCAGGAAAAGGGCCCTGAGATAAGCCAACTGGCGGGTATTACCTCTGCTTCTCCCTTAGGCCCCTCTAGAGCCATGTTGATATCAGCAGTGGTTAAGGCAGCGGATAGTGAAATCAGTGATAAAAAGATACTGCTAGATTAGAATGGGGAGGTGGCAGAGGTGACCCAGATTCCTGTGAGCCCAAACAGATATCAATGTTTAGCCGGAGATGATGTCAACGAAGATAGAGACCCGGAACTAAGTCCGATAGTGGGAAAGACCAGGGGTGCTTTAATGGAATAAGCCGAAGTAGGTCGTATTCACAGCCTTACGCCCCAAATGGAAGGAACAGTTCAATCAGGGGTACTTCGCTCTTTGCCACTGCCTCTGATCCACAAATGAACTCTTAATCTCTTACAGAGGAAGTTAAAAACGGGTTTTCCACGTCTCAAGTAAATCAGAAGGAGATCCAGTGCGTTTGTGAAGGATTAGCACAAAAACTGGAGTCTCTATCCCAAAGAACTCAGGTGTTAGAATCATCAGTGGTGGAACTGCAACAAAATGCAACGAGGGATAGAAAAGAACTGAACATTCTAAAAGTTTAAACTCAAGGAGAGTCAAGATAAAATGGAATTTCTAGAAAACAATGCAAGACGTCACAACATCAGAATCCTAAATGTGCCTGAAGGAAGTGAGAGGGAGGACATAAAAACATTTGTAGTCAACCTGCTAAAATCTAGTGGGGTTTGGGAAGGGTCGGCTGAGACCTTGATACAGCATATCCAAAGGATACATTGTGACCCGTTTAGGAAGGATACAGGCAAAACAAAGCCACGTAGAATTATAGTGAACTTCCTCACGTATTCCATTAAGGACAAACTTCTGAATATAGCTCTAAAAGCAGGAGCTTTGTCTGGAGAGGGATTTTCTTTCAACATCAGATCAAACGTCTCTCAAGCAACTTTGAATAGGCAGTGGGAGCTTGGGAAAAGAATGGATGACTTTAGGAGGATGGGAGGAACTGCCCAGTTGAAGTTACCGGCCACTCTGCGAGTGATAATAAACAATAAAATGTATAATTTGAGAGATCATGAAGAGGCTGATGTGCCTTGGAGAAGCTTAAGATGAATTAAGATTTCATAAAGATTTCACAAATGAGGCTCAGGGGTAGGCTATGTCTTGCCCCTCTGAATTATAATCTAGGCCTTCTGGTCCATATAGAATTAAGTTGCTTATATCGCTAATCTTACAAACTTATTGGTCTTCTTTTGCATTTTCTCCCCTTTTGTTTCTCTCTCTCTCCTTTTTATCATACAATAGGTGTTATTATATAAACCTCCCTCCCCAACAGGGCCAAAATGGCTAGGTTACAAGGAACAAGGGCTAGGGTTCTCCAGGGAAGGAGAGTGATGAAGGGAGCACGGGGTGGGGAGCATAGAGGGGAAAAACAAAAACAAATTCCAATTGCCTTAATTAATATGGAAGCCAGGAAGTAATATAAAGGCCGAATGATAAGATACAATAGGTAATAATAGCATACAGATCCTGTCCTGGAATATTAATGGGTTAAGGGTCGGAAGTAGGAGAAGGAAAATCTTCCAACATCTGAAGGATGCCCTAGCTCAAATAATAACACTCCAGGAGTCACAATTACTTAAGGCAGAATGTCTAGCAATTTGTAAAAAATTGAGGTGGGCTGGGCAGTTGGTGGAATGTCTAGGGATTTGTAAAAAACTGAGGTGGGTTAGGCAGTTGGTTTGTAGTGAACAAACCTGCCATACGAAAGGAGTCATCATATTAACAAAAAAGCGAACAAGGTATCGATCTTGGAGTGGAAAGTGGATAAGAAGGGGAGGTGGGTTATTGCTGTCTTGAGAATATTTGATAAGCACTTTACGCTGGTAGGGTATTATGGCCCAAATACAGATGATATAGAGCCCTTACCAGCAATGGCCTCAGAACTGGTTCAGTTTCAATTTGCGATCATCTTGTCTAGCGATTTTAATGTAGTAATGGACTATCGTCTGGTTGGATCTAATAATAGTCGATCAAAGTTCAATCCCAAAATGCAATCTTATATTAAATCTTTAATGAGACAGATTGGATTGTGCGATGTTAGGTGAGATATGCATAGTGCTGAACAGCAATATACCTTTCATAACCAAATATATATAAACACCACTCGAGAATTGATTTCTTTTTGATAGATAAATCTTTAAGAACAGATGTTAGAAGTATTAAACATCTTCCCGCTCATTTGTCTGATCACGCAGCATTTGAATTAGAGATAAAGGTGGAAACTGGAAGACGAAAAAGAAGATGGACATTAGATAGATCCTTACTAAATGATCAGGCTATATTAGACGTGTTAAAGGAAAAGACAATCAATTTTTTTAGATTAATAATACATCAGCATCTAAATATGTTGTTTGGGATACGTACAAGGCATTTATAAGAGGGGTTTTGATTAGTATTAGGAAAAAGGTTGAAGAGTTCGAACAAAGGATAATGCCACTTGAGTTGAAGTGTAGAGAATTATCAGGAGAGGAAGACCTTATTGAGAAGTGACAGGAGGAAATCTCTGAGTATAAACGTGCTCTTATTGCCAAGTTAGATAGTAGGGTTCGTGCACACTGGGAAGCTAGTAAACTAGCACATTTTGAATATAGCGAAAGTGCAGGGAAACTCCTGGACAACGAAAACGGAAGCCATAAAAAATTACATAAACTAGATAATATGCAGGGAAACTGTAAATAATTTGTGAGAGACAGGAGACTGAGCAAGCCTTTGTGGATTTCTACGGGGAGATATATACAGAGGTTCTGCATGTTTCGGAGGTTCAGGTTAATAGTTGGCCAAAGGGTCAGACAGTGGAGACACTTTCAAGGGAGGAAAAAGAATCTCTAGAAGAAGATATAAATCAGAATGAGCTTTACTCAATGATAAAAAAAGGGAAAAAGAATAAAGCAGCTGGTCCAGATGGGCTCCCAAATGAGTTTTATTTAAAACATAGCGATACCCTAAGTCCAGAATTGATCCAACTTTTTGCAGGTATTTGGGAAGATAGAGCACCCTTACCTAAATCTTGAGAGGAAGCAGTAGTTACTTTAATTTTAAAACCGGGGAAGGATCCAAAGTCCAGTGAGGCCTAGAGACCAATATCCCTTTTAAATTGCGATTATAAATGATATGCTAATATTCTTACTAACAGATTGAGTAAGGTGATTGGGAGTTTAGTAGCAGAGAATCAGAAGGGGTTTATGAAAGGTAGATATATGCATCAATTAAGTCATGAGCTTATAGGCACAATTGATCTGGCTGTGGAGCATAAAATGCTACTAAAGCCTTTAATAGGGTGAACTGGCAATTTCTGTATTCTATGCTGAATCGCTATAATATGGGTGACAAGTTTTTCGGGGCTATATGACGCACAACAAACTTACCATACTATAGTAAGTACTCCCCACTGTGGGACTCTCCGGGTTCCCCAGGGTTCTTGGAAGCCAGGTTGGCAGTGAGTCTCAGAGAAGCTGGAATTACTGAATGGGGCCATATCTTTCAAGAGGGGCAACTATGTTCTTGGGATATGTTCCAAGAAATGACCAATATGACCGTGTCCAAGTTTAAATTTCTTCAACTACAGAATTGGGCCCAGTCGGTGGGAGAGTATAAAGGTGGAACAAATGATTTGGAAGAGCACCTAATCACAAGCAAGCAACAAAAGAAGGTGGTGGCAACCTGATATAAGCTGATCATGGATATTCAAGACAAAGGGGAAAGTATACCAACTCAGCTCTGGGATTAATTAATCTCGCCTACAAACTCTGAACATTTGTGGCAAGTATCTTTTCAGCTATTATATAAGTTGGTTAAACCAGCATATCTAAGGCGAAATCATTTATTTTCTCTCCATACAGCTTTTTGGTCACCGAGAAGTTTAGCGAAATTGATGGAGCAAAGGAGATGTATTGTAAGAAGAGCGGGTTTATGAACGCTGATGATACCCACATGTTTGTTAGCTGTCCCACTATTCAATCTTTTTGGAAGGATGGATGTATGTATGTATGTTTGTGACAGACCTCTTGCACAAACGCAATTGTAGGTGAGTCTTGAACTAATTATTTTTGGGTTGCCACCAGAGACGGGAGCCAAATTGGATCTTGGTAATAAGATGGTATTTTACTTAATACTATTAGGAAGGCGGTTGATTTGCAAACATTGGATTTACTCGACAACACTGTCAAAATCAGAATGGCTTGATTCAGTCCTTAATGTGCGGGCCCTGTGTGGAAGGGGTTTTGCTACTCTGCAACTGCTGAGTAGACTATTTGCCTGGATTCCTCTGGACTGTAGAAGAACAGTCACACAGGCCCTGCTCATAAGCAAGTTAGATTATGGAAATGCCCTATTCGTAGGCATGGCAGAGTACCTCTTTACACGTCTGCAGGTGCTGCAAAACGCCGCAGCCAAACTGGTGTGTAACAAAAACAGACTGAGCTCTGCATCGATGTGCATGAAACATCTTCACTGGCTGCCTATGCGACAAAGAGCAGAGTTCAAGCTCCTCAGTCATGCTCACAAAGCATTGCACCACTGTGGCCCCAGAATCTTACAGAATAGAATCGAATTCTATGTCCCTACAAGGTGCCTACGATCACTCCACCAAGGGCAGGCCAGGCCAAAACGTATAAGGAAAGCTAGGGCAGGAGGACGCTCATTCTCATATCTGGCAGCGAAGAATTTTCGCAAAGGTCTCAAAACGTGGTTATTTAATCAATAATGCTTTCCCTTTCTTGTTGCGTTAGTCCGATGGCGCCGGGAAACCTCCGGGTAACCTCCGGGTAGCTGTGAGCCTTATAAGATTAAATTAATAATAATAATAATAAAGTGGAACGAACTACCCCAAGACTTACGCCTTACGGCTGACTATCTAGTTTTTAGGAAAAAACTTAAAACTCACCTGTTCCCGAAGACCTAACACAGATCCACTACTCCCACTGGCAGCCCTACGACGAATTCCCGCTAAATAGCACCGTGATATCCTATGGGATGAATGTCGCGCTCTATAAATAAATAAATGTATATGACATGGAGATAACCGATCTGCATCAAAAAAAGTGACTAAGCTGTGGAACCCTTTGACATATTGGCTGGATAGAAGGGGAGATAATAACTGAGAATTGAACTAGGAAGATGCTATAAATTCTGTATAAATTCTGTTGTAGTCCGATGATTACGGCCACATGGGGTAATGATGTGGTAGTCAATAATACCCTTACTTTGACCAGAATGCTGTCATCGCCAATTTTCCAAACAGGGCAGGAGACCGTTCAAATAAGAAGGAAGCTCGGAGTTCTCAGTAGGAAACAAAGAAGGCATATGAGGACAAAAAAAGAATAAAAAAACGTATCGCAGTGATGTGGAAAACAAATATCAGATGAACAGTATAAGATGTTAGTACTGTTGAAAATCACCATGAGCAATGCCTTTAAAATGACAATGTAGTGTAGTCAGAAATAAAAGATAAGAAAATGTGCTGCGTCTGTATATGAATTATAAAGAACTAATACTTGTTAGGTATGTATTAGGAAGTGTTTGTCAAAGTGATTTTTAACTTATATGACCGGTTTGCATATACTTTTTTTTTTTTTTTTTTTTTAGTTTCAAAAACCTTTATTGAGGGGTTCAAACCAAACACGGTACAGTGTGCATCAGATCTTAACAGTATTCACAATAAGTTCCAAGTTAGGCTCATATAAAAAGAAGACACACCTGCCGGCCAACAAATCTGACAAGATAATACATGGGCAGTAAAGTTGTATAACTGTGACACTCCAGTCCATAAGGGGGTGAAAGTGAGGCCAAAGCCACAGCGGGCAGCATAGCAGACGAAGGGCGCAGAGGAGGAGAAGGGAGACGATCACTGTCCCGCACCGGCAGCCGCCGCAGGTGGAGTATCGGCGGGAAGCGCGGGGAAGCAGCGCCGCTAGGAGGGGCTCGGGAATGGAGGAAGTGCACTAATGGTCCCCAGATATCCACAGGGCGAGATCTCGTGGGCAGCAGGTCCCAAAATTCCGACAGCAAGGACTGGCATCTCGCGGCGTCCTCCAGCCAGTGATCAAACTTGGGGGCCAGCTTACGACCCCAACACATAGCCACCCTGCGCCTTGCAAGGACCAGCAACATCGCAATCAAGCGGCGAGAGGCATCTGGGCAAAATTTCACGAAACCCAACAGACACAGGGGAGGATCAGGCGACACCGTGACAGACGTGATCTCAGAAATGGCGGAGCATACGTCCCGCCAGAAGGCGGACACCTTGGGGCATAGCCATGATAAGTGTGCGAAGTCCGCGGCAGGGGCTGCGCAGCGCATGCAAACATCACTGGACAAGAGTCCGAGTCTGTGGAGCTGCGCAGGAGTGCGGTACAGCCTGTGTAGATACTTAAAATGTATAAGACGGAGCCGGTAGTTTGGTGATAGTTTCTTTGTCTGGTTGCAACAATAGAGCCAGTCGGCTTGCGCAATGTCTATGCCCAAGTCCGCCCCCCACGCGACACGCGCCCGATCTGTAGATATGGGAGCGGACGACAGAGTGATGGCATATAATTTAGTGACTATTTTATGAGGGTTCGAAGAAGTGTATATGAAGTCGAGAGCAGGCATCGTAGGCGGGGGCTGAGGGAACGTGAGATGTAGTTTCCGGCAGACAGCGCGCAACTGATAAAAAATGAGGGTGTCTAACGGACCCGACGAGTCTGGAAGAGAGTAAAAAGTATTTCCAGGGTATAAATCTGCCACTGTCAACAGCCCCATCCGCGATGCGTGCTTGGACATGCCAGAAGACTGAAAAGGGGGGAAGTCAGGGTGTTGCACGATCGGCATGGTGTTAGCGGAGAGTGCCGGAAGATTGGAGAATCGGCACAGACCAGACCAGGCCCACCGCAGTGTTTCAACAGTGTCCACCTCTGTACGTGGGCGTCTCGCCAGAGCAAACAATGCCGTGGTCAGCGGCCAGGGGGATGCAACGTCAGTCTCCACAGCGACGTGCGGCTGGTAGGGGGAGGAATGAATCCAAAAGTGCAGAAAGCTGGCTTGAGCGCATAAGGCGTACAGCTTAAAATCAGGAGCGCCCATGCCCCCAGCCGACATGGGGAGCGTGAGTATATCATACGCGACCCTTGGCTGCTTGCCGGCCCAGACGAGTGAAATGATTAAGGAGTGAATCTTACGAAAAAAATGAGTGGTAAGGAGAATAGGGAGGTTCAAAAACAAGTAAAGGAATTTCGGCAGGACCACCAACTTGGCAATGGCAATCCGCCTGGCGAGAGATAGCGGGAGCCGGCTCCAGACCGGAATCTTGGACTCCAGCCATTCAACTGCGCGCCCAAAATTGGATTTCCAAAGGTCGTCCAGGTCCCTACTCAACCAAATACCTAGATAGCGGGTGGGGCCAGAAGCCCAAACGAAGGGAAAGTCCGGAGTAAATGGCTTGGTGGCATCAGTGAGCGGGAACAGCACCGACTTGCCCCAGTTCACCTGTATGCCCGACAGCCCGCCGAATTGTATAATCTCGCGTACGAGTGGGCTGAGATTGTCTTGAGGATGGCGAACATATAAAGTTATATCGTCCGCGTACATGGAAATAAGAAGGGATCGGGCTGAGAAACCTATACCCCGGTGAGTATGGTGTTGCCGGAGTCTCGCCGCAAGAGGTTCCATCGCAATAGCAAATAACAGGGGTGATAAGGGACACCCTTGCCGAGTGCCACGATGGATGCAGATGGGGTCTGAAATCTGCCCGTTGATACGGAGACGGGCCGATGGGCAAGTGTAGAGAAGCGACACTTTACGAATAAATAAAGTGCTGAAACCCAGGCGAGGGAGAAGGAAAAATAAGAAGGGCCATTCAAGCGTGTCGAACGCCTTTGTGGCGTCCAACAAGGCGGCAACCGCGGGAAGGCTGGGGTTGATCTGGTGTAACACCCGGTTTGCATATACTTTGATGGTGAGATATGGTTTTTGTGATTGTAGATAGTTATATGTACGATGAGACTCTTGAGTTCACTTAAAGATACAGAGAACTATATATTTTGGGAATGATGGCCTGAAGGTGCAGATCTATTATAAAATCACATATATGTTTACACGGTGATCTATGTTCTTTAAGGCTGTTGAAAATTTCATGTGTATGGTAAGAGTGGTATATTTCTTTAAACATGCAATGTTTAAAATTGAGGAGGGTTGATAGTGCAGAATGTCTCTTGAGAGTTCTTGTGCTAGATTCACTTGGCATGTAACTTTACTTTGAGAAATGCTGAATATATGTTTTAAAGGCAAGAAATATTTGCGAAATGATGTAGGTATGCCATTAAGAAAAGGTTTTGTGCTTTGAAAAAGTAAGAATTGTTGTTTTCAGTTTTAGCAACTTACTGATGCATGTGCACACTGAGTAAAAGAGCAATGTATGCTCTTAGAGAGCCATGTATGCAATTATATATCAAGTGTGATATCTAGACTTATTTAATCACCCAGGCACTATACATGCACTCGTCCGATCACACAGGCACTAATTATGTACTCATTGAACTACGCAGGCAACACCCATGCATTCATCCGATCACCCAGATAGTAGCAATATAGTCATGCAAATACACAGGCACTAACTATGCAGATATGGAACCACTGATGTAGTTCCTACATACTCAGGAATCATGCAGGCACTACCTATATTCGGAGGTAAAAACCTAGGCACTATCTATGCACTCATCCAATCATCCAGGGAGTATTGTTATACTCAACCACAAACCCATATATTTACAAGTTTTAGTGAGGAATATGTACCCTTTTAGAACCATCTGGTGAATTATATATGTATGTAACCTGTCACACGCTGTTTGCATGCATTTGAAAGCTATATGCTGTGATACAGATGAATGTGCAGATTTTTATATGCAGTGTTTCTCAAAATATAAATCTGACACATCCAGGTAGAAAAGTACTGAAACACTAACTTTACCACTTACACAGTGGTAGAGAGGAACAGAAATAGCTCCTATGTTGTGTTTTGGTACATACAGTATTGAGACACTATGTACTTTTACACTTTGGTTGATGTTCATTTTACAATTGACTACAAAAGGGATAAAGTGGTCTTTTACCGTGTATAAGTGAGAACGGAGATATGGTGAAGCTGTGTATTAGGAGAGAGTGCCATAATATTAAAAGGTAACTAATAAACTAAGTTTTGTGTTTTGGTTTGGGTTTGGTACATTGAAGTAAGTGCTTGTAGTTATGTAGCTAGGTTCATCTGTAGATTTAAAACTGCAACATAACATACAAACTGTTTTTGTATTATGTGTAAGCCAGTAGTAAAGTAGTTGGTACGTTGGCTAGAATAAAATTTCTAATATACTTATTTTGTTTTACAGAACAATATCTGCATAACTACAGACTGAATGTCTACAAAAGCTCAGAGGAAAAAGGAATAGAAGCAACTACAGTATCTATGCAGAACTGAGACCCAAATGGGGCAAAATGAAGAAAAAGCGGTGAAAGAAAAAAGACCTACTGGTAAGAGGACAAAGTAATTTCTTAAAAATATATGTGGACATTTCCAAAGATTACAAAATAATGAAAATAAAATTCAGACTATGAAAAGAATCTATATAACAAGAACAGGAAAGAATGTAACAAAGATGAACACACCTTAACCAGGAGACAGAAGCTGTTTAAGGAAATCAGAGCCAGGATGTTTCGTAGTAGAGTAGTTATAAATCTACTGAGAACTATGAAACAGTATAGAAAAAGGAGAGAGGCACTGAAACAGAAAGAACAAATTGGGAGAGTAGTTGATAAGACCTTTGCTTTGAAGGTGAAGCTTTTCATTTTGATCATAAATAGAATGAAGACTCTTGACAAAATGGTGTTGTGAATGAGGAGACAAAACCAAAAAAAAGATTAGTGAATAGAAGTTACTTTTGTACAGTTTTTAGTGGAGAATGCATACATACGTCTAGTACAGAGTCTTTCTTTAATGAAGAAAGCTATCTCCAGGATAATAGATTGGTTCATGCTATTGATTACAGAGGATGAGGTTATGAAATGAAGAATGGCACTCCTATAGCTAAAGCGGTGATGGTACCTACAAATGCAGAACAAGTTATTGGAGATGAGGTACCAGGAAGGCAGAGTCAGGCGCCTGTATAGAAATGGAATTGTAGTAGTGTTTGTAGTATTCAACAGCAATCCATTGATACATTAAGGACATTTCTACATATCTTTCCAAGGAGAAATGTAAAACACAAAATAAGTACTTTACAAGGATTGGATCTTTGCCAGATTGGAAAGCATACAATTATGCAGGGACACTCACTAGCTTGTTTATCAAACAACAAAGTGTGCCAAAGCACCTTTTATCATTTCAGAATGTTAGCTGCACACCACTCAACAATGCAAACTTTAGTTACTATGTGAAAACTCCTGCTTTATGTTTAGGAGAAATGAATAGAGCACTTTTGCATGGTACTGCGGCAGAGGTAGAAAAGGTTTGTGATGATGTGCAGTTTTGTTTCTTTGGCCCAGAGCAGGATTCTAGGGAAAATGAAGAGTTGTTAAGAGGAGTTGCAGAACAGGACACAGATATTACAGTTGATCATTTTGAAAAAGTTATTACAAAATGTAACAGTGTGGTCTCAAACTACAGTATGTTTGAATATGTTGTCGACGCACTCACTAGAAGATTCAAACACAGACTGTTGACTTTTATTTCAAAAGTGAAAAATTAAATAATGATAACTGGCAAAAGTTAGCTGTGTATTTATAGAGGAACGATTTGACTTGTCCATATGGCAAGTTATATGTAAGTAGTGTTACAATAAATTAGAAGATAATAAAAGGAACAACACATAGATATTAGATACCCATTTCGTAAGATATTAAAAATGTCTGCTAATGTAGAAAAACTATGTAGAGCCAAAAATTAAACAAAAATCAACATTTATGATTCTTTGCTGCATTGCGAAGGGCTGGTATGGACTGCTCTCCAGCACTCACTACAACTGCAGAATCCATGCAGTATGATGCTATCTGAGAAAACTATGGAGCCAAATCTTGAAGTTGAGATTGGACCTCTGAAGGGACTCTGCTCTGGTGCTGTTGCGGCTGTTATTGAAGTTGAGGGTCCTTCAGCCTTGCATTGCCTTTTTTCTTATTGCTTTTACACTATTGCTATGGTATGTTTTTAGATGGTAAAGCATGGACGTAGTCCCGCAAAAATATGTTTCATTTGTACCCCTTGACAATGTCTTATGACATATTGTGCATTGCGCAAATCTGCTCACTACGAACTCCTCTTAAAGAATGTTCAAGAGTGATAGATGGGCGTGTTCTTCTTATTCTTTTAGTTGAAACGTGTATTATCCAATGATATTCCTTTATTTCCTGGTAACATGATTTTCAATTTTTTTGTGGTTTTGTAAAGTTTTAAAATGTTTTTGTTCTTTTTTATGGTAATAAAAATGGCAAATGGGACAGGAGGAATTTGAAAAATGTGCACTGAGAAATGTGCACAAAATATAAAAGGGGAAAAATCAGCATGTATGATTTATCATTGCATTGCGAATAGCTGTAACACACTGCTCACCAGCACTTATAACAACACTACAGTGCATGCAATACGTAGCAATTCTTGAAAACTCTGGAGCCATATCTGTTGCAGTAGTCTGCACCTCTGAAGGGACTTTCTGGCCGGGAATTGTTGCTGCTGCCACTGATGTAGATGATCCTCCAGTTTCCCTCTGCTAAATCGCCAGTTGTAGATGTCTTCTAAGATAGGTTGTAAGATTATATAACATGGAATTTGTCTGACATGAATATTTTTTATTTGTGACTCTAGAGAGAGTCTTGTTACAGATTGTGCATTGCACTAGTTTTGCAGCAGTTTTTGATTCTTCATGACTTTGGATAACAATGGGTAGTTTGGTGGGTGTTTGGTAGTTATGTTCTATTCGTAAGTTCAGATGTTAAAAGTAATTTTTTGAAATTGTTGTTTTTTTACAAATGTGTTGGTAAAATAAAGTTAAACTAATATATTACTAAACAGCTAGACTCAAACTTTTGTGTAAAACATGTCTATATATCTGTTTTACACTTTGCCATTTGTATTTGTGACTGCTGATGTCATTGCGACCGCCGGTGTTGCTGTGAAGAAGGAAAATGCATTTTTGGGTCCCAGATGGAAAAGAATATTGGTGCACTAACTAAATTTATTAAAAAAACTGGTTTAAAACCAATAGATGTAATTAAAACAGTGTATCAAGCTAAGACTGTATCTGCCGCCACCTATGGAGCAGCTGTTTGGGGAATGAGAGACTGTGCAAAACTACAGATTATTGAAGATAACTTTTTAAAAAGGGTCCTTTCCTTACCAAAGTTATGTGCCAACTATAAGTGCCACATGGAATTGAGAGCACCTTACATTACTGATAAAATTGCAGTGGCTCCGATCCTAATGTGGCACTCAGTATGGCGAAAGGAGACCCTTGCTTTAACAAGAGACATTATAAAGGATGTTCTGAAATTAGATGGGGTGGGTAACATTCCTTGGTTAACTTATGTTGAAACCACATTGAAAGCAGTTGGGCTACATCGTCTTTTTTGGATCCTAGTACCTGTTGTTCTATCTCTAAGGATGATTTAAAAGCGCAATTGCTTTCTAATAGACACATAAGAAGGGAGACTAAAAATATGAATCTGTCGACAGTAAAAACATCCATGGCTTCCCCTAGTATAGTACAAATGGACATAAATTAAATATATCTATCCTTCGTTACTAATTTACAGCACAGGTACATCTTGGTGTGATTTCGTTTAAATTATATTCCCCTTATGTTGGGTTCTCCCCGTAACGTTTATGTTGCTTCTGATCTCCCATTTTGTTCCTGTGATCAGCGATCTGTACAGAATGATCTACATTTTTTGTTCTTCTGTAAATTTTATTGTGATGAAAGGAAACGATTTATTATCCCCATTTTACGTAAAATGAACTTTAAACAGTGTCGTGTAGCCCTTTATTCCCTGCAATTATTACCTGACCCCTTTATCTGTTTTTCTTTGGCATCCTTTTTGTTATCTGCTTTAAAAAAGAGGCGTACAATCTGCTAAAATTAAATCCCGAACAATGATCGATTTTACTGTATTGTGTAAATAATTATTAACTTGTATTTTAATGCAATAATTTTTATACTTTTTATACATTTTAACCTTACTGTAATGCTGTGAAACGTTTTTTAAAAAAATTTCTTTTAACTGTAGTATACTTTTTATGCCTACATTGTGTTGGCGAAATAAAGTTATTCTGACTGACTGACTGGCATTTTTGATGTAGTTATTTCGACAAATGAATACAAAGGGGAAAGTTAAATTAGTATCTTACTAAATAGCTACACTGAAACTTTATGTAAAATATGTGTATAAATATGTTTTTACACTTTGTCAAAAACACCCAGTGTCCTTGGCAATTGCACTCATAGAATCACACAGGCACTACCTATGCAATCACCCAGCCACTACTCATGCACTTACGTAATTACCCAGACATTACACACTCACAGACCCATACAGCTACTCACACACCCAGTCACCAACATATACAGTGACTCACACACCCACTCTCAAAGTTTACAGGTTACAGTTAGGAAATAAAATTAAAAAAACAATGTTATAGTTAGGAATGAGCATTTAAAAAACCTTAAAAATTCACTGAAAAAACAAAGGTTACAGGGACAATATAGTTAGGAAACATAATTTAAAAACCTTAGAAATTCAGTGAAAAAAACCAAAGGTTACAAAGAAGTTATAGTTAGGCTCAAGTTTCAAATTCAGCAGTTATAGTTATCTGAGCAAACTATAACTTGCTTCCCGTCAATGCGCTGCTTATGACCTCAGATATTACATCACTCATGACATGGTCAGTAACGTCTCAAATGACATCACTGATGACATCTCAAATGACATTAATGATGATATCATCCAGTGACTGAGTGTTTTTAAAATGTTTATGAGTGTTAACTACATATACTAAGGTGTATTGATGAATCAGAGGGTGTATGAGTGCCTGTATCGATGATTTAGTAGGTGCGTGACTGATTGTATAAGTGAGTGATTAGGTGTCTCAGTAAATGTATGGGTCACTGACTTGGCTGTCTGAATGTCTGTATCAAGTCTGTCAGATGGTGTCTAAGAGGCTGTATGGGTTGGTGAGTGGTTACAAGAGTGGGTGTATGGGTGATTAATTGGTTGTCTGAGTACCTGTATGGGTGTATGAGTGTCTGTGTGGGTGGGTGAGAGTGTGTGTGACTGCCTGCATAGTTGAGTGAGTGGGTGGGTGAGTCAGTGGGTGTATGGGTTAGTGAGTGTGTAAGACAAGGGCTGTATAAGTGACTGGGTGTGTTTATGGTTGTGACGATGAGTGAATGGATGCATCAGTGGTGTTAGACTTGGCCCTTTTTGTAGGGTCATCCCGGAACTTTTTGCCTTCCTCCTAGTATTTTTTCTGACCTGGTGTTGGTGGTTTTAGGACTCTGGGCACTTTATAATTGCTGTCCAGTGTAAAAGTGCATGTGCTCTCTATGGTAAACGTGGTAAGATTGGTCTACACATGTTTGGCGTATTTAATTTACCTATCAGTCCCTTGTAAAGTGGTATCTCATATACTCGGGGCCAGTAAATTAAATGCTACTGGTGGGCTTGCAGTGCTGCTTGCACCACCCACCAAAGTAGCCTTTCAAACCTGTCTCGGGCCTCTGCCATTGCAGCGCCTGCACGCGCAGTTTACTGCCGCTGTGACGTGGCACATAAAGTGGGTGCCACGTCTGTGACTCTCTTTTTTACTACATATCAGTCACCCCTAAGGTAGGCCCTAGCTAGCCCTATCGGAAGGGTGCGCTGTAGGTAAAAGTTAGGACATGTGCCTTAACTGTGTGGCATGTCCTGGTAGTGACCAACAGCCATTTTGTTTCTCACTACTGTGAGTCTGCCTTCTCATAGGAATGCATTGGGGATTCCCTGATATGTGTTTCAGTGGTAATTCCTGACATGAGAGGAGTAGTGTGATCAAGTTTGGTATGTTTGGAATAGTGGTAATAAATGCTGCTTAATGGTGGTCGCAGATTTATTATCACTATTTTAGAAATGCCACTTTTAGAAGTGGGCATTTCTGTGTGCTATGTGTCTTTGTACCTGCTTGTTGTGTATTGCATGTCTGGCTCTAGATGACAGGGGCTGGGGAGGTGCAGTGGCTCCAGAGGGGCTGGGTGAGTCAGCGCTAGGCTGAATAGGCCGATCTGCATTTGGAGTAGTGGGAGGAGTAGCACCTGGACCTGAATAGGACTGTGCCTACCTTACACATTGCTAGCTCCACCCCCCTGTGGTGTGTCTGGAGACATAGCCTACACTAAATATGAGGGTTGTTGTGCACCTGAAAAGAGATGTGTAAGTGCCCCCCAGAACTGGTTTAAACCGGGCACAGAGCCCTGTGCCAGGGGTGGAACAAAGACACCTGTAGTATAAATGTTGGGGCTGTGACCCCATGTTTTTTGCGCTACTGGTACCTGCTTGGAGCTGAAGGACTGCTGGGTGCCAGGAGAAACCGCCACCACCCCTCTGCTGGAGGGCCCTGTGAGCTGGCCTGCCTGGGCCCAGCCTCTGCCTTGTGTGCTTTTGGGACTTGGGGCGATGCAGGAGTCCTAGGGGTTGAGCCCCTGGCGTGGGCTCGTCCCGCAGCAGCGCAAGGTGAGTGCTGTGCTTGGTGCACCACCCCGGAGCATGTGGAGCCCTTCGTTCTTTTCATTGCGCTCACGAGCGCTGTGCCTGTCCTTGTACCTGGGACGCTCCACTTTTCAACACTGCTCCCGGATTTCCTGACAGAGCGTGTGGCGCCCTTCATTCTTCTCATTGCGCTCACGACCACTGTGCCCTGCGAGAAGCAGCCCATGGACCGGAAGTCAGGCAGTGAGAGCCTGACCGTGGGTGGGGCCGGCCAGAGGAAGCCAGGCCGGAGCAGGAAGCCAGGCGAAGGACGCCTGGTTGCGGGCGGGGCTCCCGTGTTGACGAGGGAGAGCCCCGTGTGGTTCCCAACAGCGGAGAGTGGAGGCCCGCGTGGGGAAAAGGAGGATCCCTGCTGGGATCGGAAGAGAAGACGTGCAGGCACAAGAACCTCTTGGGCCCCTGTGGAACGGCATCAGCGCAAGCCGGTGAGTGGGGCCTACGAGGCACACTGTTTATGCCTAACTATTCTCACAGCTGCGCCGCCGGATTGCGGGCAGCTGCAATGTCGGGGGCATTTTTCTAAGGAGAGACAAGGGTGAGTTGCACCCTCGGCCCCCATTATATCACAGGCCTGTTGGGGCCATTGCTCTGCTGCATCTGCAGCTAGGAGGCTAGTGGAAGCCTCGTGAGGGGACGCACAGTGGGGAGAGCCCTCATTTTGGACAAGGGCGTTACGGGGACGCCCCGGATGGGCCCCTGAGGAAAAGGCCAGGCGACCTGGTGTTCGCCTCTATGTTGTGGGGGCATGAGGCACTTAGGTGATGTGTGCACCTTAGCAGTGATTACGGTGCCCTAATGATGAGGTTTGCGCCTAATGCTTCTTACTAGGATGCCCTGATGATTAGGATGTATGCCTAATGTGTTTATGCTCAGTGCCCTATTGCCAGTAGTTACTGGTTGTTTTCACTAACTGATATGATGGTTATGACAGTGGCCGGATTGGCCCTGTAGTGTATATAATCCCTGTAAAGTCATACCTAGTGCCAGGTGGCACAGTGTATATATGTGATTACGTTCTAATGTGTTTTATGAGTAATACAAAGGCTATTTTTGATATAACCTTGTGTGGAGTTTATTTTGTGGTGTGCCTAGTGTGTCGCTGCTGTGTGTGTGTGTGTTGCGCAAACGCTTTACACATTGCCTCTGGGATAAGCCTGACTGCTCGTGCCAAGCTAGCAAGGGGGTGAGCAGGGGTTATCTTCAGCGTGTAACTCCCTTACCCTGACTACAGTGGTGGTTTCTGCCTAGCTTAGGTGTTTGCCCTAGCCAACCAGAAATCCCATTTCTAAGAAGTGGTATATGGGTGAGTAAGTGGATATGTGAAAGGCAGTATAGGTGAGTGTTGGAGTATATGAGTAGCTATGTGTGAGTGAGGGATTGTGATAGTGGCTGTATGGGTTAGTGAGTGCATGTCCGAGGGGCTGTATGGGTATGTGTTAATATCTATATGAATAAGTGGGTGGGTGTGTGTATAGCTTTATAGGTGAGTAAATGGCGGTCTGATTGACTCTATAGGTGAGTGAGTAGGTGTGCGAGTGGCTGTATGAGTGGATAAATCAGTGGCTGTATTAGTGAGTTGGTGTACAAGTAGCTGTATGGGTGACTGAGTGGATGTGTGTAGACCTATGAATCAGTGAGTGGGTGTGTAAGTACTGGTGTGGGTGTGTCAATGGTTTTGAGAATGGTAGTGTGGAAGTTAGAGTGGGTGTATGAAAGGTTACATGGGGGGGTGTGAGTGGGTGTGTCAGAGATTCTGTGGATGATGTCATCAGTGATGTCACGACCAAGTCATGAGTGATGTAATCTGTGAGGTCATAAGCCGTGGATTGCGGGGGCGTGAGTTATAGGTAGCGCAGCTAACTATAACTGCTTAATTTCACTGGTTTTATACGAGGCTGTGTGAGTGGCTGTATGGGTAAGTGATTGGTTGCATAAGTAGCCGAGTGAGTGCGTGGTAGTTTGAGTGGGTGTGCGAGTGGCTCTTTGGATGAGTGAGTGGTTGGGTCTGTGTGTGAGTGGGTGTATGACGGGTTGTCTAGGGGTGTGAGTGGGTGTGTGCGTGATGTCATTAGTGAATCCATTTGAGATGTCATCAGTGATGTCACTGAACATGTCATTAGTGATATAATGTGAGATCATAAGCAGTGAATTGTGGGGGCATAAGTTATAGTTAGCTCAGCTAATAAGTGCTGAATTTCACTGATTTTGTGAAATCTGAGACTAACTATAACATCCCTGTAACCTTTGGATATATATCTACATGTCGTGAATAGACAGAGTGCGGTCGAAACGCGTT
Organism: Calotriton arnoldi; assembly: GCA_963921515.1. Lineage (NCBI taxonomy): Eukaryota > Metazoa > Chordata > Amphibia > Caudata > Salamandridae > Calotriton > Calotriton arnoldi. The sequence continues at coordinate 2,793,867 of CAWUFW010000128.1, read as the reverse complement.
GTTTTTCTCTGCTTTGCTGCCAGTAAAAATACTTTGCCGAACAAAGTATCGGTGTGGCTCCTTTTTTCCACAACTACTGAGTGAAAGTTGGGAAGACGAAGGATATGTGCACGATCTGACGTCGACCGTCGTAGCCTCGGTCCGCGGGTTGGGCGTCCATTGGCGTCTTTAGCTTGGTGTGTGTGTGTATGTATGTATGTATGTATGTATGTATATATATATATATATATATATATAGTAACCACCTAACCACCATGTAAAGGCACTTCTGATGTAAAAACGTGATGTAAAGGTACTCCACAATGTAAAGGCTCCGATGCAGTGACCTACAATGAATGACATTTGCTCTGCACAGAGAGCCCAACACGATTGGAATAACATAAGAACACTCCTGTCGATCTAAATAGAAAGGAATTCTTTTGCTTTAAAGAACTATCGCCTACCAGGAGTACTAATTGGTGGTATGCCTCATCATAGAGTTGCTTCTGGTTCCTTAGCGGAAACGGGCATTCTGCAACTTATGAGATGCATGGGAGCACTTTGTTGGAAAAGGAATAGGCTAGTGAGTGGGAGTAGGGCTACTCTTCAAAAATACGTGCCTGATAGCCAAAACGATTTAATCTGGGCACCAGTGGGCATGATTAAAAACAGGAAAAGTAAGGAATTCCTGGGTCTCAAGTTACTCCTACTTCTTCTTAGGGTCAACATGGTTCTGCCACTTATGTTCCCAAATGCTTTAGGCTTTCATCAGGACCGATTATACCACCACAATCCACACCTATTCCATAATGTTGAAGTAACTGGTGAATTTACCATACATAAGTCAAGCACACCTAAACCACCTACTTGGTGTGCGTAAATGGGTATATATTAAGGCACTTAATAGTGCTCCGTAGGTACACAGAGGAGAAGCGTGCCTGTTGTCACACAGACTTCAAGGTCCACGTCTGGCCAGTTTGCTTAAAATACCTCCGTCTGTGTGACATTTACTCTGAACATCACCAGAGGATGATACACAACTCCTATCAGTCGCCTATGGAATCAATCCATAGGCTCGACAGCAGATCCGTGAATGGATCAGCTGCAAACTATAAACTGAAAGTGTTCCCATGCGTTAGACCAGTGTATTGAAATTAAAGGGTCTTCTGTGCGCTGCTACTCAATCTGCCCTCTCTCCTTTCAAACTACTGCAATTTCCCAGATGATCACTCGAGCCCCAGTTTGTTCCACTGTGCTCAAAACTTTTTTCAACTTCTGGGGCCTGTCCTCAGTTCCACAAAGCCATCACTTTTTCAAGGCATGGCAAATTTGTATGTCCTCCAGGTAACGTCTCACAAATAATGTGTAATAAACGAATATTTATTTCTGTCTAAGGTCGATTCACTAGGAGTTAAACACATATACAAAAACACTGCAACGGACATATCATGCTGTCTTTGGTGAGATACTCCAGGATGCCCACTGAAGTTAGTACTGACAACTAAAACAATATAAATCACATTATTGTCCATTAGCTGATTTCCGTACATTACTGTATAAGAGTTGGAAAATGGCCCTCTCTGAAAGGTCACTCCAAACTTTTTGTCTTCCTCCTCCTCTTTTTCGGACCTTCTATATGTTGGCTTTAGGACTCTGGGCACTTTACTACTGCCAACCAGTGCTAAAGTATATGTGCTCTCTCCAATAAAACTGATATAATTGGGTAACACCTGTTTGGCATTTGATTTACTTGTAAGTCCCTTGTAAAGTGGTATAACATATACCTAGGGCATTTAAATTAAATGCGACTAGTGGGTTTGCAGCACTAATTGTGCCACCCACAGAACTACCCTTTCAAACCTGTCTAAGCCCTGACACTGCAGAGCCTGTGTGTGCAGTTTACTCCAATTCCGACTCGACATTTAAACCTACTTGCCAAGCTTGAAACTCCCCTTTTATTACATACAAATCACCACCAAGGGAGGCCCTAGGTAGCCCTAGGGGCAGGGTGCTGTGTAATTTAAAGGTGGGCCATGTATTGGTATGTTTTGCATGCCCTGGTAGTGACAAACAGCCTATTTCGTTTTTCACTATTGTGAGACCTACTCCTCTCATGGGTTAGCATTGGGAATTCCTCAATACACTTTTAAACTGTAATTGCTGATCAGAGAGGAGTGCCTTTTCATGTTTCATGTTTGGAATGGTAATGAGAAATCCTCTTTAATGGTAAAGTTGGATTTAACCGTACTATTTTAGAAATTACACTTTTAGAGAGTGGACATTTCTCTGTGCTTATAACTTTGTGTGCTCTGCAACCTGTCTCCAATACACGTCTGGGGTGGGTGACAGCTACACTTTGTCCATTCCGTCTAGACATCCACAACACAGCAAGTATAGGTATGTCTGAGTACCCATCTATAAACAACTGCATTCCGATGGCCTTGTCTGGGCAGGATGGAAGGGAGGGGCTAACACCTTACTTGAATAGGCTGTGTCCTGTCCCCACACAAATGACTTATTCATTCATTCAAAAACCTTTATTTCGGTCACTAGGACCATAAAAGTATACAAAAATCGGTAAAACTACATTCTGAGTTTAAAACATTCCAACCTGAAAATAAAACCACTTCCATTAGAAGAGTTATGGCTACACATCGTGACATAAATTTCCTAAAAAAATTGAATACATCCAAACAATTGCAAGTACATAAAGAAAACCACATAGGGCTGGAATTCCCTATAGTTGGTCGGTTCATTTATATAACTAAACAGGCCCTAAGCAAAGGACAACACAGTAATGTTGCAATAAATAGATAAAAAACAAGTTCCAATTAAAAAACAGAGAAAACAAAAAAAAAAAAAAACAGAAAAAAAGAAGAAAGAATCTACATTGATCTTAAAAGTTTAAAAGCAAATTCCCATTAAAGTGGTCTAAGCATTGGGCTCTTATATTAGTACTGCAATCAGGCTATTATCTTTTAATTATATTTCCTTATGAAGGAAACCCCTTCTCCTTCGCCACATTGCATTTAGAAACCGAGAAACAGCAAACACTATAGGCTTAGAAGTGTCATATTTCAAAACTCTAAATGCCACCATACATTGCACAAACCCCAGATTCCTGCACAACTGTACAAGCCAACTTTTCCTTGCTTCTTTATACCCAGGGCAAAAGAATAAAACATGCAGTTCAGTCTCCTCGTGGTTATTACAAGCAGGGCACCCACGAGGGGGCAAATGAGCCCATTTAGAAGTAAAAGCCCGGATAGGTAAAATACTATATCGAAACTGCACATATAATTTCCTTGCTATGGGAGGTAAAATATCATCCAAAAAAGGTTCAAATTTGTAGTCCTCCTTGACTGTGAGGAACAGTATAGTTAGAGGACCTAATTTCGGGTTTACCTGAATGGCCTCAAGCTTTTTATTCGATACATTTTCACAAGTTCAACTCGTGAAACTATAAAACTGGTTTCTTCAGGATTAGTCCAAAGTGTTGGTTTACCTATCATTGCACATAGATGCCTAACATGCATAAACCAAGGGACTTTTTTTAGGGCCCCTAGATGAGCTAGAAGATCCTTCGTTTCTGCTTGGTATTCAACCAATTCTGGTGTCACCCAAAGCCTTCGCCAAAAAGTTAGGGATCGTAAGGCAGCCTCATCTTCAATTGGGGCAATACCTATATCTAGCCGCAAGGGGGTTAGCGGTGTACTAGGTGGAAGGCCCAAGATTTGCCTGAGGAAACTGTTCTCAACCTTAGTTAAGGAGACAGAAGAGCAATGTCCCCAGAGTTCAGCCCCATACAACGTAGCTCCCCTCGCTTGCGCCCTATAAATCTCAATGGCAGGGGCAATGGGCTTCATCGTTGATTCCCTTACCAGTTTGGCTATTCCCCCGGCAGTCTGGGCAAGGTTTAGCTTGGCTTTAGCTATCTGGGAAGCCCATTCCATATTTTCAGTGAGGGTGACACCCAGATAATCAAATACGGAAACCCTTTCAAGTGGGATGCCATTTAATTTAGGATTTGAGTGTATTTTCCTAGGCGGATTAAGGACCATAAATTTTGTTTTTGAGGTGTTTATCACCAAGCCCCTATTATTACAAAAAGCAACAAACCTATCCAGTATCCTCTGAACCCCCTGGACGTCTTAGACAATAAAAGAGTATCATCAGCAAACATCAATGCCGGTATCTTTGAGTTTGCTAACTTAGGGGCATCATTATCCTCAACCTCAGAGAGTTGTGCAATTAATGCGTTGACATAGAGGCAAAAAGGGTGGGTGCGAGCACACAACCCTGTCTCACTCCTCTGTCAACTGGGAGTCTGTTAGTTAATTCTCCACCCCTGCCACATCTTACTTGGGCGTAAGTGGCCTCATGCAGCTTAATAAGCATGCTAAGCAGGTGGGGGGAATCCCCAGTTCTCTGAGCACCCCCCAAAGTTTAATTCTGGGGACCAAATCAAAAGCCGTTTTCAGGTCCACAAAAACCAAAAAGAGGCTGCCACCCTCAATTGTTATCGTCTTCCAAACTATAAGTTGAAGTCTATAGATTTGGTCCACGGTAGAAATGTTTTTCCTGAATCCGGCTTGGTAGGGGCTTATGATGTCATTCTCAAGCAGCCAGATCTGTATTTGATCTAATAAAACCCTTGCAAATAGCTTTTGTGTGACATCGATCAAACTGATCGGTCTATAGTTTGCAGGGTTTAGAGGAGAGCCCTTTTTAAAAACTGGGACAATTTCTGCCCCAGCCCAGGTTTCAGGGATTGGCATGCCATTCATAATAGCGCTAAATAGGACCCAAAGATAGGGACCCCAAATATGTGGTTCGTCCCTAAACAAATCCCCTGGAAGCCTATCCAATCCAGGTGCTTTGCCTGCTGGTAATTTCTCAATTGCCGAGACAACCTCACGAAGAGTTATCCCGAGAACCCCCGCGTTAGCGCGGGTGAGGGCAGTAGGACATGTATCCTGTGTCTGCCCACTATCTAAACCCACGCCACCTGTGGGAGAACTATGGTTACAAGGCTGGGGGTCTACATCAGCTTCTACTGCATACAATGCCCGAAAATGTTCTGCCCATATTTCTGCTGGAATATTAGGTTCAACCGCTGGGTTACCCTCCCTAGTTCCTGTTCTAACTATGGCCCAGAATTCTCTCATGTCCCGATTCAGTAGGGCGGTCTTAATATCCATCCACTTATTCTCTTCCCAGGACTGCTTCGCATGAGCGACAGTAACTTTATAGTGAGCTCTCCTAATTTTAGTTAGTGGCTTGTTTTTATCTTTAATAGCCACTAACAACGCCCGTTTGGCCTTACGACAATTATCATTAAACCACTTATGGGTTGCCTTTTTTGTTTTACTAGGGCGTACTATCGGATGGAAAAAATCAGCTAGATTTGTTGCCAGTTTCTTATGGAGTACCGCAACCTGATCAAAATATACTGGGTTATCCCAGTCAGCGGGTAAACAACTAAGTTCCTGGAAAGCTGGAATTACTATTTCATATAGAGCTCCCATCTTCTCTGGTGTTTGTTTTATTACTGCCCACCTAACTCTTCTCCTATTAGTAGTGAGAGATAAACTATTCACCAAAGGGGGATTGTTTGGGGGAGGAAGCCAGAATCTGGGACCCTAAAAGTTAATGTCAAAGCATTATGGTCGCTGTCATGTCGAGAGAGGACAGCAAAATCCAGAACTCTGTACCAAGATCTACACTCGACAAGAATGTAATCAATTAAAGATGCTTGGCCAATTCTATTAAACGTAGGTTTACCCGGTCTATCAGAGACTGTACGCCCATTACAGGCTCTCAGGGAATGGTTAAGAAAAATAGCATTTATTTGGAGTACCAGGGGGGACCAGGTCTTTGCCGGCTGGACTTGTGGATCTGGGATAGCCCACTGGCGATCCTCCTCATTGATAATCATATCATGAGCACCAGAGAGGGGTTCAAAGTGACAATTTAAATCGCCTCCCACTATCAGCCTTGTATTTAACGATACCAGAGGAATAAAGGAATTTAAGTCATCCAGCGTTTTTGATTCCTGGGACAGACTTGCAGGACGAGAATAGACATTAATAAAAGCAAGCCGCAATTTAGAAGGAAAGCCCAACATTACACATTGGACATCTCTAGAATGAGTATTGATGGGGGTAGGTGTACAGCCCACGTGAGAGGCAACCCAAATGGATAATCCACCCGAAGGTCTGCCCCTCTGGCTAGCGATAGCTGGAATATTAAATATTACAAAACCCACCCTATCAAAATCATCTATTGCCCAAGTCTCCTGAAACAGGCAAACATCATACTGGTCTACAAAGGATCCCCACTCTGGGCAAGAAAGTTTATTCTTAATGCCAGCTACGTTCCATGATAAAATCCTAAGCACACTACCTGGACATGGATCTCCTTCCGCAGAGACAGTAGGAACATGAGATGTGCTTAGGTGGGCATTCCCTTGGATAATATCAGACAAACAACTGGAGTGATTAATAAAAGTGGGTCTAGGGATATAAGATAATCCTAGCTGTTCCCCAACCGGCAAAAGGGATTCAGCAGTAGCCCCCAATGTCAAACCTGGGACCACCAGGAGTGACTGCTTGGGGCTCACCTGGACTAACTGTACACAGCCTTCCCGGGGTTTCAGAATATTCTCTGTACAACACACACCATTCAAGCTTAATGGTCAGTCCACTTCTTCCAAGGGTCCATAGCGATTATTTACAGGCAAGTTAAACATCAAGGATCTGCTATGAGCATGTCTGAAGCCATGAATCCGTTCTTCCTCTATTTGTCTAAAATGCCCCAAGGGAAATTTTACCCTACCAGGATTACGACAATGGGAATAAAAGTAATCCAGCGGGAAAGCTCCCACATCTGTACGGGGTTCACCAGAAGTCGGTTTATAGTTTATTATCAAACGTACCATCTGGGGGTTTTTGAAATTAATAACCACACTATCACCTAGAATGGATTTATTAGTAGAACCCACCCAATCTACCCTCCGCACCATAAGAATTTCCCCAGCCCTCTCATAGGGGTAGTGTCTATGTGTAGCTAACCAAAATAGCGTCTTATTCCTGAGTTCTAGCTGTGTCTCCCTCTGGTTATCTTTAAGGGGCGGAACTCCCGTTAGGATAACTACATATGGCGATGATTCAGGGGGAGGTTAATGATTGGGAGAACCACATCAGTCTTACTTCTCAAATCCTCTATGGTTTCACTTCGCCCTGCTGAAGCGCTAGTTAGTCGGTGAGCAATCGACATACTATTCATTGCGCGGTCATTCTGATCCACAATAGGCGCTGTTCTCAGTGTTATGTTAGTGTTGTGCTCTTGCTCGTGCTGGGCAGGAAGATTTCGCTGAGTGAGATTATGAGCTTGTCTAGTGAGTTGCCGGGTGTTGGAAGGTTGAATACTAACGGTCCCCTCTATACCTACATGTGCCCTCAAGTTAGTATCAGGGTCAGGATTCGTAAGTCCCTCCCTCACTGGGAGTATCGTTACATTGGAACTAGGTTGCATTTGCCTCGTGGTGATCATAGATGACAAAGATTTTAATTGATCGACTAAAGGGGCAACCTCTTGCTTAATTAAAACACTAAGTCGAGACGATAAATCAGCTAATAGCGCTTGGGCCCAGTCTGGATACTTGGGGTGCACACTAGGGGCTAGGGCAGGTTCTAAAGGTAAATCCCGATTGTCAAGATCTTGTGCCCTTGGATCATTCCCTCTTCTTGGCTTCTTACTCGTAGTTGCCCTCCCAACTAACTGCTTGCGTTTCCCGTTTTTACGTGGGCCTGCAACCTCATCAACCAATTTTGTTATAGTCATTGTGACATTTTCTTGAGTTTGAGGGGGTGGAAAAACTTCTCCAGTTGATACCACAGTTGACGAGGGAGTATTGGAACTAGGCAGGTCCACTAGGGGCAGGAAAAGGTCTGGGGTGATTGACAACCGCCTTTCGGTACGCTCAATTTCTGACGTAACAGCACCAATTGCCCTTTGCAACATTTTATCAATTGAAGTCGGAGGGGGCGGGGTGAGGGAATTGATTTGTGCCCGGGTTTTTTTAGCAATACAGGTGCGCTTGCCCATTTCTAACTATAAAACAACTTGTCGGATGAGAACCACCAAGGAAAAAGTACAATGATAGAAAACGCACAGGATTTACACTACGAAGCTCAGAAATGAGGGAACAAAATACTTTAGTCTTTTCATAAAAAGGAGTGTCCCAGTAGCAATGACACACAGACCTAGCAGCTAGTCTTTACAAATGACTTATTACCCCCCACATGCAACCTGGCAGACAGGACTGGGTTGAACAGCATACTTGACACTTCAGAGAGCTGCTTTGGCAACACCCCCTAAATTAAAAGGCACTTTTAGGTATAAGTACTGTGTCTCTGACCCCTAAAATCAGATACTTTGGAGTATTGAACTGAACCTCTGTCAGAAGGACTGATGTGCTGCTTAAAGGACTCAACTGGACAGCTTTTCAGCTGGTTTCCCTGCTGCTTGCTGCTCCCAGACTCTGCTGAAGGAGAGCTAGACTGTCCCTTTCCTCCAAGTGATCTTCAAGGGCTTACCACCTGTTTTCTGAAGTCTCAGGGACACAAAAGACTTCCTGCAATTGTGCTGGTGCTGCTGGATTCTGCCTTCTGTGCATCCTACCCTTGCCTGAGGTGCCCTCTCCAAGTTCTGGGTCTCGGAAGTGGGTTCTGCAGCTGTTTTTCTACAAAACTGTTGCATCGTCACTTTTGTACTGATTGAAACCGACGCACCGCACTTCGACGCAGAGGCTGTCCGACGACGGCGATTCTACAGCATGTGCTGGCTGACGACTGACTTGACGACGACGAATTACCTTCCCCCCAGCAAAGCTCGATGACTATGCAGCAACCCGACTGCGTACAAAAGATAGACGTATCCTCAACATTGAAACTTTGCTCTATCCAAGGTACTTTTCTCAGCGGGCTCTGCGTGGGTCCTGTAGCAAGCCTGCCCTCCATCGCAGTTGGCCTGAACTTTCGATTTGCACTGGTCCCTCATGACATCAAGTAACCTTTTGACCGCTAGTGACCTCTAAGCACTGTTTTTGCATTTAATCTTTAGAAATTCATATCTCGACTTCTACTGATTGGATTTTTGTCGTCTTGGTCTTGTTTTACTCAGATAAATATTCTCTGTTTTTCTAAACTGTGTGGAGTGTTTTTGTGGTGTATTCTTTGCATTGCTGTGAGTGTTGCACACATACTTTACACATTGCCTCTTTAGATAAGCCCGACTGCTCTGTGCCAAGCCAATAGAGGGTGAGCACAGGTTATCTTTAAGTGTGTATCTAGCTTACCCGGACTAGAGTGGTGGTTCCTGCCTGGCCTGGGTGCATACTTCAGCCAACCAGGAATCCCATTTCTAACATTGGTGGCAGCGGTGGTGTAGGACTTGTGAAAGAACATCATAACTCATCGTTTACTCCAACTCTATTAAAAAAACATTACGGGTTATAAATTCTCCTGAACTCTCAAATTAGTCATTTTTTAGGTCGAGCCTCGAGTAGCGCTGCTTTGCGAGACTTTTAGTTAGGGAGTTTGAAAAGCTGACCAGACGCTCGTGCGTCATGGCCTTTTCCCTGCAGTTACGCGCAAGCAAAAGGCCATGGTGCACGAGCGTGTGGTCACGCCTGCTGCTCGCAAGCGCGCGCGCGCACCACTCGCGTGCTTGTTTAGTTTGACTTTCGCGGCCGCGTCACTTTTTATTTCTTTCAGTTTTGTATAATCGTGCACCCGCGCTTACTTTTAAAATTAAAAGTAAAGCGCGGGTGCCGCGATTGTAGCAAAGTAAAGAAATAGATGTTTTTCTATTTCTTTACTTTTGTCAATCGCGGCACCCGCGCTTTACTTTTAACATGGTTTAGGTAAAGCGCCGGTGCCGCGATTGCTGCAAAAGTAAAGAAATAGAAAAAAACATCTATTTCCTTACTTTTGCTATAAGCACGGCACCGGCGCTTTACCTTTAACCATGTTAAAAGTAAAGCGCTGGTGCTGATATGCTGCAAAAGTAAAGAAATAGATGTTTTTTCTATTTCTTTACTTTTGCAGCAATCAAACACATTGGCAAAGTCAATAGCTCTCCCTAAACACTTATAAGGGCCCAAAAGCGAGACCTATTGGCTATGCCAATGCTTGTCTAAATGTACTCCTGCTTCATCTTAATTGACTTGAGAGTCTCTTGCTGCACCAGTGAAACCTTGAGAGAATGGAAATGGATCTCAGCTGTCTGACATCTTCCAGTATGAGGTAGCTGAGGAGGTTCTTCAAGGAGAGGGGGATGCCTGGTAAAAGAGGTTCCGACAGTCTGGACCTCAAGCTGGTCCTACATGCATTTGAGTTCAAACGCAGGGAGGGAGCAACAACAGGAAACTCTGAGGGGAGGACCCCCTTGGAAATCTAGAGAATGATTCTCCACCAGAGGACCAAGAAAGTAGTGTCCCTGTGAAGGGAGAGAAGCAGAAAAATAACTAGGCAAAGGCTCTAGAAAAGAGAGGGAAACCCACAGAGAGGTAGTCCCCTACTGGATCCTATATTAGGAGCAGTGTCTCCTCCGAAACTCTGTCCCCTGAGGAGCTCAAGGTCAGACAGGCTGAGAGGGAACTGAGGTTGCAGCTGGCTGCAGAAGAGAGAAGAGCTGAGGGTGAGAAAGCCCTGGCTGAGGCTTAAAAGGCCTTAGCCAGAAATAAACTTGCCATGGAGGCAGCTGAGGCTCAGTTCATGAGTCCACAAGACCTTTTTCTCTCTGAGTTTCAAGGAGCTGGAAATCCAAGCCCTGCAGATAGGGTCCAGGAACAACAGTACTGGTGGCAGTAAAACTACTGTGTCCAGTGCTGTAGGTACATCCCACATACCCAGAGACTTGGTGCCTTTCTTCAAGGAGCAGGATGACATACACTAGTGATTTCAGGCATATAAGGTAGCTCTGGAGGTGCACAGGATCCCCGAGGAGGATTGGGGAGCTGGCATATGGAGTCATATTCCTGGTAGTGGAAGGGAAACCCTACTGACCCAAGAAGAGGGGGATAGGTTAAGATATACCCCCATGAAGAAGGCCCTGGTTAAGAAGTATGGATTCACCCCAGAAGAGAGTAGGTTGAGTTTTAGGGGCAGTCAGAAACGGTCTGACCAGTCCTGGGAGGATTTTGTGGGGTACTTTTGCAGAGCACTGGATGGGTGGGGGAAGGGTAGCATGGTAAAAACTTTTGAAGGGCTGTATAATTTGATTGTCAGAGAGCACATGTTCAGTTAGTTTTCTAGGGCTACGCCAACACCTGGTTGAGTGTAAGGTCACTGACCCCAGGGAACTTGCAAAGGAGGCAGACCTCTGGGTGAGTACCAGTGTGTCTGAAAAGGTATTTGGGAGTGACCCTAAGGAGACTTGCTCAGGACCCCCCTCCCCCCCCAACCGAGGGCTGGGGGTATTCACAGTAACTCAGACAGGTCCTAGTATATAGGGGCCAGGGGCAAAGCGGCCCATGTCCCTTCTCAGAGTAGGAGGAGAGGTGGGGGTGGGGGTGGGCAGGAACCCAGGTAGCCCTATTCCTACCCCCAGAGCTTGGATTGTTCCCAGAGAGAGCACCAGCAGAGGAGCCTAGTCTGTAGCGAGAGACCATCCACTGAGGAGAGCCCCACAGTGTCAGGAGAACTTGGGGGCAGCTGCCAAAAGCATCCAACCAGTTCTGGTTTCTGGCACCACTCCACAGAGGAGGGTGCAGAAGCCCAGATGGAAGGGTAAGAGTGGGAGACAGTCCCCAGTGGGTCAGGGGTTGCCAGCTCCTAGATCAGAGCACCCCAAGACTGATCCTGGTGAGGCCACTTCTGGCCTGGAAAGGTTCCATGCTCTGTCACATGACCAAGGGTCGTGAGACCTGCGCCAGGCAGACTCTTGCACAACACATGCTGAGTGTGTTTCCCTGAGGGGTAGGGGGGCAGGTGTACTCCCCTAGATGTCCTGGCTTGCCAGGCCCATGTTCAGCCAAAGGGTACAGACCCTGGGCTGGAGGACCAGTTGCAGGATATCACTCCTGAACTGGTGGGAGAACTGGGCACGGTGGCTGCCACAAGTGCCCTGACAGTTCAGTTTTCTGGGAGTACCACTCCCAAACAGAGGGTACAGAACCCCAGATGGGGGGGGGGGGGAGGAGCAGGGGGCAGAAGGACTCACCCCTGACTCCTATCCAGCCCAAGGGTACAGACCCTGGGTTGGAGGGCCAGTTCCAGGATTCCACCCCTGATGGTGGGAGAGTGGAGAAAGGATGCAAGGCACCTGGAGCTACTGCCCCCCACTCTGAGAAACCACAGAAGACACAGACCCCTGAATGGCCAGGGACCAGTCTCTGGACACTGACAGCTGTCAGTAGCCTCTATTGGTTGCTGTCCTTGTAGACAGAGCTTTCCTTGGGTTGGGGACAGAAGTCAGATCCAAGGAGTGGAATGGGCCACATCACTTTGTTGGCCTTGGTAGTACTATCTGCCTACTGGGATGCATTTGTGGGCAAGTTAAAGTTAGGTGCTGCACAGATGGGGTTCACACGTAAGGGGAAGGAGTACCCATGGGTTAGCTCAGTGGCCCCTGAGAGCATAGACTACGGGATTCAACTGGGTTCAGAGAAGCGCAGAACTAGCAAGTACCCCTGCAGTAGTGGGCCACTGTCCAGGTTCTATCGCCTTAAGCAGGGAAGTCCATCAAGGTATTGATTAGGCTACCCTTGCTTTAGGCTGATGGAGAGAGGGGGTGGGTCATGTTGGAAAATGGTCCTCTCCAAAGGGTCACCCCAAACGTTTTTCCTTCCTCCTCCTCTTTTTTTGACCTTTTTGTTGGCTTTAGGACTCTGGGCACTTTACCACTGCTGATCAGTGCTAAAGTGCATGTGTTCTCTCCTCTAATCCTGGTATAATTGGTTTAAACCTGTTTGGCATATTTGATTTACTTGTAAGTCCCTTGTTAAGTGGTATACCATATACCCAGAGTATTTAAATTAAATGCTACTAGTGGGCCTCCAGCACAGCTTTGCCACCCACAGAAGTAGCCTTTCAAACGGTCTTAGCCCAGTTTACTGCCACTTCGACTTGGCATTGAAAACTACTTGCCAAGCTAGAAACTCCTCTTTTATTACACAAAAGTCACCCCTAAGGTAGGCCCTATGTAGCCCTAAGGGCAGGGTGCTGCGTAAATTAAAGGTAGGACAGGTACTGGTATATTTTGCATGTCCTGGTAGTGACAAACAGCCTATTTTGTTTTTCACTACTGTGAGGCCTACTCCTCTCACAGGTTAGCATTGGGAATTCTTTGATACTTAATAATTTTAGAAATGCACTTTTAGAGAGTGGATATGTGTCTGTGCTTATAACTGTGTGCCTTGCAGCCAGTCTCCAATACACATCTGGGGTGAGTGACAGCTACACTTTGTGCATTCCCTCTAGACAGCCACAACACCGGAAGGATAGGTGCGTCCGAGTACCTATCTACATACATTGGCATTCTGATGGCCTTGCCTGGGCAGGATGGTAGGGAGGTGCTAACACTTCATTTGAATTGGCTGTGTCCTATTCCCACACAAAGGACTGATTACCCCCACAGATAGCCTGGCAGACAGGACTGGGTTTAAAGGGATACTTGTGCACTTCAGAGATCTGCTTTGAAGTCACCCCCTACATCAAAGGCACTTTTGGGTATATGTACTGGGTCTCTGACCCCCTAAAACCAGACATTTCTGGATCTTGAACTGAACCTCTGTAAGTAGAACTGCTGTGCAGCTTAAAGGACTCAACTGGACTGCTTTTCTGCTTGTTGCCCTGCTGCCTCCTGCTCCCTGACTCTGCTGAAGGAGAGCTGGACTCTGTCTTACCTCCAAGTGATCTCCAAGGGCTTGCCTCCTGTTTTCTGAAGTCTCTGGAACACAAAAGACTTTATGCAATTCTGCTGGTCCTTGCCTTCTGTGAGTCCTACCCTTACCTGAGGGACTCTCTCCAAGTTCTGGGCCTCAGAAGTGGGTTCTAAAGCTGTTTTACTACAAAACTGACATCGTCACCTCTGCGCAGATCAGAACCGATGCATCACCCTTCGATGCCAAGGTTGCCGGACGACAGAGGCTCTACAGCCTGCGCGGCCCTACGAAGACACTGTGCAGCATGATACAACGCCATTGCCTTCACCTCAGCGAAGCACAACGACAATGCAGTGACCTAACTGCAAGGAAAAGATAGACGCATCATGCCCTCCGATTCAACACTTTGTCCCAAGGTACTTTCTCAGCGGGCCCTCCGTGGGTCCTGTAGCCGGCCAGCCCTCCATGGTGGTCGGCCTGAACTTTGGAAATGCACCGGTTCCTTGTGGCCTCAAGTAACCTTTTAACTGCTAGTGACTTCTAAGCACTGTTTTTGCATTTAATCTTTAGAAATTCATATCTCAACTTCTACTGATTGGATTTTTGTCATTTTGGTCTTGTTTCACTAAGATAACTATTCTCTATTTTCCTAAACCTACGTGGAGTCTTTTTGTGGTGCATTCATTGTGTTGCTGTTGCACAAAATCTTTATACATTGCCTCTTTAGATAAGCCTAACCGATCTGTGCCAAGCTACCAGAGGGTGAGCACAGGTTATCTTTTAGTGTGTATCTAGCTTATCCTGACTAGAGTTGTGGTTCATGCCTGGCCTGGGTGCATACGTCAGTCAACCAGGAATCCTATTTCTAACAATCAGCCACTCTGCCTGCCTTCCACAAATGTCTTCCATGAGTCGAGGTCAATAAAGGAGGGAGTCCTTAGGTTGATCACATTTTCCAACTTCAAAAGGTGTAGCATAGCATACCATATTTGATTTGGATAAAGGTGTGCCTTAATATTCTCTCTTGGTGTCCTCAAAATGGGTTTACGATCCCCATCGGTCAATAGTCTAGTGATTACAGGTCTGTACTAGTTTGAGACTTACCAGAAAGATCTATGACTGGGTGTCTTAATTAATCATTCCATTAGGAGCTCCATGCATCTTTTTTGACTGAGATTTCAGTGGTATCGATGTTGCTGTGTCTAATAATATTCCTGGTCCTTAGTTTGTGAAGGAGACACCTATGATCCACGGTAAATCCTGTTACTGTTATATACATCTAATTTACTCTACGGTACTGGGATGATTTTTAGCTTCTGAGAGTCTGCCGTTAGTAACCTCAATGTTGTTTTGCTTAGGGTTCATCTTAATCTGTATAAGCACACCATTCCATACAGCAGAGTTTACATCCCCTTTTTCTTTTCACAGAGCACCCATTTAAGTATGGTGAATGTCCAAACTGTTTTTGCCAGCAACCTCCTGTGTGGGGAAACATCTTGTGAACTCCTTAGACTTTACCAATTTTATATACAGAACTGTTACTACTGCTTCCAGTGTTTTAGGGCCTGATTTAGATTTACTAATCTGAGCTGACTGTCTTCCACCCACCCTATTCAGATGTATACGCGATACACAGAACAGCCACGGCTGCGGTCTTCTGTGCTGGCGAACCACCCGCAATCTCGACGGCAAGGTGCTGCGGAGCAGATTTGGATGTTCCCATTGAGCTGGCAGTTTCCTGTTGGTGGACTACAGACGGGGGCGACCATGGTGGTGGGCGATTTACGTAAAACACATATGTTGTGTATGTGTACATATGTGAATGTAGGTTATATGTAGTGAGCATATTTTGTACATTCTGCATTGCACCCCACCAACCGACACACACCATGCAATGTATACCCACACACACCACAAACACCTACCTTCGGGTCCATTAAAACGGTGTGCCGGTATGTCATGGTCAAGGTGCAGCAGGTAAGGGGTGACCTGGGCGAAGGAGGTGAGGATGAAATCGCAAACTGAACCCAGAAAAAAGTTGAGTTTTCACTCTTTTTCGGCCCATTCTGCTGGCTCAAAGTAGGAGTAATTCCCTTCGAAACAGCCCACATCCAAATCTGGAGGGGGGAATCCTGGCTGAAGTCCCGCAGCCTGCTGCAGCCAATCTCACCGTAGGGGCAGGGAGCGATGTCCTGGCGGAGTCGGCGAGACTTCAGCGGTCTTCTCTCCCATTGCCAGCCAGCATCTAAATCGGGTGGGCAGACTGCCAGGTAGGCAGGCGTGAAGACCGCCAAAAAAGCCTACTCGTCACAGTCCCGCCAAAATCTAAATCAGGCCCTTAGTCTTCTGCAAACAAATATTAACATATTTTGGAAAGAGGCAGAAGTTCAGCTGAAACACTGCCACTTCGTAGCTGTGCATCGCGGGGTCCCATTAGCTCTCATCTTGCAGCAACCAGATGGTACTACAGAAAAACATTTAAGTTACTACTGTTGGATTAAATTCTAGTCAGTTCCTTAAATGCTTCAAAAGATATCACATTCGTCCTCTGGGAGTGCACTGACCTCCTGTAAGGTACTGTATTCAGCGCCAAACGGCCTCTTTAGCCTTTAATGGTCTGTACTCCACAATGGATTATTTTTGTTAAAGATCTCAAATAAAACATTGGGTTAGAGGCTGGTCTTTTTAAGTTTGGACCAAATAGTAGAACGTTCTAGAGGTTCCGTTTTTTTCAAGTTCAAGCAAGATCTGCCTTATCTTTTACCTTTATCTGGAGTGTATTTATCTCAAATATATATATATATATATCTCCAAAACGACCACTCCACTGCTGGGCAATCAAGAGGACACAGCGGGGTACACTGGGGAGACCATTTATTCACAGCTGGTATTTAGGCATAATGCATTTCGGCGTCACTCGCCTTCTTCAGATGCCGGTAGCTCAGGGTGAACCCACCTCCCCTGTTTAAATATTCTCTGGCTCTCCCATTGGCGGGAGTGAAGCCCGTCCCACATTATTGCATATGCTGTAGTCCCTCAATGAAGACTTAATATCCCAGCATGCAGTTTCTTGGTAAGTACCATCGACGGGACGGAATGAAGCTCATAATGAGCGCTGTTTGTACCCAGTAGGCAGGGGAGGTTAATGCTGCGGGTGCGTCCTGTATTCATGTGTTCATGGGCTACCCCGGGTCCCCAATGTCCAAGCCCCAATTTCAATGTCACTCCGGGCCGTGAATCGTGTATAATGATCACGATTCTCCGTGAAGTCACAGACTGCCGGCTGGCAGCGGCCACTGGCCTGGCATGATCTCAAGGCGGGCCTAGGGTATCCAATCCTTGGAAGTCAATTGCCACGTTTTGCCAGCAATCCCACAGGCCTCTTGTTGGACGGGTCCTCTTCAACGCAGTGCTGGCAACACGCGTATAACATATATATATATATATATATATATATATATACACACACACATATATATATTTTTTTTACAAGTGTTGTGTCAGTAGTAAATAATCGTAATATCAATGTGATGCTGAAAATCATTTGTCTATTCCAAGATAAGTTGATCTTGGTTTAAGGCTGATGGGTAAATTTAAGGAAAATTAAAGAAGTCATTTATTCATAGCAAGTGAGCTTTGTAAATACACTTTTGACAAACATTCGGCTATCAACCAATCAAGAGTGTAAACGGAGAGGTCCGATTATAGGCTTTCTCAGTTAATGACCCATGTGATGTGTTTACCAATTAGGCAGTACCATCCCCCAGTGTCTTTGTATAAACAGATGACCTGCCTACTTCAGGCTGGATTGAGACTATCCACTTTCTGAACGAGAAATATGAATGTGACCTAAATTGCAATTCATTAGGCATCCAGTTCCTCGCGGATTAGTAAGAGAATAAATGCAGCAGTCTCACAAGAGTCGTAGTAGTAAAAATAACAGATTAGAAACAGCGTTTACACGAGTAAGGCAAACCTTGATAGTGGGTCAACGAGGATATGTTATAGACCAACGTTGGGTCTTTGATCCAGGAGATAGCGTATTGTACAAAAACGTTTCGTCTGAAGCACCTTGTTGCTCTAAAATGTGACAGTTAAACTTCAAACAACGCCTATGATGCAGTGTCACATCGCAAAACCTGATCTCCAGATCAGTAACAGTTTAAAAAACTGAAATAAACAAACCTTTTCGAAAACAATTTATTAGTGAATGGCAACACGCAATTAATAGACTGAGAGGAAAAAAAACCTCTTCTGCAGTTCCATGTGTCTTAAATACTTTAAAAGGGCCACGGTTTATAATTAAATATAACGGGAAATAAAATGGAACAGTACAAACAAGAGGGTAAAATGTAAAAATTGTATTTTTTAAAGTTGTTTTTCTGTTTCAATTAAAGCCATTCTTATAGTGACAAGTGTATAGTACTTCCTTCAAAAAGGTTTTCATACGTTTTTGTTCTGCAAGTAGCTGCGCCACTGATTAAAGATTTCATAGATGGGGGGTCATTTCAATGCTCGAGTACTTGTTACTTATGTACGTCATACGGAGTTCAATTAAGAGAATCATTCAATACATTAATCCCTACTGATACTAAAAACGATGGCCAATTTAACCGTTACATTTTGGTTACATTATTACATACGCTTTATTCTGTCTACCTAATACATACTCTGCACATCACAAACAAACCCTCACTAATACAAAAACGCTCAACAGGGAAACATTTTGAATGGCGTCGTTTTTCAAGGATTCGGTTGTATTTGCTTGAACTTCATTTTCTTAACACCATAATTTTTAAATATTGCAATGCATTATGGGCAGCACCATTGTGAGCGTTACCACAGGAGATTCCAGTTCCATGACAAATAATAACTGGTTTTGTCGACAATTCTGCTAGACACTGGTACTGACCGTTCACGCTTAGTTCATCTGAAAAGACACAAACTACATGTCAAACCACTGCACACACAATGTAAAATGTGCTTTAAAAAGGCGTTTTTAAACATTATGGTGATTTCCCTTCATTGTCTAATCTTACAAGTCCTCATCACAGATGTGAAACTGAATTGAGCAAATGTAGGGTTAATAAATCAGACAGCTTCTGTTCATTGAAGACTGGATTAGGCTGCATGTGGGTATAGATAGATGGCTGTGCAACCAACTACCCTCCCTACTGTCACTGAAACTGCTCAGCTGCCTCTTTGTGGTCGTCAAATGAAAGATCACATCCCCCCTCATCCATAGACAGTCAGGCCCAGCAATATTTTAGCAATAACGTCTCTGACCTCACCCACAGCAGTCCTCCCCAATTTCTCTTACCACCATCTTTCTTGAAGACAAACTCCAACCAAAATGATGAAAGAGGCACTTCTTGAACAAAAAAAAAGGACCCCACTTGGTTTTGGCCAATTTCCAAACTTTCATTATATGCAAAATAGTGCGCTGAATTTATTAATTTGAGCGCAGCAGTAACATTTTTGTCAGAGACGTTTTACAAAGCAACTATGATAGTAGATCAGCGAGGATGGGGCATTCATATAGTTTAAGCAATGTAACGGCTGTTGTATATGTTGGTTGCACAAGTTATATGGCGTATAACTGGGGACGACTGAAATTTAAATACAGGTGTGACCCATGACTAACTATAACCATGCAGGTGTGCAATATAGATATTTACGGTATGGCGGTGGAGTCATCACCATCTTCTTTGAAGTTAAGCTAGGTGATTGTTCAGTGCTGATTTCAACTCTACTAACGAGTGGACTGGATGTGCCAAAAGCATAAAAGGTGTATAGTGGCACACATTTGTTCAGGTTTGGCCACAAAGCTGAGATTGGTGTATTGTAGGTTTTGAGAAGGTGTGTACAGAGATAGGATTGCAATAGTAAATTGAATTTATATAGCGTTTACTGTCCCAGACGAGGCATTGAAACACTTTGCGGCGAGTAGCACACTACCTCGGAACAAAAGATTAGAGTTAATAGTTAGTAGATTAGTAATATACGCTTCCTTTTTGCCTTGTGGATTAGTTGTGGTAATGATGCTAGAGAGATAGTGGGAGTCAGGACATTTACTGCTTACTGCTCTGTAAGCAAGTGTGAAAACGTGTGTAAGGACCCAGCTCTCGGCAGTGAGTCAGCTTGCTCAATGGCGATATGATGAGGAAAATAAACAGGTAACATAATCAAAGTTTATAAACAGAAAACAAAGACCGAAAGACTGTTGAACAAAACTATAGAGGCCTCCTGTAGAGTAAAAATGAGATATAGCGCAAATCACAACAATCTTTCCATTTTTGGTCCCGGGTTTCGAAACTTCGATTATGTTATCTGATTATTTTTTGTCAACCACATTTAGTAAAATGTATTTTTGTAATAAAAACAGAGATATATTTGTATATTATCTCGTCCGCCCCATTGCCTTATTTGCAATTGAGGTGCTTTATTAGAATATAGTGTAAGGTGACACACACTATGGAACTGTTCTTGCAAGGGTGGGGTCATGGGGCATTTACTTAGCTCAATCAATCAATCACAGAATTTGTAGAGCGCACTACTTACCCGCGAGGGTCTCAAGGCGCTGGGGAAAAAAAAGGGGGGGGGGTGCCGCTACTGGTCGAACAGCCAGGTCTTGAGTAGCCTCCTGAAGGTCAGCAGGTCTTGGGTCTGTCGTAGGCTGAGTGGAAGGGTGTTCCAGGTCTTGGCGGCGAGGTGGGAGAAGGATCTGCCGCCGGTGGTTGTTCTTCGAATGCGAGGGACGGTGGCGAGGAGAGGTCGGCGGAGCGCAGCTGGCGGTTGGGGACGTAGAAGAAGAGTCGTCTGTTGAGGTAGGCTGGGCCGGTCTTGTGGAGTGCCTTGTGTGCGTGGATGAGGAGTTTGAAGGAGATTCTCCTGTCGACGGGGAGCCAGTGCAGGTTTCTCAGGTGGGGGTGATGTGGCTGTGGCGTGGTACGTCGAGGATCAGGCGTGCAGAGGCGTTTTGAATGTGTTGCAGTCGCTTGATGAGCTTGGCCGGGGCTCCCGCGTAGAGGGCGTTTCCATAGTCGAGTCTGCTACTGACGAGGGCCTGGGTGACTGTTCTTGTATCTGTCGGGATCCACCTGTAGATCTTGCGGAGCATGCGGAGGGTGTTGAAGCAGGAGGAGGAGACTGCGTTGACTTGCTTGGCCATGGAGAGCGTTGAGTCGAGGATGACTCCCAGGTTGCTTGCGTGGTCAGTGGGTGTCGGGGCTGCCCCCAGTGTCGTTGGCCACCAGGAGTCGTCCCAGGCTGAAGGGTTGGAGCCGAGGATGAGGACCTCCGTCTTGTCCGTGTTCAGCTTTAGTCGGCTGCTCTTCATCCAATCGGCGACAGCCTTCATTCCTTCGTGGAGGTTGGATTTGGCGGTGAGGGGGTCCTTGGTGAGGGAGAGGATCAGTTGAGTGTCGTCGGCGTAGGAGATATGTTGAGGTCGTGCTGTCTGGCGATGCGTGCGAGCGGGGCCATGTAGCTGTTGAACAGTGTCGGGCTGAGGGATGATCCCTGGGGTACGCCGCAGATGATCTCGGAGGCTTCGGATCGGAAAGGGGGGAGGCGGACTCTCTGGGTTCTGCCGGAGAGGAAGGAGGTGGTCCATTCCAGGGCCTTGTCTCGGATCCCTGCGTCGTGGAGGCGTGCGCGTAGAGTGCGGTGGCAGACAGTGTCGAAGGCGGCGGAGAGGTCCAGCAGGATGAGGGCTGCGGTCTCACCGTTGTCCAGCAGGGTCCTGATGTCGTCGGTGGCGGCGATGAGGGCAGTCTCGGTGCTGTGGTTGCTGCGGAACCCTGACTGGGATGGGTCCAGGATGCTGTTTTCTTCGAGGTATCGGGTTAGCTGTCTGTTGACGATCTTCTCGATGACCTTGGCTGGGAACGGAAGCAGGGAGATGGGCCGGAAGTTCTTGAGGTCTCTCGGGTCCGCCTTGGGTTTTTTGAGTAGGGCGTTGATCTCGGCGTGTTTCCAGCTCTCTGGGAAGGTCGCGGTCTCGAAGGAGAGATTGATGACGTTGCGCAGGTGGGGTGCGATGGAGCTGCTGGCTTTGTTGAAGATGTGGTGCGGGAAAGGGTCTGACGGGGAGCCGGAGTGGATTGTGCTCATGGTCTTGATGGTGTCATCGATGTTCACGTTGGCCCAAGCTGGCAAGGGGTCGTGGTCGATGGTGTGCGGCGGGTCTGGTGTGTCGGTGTCTGTTGGGGCTGTCTGGGTGTTGAAGCTGTCGTGGATGTCGGCGATCTTGCGGTGGAAGAAGGTGGCGAGGGAATCGCACAGGGCTTGCGACGGCGGGATGTCGTTGGTGTTGGAGCTGGGGTTGGAGAGTTTTTTCACGATGTTGAAGAGCTCCTTGCTGTTGTGTGCGTTGTTGTCGAGGCGGTCTTTGAAGGAGATCCTCTTGGCGGACCTGATGAGGTGATGGTGGTTGCGGATGGCGTCTTTGTGGGCTGCGTGGCTGTCCGGTGTCTTTTCACTGTGCCATTTCTTCTCTAGTTTCCGGCAGGTACGCTTGGATGCTAGGAGTTCCGGGTGAACCAGCTGGCTCTTTTGCTGGTGTCTCTGTAGGTGGGTTTTTTCAGCGGGGCGAGGGTGTTGGCGCAGTCGTCTATCCATCGTCTGAGGTTGCGGGCAGCGTCGTCGGTGTTGGAGGGGTCGGTGGGTGGGCTGCGAGCGAGGTTTGCCTGTAGTTGGTCTTCGGTGACTTTGCTCCAGCAGCGGCGTGGGATCTGTTGGGTGCAGTGGGTTTCTGGAAGGTGAAGTGGATGCAGTGGTGGTCGGTCCAGAAGAGTTCGGTGGTGTGGCTGAAGGAGACGTGGGAGCTTGAGGAGAAGACGGGGTCGAGCGTGTGGCCGGCGGAATGGGTCGGCGTTGTGACGAGCTGTCTCAGTCCGAGGTTGGCGAGGTTGTCGATCAGGGTGGTGGAGTTGCTGTCGTTGTTGTTCTCCAGGTGAAAGTTCAGGTCTCCGAGGAGGATGTAGTCGGTGGAGGGCAGGGTGTGCGTGCTGATGAAGTCGGCGATGGAGTCGCTGAACTGGGGTCGGGGTCCAGGGGGTCTGTAGACGAGGGTGCCTCTAAGGGTGTTGTTGGGGTCCGTGTGGATCTGGAGTTGGGGTCCATGTGGATCTGTTGTGGACCTTGGAGTCCTTTACTCTGGACCCTTGGGGCATCTTACTATTGTACCTACACTGATCACCTTGCACATCCTTTTGCATTTGACGCTCAGAGTAGAGAGCATAGTCGTCGAAAGCTAACTCTGTGAGGTAGAGTGGAGTAAAAACTCAGAACTTCGTGAAGCACACAATAACACTTTACAGATCAATGGCCATTCAAAGCTTTTAAGTTTAGAAATAAAAAAAGTACTTTAATTCACACACTACTAAATGCTATACATACAATAACAAATGTATACAATGCAAACCAGACTGACCACTCAGTGAACAGACATATCAGCCCATGGGATTCCATCCCTCAGAAAGGTCAGAATATCTGACCTATAATGCAACTAATTTGTCCTAAACCATGTAGCGAAATGGTTTCAATGACAATATACAGCCTAAGGTTTGAATGTCTAAAGCTACTTCCCTAGAGGAACCCCTCCTTAGCACACCTTACATGCCAATATCCAAGCCACCATGCAAAGTTAAATTACTTTTTGAGTTGAGAAGGTGAGACCCAAGAGGGAGATGAAGGGCAATAAGTCTAAGAAGCGTGCATCATATGTGCCTACTGCAATAAGGGACAGTCAAGATCACCTTCTCCTGTGTTCTGGCCAGCACATGTACATGCAGGCAATGAAATGGAATGCTTAAAACCATGTCTGAGGACCAGCGAATGAGCATCTACCCTCCAAAAACCCATATCAGGGTAAAACAAGGAGAAAGGATGAATTAGAATATCAGTCTGAGGGGAGGGGGGACCTAGACTCAAACGGACAATGACTAAATTATATGCAAACACAGAGTGGGGTGGCCTTCGCTTAACTCAAATGAGGGGTTAGTACCTAGCCAGCCAGCTACACAGTGGATATATTTTTTCCACCATTGAGACAACCATCCTATTTGGACAGTGCTGGAAAGAAAGAAACGTGGTGGTTCCCAACAATTAGATCTTATATATACTCATATACTGTTACAGCCAAACCAGTCTGACCCGATAGTCAGTGCGATTTTAATTAACTGGAGTCAGGCCGAGATTGTAAAAAGGAGATAGGATATGGAAACATGCAGAAGTTTGTGTGGGTGGAGTAACAATACACTTGAAAGTATGGGATGTTCATAGCCCCATAACTATAAACCAACTCTTTAAAGATACTAGGATAAAATCCTTGCAAAATCAAAACTCAGAATTCCAATTGACTGACTGCACTGGATGGCATTATAGACAACTTACTCTTTGCTTAAGTAAAATCCACTCTATAGACCATACGATACAGTTATCACCAATAAGAGGTTACCTCAAAACATGGGGAAACTACAAAGGTGTGACTTCAGGTCTGTACAGTCTAATACTTCAATAAATGCACTCAAAGTTTACAAAGCAAACTATTCAAAATTACTGGCAGGGACAACTTGGGAAGGAGTATTTCCCAGAGGGATTCGTTGTTTCCATCTTTTTTTTTTCAAAACACACACATTAGAGAAACAAGGTTAAAACTCCTGTACTCTACACAAAGCGTTCAGGAAATGTACCCAGTCTACATCTGACGTGGGAATGGTGATGGCGGATGTACGGCTTAACTATTGGGCCACTACACTTACAGTACTTACTGACTGGCTACGTGAGGGATGGATAAATCCAGGTTTCCGGACATGAGTATAGACAACATTATGCACATGCTTTATGTGGCACCAATTCCACAATCTCTCCCAGAGTTGACGAGCGGAATACTTCTGTTCGGGAGGGCCGCTCTGTGGTGGACAGGGTGAGACTAAAAGATCATTCTACAAACGCCACTGTGGAAAGGGAGGTGGCTGGGCAGAGTTGCACAACTGGAAGGGTTTGCTAAGTGGGACCTCATTGGTATCTCCCAGCTGGGGGACGTATGGAGAGGTGCCCACATGAAATAATTTCAGGAATTACAGACGGAATACAATCTACATCAGGCCCAATTTTACAAATACTTCCAACTCTGAAATGCCTTAATGTCACACGGAGACTCTATTGGGAAGGCACCAGGATTTAATCTGCTTGAAGCTCCATTGTTACAAGGACCCATGGGAAATGGAGGTATCTCATTGATGTACAAGTAACTGGCCATTAACTCACCGGTCTCATTTGCCTCAAATAGGAAACCTGGGCAGGCACACTGGAAGACAGTGAATGGCGGGAGGCACTCATGGCACCAAGAGAACTGGGGATATCCACCAGACTACACCTAGTTCAATTAAAATTACCTACATATGACTTACCTAACCCCGCTGAAGCTATGAAAGATTTGACAGCACCCCTTGTCCACCTGGGCGCGCTGCGAAAATGAGAGAGCCGATTATTTCCAGTTCGTTTGGTCCTGCCCCATTATATCCAGATACTGCAGGTCCATTTTTCGCATACTAACACTGGTGCTGGGACATCCAGTGGACCTAACAGCGTGGGTTGCTCTTCTTGGACTCCTGAAAGAGGTGGAAGGGTCCCGGGGGGGAGCAGCTTTTCGGAGGAGTGGGAACTTTGCCAAAAGAGACATCGCTAGTCTGTGGAGTTCGGCCAGCCCCACCCCACCCCACCCCAGCCCCCACGGTGGCTGCATGGCCACAAGGGACGGACTGGTGTGCCAAGATGGAGATACCCATAAATGTGGCTAGGGGATGCCCCCACCAACACAACAAAATCTGGGGTAAATGCAGTGCTTAATTTGTGCCAGTGGTTTCCGGTGCTCAGCACTGGCACTTATTGCACGGGGTTGGGTCTATTGAATCTCAAGACACTGGTTGTGATTGCCACTTTAAATACTGTTAAAGTTCAATGACTTTTGATGTTGAACAACATTGTCAGAACAGGCTATGAAATGAATTGCTTTTTTTTTTTTTAACAGAGCCTGGCTCAAGGACTGCTAGGGATGTTTGCCAAACTGCTCCCCTCCACACACCTTGCATGTCTGCCTATACTGAGCTATTTATGGAGGCACTGTTAGCTACTGTCTGTGGTACCAGTTTGAGATAAGGAGTGTTTTTAGATCATGCATGTGCTAATGCTTTGCTAGCAGCATCACCCTCCTGGAGTACAAACCCAGGATGTCTCTCCATTTCCCAGAAGAGCACAAAAATGCAAATACATAAGCCCAGCATTAGGTTTATCTCTCCATCAAAGCCAAGAACCCATCCCAACACCCTCTCCCAGACCAAGTATTGGCTTTGCTAGAAAGGTAGAGACAGACTGCTCTAAATGGAATTGGAGCATGAATATTTGTTTGATGAACGTAACTGAAAAACTCAAAACATGAAAAGTATGCATTACATTGAAAGTAACCCAACATTGCATAAGAGAGATGATAAAGAAAAGTTACATACCTGTAGGTATAGTTCTGCATCGTAGGTATCTTTATTGAAGTCATAAACCTTGAATAATTCCGTGCTGCATGCGCGGACCCCGGAACACCTTATTTTATATATGTAGAATATCCAGGAAAAGGATCATTAAAAAGTGTTCATCACTGAGAGACATTTTCCATTTATTTGTAGTGTAGACTGTCAGCGTTGTATTTTCCTGGAGCATGCTGGTACAGACTGCAGGAGGCAGGAACTGAAAAGCTTACAACTCTTTTCATAGGAAAAGTGGCCGTGTAAGAAAGCCTAGAGTGCCAAGGAAAAGACAGCCTGATTGGCCAACACTAGAAAGTGTGAAAATGAAACCTGTACCTTTAAGAATACCAGATGGACCCTATCCCACAATGCCCTACAGTTGGCCTGTCAGAGTCAGTCCTTTTTTTACGGGAAGAACAGAATAATACAACCTGACAGCCGGTGAGGAGGGAGGGTTTTTATGACTTCAATGAAGATACCTACGATGCAGAACTGTACCTACAGGTATGTAACTTTTCCTTCTGCATTGTAGGATATTCATTGATAGTCACAAACCTTGAATAGAATAGCAAGCTAATCAACTCCATAAAGCGGCTGTCCGGTATCTATAGATATGTATCCTGTGAGACCGTAAAGCTCATACAAGGGAGGTTATCCGGAAACAGATAGAACAGATAGTAGAGAAGCATAGAAGGGGAAGAAAACCTATTTGAAGAGGTTTCTTCAAATAGTCTCTTGCCCAAACTTAGTAGACTTGAGTATCCGATTCCAAACAGTAATATTTTGTGAAAGAGTGCAGAGAGCTCCAAGTCGCTGCCCTGCAAATGTCCTGAATAGGTAGTGGCCTCACCCAAGCTGTAGTCGTAGCTTTTCCTCTTGTTAAGTGAGCCCTAAGTTTGCCTGGTAAAGGTTTATTGGCAATCTGGAAACATAGGGTAATGCATGAAACTATCCACTTAGCTATGGTTTGTTTTGAGGTAAACCTTGTCTTATGGTTCCATAATTTATAAAAAGTTGGAAAGATTTTCTAATAGATTTTAATCTGTGTAAGTAAAAACGAAGAACTCTTAAGATCGAGGGAGTGCAATGTTCTCTCCGCTGCAGACGTGGGATATGGAAAAAAGGTAGGAAGAGTGAGACTTGATTGAGATGGAAATCTGATACTACCTTGGGCAAGAAAGAAGGGTGTATACGTAAAACAACTCTATTGTGGTGGAAAACTGTAAAGGGTTCTACAGAAGATAGAGTTTGCAGTTCACGGACTCTACGAGCTGAGGTAATTGCAAACAGAAAGGCTGTTTTTGACAAGTGTTGCAGCGATACCGTATTAATCGATTCAAAGAATGGACCCATTAATTTAGATAGTATTGTGGGAGCTCAAGGGGGCAGAGGGATTTCTGCAAGGAGAAAAAAACCTTTTTGAGACCTTCCAGAAAGTCCTTAACGACTGGGATCTTGAAAAAAGATTCTTGTGTTGGAGATTTACGATATGCAGTGATAGCTGCTAAGTGAACTCTTACAGGGGACAGCTGTAGGCCAGACTTGGCTAGGTGTAGTACATAAGGTAGAATTAGGTCTTCCAATACTGTGATGGGATAATAATTCTTTGAATGACACCTTATGCAGAAGCGTTTCCATTTAAAAGCATAGTAAGCCCTTGTGGAAGGGCGCTTCGCTTCTTTAAGAATGTTCATGCAATCTTCAGAAAGATTTAAATGTCCATACTGGATGACCTCAGGAGACATGCTGCCAAATTCAATGATTGGATCAAGGGATGGAGAATTGTGCCCTGGTGTTTGGAGAGCAGGTCTGATCTGAGCAGGAGACGCTTCTGGTGGGCTATGGATAAGTAGAGTAGGTCCATGTACCACGACTGTCTCGGCCAATCTGGAGCTATGAGGATCATTGTGAGGTGTGATCTCAGTAGCTTTTGGATCACCCACGGAATTTGTGGAGTTGGTGGAAAGGCGTACACAAATGGAGTCGGCCAGTCCATCAAAAGGGCATCACCTAGAGACTTTGGTTCAGGAGCTCTGGATGCGGAGTCTTGGCAGTTTGAGTTTACAGTGGTGGCACACAAATCCAGAGCTGGGGTGCCCCATTCTTGGAAGATAGCACCTACGACTTTGTCATTGAGGACCCACTAGTGGTTTTCTTTGCTGAAGAGGCTGAGGAAATCCGCTTCCACGTTTAGAACTCCTGGGATGTGAATGGTCGTAAAGGAGAATCTTCTCGCTAGAGCCCACTGCCATAGTGTTTGAGCCTGGTAAGACAACTTTCTGGACCTTGTTCCACCCTGTTTGTTGATGTAAATCATTGTGGTGGTGTTATCTGTTTGAATCAGGAGGTCTTTTGATTGTAGAGATAGACGAAACGCTTTGAGGGCCAGTAACACTGTTCAGTTCTAGGAGATTTATGTGTTATTTCTTCTCTTTTTGGGACCATAGACCTTGGATGGTCAGATCGTTCATGTGGGCACCTCATTCTGTTAGCGATTCATCTGTGACGATCATCTGAGATGGAATTGCTTTTTGAAATGGAACTCCCTTTAGTAGATTGCTCGGGTTGGTCTACCATGCAAGGGATTGGAGTGCCTTGTATTTCAGAAGGATCCGATCTTCCCATAAGCCTGTTCTTGGATACCATTGATCTTCCAGACATTCCTGTAGAGGTCTCATGTACAAGCGTGCATTCAGTACAATGTTGATGCAGGACGCCATCGATCCAAATAGAGACGTTACTTTGCGAACCATGGGCCTGGTCTGTTGTAGAATATGGGAGCATTTCGTTTGAACTGAGAACACTCTCCTCCGAAGGATACACGCTTTCTTTTGGAGTGTCCACAGCAGCTCATAGAAATGTGAGGCACTGCACCAGTGTTGCGATGGATTTCTGTGGATTGACCTGGGAGACCCAATTTTGACAGGAGAAATGTTCTGGTGGCGTAGTCCTCCTTTGCTTTGTGAAAAGTCTCTGCTCTGATGAGCCAGTCGTCCGGGTATGGATGTACGAAAATACCTTGTTTTTTTAGTTGAGCTGCCACCCCTGCCATACATTTGGAAAAAGCTTGTGGTGCTGAATTGAGTCTGAAGAGTAACACTGCATATTTATAGTGGTGAGAGCCCACTAGAAATTTGAGAAACTGTCTGACGCGGAAGTATGGGAATATGAAAATACGCGTCCTGTAGATCTACTGCACAGAGCCAATCGTTCTTCCTCAAGTGCGGAAAGATTTGGTGCAGTGAAAGCATTCTAAATTTCTCTCTTTATAAATTTGTTAAAGAACCGGAGGTCCAGGATTGGCCGAAACTGGTGTAAACGATTTTTCTTCTTGACCAAGAAGTATCTCAAACGGACTCCTTTGTCTCTCCGATGTGGTCGGATAATCTCTTTGGCCTTCTTGTGCAGTAGTTGTAGGAAACTGTCTCTGTATATACTGTTATCAACAACAAGGGCCTGATTCAATGGACACAAATCTTTAGCTTTAAGACACTGGGGGAGTCAAAAATATTTTTTAGCTACACCCCCCACACAATGCGGTAAAATACCGCTATTTCAAGTGTCAAGATGTCCAATTTATAAACACATTGTCACTACACTGCAGCCAAAAACATTGAAACGCCGACAGTTCCCGGTAGTGGTGCCATAAATGTATATGGTTACCCGGCGGTTATGTGACCAATTGGCGCGTACCGCACAACGAGGGGGTTGCAGGTACGAGGGACACTAGCAACAACTCGACCAAGTGGTAATCCCAAGTGAAGTGAAGATTGGGTATCCCCTTAGCCCTGATGAAGTTGCGTAAAATGGCAGCAACGAAACATGTTGGCGCTTTGGTTATAATAATGGTTTAAATTTAACCAATTTTTATTGAGGACGCTCACAGCACTGAATAAAGTCATATTTGGCCAGTGAGTAGGTACTCAGTTTTAATGTTGGGAATTGGATTTCTTTTCTTTTCTCACGGGGATCAGTAGGGCACGTGTGTAACCTTAGCACCCACAGTGCTTATTGTACCTTGCTGTTACTGTCTTCTTCCTTCACGTTTAAGATAGTGTATGTTGGAACACTTTTCTTTTCATGGTGAGAAAGCAACCTATGATGATAAGTGGGTGTGCTAGCGAGTACCAACTAGCAAGCCCCCTTGGTGTTACTACCGTGAGGTGCTTTCTCTCCACTCCCACACTTTTTCTAACCTCTTTTAAATTAAATTTTGGGTGGGAATGTTTTTGGCTGCAGTGTAGTGACAATGTGTTTATAAATTGGACATCTTGACACTTGAAATAGCGGTATTTTACCGCATTGTGTGGGGGTGTAGCTAAAAAATATTTTTGACTCCCCAGTGTCTTAAAGCTAAAGATTTGTGTCCATTGAATCAGGCCCTTGTTGTTGATAATGTGTTGAGTGGGGGGCGGCTTGATTTTCTTCCCCCTTGGCTCCTTTCTGTGTTGATCTGTATATACTGTACCAAAATGAGGTATAGTGTGCACAGAGTCCAGTGGAACCCCAAAGGTAGGTAGAGGTAAAAGTAGATAGCACCTTACTCTCCATTTGTGAGCAAGCAGGAAGCCTTTTCAGAGGGCAGTGTTAAGCATTTTATTGTACACACTCAGACAGCAAATGATGTCACACACTCAAAGACTGAACTCAGACAAATTTGTTTGTATAAAAAATATTATTTAGTTATATTTATTTTCAAGAATCAAGCAAGCCTGGTAAAGATACGTGTAAATGGTACTTTTCAAGGCAGGTTGAACAATACAAGGAAGCTGAATGAAAATGTCTTTGTTACAGGTTTGTAAATCTTTTCAATACAGTGGAAATTACTGTTGGATTACTTTTGATTACTTTACAGATTACTTTATGGATTACTTTTACTACTCAGTGTGATTATGCCTAGATATCACACTGGGACATTTCCTAGAGAAAAGGTAAGTAAAGCAGTTTTTAGATATTTGCAGTTTTTCAAGTTCTCATACAAAACCAACTCCACACTTCGAACAATTTTCACAAGAAAGCAGTCAATGCAGTCCTATGGGAAGAAATGTGGTCATCGGTTTCAAGGTAAGTACTTGGGTTTGTGGGAGTTGGTATTCTGGGGTTAGAACCAGGGTTCCCCCAGGGTCAAGGATGCACTCTTGAAACGCCCTGAGCGGCACTACGGCTGCCGGGTGCAGAGTGCTGAGGCCCAATGTTATCCAATGGGGGATAGGGGGCCTCCGGTTGGTGGCTGCTCACGAGCCGGCCACAAGGTTGTGGGAGCAAAGCTCCTGGTCTTAAGCTCAGGGCAAAGGGGGCTCCAGTTTAGCATGAAAGGTGCACCCACAACGGCACAGGGGCGGCCGGGTGCAGGGTGCTGTTTTGGCGTTGGGTGCCCTGTTTTCAATGGGACTTGCCGGTTTTGGAATTTGGCTCCAGGCTTGGTCCAGGAAGACCTCCGGGAGGAATCAACAGCTGGGCAGGTAAGTTGGAGGGTCCGGGGACGTAGGTGCACCTCGGGTTCTCTTCTCCAAGGCGCAGGGCGACTGGATGCAGGGGTGTCTTTTGAGGTCGGATTTCACCTTAAGGGCCACTCTCGGTTGGGGGGGTATCTGTGCAGAGGCTGCAGGCGACGTTGGGGTGTCCTGGAGGGGTCAACCCACAGTGGACTCGGACTCTGGAGTGCTGAGGGACCTTGCTGGGACTGGTGGGCCCCCGGATTCGGGCCCTAGGCATCGGGTGGTGTTGGTTCCAGGCGTCGGGTTTCTTTGTCCTCAGAAGCCTCAGAGTCTGTCTTGGGAGTTTCTTTAGAACAGAGCTGCTGTTCACAGGGGATCCGGTCTTTGTTGAAGGCAATCAGTCCTCCCAGGGCTCTGGAGGTCGCTGGCTGCAGGACGAGGCGACTTTTGGCTCAGGATCTCTGGAAACTGCAGACGGGCCGGTAGGGCTGGGGCCAAGTCAGTTCTTCTCTGCAGTCTCCTCTGCTGGGCGTCTTCTTTCGTCCTTCTTAGGTTGTGGGAATCTGAATCTTGGTTGAGAGCGGCCCCCTAAATACTGTATTTAGGGGGCGTTTTAGGGGTCTCGAGGTCAGTAGCCAATGGGCTTTGTGTGCTTACCCCACGTGGGGGAGTGGGCACAATCCCTAATCCTGATTGGAGAGTGCCTGCCATCTGCAAGATGGCGGGCTCTGAAGAGTGGGCTTTTCCTCACCTCCCCACCTGAGGGGTGGGTTTGGCAGAGGAGGGCACACCTTCTGGGCTGTGTTAATTTGACCCGCCTGTCATTCCGCTGAAAAGGGGAGACAGGAAGGGGGCCTGCTCCTAATAGCAGGAGAGGCTGGGGGGTTGCATTACAAAGGCGGCAAGGCCTTTGAAGCTCCCCTGCCACAAATGGCTCTTCCTGGCCTGGGGGAGGTGTGACCACCTCTGCCCAGCAAAGGCTTTGTTTCTGTGCTCAGGGAGCCAAGGCTCCCACCCAGGGGCCCAGAAACATGTCTCGTGGTGGCAGGCTGGTGTGTATCAGTCAGGGAACCCACCAGAGGCTGGTCGTTTTTCAGGGGGCATCTCTAAGATGCCCTTTAGAGTGCATTTTTCATTAAATCCCACACAGGCATCAGTGTGGGTTTAATGTGCTGAGAAGTTTGATACCAAACTTCCCAGTTTTCAGTAAAGCCATTATGGTGCTGTGAAGTTTGGAATGACAAACTCCCAGCACCATATACTCTTAATGGCATTACTGCACTTGCAGTGTCTAAGAATTGGTCTAGACACTGTAGGGGTACAGGGCTCATGCACCTGTACCCTCACCACTGGTATAGTGCACCCAGCTAGAGGGGTGGCTGACCTATGCCAGGGCAGTGGGTTGTAGGCATGGCACACAGGGATGTGTGCCATGTCGACTCTTCACTAAAACACTCTGCACCAAAACACACAGTCTGCAATGGCAGTGTGTGTGTGTGTGTGTGTGTGTGTGTGTGTGTGTGTGTGTGTGTGTGTGTGTGTGTATAAAGGTACAGGGCCTCAAAGGGCGACAGAATAAGTGCTGCAGCCCTTAAAGGCCTTCCCTGGCCACAGTGCCCTTGGTACCCATGATACCTTTTACAAGGGACTGACATGTGGCCA
This sequence comes from Calotriton arnoldi, assembly GCA_963921515.1. Classification (NCBI taxonomy): domain Eukaryota; kingdom Metazoa; phylum Chordata; class Amphibia; order Caudata; family Salamandridae; genus Calotriton; species Calotriton arnoldi. Next base: position 2,760,373 of record CAWUFW010000128.1, on the reverse strand, counting down.
GAGAGGTGCCAATTGGAGGTACAAGGTACAGTTTTGGGAAAGAACACAGGCCCTGGGAACCTGATTGGCAGGGACCCTGGGCACATCAAGTCAAAGTGCATCAGTAGTCTGGCAAAAAGTGGGGGAAGGTGGGGGGGGGTGGTGGCTGCAACAGAAACCCAGCTTCCTACAGTAGTACAGATGTTTCTAGCTTGAGATCGTGCAAATGGGCCATTATGGTTTGTTGTGGAGGGGCTGGTGGTGGGGTGCTGGTGAAATGCAGAGCATAGCTATTCTGAATAATATTTAGGACTCATTTGTTATCTTCGTCCACTCTTCCCAATGAGACTGTACCGCTCCCCCACGAGTGGGTAACTGTAGAGGGGGTATGTGATCCTCATTGGTTTGATTGAGAACGTTTTCCCTTGGTTTGAGAGGGTCTGTGCGGAGAGGATCTTAGTCTTTGGTATCTGCTTTGAAAAGACCGCTGAGGTTGTCTCTGTTGTTGTTGGAATTGGTAAAGCCACCTAGGGGGTTGAACCCTATGGTAGAAGTTTCTTTTTTCTTTGGGTTTAAATTGTTTTAAGAATTTTTTCTGCTCTTCTAAACCTACTGCCTTAAGCGTTTCCACTTCATTTTTCATCCGTAATATTTCCTCTTCTGTGTGTTGTACAAATAGAGAGGATCCGGAGAAAGGCAGACTAGCAATCTTCAGTTGAGCATCTGGCTTTAAAGAGGAGTCTTAACCAGGTCGTATGTCTTAGGGAAATACCATGGCAAAAGGAAGTAGTGGACAGATCAACAAAATCAACTGCAGCGCTGATGGATTGGTTGGAAATGATTCCTCTCTGATCATTTCTATATAATCTTGTGGTCTGTAATCTGGTAGATCCGATACGAACTACTTCATTCCTTCCCAAATCTCCCTGTGATATCTGCCCAGTAGAGCTGCTGAACTGGCATTATGTAAATGTGTAGATGCTGTGCCACACATCTTCTTTCCAATAGCATACATTCGTTTGCTTTCTCGGTAAGGTGGAGCTGTGGTCTCCCAAGCAGAGGTATGTTTCCTGTGTACTGATGTGACAAATCACAGAGCCCGGTTTAGGATCCGCTTTGAGGAAGTCTGGATCTTGAGGAGGGAGTTAGTATTCCTTTAATAGCCCTGGAGTTCAGATTTCACTTTAGCTGGAGTCAGAAACTTTTCCTACACGATGTCTATGAGGCCTGGAAAAAGAGGTAAAAAGGCCTTGGTGTAGCTCTAGGTTTCAGAGTTTCCAGCATAACCGATACCAATGGTTGGGGGGTATCAACTTGTATGTTGATCTGAGAAGCTCCTCGGACTAGAGCGTCCTGAAAAGTGACAATGTCATCAACAGAAGATCTAGATCGACAGCAAGGTGGAGATGTTAGTGTATAAGAAGATGAGGAATCTGGAGATCCTGTTCCTGATGATGGTGATAGTGGGCGGCGGGGAGCTCTAGGTCTTGTGAAGATTTTATAGGGTGATAGAGCTTTCCACTTAAGGGGATAGGCGACATTGATGTAACTCTTGAGCGCTGTTGCACAGGAGAAATATTAAGAGGTTTCAAATGAATCTGAAGAGGATCAGAGGGAGGTATAACAGGTCGTAATGGTGGAAGATCTGTATCCTGCTCCGGTGAGGAAGGTTCCATTTGCTGGGGTGCACCAGACTAGCGAGAGGAGGACGAAGAGGTCTCCATCTGAATGATTTCCGACGTCGAGAGAGAGGTGTTCGACGTCATACACTGTCTTTTAGACGGCACCAGAGATCTTGTAGGAGAGGCATGCCTCTTTGAAGTAGAATGTTTCGACGTGTAAGAGTGCCGTGATTGACGTTGAATGACGTGACCGTGATGGCGAATGATGAGAAAGTGACATCAATCGGTGAGATCGTGGCGTCGATCGAGGTCTTGCCGTAGATGCAGACGCTGAAAAGGAGCATGACGGAGGTGCCGTACCCATCTTCGGTGTCGAGGTCAGTCTTGCAGTCGATAACGACGTCGAACGGCAGCGATATGCCATCTACGTTGAGCCGTCCTTCTAAGGTGAGCAGGATGGTAGCAGACTACAGTGTTGACGTCGACGCATGACGATGGCGGTGCTGAGAATGAGATTTTTCAGATTTAGATCTCTTCTTGAGTCTTTATCTGTTTTGTGCTTTTTCTCAGAAAGATGAAGATAGGGAGACCTCGCCAATCTTCTCCTTTTTCTCCTTTCTTTGTCTTTAAACAAAAATTATTTTATTAACGCTTAAACATCAGACATAAAGGCGATACAAAGTCAGCTCTTCTGAATAGTGTCAAGTTGTTGCATTAGCCATTGGTATGATAACATCGCGTTGCTATGGATCCCACATATGAATCAAGATTTGGAACATTGCTGGGAAACGTTCGACGAAGAGCAACACATAGCACAAAGAAGTCATCATACATAGGTGAGGGGGGGACAAAGGGAGGGGGAAGGGGAGACAGTAGTGAGGTATCGCGGAGTTAAGAGATGTACAAGGCAGTGTTGTCATATAGTGCATCAATGCAAAAGGGGATATGGGCCTAGGCATGAGGAGGGAGCCCAGACTAAGTCGGCATTGCGGAGCTGAGAAGGTGAATATACAGGAACGAAAAAATGTAAGGCAGCAGGTGGCCTGTTATGTGCGAGGGGTTAATGAAGGGCCTAGGCTGGGGGGGTTGGCGCTACAACCATGGGCAGGCGGGTGGACGGCACGGGAGAGTCGGGTTACAAGGTAAGCAGGTAGGCCGGAAGGGGATGTCAAATGTCTTTTGGGCGTGATGTGGGAGGCTGAAGAGTGGATATATCTCACTTTGCATGTCGCAGTGTTTCAAACTCCAAAGCCACGCACCTGTTGTAGGGCGGATTTGATTACCCCAGTGTAATACAATCTCCCTTTCGGCCAATAGTAGGGCAATGGCTGCAAACCTGCAATGGCAGACTGGGATGTTCGAGACGTTACCCAGTAGGGCCAGCATGGGGGGTGGCTCGAGGGCAATAGAGACCATAAGCGATAATGTTTGGAACACCAATGTCCAATATGTGGCGATTATAGGACAGGTCCAAGTCATGTGAGCAAAATCTGCCCCAGCGACGAGGCATTTGGGGCACTGTGATGATCTAGAGGTATAGTACTTGGCAATCTCCAGGGGGGTGATGTAGGATCCACCGCAACCCCCCCCCCCACCATCACGCGCATGTTTTAAGGCCATACATGAACAATAGAGTTTTGCAATCAGGTGGGAGCCGCCAGGATCCGCTATTAAAAGTGTGAGTGGAGGGAATTCCATGGGCGATAAAGGGTAGGAGGATATACAAGATCATAATGTACCGTGCAGTCTAGTGAGAATAAACCTGTCCATGCAGGATAGTTCTGTATCAAGGGTGGTGCCAGGGTGCGCCCCAATATGGCCATCTGGGAAAAGGTCCCCAAAGGTGTGGAGGTGTAGTTTCTGCAGGGTGCATTGCACCAGCCTCTCGGACAAGAGTGGCAGCCAGGGGTTTTGGGGCAGGGGGAGTACAGAGTATCAAAGCCCAGTACTCTGAGTTTGCGCCAGGCCCAGCATGTTGAAGAGAGAGTCTGGATGTCAGTTGGGTCCAGACGAATGCCTCGCGGCAGCAGGGCATTGGGGGGTGTGGGGTCCACTAGATCCTGCTCAGGTTTATTATACAGGAGGCAGCCATCCGGGTGAAACCAGTGGTAGGTGAAATGTGCCTGCGCTGCTAAATAATACAAGCGGAAATCAGGGACGGCGAATACAACCCATTCGTAATGGAGCGTAAGCGTTTCGCAGCCAATGCACGGCCGGCGGTTTGCCCACACCAATCGCAACAGTTGGCTTCGGATCGAGGCAAAGAATACGTTCCTCAAAGGGATGGGAATATTTACAAATAAGTATAGAAAGCGTGGAAGGATATTTATCTTGAAGAGGGCTATGCATCCAGCCATGGAGAGCGGGAGGCAAATATATCGGTCCACCTGAGTGGCGAGCTTGTCTATGGCGGGGCCATAATTGAGGTGGACAATCTGGTCTTTATCTCTATGAAGCGTGATCCCCAGGTATTTAGTAGTATCCGCAGCCCATCGAAATGGATGCCCACACGGTGGGGGTTTCGTAGAGTCCGTCAAGGGGAAGAGTTCTGATTTCTCCCAGTTAATGTGCAGGCCTGACAGGTCACCAGACTGGACGATCTCCTCCACTATAGGGTTTAAATTCTCAGAGGGATGACCGATAAACAGCAGAATATCGTAAGCATATATAGACATTAAGAAAGGGCTGGGCCGAAACCGCAAGCCGCGGTGTGGGTGTTTTTCCTGCAGGTGCTGGATCAGGGGGTCCATGGCGATGATAAATAGCAGTGGTGATAGCGGGCATCCCTGCCTTGTGCCCCGGGAAATGGGCAAAGGATCTGAGAGGGAGCAGTTTATCTGCAGACGGGCCATGGGGGAGGAATACAAGAGCGAGACCAGAGCATTAAAGCCGTTGGGTACGGCGAGTTTGTGAAGCGTTGCATGGAGGAAGGGCCATTCGAGCGAGTCGAACGCCTTCTCTGCATCCAGAAGGATGACCACCGCAGGCGTCGCTGGGGATACTCTGTTCAGAACTGAAAAAAACTGTCCTGAGGTTGAGCGCAGTGGATCTATGTGGTATGAATCCCGTCTGGATCAGTGACAAGATTTGATCAGGGCGGAGCGACAGCATATTTGCCATTGCCTTGGCCAATATCTTAATGGTCGAAATTAAGGAGTGACAGGGGCCTATAGGAGGAGCATCTGGTTGGGTTCTTTACGGGCTTCAGTAGCAGCGTGATTGCCCCCTCGCATATTGTAGGGGAAGCATACCACTATCTAAGGATTCCGAGTAGACCTCCAGTAAGTGGGGTATTAGTATCTGTTTGAACGCCTTGTAAAAAGAGCCAGATAGGCTGTCCAGGCTGGGGGCCTTCGCGTCATTGAGCGAGTCTTTAGCCTGGGTGAGTTCCTCAGCGGAGAAGGGTTCACTGAGAAATTGGACCTGTCCGGTGGTGAGCCAGACCATTGCCACCTCCTCTAAGTAGGCCAGGCGGGCAGCTGAGTCAGGAGACAGCCAAGGATTTGTAGTACGAAACTAGTTTGTGGATTATGTTGGTATTTTCTGACACAGTGGTACCATCCTCTAAGCAGAGGCTCGTAATGTGCCTTGCTCCCAGGGGGGCGCAAGAGGCGGGCTAATGTCCTCCTGGGGCACTCCCCCTCACCGTATCTGCGCAATGCGTTATATTTACTCAGCAAGGCTGCCTCCCTGTCAGCCAATTTGTTAAACTCTGCAAGAAGGGTCGCTCGTTTGTGCAGTGTGGCTGTTGAGGGGTTTGGGACGTTGACTGAATAGTCGCCAGCTCAGTCTCCAACAAGGCCAGGATACTGCGCAAGGCCCGCAAACACCCCCGACTGCTTGGATATACAGATACCGCGGATGTAAGTCTTTAAGGCGTCCTATAAAACGGCATATCGAGTGACCGATCCAGAGTTGATATCGAAATATTCGAGGATAGCGTTAAGGAGTTCTGAGCAGAATACCTCATCCAACAAGGCAGTCGCGGGAAATGACCATCTGCGCTCCCAACCCGCGGTGTATGGGACCACAACCTGCAAGAACACCGGGGCGTGGATCAAAAGGGTACGTCCTGTAGCCATTAACAGGTAGCTGCGGAGAGAAAACAGTAATCGATGCGTGCCTACACTGAGTGCGGGGCAGAATGGAAAGCATAACCTGGAAAGTCAGGGTGGCGCATGCGCAAAGCATCTCGACGAGCCAATGAGCCTAACAGGTCCTGGAAGATACGTAGAGATTGAGGTTTACCACCCGGGCCAGAGCCAGATGTGTCCTGAGTGGGGTCCAGCCATAAGTTCAGGTCTCTGCCCACAAATAGGGCAGCAGAATCAAATCTGTCCAGGAGGAAGGAGATACAGCAGAAAAAAGACGGATCATCAGTATTCGGGCATATATATTTAAAAACAAGGGTTCCCTGCCCAACATTGTTCCCACCACCACCAGGTACCGGCCCTGATCATCTGCAATGGTAGTATGGTGAATAAATGGGAGACTGTGGTGTATGAGTATGCAGACCCCCCTGGAGTATGTACTGTACCCACCGAAGTATCTGTGGGACCCCCAGGAGGAGGCAAAGGGGGGAGTCTGTGGAGGGAGGTGTGTTTCCTGCAGGAAAGCGATCTTAATGTTGTGTTGGTGCAGATAGGATAAGACTAGCTTACATTTTCGAGGGTTAAGTCCCCGAACGTTCCAGGTCATTAGTCACAGCTCGACAAAGTCTAGGGGCCCCATCTCTTTTATAGGAGAATAATGGGGACTCAGCATTGAATAACTGAGGATGAACGGCACAAACACGAGGAGAGACAGAGGGGTGGGGAGACAAAAAACAAAACCAAACATAATTAAGCCACAAATAACCCACCCTCCACCCACACCAGACAGGGGGCGAGGGCGGGGGGGGGGGGGAGACTGGCGAATTCCTGCAACCCATGAGCCATAAACCAAAACCCCAACAAGCTAAGAGACGGAATCATCTGTGGGAGGCGGGAGACGCCTCGAGCCCAGCGCCCATACCGTACAGATAGAACGAAGCAACTGAGTCTGTTGAAGGTAGTGGGAGTACATCATTAGGGGGAAAGAAGAAATATCAATAACAGTGATAAGCCCAATATAAATGACAATGGTGTACATCATAGAGATAAACAATGCTGGGTAGGATCAGGAGGCCGAGCGCTAATCTGGAGCGAAGAGTTCTGCATTGGCCGCCAGTGGCATGTCGGGTGATGAGTGGTCAGGGGTGGTACGGTGATTGCGGGGACCGCTATCTTTCAGGTGTTTGCAAAATGTAAGGACATCTGCCGGCATGTCAAAAATTTAGGTTTGTCCTCCACCATCACACAGAGCCTCGCCGGATACAGTATGCCATATTTGAGGCCCAGCTTCCCGAGTTGTGCCTTTGCATCCGAGAATTTCCGCCTAGCCTCCTGTACTGCAAACGTGAAATCGGGATAAATGGAGAGTGTGGTGCCCTGATATTGCAGTGGGGAGTTCAAACAGGCCAGTCGGAGTATGGTGTCACGGTCCCTGTGGTTCAAGATATGGGCCACTATGGGAACTGAGATCCTTTCGATTATAAAGGTGGAGGAAAAATGTTGGGCCCAGAGAAGATCGGAAAGAAGAGTTTCAACGAAAAGCTCAGGGCGTCCCATATTGGTCGACTCCGCTAGTCCAAATGATTCGGATATTGTTTCTATGAGGCTGCGCCTTTAAGTCCTCGTTTTTTCCAGGCGATGGGTCAGCATGGTGGTCAGGACTTCATGGGTTGACACCCGCTCCTCCACAGCGTCTAGGAAGGTGCCATGCCCATCCAATAGTTCCCCTGTGCGGTCTAGCTGGGCAGCCAGCGTGTCGAATCTCGCGCTGATGGGGCGGAACCCAGATCTCAGCTCGGCCATGACAGCTGCCGCGCCCTCAAGGGGAGGGGGGAGGGCGGGGGGGGGGGAATTGTCCACCCCGGTAACCGTCCATATCCAACGCATGCCCAGGGTGGTCCGCCGCACCAGGCCTGTCAAAGGTGATTTGTCTCTGCTTGGGGTCTCCTCAGCCCATGGCCTTGCAAGGTTGCGACAAGGATGTCGAAGTAACAGTGAGGGGGCGGGCAGAGGGGGGAATGGTTTGGCGCGGGGTCCGTGCTAGGTAGACGAAAATGTGACGATGAGTGTCTTACAAGCGGCCAGGTCTGAGCGGCAGACCCCCCCAGTTACGGCCCAGCCACGTTCAGCAAAAGGGTCAATGGGGTCCCGGGGCGCAGTGAAGGGCCCCCACAGAGCACGTTCAAATAGAATGGAGGTCCAGCACGGAGGTGCACGCCCTAAGGAGGATGCGTGGAGGGAGAAGTGCCCCCGATGCTCACTCACCGCCACAGTGGAGATGTAGTTCGTTCTGGGTGGGGGAGGGTTACGTCACCCCAGGCAGAAATTACCGACACTGAGCAGGTCCTCCTGCATGTAGCAGACTGTGTGTAGGGGCGGCTGTGCGGTGAGGTCAGGTGCATTGTGCTTCGCGATCCGGGCCAGGCACACCCCAGAGATGGTCGTCAGGATATGCAGGCCAAGCCGTCCAGGTGCCGAGAGCTCGGTGATAAATTAGGCCCATGCAGCGCCCCAGGAGCACTGCGTCAGCGATGGGGGGGGGGAGGCCCAGCGAGGCTGTTGCCTCAGCCTCACCCACAGCCCCTGTCACTGCGGGGCCTCCGAGGCTGGCCGGGCTGCGACATCCCCAAAATCAGTGATTTTGCCAGTATACGCCGGTCCTGCATCCGCCCCGCGCCTGCATGCACACGAGGAAGAGGTGGGGGGAGGGCCTAGCGGGACACCGCAGCCCTGGCCTCAGGCTCACCTGCAGCCCCAGTCGCCACGGGGCTTCCAAGGTGGGCTAGGCCGCCTCCCTACTCTGCAATCACGGGCGGCCCGGAGCAGTTGCAGTAGTGCCTCCGAGGCTGAGGCGCTGTAGAAAATGCTCCCGTCTCGGGAACGTGGAGCGATGTAAAGATGGGGTCCACTACCTTCAATAAAAGGGCAGCGGGCTCCGGAGCTTCAGTGCCATGCGGCCATGCTGGTTGACTGACAGGCAACACCCCCCTTTCTTTGTCTGCTTTCAAATTCTCCATCAATCCACAAAGTCTGCTGCCTTCTCTATCTTTAAGAGTCCTTTTCAACATTTTACTGCAAATGTCGCAACCTTTTGTGAGGTGTTGAGGAGATAGACACACCACATAAACCTTGTAGCCATCGGAGGAAGCTTTCTTTGTGCCACAAGAAGGGCACTTTGTGAAGAGAATTTGCATCAGAATAAACTGTAAAAGTATTTCACTTGACAGAAAAGGTGATAAGATGTCAAAGAAAAGGCTTTGGAAAGCACTAAGAGTATTTTAAATTAATGATAAGGGTGAAAAAAAATCACGAGAGGTGTTCTAAGATCCTGTCAGAAGAAGCAGGAAAAAAGAACTGACTCTCACAGGTAAACTGTCACTGCAGGGCATTGTGGGATGAGCCCTCCCTGGGATTCCTAAAGGTACAGGTCTCATTTTGTACTTTCTAGTGTTAGCCTATCAAGCTGTCGTTTCTTTTGCACTCTAGGCTTTCTTACACAGCCCCTTTTCCTATGAAAAGTGTTGTAAGCTTTGCAGTTCCTGCAGTCTCTACCAGCATGCTCCAGGAAAATATAATGCTGACAGTCCACACTACAAATAAAAGGAAAATGTCTTTCAGTGATAAACACTATACAGATTATTTTCCTAGATATTCTACATATATGAAATAAGGTGATACGGGTCCGCGCAGGCAACACGGAATTATTCAAGATTTATGACTATCAATGAAGATCCTACGATGCAGAAACTGTATTAGTGTTCAAAGAGTAAATCTTTTCCAATCAAATTTTGCTCTACAGCTCCCAGAACATAGGTAACATGCACACTGATTCACAAAGCAAACATGCTACTTTTCAAGAAAAGATGTAATCCTACCTATATCTAAATAAGTGACATCAAACTTTTGCTCTTCTGCTACTTCTTCCAGCATTTTGGCATATTCACAGTTGGGCATATTTAATGGACTTCTCTTCAGCAAGGACATTTTCTCCCCAGTTGAATTCTTCAAGGAGTCCCATGTGCACCCAACATTGTTTTCCACTCTATGTACCTGAAACATTAATATATTATTGATTTCAGTCTTGTAATACAATTTATTTTTATTTTGAATGTAACTACACAAAATAACAGAGAACCCTTGAAGACTTCACAATTAATTCAATAGTTCCTTATTCTCTAAGCAATTCACAACTACGGTACCTTCATTACAAATGATTTGAACTGTTAAACCACATCAGCGTTTCACATTTAAAAGCAAAATATACATTCATTAGGACAACAGGCTTCACTTTCTATGTGCATACACGGAGAAAGACTGTCAAAAGGAATGAAAAATTTCCTTGTTTTCGTAACGGAAAGTTTCAATTCTATTAAGGACACTGAGGCGAGGATTAGGCTTTTCTTTCTTCCTTTAATTCAACCAGCAGCCTTAAACAACAACAAAAACAGCAATAGGACTTCATTTCCCATGAAGCCTATAAACAAAAAACCATCAAGTTCGTAAACAGTCCATCAGCCAATCAGGCGCCTCCTGGGACAATAATAGATCATAATCCCTGCTGGACGTCCTCTTTCTTCCTGCAACAAAGCCGACTGCGGAAGTTCTTTAATCCTGCTTCGAAGACTCTGTCCCTGCGGGCAGAAAAAGTAGTCGTAATAAACTGCGTGCGACGAGACTATCGAATACATCGTTAATGCAACACTCATAACCGAACAGGAAAACGCTTTACTTACGTCTGACGGACATTCTGATCAATCCGGGTGGGTCCAGGAACATCCTGAGGGAGGGCTAATCCTCGCCTCCGTGTCCTTAATAGAATTGAAACTTTCCGTTACGAAAGCTAGTACATTTTTCATTGTATGTCAGGACCCGGAGGCGAGGATTAGGCTAGTTCAAAGCTTATTTACCACTAGGGCCGCTATGGAGGAGACTGGTTTGAAGTAAAACCTTTTAAGTCTGAAGACCAGTCCGCTGCATTCAGGATGTCCTCCAAGCGGGCTCCTAGCATGAAAGCCTTGGATGCCATGGCACCTCTCGCTGAGTGTGCTCCGAAAACCTTGGTATCGATGCCGGCCTCCATCATTACCCAACGGACCCATCGTGCAATTGTTGGGGAAGAGACCGCTCGGAACGGTTTTCACAAGGCAATTAGGAGTTGGCGTTCCCCGTGCGGGCGAACATCCTCCGTCATGGCTTCGTAAGCCTTAATGCACCTGATGACGCAGAGCTTGGGACAGTCAGGAAAGGCCGGGTAGGAAATAACCCGAGACTGGCATTTGGTACGCCGAGACACATGGAATGTGACCCCATCTGGGGTGAAGGATCTCCCGGAAATGTCCAGAGCCCGAACGTCCGAGACCGGTCTACAGGATATCAAGCAAAGCAACATCGCCAGCTTCGAAGAAAGCTGCTTGCGCGTCAAGTACTTGTTGCTGGGCCATTGTGAAAGCAGGCGCAAGACCTTGTTTACATCCCAGAGGATCGAATATCTTGGTTCAGGAGGAAGGGAAAGGCGAATGCCCCGGAGGAGTGTCCTCACCAGCGGGTGATCTCCCACAGGATGATCCGCCACCACTGCATGGCCTGCCGAAATCGCAGAACGGAAGGTGTTAATCGTCCTGTATGCCAAGCCCTCCGAAGCCAGATAGGCTAGGAAGTTAAGGATGTGGACAACATCTGCCCCCCATAGGATCCAGACCCCGCTGCAGACACCAACCCATCCACCTAGACCAGGCCGACCGGTAGCGTTTAACTGTACCGTCTGCCCATGCTCGAGAGAGGAGCTCTGCAGCGTGTCTTGAAAGCCCCGGGACCTGCAATCGAGTCCGGTAATCCTCCACGCCATCAGGGATAGCGAGTCGTTCACTATCAGGGGATGAGGGTTGCCCGCTGGATCGAGCAGGAGATGAGGGAGCTGGGGTAGACAGATTGGAGAAGCCCAGGAAAGTTCCATCAGAACTGGAAACCAAGCTTGCGCTCTCCAGACCGGTGATCACCACCAACTCCGCCCTCTGCCGACAGACCTGCGTTGTCAACCGCATTATCATAGCGAAGGGGGAAAGGCATACCCCTGCTCCAGTGACCAATCCTGAAGGAATGCATCGGTGGATGTCGCCTCCGGGTCTGGCCTCCAGCTGAAGAACCTGGGAAGCTGGTGGTCGAGGTGAGAAGCAAAGAGGTCGACCGAGAAGGGACCCCACAGGTCCTGAAGGGACTGAAACACAGGCGGAAACAGTTTCCACTAAGTCGAGTCCCAAAGGTGCCTGGATTGCCAATCTGCTACCTGGTTGGCCACTCCCGGAAGGTGTTCCGCTATCACCAACGCCTGGTGGGACAGGCAATATTCTCAGAAATCCTTGGCCAAATCTGCTAGGGCCTTGGAGCTTGTTCCACCCAGATGATTGATGTAGCGCACTGCCGCCACATTACCCATCTTCCGGAGGACGCATGGGCGAGCTCTGTCTCTGGTCCAACAACAGACCGCAAATGAGCCCGCCATGAGCTCTAGGCAGTTGATGTGAAGGGAGCGCTCCGCTGCGGACCAACCTCATCCTGTGGTGAACTCTCCACAACGTGCACCCCAGCCTAAACCGCTGGCATCCGACTCGATTACCATGTCCGGGAGGGAGCTGAAGATGGCCCGCCTGTTCCAGGCTTCCATGTGGGAAAGCCACCACTGCAGCTCTTCCCTGACCTCCTTGGACAGAGGAACTTTTCTGAGCGTAGGACAGACCCCTGCGCAAGTGAAACGCCTTGAGTCTCTGAAGGGCCCGAAAGTGTAACGGACCCGGAAAGATGGCCTGGATCGAGGCAGGGAAGTGAGCGATTTCCTGAGAATCTGCCGAATCTCGTGGCGAATTTGCCATCTTCCTGGAAGGGAGACTTAGGGTCACTTCCACTGAATTGATCACAAAACCTAGAAATGTGATCTAGCGAGTGGGAAGGAGGCAAGACTTTGTCTGGTTGATTACGAACCCCAGAGACTGCAGAAGAAGCACAGCCGACTAAAGTGGATGCGACAATGTTCGTGGACACTGATGCATGAAAAGCATGTCGTCCAGATATACAATCATCCTGATTCCCTGCGCTCTCAAATTCTCCACCACCGGATGCAGGACCTTGGTGAAACACCAGGGTGCCGACGACAGGCCAAAGGGAAGAGAGATGAACTCGAAAGTTTGGCCCTGCCACTGGAACTGCAGGAAACAACGGTGGGGGGAAAAAATAGGTACTGTCAGGTAAGCGTCCTTGAGGTCAAAGCGGACCATCCAATCGTTGGGACGTAACAGGTCTCGAAGAAAGTGAATGCCCTCCATTTTGAAATGGCGATAAACCAGCCACTCGTTGAAGTCTCGGAGGTTTATCACCGGGCGCTGCCACCCATCCTGTTTTTAAACCAGGAAAAAAGATTGCTTAAAAAGGCTCCTGGGCGGGGAGGGGCATAGCAAATTGCCCGCTTGTCTAGGAGTTCCTGGATCTCCTGCTGTATCAGGATCGCTTCCCTGCTGGAAAATCTGATCGGTGTCGGGTAGAGGTTTGGACGGAGAGCCAAAAAAATCTATGAAAACCTTGTACGGTTTGGAGCACCCAAGCATCGAATGTAAGGGACCGCCAATTGTCGATGAATTGGGCCAACCTGCCCCCCAAGCAACATCATGAGATAATGACAACTCACCGTGAGCGGGGGGCGCACCTCCACCTCGTGCACCGTTTCGTTGGCCTCTGCGGCGGGAACGACCTCTGGTGGGGTAGAAACCACCGAAGCGCGAGGAGTCCTGGTACTGTCTCCTCTGCGACTGCTGTCCTCTACCGGAGGCTGTCTGGGTGAACTGGCCAGCCGAGCGCCCCATGCCACGACCGGCCCCGCCAAAAACCTGCGCCTTAAAAATGCGCTTGATGGTGGATTGTGCTTGGTCCAGGGAATTGAAAGTGGAGACAAATTTGCTCAATTCTTTTACAAACGGGTCCCCGAAAAGGCCGCCCTGAGCCACCTGACCCGCCTCCGAGGTAGCCAGCTCGCCAAGTTTCGAGTCCAGTTTGATGAGAAGTGACCTGTGCCTCTCCGTGGAGATGGCGCAGTTCGCGTTCCCTAGAAAAATAATCGCCCTTTGGGCCCAACTAGATAAGACTTCCGGTGGAATTAGGGCTCCTGACGCTTTAGCGTCCTCGTCCATATCAAAAATTTAGACTAAAGGTCCTGTGATGTCCAGTAACTTGTCCTGGCATGCGCACCAGGACCTATCAATGCCCTTCTTCGGGTCTTTGATATATTTCGTGAGGAAGGTCGCCATTCTAGTGTCGATCTCTGGCGTTACGGCTACCTTGTCCTCAAGGGTCAGGCGAGGGCATTCCGCTCTAAGGCTGGAGCGGACCTCCTGGTCTAGGGGTTTCCGCAGGCGACTCGCCACATACTTGGGCACTTTATCACAGGGCACCCACTCCGAGGAGCGGGGATGCAACAAATCCTCCGATCTAGGAGGTCAGACTGGGGGTCGTTCCGAGGCCTGGGTGGGATCTAAGGATCGAGAGGGGGAGGGGCGCCAAGACCTTCCATGATGGGACTCCCCGTCCGAAGCACCCTGTGAGTCCTTAGGTTGGGGGGAAGCCAGTGGTTCCTGGGATTCTGCAGGCGGAGGATCTGGAGGGGATGGACCCGATGGCGTAGGTGGAGCCTTGGTGTCCAACAATGCCTGCTTCAACCTATCAAACGCATCCAAATCCTCCCCTTTGGGATGAGGGCGTTTGTGCGGTTTCTCAGGAGGGATAGCGGGCCAGACTCTGGAGGTTTGGGGCCCGAGGGTCCCGGAGTTTCTTCCTTCACAGGAGGGGTTGAAGGCTCCTCTGCGCCATGTCAATCAACCTCTTCTCCAAAGGGGCCACCGCCTGAGACCACCCTGACGATGGACGCATCAACCGCATCACAGAAATCGTCCGTGAGTGGGAAATACTGGCTCTCCTCTTCCTCCTCGCAATAATCGTTGAACTCCTCCATGCCCTTCTAAAAACAGGAGAAGCTGAGGATCAGAAGGAGGCGTCAGGTGAGTATGGTAAGTATCCAGGTGGCCACCCACCAGGTTAAAGGGCTTATCAATAATGGGACAGAGCCCAGGCAGTGTCAACAGGGGGAGCTAACCCCAGGCAGGCGGGATTTTTAACCAGGGGCCCAACACTTAGAGCAGTACCAAAAAACACGCCCTTATTTTACACGGGCACTCAGAGAAAAACTGATAGCCTGGGAGAAATGTGCTGCTCAGCAGCGAAACAACTGATCTTACCCCCTGGGGGGTGTTCACTCTCCAGGCAGACCGGCCAAAACTAGGCGCGAGAGCAGAGACGAGAGCGGAGGCGCTCGGCGATGGCCGCAACTGACGCGACCTCCGCCCGTGTCCCGCTGAAGAGAATGCGCCCGAGGTAAAGAAGGGAGGCGCGCCCTCTGGCGGTCGGCGGAACGCCGGGCACTCCCGCCGGTGCTTGTAAAACTCTTGCGGCCGCATAGGAGCGAGCGAAGCGTTACCGCGGCCGCTTCCTAGGAGCGGAGTCTCCAATCCAACTGAAAACAAGCAATCGAAATAAAAGACCTACGGAGTTGACCGCAAAGCAGAGAGGCTCCGAAATTGTACTAGCAGCCTGAAAAGGCGAACACAAAATACACAAATAACACCCCACAATTCGTTGAGCAAGCTCGTAAACAGGAGCAGAGGCTCCTATAACATTTTCAAACCCAGCGCAAAACAGACCAAACCCATACAGCATAACAAAATACTGAGGGAAGTGGAACTTATCTGAAGGAGGCTGCTAGCAGCGAAGAAAGAGGACGTCCAGCAGGGATTATGGTCTATTATTGTCCCAGGAGGCGCCTGATTGGCTGATGGACTGTTTACGAACTTGATGTTTTTTTGTTTATAGGCTTCATGGGAAATGAAGTCCTATTGCTGTTATTGTTGTTGTTTAAGGCTGCTGGTTGAATTAAAGGAAGAAAGAAAGAAAGAAAAGCCTAATCCTCGCCTTCGGGTCCTGATATAGAATTATTTAGGGACTTGCCAATGCAGGACTTCTGCACACACAAAAAAATAATAATAAATAAATCAGCTGATGCCCTGTCTGCAAATGCCACAGTTCAACCCTCTCAGACAGAGATACAGCTTGGTTTCACACGGCGGAACCACAGCTGGTACAATTTGCACTTATTGACTTCTCTGTCATTATGATAAGGATGAGGTTGTTTGAGTCTACTGGTTTTGCCCTAGTGATTGTACAATCAAATGTTGCGTTGTAGGCATAAAGCTGGCTTTGGATCAGTGTAAAGAGCAGGAAGTGGGTCCATGTACATGTTGAAACTACCAACATATGTGGTTGTGTTCAGGGGGTTGAAGTCACCCAGCAACAGGCACAGTTGAGATCCAACGGGCAAGTTTTTGGCTATTTTGATAACTTCTGACTATTAACTCTTGCAATGAACCATGTTAAAAGTCAAACACAGATGCACAAGGACAGTCCTCTTCCCTTATCTGCAATTGTGAGCTCCATTCTCACTTTGAAAAGCATGCTTTCTGATTTTGTAACATATTGGCTGGCGTGGGGAGTCATTGTATGAATTTATTATTTTTAGGAAGTGGGTAATTTGCTGCTGTTTCAGCTTGGTTATAATTGTGACTTCTGGAAAATGGAGCATTTACTAGTGCCCCTGCCATCGATGCGATATGATCAGCCAATCTTTGACCACTGTCAGCAGATATAGTTGCCATGGGCAGCGTGAGGGGTTCATTGCCTTAATATTTTACTCTTACTTTCGTACTTTGGTCAAAAAAAGAATTTGGATGTGCCATGATGCATCTAACTTTCAGCTTGGTTACACTTGGGAATAGATTCTACAATTCACCTATAGATATCCCCCAGCGCCTCACTGTGCAGTGGAGTGACTGACTGGACCACCATAAACCAGTGATGCAAAAAAATCCTTATAGAATTTGGACCTAAATATATCTGAGACAAAATAAGATTGTGAGACAAATCATACAATGTGGATCTCACCAGTGAAAAGGAAGGAATCTGAACCATATGCATCAAGAAATCTGGAGCATATGCAGTTAGCCAGAATCCATAGTTTATATTAAGAGATTTCTCAGTGTAATCCATCAGTCCTTATTAAGCAGAGTTGAAACAAAAATTCTTATGGAGACAAATAATTAAGGAGGCATCACCTTGTTCCCAGTTTTGACACAGGAGGTACTGCAGTGGAAGAATACCGCCCCAGCAGCTGGGCAACCTCCAGACATGCTTTGGCAAAGCCAGTAGGTGTGGCCTCGGCCAGCTAGTGCAATGGTTATATTTTGTTTATTGCAAGTATATGTTATTAAAAGAGGGAAAAAAGCAGCCACCTAAACATGGTGACTGAATGATTACAATAAACATTTCAAATAAAAAACATTAATCATTCCATATAATTTTAATATAATACGGGTGTAAGGTGTTCTTAGTACAGAAATAGAAACTATGTTCAGTTTAAATGCACATCATAGGAAAACATGATGCTTATTAGCACAAAAAAGGTACTATTTACTTTGAATGACTAACCTGAAAGCATAGTTGAACACAAAAAAGGACAACAAAACAAATGTAAAATTAAATGAATGAATGAAAAGCGAAAAGTATTGGCCTACCAGCCCTGATACTGAATTGCACTTCTTTATAGGTGTTTTTGCACTTATAATCCAGCAAAATGCTGTCACTCACAGTGGAAGTGAGCCAATGGACGAAGTAAGCTGACCCATTGCTGACTGCTATGGGACAGAAGCAAAATGTGAACGGCAGGAAAACAAACCAATGAATGAAGGACGACCCAAGCTCCTCTATATAAGTACATATTTTTATTTATGATATTTTTGATTACGTGAGGCTGGCAAGATAGTTCCATAAGTAGCCTACATTTTGAGGCTAGATCGGACCATGCTGGATTTCTACAACGTTATCTACTGAGAAACCTAAAATGGGCAGATTCATCTTTATCATGGGACATGTTTAATTAACCAAGAACTTGTGCCTGACAAAAGCTATTATTTATATATTGCAAGAATTTCCAGTCAACCCTGGAGTTGAAAGTCCTATATGAATTTGTGAATGTGCTACAGAGAAATCTATTTTTGAGAAAATAATAAAGGTATTCCTGGGTGTACAACTAAAATTGAATGAGCCTTCAAAAAGTGACAGTGTCGCGAAAGAAATGTTGGCTGTGGCTATGTTTTATAAAAAAATATTTTTAAAAGATTCTGAATGAACATGGGAAAATGATATAAATATCAACTATGTCAAAACTTGCCTTTGAAGAATAAACAAGCTGAGCTACTATTTTGGTTTTGCATGTGGATAAAAAAACATAATGAATGCATAGAAAATGTAATTAATGAATGGTACTAATAATTATTTAAGTATTCTGCTGATATTTAAGTTGGAATACATTTGAATGCTAAGTAAGAACTGCAGAAATTTGTTCTGAAACTGGATAAAAACTCATTGAGAAATTGATCCATCAACTCAATGTTTGAGGTGCTCCCATATTCACCTTTCTTTCATAGATTAATTTTCATTTAAGTTAATTGTATGTATTTCTATCTTATGCTGAGGTCTGACAATCTGGTTAGGGTCTGTGCCAGCAGCACCTATGTATTAATAGGTGGCACCTCAAAATACCCATCTGGAAATGGCAAAACGAACTGTCACGAATAGTAATTAGGCAGGTTGTGATACCTCACAATTGGCTACTAACACAGGAATAGGGACCTATAAGGAATAGCAGACCTCTAGCCCTTCGATTGCATCCCCAAACGGGTAAAAAAAAAATGTTTTTAAAAGCAGCCTATGTCCCTTATAGGGACAGGTTCTGCTTTTAAAAAGAAAAATGTTTGTTGAAACTGAGAGCGGGCAAATGGGCAGTGGCCCTACATATAGAGCTTGTCAGAGCATAAGATGGCTATGGGCATTGGCCGTGTAGATTATGTTTGCCGTTTGGCCCATGTGAGGCATTAATGTGACTATAGCACTTTATGAGTATGCTCTCTGCACAAGGCACAGGTCACTTTATCCTGAGAATGGAGAATGCACATGTCAGTTTAATTTAGAGTGTTTGACCCGAGATGTGGTCTTTGGAGCATAATGTGGCGTTGGGCACTGGCCCCAGATTTGAAATGTCACTGATGAATGAGAAATTTTAAATGCATTTGAATTTTTTAATGAGTTTGAAATTAATTGTCGCCATGTATATTTTGTTATATTTGCTATATTTTGTATAGAGTTAATACAATTATAGCACTTTAGAACAATGCTCTTTTTGCACATGGCATAGGCCACTTTATCCTGGAATAGGGATTGCACTTGTCACTTTAATTCATTAATGATGCACTGTCACTTTAACTTTATTGGTCCTCTGCGACAAACTCAGCTCCTACTTCCACCTGAAGACCACACACCCGTCCCCGCAGTCAGCCCTCCCTGCGGCAACACCAGCCAGACCAACATCTCCGCCTGGACTCTGATCACCACCGAGGAGACCGCCGCAGCGATGAAGGGCACCCACTCGGGGGCCCCCACAGACCCCTGCCCACCCCACATATACCACAGAGCCGCCACCACCATCGCACCCGTATTACAACAGACCATCAACACCACCTTCGAGACCGGCTCCTTCCCAGACGCCTGGAAATGCGCAGAAGTCAAGCCCCTGCTCAAGAAGCCCTCAGCAGACCCAACGGACCTCAAGAACTACCGGCCCATCTCGCTCCACCCTTTTGCAGCGAAAGTCGCCGAGAAAAAAACGCCATTCTCGACCCTTCCCAATCCGGATTCCAAAGCAACCACAGCACCGAGACCGCCCTACTCGCCGCCACCAACAACCGCACCCTCCTCGACCAAGGCCACACCGCAGCCCTGATTCTACTCGACCTGCCGACAGCCTTCAACACCGTCTCCCATCGCACTCTAACAGCAAGACTACACGACGCCGGCATACAAGGCACCGCCCTCGACTGGATCAGATCCTTCCTCACCGGCAGGAGCTAAAGGCTCAGACTGCCACCCTTCCTTTCCGAGCCCACGGAAATCAACTGCGGAGTCCCACAGGGATCATCACTCAGCCCAACCCTCTTCAACATCTACATGGCTCCCCTCGCCTCCATTGTCCGACAGCACAGCCTCAGCCTAAGCTCCTATGCCGACGACACCCAGCTCATCCTCACCCTCACCAAGGACGCCACCACCACCAGACTCCACTTCCAGGAAGGAATGCAGGACGTCGCAGCCTGGATGAGCAACAGCTGCCTTAAACTCAACTCAGAGAAGACAGAAGCCCTCGTCCTCGGAACCACCCCTTCAGCATGGAACACCTGGCGGACCACTGCCCTCGGCACCCCCATTACCCCCACAGAACACGCCAAGAACCTCAGCATCGTACTCGACTCCTTCCTCTCCATGAAAGGACAGGTCAACACCGTCACCTCCAGCTGCTTCAACACCCTCCGCATCCTCCGTAAGACTTTCAAATGGATCCCCCGAGGCAAGGAAGACAGTCACCCACGCACTCATTACCAGCAGACTGGACTATGGAAACGCCCTCTACGCCGGCATCAACAAGTCTACTACGCAAGCTCCAGACCATTCAGAACACCGCCGCCAGACTCGTCCTCGGGATCCCTCGACACAAACACATCAGCCAACACCTACGCAATCTCCACGTCGAGAAAAGAGTCACCTTCAAGATGCTCACCTACGCCTACACAACACCGGACCCCAATACCTCAACGACAGAATCACCCTTCACGTACCCAAACGAAACCTCCGCTCCACCAACCTCCGCCTCGCCAAAACACTGCGCATCCGCAGAGCCAGAGCAGGGGGAAGATCCTTCTCCTACATCGCGGCCAAGACCTGGAACGAGCTCCCCACCGACATCAGACGTGCCCCCTCTCTGAACACCTTCAGGAAGGCTCTGAAGACCTGGCTCTTTGACTGAAACGGACCTGCTGACTCCCCCCCCCCCCCCCCGTCCCCAAGCGCCTTGAGACCCTCACAGGTGAGTAGTGCGCTTATAATCCCCCTTATTGATTGATTGGTATTATAAAAACATAAGATAATGGCTGCAACCTCAGGTTTGACAAAGATCGCTTTGTGGTTGAAACGCGTTACCTGGTTGTGAGTAGTCGCAATAAATAACTCACAGCGAGCCCGAGCGTGCTGGAGTCTGTTTTGATGGGAAGCAGGCCGTTGAAGCAGCTCTCTCTATATATATATATATATATATATATATTATTTTTTCCACAAATCAATGCAGCCTCCCAGAAAAAAACCAAGGCTAACCAATGCCCTGAGACTTTGATTTTGCAACAAACACAGAAAACAGGAGGACAAGGAGACACTTGAACTCTCTTTAATTAACAGCAGAAAGTTGTCCTGCAAAAAACACAGGCATGGCTAGCCCACAGGCTGCATTGGAAACTTAACAGCATAGAAAATGAAAGCAATTGCAAGAATAAACTGGCACCGTGCCTTTAAGGCAGCCATGACCCCCAGCTTCCCATCATGCCTCAAGGGTGATAGGTCAGTTGTTCTTTGCGGAGACCCGGAGGTCAGGGCACAAAGATGACATAATCATGGATCATTTGCACGGGGAGGTGGGCAGGTTGCTTATGACTTTGATGAGGATACCCCTGGAAGAGAACTAGGATTACGGGTAAGTAACTTATCCTTCTCTTTCAGGGGATCCTCATCAATACTCAAACACAGAATCGAATAGCAAACCCATCACCTACTCCTGCGGGCAAATGATAAGACTGTAGGCACTGAATTCAGCACTGAAATACATTTCTCAAGAAGGCTTGCTCACTTTGCCACTGGATTCAAGCTAGCCTGGCTGATGAAGGGTGTTACCCAG
Organism: Calotriton arnoldi; assembly: GCA_963921515.1. Lineage (NCBI taxonomy): Eukaryota > Metazoa > Chordata > Amphibia > Caudata > Salamandridae > Calotriton > Calotriton arnoldi. The sequence continues at coordinate 2,738,762 of CAWUFW010000128.1, read as the reverse complement.
AAACCGGTCCCAGGATGCTTGTTTCCGGTTCATGGAAGACCTGGCTTGGTCAAGTCAAGTTTATTTTATTAGCATAGTTACTTAAAACCATTGCTACACAGTATCTCAATAAATTTCCATTATGAATTGCAATTTTAAAAGTAAGGTAAAAAAGGAATTAGCTAAAAATCAGTTCAAGCCAGTAGATCTATACAAGACATTATAATTAGTTCATTAACTTAGCAGCTTTTGACTTTTTTCATTTTGGCAGTAAAATTGTTCTGTCTGAAGATGGTGCTGAGATCTGCCTGTCGCTATTGTGGCATTTTCTTCTCCACCTGTCTCAAAAACTTTACCGGGCGACAGTTCAGCTGCGTGTCCTCAGGTGCAAAGCACACCAGCACCGCTTGTCTCCGTGTGCGAATACCTCTGTGATTAAAAAGTGGCTTTAAAAGCTGTTTCCGTTCTTGTATCAGTTCTTTACAGATGCAGAGAAGGTGCAGCATGTCTTCCTGCGCCGTGCCGCACAAGCGGCAGGTGGACTCGAATTGCTTTCAGCCAGTGCGGAAAGTGCTTTGTGCATGGTAGCAGGCCAAGTCGGTGCTTTAGGAATTGGATTTTGGTAGACCTAGCAAACCCCAAGGCTAGGTATTTTTGGACAGCGGAGGAGGGGTAGGTGCTCAAAGTCATCCAACCGTGCGACCTCTTGGATAGGGCTGTTTTGTCCTCAGTCTTTTTGAGAAGACAGTGACTGATAGGTGTTTCCCAGAGTTCGATGAGTGCAATTTTGTGGAGAAGACAGTGACTGATAGGTGTTTCCCAGAGTTCGAAGACCTGGCTTGGCAGTTCGGGCTGGACTGTTCCCATGATGCACAGGGTCAAGACTGATTTGCATATAGCTGGGTCTGAACTGACGTGGTGAAGTGAGCTAAAGAACGATGATGGATTCAACCCAGATCTGTGACTGGGGGTGAGTGTCTGAAAAGTTTCAGCGCTATGTCCATCATCTCCTTGTGTCTACTTTAGTGTCTGCTCTAGTATCAGAGTCGAGACAGTAAAGTCTTGTGAACGTATGCACTGACTTCCAAATGGCTGCCTTGTAGCTCTCAGCAATCGGTACATTGTGCAGAAAAGCGACCGTAGCTGCCTTTTCCCTAGTGGAATGAGCCTTGGAGGAGGACAAGAGGGGCTTATTTGCTAATTGGTACGCCAGCTTGATACATGACACTATCAATCTGGAGATTGAACGCTTGGAGGCTGGGAAACCTGTTCTGATGGAACCATAGTTTACAAATAAATAATCAGACTTTCTAACCGCCTTGGACTTGTCTAAATAGAATCTTAAAACTCTTTTTAGATCTAAAGAGTGGAGAGACCTCTCAGCTGGAGTAGAAGGATTGGGAAAGAAAGTAGGCAGTGAGATGGTTTGATTAACATGAAAATCCGACACCATCTTCGGAAGGAAGAGCCACTCTGTTGTGGTGAAAGACCGTGTACGGTTCCTTGGAGCAGAGTGCCTGAATCTTGCTCACCCTATGAGCGGAAGTGATCTCCACCAAAAAGGCAGGTTTCTATGCAAGGTGCTGAAGGGTCGCTTTGTCAATTGGCTCAAAGGGGGGACCCATGAGCTTGGAAAGGACCAGGTTTAGCTCCCAGGGAGGCAAAGGAGGCCGGACTGGGGGGAAAACTTTCTTCAATCCCTGTAGGAAATCCTTAACCATCTGAAGCTGAAAGAAAGAAGGTTGAGTAGGTGACTTTCTGTATGCCGTAATGGCAGCAAGGTGTACTTTTATGGAAGCAAATTTTAGACCTGACTTTGCAAAGTGTAGGAGATAAGGCAAGATTACCTCCTCTTGCCCTTTGGTAGGTTGGAAACCATTTTGCACACACCACATATAGAACCTTTTCCATTTAAAAGAATAGGAATGCCTTGTAGAAGGCCTTCTAGGCTCTCTCAAGATGTTCATGCAGTCCTGAGGAAGACCTAGGTGTCCATACTGGAGGACCTCAGGAGCCATGCTGCTAAGTTCAGCGAGGAAAGGTTGGGGTGATGGATCCTCCTGTTCATCTTGGACAGTAGGACCGGTCTGCATGGAAGCCTCCTGTGTGGGCACTCCGAGAGATGCAGAAGGTCCGGGAACCATCACTGTCGTAGCCAGTCTTGTGCGATCAGTATCATCCTCGTTCTGGAGTGTGAGAGCTTGGTTATGACCTTCGGGATGAGAGGAAGAGGAGGAAAAGCGAACACAAAGTCCCCTAACAAGTTGATCAAAAGGGCATTCCCTTTCGACCCTGGATGGTAAAACCTTGACGCGAAGTCTTGGCATTTTCTGTTTGTATTGTCTGCGAAGAGATCTTCGCCGTGCAGAACCCAGTGTAGCTGATCTTCAAAGTGACGACTTAGGGAGTCTGCTTGAGTGTTTTGTTCTCCTGGCAGATGGATTGCTGTGATTGAAAGCTGCCTGGCCAGGAGCCAATGCCAGATCGCCTGGGACTCCAGGGACATGGAGCGAGAGCAGGTCCCTCCCTGCTGGTTTAGATAGTACATCGTGGTCGTGTTGTCCGTCTGGACCAATATGGATTGGGACTGAATGGACGGGTAGAAAGCTTTGAGGGCTAGATGCACTGCCCATAGCTCCAGCATGTTGATGTGATATGCCCCTTTCCCTGCTCGACCACTGACCCCGAGTTTGCAGAGGGCCCATATGCGCTCCCGGATCCTGAAGGGAGGCGTCTGTAATCAGAGATTGTGTCAGAGGAGGTTGGTGGAAGGAAACTCCCACCAGGAGATTTTTCCGATGGGGCCATCATGGGAAAGTAGAATCCTGTCATCCCATTAAGAGGTTTTCTGATCCCATTTGTCTTCCAGGGTCTGATGCAGAGGCCTCATCCTCAGCTTGGCATTGGGGACTAGGAAAATGCAAGATGCCATCGACCCCAGGAGCGATGCAACCTGCCGAACTGAGGGCTGGTGAGCTTGAAGAAGACGATCGCATTTCAGCCTAATTAATAATAGTCTCTCCTCCGAAGGATACACTCTTCCTGTGCTGGAGTCTACAGTAGCACCCAGGTAATGTATTCTTTGAGTGGGCTGATGGACTGATTTCTCCCGATTGACCTGATGGCCAAGCCGCTGTATCAAATGCAGACAGATTTGATAGTGGTCTTTCACACTGAGGAGATGAGCTCTTTAGGAGCCAATCGTCGAGGTACGGATAGATAAACAGTCCTTGGCGACGTAGAGCGGCAGGTACTACAGCCATGCACTGGTTGATCACTTGAGGGGCCGACTTCAGACCAAATGGTAGGACTTTGTACTGATAGTGTTTGGAGCCTACCATGAAGCGTAGGAACTTCCGGTGGCGTAAAGTGATTGGAAAATGGAAGTACGCATCCTGAAGGTCTACCGAGGACATCCAGTCTCCTTGTTGGAGATAAGGATATATTTGATGGAGCGCCAGCATACGAAATGTCTCTTTTCGGATGGCTTTGTTGAGGATGCGAAGATCCAAAATAGGTCTGAAGCCTGCTTTTTGGCCTTCCTTTCGTACTAGGAAGTATCTGGAGTAAACCCCCTTTCCTCGTTGTGAGGGAGGAACTTCTTCTATGGCAGCTTTTAGTAAGAGAGTCAATACCTCCTGCCGTAGCAGTGATAGTTGGTGACAACTCGTTTTCACCGGAGGAGTGGATTGCGGTGGAAAGCGGAAACGTAGAGCATATCCATTTTGCAGTATATTCAGTACCCATTGATCTTTTGTAATGTTGTGCCACTCTTGCACATGGTAGGCGATACTTCACCCCCCCCACCCCCACCGGAGGGGTAACGGCGACAGAGGAAGCGATTGCTCATAGTTTGGCAGTGTTCTTGGTGGTGGAGGAGGATTGTCGAGGTGCACCTCTACCACGGGAAGGCCGACGTCCTTGGTAGTGCGGTTTGGTCTGGTGATACTGCTTCGGAGACCACTGAGGGGTTTGAACCCTCTGATGGAAAGGCCTGCGGTCGTTCGGCCTGTACCGGCGCCGGAATTCCTTCCTCTTCTCTAGATCCACCGCCTTTAGAGTTTCCAGTTCCATTTTCATCCTGGTCATCTCTTCATTTGTATGAGAGCCAAAATGGGAATTCTCTGAAAACGGGAGGTTCAAAATGCGCTGCTGGGCCTCCGGTTTAAGGGCCGTAAGACGCAACTGGGAGGACCTTCTGACGCAGATGCCATGGGGATATGAGTGCGCAGCCAGAGATGCTCCATCTGCTGCTGCACTGATCATCTGGTTCACCACAAGCGTTCCCTCCTGGAGGATCTCTCCGAAGTCCTGGCGATCCTCTTTGGGCAGTTTTACCTTGAAGCGTTCTAGTGAGTCCCACAATGCCCTGTCATAGCGCCCCAATAGAGCTGCAGTGCTCGATACCTTCCGAGATGCAGCTGCAGAGCCACATGCCTTCTTTCCCCATGAATCCAGCGCTCTGCTCTCCTTGTCTGAAGGAACAGTTGAAGAAGAGGCTACTGCGTGAGTCTTCTTCGCAACAGCAATGATCACAGAGTCTGGCGGAGGATCCGCCCTGAGGAAAAGAGGATCCTGCTCTGATGGTCTGTCCTTCTTTAAGACCCTAGCAGGAGCCATTTTGATTGACGCTGGGGTGAGAAAGATATCCATGACCGGCTGTAGAAGGCCCGAAACCAAAGGCATTAGAGGTCTTGACACTGATCTTTGGTGAAGAGTCTCAAAGATGACCGACTATGTCTGAGGAGCGGACATTTCAATATTAAATTTTTGCGCACCCCATTCCAGTACATCATGAAAAGTATTAATGTTATCCACCGGCGATATTTGGGAGGGTAAACTGTCCGTTAGTGTGGGAGAATAGTCCCTCTTGGAAGAGTGTGTAGAGGAGGATGACCAAGAAGGAGATCTACGCCTCTTGCAGCAGCTACATGAAGTGGACCACCGACCTGATGGAGATGGAGACCGGTCACGTTGTCGACCCCTGGAAGGAGTGGTAGGAGAACGATCCACTGCCTGCACCAAAATAGCCAGAGGTGATCTGTGGAGAGGGCTAGAATAGTCCAGAGGCTGTTGGATCTGTGTAGAGCTGGTTTTCTGCCAGTGGTGTACTGGAAGAAGCCATCTGGGAGATAGGAGAATGGAAGGAGATCTCTGCCCTTCTTCCTGTTGCGCAGGAGGAACAGTAGCCTACGGAGTGCTCTTCGGTACTCGCCTTTCTGGAGACGGAGAAGCAGAGCGTTTTGACGTTGAGAGCGGTACCTGAGGAGATCCTGCCGCCGAGGGGTGTCTCACTGATGGCGAGCGGTGCGTCGACTGATGGGAGTGTCCTGATGGCGAGCGGTGCATTGATATCGACAGATGAGTGTCTCGACGTCGAGCGGCAATGCGCTACCAAGACTTGAGAAACCACAACGGAGTTCTAGGTCTCGACGTAGGGGCATGAGTAGCCACTGGAGTGCTGATGTCGAGAGAGACTTCTGCTTCGACGCCGGGAGTGGACTGGCCAATGGAGACCGAAGCCTCAACGTCGTGCGGGGAGAAGGTGATGGAGAGCATCTTCTTGACATAGAACCTCTTCTGGACGATGTCGTGGTTGACAGAGGCCTCGATGTTGACCGCAACGGAGGAGTACGCCTCGATGTCGAACCTCTTCTGGACGCCGTCGTGGTTGACCAAGGCCTCGACGTTAACCACCGTCATGCTTGACGACAACGGAGGACTACGTCTCGACGTCAAACGCCGTAACTGCAGCGACGACAGTGAGCGATGTCTCAACGTTGGGTGATGAGCCGGCACCAACGGAGATAGACGCCTCGACGTTGACCGTCGCCGGGTTGACAGCAACAGAGGATTTGAAGCCTGACATCGATGGGTCGACATACCTTCATGTTTCTGCGAAGTTTTCGACAACAATCGATGCTCTCGATGGTGATTTTGTCGGCGGAGGAGCGTCCGTAGCCGATTTCTTCGTCGTTGGAGGCATTTTCGAGGCCGAGCCCGACGCCAAAGAAGAACAGACCGGGACCTTACTTTTGGAAGTCAACCTGGGCCTTTTCTTCTTGTGCCTCACAGGAGATCTGCCTCTGTAAGTAGTAGACTTTTTCTTCTCCAAGGGACCATCAAGACGGATTCTTTCTCTCTCTTTGAGAGTGCGTCTTGACAGATTCTGGCAGTGTTGGCAGGTCTCAGGGGAATGAGACTCAGGAAGGCAGAGGATACAAACAGAATGAGAATCTGTCTTAGCCTTCTTTTTACCACAGGAGGGGCAAGGATCAAAAAGAGAAGGCATCCTCTGACTGAAAAAAGCCACATCTGCTAGAAAAAAGGAAACTACTTACTTCAACAGATGCAAAATGTCGAAATAACAGAAGTTATAGCAAAAAAGGAGAACTCTTGACCGAAAAGTAAAAAAAAATGTAGAGCTGATAATCCAGGATCCTGACTGAAGGAGCAGCAAAGAACTGACCTAACTGTCATCTCTGAGGCATGATGAGAAGCTGGGGGTCATGGCTGCCTTAAAGGCACAGTGCTAGTTTATTCTTGCAATTGCTTTAATTTTCTATGCTGTTAAGTTTTCAATGCAGCCTACGGGCTAACAATGCCTATGTTTTTGCAGGACAACTTTCTGCTGATAATTAAAGAGAGTTCAAGTGTCTCCTTGGCCTCCTGTCTTCTGTGTTTGTTGCAAAACCGAAGTCTCAGGGCATTTTTCTGAGAGCTGCATTGATTTGTGGAAAAAATAATATATATATGAAAGTTCCACAGTTCCCCACCAGGGTAAAGACGCACTCGAACATCCGCTAGCACCAGGCTTTTAATGGGTAAGAACGGAACCAACATGGGCGCTTGTGTTCCTGTCCGTGATCAAGGCAACTAGCTGAAACGTTGGGCAAGAGGGAACTGGCGCTTTCAAAAACTTCTGAAATAAAGCGAATTCCATGGTTTTGGGCCTCACATTGTTTGTTTTACTAGTGTGGTGTTTGTGGGCTGCTCCGTGCCCATGCAGTGAGGCCGCCCTGAAGGGCCTGGGGCTCCGGAAACGGGGGAACGCTTTCTGCTTCTTTTGGATGTCAATTGAGGAGCCCGGCTCACTAGCGCCTTTCAACCTACGAAGGAATGACTACTTAGCAAAAAGTTATGGCGCTTGGAAGGGATTCGAAGGGGGACGATTTCCCGCTTCGATCGTACCTGGAAGAAGCTTTCTTTCGTGAGTCAAATATTTTAAGAACATTTGCGTTATGGACAAAACTCACCTGCCTGCTGTAAAAACGATTCCATAATATCATTAGTGCTTGTGCAACCAAAATCACCATTGGGGTAATATATTTTGGACTGCCAACATGAACTCAACATGTATGCACAATGCACTATGGGAACGGTAGTACTGATGAATGCAGTCACGTGATCTACCTTTTAAATCACGCCCGAGCGCACCTGGGCGCTTGTGTTCCTGTCCGTGATCAAGGCAACTAGCAGAAACGTTGGGCAAGAGGGAACTGGCGCTTTCAAAAACTTCTGAAATAAAGCGAATTCCATGGTATTGGGCCTCACATTGATTGTTTTACTAGTGTGGTGTTTGTGGGCTGCTCCGTGCCCATGCAGTGAGGCCGCCCTGAAGGGCCTGGGGTTCCGGAAACGGGGGAACGCTTTCTGCTTCTTTTGGATATATATTTGTGTGAACAAGGCAGGGGATCCTGCCGAAACGCGTTACAGCCCGTAAATAAACAATAAACTTACTTGAAGACTGGAGCTGCGGTGTCGGTATCTGGCGGAGTAATTATGCGTGCCGGAGTTGGTCGTGGATATATATATTTATAACGCGTCTGGGGCGGACACTTGTCTGTCATAATATGCTGGAATACGAATAAAATATTCATCAGCAGAACCCGTGGTGATCTGGATTCTTCTTTTGGAAGGTGTCAGAGGTCCGTACCTGTGCTTATTCCCTCTTGGAGCAATAGGAGGGATTGGGACTTTGATTTGATTTCAATTAACCGGATTAGTCGGCTGACTCCGGTATACGGACCCTCTACCGGGGAAGTAGCGTGGTTTGGATCAGCCCAACCTCGCGCATGCGATTTCGACGTAACTCGGAAGGAGTAAGCGGACCACACCCTCCGTTCAGTGTAAACTGTGTTTCTGGAACTCCATTGTGCCAGCGGTTGGCCGTCGGATCTTGGGAAGTCGGAGGACACAGAGCACAATCGCCGGTAAGGAGCAACACCTCAAACTTTTTTGAAAGTATTAACGGGTCGGGAGATTAATACTTCCAGTGTATGTTTTCACCTATCTAATCCGGGTTCTAGTATTACGAACATGAACATCGCAATTATGTCAGCCCAGGACGCGCTGCGTGACCAGGAGGCTGCAGCGGAGGCGCGGTTTGTTAATTTACCAAGTGTCAGTGCTGACATGGAGAGACAATCTAACAATGCTAAAAGCAATGACATCAGAGCTTTATTAAGGAAATTAGAGAAATTGCAAAAGAACGAACTCACCAAATGGTGGGAGAAGAAGTCCCTCGGGACACTGGACGAGTACCACGTGGTTTAAGGGTGATGATTACACCTACCTTCGAAAACCCTCACCCGGATATGCTTTCAGAATGGGCATGCAATAATCTACAGGCATCGATGAACATGGTCAACATACTGATCAAGTATGCAGAAATTGATAGGAATCAGATTCAAGGACATTGATGGATTACTTGGTGTACTTGAAGCTCGTGATCAAAAAGAGGCAGTTGCCAAGGGACGTGCTGATATACAGAAGGAGCTTACACAGCATGAAGATACCATAAAAACCCGTAAGGCCTACAAGTTCACTCGGGATCTAGACGATTACGCCACTGGGAGGGTATTCGCCTTCTCACGAAAATTTGACAATGTAAAAAGGAAGGCCTTAAGCATGCAACCGCCAACAGCACAGGCATCTAGCACAGATGGTACTAATAAAACCAACCAGGAGTCGGATATGAATTCCCTAACCAGCGGGGACTCTGATGATTGCAGTGATCAAGTACCCATTGTGCAACCATTAGTGGGAAACAAATTAACCCCTGGCGAGGAGTTGAATTTTTTAACCATGGACAGGCGGTCGTCACTACGCCCACGCAACAATCAAAAGATGCCAGTCACAACAGCAGCCAATGCCGCAGGGAGAGGCGCAGGCAGCGGCTCAAATACATCAGGTAGAGGAAGAGAAGTAAGGAGATGGAATCGTTGACAGCAGGAAAGGACAATACCATCATTAATTTGACGAACACTACTCTCACAGAGGCTGAATCACAGTTGTTGAGTCTAGGCTGGTCATATTGTCCGGAATCTAATTTCTCATATAATCAATCTCATGTAGATGTATATAAATTTATCCGTAAGATCAAACTTAAGAAATTCTTTCAACTTAATAAAACTACTACACTTCCAACCAATCGCAATGTTATTCTGAGCAATTTACAAGCAAAAGATGTACCAACTTTACAAATATTGCAGTCTTTGGCTAATGATGAGGTGCTTAATGAAATGTCAACCAATGTCACCCAACCTTTAGAGGGTATAGATGTTGGAGCACCGGCGGAAAGTCCGTCCCGTCCTTCCTCTTTTTACCCTATGATGCCAAAAGATGCTGTGGATGTTTACAGTGAAATGGTGATAGAAGATTTAAAAAAGTTGAATCATGTTACTTCTAAACGTAAGAAACAATCATTTAAGAAATTACTGGTCTTTAATAAAAAAGTTACGAACGAAACATGATATAGTTGTGAGTAGTGCAGACAAAGGTGGCAATATTGTACTGTGGTCCCAGTCAGATTATCTTTTAGAAGCCCAGCGCCATCTTTCTGATACCAGCTGTTACTCGAGGATTAATCGTGATCAGTTAAATCTTGTAAAAGATACTGTAGGGAAACATCTATACCAGTGGAAAAGACAGGGTTTATTGTCCAAAAATGAATTTGCTTTTTTAAAGAATGAATTTCCCATTACACCGGTTTTATACTTCATACCCAAAGTACATAAGGACACATCCCCTTTCCCTGGCAGACCGATTATATCTGCCCGTAGCAATGTACTGGAAGCTATATCAAAATATGTGGATTATTTCCTACAGCCACACATGACCAGTCTGCCCTCTTTCATAAACGACACAGGTGACTTTTTAAATAAGATCAGTGAAATTGAGTGACATTCTGGCTATGTTTTAATGGCTATGGATATGGCCTCACTGTACACTAGCATTTATCATGATCAGGGCCTAAAAGCAGTGGAATTTTTTCTGAGTAATCGAGACATTTGTTTTCATGACCACAACTGCATGTTGCTCAAAATGATAGATCTGTGCCTAAACAACAATCTATTTCTGTTCAACAAACTTCTATATAAACAGCTACGAGGGGTGGCGATGGGGGCGTGTTTTTCACCTACCTATGCCTGCCTTTTGGTGGGAGGAACACGTCCTCAGAGTCACCCATAAGGAAATCTGGGATGCCCATATTGAATACTACTGTCGTTATATCGACAATGTATTCATTATATGGAAGGGCACAGAGGAAGCAGCAGCACAATTCGTAACATCTATTATTGAGAACAACATGAATCTTCATTTCACAGCTATGTGCAGCTCACAAAAAGTTGAATTTTTAGATGTGGAGGTCTATATCTGTAATAACCAAATACAAACTAGGTTACATAGGAAGAGTACTGCTGGCAACTCAACATTACATGCTTCTAGTTGCCGCCCCTCATCTTATCCGTAGCTTACCCTATGGTGAATTTCTACGTTTACGCCGTATCTGTAGCTTGGATACAGATTTAGTCCATTGTCAAAAAGAGGCGTTTAGTCGTTTTCTGGCCCGTGGTTACAAATCTTCTGATTTGCAATTGGCCTTGGATAAGGCCAACGTCCTACCGCGTGAAGAATGTTTAAAAATTAAGAGACAACGTAGAACAGGACAACTGGTACAGCCAGTTTTGGAAGATGCACAGCCTATTAGATTAGTTACTACTTTTAGTAAACAAGATAAACGTATACGCAGGATTATTAACAAACAATGGCCCATCGTTTTAACTGATCTAACATTGAAATTTTTATTACTGGCAGCGCCGGCTATTACGTTCAGGAGGGCACCTTCTATGCGGGATGCCCTGGTAAAATCCAGTCCAGAAATGACACTGAGTAGCACATGGCTTTTTAAACCTGGATTTTTTAAATGCTCGTCATGTCGGGCCTGTAAATCTGGTGTAAACATGTCAGAATACTGTACTGCTTTCAGCAATATTCCTGTTCCAATTAAGGAACATTTTACATGTCGTACCGATTTTGCGGTATATGTATTAGAATGTACATGTCACTTCAAATACGTTGGCAGCACTAAGCTGCCAGTGTTTAACAGGATATTACAACATCTGCGGGCCATCATCAACTCAGACCCGAATTATCCTGTTGCCCGACATTTCAAGGCAGTCCATGACAATAAAGTAGATGACTTGAAGTACTTTGTGATTCGTGCAGTACCTTCCGCGATTCGTGGAGGCAACAGAGAACGAAAATTGCGCCAGTTGGAGTCCTCCTTTATATTGACCCTTGATACCAGGATGCCCAATGGGCTGAATAATAGTGAGGACTTGCACAACTTCCTATAATCTTACCTGACACAAGATCTTTTAATGAATTCTTTAAGATCAGTTAGGGGGCTTAAGTTCTAATGGACTGTATTAATGATATAGATATTGGTATTTGAAAATATATGGTGCCTTTGTTTGGTGATTTTCATGACAGTATCAAAGTATTTTGCTGTGTAGTTCCTTATAACGTTCATTAATATTCATTCCTCTTATGCTATTCTCTGTACTGTAATGTCAATGCACTGGCACTTTAATGAGTTTTGCACTGGCACTTTTCAATTTGTAACCGGATGGTTATATATACATAAATGTAAGCGCCTCTTTGCACATTCCTACCATCAAATATTTTTAATAGTGTTGTATGGGGATTATTGTTGGTTTTTATTACATCAGGCACATTTTTAATCATTTTTCGGACGACAAATTCTTAATCTGATTGCCGGATGGTTTTATATGGTTTTGATAATATGACATTGTGAAGAATATTTAATGAGAGAATATCTTAATGAATTTTGGGCACGGGCCCTTTATTTGTAATGAAATGGTTTTAAAATGTTGAGAAATTATTTTTTTAGATAAACCATTCCATACACAAACAATTTGAGATTCAAAGCCAAAATGATCTATTTAACTGTTTATCGGTACCATTTGGCATTATAGATCATATTTGAGTACAATGAGTTACTCTGTATGTCTATGGAAGACTTAAAGTTTAGTCAGTTTTTAATGTTTATGTCTTATTTGCACATGATAACGATTGTTTGTTCTGATTGGTTGCACTTAATTTAAATGTGGTGGTTCGTCAGCAGCGCGTTCAGTGATCAAGATCGCTATGGCGATCGAAACGCGTTTGGGGCGGACACTTGTCTGTCATAATATGCTGGAATACGAATAAAATATTCATCAGCAGAACCCGTGGTGATCTGGATTCTTTTTTTGGAAGGTGTCAGAGGTCCGTACCTGTGCTTATTCCCTCTTGGAGCAATAGGAGGGATTGGGACTTTGATTTGATAGATATATATATATATATTTGTGTGAACAAGGCAGGGGATCCTGCCGAAACGCGTTACAGCCTGTAAATAAACAATAAACTTACTTGAAGACTGGAGCTGCGGTGTCGGTATCTGGCAGAGTAATTATGCGTGCCGGAGTTGGTCCTGGATATATATATTTATATATATAATTTTTTATATATATTCCGGGGTCCCAGCGCATGGGTGGGAATATTCAGTGCTTAGGACTATTGATGAGGATCCCCTGGAAGAGAAGTGGAAATTACTATGTTGTCTGCGAGTGGTTTTTCAAGACTTTGATTATATATTTGAGAAAGCTAATGCAGTACAGTGCATGCCCATTATCCCGCATTAGCTGACTCCGTTTGAGGAAACATCATATTATATAGAAATTGGGGCAATTCAGTCAAAACTGTTTCAGCAGGGCAGTTCAAGTGTTTGGAAGAGTACACCTACCAGACATCTGCTTTAAATGGGAGGCTACCAACTTTTTTTATTTGTGTACTCATAATGCACACATTAATGAATCCCAGTGCCCGCTCACTATGGTTAGATTAGTAACTGGACTGAAATGCTTGACTGAATTTTGGAACACATAGTTGCCATCAGTGATGGGCAGTCTCTTAACAAAATTGCTTTTTTTTGCCTCACTGCCATCCTTTCTGCAACATCTGCTCAAGGAATAGTTAGACAAGCTACAGGTGTCTTTGTATTACTGAGGAAGTGTAGTAGGATTCAGTTAGACACTTTCAAATTATCTATGCTATGCAGAGGTTTGGAGTTCTCAGAACATTTTTATTACATTGTATCCCACATGCAGCAGCAGGCAGTGCAGTGGGTGGCTGAGAAAACCAACTTAAAGATGAGTCTACTGCAAGGGACACATGAGAATGTTCTACTTCTGGATGTCCCGATTGGTTTTCCATAGTGCTTAATTTGAACCGGTGGTTGCAGGAGGGGCTCACTGGCACTTATTTGTGGGGACCAGCACTTATTTTTTAGACCCTGATAGCAGAGAGAAAAAACACAAAAGGGTGAGAGGAAGAGAAAGACGGAAAAAGACAAAGAACCTGCAAGACTTTAATAAAGGGGGCAGGGAGTGTTTGGTGGTGGAAGAAAAAGGCATGAGGCAGGATTAAGACTACTCAGCCTTGGTATTCAGCAATTCGTAAGCACCGGCTGCAGAAAAACCCTGCTTCAACCAATAACAGGGGCCGATTTAATTTGTTTATTCAGGGAAGTGCAAGGTGAGTTGCAAGCTACGCTATCCTGGGTCACTACTAATATTATAGTGTTTAAGAAAAAGGGAAGCCTCCAACTGAACTAGGGTCTTAGAGACCCACTTTATTAATAAATGGAGGCGCAAAACTATACGCTAAGATCTTAGCTTCCTGGCTAAGCAAAGTGATTGGCAAACTGGTATCCCCATGGAAACAGGGGTTTATCCCTGGAAGAGGGCCCACACTAGACGTGCAATTGCATTATTAATTAATGTTGGAATTACAGGTGATCCCATGTCCCTGATATTACTTGATGCCGAAAAGGCCTTTGATCGGGTGGCATGGGAGTATGTGTTGGCCGTACTTAGATGAACCAATTGGGACCAGGCTTTATACAGGCACTGTATAGAAAGCCTGAAGCCACAATGCAAATAGTGGGGGCAGAATCGTAGGCATTTTCTATAATGAGAGGAAAAAGGGAGGGGTGACCCTGCTCGCCCCTACTATTTGCATTGTACATTGATCCAGTAATAAGGAGACTCATTGATAATGAGCCAATTGCTCTGGTGGTTTCGCATGGCTTAAGCACAAAAGCATTAGCTTATGCAGACGATACTGCCCTGGTTACACCTGATCCTGAAACAGCATTAAGGGGAGTGGAGGGTGAGGCATTAAGGATTGGCAAAGTGTCTAGGTATTCTTTGAATATGAACAAAAGCTTGAGAGTGGCTAATGAGTGGTTGCAGTTGGTGGATAACCGGAGAACTGACATGCCGTATATTTGGGAATTAACATCTCGAGTAAGGTGGAGAAGATAGCTGAACTGAATTTGGCCCCGGTGCTGCAGAATACTACAAGGGATTTCTGGCGGATGGATAATTTACATTTATCAATAGTGGAGCGATGTAACGTAATCAAAACACTCTTTTTACCTCGTATTCTTTATTTTTTTAGGGCTATCCCTTTGGAACGTGAAAAATGCTGGTTCAAGCTTGAAGGGCCCTTAAATATCTAATGTTGCCCAGGACAAGGGGGTCTGGCTGCATCTAATTTTTGTTCTATTATTAGGCAGCCGCCCTTCAGTATCTGAAGGCTCTAATTATAGGAAAGCAGCCAAGTGGTCAACTGGGAGCCGAGCCATCCCCCACATCCAAACTTTTTATGGGGGAAAGAAGCCAATTAATGCTACAGCTGTTTCACCCACAAAGATTGCAGTAACAGCCTGCTGTAACTGGGTTACATACAAAAATCAATCCAGAAATCGCAATATAGGCAATTTTTAAAACTAGGAATCAACCAAAATCTTCCCCAGTCAAGTATTCTGGAACGAACATGATGGTAAACCTAGATTGCCTATGTTTGGGGTCATGAAGGAGAAGCCCCTTCTTTAACACAGCTTCTGCAAAGATGCTGGTGGCAGCCAATGCACAAGCAGACTACAAAATATTTGTTATAGTGCTGAGTATGTCAGTTAATAAAACAATCTTCCTTTGTGAGACATTAAGTCTCCATGGATGCCCCAGCCTTTTCAGGTGGTATATTTAGATAATATTGGTCTAGTTCCTCCAATGAATTAATGCAAGTGCATTTTGATTGCATAGTTTCCTGTTCAACCATCCTTTGGATTTTTCCGCGAAGTAACCACCACTTGTAATATCATGAACATTTTGCAGTTCAAACATGTCACTCAACGACGCCTCTTTCACAGTAATAACTTGAGGGATGTGGGAAGGTTGGTCGTGCAATTGAGATTCTCACATCCTTTCTACTGACAAAACAGAATCATTGAGAGGGCAAACAACTTTAGAGCTAGCTTTTCAGCCTCTGGTGTCAAGTACAGGCAGTCTGATATAATAACATTAACACACTCAATCGGCAGAAAAAGGTAATCCAAAATAAACCACCATAACAAATCACTGTTGAGATTCCCATATTTGTCCCACATCTCCCATGCGCACGTACTTCAGCAATAGTCACACACTGAGCTGTTACTGGACTGCAGTAAACCAGAAAACACTTGTTGGAGATACAGGACTCTCAAAAGCTGCCCCAAAAGATACTGATGGTGCTTGGTGGGTTCTGAAGTCAGGAAATGTGTTGAAAGAGTAGATACATGGCAAGCAGCCATTTATATATGGGTATCACCAACCTGTTACAGTAACTGGGATAAAGTCATGCACTCTGTGGTCCTGCCATCGCTTCCAAGAATCACCAATTTTATATTCACTATAAAATTCCTCACTATGTAGCAGATTATGTTCATTCATGCAGCAGGATTATCATCTTATCAAGCCCTATGAATAAACATTTGCTATGCACATATACCTAAATGGACATGTCAAGAGCAGCTTTCATTTTGTGGGTTAGTACAACGGTAATTTTTACTCAAAGAGCAAATGGACATGATTTGCTCGATTATGAAATTCCAGTCAACGTGGCACCGCAGCCATATTGGTTCTTTCACCGCGTTAATAGGAGCACATCTCCTAGGAACCTTTCTGCAATTCCACTAAAGGACATCTACTGAATTAAAACCAACAGAGACTGCAAGCATCCATCGTACTTTCCTGTTGCATTCACTAGGCGTAGTGTTGGTAAGTTTTGTCACTTGTGCTGTAAGCCATTTGTTTACATCTATCAAATCTTGCATGCAACAGATCACCGACAATACAAAACTGAATTCATTTCATGTACGCCTTGCTTCATTGGCAAGGCAAAAATGTCAGCTGGTCATCACCACATAATTAACAATTCTAACAGCACAAGCCTCTTATTCACAAAAGGAAGCTCTGAAACATATTAGGGAACTCTGCTGTGGCACTTAAAAATGAACATTTACAGATATTTTCAATAACATGAAGATTCTTACTGAAAAATGCACTTTGTGTCAATATTACTTCTTCAGCTATGAATGTCAGAAAGAAGAAGTTCATTCTGTACAAGTAGAACAATTATAAAACTGTCTCATCACAGAATCAAACTGGGCATTGGAACCACCTAAAACACACAGGATGGACATTAATTAATGGCTCAGATTAATTTGCAACTTACTCCTTCAACTCAAGCCAAAATAGGTCGCTGTGATGGGTACCACACATTACGCTTAATACAACAGATGGATCTGGATTCATGTATGCCTATAGAGCAATCATATGATATGTGGTTTATATATAGCATCATGTCATTCTGCGTCATTGCTTTCAAACACACAGGGTCTTTTAAACTATTGAACTACTGCTACAAGACTTTAGAGCAGTGCTTCCCAAACATTTTAGAACCACAACCCACTTTTTGAGGCAACAAACCTTTGTGACCCACCTAGCTTTGATGGACACGAGGCAGCAATCTTTTAATGTAACTAAAAGAATGTGTGGTAGCACACTGTTATTTACAGAAAGCACATTTTCCATTGAAATGGCCATTAAACATACATAGATTTACAGTTTAACTGAAAACACTATTTCACAATAATATAATAACGTGTGGTAATACGGTTTCAGTGAATCCATTTGTGCCTCACCAAGTAAAGTGTCTTGATTTGTTTTGATCCCATTGAAATCTTTATTCCCATTAAACTTCCGAATTACAATATAATGTGTTTCATTTTTGCTTTCCTAACTGCTGAATGTGTACAGTTCATTTATAATTATTTACATTTTCTTGTGTGTTACAAAGAAATGACACCCAATAGCCTTTCCATTCACACTGACTGTACCACAGCAAGATTCTCCCATAATTCAATGTACCTTTCTTTCTCTGACTGCAAAGTGAGTCTTTAAACATTAATCCCCATGTTAAACAAGCATTTGCAATGAAATAGGTCTCGAATTTGTGAAAGTTAGAGCTCTTGGCGTTGAAAATGATAATGTTTTTTACTTTTGTCTTTTTACGTGCAGTGGAGTGATTATATTTGCATAGCGCTATGGCCATTTGTATGACTTTGCGGCGCTGGTGGACCTGGAAATAGGTTATGAGGGAGGGGAGACGAGAGTGATATGCTGCCTGACAAAAATAAGCAACAAAATCCTTGAAAAAACAAACACTTATAGGTAATGCAAGATTAAGTAAAGCACGTGAAATTTAAGCAGAAACAACAAGCTCTTCACAATGAACCAATTTTGCTCCTTAGATATTTCCAGAGAAAAAAAAACAACTCATGAGTCACGCGATCAGGCCACCTTGTGTTCACGGTTGACATGCTGGTTGCAGAAGTGGACTAGACTTAAGGGAAATAAAAAAAATTCCTAACAGTTCAGTCACTCTGAAAGGCTAAAAAACTAAGGAAGAGTCAGTGAAAAGTGGATTTGAGTCGTCAAACTAACGGGGCGGGGGAATCAAGGCGGCCTGTTTGTGCCCACTCGCAGCAGCATCGTGATGGCCATGGTGGAGTGGGGAGACCCTCTGGAACGAGGGAGGAGGTCGGGCAGAGCAGCGAATGCTGGAGGAGAAGGAATGAGGAAGCATGGCCGTTGATTAAGGGAAAGGCTGCGTTGGTGCTGAGAGGTTGGGGGGGAAGGCTCCTAATGCAAAACGGGAGGGGGGGGAAGCAAAAACAGGTTCAAGGAACACACCACGCACAACAAAAGAAAGGCGGTGCCAGCTTCCAGAAGGTTTGTTTACACACGCTACTGTTGAAAAATGGCTACACACGCTACGGTTTTAAAAATAGAAATGCCGCTGGAAACATGAAGCAGGGCATCCCTGAAGAGAACCCAGGAGTGAGAGAGGAAGGAGATAAGACAAAGCAGGGAATAGCTGCGGGAGGAGGCAAGAGGAAGCATTGCCGCCTGTTTAAGAGAAAGGCTTCGTTTGTGTGCTCATAATGCTAAGCGGGAGGGGGGAAGCAAAAACAGCTTCAAGGAACATGCTGCGCCATGCAAAACAAAAGAAAGGCGGCGCCGCTTCAAAAAAGTTTGTTTACACACGCTACTGTTGAAAAAATGGAAATGCCTACACACGCTACTGTTTTTAAAATCCAAATGCAGTGGGAAACATGAAGAGCAACAATGGCGTATGTGGCAATGCAGGAGGGGGGAAGTGCAAGGAACAGGCACCCTCGTAAGCATCTGATGAATCAGGGTTGGGGGAGGGTGTGGGGGGGGGGGAGTGCGTAGCTGTGTCTGCAACACCAGCTACCACAAAAAAGTGATTAACAAAAGAGTGCTTTGAAACTCTAAATAAAACGTGCAGAGTAATGTTACATGTAAAAGGGGCTGTCCTCATGGGAGTTAACAACAGTAGAGAGGGAGGTATTAAACAGGAAGGAGGAGAGGGGACTAACAAAATAAACCAATGAAATAAAAGAATTCCGAAAGACACTGCAATGAGCCAATAAAAATGTATGGGAGGAACATGGGCGGAGCTTAATGCCAGTTCGGGCTGGACTGTTCCCATGAGGCACAGGGTCAAGACTGATTTGCATATGGCTGGGTCTAAACTGGGGTGGCATAGTGAGTAAACGAATGATGGATTTAATCCAGATCTACTGACTGGGGGTGAATGTTTGATTTGCTCTGCATTCCGTCCATCATCTGTGTATCTTTTGCTTCCTCGCCCTAAGTGCGCCAGGTTTGCCCAGACGTGGGTCCCAGGCTCACTGTGCCACTGGATTCAAGCTAGCCTGGCTGATGAGGGGTGATGCCCCGAAACCGGTCCCAGGATGCTTGTTTCTGGTCCAATGAGGACCTGGCTTGGCAGTTCGGGTTGGACTGTTCCCATGAGGCACAGGGTCAAGACTGATTAGCACATGGCTGGGTCTAAACTGGGGTGGCATAGCGAGCAAAGGAACGATGGATTTAACCCAGATCTACTGACTGGGGGTGAATGTTTGATTTGCTCTGCATTCCGTCCATCATCTGTGTCTTTTGAATATCCTGAATACAGCATGTCTCGAAGAGACAGCGCAAGGGCTGCCTAGGCGAGACCTAAAAGCATAAGAAGCAATTTGTCAGAAGACATAGCCGGACATTCTGATCTTTGAAGTGCAGCAAATGTGACAAGATAAATACAGAATTTAAAGGCATCTTTATTTATTGCTTGGAGTTTCATGGCCCACCAAAAATTGACTTGCGACCCATCAGTTAGTTGTAACCCACAGTTTGGGAAACACCGCTTTAGAGAGTATTTACAGGTCTGGGCTTAGTTACAGTCAGTAATAAAAATAGTATAACCTAATCACCTCCTGATCAGACACTGAGTGGCGTACGGTGTGCAGATTAAACTTTTTTAGCATCACTTGATGAGACTAAAATAATACACTATAAATGCCTCATGAGTATACTGTATCGCAGCATTTATATAGTGGTTACAACCACTATGTGGGGTGATGAAGCACTTGTCTACACGAGTGGCATGCTACACTATGTAGGGTGTGAGGCTGTAAGGATGTTTTTGTTTTGATCCTATGTGGGAAGTATTTCTATATCCAGCTGTTGCTCACGGGCAGCTTTCACTTTACAAATGCATTCCCAGGACTATCCATGTGTCAGTATTTCATCAACGGTTTGTGACTGTATTAGCAGTGGAAAGCATTGACATGTAGCTGAGAGTTGAAAGGATGGACGAGGGCCCGCTTACCTTTCAAGCCGCAATATGGACATTGCCGGTTGCACATTTGTTTGTGACTCCGAATTTTGTAATAGCAAATGTTTTTTTCCAGGTCGCAAAACCTGCATGTTTGCACTTGCAAGCTTTAAAAGTGCAAGAACGTTTTGCACATTAGCTTCAGAGTTCCCGATCTATGCATGAGTAGCATATCCAGTCAAGTTTTCTTTTTTTTAACTTTCATTATGGTATTGTAGTCCTGTTTCTCTCACTCTGCATTCTAGCAATTGTAGTCCTGGATGTAAAGAAAACACTGACATAATGGTCTGATTACTCAAAAACCTGGGCATCTTAAGAGCTTTGACATCTACATAAATCGTAAGCGTATGTCTACAATTCATAGATTTCCAAATATTTTTCAGTGCATGCTTTATAGTCTTAGAAACGTTTTAAAATGTGCATGTCTGTGTTGTGGTGAGGTCCCACGAAGAGCACCGCTTAACAGCCTTCCTACCATTAATCTGAGAATCAATATCACAGCAAACAGCTGAAAGCCAGGACACCTTGCAATGCATTCCTCGTATAAGCATATGCAAACAGCATCTCAAGTAAGATGAATTGGTATTTCCGTGTTAATCTCACAGTTCTGACAGCCATCTGTATACCGAGGAGGAAGGAGGATGTAGCATGTTTGCTTAGTATGACATATAGCAGAGAGTGACATTTTTACATCCCCCCCATATCGTTCAACGTGAGGTTCCCTGTTCTCATCTATATGGTTTTAAATCTGTTTCATATGCAAGAACGTTATATTTATTTTAACATGCACGGGGCATTGCTTTTCCACGCCCCCACAAAAATATCACGCTATCGCTGCATATTTGTCTTATTTTAAATTTAACGGACTTAACACAGTAACATTTTGCCCTGAACATCACATTTTTTTTTACATGCTGCAAGCTAGCGTTTTGTAGGCAACTCGCTTTTTTTCAAAGATAATAAAATTGTAGTGCTACTAACTTCCAGGCAATTTCTGTGCATGTTCCACGTTTACTGCAAAATCCAAACAGGAAATATCTTGGAGGCTTTGTGGAGGGTGGGCGCGGCTGAAAGCGAGGCTTGGAGCTGCGTTCCAAGCCTCGTGTAATAATAAATGAAAGAAAAAAACTGAGCCGAGTCGCGACATGCATGCTTAAAATACGTGCAGCAACGGGGAGAATGAGTATGTATACGCGCTGTGGGGTAGAATGATTATGTTACTGCGTGCAATTTCTCTGCATGTCCCGAGTTTACTGCAAAATCCCAACAGGAAATATCTTGGAGGGTGGGCTCGGCTGAAAGCGAGGCTTGCAAGACACGGAAAAAGATAGTGCTCACAGTCTAAATAACACGTACCATATGGTGTAACACTCGAAGTAAAGGGGCCAGTAGCCATGGGAGGGTACAAATGACGACATGGCCATAATAAGGAGGGACTAACAAGCCTCATAATCAATCAGAAGACAGCATTTACGAAGGACAAACACACAAGCCAATGAAAAATATGGGGGGGCAGTGGGTGGGGCTTCTCTCCCGTACTGAACTACCCCAGAGCAGCGCTTGCGCGCTGGCTCAGGGCTCGACCTAAAAACTAGAAAAGGAGAGTCCCACTACAATGAACCAAAAGGTTGAACTTGATGTATGGGATGAGTACCAGGAAACAGGACAGGCAGAAACTAATTTAAAACGTCTCCTTAACTGGGTCAAATGAACATGCAGTTGTGAACTAAAAAGCGTTACTATAATAGGGAACATGCTGACATGTAAAATAATGTATGTAGTGCTTTGCAAGCAGCAATGTCCCTGATGATTATCATTTACATGTATTCTGTAATTCACTCTTGATGTGGCCACCTAGGTGCAGACGGTTCATGAACTAAATACCTTGATTAAGTAGAAAGCACTGTATAAATGCAACTGCAAACCAATGCAAAAAACAATTTGTCACACTATGTACTTACACTCTGTTTATGTTGTTAGGTATTTACATTTTGCATTGTTTAAACAAAAAATTAAATAAAGTTAAAAAAGGAACACATCTATGCTGATATTTGAATCTTTTCAGACTGATGTTTGAATCTTTTCAGATACCTAAAGAGTAGAAAAGTGTTCAGTAGTCCCTCCCCTGACTAGCAAGAAATTGTTGCATAGATTATACATCAAAGATGAATCCTGCCAGTGCCAGAGAAGTGAAATGCCATAACCCCTAACAACGGCCCCTTTGACTTCCCATAAGCTATAGGAACCCCACATCTTACAGTATTTCTTCTGGCATATGCAGTGCGGGCTCTGACGTGCTGTAAAGGAGATTGAACTACTTACATGGGGAAGATGGATGCCATCTTCAGGGACATTCCTAAGTTTTTCAAGTAATTTTCCTGCAGCAATTCGTTTTGCATTTTTTTTAGATGTCCCTGTTCCTGGAAAAAAAACATGCCAGGAAAAGTAAGTTCAGTTATTAAATTAATAATGTGCACAGTACATTCTGATTAACTGCAGTATAACTGCAAACATCCAACATTCAAAACTTCCCTGAGGAACTGAGATGGCCACTACTTTAATTTAAGGGAGAATTGTTCCCTCAGTATTTAAGGCAGATTATAAACATTTGGACACATTTGATATTTGTAAAAACACGCCTCCCAAACCTCTCCTCCCTCCCACCACCTGCACCACAGCGGATTGGTGCATCTGTAAAGTCAGTGTAGTCCACAAGCACTAGATAAGGCAGCCTTTCACATCCCATTAAGTTTTGATTACAATTAGGACGCTAATTTCATTTCGGGAATGAATCCCAATTTGCACCCAAAATGGGATTTAAAGTCAAATGAGGGTGTTTTACTTCCTGCTTTTTGCCAGGTAAACCTGGTGAAAATTGGCAGGCCAAATAGCACAAGACGCTAGTTTGTGCACCTCATATTTTTGCATGTAACCGCCATTTGGTGGCCTCCAGTCATGAATCTGACAAAACAACTACGCACTACATCATGGGCAATTTCGCAATGTATGCCCACAATTGGTCTAGAGTTAGACCCAGAGTACAAAGTACCATTTTCTGAAAGCTTACACTTTCGGTAATACCACACAGAATCAGGAAAACATTACTTACCTCTAAAAATAGTTTTGCAGTCTGTGGTGCTGTAGATTCACATACTGAGCACACTACCCAACTCGAAGTCTCATTGATTACGAAATGGACATGTCGAGCAAGTCATGGTGCTCTCAGGGCCGTTCCTTGGCTTGGAGTCATGGCTCCTTTTAATTTTGAGGTTGAACACAGAGGGAAAATCTTCAGTGTGTGATTAGGATGTGTCATCTAGATGCCATTAATGTTTTTTCTGGTCCTGGGAGTCAGTTCTAGCGAAGTCTGGTATTGTCTTTGTCCTGGGTATGGGTTTCATTGTGGTGATTGTAGATATTTGTCCGTCAGAGTCAAAGGGCACAAAAATAGGACTCTGCTCCTCATGTAATTTCACAGTACCAGAAGGTCCCCCCCAAATCTTTGGAGACAACCCTTGACGTCCTCAGCCTCCACACTTGAAGAGGGTCTCCCTAGAGTCCTAGTGCGGCAGCTCTGTATATGCACCTACATTCAATCCCTTTGGAGGCAAATTGTCTTTTTGAAGACCAGGCAGATTTATTGTGGTCCATGGAAACACACAGATTACAGACCTAATGACAGTCGCACCACTGACATTACAAAGTAAAGACGGAAAGAATTTAAAGGGTATCTTTTCCATACCTTCTCTCCCAAACGAGTCATTCTCATATGAACTGTGACACAGCTCTCTGGGTCGTATGGTAACAAGGTCCACACATTTATTCCAGCAATTCTTGATTCCCTTGTTGAAAGTTTTCCCCATGTGCAAATGTCTCAATTTTGCTGAGGATCCAAACATTGAGAGAAATTATACCATTCTTGCCTCTCAGAAGGAGTCGTAAGTGTAAACTCCATTAGTTAGTTACTAATTCCTTCAAACCAAAAGTACAAAGAGCCTCTCCTTTAACTAAAAACAACTTATGCAACAAACATTTCCAGAATAAATTACCGCCAGCAGCTAAAAACATAATAAATTTGAAACTGTGAACTCTCTTGCCAAGCAAAAACCTATTTTAATAAGAAGCTATTAAACTCAGACAGACAGCTTATAATGTACATTGTTAATCAATCAATCAATCAATCAATCATAGCATTTGTAGAGCGCACTACATACCCGTGAGGGTCTCAAGGCGGTGGGGGGGGGGGGGAGGGGGAGGGGTGCTGAAACTGCTCGAAGAGCCAGGTCTTGGAGTCTTCTGAAGGTCAGCAGGTCTTGGGTCTGCCGTAGGTGGATGGGGAGGGTGTTCCAGGTTTTGGCGGCGAGGTGGGAGAAGGATCTGCCGCCGGAGGTCGCTCTTCGGATGCGGGGGATTGTGGCGAGGGCGGCGGAGCGAAGCTGGCGGGCGGGGGTGTAGAGGCGGAGTCGTCTGTTGAGGTACGTAGGTCCGGTGTTGTGGAGAGCCTTGTGTGCATGGGTGAGGAGCTTGAAGGTTATCCTCTTGTTGACGGGGAGCCAGTTAACTTTATTTAGAAGGTTTGTCAGGCACCAAGCTGCCTGCCATTGACAGGCACTTAGACCCAATTTATTCTAAGTTTGGTTAATTGACTCTAGTAGAAGCCCCAGAGGCCTTGTTCATAATGATACCCTGTAGAGCTGAAAAACAAGTTTTACCTTCAAGAGCTAGAAGTGCTGCGTCGTATGAAACAAGCAGCACCATCTTTCCATTCCTTGCAGTAATAGGAGACTGCGCAGAGTATGTACAATAAAGGTGAATAAACTTTGACAGGCCACACAACAAGCTCAACACTTTTGATTTTGTCCTTTGACAATGCAAGTCCAAGTCGGCGATATGGTAAAGGTCATACTGGTAATCTTAAATTTCCAATTTATCTAAACACCAATTAAATACAGTTTTTTTTACCCTGCACATATGGTCACTTCGTTTTCTAAATATTAATTTTCAGTTGGTTAGATAAACAAGGCATTTTCTACTGGAGACCAATCGGCTTTAAGTCAACTAACAGCAACTCATTAGTAAAAAGTAAACAGCCAACATATCTGTTACTAATTTTGGAGGAAACTAATTAGGCAAAGAATGCGTCACTGACAAATCCCTAATAAAAAAGGAGAACAAATGGACCAACACCCTTATTCAAGACCATTCTTAACGAGTAAATTGTCAGTAATTCTTCCAGCTGTGGATAGCTTTGGAGGAAACCTGTGCACACTTTCCTCCATGTAAGCAAACCCTCCACAACATCCCAAGCCCTCAATTTGGATAAAAGACATCCACTGAATTAAATGCAGCTCCGAAGTGCACAAACAGCAAAACAATTACCCTGAAGTAAAGTTCCCACTTTAAAACGGGCTTGTTTAATGGGAATAATATTTTTATTTGATACTTGTCCCTTAACCTTTTAAGTACCAATTTTCCAGGTATCATAGACGCCTACACGCAGATCAGGATTATCTCACAACCTTTTTATGGTCTAGCTTGACAGGCAATTCTGTAAGCATCACTAGAAGATGGACTTTGGCTCCGACTACATGTTGGGATCCAGGAGTACATGTTTTGATTTTGTAGAAGTAGTGTGCTTCCACAAAAAAGTGCTTGCCTTCCACACAGCTGTGACCATTTTGTTTATTTATCTAGCTGCCAGAGTGTGAACTTTCAGCAGCACACTCACGACATTGTAATGCTATTAAGGTGTCTTGGGTAACTGGATAATTTATACAGTTTTTCTCTGGCAGCAGCACAGAAGGGAGGAGGGCAAGCATTAACCTACATGGATTTTTAAGTATAGCTTGACAGTGTAACTTATTTGAATGCATGTGATCAACAAATAAGAGCTTTCTGAGTCCTACAGAGAGAGGGGCTTAGGCTTCACCCAAATGATGGTACCCCTTCGTACAGGTAATTGGGCCGAATTTTTGTCCTTCCACTAAAAAGACTGCATGTTTTGCACTTTTTGTCAAATGTTTATACTTGGTGCTGCAGAACTCAGTTGATTATGATAGCAAGCCAATGATCATGACTATTGGTCTAATCTGTTTATTATGAAATGTTATGATAAAGGTATAGGCCTGAAATACTTATTTTAGCATATGTTAAAGTTGATAGGCATTTATGTGTGGATTGCTGTTATTGTATACTAAAGCCTACGGATGAATCTCACAGATTACCGTAGTAGGTAAGGGTTTTGACGTTGGTGACACTCTGACAAACCCTGGGGTTGGGAGGGGGTCAATGTATTGATTCTTGTTAAGCCCTATTAAGCAAGCTGCATTTTTCTACATATTTTAATTTTATAACTATAAACATGATGATTGCCACTATAGCTGCACTTGAATAGGCAGGTGTTGGGTAAAGTATAAAGCCAAAATAAAAGGGTAAAGGTTTAATCGGTTCATTGAGAAAAGCATGTCAGATTTCATAGGTTTGATCTGCACATTATAAAACATTATGACAAAGCCAGTGGGCCGGACCTACTGATTGTGACAAATATGCATTAAATACAATAGGCTTTTAACGATGGGTTGTTATTACAATGGGCCAAAGCATATAGGCAGGTACTTAGTAACATGGAATTTCACAGATTACTGTAGTAGGCAAGGGTTTTGATATATGCGATATATCCAAACAAAGTGTGGGGAAAGAAGATATGCACTACAATAATCATTATTAGGCTCTGTTAGGAAAGATAGTATTGTGCTTTGACAACTGTAGTTTTGTATACATTTGTATTTTTATAACTATATTCCAGATTGCCTTGTAGAAAGGTTAAGCTCAGTACAATGGGGTCAAGTTGATGATGGTGACAATCCAACAATTAAGACTATATGCCAGATTGTTTATTCTGAAAAGTTTCAATAAAGGCAGAAGGCCTCTGATATTGATTGTGCAAAGAATGTTAAAGTCAATAAGCATTTATGGGTGCATTGTTATTACTCTATATTAAAGCCTACAGATAAGTATTTTGTTACATGGAGCCCAACAGATTACCATAGTAGACAAGCATTTTGGTACTGGTTACCCCCTCTGACAAACCGTGGGTATAGCGAATTTATACAGTCAGAATCTTTGTTAGGCCCTTTTAGAAGAGATAGTATTTTACTTTGCCACCTGTAATGTTCTATACAATGCCATTTTA
This sequence comes from Calotriton arnoldi, assembly GCA_963921515.1. Taxonomy (NCBI): domain Eukaryota; kingdom Metazoa; phylum Chordata; class Amphibia; order Caudata; family Salamandridae; genus Calotriton; species Calotriton arnoldi. The sequence goes on along the minus strand of CAWUFW010000128.1, from coordinate 2,711,152 downwards.
TGACTGTATGGCTGATGGTTGCTTTGTGGGAAAGCTTAAGCTCAGTACAGAAGGCCTCAGTTGGTTTTGGTGATACACCATTGATAACCGCTACAGGCCTGATTGGTTCACTGGGAAAAATATTTGTTGCCATAGGTCTGATCTGTTTATTATGAAAAGTTAAAATAAAAACATTAGGCTTGACATATTTATTATCAAAGGCATATGTTGGGGGGGGCATGCTCAAGTACCCAAGATGGCGGATGTGTTTTGATCGGGCTCCGAGCCCTATCCCCCGATTATTCTGACCATCACTGCATCAAACCTGCAGTGAAAGTGCCACAGGCGCGGAAGGCGTAACAGGGCACCCGCGGCGACCAGCGTTGGGCTCCCTGAGGCTGTGGACACACCAGTAGGTGAGCTCTCGGGAAGTGCGGCCTTCCCCGCGCGGGTGCCCGGGAACCGGCCCGCGTCTTCCTTGAGTTCTGGCGCACGCTGCAGGCTTTGAGGCTGAGATCCTTGCATCTCTGCCGTTGGGGCAAGACATCTACCGGATCCTGGGCGGGTGTCTGCGCCACATGCGGTGATCGGAGGGGCCTGGTGGGCGTGTCGCGCCCAGGACTGTACCGGCCTCGCGCGGGGGCAGTCTGGGACCTGCGGCGGGCTGCCGCACATCAGAGGCCCAGAGACGAAGCGCAAGCGGGAGGACTGCGGCCGGACTGCCGATCCCAGGCCTGGTCGGCTGCATCGTGATCCCCCGCCGCTCAGAGGAGGAGCTGCCCCGGTGGGCCTGCTAAACCCAGGCGCATCAATGTGAGAGAAGGTGAGCCTGGCAAGCGAGTTAGCAGCAACCGACTGGGGGAAAGGGGGCCGTCGGGCCCAGGCCCCCTAAGCAAGCGCGACGCATGTGATGAAGCGCGGCCGTCTGCAGCGGTGTTGACCTGGAGGGCCAGCACGGGGGACGTATCGGGCCCAGGCTGTCCCTCCTCCTGCCACCTGCGGCTTGCAGGACCTCTGGGGCACCACTGAATCAAGCGAACAGGAGTGTGGGGTGCCCGGGGGCCTAGACTCCTTTGGTGGACGCATCTCTGGCAAAGGCGCAGACCACAAAGACCCACACTATCTCCATAGCGTGCATGGCGAGCTGGGCTGGGTCAGCACAGGGGTCACATTGGGCCCAAGCTGTTCCCTCTCCCTTCACTTACAGCCTTTGAGACATTTGTGGCACTATTGAGGCTGCGGCCAGCTCCTGTTCCCCAAGCCCACTTTCCCTTTGGAGGCTCACTGTGGGGGGGGGTCTGGCCCAGTCCCTCGTGCTGGCTCCACCAATAGCGCCTGTGTCATAGGCCTGCATCTCTAGGCGCTGGGGCCGTCCCTTGGGCTAAAGCGGGACCCTCCTATAGGTTTCTCCCCCTCCCCCCCCCCAGAGCCCTGCGAGGCTGCGGGAGACTCCCAGGCGCATCACGTCGAGACTGCACAACAAAGTCCGTTAAACTAACAAGGGGGCCACATTGAACACGAGTCGAAGCTGGATCGGATGGGGTATTGTTTGGGAGTCTGTCCCTTACCCCCTCGTAGGCCCCTGCCACAGTCCGCGGTCTGAAGGGGACGGTGGTCTCAGATCTGCTCTGTCTCGCCCATAGTTCTGCAGTCCACAGGAACGCTATATCATGGGGCGTAACCAATTGGGCCGGCACAACGGCACCCAGGATACTTGTCTAAGCTCATGAGAAGCCCACAGGGTTGATAGCAGCTAACTCACCTCCCCCTCGCAGCCACAACAGTCAGAAACAACACACAAACTGCTCCCTATGCCCAATGCACAGCAACTAGCTATGGGCCGCCTTTGCTCTGCCACCCACCAGGATATGCCACCCCCGAGTGGGGGGGTCGTCCAGGGGAGCGGGGAAATCTCCAGAGCCCGGCCACCCTGACCTCTCGGCCAAGCTTGACTCAGTACTGGCAGCGGGTGAAAAGATTGGCACAGCGCTGGATCAGACCCGCACGTCTCTTGAGAACAGGATAGACAACATCACATCTGACTACGCTTTTACGGGCGGATCATCAGAAATTGACCGAAAGTATGCATGAAGCTGAGCTTACACTTGCGGACCTCCAACACAAATCCTGCAACCACACTGTGACCTTACAAGATCTGCTGGATCGGGTCTGCACCCTCGAAGAGAAGTTAGATGATGCATTGGGTCGGTCGCGTTGCAATAATTTGCGTGTAATTGGCCTACCTGAGGGGACAGAGGGGCAGGACCCTGTAGGTTACACAGAGACCTGGTTGAGAGTCGCTTCCCCCAGGAACACTTTCCCCCCAGTTTGTGGTTGAGCGTGCACACAGGGTTCCTGCCCGTAGACCACCTCCTGGGGCTAACCAGCGACACTTCCTATTTCGCCTATTAAATTTCCGGGCAGAGATGCAATACTGAGAGGAGTGGGGAGACACCCAGGACCCAAGGTATAGAATAGAATGTCACAGTCTCCTTCTTCCCAGACTACACTGCCCAGGTGCAGAAGAGGCACGCCAGTTTTGGGGCAGTGAAGCGTCAACTGCGTAATCTTGATCTACGATACGAATTGCTCTATCCAGCCCGCCTCCGGGTAATTCGAAATGGCACCGCTCTTTTTTTTTTTTTATTCCCCCTCTGATACTTGGGACTGGCTGGAGGAAAATGGATTGGCAACCTCATCTAGGCCACAAGAGGACCCCTCGTTGCACAAAAGGGGCAGGCGCAGTTGTCGGAGGAGTAGAGGTGGAGGATCACGTCGGCGGGCCTCGCCAATTAATGCTCCAGACCCAGAGCAGATCCTGTTGGACGCCAAGATGCGTTGCATGTTGCGTCAACCCTCTACTCTTTGTTGCTACTCCATATTTTTATCTATTCGGGGGATGGGTTACTTAGTGCCTTTCCTGTCTTGCACGCCCCCTCTCAGAGTCAACATCTGACTACGTGTTAGTTGCCATGGTTGGGCACATCGGTTTGGGTCAACTGCCGTTAGGGGTGCACTCTTATGTAGTTTCACAATTTAGCTCTAGTACTTTTGGTTTTCCCAGTAAAGTTATTGCCTTACCTAGTGACCTGATGCCGTATTGTACACACTTACACTGCATATCTGCTCCACTGGCTGAGTCCTACGCATCTACACCGTTCCCATGAGAAGCATTAATATCATTACCTGGAACGTAAGGGGTATACATACTCCTGCCCGCAGGTATTCTATTTACGCGTATTTACAGCGTAGGTCTGCCGGTATTGCTTTACTCCAGGAGACACACTTGACGTGCCTAGAGGCTGCTCGGTTGCGTCGCCCTCGGCGCGGACACGTATACAGCACTAACTTCTCTTCCCTGGCTAGAGGTGCTTTGGTCTGGGTGAGGGCGGGGGTCCCTTGGGAGGAAGAGGAGGTGGTGATCGATCCTGCAGGGCGCTACGTTTTCCTGAAGGGTAAGCTTAACGGTCAGTCCCTACTGCTGGGCTCAATCTATGCCCCTAACACAGAGCAGAGCGCCTTCCTTTGTAGCCTTTCCACATTACTATCCCGCTGGAGGGATATCTTGTGGATCCTGGGTAGGGGATTTCAATTTGGTCCTGGGCATCTCACTTGATTGCTCCCCCCCCCTCACCTTCACTACAGCCTCTTGGAATGCACAAGCATTACGCAACTGGCTGGGGCACTGGTCCTTAACGGATGTTTGGCGAGCGCACAACCCTGACTCACGGATATATTCCTTCTACTCACCTGTCCATAACCTGCATGTGCGGCTGGACCGCATACTGGCCTCAACTGCGCTGCTCCCCCTAATCCAAGACACAGGGTATCTGGGCCGCACACACTCAGACCATGACCCACAGACCATGCTGCTTAGTTGGGAACCGAGAACTCCACCGATCGCACCCTGGGAGCTGCAAACAGCAGTGCTGGAGGATCAGACCTTCCGCAGCTCCCTGGAAACGGCATTGCTTGATTACTTTGAACACAATGCCGGCTCTACGTGCTCCCCTTCGACCGAATGGGAGGCCTTTAAGGTCACGACTAGGGACACTGCCTGGGCTTCACATGGAGCATTTGTAAGCACCAAGACACCTCTCTAGCCGCTATTAAGCGGAAGCTCCTTCGCTGGGAATCTTTACCGGTCACCCACCCTGAAGCCAAAACACAATTGGATACTATGCAAGGGGACCAGTTAGAACTCCTAGATAAGCTGCGTTGTCACAACTACTTAGTTCACTCAGCACGCACCCACGCAACGTCAGATAAGGCAGGTAAACTACTCGTATACCTAATTAGACAGGAGCACCCACACCGTCCAATACATTCTATAAGAGACGAGCTAGGACAAATGAGATATACACAACTGGACATTAATGCAACCATAACTAGACATTACTCTACACTTTACGCGTCCAGCGCACATGGGGACTCCCAACAAATAGGCGCTTTTCTGGACTGAATTGCCTACTCTGCCTCTTGACCAGCACTTCGTATTGGATTGCCCCTTATCAGTGGATGAAGTTCGGGAAGCACTTTCGTCACTGGCATCGGGGAAAACACCGGGCCCAGACGGACTCCCTACAGAGTTTTTTTTAAGGCATATGCGGAAGTCTTCATGCCACGCCTACATGCACTCTTCACCTCAGCAGTAGACAGCTCTGCCCTGCCACCTTCATTATGCATGGCTAACGTAGTCTCCTTATTGAAACCAGGCAAGATCCCACAGCCCTGGGGTCTAATAGACCCCTAGCGATCTTAAACACAGACAATAAAATACTGGCGAAGATTGTAGCTACTTCAGAGTGGCAGAATACGCCCCCCTGAACTGGCCCCGCTCAGGCTGCCTGGTGCTTGACCTCGAGAGAGTCTTCGACTCTCTTGTATGGGACTATCTCTTTGCAGTCTTGCCTAGGTTCGGCATAGGGTCCTTCTTTATTAGCATGGTCAGGATGCTGTATAAACACCCGAAGGTTCGTGTTAAAACTGGGCCCTATATCTCGGACTCCATATGTGTGGGTCGTGGGACCCGACAGGGCTGTCCGTTATCCCCCCTCCTTTTCTCCCTAGCAGTAGAGCCTCTGGTGGCATATATCCGCTCACGTGTGGACATGGGTATTCCCCTGGGAGATGGTACACACACAATCTCTTTGTATGCTGACGACATTTTGCTGTACGCAAGAGACCTCCACTCCATCCCTCCCTCCTTAGATTCAGCACTTTCATTATTTGCCACTGTATCAGGGCTAAGTGTCAATGTAGCAAAGTCCATTCTCTTTCCTTTCTCCTCAACCACCCTAGACCCGGGGTATTCACTGGGTGGGGTCCTAGTGCCATGGTGTATTGACACCTTCCGTTACTAAGGTGTCCGCATATACCAGAACAAAGCCAACTTATTCGAGGGCAATATCACCAGAGCCACCTCCGCTATTCAATCGCAGATGGCCTTCTGGGACACTCTCGCATTGTCTGTCTCTAGTAGAGTGGCTCTCACGAAGATGGTGGTCCTTCCTCGCCATCTTTACTATTTCACCACCCTACCTCTCTACAACCCCTCTTCCTTTTTCTGTAAATTGGAAAAAATAATCAGAGATTTTATCTGGAGGGCGTCTATGCATAGGGTTTCCATTAAGAAGCTTTATCTAGGGGGGGGCGTGGTCTCGCCAGCGGCAAGATGGCTGCGTGCTGAGCGATCTCTGCCGGCTGGGCTGAATAATCCTCCATGATCCGGCCCCAGAGAGAGGCATCCTGCTGCCATACTGCTTCCCCACGTTTAGCAATTAGCTGGGACGCCGTGGGAGCCGCGGGGAAACGATACCCTGGGCGTGCATGGCGTGTGGAGCCCTCCGCCCGCCTTCCTCCTCTCGTGGTACCTGTGGGCCTGCTCCGACCCGACCCGACTGCCGCTGCGGTCCACCTGCTGCGCTCTGAGAGGCGACTGCCTGCTGCTGGTTCTGGGCTGAATCGGCTCCCCCGGGGGGCGCCCCGTGTTCCAGGCGGTGGTTCCTGCATCGACGGCTGGGGCCCGGGCTGCCTGCTGGCCCGTGCCTGTGGCTGAGCCGGGGACGCCGCAGGGCCTGTGCCTGCCGGCGGCCGTGCTTCCCAGTTGGGACATTCTGACGACCTGCACGCATTCGGAGGGGCCGGAGGACTTGCTGGCTGCCGGGGCTGCGCCGGAACATTCAGTAACCCCCTTCAAGTAAGATTGCGCGCTGCGGGGAGGTCTTGGCTGCCTGACGCCCTTCATCCCCACCCCGCGACAGCGCGGGCTGGGAGCCCACTCAATTTCCACCTCTGGCGGCCCTCCTTTCCTGCCTGCGCCTGGCTCCCCCACTGGTCCATCTCGCGCCTGACTGGGCCCACAGGCGAGCGGACGTCCGCGCAGCAGCGGCCCCGCCTGAACTCGATCATCTCCGCCAAGTAAGACTCAGCTGCACCCTGGGTCCTGACCATTTGGCTCATCCGCCTTCCTCCCGGTTCTGGGGCTGTGGGGGCCTGGGGACCTGCGGCAGCCCCGGCCTCGATGCCCAGCCTCTCCTGACGTCTCCTCAGCTCCCCCCTAGCTGCTGCTGGCCTACGGCCTGCTACTTGCTACTGTCTCCGCATGCCGGGCGGGGGGGCCTTACGTCGGAGGTCGCCTACCCTGCCCCGGGTTTCCCGCACGCGGCACCACACTAGCGACGGGACCACCCAGTGCGCTCCATCACCTCGCTGCCCTTCGGCCTCACTGGCTGCGACTGCTGTCGTCCTGGGCCTGTGCGTTCCCACTCACCTGGCTGCCACTGAACGCATATGACTCTGCCTGCGGCCTGGCCTGGACTTCCTTGTGCGCTCTTCGCACCTCACCGGGCCCCGGAGGGTCCCTCCCAAGAGCAGTGCTTTTTTGATCTCCCTGCTGCTCCGCCTGGCTGGATCAAGCTTCATTCCTACGACTCTGCCCTGCAGCTGCGGCGGGGCCTCCTGCGCTTCCCCCTGCCTCCGCTTCCCCCTTGCTGGGAGCCATCATGGGGAAAACGGATACTAGGCAACCTAAAATCACCTCCTCGGGGTGCGGTGCGGGCAAGGGCGCTGAGCCCCTCCTCGAGGCCAATGAACACTCTACTCAGACCGACGCCCCTGAGGAGCAGGAGGACAGTCTCAGAACTATCCTGCTGGAAGTCCAATCCAGTTTGAAGTCCAAAGACGCCAAAATCGATCACCTCACGTCTCGCCTCGACCAGGTGAAACAGAGAGTGGACTCCCACGACGTGCGGCTGGTCCAGCCGGAGGCGAGGGTCTCGGACGCGGAGGATGCGGGGGTGTCCAGTGCGCAGAAGCTTCTAAAAATGGACAAGATTCTCGAGCTCATACGTGCCAAGAATGAGGACTTAGAGGCACGCTCTCGTAGGAATAACATCCGCGTCGTTGGCCTGCCTGAGTCCACCGCCACTGGGAAAATGGAGGTCTATCTTGAGTCCCTTCTTCATGAGCTCTTTGGCCCGGTCCCGTCTACCCACTTCATTGTCAAACGGGCGCACAGATCGCTTGGCCCCCGGACCCCTCCTGGGGTCCCGGCGCGGCCTATCATCGCCCGCCTGCTGAACTATCGGGACCGGGATTCCGTCCTCCGTAGGGCCAGGGAGCTGGGAGAGATCAATTATCAGGGAAGCACACTCATTCTACCCGGACTTCACTCAGTCCGTCCAGGCGGCCCGCAGGGATTTTCTCCCCGCCAAGCGGATCCTGCAGCAGCTCCACATCACGTACGTGATGCTTTACCCCGCCAAGCTTCGTATTGACTTTGGTGAGAAGCCCAAACTCTTCACGGATCCGAAAGCCACCCTCACCTTCGTGAAGCAACTGCAGAAATCCTCTCCACGCAGCCGCCGCTCCGATTTTGAAGACCACCATGCCAGTGATAATGACTGAAACCCTCATGTTTGGCTTTGCATCTCCGCTTTGCATGTCTAATGTTGGCTTTTCTTAAATTGTACTGTTTGCTGCAATTCATCTTCTCTCTTCTCTGTGTGTGGGTACTGGCTGTCTCTCTGTCCCTTTGGCGGCGGGCGGTCATGCGCTGTCCTTGGTATGGTCGGGGTCCCTAAACAACCGAAATACCAGGCCCATCGTCTGGTGATCTGGTATGCTTTTATTTTATTTATTTATGCCTAATATTCATTCTCTCCAACTTTCATATGATCCAGCACATCCCCCCACCATATCAAACATGCAACAAACTGAATCCATCCCCACTGATCCCTTCAGGGAACCTACGCCAAACACCAGAACTTTCAATCAATCAATCAAAGAATTTGTAGAGCGCACTACTTACCCGCGAGGGTCTCAAGGCGCTGGGGAGAGGGAAGGGGGGGGGATGCTGCTACTGGTCGAACAGCCAGGTCTTGAGTAGCCTCCTGAAGGTCAGCAGGTCTTGGGTCTTTCGTAGGCTTAGTGGAAGGGTGTTCCAGGTCTTGGCAGCGAGGTGTGAGAAGGATCTGCCGCCGGTGGTTGTTCTTCGAATGCGGGGGACGGTGGCGAGGGAGAGGTCGGCGGAGCGGAGCTGGCGGTTGGGGATGTAGAAGAAGAGCCGTCTGTTGAGGTAGGCTGGGCCAGTTTTGTGGAGTGCCTTGTGTGCGTGGGTGAGGAGTTTGAAGGTGATCCTCCTGTCGACGGGGAGCCAGTGCAGGTTCCTCAAGTGGGGGGTGATGTGGCTGTGGCGTGGTATGTCGAGGATCAGTCGTGCAGAGGCGTTTTGTATGCGTTGCAGTCGCTTGATGAGCTTGGCCGGGGCTCCCGCGTAGAGGGCGTTCCCATAGTCCAGTCCAACTTTAAATGAGAACAACCTCACGAGAGTCACCACTACTCTACCGGCACCAACGGACACCAACATAAGACTCAAATGCATGCTCCTAAACTGTAGATCGGCTGTTAAACACGCTGCGGACATTGCTGACCTCATCCTTGCCCAGGATCTTGACAGAAACCTGGCTAAATGACTCAGCTGCCCCCATCCTGGACTTTTTAATGCCTCCCAACTATGATATCATTAGGTTGGACAGATCCAGTGGTCAAGGTGGAGGCATTGCATGTTTACATCGTAGCAATCTAACAGTGAAAGTACTGCAGGCCGACCTCCTGCCGTCCTGTGAATACCTTTGCACTGAAGTGACTGGTGGCAACAATCACTCATGCAAACGTTTTACCACCCCCCTCGCGACAACCTTCCCTTCACAGAACAGATCATGGACATTATCTTGCCCAATGCAGATTACCATGGCACACAGATCTTCCTGGGAGATTTCAACCTCCACTGGAACGATGTAAATGATGTGGTGGTCAATAGCCTTAAATCCTTCCTACTTGACCTCAACCTTATCCAAATCTGTGACAGCCCTACTCATATCAAATGAGCTACTTTAGATCTAGTCATTGGTAAGCCCAACTCCATCCTCCTGGATTCGATCCTCCCATGTGATTGGACAGACCACTATTGCATCACCTTCCTCATCCTTGAATCGGTAAGAGCAAGTAAAGCACAGCCTAAGAACCCAAAACAGTTGAAAAGATGTCTACGGAACATCAATTTGCAAGATCGGACTGCGTTCTGTGATAACATCCTGCCCCCCGCACCGAACATGTCGGATGTCCACGACCTTATGGCCCACTCAATGTACTAGACTCGGTTGCACCACTACAGCTTAAAAGAATGTCCTCTAAACTCTCCACACCATGGTCTTAATTCCGAAAGAAGAAATTTAAGACTTGCAGAAAGGCTGTGGCGGTCCTATCCCTCGAGCTTCTCTACCACTTGAGATCCCTGAGAAGCATATATAATAAACGCATCAGATGCTCGAAGGCCACCTTTTTCAGAACTCAACTAGACCAAGCGAAAAACCGTCCAAAAAAACAGTTCGAACTCATCAAGTCCCAAGCTAATAGTCATCCTAACTCCTCGTCACTGGGTCAAGGGACATTGCTGAATTGTGAAGAATTCGCAGATTTCTTCACAGATAAGACTGTTAAGATTGAAACTGAATTACGCTCTGCCCATGACCACCTGTCGATCAGTCCACTAATCTCCCTCCGTCCACCAGGCTCGGATATCACTGACCCTGCGCAGCCCTACCTCCCCAAAAACAATGCATCCTGGAGTCTGTTCCAAACCGTGAATGAATGCACCATACGCAAAATGCTGTCGACTTTGAAACCTTCCAATCACTACAACGACCCTCTGCCATCGAACCTTTTCCTGGAAGTTAGATCCTCCTTACTAACATTGTGGACTACGATCGTCATTGCATCACTTCGGCAAGGTGCTATTCCGGATTGCCTAAAATCGGGTCAAGTTACCCCGATTCTAAAGAAACCAACTAACTTTCGCCCAATCTCCAACATCCCCACATTGGCAAAGCTCCTCGAGAAATGTGTGCTCGCCCAACTCTGTAACCACATCGACCATTTCCAACTCATGGACCAATGCCAATCTGGTTTCCGCCCGGGCCATAGCACAGAGTCGACGCTAACGCACATTGTCGATTATGCGCTAAGAATGTTGGACCATAATGAAGCGTGCCCACTGATCCTTCTTGACCTTTCATCAGCATTCAATACTGTCAAACACGATAACCTAATTGACCTCCTGGAACACAGGATGGGGCTGTCTGGGCCTGTACTTAACTGGTTCTCTTCGTTCCTCCTGAACAGATCCCAAAGCTTCAAGGTGAACCAATCCCTGTCCCACCCTGCACTGGTTACGTTAGGGGTTCCCCAAGGTTCAGCACTATCTCCCACGCTCTTTAACTTGTTCATGGAGCCTCTAACAGAAATTCTGAAATCATCCAGCATTCACCATCACATGTATGCGGACGATACTCAACTATACATGAAGATCGCCTCCCCCGAGGACATTCAGTCCCTCAACTCAGTCCTGCTGGAAACACAAAGCTGGCTGACACGTAACCACCTGAAATTAAATGCTCTAAAAACGGAATTCCTCCTAATCTCACCTCACAAACAATCTCCGGTCATGGAGCAATGGCTGAATCAGCTTACGGCGCTTAACTGCAAACCTCACCTCGTGGACTCGGCATCCTCGCTGGGTATTATACTAGACAAAAGTCTGAACATGCAAAAGCACATCAGTTCCCTCACCAAAGGAGCGAACTTCCAACTCAGCATCCTAAGGAAGCTCAAACCCTTTCTCCCTGCTCATGACCTAAAGGTGGCAGTGCATGCATTAGTGATCGCAAAACTGGACTTTGGCATCGCAACGCTTTGCGGCTTGCCCAGAGCGAAAACGGCTCCTCTTAGGGTGGCCCTTAATTCTGCTGCTAGGCTCTTAACTAGCACTAAAAAAATACAACTAACATCTCTCCGGACTTGCTGGCCCTGAATTGGCTTCCATATGAAGCTCTGATACAGTTAAAAATTACATGCATGGCACACAAAGCCATCCATTTCAAGACCCCGCTGTACCTTGCTGTTAGAAATGGGATCTCTAGTTGGCAAGGGCTTGCACCTTTGTCCAAGTAGGGACCCTTCTTCCTAGTCAGGGTAAGGGTGTTACACTCGTGAAGTAACCCCTGCTCACCCTCGTGGTAGCTTGGCACGAGCAGTCAGGCTTAATTCAGAGGCAGTGTGTAAAGCATTTGCACATAACCAACAGTAATACAGTGTAAGCACTACAAACGGACACCACACCAGTTTAGAAAAATAACCAATTTTTATATACTCAAGACAAGACCAATTACGACAAAAATCCACAATACTATACTTTAAAAACGAATACTTGATAAGGTAACTTCTTCTTTGCAGGAATAGTTCAAAAACAAAGTTCGTACGAGTCGGTAGCTCCGTCCGAGCCTACCGCGATGCTGAAAACCACAGAGTCTAACAGTTCCAGCCGACCGCGTTGATACGGGCCAGCAGAGTCGTGAACAGACTCGGTCACAGTACCTTTCTCGTTGTGGCTGGTACGGAGTGTACGAGCCGGTCGGCGTTCGTCACGGTTGCGGTGCAAGACGGAGCGATGCAAGGTGCGGTGTCCCTCGATGCGGTGCAGGCAGCGGCTCGATGAGCGTCGTGCAGACGGAGTCGGTGAGTCCAAGGCGTGCGATGCAGGGTGAGACGATGCTCGATGCGGTGCTGACAGGTTGCGATGCAGGCGACCAAGCCGGAGTGCGGGAGCTGGCGTCGGACAGCGGTGCGAGTCGGAGCGGTGCGTCGCAGACGTGCGAGCGGTGCCCCAAATGCGGTGCGGTCACGACTCTTGAGCCAGTTGCAGCGGCCGCGTCGGTCGGGTCCGGCTGGTTCAGTGAAGCGATGCGATGCGAACTGCGGTGCCCACAGGTCACGGTGCAAGCAGCGGCTCGATGTGGACGGCGTCGGACGTCGCCTACGGTGAGACCAGGGTTGCGATGCGAAGCGGGGCGATGCGGTCTGCGGTGCAAACAGGTCACCGGCCAGGGATGGATGCGGTTGACGGAGTCGGTTGCGGTTCCCTTTCTCTGTGGCAACTGAAACAGCGTTCCAGAAGTGGTACCCAGAGGCTTGTGAAGTCTTTGCAGTCCCTGAGACTTCTTAACAGGAGGCCAGCTCGGTTCCAGGCCCTTGGAGATACTCAGCACAAGTTTGTAGAAAGTTCAGTCTAGTCCTTTCACTGCCCAAGACAGAAGCAGCAACTGCAGGCCAACCCAACAAAGCAACAACACAGCAAAGGGGCAGTACTCCTCCTGGCAGCTCTTCCAGCTCTTCGTCTTGGCAGGTTCCTTGATTCCAGCGAGATCTAAATTCATGGGGTCAGGGCCCCAATATTTATATCCCAAATTCCTTTGTTCTCTGAAGGCAGAGATGCCTTTGCCTAGTCCAAACCAGATCTGGAGCACTTTGTTGACAAGTCTCCGTCCCTTCTTTCAGTGAGTAGGCCAGGGACATCAGACACACCACAGGAGTTGGAGCCAGCATTGTGGAGGGAAGGCACTGTCCTATTCAGGGCCCAGGTGCAACCCCTCCCACCCATCTACATGTAGATCTTGCTATTCAGCCCTGTGCTGACTCACCCTGTCTCCTGGCATCCCCCAGCCCCTGTCACTCACACTCCAGACAAGGAACACACAACCTCGCAGAGGCAGGCTTGGATGGTTAGACAAGAAAATACCCACTTTCTAAAAGTGGTATTTTCAAACACAGAATGTTAAAACCAACTTTACTAAAAGATGCATTTTATCATTCTGAGTCCAGGCATACTAAACTCTAATTTCTACCATGTTCCCGGGGTCAGTTAGGATTATAAGCTGTAATAATCAAAACTGCCCGTTCTGGCCTAGGGGGAACAGGTAGCCTTGCAATAGTGAAAAACGAACTAGGCTGTAATTCACTATCAGGACATGCCACACATACCAGGGCATGTCCTACCTTTCGCATACAACGGACCCTGCCCACAGGGGTACCTTGGGCCTACCTTAGGGGTGACTAACATGTAGCAAAGGGAAGGTTTAGGGACTTGCAAGTGTGTGCACTTGCCAAGTCGACATGGCAGCCCCAGGCTGCGCACAGGCTCTGCAATGGCAGGCCCGAGTTACACTTTACGGGCTGTTTGCGTGGGTGGCACAATCCAGTGCTGCAGCCCACCAACAGCATTTGGTCTATAGGCCCTGGCACTCGCAGTGCACTTTACAAGGGACTGACACATAAACCAAATAGGCCAATCATGGAAACACCAATCCATAACACATTTTATACAGGAGCACTTGCGCTTTCCCACTGGACAGCAGTGAGGAAAGTGCGCAGAATCATTACACCAGCAAAAACAGAGTCAAAACCGGGAGGTCAGAAAGCAAAAAGTCAGGGGAAACACGCCAAAAGATGCCAAGTCTAACACTTGCTCAGAAACCGGAGCTCTCATGTGGTTCAAGAGCCTCCAGAAGCGCCAGCACCCTATTACTCAAACCACAAAAATTCAAGAAAAAAAAGACTTATAATCGAGCCTTCTCAGGTATGGCTCCGAGGATCTGGAACTCCCTTCCCCCCGAAGTCAGGGTGAACCCTTCCACTGTCTTCTTCAAAAGCGAAGTCAAAGGGCTCATGATGAAGAAATTTCTGCCTCAATCTGGCTTCCCCATTTGATTCTGGGGCCATAGCTGTTGATTTGTGGCCCGGCTGCTTGGCTCACGAGAATGTCGGACATTTTAAGACTGTGTACTTTTCGCTTTGTTGATTCTGTTTGTTTGCCTGTACCAGTCTTGCTGCATAATCTGTAAAGCGCTCGGATACCATCGGTGGTCATGTTCGCGATATATAAAACTTAATAAATAAATAAATAAATGGGAGCAATTCCCCTCTCTCAATTCCCCTCTCTCAGAACTATACCAGCTCGGCCACCTTGCCTATTAGGCACAGGGTCAATGGCTGAGCCCACGCACCCAGCTGGGATGATTCCCAATTTTGAATCCCATTTTCCCAGTTTGGGTTCACTGGGTGGAGGGGGGGAGGGGGGGTATTGATGCTCAACCTAATCGGGGGGTTGGAGTGGGTGGAGGGTGGGTTCTGTCTTTGTTCCCGAGGCTTCAAATCTTTCGCCTCCCTAGCGAGGCTTGTTCTGTTTGTTGTTTTGTGTTAATCATGGCATGCTGTTACAGCGCGCACTCCGCATTGCGCTGCATATTAATGCTCCTGATTTCGTCACTTGCCTCACTGACTGTTTGCACTTTACGACTTACTCTTCCCACACTGATACATGGCTGATACTACATTTTGGACCTGGAACATCCGGGGTCTGAACGACCACTGAAAGGCACGTCTCATGCATGCGCACCTGGTCAGACACCAGGTGGACGTCTGCTTCCTCCAGGAGACACACCTCCTACCAGCTACATCATCTAGGTTATTATCTCGTCACTGGGGGGAAACATACACGTCCTTCTATTCAAACTACTCGCGCGGTGTCTCCATCCTTTTCAGGAGGGGCCTTCCCTGGCACACCACTCATGCTCTTATTAACCTGGAGGGTCGATATGTGATCACTGCTGGCACACTATATAATCAACGGCTGATATTAGCTGCTCTGTATGGTCCCAACTCAGATGACCCTGACTTCCTCATGCACATCTGGCAACTCATCCTCTCTAGGCCCTTCTCCCATAATATGGGGAGGCGACTTCAATGTAGCACCCTCGCAGGAGCTGGACCGCTCTTGTGGTCGTATCCAACACCCACAGGCCACCTCTGCCCTCCATTCCATTATGGCTGATAACTCCCTCATAGATGTCTGGCGGCATGCACACCCCGGCGAACGCGAGGGAACATGTGTCTCGGGATCGCGGGGCTCTTGGTCCCGCCTAGACCTCTGGATCGCCACTCGGGATGTAACCTCTTGGGCTACCACCGTGGACCATATGGCCCGCACCCTGTACGATCACGCTCCTGTGCGTTTACGACTCCTCACCCCGCGCCGTATGTTCGTTCCGTATGGCGTTTGCCTCCCAATGCCCTTAGCGATGCGGCTTTTCGCGAAGATATTCGCGGTGCCATTATCGCCTATTGGTTTGGTCGAGTTGCCCTCGACCCTTTGGGAAGCCTTTTAGGCCGTGATTAGGGGGGGGAGTGCATCGCCAAACAAGCCGAGGTGTTGAAGTCTATCAGAGGATCCCTTGAGCGTCTGGAGAAAGACATAAAGGCCCTAGACCTTGAGCACTCTCGCGACCCCTGCCCTGCCACGCTTGCGCTGATCAGGACAAAGCTCACTGAATTCTATGAGGAGGCTGATAGAGAGGTCTCGTTTCTCGGTAGAGAAGCCCGCGCCCAGCGATACGGTGAGGGCGACCTCCCTGGCAAAACTATTGCTAATCTCCTTCGTAAACCGCATGCCTCTTCTTATATTACGGCACTGCATGATGATGCCGCACGTAGGACTACCTTGCCTTCGGAGATCCTAACTAGGATTTCCGACTTCTACTCCCAACTTTACACTGCGGGCGCAGTTCCCTCCCGCGAGATCATGGATCACTACTTTGACTCCATTGAACTGCTGTGGCTTGGTAACAGCCACCGGGAGTACCCACGAGGAAATTTCTAAAGTTATTGCGGGACTTCCGTGTGACAAGGCCCCTGGTTCTGACGGGCTCACTCCTGCATTCTACAAGCAATATGCGCCCCTTCTCGTCCCACACTTAGCAGAAATGTATAACGACTCTCTTGAGCAGGGTATACTTCCCCCCCTTCTCTACGTGAAGCTCTACTCACCCTTCTATTGAAACCGGACAAGCCCCCGGAGCACTGAGATTCGTATCGTCCGTTATCACTGATCAATATTGACAATAAAATCTACGCTAAACTCCTGGCCACCAGTCTTCTTCCGCTCAGGCCGCTGATTGCTCGTCCTGACCAGTCAGGCTTCATCCCGGGGCGCGCCACCTCGCCCAACTTGCGCACCATCTTCTCGGTTCTCCATCAGATTAACCTTACACTCCCGGCAGTGGCCGCCTTATTAGATGCTACGAAGGCCTTCGATACGCTAGAATGGCCCTTCCTCTTCTACCTTCTCCCTCAATTAGGATTCAGCCCAGATTTTGTGCGCAAGATTCAATTGCTGTATAACCTCCCCACGACGCGCATTAGGGTAAATGGGCAGGTCACTGATCCCATCACCATCTTGCGGGGTACCAGGCAGGGCTGTCCCCTCTCCCCTATGCTCTTGGCCATCGCTATGGAACCCTTGGCGGCGCGACTACGTCAACATCACACGTACCGGGGTATAGGTTTCTCGGCCCGAGCCCTTGTCCTTATATGCGGACGATAGAACGATGTATGTCCGTGAGTCGCGTGAGAATCTGCACCCATGACCAGGGAGGTTATCCGTTTGGCGGCCTCTCTGGGGTCCAGGTAAACTGGAGTAAATCTGTCCTCTTTCCGCTCACAGATGCGACCGTACCCTACACCCCGGACTATCCATACATCTGGGCGTCTGGTCCCACCAGGTATCTGGGCGTCTGGCTGAGTAGGGATGTGGACGAGCTGTGGAGGTCCAACTTTGGCAGGGCAATGGATTGGCTGGAGTCTAAGATACAAGCATGGCAGAGACTCCCCCTATCACTGGCGGGGCGCATTGCTATTGCCAAAATGGTGGTGCTCCCCGAATTCCTTGATCTCTTTTTGAACATTCCCATCCCTCTCACATCACGCTTTTTTCAAACACTTCGCTCTCACATCATCACATTGCTCTGGGCAGGGCGCCAACCTAGAATCGCCTATGACATTCTTACTCTCCCCCAGGCGCGGGGTGGTTTGGGGGCTCCCGATTTCAAGCTTTATGCACTGTGCGCCCAGGCTAGTTTTCTCCACTTCAGGATCCACCCTACGCCTTTCCAGCCGCATGTGGCAGTCGAGGCGGACTTGGCCTCCCCATGGCCGCTGCAGACTGCTCTTTTTTTGCTACATAAAATACTGCGCGGCGAGATTGACACGGTCGAATGCCTGCGCTGGGCCTGGGATGGGTTACGTAAGCACACTGTCGCCGGGGCGTTTTATGCGCCATCCATGCCACTTACAAAACATCCATCATTTCCCCCATTGCAGACTGCGGGTATGTCCCGCTGTGCTGCCGATCTTGGCATTTGCACTATGGCAGACATTTACCCCGACAATAACTTCTTCGCTCTCCAAGACAACGCTGCACCGCTCGATAAGCTACTATATTACCAGATTAGAGCAACCTGCAGAAGCGACAATCCCACGTTTCCACTCGCTCCCCAGCCCAGCGCTGCGCTTGAGCTTATTTATTCCTCAAGCTCTTCGCGGAAATTGGTCACTAGACTCTGTCCATACGCTTGCTGCTTCCCCCACCACCACGGACCGTGCCCGCAGCGCATGGGGTGCGGACTTAGAGCTGGACCTCTCCCCTGACACCTGGCTATACTGCTGCAACCAGATAAAACGTCTCTACCCAAACTATCACTTGCGGCTTATTCACTTTAAGTTTTTGCATGGACTTTACCGCACCCTGACATCACTACATAAGATGGGCCTGTTGGACAGCGACAGATGTGCGAGGTGTTTGCCGCCTGGTGCGGACTTCGCGCACCTGGCTTGGTTGTGTCCCAGAGTTTCCTCATTCTGGTTGGAGGTGTGTGCCGCCATTAGTGAAATTACGTCTGAGTGCATTGCCCCTGATCCCCTGGTGTGCCTCCTGGGCTACGTTAAGCACGTCTCGGACGCTAATCGCAAGCTAACTGCAATGCTCCTGATACTTGCCAAGCGGTGGGTGGCCATCCACTGGGGCCACCAACCAGCGCCCAGGGCTAAATGCTGGCTGGACGATGCATCCCACTGTCAGACGCTCCTGGGATTTGATGCCTAGGACTAGTAGACCTCCAGACATATGGGGCCCTCTTGTTGCTCATCTCCGACTTGCCACCCCTGCAGCCCCCATCATTGTCACCCCAACCCCTGACGCTCAGGTGACTGACGTTGACCCTACTGACACAACTCTCCCCTCAGACGCGACCTCATGTGTCTCCTCTAACGAGTAAGAATTGCAAGACCTGCACGAATGTGCCATGCTATGTTTGTTTTCAACTATCAACTGCCACGTACTGCTGAATTTGATTGTAAGTGCAACCTGTACTATGCTAACTGCTGGAGTGATTACCTGTAATGTGCCTTGAATTCCTTCTTCAATAAAGGTTTTGAAAAAAAAAAAAAAAAAAAGAAGCTTTATCTACCTACAGGACAAGGCGGGCTCGCGGTGCCTAACCTCGAGCACTATTACCTAGCCCCTCAGTTACAATGGATAGCCAGATGGCTAGCTTCTCGACACTTGTCAGACACAGCCACTCTATAATCTCATGTACCACACCACATTCTGCTTTACATGTTCCATCCATGTGCGAAACCCAGGAATACAAACTCTTTGCTACTTTCACTAGCATACATATGTTACCACAGAAGCCTTTTCATCACTGGTGGCACCACACCATACGCCCCTGCTATCCCCCTACTGGGAACACCAAGGGGATGTTCACCTACCACGGGAGCAGAGCTGCGCAGTCGGGACACGGCAGGTATCCACGACACAGGAGACCTCTTTTGTGATGGTACCCTTATCCCATACGCAGAGCTCATTTCAGAGGAGGGCCTACATCCGGGAAATTTCTTATTACACCGCGCGCTCATAGTCACACTCATCCAGGTGGGGCAACCTAACCGCAGAACCTCCCACGCACCATATGATTCAGTACTTACACATAATGGGGGAAGGGAGCCACCTGATCCGTTGGTCCCCTTAAAACAACATTGGGAGGACGATCTGGGGCGTGCCCTCTCGGACAAGGAATGGACAGCCGTGTTGGATGGTCCAAAGCGCGTCCCTCGTGATCAGCGCTTTCATCAGATTCAGTTCTTTATCCTACACCGGGCATACCTCACCCCAGCCCAGATTAATGCACAAGTTACTTACCTTCGGTAACGATATATCTGTAAGAAACATTAGTTAGTTGTAGATTCCTTACCTTAGAATTACCCCCAGGCGTCAGACTGGATCCGGAAAGTTTTCGTTAGCAGTACCTCTGCGCGTCGGAAGGTGGCGTCGGTCGGCTCCGCGTCCGTCGTCGGTGTCATGGTCGCCGGGATGACGTCGCGGCAGCTACTTAGACGCCACCCTCGCGCGCTGACGTCAGTTCTGTACACGACTTTCCGCGCCAGAAACGCAGAGCCATGCAAGACACTGACCACTGGTGCACAAAACTAGGGCCCTGAAGGGATGTCCTTAACCCTAGAAATCAGTTTGCAGAACGGGGAGGATGGGTGGGGAGGTAAGGAATCTACAACTAACTAATGTTTCTTACAGATATATCGTTACCGAAGGTAAGTAACTTGTGCATCTGAAAGAAACACGTTAGTTATAGATTCCTTACCTTAGAATAGATACCCCAGCAATACCAACCCCGGTGGTGGGTCTGCGAACCAAGATCACACCAGAAAGTCCTGGAGAACAGAACGGCCAAAGAAGCCATCTCTCCGGACTTGGCTGTCCAGGCAGCAGTGCTTGGTGAACGTGTGCAGCGATGCCCACGTAGCTGCCTGACAGATGTCGCTTAGAGGAACTCCCATTCCCAAAGCAGTGGTGGCTGCCGTCGCCCTGGTGGAATGGGCGCGCAACCAATCAATCAATCAATCAATCAATCACTGGAGGCTCCTTTTTAGCCAAAGAGTAACAGGCCTTGATACACAAGACGACCCACCTGGAGATGGTCCGCTTGTGTACAGCCCGACCTTTCTTGGCGCCCACGTAGCCAACAAAGAGTTGGTCATCCACCCGGAACTGTTTTGTGCGGTCTAGGTAAGAAGAGAGCGCACGTTTTGGGTCCAGACGGTGGAGCCTCTCTTCCTCTCTCGAAGGATGCGGTGGCGGAAAGAAGGTGGGCAAAGTGATGGTTTTGTAGTGTAGATCCTATTTCCCTAATAGGCTCTGCGCATTGGAATAATATAACCTATAGGTTTGACATAGAACTAAGGTCGGTATGTCCCTATCGATTATATTAAACTTAATTACCTGTGCCAGCTAGCTCAGAGGCCACTAGAAACTCCTTGAGAACAAGAAGGGAGTAGTTTCTGGCAACCGAAAAACATGACAACTTTGTTTCCCTTTAGAAGCGGAACATGTCTCAGAATCGTGGAAACAATAGATAACAGTTTCACTCATTCAATCGTGCATGCTTAGTCTCTGCAGAGTTACACAGAAAGGAAAGACGGGCGTTTCAATAAAAAGGTTTTATTGAACAGTCTTGTTTCACGTGTAAGAGATCTGTGCTGTTACAATCACAAGACAGTATGCAAGATAAATAATGTACAGCGTAAGCAGTAGAAATAAATAATACTGCGCTAGCATTATCTATTAGCATATATTCACGTACATAAATAACATGAGCTAAGAATGCGAGTACTCATACGATGCGTCTCTATGCTAGTTCTACCCCAGTGTACCTAACCTAGTCTAGGTGTAGGGAAGAGTAGAAGTAGGTGGAGTATTCTCTAGTATGGTAGACTAAGAGTATGTTAAGTCTAGTATGCCAAGAGTCCCTCTAGGATCTAGTCAGCTCCAAACCTTGAGAATGAGAGCGGTGGGAATCTCCTGCCGGATCTTGGAACTCTAACACCCCGCGAAGGGAGTCAGAACACTGGAAGCTGGATTCGTCTGCTTGCAGGAATGACAGCGTCTTCTCAGTGCGTCAGGCCGGGATACGGGCTCCTCTGAAGTCGAGGTCTCCTCTAACTTGCTTGGGCAAGGGAAGGTATATTTATACCTGGTAGGTGTCGAGGAATGTTAAAATTGACGTGAAGTCGGACAGAGGAAGACGTCAGGAATGAACCCTTAAGGTATAACGGTTCATACATAATAGATGAGTTCTTGGAGAAATCAATAGTCCTGTGCTAGGGGAAACTCCCAAGGCTTAAGGGTCTGGTTTCTAAGAACTCGTTGTGACGTTAGGGTGGACGGATGTCGGTGACCATGCCTGTATAGAGTGCACGGTTAATGCCTAAATAAGGACAGGGATTTCTCATGCCTATATAAGGGCATGGCGAATTGTGCCTATATAAGGACATGATTCAGGAAAGCCTATATACGGACCCCTAAAGCGGAATACAACACCCACTCCATCTTCGATTGAACGATAATACTAAATGCTAAACATTTGAAATGCTAAACATAAAATTGAGTACCACATATTACTAAAAACATTTCTAAAAGCATTTTAAAAGAAGCTTAAAACTGTTGAAATGCCATAGGTACTGTACATTTAAAGCATTGGTTTCATTCTAAGCATATAACGGAAGTGGAATGCAACGTGAATGAAACAGTACTATATACATATGGTGAAATGGTCGATAAGTTCTTACAATCAAAGCCATTGCATATCATGGAAATTAATGAAATTTTTAGACAAGTAAGGTGACAATGTGTCCCTGGAAGTATTCAAAGAAGTCCGTTTTATAAGACTAGTTCTACTGTAAGCAGATTGTTCATTTGCCATGTCATTTCATAAATTTAAAAAGAAAAAGTTCAATTCTGGGAAAAGTTCCAAGTTTGAAAAATATGAAGGCCAAATTTCATTGTTGCCCTGGTACACTGTGAGCCGAATCAAAGTCAGTGTATGGGTCTGGCGTAAACATTAGATCATCTATGTCCGTAGCCAAAATATCATCCACCGTAGTCGGTGACATTTGGAACACCTCGTTCAGAAGGTGAATTGCACAGAGATGTGAAGCATCGCCGTCAGCAGAGGATGCCGTAGCAATGTTCGCGTCCGTTGTTACCTGTGTGCCCGTTGATCCATCTCGTACCTCAGCAGCAGCCGGAAGCGTCAGTGAGATCTCAATGAATGCCGCCATCAGGATTGGAAGCCGCTGGGGACAACACACAGCATGGGCTGTTATCGGGTCCAGCAGAGTATCGATATCCGTTGGCATGACTGATGGGAGTGTTAGACAGGTGTCTAGCACGCATTCTTCACCGCAAAACAGGCAGCGTAGAACAGGTGAGATGCAATCTTGCCAGATTGGTCTGAATGACAGGAACCACGTTGTATTAAGTTCCCGTAGGCGAGGCATTCCCAAAAGCTGTACTATTCGCTCACGGCATTTCCGTTCAAGGAGGGCTCTCTCCACATCGCTCGGAGTGATGTTGGCGAAGAGGCTTGCCATAGCGTAGTAGGAGGAATAGAAACAGAATTCCTGCAACAAGTGCTAGAATTAACGGCACACCACCAAACACCGAATGTGCGAAGTTTGGGATGATTCCGAGGACAGCCTGGAAAGGTGCTAATAGTCCGGAACAGATGGTCTTAAATACATGTACAATTCCGCTTGTATCTGACATATTAAAGATACGTCCTATCATTTCTACGAAATGTATAGGGCAGTTTGTACGAATTAAAACTTGTATCTCAGCCGAAGTCCTTGCAGACCATAGGTTTCTTTGGCCGAGGTCAAAGGCACCAATTGTTGTATAAGCATGGCTTTCATTTTGCTTAAAGATTCAAATCGTATAAAAGAGACATTCAACGAAGGCCATAGAGGCGACTCCCTGACTGTCTATTGGGGCAAACAATACTTGCATACAGCAAGTGACCCTGGAGTTGACCGTTACCAGATATGGGATGCCTGGCAACATGCCACAGCAACTCTGATCATTCAACATGAGGTAACTCCCATTTGAAAGTTGTCCAAACGTTGGATTAATCACAGCAGCTGGTGTACCCTGCTGGTGGCAGGACAAGTTTGCCACAGAACCATTACAAGCCCCGTGTAAAGAAATGTCCTGACAAATCAGTGAACCGCTTAGTGCATTTTCACAGTGTGTACCGCTTAGAAACACTTCACGATCCCCACTCCAACATCTGTAATCGTAAGGTAAATTCCAGGATGTCTTAATGTATTCTTTACCCAACCTTTCATATTTGCCTGCTTGCATCTGTTTAAGGCAATACTGAAACTGAAAAGTAGTCACAGGTAGACTAATTTTGCCATGAATAAGCCATTCTGTAGCTGGTTTTTCTGCCACTGTGAATGGTAATTTTTCAAGTATTTCAATGCTCAGTACTGTATACTTTGCTCCCCTTTGTGCCAGTTCGATCTGTTTATCAGTTAGATTGTATTCTGCAAACAGAGCCGTTGTGTTGATAAAAAGCCAAGGCACATAGCCCGCACGCAAAGATTGCAGCGTCCAGCTTAATAACATAATAGAACGTAATTGAGACTGGCCTTGTTGTAACATGGCTAAATCTTGTTCCAGTATGTCGATAGCAGAGGATACAATACTGCCCAATGAATAAATTCTGGAGGACAAAGTTGTTAACCCATTGTCGACCACAGAGAGTTTTCTCTAAATTAATACGATCAAGTTCACGTATTCCTTCTGCGGCCTCCATCTGTGACACCTTCCATGCTTCATTATAAGCAGCATAGATGCCGGCATGTATGAAACGTTTTTGTCGCGGTTTTCTTGGTCCAAGCAAGAATTCCCTAAGGTCTGCGTCTTCTTGAAGTAAAGATAAGTGTTGTTTCACATCCTTAAGTGTAGATTTCTGCAGCCAATCAAGGCATAATTTTCCTACACTGTATGTTGTTACTACCCCCGGATGCGGTCTTTGGACGTATCGTGGGTCTGGCCTATGAATAGTAAACCCCTGTGTTTTATTCAGGAATCTATCTTGACAGTTGTTTGTGTCTGTGGGCCAGATCAACCATTTTCTCCAATCAGGATTTGTTCTGTTGAGTTGTAGTATGGTGTCAACTGTAACCGCTGCCTGTGTATTGTTATCACTTGCAGGTGTTGGTACAGAAGGATTTCATCTCTTTGATCTTGGCTAACCCAAGGCAAGACGTTTGTTGGACAGTGTCATTCAAAAACATTATTTGTTGAGGGACGATACAGGCTCTAAACAAAGCTTCTATCCCCTGCACTTGCCAATCTTTAGTACCCCAGACAGATTTTGTGTCTATTGTGTCTTTCCACAAGTCGAAACCCTGTCTAGACAGTTGGGCAATAAATGCTGCAGAGTAAATCTGTTTTGTATTTGTTAACATAATTTTCAGTCTTGTTTTGTTTACATTTTTATAGTAAAATGTTTCTGGATCAGATGTATTATATCCTGAAAAATATGGAAACTTTTTAGCAAATGTTTTTGAACTACCTTTTGGTGGTGTAGGACAATGCTCCCATTGGTTAAACGAACACATTTCTAGGTGTTGCAGATTTATGCCAAAAATGATGACCATAGTGGTTATAGCAATACAGCTGTTCATAGTCTGATGAACCCTCTAAATATTCATCATTAGAAAATGCAGCTGATTTTTCTAGGTCAAACATCATATTGTTCACAGTTTCAAAGTCCCAATCATCAGAAAAGGTACTGGATGAAACAAAATCACTTAGTGAAATCTTAAATAAATGTGGAATGTTCAAATGTTCCGTCGGGCCAAAGATATCAAAATCAGTTTTGTCCCACACTATACCATCCTGTATAGGAATGGCTGTGATGTTCACTGCAGACAAGTCTCTTGTTTCACGATGGGATGATTTGTGAGGTTTCAAAAGTAAGTTCACTTCTTTTCTTTCAATGTCCAAATGGATGTATCTCCCATTTATAAGCACGCTCATAGTCATAACCAAAGCTAGTCAAAGCAGGAAGAAAAATATTCCAGAAATAACCCAAAGTTCAGTCCATGGTGAAACTAGATAAGTCTTTTTCAAAAAATGTAAAAAGTCTTGTACTTGCTGTTTAAAAGTTTTTGATGCTGGCGACGTTTCGGGCTCACTTGGATCCTCAGAAAACGTATTAAAGTTAATGAAGTAGCCAGAAGCAGTTCTGTCAATTGTTGGAATTGCATCAGGATTTGTTGAAATCGATTGAACCAGTTGATCATTTGCTACGTTGGTGTAAACAGGTGTATTTGGACGAACTGTTACTTGTGTTTCAAGAGGGATGAGTTCCATAGCATTGTTGCTCAGTCCTTCATCTGTTACTGCTGAATTCTCGATGGTTATCAGTCTTTCAGTCTGAACCTCTTGGATAGTAGCAAGAGGAGTGTGTCTGCTACTAGGTCGGAGTCCACGAGGCCTACTATTTAGTATTGGCCACATACTGTGGTTTGAGGAGGTCGATGGACACAAATCTTTTCTCCTTTTTTCCCAGCAAGGGGCGGCAGAAGTACTGTTCTTGTTCCGTGTATGGCTAGGACAGGTACTGGTCGTCTGTAAGAAGGTCCAAATTCCTTCTTGTCCGCAATTTTCTCTCGGACTAGATCCCCAACTTTTGGAATCCAGACAGGCCTTGCTGGGACTGCCGGTTTTTCCCCAGTGGTGGTTGGCTGCAGGAATACGTTGCTTTGTTTCGTTCTTAATTCATTTAAGTCCTGTAAAACAGCCAAACGATCTTTGATATCAAAGGGTTTATTTTCCACCACTGTGCCGCTGCATTCCAGATCAGGCACCCACATTCTTGTCCCAAATAGGACCTCATATGGAGTGACCCCCCCTAGAGAACTTCTTGGCAAGTTGTTTAATGAGCGTTGGACCCCATAAAGATGTTTGACCCACCCATCACCCGAACCTAATACCCTAGCTGTTATAGACCGCTTTATGTCCCGGTTTTTCCTTTACACAACAGAATTTCCCTCAGGATGAAACGGAGAGGAGTACTGCAATGCAACGCCCAGACTGGCCACGGCGTCTTTGTAAGCCCGAGAGCTAAACGCAGGGCCCTGGTCAGAATGTAGCGTGTCTATTGCGTGGTAAATAGACATATCGAAAATCAAATATAGAATGGACAGAATATCGAATTCAAAATATAGAATGGACATAAT
Organism: Calotriton arnoldi; assembly: GCA_963921515.1. NCBI lineage: Eukaryota > Metazoa > Chordata > Amphibia > Caudata > Salamandridae > Calotriton > Calotriton arnoldi. Next base: position 2,684,836 of record CAWUFW010000128.1, on the reverse strand, counting down.
ATCGAATGGACATAATATAGTGGTTAATAATATCGAAATGAAGGTAAGTAATATCGATTGTCAAAATATAAAAGTACAAAATATGAGCATTAAAAAATATCGAATTTTTATTAATATCGAATTTTTGTAATTGTTTTGTATGTTAGTATACGAGTTAAAAATGTATATTATTTTTGTAATGTATGTTTAATATTTTTTAAAGTTACAAAATTTATGTAAAATAATTTTTGCGTAATTTAATCCCGTAGCGGGTTGTGGGTTTATAGGGGAATAGGGTGGGAAGTAATTTAATTGTAATTAAGAAAATATTTATTTATTGGTATTGATAATTAATTTATTGTTAATTATTAATTGGTAATTAATTTTTAATAATTGATTAATTGATAATTATGTTAATTGTATTAATTTATTAGTCAGAGCGGGTTGTGGGTTTATAGGGGAATAGGGTGGGAAGTAATTTAATTGTAATTAAGTAATTATTGAAATTCTTTGTGTATTGATTAATTTGTTAATTAATTATTAATTGGTAATTTTTTTATTACTTATTACATTTTTGGTATTGAAAATTAATTGGTTGTTGATTAATTATTAATTGGTAATTGATGTAATTAATAATATTTATTGGTATTTATAATTAATTATTAAATATTTTGTAATTGGTAATTAATATTAATTAATTTTTTATTGGTATTGATAATTTATTCTTATTTAAATATTAAATCATTACTTTCCCTACTGTTGCACTCACTGGAGTGGGAATAGTAATTTTACCCCTACGCATTCCAACGCTTTCCCTACTGTTGCACTCACTGGAGTGGGAATAGTAATTTTTACCCCTACGCTATCCAACGCTTTCCCTACTGTTGCACTCACTGGAGTGGGAATAGTAATTTTTACCCTCCCGCTATCCAACGCTTTCCCTACTGTTGCACTCACTGGAGTGGAAATAGAAATTTTTACCCTCCCGCTATCCAACGCTTTCCCTACTGTTGCACTCACTGGAGTGGGAATAGTAATTTTTACCCCTACGCTATCCAATGCTTTCCCTACTGTTGCACTCACTGGAGTGGGAATAGTAATTTTTACCCCTACGCTATCCAACGTTTTTCCCTACTGTTGCACTTTCTGGAGTGGGAATAGTAATTTTTACCCCTACGCTATCCAACGCTTTCCCTACTGTTGCACTCACTGGAGTGGGAATAGTAATTTTTACCCTCCCGCTATCCAACGCTTTCCCTACTGTTGCACTCACTGGAGTGGGAATAGTAAATTTTACTCTCCCGCTATCCTACGCTAAAAATATTGAATATTTTTTTATTAATATTAAGTTAATATATATATGTATTAAAAAATAAAAATGCATGTTTAATTTTTTTTTTAACTTACATTAATTATTTATTACATTTAAGGTTATTTAATTATTTTTAAGTATGTTCTAGTTAATTATATTTATTATTTCATTAATTTTACATTACTTTTAAGACATTTAAAAAATGCGATATTTTAACAAACTATTTGGTCCATTACGATGCGATCCGCCCGCTATTGTAATGACCCCCTATATTATTTACAACGATATTTTGGATTCAATATTTTTGTACTTACCTGTTTGTAGATAGGAATTCGATATTCTGGCATTCTAGATTTTGTCCACGATATTTTGGCAGGTCTATATTTTGGTATTCGATATTCTGTCAGTGATCCCTATTGCGTATGTGCCGATAAAGACTCGCAAATCTTTTATAACAGTTCGAGCGTCAGCCGAGCGCTGAGGCCATATCCATAGGAACCTTGATTCAGTATTCGTGGGATTGCATTTGTCCAGTGGGACGCCTGCGCATAGATAGTCTAATGCTGTCTAACAATGGTGTCTGTACTGGGCAGCCACATTCGTAGCATGGTGTCTGGTGGCTTTCTCGCTGTAATTTACAGTTTAAGCAGTTATTGATGAATATGTGTATTTCTGTATTCATTCCAGGCCACCAGTACATCTCTTTTAATGTCAATATTGTTTTAGAGATCCCTTGATGTGACAGACCCTCCCCCAAATGTGTTTCATAAATCAAGGCTGCTCTACGTTCCATGTTTGGAATTACTCTATCCCCCACTCCAGGGATTCGAGCAAAAGGAACGTTGTTCGCATCAATTACATAAGAGTACTTGAGTGGAAACTTTTTTTTTGGTAACGCTGCACTACTGCCCTTGCTTGAAGCATTGACAGCCAACATTATCTCACCGTCTATTTTCGTTTTTTGAACGAGTGATCGCAGCTACGGAAGCCGTCTGAACAGCCCCCTTTGCGGCTTCGTCAGCCAATGAATTCCCTGCAACGTGAACGCCATCACGTTGATGACTCAGTGTATGGATCACGTGAGCTTTTGGTAGTTCGTTTTTTAACTGAACTACTTGTTCCCAAAGCGTTTTATGCTTTATTGTGCCACCTTTTGCATCTTTGAACCCATTTTCAAGCCAAGTTTGTATATATTCATTATACGACTGCACACAGTAGAAAGAATCGCACACTATGAGTGTGGGGAATTCTCGATCTGTACTTTCAAGTGCCAGTTTGAATGCTTGTAGTTCAGCTCGCTGAGCTGTACAATCTCCTAGAGATTGAGTTTTTGTGACCATAGGTCTGAAGTTGCCATCGCGCATGCGACCTTTAACGATTGCACATGCTGCACTGTAAGCTTGCTTACTCCCTGTTGCGGGTTGTGCGGATCCATCAGTGTAAATTATAAATTCATACTGATCGAGAGGCAGAATCTCAGTAGGCAGAGGACAATCATGTTCATATTGCAGGAATGCTTGTGTTTTTTGATCGGGATCAAAAACATATTCAACATCTGTTGCAGCAAGAGAATTAACCCATTGTATCCATCTCAGATGTAATGCTTTAGCATTTGGAATGCTCGCTTTTGTTACCGCCTCAAAGGCCGGTACAGGGGTTACGACAATAATGCGTTTCCCCTGGGCTAGAGCTCTTTCTTTTGCTACTGCAGTTTGAACTGCTGTCAGTATTTTTTCTGTTGAAGTGAAGCGCATTTCTGCTTGTGTATACAAGTGTGATTTGTATGCAATTGGTACTTTTTCACCCTTGTTAAATGTTAAGTAGGTGAATCCGCATTGACCCGAAATTATTCGGATCACTAAGTTCCGTTGACTTACGAGTGTTTGTAAGTGATTTGTTGCTAACATGTTAGCCTGGAGTGAACGCAAGATCTCTGTGTGTTCCTGTGTCCAGTTTTTGATTGAAAAATCAGGTTTGATTAACGCGTAGAGAGGTTTAACCCTTTCTGCGTAATTTAGAATGCAAGTTCTTCCAAAATTGAGGAAACCCAGGATGGATTGTAAATTTTTCAGTGTTTTCGGAGGTTGGAGCAGCGCACACCTTTCTAAAAAGTTAGCTGCCAAGCTCTTGCCTTCACTTGAAAGCTCATATCCTAGAAACAGGACATTGAGATGGGCAATTCTGGACTTTTTAAAGTTGAATTTGTAGCCCTCAGAGGCGAAGCCCAATATAATGGTGCTCACCCTGTTCAAGTGTTTGTCCAGGTCATCGTCTGTCAGATAGATGTCATCGACATATGACAATGCTTCATTATCATAAATTTGTAGTAACTCCGTTACTCTCGCTGAGAATAACCCCGGGCTGTTCTTGAACCCTTGTGGGAGTCGACAAAATTGACGCTGGGTCCCCATTATTGAGAAAGCTGTTAAGTACCTGCTTTCAGGTGCTATGTTTTGACAAAAGAAACCATTTGAGATGTCTAATGTGGTTTTATATTTTTTACGCACAATGTTATTCATTAATGCTGTACTATGTGCATTTTGCACTGCAAATGTTTTAGAACAAGTATTTAAGTGTCTGTAATCCAAAACTAGACTATAGGTATTGTCTGGTTTGGAGACAGGAAACAAAGGATTGTTCATTGAGGAGGTGCATGTTTCAATCACCCCTTGGTATTCAAGTTGATCTAAGATCTCCTGACCTGTTTTTAGCTTCTTGCTTTATTGGGTACTGCCTTTGTGCAGTAGGTTCATTTTTAGATGTATTTTATGGTGAGGTGAATCCTCATCCCATCCTACATGATTTTTGTATAATGCTGGGGCCTGGGCAACTGCCCATTTCCTGGCATAAGTATATTTTAGATGAATTGGAATATGGTTAGAGAAGGCAGGCATAATAATGTCCTCGCCATGTGGGCACTCCCTGACAAATTGTGGTGGCCAGTCTTTTTTCTGCTAGAAGTATGTCATAGCCCCTTGAAAGTTTTTCCCAAAAATGTGCTTTCACCTGTCTAGGTATGTCTCCCTCCATCCGGAGTGTTATTTCATATAACTTTTGTGGAGTACTAACCCTGGTGTCTACAGTCTCAACTGTAATGTACTCATTCAGGTCCACTATCTCCAGAAGTTCCTTCAGGTTCTGGCGAGCTATTGGGACTTCTGCTGCACTGTCCAGCATTGTCTGAGCCCATTCTCCGTTCTTGAGTTGTGTTCTCAGTATCCTCGGCATGTCTAATCTTCAGACCTGCTACCTTCTTCTTTGAGAATTGAGGTTTTGATTTGTTTTTCGGAACGTGTTTGTCGTCTTTCGATTTGACGCGTTCTTCTCTATGTTCTGACCGTCCTCTTCTTTCCGATGTCTGTGACGAAATCTCAAAGGTACGAGAGGAACGTGTATCAGTATCTTGATACCCGTCAGGCTTTTTCAAATTATCCCTATTCCTGAGGTTATACCTCCTTTCAGAGGGCTCCTTTTGAGGAGACCTACCTCGGAATTGAGAACGTTTCTCGTTTGAATTTTGTTTATTAGTCTCCCACTTCTTTTTAGAAGATGTAGGAGTTTGTTTAATAGAGTCCTTCTCAGGACTTTCAGATAGTTTTGGCTTCACTGGTCTTCCACCCAAACTATCTCTGCCTAATTCTGCATAAGATTGTTCTATTATTCTGGGTAGCTAAGTTTGATGTTCTGTAACATCGAATTCCCTTAATCATTGGCGGATCGCCACTGCTGCTGCCTCCCCTTTAATATTAGATAATATTATTGTTGAGACCTGGTCGAAATTTTTCAGTAATTTCATACCTAAATTCAGAGCAGGCTCTGCCCCGTATTCGTTTTGAATTTGTTTCAGGACATCTGGTATTACTGCAATTGACGGAACACTATGTGTTTTAGTATAGATGGCAGCAAAGACTGAGCCCCAAGTGGTACAGTCTTCCAGTTGTGGTGTGATCCCCATCGGTAAACAGATGGTTAGAATTCTGTGTTTCTCATACGGGTTAGTATTTGGAAATACTGCTTCGATTTGAGTAATTTTTTGAGCTATCCAGAATGGAATTTGCTCACGTTTTGTGGGCATTTTTCCCATGACTGCGTATAGAGTCTGTGGTGTAATTTTTAGTGTATTCCCCTGTTGAGGAGTTTGATTTGGAAGTGTCAATGGTGGTTGGACTGTGAAAGTCCGCATGACATATTGGACTAATTGTCTGTAGATTTTTATTATCTCTGTAATTTGAGTAAGTAGTTCCTCATCTGACATTATATCGAGGTTAGGATGAGGAGTGTAGCCGGCTAGAATCGGCCATGTTGCTCCTGGTCTACCTAGTGGACCGAGCCTGGTAATGTTTTTGTGATGTTTTAGGGCGTCTTTAAACCAGAGCTGATGCTCCTGGTATGTTAGTGGAATTTCAATATCCTCGAAAGGAATATATTCCTCTGGTGGTTCATCTTCTTTGTAGAAGTGAAACAGTCTTACTGAATTTGATTCAGGAAATATGACCCATGAATAGAATACCTCTGTCTGAAAGGATTCGTGTGCCTCTATCACGAAAACTGCTCCACCGCCTCTTGGTGGTAGGCCATGTTTTATAAGTTTTAGAGTGATGGCTCTTCTTAAGTTTGGAGCGATGTCTATAACACCCTCCTCGGTTTCATTTAAACCTGTAAAGTTAAAAACTGCTATGGCTGGGTCAGCCGCAGCTCCACCGTTTCCGGTGTTATTGTCCCAGTTTATGGACATTTGTTTTTTGAAAAATGTAGAACAAGTTTCAAGGAAACAAAAGATAAGGTGCACAATATTTTGGAACACTGTATCCTTCAACGTTGAACAAACCAAACAACTAATATATAGGGTGCTTCCCTATTTAGTTATGGCGGATATTTAGCCCTACCCACTCCGGACGTCTTAAGGAGTATGCGAGAAGGGGTCTCTGAGAAAAGCACAAATGAGTTACTCAGTATCTAGCGTTAAATTACTGCCTTACCAAACCGTTGGGCGCCATGTAGTGTAGTTCCTATTTCCCGAATAGGCTCTGCGCATTGGAATAATATAACCTATAGGTTTGACATAGGACTAAGGTCGGTATGTCCCTATCGATTATATTAAACTTAATTACCTGTGCCAGCTAGCTCAGAGGCCACTAGAAACTCCTTGAGAACAAGAAGGGAGTAGTTTCTGGCAACCGAAAAACATGACAACTTTGTTTCCCTTTAGAAGTGGAACATGTCTCAGAATCGTGGAAACAATAGATAACAGTTTCACTCATTCAATCGTGCATGCTTAGTCTCTGCAGAGTTACACAGAAAGGAAAGACGGGCGTTTCAATAAAAGGTTTTATTGAACAGTCTTGTTTCTCGTGTAAGAGATATGTGCTGTTACAATCAAAAGACAGTATGCAAGATAAATAATGTACAGCGTAAGCAGTAGAAATAAATAATACTGCGCTAGCATGATCTTTTAGCATATATTCACGTACATAAATAACATGAGCTAAGAATGCGAGTACTCATACGATGCGTCTCTATGCTAGTTCTACCCCAGTGTACCTAACCTAGTCTAGGTGTAGGGAAGAGTAGAAGTAGGTGGAGTATTCTCTAGTATGGTAGACTAAGAGTATGTTAAGTCTAGTATGCCAAGAGTCCCTCTAGGATCTAGTCAGCTCCATACCTTGAGAATGAGAGCGGTGGGAATCTCCTGCCGGATCTTGGAACTCTAACACCCCGCGAAGGGAGTCAGAACACTGGAAGCTGGATTCGTCTGCTTGCAGGAATGACAGCGTCTTCTCAGTGAGTCAGGCCGGGATACGGGCTCCTCTGAAGTCGAGGTCTCCTCTAACTTGCTTGGGCAAGGGAAAGTATATTTATACCTGGTAGGTGTCGAGGAATGTTAGCATTGACGTGAAGTCGGACAGAGGAAGACGTCAGGAATGAACCCTTAAGGTATAACGGTTCATACATAATAGATGAGTTTTTGGAGAAATCAATAGTCCTGTGCTAGGGGAAACTCCAAGGCTTAAGGGTCTGGTTTCTAAGAACTCGTTGTGACGTTAGGGTGGACGGATATCGGTGACCATGCCTGTATTTGGAGTGCACGGTTAATGCCTAAATAAGGACAGGGATTTCTATGCCTATATAAGGGCATGGCGAATTGTGCCTATATAAGGACATGATTCAGGAAAGCCTATATACGGAATACAACAGTTTGGCCAATATGAAAAGATGTAACCACCTGTGGAAGAAAGGATGGACGAGTGCGTAGGACAACTTTATCCGGATGTATAGCCAGAAATGGAGGCTTAGAAGAAAGAGCCTGGAGCTCACTCACCCTTCTAGCAGAAGTGATGGCCACCAGGAAAGCAGTCTTAAGTGTCAAAAGACGAAGAAGACAGTTATGAAGTGGCTCAAAGGGAGCACACATTAAAAAGGTTAGAACCAGGTTCAAGTCCCACTGAGGCATAACGAAAGGAACAGGAGGAAAGAGATGAGTTATGCCTTTCAGGAAACGATTAACAGGGGACCTAAAAAGAGAAGGCTGATCAGGAAGCCTGAGAAAGGCAGAAATGGCCGAAAGATAGCCCTTGAGAGTGCCCAGAGCAGAGCCCTGCTGGGCCAAAGAAAGGAGGAACAAGAGAACCTCAGAAAGAGGGGCAGAAAGGGGATCCACAGCCTTTGCTGTGCACCATGCCACAAATTTGTTCCATCGGCAGGCGTATACCGTCTTAGTGGAGGGACGCCTGGCTGCCAAGATGACATCACAGACTTCGGGAGGCAGGTCAAATAACGTCAGCTGCCGCAGCTCAATCTCCACGCAAGGAGGTGGAGGCTGGACAGGTTCGGGTGGAGGACCGTCCCCTGTTGCTGCGACAAAAGATTCTCCCGAAGAGGCAGACGGATCGGAGGATCGATGGCCATACTGAGTAGCTCGGGACACCATACTCTTCGTGCCCAATCCGGAGCCACAAGAATGACTTGGGCCCGGTCGCGCCTGATCTTCTTCAGCACTCTGGGCAGAAGTGGTATAGGCGGAAAGGCGTAAAGAAGACCGCAACTCCACTCGCGACGAAAAGCGTTGCCTAGCGAGTGCCGCCTTGGAAATTCCAACGCGCAGAATTGCTGACATTGCGCGCTCTCTTCGGTGGCGAATAGATCTAACCAAGGCTCTCCCCACTGTTGAAAGAGACCTTGCGCCACCTCCGAGTGAAGACGCCATTCGTGATCCATCATGCACCTGCGGCTTAGTTCGCCCGCCTTGGCGTTCAGAGATCCTGCCAGGTGTTGAACCACCAGAGATATATGCCCTGATGTTCCAGCCATGTCCAGAGACGAAGAGCCTCCTGACATAGGGTCCACGACCCCACCCCGCCCTGTTTGTCGCAGTACCACATGGCGGTGGTGTTGTCCGTGAACACCTGCACTACTCTTCCCCGGATAGAGGGAAGGAATGCCTTGAGTGCAAGACGGATCGCCCGAAGCTCCAGAAGGTTGATGTGGAGCCCCGGCTCCGCGGGAGTCCAGAGGCCTCTGATCTCCGCCTCTCCCATGTGGCCACCCCATCCCAGAAAGGATGCATCTGTCACCACAGTGTGGTCTGGTTGGGGAAGGGAGAGGGATCCGCCGTTGACCCAATCCAGGTTCGTGAGTCACCACTGCAATTGTCGTGCAGTGCACTCCGAGATCTGGACGCAATCGGACAGGTTCCCCTGATGCTGCGCCCACTGGAACTTCAGGTCCCACTGCAGAGCCAGCATATGCCACCTGGCATGATCGACCAGCAGGATGCAGGAGGCCATGAGTCCCAACAGCCTCAAGGTCTTCCTGACCGAAACCCGGGATAGAGGCTGAAAGATCAGAATCATAGCCCGAATAATCCGGGCTCGCTGTTCGGGAGGATAAACCCGAAACTGCGTCGTGTCCAGAACCGCTCCGATGAAGAGGAGCTTCTGAGAGGGAATCAGGTGCGACTTCGGCGCATTGATGGAGAACCCCAGCGAATGCAGGAGGTCGGCCATAGTCTGGAGGTGGGAAACGACAGCCTGGGGCGAGCCCGCCTTCAACAGCCAGTCGTCGAGATAGGGGAAGACTGGAACCCCTGATCTGCGCAGATGAGCTGCAACCACCGGCATCACTTTCGTGAACACCCGAGGGGCGCTGGTAAGGCCAAAGGGGAGCACAGTGAACTGAAAATGCTCTTGGCCTACCGTGAACCGCAGGTAACGCCAGTGGGCCGGCAGGACGGGGATGTGAAAATAAGCGTCCTGCAGGTCCAACGCTACCATCCAGTCTCCAGGGTCGAGGGCAGACAAGACCTGAGCCAGGGTCAGCATCTTGAACTTCTCCTTCCGGAGGAAGCGGTTGACGTTCCTGAGATCCAAGATAGGATGCAGGACTTTGTCCTTCTTGGGTACCAGAAAGTAGTGGGAATAACAACCACAACCTACTTCTGGGACAGGAACGTGCTCGATGGCTCCCTTGGCCAAGAGAGCTGCAACTTCCTGTTGGAGAAGGGACAGGTGATCCTCCGATATGCGATGGTACTTGTGTGGCATGGAGGGAGGGGCAGCCTCGAAGGGGAGGGAGTAGCCCCTTCGGACTATTTGCAAAACCCACCTGTCTGACGTGATGGTGCACCAGTGGGGGAGGTGATGGCGAATCCTGCCGCCCACTGGTGTTTGGTGGCCCTGAAATGTCGGACTAGGAGGGCTGGGGCGGAGGTGGACTGGCCCGCCCGCTGGCCCCCAGAACCACGGCGTTGGTTCCCACGTCCCCGGCTGCGCTGGGATGAAAATGTCTGCGCAGGCCTGTGGCCCTGAAGGGAACGTGGTGGGGCACCCCTTCCGTGGCCACCAAAGGGGCGAAAGGCACGCTGGGTGGAAAGACCCAAGGACTTGGCCGTAGCCCGCGAGTCCTTGAAACGCGTCAATGCACTGTCCGCCTTGTCGCCGAACAGGTGACGGCCATCAAAAGGCATGTCCATCAGAGTGTTCTGGACATCCCCCGAAAAGCCAGTCGTCCTCAACCAGGCGTGGCGTCTGATCGCCACAGACGTGGAAATCGCTCTGCCCAGTGAGTCGGGAGTATCCAGCCCACACCGAATGGCGAACTTAGCTGCGTCTCTCCCTTCAGCAACAGCACAGGAGAGCACGGTCCGGGCCTCCTCCGGAGACTGAGGCAGCACTTGCGCCACCGAGTCCCACACAGAGTGGGGATAACGGCCCAAGAGGCATGCGGTGTTCACTGACCGCAGCCCTAAGCGGGAGGAAGAAAACAACTTCTTCCCAAGGTGATCCAGCTTCTTGGATTCCCTATCCGGGGGTGCGGTAGGGAAGGCGCTCTGGGACGTTGAGGCTTGGACCACCAAGCTCTCAGGGGAAGAGTGTTGGGAAAGGAACAAGGGGTCGCCCGGAGCCGGGCGGTGGCGTCGGGCAATAATCCTATCCACAGGAGCCCCTGTGGTGGGCTTGGACCAAGTGCCCAAAAGGATGTCCGAGAGGGCTTCATTAAAAAGGCAGCAGGGGCTCCGAAGAGCTCGCTGCCGGCTGAAGTACCTCTGTCAGGAGGTTAGTCCTGACTGCCACCGTAGGAAGCTCTAGGTTGAGAGCCTCGGCCGCCCTACGCAACACCACTGCGTAAGACGCTCCCTTCTCCGTAGCCACGGTAGGAGGAGACAGCATGCCAAGGTCTGGTGAGGTGTCCAAACCACTGGCATCCCCCAGGTCCTCTCTCCAGTCCTGTTCCAGCTGTTCCGTTAAAGGGTCACCTGACCCCTCCCAATCCTCCTCCTCCTCCTCGTCCCCTGGGTGCCAATCTGGCCTAAAAGGGACTCCAGGAGTGAACAGGGGCACAAAAATCCCGCCCGGCGCCGGATCCGGCGTCGGTCCAGCTCGTGTCTTTATCCGGAAGGAGGTCGGGCGCGGTAGTGGTGCCGTCGGAGGTGTAATAAGGTCAACCGGCGCCGATCCGGATCCAGGCCTGGATCCAAGGGGGGCCTGCGACGCCGGGGCCGGAGCCGCCGGCAATGAAGGTCCCGGACCCCCAGCCGAGTCCGCGGGGCCCGAAGGCGCGCCGGCGGGTTCGGGCCACCCAAAGATGGTATGCATCGCCTCGTAGAACGTACGAAGCTGGGCGGGAGTCGCCCCGGGTCCCGGAAAGGGAGGGAAACCCGGAGTCGACTCTTCGGGCTCCGCACGCTGAGCCTGCCGGAGGAGCACCACTTGCGGGCCTCGTCGGGTCGGCCGACCGACGAGGAGAAGTCGAAGAGCGACGATGCTTCTTCGACTTCTTTTTGTGCTTCGACTCATCATGAAATATAACTGTGTGGCGGACGGTTTAAACGAGATTCCCGAACTGCACCAAGTTTTACGCTGAGTCCCCTGTAAAACACTATAAACCCTTAATAATAATAAAAAAACTTTTTAGAAAAACAACAACTTCAGAGCCTTTGTATAAAAGCACCATGAAGGTTCGAGGGTAGACTTAGAAACATCTAACGTTCCAAATTGCAGTCTAACAACTACAATTGCCAGAGTCCCCCTTAAAGATGAATGCCTAATACTTCCTGTTGAACAGGATATTGGCCAAATTTCAAACTAACAATCACTCTTGTTTGAAATCACGAGCGGGAGGATCCTTTTGAACACCGTTTAGAACAACCCTGAAGTAAGTTAGCAGCTCCCCTTTCTCATGAAATAACTCGGGTTTGAGCCATGTCGCACAACGTTTTACTCGCGTGCGGTAACCTCAATGTGTTTTCTTTTCAGAAACACGGCGCGCGATGTTTAAACACGCCGCTCCAAAAGATTAATGAAAATGAGTCCACATATTGACAAGTAAGTGCATTTAGATTGCCGCTTTAGTTCTTTTAATTAATCTAGTGAGACGCAATAATAAACAACTGCCCACTTGCTTTTCTTTTTTCACAGTAAGCGTGAAAATTTATCCGGTGTTCAAAACTTTATCAATTCACTCCTCAATTCTGAGTGACAGTGAAAAAAACCAATCCGGTCATCCCAAGTAGATTTAACCGTGAGTTTCTGAGTTTCCCTTTTGACCAATGGGGGATACAAAGTAACATGATTCACACTATTGATACAGAATGTCCTGGTTGTTTCAGCTCCTGGAACCTAAAAGAACACTTGACACAGGCGTGATTTTACCTCCAATAAAACAAGCGAAATATACTTCAGGTACTTTAGAAGTGATGGGTAGTGGTATAATACCACAGCATAGAGTTAAGGTTGGACACACTTTTTGGTATTTATTTATTTTTAATTTCATTTATAGGTTACACCGTGCTCTTAGCCCTGATGAAAATCCCATGATTAAATCGTAGGGATTGGAAACGCGTCGGCAATTTCCAAATTGTTGCCACAGAGGGCATTTTGAAAAATTTGTACATCTGGAGAGGGCGTATGATGTCTAATGAGCCCCACAGAGCAGTACTCTCTTTTTTTCCCGTGTGGCTGTAGTTCCGTATAATTTTCTTAAAGATATTGCTTTGAGGAACTGCAATACAACAAATAATGCATATCAGTATATTTGCTGGTGTAATTTCCTGAAATCTGTAAATTGCACTTTATTTAATTTTGTATATGTTCACATTATTTGCACTTAAGTAGGTTTATGTTTTCTCATGTATTATGTATATGGAATGTATTTAACTCTGACATGCACTTAATGTTTTTATAAAATGTATATGTAAAGAAATATGAAGATATGTGATTAATACACAGAAAGCATATGAATCGATGGTCTTTGCTTTTTCTCGCTCTAATAAATAGCGACACATAATCTGACGGTCAGGTTCTCCTTTTTTCTATAACTTTCAAAATACGTCCATACCTGGCGTCTCCTGGACGAAAACCCCCCTTTGTTTCCCCGCAAAGCTTTCAGCATCAACAACCGGCAGTCGGAGCACGACTTGGAGTTGTGGTCGTGCTCCAGGCAGAAAAGGCACACGCGGTGCGGATCCATCACCGACATCAGTCGGCTACAGGAACCGCAGGCCTTGAATCCTGGCATCCCTCGTGCACCTTTCGGAGTCGGAGACTCGAAAAATTCGACGAAAAAAGTTGAGAAAAAGTAAGCCAAAAAATGACTGAGGTACCGCTCTTCCCGGATCTGCGCTGGCTGGCGCGGAAAAAGAAAGAACTGACGTCAGAGCGCGAGGGCGGCGTCCAAGTAGCTGCCGCGACGTCATCCCGGCGACCACGACGCCGACGAAGAACGCGGAGCCGACCGACGCCACTTTCCGACGCGCAGAGGTACTGCTAACGAAAACGTTCTGGATCCAGTCGGACGCCCGAGGGTAATTCTAAGGTAAGGAATCTATAACTAACGTCTTTCTTTCAGATAAGTATTTTCACTGCACTGACTCAGTCTGCCCCACGTGCCATTTACCCAATGCTGAACTACTGTACATGCTATGGCATTGCCCCGCCCTGGGGGAGTTCTGGGCTGACATAGCGACCACTCTGGCCCGTTGCACTGAATGTGACATCCCTTTTCACTGGGAGGTATATATTGTGCACCTCTTTAAGAGGGACAAGAAAAACAGGGTCACCTCCCAATTCCTAGACCTTGGCCTAGTTACAGCAAAACGATTAATCACTAAGTGATGGAAAACACTGGTGGCCCCACATGCAATGGCCTGGCGCCGCTCTTTCCTCAACAGGGCCAGGGAAGAGGGGGTGGCCCTGCAGAGGGAGGACCTGCTGGGACTTCGCAAATTTCCCCTAGCCAGTAGTTGGGGGACTATTGTGACTGATCTACAGAGACTAGATACAACCACTGGGGACTCCCAAGAGGGGATGGGAGACTAGGCAGTCCCAATGTTGCAACCTGAGCTCGCTTCCGTGGTGACACCGGTGGGGCAGAGTTCCACAATTTCTGATCAGCCAGTTATCGCATAGATATTTAGCACCTGCTACAAGCAGACAGACCTCCCATGTAGTACTCCACAGCAACAGGTCACGGGCGGTTATCCCTCCCCTCTATTGACTTGCTTTGTCCTCATTTTGTTGCACCCTACTCCCACTGTTCAAATATGCGACATAACACACACAGACCATAGACACGAAACATCACATAGCCATATCTAGCTTTTATTGTTACAGGCATGCGACCCCTTGATATAGGTTCCTTGATTTTCTCATGCATGCCACGCTAAACACACACTAGTACCACTGTACCAACATCTGAAGGTCTCTAATATGATTTATTGTGTACGATGTCACTAAACTAATGTTGTTCAATCTGAAATGTCAATAAAAAGATTTAAACAAAAATCAAAGGCATATGTTAGAATCAAAAGCATTGAAGGGCGGATTGTTATTTCTCTGTTAAAGCTTACATATCAGTATTTCGTTAAAAGAAATGTCAAATTACATATGTAGGGAATTATTTTAGTGTTTGTTACTGCCCATGACAAAACCTAGGGGGAGAAAATTGGTTATTAAAGGTGCACCCACATTTAAGACAATGGGCACAACTTTTCCACTACACATTTTCAAGAAGGGAATAAGGGGAAAGACCCCATTATCTGGATTAAAAACTCATAAGGGCACACGTGGCACTTAAAGCATCGTTCTCACTCTACTTCCCCCTGTCAGGCTCCCCTCCACTGTCTCCTATCTCTCTCCTCGCCCCTCCCTTCCTCTTAAATATTTCACTTTTGCTCTTCTCTCTCTTCCCCCCCTCCTTACCTTGGCCTACTCTTATCTAACCCCTGCCACATTCTCTCTCCATCTTTACTTCTTCCACTTCCCCTTTCTTTTTCTCACCCCCCTACCCAAGCCTAATTACCCATTACTGTGCATTTCTATTACCCCAACTGTTTTAATCAATTTGTTCTTCTAGTGTAACCGTTCTGAATGCTTTATTACTGAACTAATGTTTTACCTATGTTCCTTCTACAAACTCCTGTAAAGCGCTCTGATACCCCCGGGTCTAGCCAGCGCTATATAAAACCTTTAAATAAATAAATCATTCATGGTGCTTAGCCCACAATTTGGACACGTTATGAACAATCTTCAAGGGTTTCTTGTCTGGGTTTCATCTAAAATGCCTTTGCCAATTATTAAATTTTTTGTTTTCTCACCATTTATGGTCCTCTTACTGTGTTTCCTATCTAGTGAATGGCAATTAATTTAGCACTGCAGGCTAATCTGTGTTCTGTCCATAAGGCAGTTAGGCATACAATAAAGAACTGACCGGCCCAAACTAGCATGCAGAGGGAAATTAGCATGCAGAGGGAAGTAATCCACACCTGCTAAATTAGTCAGCAAATCAAACTAAAATAAAGGCATGAGCAGGAGAACAAGATGTTATGTGCATAATGTGTGATAGAAATAAGCATACCTGTTTCTCTAAACTCTTCTACTCGGCATGTCATTGTAAATTCTCTCTTGTGAGGTGGTCCGGACTCCTGGGCAAGTGAATATTCAGGTAGTCGCCATCCCTTTTTAACTGCCAATTCCTACAAATAAAAATAAAATATAAATGTATATAGACATTTATTATCAGTCGATAAAAGAGGACTTCATTTCTTATATTAAATATCTAGATACGAATACAAACTAAATAAGGTGGTATTGTCCATTTATATGTATAGGTTACTTACCTGTAACATTTGTTTTCTTTCATAAGTACCTCTAAATTCATAAACATTGTATCTACCCATCCATAGGTAGGATCTCCGAACCAGTTTTCAAATTAGACAAAATACTCTTTATGTATTAAAAAAATATTGTTTAGCTAAAAGCAACATTTTCTATTTATCTAATAATCAAAATCCATGCATGAATACATCTAACTGAAAATGACAAATTAAAAAAGCGCGTTTGAGGTAGATGGTCGTGCGTTGCTGATCAAATCTATTTCATGTCTTTAAAAGAGATACAAAATGACAGCAAACTGCTTTCATAGGCATGTATGCTCTAGATAAAAAATAAAATTGTCCCAGTAAACAATCTTTTAAAAAAGGAAAGTAAAACACACCCAACAATTTAATTGGATTTTCTAGCAGCCAGCAGAATCTTATAGGAAAGAGAGTGCAAAGTGACAGTCATTGATTCACAGTGAAGAAAAGCAATGTCATCCTAACTTGGTGGGCTCCAAGATGGAAAGAAACATACTACCACAATGTTATAAGCCTAATCCTTTGCACTGTGATAACTAAAGCCCAACACATCCAGCAAAGGATGCCAAGAGCCGACTAAATCCAGTAAACGTGTGAGCCGGAGCAAAATCTAAAACCAGAGAGGAATAGAGTCACGTACAGTGAGAGGATTTTCAGTGCTACAGGCAAAACTGGATTTCTCCTCTGGAGCACTTACTTAGAAGGCCCTTTTCTGCTCTTTAATTGTTAATTGTAATCTGCCATCTCATGGTGGTGGTACCTGAAGGCTACTGCTGCCTTGTCATGTCTTATGGAAGAGACAACCCTGTACTGAGTACGTAGCAATGGGCAGTAGAAACCAGTTTGATGGTTAGATAAAGGAACCAAATGACATCACATGCTGACCTGTGGCATTAAGGCAATCAAGAGAGGCCCCGAACCAAGTGTAGACACTACTCATACACCTGGAAAAAAATAAGATCACTCACAAACTGAAACTTCTTCACAATGTGGAGAGAAGTGCATATGGCAAAAAAACCTCTGGTTGGCCCAAAAATAGGAAAGCCATTTCCTCAACATACAATCGTAAGGTGCGTGGATCTGAAAACTTAAACCTCTGCATTTTCTATAATTGCGTAGTTACCACTGCTATAAACCCCAACTTTTTCAGTATAAAAACTGTTTAATTGGATATGGTCCGGTAAGTCACACACATTACAAAATAAATACTGTTTAAAAAAAGATCCAAAAAGGTGATATTTTTACACAATACAAAATATTTGAGAGCCAAACTTCTCAATGATCACTCCCACATCATTGGTTTGCTAGATCAAAAGATGAATTTTAAAAAAATTAATAAAAAGTGCAAAAAAGATTATAAGGTGGCAACCACTGACTTAAACTGCATTACCAAGTTCAATTCAACATAGATGCAAAACCAGTTGATATAAGAGACTGAGAACACTCCCTATTCCTCAGCTCCTATATCATTAAGCATCAAAATTAGAATGTTAATTTTATGTTGCAACAAGCTGCATTAGAATTCTTGATGTCTCTGAAAAAATGGAATACATCACTTCTCACACAGCTCTTTATAAAAACGACAAAAAAAGTGCAGTATTGATTCTTACAAAACAAATGACAAAGCCAATAGCTCTGGTACAAGTCATTATAGATGTCCCTGTTGTGTCAGAAGCAACTGCTTGAAATTCTTTAAAAAAGGCTGCAGTCCTTCAAGCCTTTACTAGATGTTCCTCTTGAGGCAGAAGAAATGACTTACAAAAGTCTTTCCTAAAGTTGCAGTATCTTAAGTAATCCATACCTGATATAGCTGCTAACTTGGCTAATACTCCCGCTAACTTTACACTATTGGGAGATTTTAATCTTCAATTTGACAACCCCTCTCAGCTGCCCGCAGCAGAGATAATAAATGACTTTGAAGGCTACCAGTTTCTTCAAAAAGTTGTTTCTCCAACACACATGAAAGGACACCTATTAGATCCCATTTTTAGGTCTCGGCCTGCACCAGCGCTTGCGCTGGTCTGGCCGAGAGTTTTAGTAAGTGGGTTTTGGAAGTGCAAACACTGGCTTTCGGCTGGCGACCAACTTGCGTTCACGATGGGCGTGCACGCGCGCAGCTGCCATCTGGGTTTCCTATCTCTTCCTCATTTCCTCGTCATGGCTCATTAACTCTCTGGACTCTGATGTTTCAATCGCAGCAGCAGCTCACATTACCAACTGACGGCCCTGGACTACAGTCACATGAAAAACAACAGCGATTAGCATTGAAATGCAAGCTTTTTTTTGTCTAGTTAGAAATATTGCTTCGGTGGGTTGATTTCACCTTATATCGCCATTTGTTTTATATTGGGAGTCACAGCCTAATTACCAGTATTTTTGTCTCACTCTGTTTTTTTTTTTAATATTTATTCGCGCAAAGCACAAAGCAATATTTAAGGTTACTTTTTCCGCGTCACTTCTTCACTCTATTTAAACTCCACACCCCCACTCTTATTGTCTCTCTCCTTCTCTCTCTCTCCCCTCTCTAATTCTCTCTCTACTTAATTAACTCTCCCTCTCTATCTTTTTAGCCTTTCATTCTCTCTCACCCCTTTATCTGTTTCTCTTTCAAACTCCTTCATTCACTCTCTCTCCCCTTCTTTCTCTCTCTCTATCCCGCTTCACTCTTTATTCTATGTACACCCTTTCTCTCTCTTTCTCTCTCACCACCCTCTCTAATTGGGCATTATATCTTCACTCTATCTCTCACTCCGCGCCACCACAGCATCGCTCAGGGCCACCACAGCATCACTCAGCGCCACCACAGCATCACTCAGCGCCACCACAGCATCGCTCAGCGCCACCACAGCATCGCTCAGCGCCACCACAGCATCGCTCAGCGCCACCACAGCATCGCTCAGCGCCACAACAGCATCGCTCAGCACCACCACAGCATCGCTCAGCACCACCACAGCATCACTCAGGGCCACCACAGCATCACTCAGGGCCACCACAGCATCACTCAGGGCCACCACAGCATCACTCAGGGCCACCACAGCATCACTCAGGGCCACCACAGCATCCCTCAGGGCCACCACAGCATCACTCAGGGCCACCACAGCATCACTCAGGGCCACCACAGCATCACTCAGGGCCACCACAGCGTCACTCAGGGCCACCACAGCGTCACTCAGGGCCACAACAGCATCACTCAGGGCCACCACAGCATCACTCAGCGCCAAGACAATATCACTCAGCGCCAAGACAATATCACTCAGCACCACCACAGCATCACTCAGCGCCAAGACAATATCACTCAGCACCACCACAGCATCACTCAGCACCACAGCAGTATCACTCAGCAAGACCAGGTATCATTCAGCATCACCTCAGCATCGTCTCCGCAACAGTCACCACCACCACCACTACCACCTCAGCATCACTCAGCACCACCTCAGCCTGCTCTCGGAATCTGGCATCTGTTGATTCTCCCCTACCGTCTGGCCACTGCTAGTGTTATAATACAGGTACTAGTTCCCAACCTTCACCCTCCGATTGTTTATGCCCCCTCAAAAAAAAGCTTTAACAAACAACCATTGCAATAGGCAGAAACAAGTTGCCAGCATTGCAAGAACAAAAGAAAACTGAGGACATTTTTATTGTAAATACTTTTTTAATATGGTCGTTCAGTTTTACATAATGCCTTCTTGGTCATATATAAAGTAACAAAAATGCTTCTGACACTTTTTTATTATAACTTTTCAGCATGCTGCACAGCAGCCACACTTCTCTACAGCACAGCTTGAAGACATTGGCAAAGACAATAGCTCTGGCTAAACACTTATAAGGCCCCAAAGGCGAGACCTATTGGCTATGCCAATGCTTGTTTCTAATCTGGAGGACTTAGTAGGAGGGACACCCATTCCAATACCATGGTCTGACCATTTTCTCATTCCATTCACTTGGTCCCCCAATCTTGCCACGCCTCCTATTAAGCCGATAATTAAAAGGTCTCGTCCTTGGTCCAAACTGTCAATAGACCAATGGATTTCAGAACTAAAAAAAAACTAAGCCAGCTCCCGATCCAGACGCAATAACTACCAATGAAAATTTTAATAGGTGGATAGAAGGTTCCTTAGACCTAGTCCTCCCTATAAAATCTTCCCAGATGAAAACTGGAATCAATAGAAGGGCAGGTATTCTCCAAAGCTCCGGGCATTGAAGCAAACTTGAAGGAACCTGGAGGAAGGACTTTTCCCCTAAAAAGAAATTAGAATACAGGGAAGCCATCAAACTGTATAAGACAGAAATTAAATCTGCTCAATCGGCCAACTACGAAGAAAAAATTTGCTCGGCCGGGAACTCCCCACGCGAGATTTTTCGCATAGCAAAAACCCTGCTCAGAGTCCCCTCGCCCCCTGTGACCTCAGATATCCCAGGTTCACGCTGTGATAAATTAGCAGACTTTTTGCTCAATAAAATACAAGACATCTACACGTCTTTTCCATTGATGGATGGCCAAACATGGGATCCCAGTCCCCACAGTCTAGATTCCCTTCTGGAGGCAATTCCCCCGATGAATCTTGAGGTGCTTGAAGGCATCTCCTCAAAGGTAAAGAGTGGCTCGCCCAGAGACCCAGCACCTCTTCACATCCTGAAACAAGCAGCCACAACCATCTCCCCTATTATATTGGAACTGATCAATGACTCACTTGCCACCGGAGTGGTCCCCCCTCCTTGGAAGAAAGCGATGGTGAATGCACTCCTAAAAAAGCCTAACCTCGACCCTGACTCCCTGGGAAACTATCCCCCCATTTCACTTCTCCCAGGGATCAGTAAAATAGCTGAAAAATACGTTAATTCTGTGCGGTCTGCCTTCTTAGAGACCCACAACCTCCTCCATCCGTCACAGACTGGCTTCCGACCACTTCAAGGAACTGAAACGGCCCTACTATCGGTAGTTGAAGGGTCTAGGCAAATCCTGGACGCACTACTGTCAACATCCTTTTAGACCTCAGTGCCGCCTTCGACACGGTCAACCATCAAATCTTGGCCCACAGACTCACAAGATTGGGGGTGACCGGGGTCGAGTTGACTTGGCTGCAGTCCTTCATGGATGATAGATTCTTCCAGCTTTTCGAAGCTGATGCGACCTCAAAACAGATGCCTCTCCGCTGCGGAGTGCCTCAGGGATCATCCCTGAGTTTCACCCTATTTAACATTTACCCGAGTCCTTTAGCGGAGATCGTACTGCCTTTTGGGGACCACATAGTGACATATGCAGACGATACACAACTCGTGGTGGGACTCAACCAAGCAGACAAATTCCTCCCCCAGACTCTCTCCCTGCTTGAAAGAGGTAGCCAAATGGATGAAGGCCTCTTTCTTGAAACTGAATGGAGAAAAAACTGAGATGTTGATTTTGGGGAATCCGTCTCTATTTAATCCCAATCTAATGTGGCCAGCTGACCTGGGCCCTGTTCCTGTCCCCAAGACCCAAATAAAAAGCCTGGGTGTCTGGCTGGATCGAGACCTGACTTTCAAGGTCCAGGCACTTAATGTGGCGGCCTCATGCTATGGCATCTTAAAGATGCTCTGCAAAGTACTCCCACTCCTCCCCTTCCAGGCAAGGAAGATCATGGTTCAGGCACTCATTCTATCACGTCTGGACTATGGGAACGCCCTTTATCTTGGGGCCCCATGCTCTACCCTCACAAAACTTCAGACAGCCCAAAATTGGGCAGCCAGAATCCTTCTGGATATCCCGAAGTGCCAATCGGCAAAATCTGCCCTGAAATCTCTCCACTGGTTACCCATTAGGGAGAGAGTTCTTTTCAAGGCTATGTGCATAGTACATAAGTCCTTAGCCGGAAAGGGCCCTCCTATCAACCATTCTATTGTCCGGTCCTATTTTGCGAACAGACACCTCCGATCAGACGATCGACAACTTGCTGTAGTTCCTAGGATTCAGAAAGCTAGAAGTGGGGGACGTCTGTTCTCATACAATGCCGCTAAATGCTGGAACACCCTCCCTCTTCACCTGCGCAAGGAACCCAATCACCTTGCCTTTCGAAAGTCGTTGAAAACATGGCTCTTCCCTTAGTTTGGATGGTTTTTTGTTGCCTGCCGCTATCAGCACTGAGATGCCCTCGGGTAGCCATGCGCTCAATAAATGTATTTTTCATTTCATTTCATAAGTCATTATTAGTTGTCGCTTGAGTAAGAAGCAACAGCTTGTGGTCCTTAAGAAGGCTGCAATGCAACAAGACGTTACTATACGACCTACTTGAGTCAGATCCAAGTGCGTGAAGCCTTCACAAAGCTGTATCACCTCAAGTTGCTACTAGATGTCCCTTTCGAATTGGATCCACCTGCTTCACACGTCCTTCACAAAGCTGAGAGGTGTGGTTCAACAAAAAATGCACATATACATTCTTGTTACTCTAATGATTTGTGCATTTTTTTTAAGGATAAATAAATATGCCAAATTTGGCTTATGATTATTCAAAGTTGCAGTATTGGCTCAATGTCAGCATTAATATTGAACACTTGTGATGACAACCCAAAACCCATAGATAACAGCAGTTTCTGGAAAAATACAAGTGCCTTCAACCTTATTCCGATCAACCTGTTTTTCGACTGGCACTATACATGTGTGCCACTAAATTATAGCTGCTTACGGTAAAGTCAGCCTAGGACTCTGAATTGTACTGACTTACTGACCCACTGCCCTATGATGTTTGCTGTTTTGGAAAAAAGCATAACAAACCAATGTTAATGTAAGAGAGTTTGTAAAGCGTGCTTATACCCAAATAGGCGTCTTGGCGCTAGCGGCAAGAACCCCAAGCATTGTCAATAATCAAATAAAAAAGCTATCCAGTCTCTTAAGGAGTAGAGGCCCGTTGGTCTAAAGAAAATGCCAGGGTTTTAGATTCTTCCTAAATTTCAAAAGGTTTAATTGAGCTCATAGGTGTTTTGGCAGTAAATTCCACCATTTTGCTGCCATATAGTTAAAGCTTCTTCCACCCCAGTGGGCTTTTCTTATTCTGGGTACTTGTACTTTATTGGCAGTACTAGATCGTAAGGTACGGGGGGGACCAGTTAAACATTTTCTGCAAGAAAAATGGACCATCTTGATGTAGTCTCTTATGAACACAACAGAGCGGTTTGAATTGAACGCGCTCCCTAATTGGAAGCCAGTGAAGTTCCCTGATGGAATTGGAAACTGAGCAGAATTTTGGTTGATTCAGCAGAACTTTCGCTGCCGCGTTTTGCAGAGTGTTATTTGTTAAGAAGACGTGCTTGTCATCCTACGAATAGTGTGTTACAAAAATCAATTTCTGATATTACCAAGGCAATGTTTACTGCTTTTCTATACTCTAAAAATGATAAAATCTTTAAGATTTTAAGAAGCAGGAAGAGGTCACCGGATTTGAATGTTCTGGGAAGGTTAATCTATTGTCAATAATGACACCCAGATTTCTTGCCTTCTGAACTGGAATTGGTAGCAAACCAAAATTTAGATAGCCACCAGGGGGAGTTCCAAAAGGTATTGTTGTTGCCAAACATTAGCACCTCCGTTTTATCGGAGTTAAGCTTAAGAGAGTTCTGTTGCATCCACACCGCAATTTATTTATTTATTTGAAAAGTTTTATAAAGCACGAACAAGACCCGAAACGGGTATCAGAGCGCTGTACATCAGAACAGAGAGGGTACGGTTAGTCACTAAACAAGTAAACATTTGTACCGAAACCAACCGGTTTGGTCGGTTAGGTAAGTAGAGATGTTAAGTTTAAACAGAATAACTTTATGATCCGTCCAGATCAAAGGTAGCAGTTTATCAATTCTAATGTTTGACTGACTGGAGAAAATACCATCCTATCTAGGGCCAGCAGTGTGACTCGGCTATTGAACTAATTGTTTAAAGTCAAAACTGACAAGATTATCTAGTAGCAAGTCTGTATTTTTATCCTCAAAACATTGTAAGTGAAAAATTTTATCACCTAGAAAGGTAACGGTGGGATAGTCAGTACATGCTTCCATAAAGCCCAGTAAAGTTTGTAGAAATGCGATACACGAGTAATCCGTTAAAAATAAATGTATTTTGAATTTTTAGTGAGAAAAGTAAAGCCTCAGAATGTAGATGAATGAGGGGTTTATATGTGGTTTTTATGCCATTCTGATGAATGATGGCTAGGCCACCACCTCTCCTTTGGGGTCTAGCCAGTCTAATTAAGTTATATCCACTTGGTAGACAATTTATAAGATCTGTCAGATGATTCATCAGCCCATGTTTCTGTCAGAAAGGCAATATCAGTATTGGACACAATAGGTAAAGACATTCGATGAAAGATCATTTCATTTATATGTATGCATTTTTACAATTAATTTATTTTTCTTGAGGCTGGCAAGACTTTACAAATTTGAAGTTCCTCAAGTGGATACGAGATGTCCTACTCAAGTTAGATACAATAACATGAAGCCTTTCACAAAGCTGCAATACTTTAGGTGGTGGCCTTCTCGAATCATATCATACTTGTTGAACTCTTCACAAAGCTGCATCTCCTCGAGTCAAATTACCACTAGATGTCACGCTCGAGTCAGCTGTAACTGCTTTAAATGACCAACACAAAGCTGAGGGGTTGTTTCAGTAAATATATATCAACAGAAACACTTTAGCTGATCGAATGCTTGAATGATTTATATTTGTTTTCTATAGGATAAATACATATGTCAATGCTGCTTTATGATGATGTGGTAATATTGAAACATTCAAAATGTCTTAGTTACTATGGGAAACTTGTGATCACACCCTAGCACACATACATAGTAGCAGTCACTAGTGCATTCAAGTGCCTTCAACCTTATTCTTAGCAAACTGGCTTTAGGGTGGAACTTTACATATGTGCCAATAATTGCAGTTGCTTAGATTAAAGTCCAGAGATCTGTGCTATATGCTGTGGTAGGGAAAATTAAAATGCATGCAATGTCAGTTGAGTAAACCAATAACGATATTTTATATCACATACATGTATGTAGTTCCAATCTTTCACATATGCTAATTAAATGATTTATGCTCGTTTTCTACTGCATAAATAAATATGCCAAAGCTGATTTATGATGATGAGTCAATATTGCAGATGTCAATGCATTCCTTGAAGTGAAGACAGCTTTCTACAGATGGGTACTAGAAGTCAGTGGTAAATGCAAGTGCATTCACATTTCTAACCTTGGGGGACTATAATTTTTTAGGCAAAATGCAGTGGCTCAAAGTGAAGCCATCCAAAGGCTCAAGTGGGCTGATCCGTTGTGGGAGAATGCATTATTTAAATGACATTTGTGCAGTCCATTGGAAGAAGAGGGTTGGCTAAAAGCCCTCTATATGCATGTATGAGTTGTTTGGGCCGCCTGATGTTGACAAGACAAGTAAGGCTGTCTTTAGGCCAGACCTACGTTTGAAGGAGGAATCTCATTCCCATACCCGTCAAAAAAAAAAAAAAGCCACTGGAATTTGCCCATGAGATTATTTCTCTGATCGCGCTCGTGCCTTCAGCAGCACTCTTCCTTCCCCTTCACCCATTCTGTTCATGGACCTCAATTCACCAAAATGCCTGGGGTAGCAGAAGTGATGTCACATGCCATGTCATGAGTGATGTAATATGGGAGGTCAGAATCAGTGCACTGCGTGGGTGTAAGTTATAGTTAGCTCAAGTATCTATAACTGCTAAATTTCAATGGTTTTGTACGAGTTACGTTTGAGCCTAACTATAATGTCCCTGTAATCTTTGTTTTTTTTCAGTGAATTTCTATTTTTTTTAATGTTATTTCCCAACTAGAACGTCCCTGTAACTTTTGTTTTTTTAACCCTTTCCATGCGTTGGTCGTCCCCCGGCCGTCCGACGTCACGGTGGGCGTGTGCGGAGGACGGCAGGGGGCTGTCCCAGACACGCCCACTCAAGGGAACGCCCAGCACCGCGGCGGAATCCGCGCCGCGGTTAAGAGAATTTTTACATTTTTTAAAATGTTATTTCCTAACTAACATTTGAGAGTGGGTGTGTGAGTAGTTGTATAGGTTGGGTGGGTTGGTGCGCAAGTGTCTGAATGGGTCTGTGAGCGTTTGTGTGAGTCTCAGAATGGGCCTGTGAGTGGGGCCGTTAGTGTCTGAGTGGGTCTGGTAGTGGGTGTGTGAGTTTCAGAGTGGGTCAATGTAAAGTGTTGCGTTGTGGTTTGAAAGAAGAGACAAACCAGTTGAAGATCCAGAAGAAGTTTATTCAGAATTACAGCTTATCCATGGGAGTGCGTCCATCCCCAACGAAGCATAGGCAGTTAATGTCTGTTCACAAACTGACATGCTTTGCTGAACATAGACACCACGAGCGATGCACATTTCAAATATAAATCATGTTTGGAATAGCGCATGCTGAGAACATAGAATAGTGAGTATGTCATACAATAATCTCATGCAGTAAAGAAAATCGAAGAGAGACTACAGTCATACAAGAAGGTAAGTAAATACATAATACAAACCCTTTACATCATCTCCCTCCCATAAGAAAATGAATAAAAAGGTATGTAAATCAAGACATATAAAAGTCCTTAAATCTAGCAGGTATGGAACAATTCCGATGTGTTCTGTGAGAACCTGAAAAAGAAGGTGTACTCTGAGGAGGCATGAAATGACCAGCTTGAGAATTTGATGAATCATGAGAAGGATGATCAGATGAGGCCCCCAATGGAAAATGAGAACAATCATATTTTCCTCTGTAAGGGTACAGATAGATGTAAGAATTTGAGAAGCCTGTTCAGGAGACAACTTGACCAGGACCCTCTTGTTCCACCACCATTTTTTGTCCAAAAAGAGCGAACCCTTGGAAGTTTTAAGAACCTGTACAGGTAAAGAAAACTTAGAGACACCTTTCTTGACTCTATTAGGATTTTTCACCAAAACCCAATCTCCAATTTGAAAGTCATGTAAAGTGTTAGAACATGTAGAGTCAAAGTGTTTCTTTTGAATTTTTTGTTGAGCTAAAACATTCTTTTGCATGTTATGCTCGTCTTGACAAGCCAGGCATGAATCATCATTTTTCCTCAAAACCTTAATCCAAGAAGGACAAAACTTTCCATTTGAATCCCTTTTTTAAAGAAGTCTGAAAGGTGAAATACCAGTGGTGGTATATGGGGTGGTGATGTATGACCAAATTTTCTTTTTGAGAAAAGGTTCCACAGGGAGATTACAAGCTAAGGCGGATTGTATTACTTCTTTAATTAACCTGTTCATTCTTTCGACAAGTCTATTAGAAGGAGAATACAATGCAACTTTAAGATGCTTTATGTCATGTGCAATTAAAAAATTTTGCATTACAGAAGAAGTGAAATGTGTAGCATTGTCAGTAACAATTTCTCTGGGAGCACCGTCAGATTGGAAAACTCTGCTTAAAAAATTAATCACTGACAGAGTATTAGGTGTATCACAAAATTCAAATTCAACCCACTTTGAATAATAGTCAATTAGTACAATGATGTAGCGTTTGTCATGAGGAAGTAGCTCGAACGGGCCAGCGAAGTCAAGAGCAAGCTTAAACCATGCTTCTTCAGGAACAGGAACACAATGGAGTGGGAGTTTAGAGGTTTTCCAGTGTTTATCAGAAAGTAAACAGGTTTTGAAGTTGTCAATCCATTGAGAAATATCTTGGTCTAATGTAGGCCACCAGAAGTATTCTTTTACTTTTCTTGAAGTGGCTCCTACACCCAAATGACCCTCATGAGCATTTTGAAAAATTCTGTAGCGAAGAGCAAAAGGAGGAACACATTGATCTCCCCGCATAAGGATATCATTAACAATGGAGAGATCATCAGAAACTTGAGCAAAAGATTTGAGTGAGGCAGGTAGGGAACGTTCTTTAGGCCACCCAGAAACAATCAGATTCTTGACAGCCTGAAGAACAGAATCATCCATAGATGCCTGAATCCAATCTGTGTCAGAAAATGTTGAGGAAGAAAATAAAGTGTCTTCAATGGACGCAACAACGCACTCAATGTCATCAAATTTGGGGTCAGGGTGACTATCTTCCAATGGTAACCTAGAAAGACAGTCAGCCCTAACATTGCGTCCCCCAGGAATATGTTTCATGACAAAATTATACTCCTGTAACCTTGAGAGAATGCGAACAAGACTGGCAGAGGCCTTGCCAGTACCATTTCCATTAAGCAAGTGTAGAAGGGGTTTATGATCACTGTAAAGATCAAACTGTGTGTCCCAAATAAAAGTTTTGAACTTTTCTACAGCCCAAGAGCATGCGAGCGCTTCTCTTTCTATTGTACTGTAATTAGATTCAGCCAGAGAATGTGCTCTAGAAGCAAAACCTATAGTGTGTTCCTTCACACCAATCCATTGACAAAGTACAGCACTTAAGCCAACCTGACTAGCATCAACTGAGATGGAACATTTATAGCCTGGTGTGAAGGAGGACAAAGCAGGAGCTTCAATGATTGCCTTTTTAACAAGATCAAAGGCATGACTGACCTCTTGAGACCATACAAACTTGGAGTTTTTCTTTAAAAGAACACGTAATGGTTGGACAATTTGTGCATATCCTGAAATAAATCTCGAGTAGTACTTAGTCATGCCTAAAAAAGACTTCAAAGAATCCTTGTCCTTGGGAATGGTAACTTTGGAGATGGCTTGGGTCAAAGAAAATTTGGGTTTTATACCGAAAGACGAAATAGAATGGCCTAAGTAATCTATTTCATTAGCAAAAAATGTGCATTTATCTCTACCCAAAGTAATGCCTGCTTCTTTAAACTTGGAGAGAACTTTTTTTAACGTAGCAATGTGTTCATTCTTGTCCTTTGAGTAAATAAGTACATCATCCTGATAGGCTTGTACAAAATTGATATCTTTTAACAAGTAGTCCATGAATTTCTGAAAGACGCTGGCCGGGACGGCCAAACCAAATGGCATTCTAAGATACTTGAATGCTCCAAAGGGAGTTATAAATCTAGTTAGATCAGTAGAACAGGGGGAGAGGGGAATCTGATGGTATGCAGATCGAAGGTCTAGCAATGTGAAAAATGTAGAACCATTAATACCAGTTACTAAATCTTGCATCTTGGGAAGGGATGGCAATCAACGATGATGTTTATTAAGTGAGCGAAGGTCAGCACACAAGCGGATTCTAGAATCCTTTTTTCTGACAATTACAATTGGACTAACCCATTCGGATGAATCAGTAGGTTCGATAATACCCTCGGAGACCATGGAATCAAGTAATTTCTTAAGGTCCTCTCTAACACTTAAAGGAATGGATCTTACTTTGTGTGCAACAGGTATTGCAGCGGGTTAGAGTTTAATGAGATGTTCGAAGTTAGTAATTCCTCCTATACAAGTATTGAAAACCTCAGGGAATTCTGAAATGATCTCTTAAACAATCGAATCAGAATTCTCCAAAGTCTTCGAAACTGATATTTCATTGATCTGTACAGGGTTATCTGAACCAGGAACAAGTTTCAGACCCATTTTAGCGAGGTCCTGCCAACCTACGATGTTTTTACCTTTAATAGCAACGTATATTTTTGTGTAAATGCATTTACCTAGACATGTTACATTTTCATAAAAGAAACCTAGCATATCTATATCACCATATGCCTTAGGAATTATATCTGTGCATTGCAAGGAAATAGAGAAAGACCAATGATTTTTAAAAATGGTATCTGAAATAATAGTGACAGGGGCACCGGAGTCTGCCATCATATCAAGACTGAGGTCACCAATTTTTACTTGACAAGTGGGGTCTTTGGCACGCTCACATAAGGAAAATTGAACATTGGAATCAACTGAGAGAATGATCTTTTGTGGTAAAGTATGAGGAGTCAAATCAACAGAGTTAATATTAAGAGTTTGTAAAGGTGTGTCAATTGAAGAAGTATTACAATCAGGATGATCTTGCGACATAACAGAACTAACTTGAATTACCTGTTTGCTTCTACAAACTGACTGAAAATGTCCAATTTTATGACAATTAAACACATTTTTTAACAAGAGCAGATAGGACTATTACCAAGATGCAATTTTGAACCACATCTGTAACACATGGTGTTAGTTTTCCTTTGAAATGGTTTAGAAAATGCGTTTTTAAAAGTAACAGCATTAATAGAGGAATCATTTTGAATCATATTAATGGGAGAAACTAAGTCACTAGACATACACTTAGAGGAAATAATAGCTCTCTCAATGCTCTTAGCCATATCAATTACTTCCGATAAGGATGGGTCTCTATAACTTAAAATACATTCTTGTATCTTTTTGTGAAAACAACTATAAATAAATTGATCTCTAATATGCATATCAAGAGCAGCACCAAAGTTGCAATCTGCAGCTAAGTTTCTTAAAACAGAAATGAACTCCTCCACTGTTTCACTTGCTTCTTCATAAAATGAAATCTTTCTAAAATGACATTTGGTTGCTCTAAAAATTTCTTATTGAGTCTTTGGATGGCATCAGAGAAGACATTCCAGCCATCATCATCCCCAGCCGGTGGAATAGAAGGAGGAAGATTATCAAAAATCTGACGTCCAGCACTGCCCAAATGACTGTATAAAATTGCTAATTTCCGTTTGGGAGAATATTCATCAGCGTCAATAGCAATAAGATAACTCTCAAAACTACGATACCAAATTTTCCAAGGCTCTTTAGGTTTACCAGGTACCGGTAAAAAATGATTTAAGTGCACAATTTGTTGAATAGAAGACATGGCAGCTTCTTGTGTTAAGAAAGTTCCTTAAGAAATGTTTTTGTAGAGGAAGGAAGTTTCTTTATAAACGATGAGTATTTAAAAATCGTTTTTGTAATGACAAAATGTCTCCTTGTGAAACAGTCAAAGAGATTGTGCAAACAGTAAAGTATTTAAAAATGGACGAAATCGTAGAAGGTAAATTCAATAAATAATAAATTACCTTTTTAAAAAAAAAGAAATTCTGGAAAAAATAGAGTCCGGTGAAGAAACAGAAAATTGAGGATCCAAGTAGAAGATCGTTAAGGTGCATGAAACGAGCTTGTTAACTGTGAAAATAAGTAATCCAATATGGCCACCGTAGCGTGAACAATGTGATGAGATCAAAGGAGGAATGAACAGAGGTGTACAAGTGCCATAATACACCTAAGATGGCTGCCAAACGTTGCGTGATGACATCATCACGTTAGACGAAGACGTGAAGGCAGACGTTGAAGGTGACGTCTTGAGTGGAAACGTCGAAAACCTTCAAAAATGCTTAAAAGATGATCCAGAGGTCGGAGGCAGCACGGAGTAAGAGGACTCTGCACAGAAACGGAACTGGAGAGGTCCGGAGAAGAGGCGAGAGGAAAAGCAGATCGTCAACGGAGGAAGGCCGAAAAATAGGATACTCAGCCAAATGCACAAAATTTGTGGAAAAGTTGCAGGTAACTCGTCGCCAAATGTAAAGTGCCGCGTTGTGGTTTGAAAGAAGAGACAAACCAATTGAAGTTGAAGATCCAGAAGTAGTTTATTCAGAATTACAGCTTATCCACGGGAGTGCGGCCATCCCCAACGAAGCATAGGCAGTTAATGTCTGTTCACAAACTGACATGCTTCGTTGAAGATAGACCCCACAAGTGATGCACATTTCAAATATAATCATGTTTGGAATAGCGCATGCTGAGAACATAGAATAGTGAGTATGTCATACAATAATCTCATGCAGTAAAGAAAATCGAAGAGAGACTACAGACATACAAGAAGGTAAGTAAATACATAATACAAACCCTTAACAGTCCGGTAGTGGGTGCGTGGGTGGGTCTGTGAGTCTGAGTGGGCATGTGAGTGTGTGTGTGTGTGAGTCTCTTGGTGGTTCGGACCGTTATTTTGCATCACCCTGCTTGCTCCTGACCTTTATTCTGCCGCTTTCTGCTCGTTTCGGACCCCTATTCTGCCTCTTGCTGCTTGTTTCTAGCCTCTATTTTGCCTGTAACCTGAGAGAGTGAGTGCATGAGCAGATATGCCCCTACAAATATTTAAGTCTATTCTTAGATATTTTAAGTGCCAGGACAGACAGAGAGTACATGGGCTGGAAACCAGACAACTCGAGTTCCCCAGCACCATGATTGCTTCTCTGAACCCAGTGTTTGACTCCCCTTAATAAATCCACACTGTTGCCAGTGTTGGAGTACATGAAACCATGTACTTAGAGGGCACCTCGGAGGTGAAAACCTACCAAACCTGGTGTGGTTAGCCTGCCACCACCAGACATGTTTCTGAACCCCTGGGTCGACAGCCTCTGCTCTCTGTGGCCAGAATCAAAGCACATCCAAGGCAGAGGTGTCACACCTCCTCCCCCAGGATGGGCACAGTGCTCGAGAGGGAAGCTTTAAAAGCCTGCCGTCTTTGTAATGCATCCAAAACCTCTGCTGCTAGGAGCAGATGGCAACCCCCGGTTCAAACCCCCACTTTTGGCAGGAGAACCGGCGGGAAAATGTAGGAAAAACAGTCGCACCTATGGCGCTGGTGGTGTATGTTTGGTGCTGCCTTGTGCCCCCCCCGTGCTTGCTTAAATCTCCGAAGCTTGAGCCCAGCAGTCGCTTTACTTACCTGCAGGCAGCGTGTCTTCAAGCACTCCCAGTCTCCATGGACTAAAATTGGGCCCCCAACTCCAAATTTGACCTCTGCACCTGGCTGCCACTGTGCCGCAGTGCTTGTGCTTACCGGAACCTTGCCCTCTGCTGAGCTCCAACCCGTAAGACTGGAACTGTAAGTTTTGTACTTACCTGCAAAACCGCATTATTGTTTTCCTCCTATAGTTTAACATTGCAAAGACTGAAAATTGCACTTCTGGAGCTGAAAAGTATTTTTATTTAAAAACGTATTTGCTTCTATGAAAGTTTTGTGGTCTTAGTAAATACATATACTAAAGTACTTTTTTTATAAATTGGTCTCAGATTTATTCATTGAGAGTGTGTCTCATTTATTGCCAGTGTGTGTACAACAAATGTATTAACAGAACCCTCGGTTAAGCCTAACTGCTCGCCCACACTACCACAAAATAGAGCATTAGTGTTATCTATTTAGCCTCTGTACAACTTCTGGAGATCCACTGGACTCGCTGCACACTATCTCTTTTTGGTATAATATATGGTGAGCCAGCCTCTCACACTGGTGGAGCAGCGGTGGGATTTAGGACTTTGCATTTGTTGGACCACTGTGAACAATAAGCGACCACAATATAAAACCACAAATTGCCTTTATTTATAAGATTTTTCAATTATTTCCAAATTTATTTAAACTAGTGTTAGGACCTTGGTTAAGTCCCTGTTTAGAAATTAAAAGTCTGTAAAGTAGTTAGGCCTTACCAGTCTTAGCATTGTTTTGTAAGTCTCTAATAAGCTCCCAACTACTTTAAAAACCATGTCTGAAACCCGAGGGACCTCACAGGAGCTCAACCTGACCCCCTATGCACATCCGAGAATAACAACTCAAAGAATTGGGCAAAGCTTGGAAACCTGCCATGGGTCCTAAACCCACAAAAGTAGATCTGCAGTAGTTGCTGGCATAGAATGACAGGAAGCTGTGGAGTGCTATCCTGTAGGAAATGTTCTCAGGCAGTGCAGGGATAGACTCCTGACACTCAATGAGAAAGATGCGAAATCCTATGACCTCATGAAGGGTACCCTAACTACGGGCTTTTGATTTAGTATTGAGGAGTATAGGATCAGATTCACTGAGGCTCGAAAGCCCAGAGCCAGACCGGGGTAGATTCTGTAGACTACTCAGTGAAAACACCAGGAGGTTGGTTAGATGGTAACAATGTACATGACTTTGAAGGGCTGTATAATTGAATAATGAAGGAGCACCTTTTAAGCAATTGTCACCTAGAGAAACTACATCAATTCTGGTAGACCTAGGTCCCCTTTCTCCTCAGAAATTGGGGAAGAATGCAGACCACTGGGTCAAGACAAGGGTGACCAAGACTAGCCCCTCCCCCTAAGATAAAGAGGGTAACCCTAAATACAAAGCCTTATTCAGGCCCCCAAAAATCAGGAGGGTGGGCCCAAAGACTCTTCACAGCCAAAGGGTGGGTACCAGGGGAAGAACAGGGATCCCAAAAAGGCTTGGTGTCATGACCGTATGTCATTGGGACACCAATCTGGAGGCCCTAGCTGTAAAAATAATAAAAATGCCTCTACCCAACCTGCAGTACATAAAGTTGCTAATGTCCACATGGGATCCCAAGTGTGGCCTGACCATGTCAGTGGCCCCACTGAGGCAACTCTAGTATTTGAGGGAGCAGTAGACGTATCCTGTGCAGCCTGGCCCACTAATATGCACAAATACAGGCAGCACCCCTTCATTAAATGGTACCAGAGTAGAGGCCCTGAGAGATACAGGGGCCAGTTTCACCATGGTGACCCAGCAACTTGTTCACCCAGATCAGCACCTGAATTGAAGGGCCCATCCAGTCACCAATGCTGACAATGTCACAATGATCCATCCCATGGCTATGGTATCGTTTGACTGTTGGGGGTGGGGAGGGGGCGGGAGCAGTTGGACAAAAGGAAGTAGTAGTGTCCCCAACCATCCCTGTAGACTGTCTGCTTGGTAATGATCTGGAGACTTCCCCTTGGGCTGAAGTCGAACTGAGGACCCATGCAAGGATGCTAGGGCTCCCAGAATGGGGTTTTGTCAAAACAAGAGCACAGAGCAGAGCTCACAGTGAAAAAGAGGTGCTGGATCCTGAAAGAGTGGACCAGCCCTCCAAGAGAAAAGGTAGGAAGACTAAGGGGACCAGCTTCTAAACAGATTGCAAGTCAGAACCCCTCTTCTCAGGAAGAGGAGCGGTTATCCTCAGAGGGAATTGAGCCTGAGGAGCTTGGGTCCTGAACAGCAGAGCTCTTGGGCCCTGGGGGGTCCTCTAGGAAGGATCTGTGCCAGTGACAAGAAACCTATCCCACTCTTGAGAGCCTGAGGCAGGAAGCTGCAGCACACGAAAAAGGTGAAATCAGTGGCACCCACAGGGTCTATTGGGAGGATGGACTCCTATACACTGAGGCCAGAGTCCCCAAACCTGGTGCAACCAGGAGAGTGGTAGTACATCAGAGGTTTAGAGTTTCTCCTCACTTTGGCCAATGATATCCCCATAGCTGGGCACCTTGGTCAGGATAAAACATGGAATAGATTAGTCAATCACTTCTACTGACCAGGGATGTCCCAGAAGGTGGAGGACTTTTGTCAGTCCTGTGTCTCCTGCCAAGCCAGCGGCAAGGCAGGAGGCCACATGTAGGCCCCCTTAATTCAATTTCCAGTGGTTGGGGTATCTTTTAAAAGGGTAGGGGGTTGGCATCACTGGCCCCCTAGACACTGAAACAGCCTCGGGGAACATATATATTCTGGTGGTAGTGGATCATGCCACCAGGTACCCTGAAGCTATTACCCTTAGGACCACTACTGCTCCAGCAGTGGCAAAGGTCCTTCTTGGTATCTTTAGCAGGGTTGGTTTTCCTAGGGAAGTAGTATCAGACAGAGGTACAAACCTCATTTCTTCACACTTAAAACACATGTGGGAGGAGTGTGGAGTGACTTACAAGTTCACAACCCCCTACCACCGAGAAACCAATGGCCTGGTTGAAAGATTTAACCAGACATTGAAAGGCATGATTGGTGGATTGCCTGAGAAACTCAAAAGGAGTTGGGATGTCTTACTTCCATGCAAAACACACAAGATGATGGACGGAATGTTGCACATTGGCAAACATTCACCCCCAGTCACAGATCTGGGTTTAATCCATCGTTATTTTGCTTCATCACGCCACCCCAGTTCAGACATAGCCAGTGGCGCAGTGAGCACGGGACCCACGTCTGGGCATACCCTTCCCACTTAGGGCGAAATTCAAAACACACAAGATGATGGACGGAATGTTGCACATTGGCAAACATTCACCCCCAGTCACAGATCTGGGTTTAATCCATCGTTATTTTGCTTCACCACGCCACCCCAGTTCAGACATAGCCATATGCAAATCAGTCTTGACCCTGTGCCTCATGGGAACAGTCCAGACCGAACTGCCAAGCCATGTCTTCCCTGGACCGGAATCAAGCATCCTAGGACCGGTTTCGGGCTTTCAGCCCTCATCAGCCAGGATAGCTTGACTCCAGTGGCGCAGTGAGCACGGGACCCACGTCTGGGCATGGTGGAGTGAGCTAAAGAATGATGATGGATTAAACCCAGATCAGTTGACTGGGGGTGAGTGTTTGATTAGCTCAAGCGCTCCGTCCATCATCCCCTTTGGTATCGCTTTGTTCGCCCTAAGTTGGCAGGGTATGCCCAGACGTGGGTCCCTTGCTCACTTTGCCACTGGATTCAAGATAGCCTGGCTGATGAGGGTTATGAACCCGAAACCGGTCCCAGGATGCTTGTTTCCGGTCCAGGGAAGACATGGCTTGGCAGTTCGGGCTGGACTGTTCCCATGAGGCACAGGGTCAGACTGATTTGCATATGGCCATGTCTGAACTGGGGTGGTGGAGTGAGCTAAAGAATGATGATGGATTAAAACCAGATCAGTTGACTGGGGGTGAGTGTTTGATTTGCTCTAACGCTCCGTCCATCATCCCCTCTGGTATCGCTATGTCTTACTTCCATGCCTGCTTTTTGCCTACAGGGACGTGCCACAGAAGGGAGTGGTGTTCTCACCCTTTGAACTTCTGTTAGGACATCCTGTTAGGGGTCCTTGGAGTCTTGTAAAGCAAGGATGGGAAAAACCTCTCAGACCCTAAACAAGACAAAGTGGATTATGTGCTTGGCCTTCGTTCCAGGATGGCTGTGTACATGGAAAAAACAATCTGAAACCATCAGACCAGCCAAGACCTTCAGAAGCAGTGGTATGACCCAAAGGCTGCCATGGTGGAGTTCAAACCAGGGCAAAAGGTACGGGTATTAGAGCTTGTGGCCCATAGAGCTTTCCAAGACAAATGGAATGGGCCCTACCCTGTCCTTGAAAGAAAAGGTCAGCTATCTGGTGGACCTTGGTAGTTACAAATACCCCAAAAGGGTTGTACATGTCAACTGCCTGAAGCCCTAATAGCACAGAGCTGATGTAACCATGCTCATGGTCACAGATGAGGGACCGGAAGCTGAGAGTGAACCTCTCCCTGATCTCCCCTCCCGCATTCAAATAGATGGGTCTGTTGATGGAGTGGTCTTGTCAGACACCCTCGCTGACCAACAGCAGGCTGACGGCAGACAAGTCCTCAATCAGTCTGAT
The DNA here is from genome assembly GCA_963921515.1 of Calotriton arnoldi. NCBI lineage: Eukaryota > Metazoa > Chordata > Amphibia > Caudata > Salamandridae > Calotriton > Calotriton arnoldi. The sequence goes on along the minus strand of CAWUFW010000128.1, from coordinate 2,647,672 downwards.
GAGCTCTTGTAACCGACTCCTGCCAGACTAGCTGGTGTACCCACGATGTGGACACTGGTGACAGCCTACCTGTCAAAAACAAAATTTACAGGCAGACTGATCAGGTCAGAGAAAGCATCCAAGCTGAAGGAAGCAAGATGCTGAAATTGTGTGTCATTGAAGCCTCAGAGAGCCCCTGGGCCAGCCCAGTTGTCTTAGTCCGCAAATCTCACTCCAAGGATGCAAAGAAAGAAATGAGGTTTTGTGTGGACTATAGGGGTCTTAACTCTGTGACAAAGACTGATGCACATCCAATTTCTAGAGCAGATGAATTGATTGACCGGTTAGGGGCAGCCAAGTATCTGAGTACCTCTGATCTCACATCAGGGTACTAGCAGATAGCTCTGACCCCTGGAGCAAAAGACAAATCTGCATTCTCCACTCCAAGTGGGCACTTCCAGTTTACTGTGATGCTCTTTGAATTAAAGAATGCCATTACCACATTCCAGAAGTTGGTGAATAAAGTGGTTGCCGGGTTGGAATCCTTTAGTGCAGCTTATCTGGATTATATTGCTGTCTATAGCTCCACCTTGCAGGATCACCTGATCCATCTTGGGAAGGTCCTTGAGGCTTTGAGAAGTGCAGGCCTCACTATCAAGGCAAGTAAGCACCAGATAGGGAAGGGTTGTATACTTGGGTTACCTGGTAGGTGGAGGCCAAGTTCAGCCACTTCAACCCAAGATCCAGACAATTCTGGACTGGGAAGCTCTAAAAACCCAGACCCAATTTAGGGCATTCCTTGGCTTGACTGGGTATTACAGGAGGTTTGTGAAGGATTATGGGTCCTTGGTGACCCCCCCCCTCACAGAACTCCCCTCCAAGAAGATGCCCAAAAAGTGAACTGGACAGTGAAAAGGCTTTTGAGATTATGAAGGATGCTATATGCTCTGCCCCAGTCCTGAAAGTTTCAGATTACTCCAAGCAGTTCATTGTGCAGACAGATGCCTCTGAGCATGGGATAGGTCCAGTCCTAGCCCAAGCAAATGATGAAGGAGATGACCAACCTGTTGCTTTCATAAGCAGGAGACTACTCCACAGAGAGCAGCGTTAGAGAGCCATAGAGAGGGAAGCCTTTGCTGTGGTCTGGGCCCTGAAGAAGTTGAGGCCATACCTGTTTAGCACTCACTTCCTAGTTTAGACAGACCACAGGCCTCTCAGGTGATTACAACAGATGAAAATCCCAAACTGCTAAGGCGGTTTATCTACCTACAAGGAATGGACTTTACAGTGGAACACAGACCAGGGATGGCCCATGCCAATGCAGATGGCCTTTCCAGGTTCTTCCACTTAGAAGACGAAGACCCTTCAGGAGAAGGTTAGTTTCATCCTCTTTTGGTTGGGGGAGGAGGCCTGTGAGAAAGTGACTCTTTTGATATGGTTAGTCCCACCCCCCCGCTTTTTGCCTGGTATTTGATGTGGTTTTGATTGTAGTGCACATGGTCTCTGCCAACCCGGTCCCCTGTGCCAGTTCCCTAAAACTGTTCCCCAATTGGCAACTTTAGCCCCCTGTAAGTCCCTAGTAAATGGTACCTTTGGTACCTAGGGCATAGGAACGGCAGAGGGTCCCTTAGGGACCCCTCACCAAGGACATGCCACTAGCATGCCCTGGTGCAGTGAAAACAACAAAGTGTTGGCATGGCACACAGGCAGTGTGCCATGCCAACAAGGACTGCCTAAAGCATAGCCATTTGTCAGTGCCCACCATCTTAAAGATGGTGGGACGTATCCAACCAGGGCTAGGGCTACCGCCTCCCCCCCCCTACAGGAGGGTGGCATAATAGTGAGTAAGGCCAGAGCAAGTAAGGAACTCATTGGTCACTACCTGCTACTCCCCTTTAACACCCCTATCTCTAGTATTTAGGTGGCTCCCCCAGACGCTAAAACCTGCCGACCTAAGAAGAGAAAGGACGCAGACACAGTGCATAGAAGACTAAAGACACCCACTGACCTGACCCCATCCTTACTGGCCTGTCTGCTGCTTCAAAGACCCTGCAAAAAAAACGACACCTGTCCTGCAGCCAGCGACCTCCAAAACACCTTGGAGGACTGCCTGACTTCAAAAAAGAGCAGAACTTTCGAGGACAACGGACCTGTCCCCAAGGAACCAAGACCAGGGACTCTGGTGCCCTTCGGAACCGCAATCCCCGACTACTCTGCACCCGACGCCTCCGGCCTGAGTACAGGTGGCCCACCAGTCCAGAAGAGGTTCCCCAGAAATCCTGGGTCCAAGTCCAGCGTTGGCTGACCACTCCTGGACTCCACGACGACGCCTGCAGTGTAAATCTGTAGGCTCCCCCTGTTATGAGCCCCAATGTACCCTAATATATACCTATGTAGCCACACGACCTTTTACCTAGATTTGTCCTACCTTGCTCTACATAAAGGCTCTGGCGCGGACTGCTTGCCTAGTTAGATGCCGAATAAATGTCGTGTGGTTTTCTTCAAAAACTAGCCTAATTTATTATGCACGAGGATTCTTAGTATCACAGCAGGATTACCATCTTCTGCATAATAACTCTGTACAAAAGTCACCGCTATCGTCATTCTTGTACGACAGGTCCACAGTACCATAACACATCTAGGTAGAACCCCGGAGGGTACCTTTCGTACCTCATCTTCGCTGGGCAAACCAGAGGAGAAGCTTCCATGCTGACACGAGACGCTGAAGTCCCTGCAAGCAGACACTCCAGCACGCAGTGGTCTGACATCACTCGCAGGGTGTTCAACTCAAGACCAAGACGGGGTCCTTCAGTCTCTGCCATCAGGTAATAGGGTTGGCTCTTTCCTAGGGGTATTCTTGGCTTCAAACTTACATACATGCTAGGTACACTTAGCTAGGGTTTGCATAGTTGGAGTGCTCATGATTACTGCCATGTATCTATATGCCTGCATATAGTCACGGTTTTAGCACCATGGTAGAATTCTACCTTTTATTTACTCTGTTGGTGCTTGTAATCGTATACATCTGTTTCTGTCTAATGGTTGTTGCAGCACACGTATTTTATACTAGAATGATGCTGGTTCAATAAATGCTTATTGAAAACGTTCCCACCGTTTATTTTGTGTATCTGTGTGAGACCAAGTGACCACGAGTGACTGAGTGAAAAATACGTTACTGTTTCCACGATCCCGGAGGGATCAGGGCTGTCATGTTCGATAGTTGCCAGAAACTAATCACTCCTTGGTAAGGTTGTGGGCTTATGGTGGCACTGTGAGCTAGCTGGTCTACAGGCTAACATATCCTTCGGGGGTGTCTGGAATCAGTCTGGACACCAATCCCTTACTTTATGTTGTCTAAACGCGCAGATCCTATATAGATTCGTAGGAAGTACACGACACCCCCAAACCCGACCGGCTCCGGTAAGAGAAACCGGACATCAAAGCCCCTGGTCCTTGGAGAGCTCGACTGACTGTGTCCCTAAGACCTACAGCATCCCAACTTACCTCTGCTGTCACTGGCGTTCTTCATGCAGACACCAGTTTGACGCCTGCAGCCGGTTTCCAAAACAGAGTTCCACCATTTACTCGCATTGGGCGCCTGCCACAGGGTTTGCACCCTGCACCCGGCTGCCCCTGTGACGCTGGTGGTGAATTGGTGCTGCCTTGTGGACCCCTGTGCTTGCCTAAACCTACGAAGCTTGAGCACAGCAGCCACTTCACACACCTGCAAGCAGCGTGTCTTCAAGCACCCCCAGTCTCCATTAGTTAACATGGGGCCCTGACGGTAAACAGCAAATACCACGACCGCCGAACAATGTGTTGCCTTTGCAACACAGGCGGAACGACGAATGCGTTTGAACCACGCATTCTATTTACATCGCAAGTCGTTACAACGACATGCATTAGGTAAAGCGGCCTTTAAAGACCAACGCTTTCCCTACTGTTGCGGGGACAGAGTTGAATAGTCAATTTTACTATTCCAAAGTCCAGCGTCCCCCTAAGGCAAGTCATTGTAACGACTTGCGCTGTAAATGGAATGTGTAGTTTAGACGCACCCGTTGCTCCGCCTGCGTTGTTAAGGAACGGTTGGTAAAGGATAGCGTGGTTGTGTCATACAACCGACCCTAACTCCAGATTTGATCTCTGTACCCTGCCGCCCATGTGCCGCTGGTGGCGCAGTGTTTGTGCTTACCTGAGCCTTGCCCTCTGCTGATCTCCAACCCTGAAGATTGGAATTGTAAGTTGTGTACTTACCTGCAAATCTGCATTATTTGTTTCCTCCTATAGATTAACATTGCAAAGACTGAAAATTGCAGGGTCCGCTTTTGAAACTGAAAAGTATTTTTATTTAAAAATGTATTTGCTTCTATGAAAGTTTTGTGGTCTTAGATATAAATATACCAAACTACTATATTTATAAACTGGTCTCATATTTATTCTTTGATTGTGCCTCATTTATTGTCACTGTGTGTACAACAAATGCATTAACACAACCCTCTGATAAGCCTAACTGCTCACCCACAATACCAAAAAATAGAGCATTAGTGTTATCTATACAGCCTCTGGAGATTCACTGGACTCACTACACACAATACCTCTTTTTGGTATAGTATATGGTGAGCCAGCCTCTCTCAGTGCATGAGTCTCTGAGTGGGTCTGTCAGTGGATGCATGAGTCTCTGAGTGGGTGTAGGAGTGTCTTAGTGGGTATGTGAGTGGGTGTGTGAGTGTCTGAGGGCCCTCTGTTTTGCCTTTTCTGCCCTCCGTTTTGCCTTTCCTGCTCATTTTTCTGCCCTCCGTTTTGTCTTCTGTTCTGCTTTGCCTTTGTTGCTTGTTTTTCTGCCCTCCATTTTGCCTTTTCCTGCTCATTTTTCTGCCCTCTGTTTTCCCTTTTCTTCTATTTTTTTTTACAGTGTAACGGGGAGGGTGGACCGCGTGGCCCCCCCTCTCTGGGCCGATTCCAGCCCCAGGGACCCATCCCCTATGGCCCGACCATGTGTCCCTGGGTGCCATGGTCCCACCCAGCAAAAGACACACAATTGATGGACGGAATGCAGAACAAATCAAAACATTCACCCCCAGTCAAGAGATCTGGGTTAAATCCATCATTGTTTTGCTCACCATGCACCCCAGTTTAGACTTGGCCATATGCGAATCAGTCTTGACCCTGTGCCTCATGGGAACAGTACAGCCCGAGCTGCCAAGCCAGGTCCTCACTGGACCGGAAACAAGCATCCTAGGACCGATTTCAGGGTTTCACCCATCAGCCAGGATAACTTGAGTCCGGGTATAACCGGCGCAGGGCACCCAGTGTGCCACTGAACGGCGGGGGAGCCTCAAGGCCCCCGCGGTCCCAGCCGGCTCGCCGCCTCCTGCGGACGGCACTGCTGCTGTACGCAGGGAGCTGCTGGAAATGCAGCTACCTGCGAGCATGAGCAATATTTTCATCCCTTTCCCTGCCCGCATATCAGTGGGCAGGGAAAGAGATGAAACCTCTGCTTCCAGCAAGTGGGAGCACTTTGACAGCTCCCGCTTGCTGGCAGTGGATTGTTTGCTTTTGCTTGGTGGGAGCTGCCAGCGCCTGCCAAGCAAAAGCAAACAGCTACGTCCCGAGGGTGGGTACCCTGGCACATGGCAGGATCCGGCCCTGGGGGGGCTGGCAGTACCCAGGGCCATAATTGGCTACAGGAGGGGTGGCTGCACGCCCCCTCCCTTTGTTCAGCACGGGCCAGCACCTGGGAGGTGGTGGTCCCCTGGGCCACATCTGGCCTGGGAGTGGGGCTGCGCTGCCCCCTCCCTCTTTTTAAAAAATAAATTGGCCCCGGGGAGGTGTTGGTCCCAGAGACTTTTGAAAACTCCGGGAAAGGAGGGGGCGGGGGGGGGGAGAATGGGGGTTGGACCCCCCTCTTTTAAAAAAAAAAAGCCCCGGGGAGGTGGTGGTCCCAAAGGGGGTCTGCGAGGCCACCCAGACTACAATTAACAAGAGCTCCAGGGAGATGGTGGTCCCCGGGGCTTCTAAAAGCCCTGGGGGGGGGAGGGGGTCCGTGCGCCCCCCACTCCTTTTTTGAAAAAGCCCTGGGGAGGTGGTGGTCCCTGGGGCGGGACCGTGCGCCGTGCTGTGTCCCTCCATCCCCCATATGTATATCTAGCTCCAGGGAAGTGGTGGTCCCTTGGGCATAAAAATGCCCTGGGGAGGGAAATATGAGTCCCCCTCCAACATATTTAGTAAACATTACATGCCCATGGGACTGCACTTGTTTTTTGTTTTCATTATTGCCGCAAATTCACGGATCTACCAGCAACTTCCCGACAAAATTGAAAGAAAAAAAAAAAAAAGTTTTTATCCCGAGCGGGGTCCCCACTACCACACCTAGGGGGTCAGGATACTCCTACCCTGCCCACTTTTCTTTATTTTTAAAGTTTTATTTGTGACTCGTCAGAAGCAGAGTCCCAAGATGGCTGTTAACACTTCCTGGTTAAGGTGTTGGCAGCCAATCAGATTTCAGCACAGGGACTTTTTTTCCTCAGTCCCTGCTTGACGGATCACCCCGAAGGTTTCAAGGCAGCAACTGAAGTGAGTTGTACACTAGTTTTGTGAAGATTCGTCAAACAATGCCAAAGTTATTAGCACAACAAAAAATTCTAATCCTATGGAAATTGGACATGAGCTAAGACATCACTGATAACATGACTGCAACATCTCAAATTACATTATTGATGAGAAGACTTCATGGCAGCGGTGGGAGTTCTAGCTATCTTAGGGCACATGTTGTAGTTAGTTGAGACACTTTGGTGAATTTCAGTAGTATTCTTAGTTAAAAACGGTATGTTTTAAATAAATATATATATGCAAAAAAAGAAGCAGAGCGACACTCTAAATTTGCTCACCTCAAATGCCTGCTTTTCTATCAAAGTCTTTAAGCGTCAAATGGTAAAAGACTTTGTACCTTTCTACCTCGACGTGGATGGCACTGTGCTAATCCTACGCTTAAAGACTTTGATAGAAAAGCAGACACTTGAGGTGAACAAATTTAGAGTGTCGCCGGTGTTGAGAGTGCTCTATATTGGAGCTGCTTTCCACCTAAACTTGAGAACTACCCAGAGTACTCTGCTTCTTTTTTTGCATAATTTATGCATCACTCTATGCCTGAAAGGGTTTTGTTTTCACTTATACTGGGTGCTCCATTGTGTCTGGACAAAGCTATACCTCTGAAGAGCTCTAATGAGAGCGAAACACGTGTCAGGGGCTGCTTTTATTCTTTTCAGGTTGGCTTGGACGGTATTTTACCAAACCAAAGCTGTAATACTGTGCCTGGAGTGGTAAAAGGCTTTGGCCATTTTACAGCTCGGCAAGGGTAGCACTGTGCTAATCCTATGCTTAAAGACTTTGCTGTGGAAATGGTAAAAGACTTTGTTCCTTTCTATCTCGTCGTGGATGGCACTGTGCTAATCCTATGCTTAAAAACTTTGATAGAAAAGCAGACATTAGAGGTGAGCAAATTTAGAGTGTCGCTGGTGTTGAGAGTGCTCTATATTGGAGCTGCTTTCCACCTCAACTTGAGAACTACCCAGAGTTCTCTGCTTCTTTTTTTGCATAATTTATGCGTCACTCTATGCCTGAAAGGGTTTTGTTTTGACTTACACTGGGTGCTCCCTTGTGTCTGGACAAAGCTATACCTCTCTGAAGAGCTCTAATGAGAGCGAAACACGTGTCAGGGGTTGCTTTTATTCATTTCAGGTTGGCTTGGATGGTATTTTACCAATCCAAAGCTGTGAGAAAGGCATAACTGCTGAAACGCGTGTGCCAAATTAAAGTGAAGACTGTGAACCGCAGAGTGCTCAGTGGATTCCTGTAATGGGAATTTGGTGGTTAATGTTTTCGTGACGGCCGCAGTCACGACGGAGGCACCCGCCCGCAAGTTGTTCGGCAGCGCTTGGTATGATTTTCGCACGTTATTATTCCTCGCTGTAACGCGTTTCGGCAGTATCTCCTGCCTTGTGTGTATATATTCTCTCTCTCTCTCTCCACCCCCCCCCCCTCCATTACTGAGTGGCAGTCGCCACTAGGTATCTGCTTTTCCATAGAAAGTGGTTTTTGGTTTGCTATTAACTTTGGCCCACTTTGAGGAATCTTCACGAAACTTTCCAAAGAAAAAGGTTCATCCACCTAGCTCCTTCCTGGAAAGATTCTGGGTGATCCGCCAAGCACAGGCCGAGGAAGAAAAAAAAAAAAAAAAAGGCGTTTCAAAACGCAAGATCCCCATGTATTTTCCATACACTTCAAGACAGGCTACAGCAAAAACTGCTGAACGGAATTACACCAAATTCGGCAGGAAGGGAGATCTTGGTCTGTAGAGTGTGCTTTTTGTGATTTTGGCGTTAACCCGTTAAGTAGTTTTTGAGATATTAAGGGTAATGTAAACATGGATATTTGGATGGTTGGGCTCGTGAGGGTCCTGCAAGAGTGCAAACTCAAAAATGGAGCCCTGTGATTGGGCGAGAGGCCAGTTTTTCCCGTGACCCTCCCTAGAGTCTAGCGAGCGCTCAGATAAGAGTTTTAGAGACAAAATGGCCACCATTACTGTGTTAAATTGTAGGTGTTGTGGAAATGAAGTAAAAGAGTTGTATAAAGGGGCAGTAGAAAAAGCATCCTGTACCCCAACATTTTGAGAGGAGGCCTGTATGGTATAACTATGATCTCACTGGACTCTTGCGGGATCGTGATTAGTAAAACGGAGTAGATGAGCTGTAAATACACTCTACTGGGAGCAATGGATATTTTGCACCTTATTATTGAGAAGAGGTTTGTGAGATATAAGTACTGTGATGAATAGAATGTTAATTTTTTTATTGTTACGATCTTGCGAGATCATGGAGAGTTAGAAGGAGTAGGCGATCTTTTAATACACTCTTTTATACACACTGTAGGAAGGAGTGTTAATGGAGATGGTGTTTATACGAACCTACTATTTACGCCCATTAGGTTGGGAAGAGCAGTAAGCAGAGTTAAATCTATCCACACACCCTATTACGCACATCGATTATACAATAGAGAAGTCTCTGTGGAGAGGCCAATCCCTGCCAACACCTTACCATGCACATCTGAGAGAGAGGTCTGAAAGGAGAGGATAGTCCCTCCTCACACCCTACTACACACATCCGTCATCTGGGAGAAAGGTCTCAAAGGAGAGGCCAGTCACTCCCCATATACCCTAATAAGTACATCCGCTAGCTGAGAGAGAGAGTTCTCAAAGTAGAGATCAGTCCATCCACATAAGCTACTACACACACCCATCATTCAAGAGAGAGGTCTGAGAGGAGAGGCTAGTTCTTCTCCACTCACTACTATGCACACTTGTCGTTTGAAAGAGAGGTCTGAAAGGAGAGGCCAGTCCCCCCGACACAGTACTACAGAGACCCATCATTACAGAGCTAGGTCTCAGCAGAGAGGCCAGTCCCTCCACAAACTCTACTATGCACATCAGTCATCTGAGAGAGAGCTCTGAAAGGAGAGGCCAGTCCCACCCCACACCCTACTGCGCACCCCTATCCTTAGAGAGAGGTCTGAAACAAGAGGCCAGTCCCTCCACACACACTACTACACTCACCAGTCACCTGAGAGAGGTCTGAAAGGAGAAGCCAGTCCCTCCCCACACCTATAATCTGAGAGAGTGCTCTGAAAGGAGAGGTCATTTCCTTTCAAAATAAGGTCCACACACAGGCTATAGTCTTCAGTTATTCAACCATATATACACTCAAAAATGAATTTACTTTAAAAATACAAAACAAAAAAAACGTAGAAATTCACTGAAAAATCCAAAGGTTAAAATAACGTTATAGTTAGGTGAATTTGTCAGTGACATTAAAGTTTTGACCTTTAAGAAAAAAAAAATTTAAATTTACCAGATATAGTTAGCAGCACTAACTTGTGCCCCTGCCATGCACTGCTTATAAACTTTTATACAAAAACAAATTATCACATCTAACTATAATGTTACTTTAACCTTTGTTTTCCAATATATATACACAATTGGAATTCCTCCAACTGCTTCTCTCCCTTTGACAAGGCCATTATGAAAGAAGCATATAAGGAATGTGTCAGAAAGGATGTCTGTTGCCAATAGTTTTATAGAATGTAGCGCACTCCGGAGTCCATAAAAATATTGTTTTTATTCCCACCATGGCTAACAAACGCGTTTCAGCCATCACAGCCTTTGTCACTGTTAAACCCCAGAACTTTAATTCATGACCAGACCGAATAAAACTGCTTGGCAACAGATCTCCTTCCTGACATTCCTTATATTGCTTCTTTCATAATGGCCTTGTCTAAGGGAGGGAAGAAATTGAAGGAATTCCAATTGAAATAACATTTACCTTCCCAAAAAGCATTTAACGTGAGTAAACCAAAGAAGGTACTGGACTCCTTAAAAAGCAGCAACATCTATAATTGCTGAAGATAAACTACTGTGGCGTTCACCCAGACATAACCAAAAGGGTGTTTCAAGGCTAAAATGCAACACAAAATGTTTCAAGGCTAAAACTGGTTTTTAGCTGATCTAATGGATTTATGATCATTGTTATCCTAAATTTCTTACCCGTGTAGTACTCCAACACCAATTTAAATGATGCATTTCTAGGGGAGAGAAAACACCGAAAAAGGATCAACCTTCTTTAAAAATGAGTGTTTGTGCTTTCCTGCCTTCACAGACAAAGAACAAAGTAGTCCCAGAACTACTAGTTTGGCTAGAAAGTATCCCTGACATGAGGGAAGAAAACTGCTAGTATGTCAGAATACTTACAATACATCCTCACTTCAGGAGCACATTTTCATTAATCACAACTGTTGTTGGCAATTTCAACATGTTCTACAGAGGAAGGGTAGAACTGATGTCACTCAGCTTTCAACCCCAAAGGCAGCAGCCACCACCATGGCAGCAGGTGCCACCTGAAAGCAACGTCAATGTAAAACAAAAATTAAAAAAAACATAATAATAATAATTTTAAAAAAAACACACACACACACACACACACACAGGCTGAGAACTAGGAAGAAGAAAGCTTGTTTGCCTGCTCTGCTAGAAGAAATCCTACTTGTGTGCCAAAAGAACACAGGAACAGCTAATCCTACCTCTGTATGAGGGTTTGCCGCTGTGGACGTTTTCCAAGACTGGGCAGAAGCACTCTCCTGATTTGGCTCACTGTACAATTCAGAACAGCCTTGCTGGCAACAACTCCCTGCCTGCTGGAGAACCTGCCTCTGGATAGACTAAAGCTAGGAAGTTGAAGAAGGTCCAGAACCAGAAAAGCCTTGCTGCAAACAATTTCAAATGATCACTGTTACCAAAAGGAAAAGGTCCCCTTGTTGGCTCTGGAGAGCGTGCACACCTCCCCTGCTTTTCCAATAGCAAGGTTATGTCAGTTTTTGATTTTTTTTGGTTTGGGCACAAACGACAATCATGTGTGTGCACTGTGACATGGAATGTGACCTAGAGTAGTGCTCTGCGGCCTAGAGGGGCACACATTTGGTACCCCAGCCCTAGTCCCCAACTTCAATCCAACAGCATGCACCTGTGAGCCAGATACTTGAGTTGCCTAGTTCTGGTTAAACCTCCATTGAAATTTCGTGATTTTTTAATTTCCATCAACTTTTCATACAAAATCTTTTGATTTGTTTTCAATGGGATATTTTATTTTTGTGCATAATCTTTGAACCTGCTGATGCATTTGCTTCTTTGGGATTTAATTTTACTCATATTTTTCACTTTCTCCTTAAACCTACTGTTGACCGTAAAATTCTTTATTTAACTACATTGCTATTTCGTTGGCTTGCTAAATGTAACAAACCTCACATATATTCTCTGAGGATTGTTTTGCCGATCAGGCCAAGTCATCTAAGGTGAGCCAAGGAGCTCGCTCCTTGAAACCCGTTTACCATTTAGGGGTCCTTATTTTGGGCAGTGTCGAAGCCAAGCGAAAGCTCCTATTGTGACCAATGTATCTTGCTCTCTCTCCCCATCACCTGCCCAGGAAATTCTCAACATCAGTGGTGCAGGCAAATACCTGATAAAGCAAAATGCACATCGCTCCTCTCCAAAAGATTTCTACAGTACTGATCCATCTATAAGTTCTTTGATAATGTCAATATGGTTGCTACCAAGCTGAAATGCAGTACTCATCAGATGGCAAGTACTATAATCACACCCAGATTATGACCATATCTGATCTATGCAAGCTCAGCTGCCTAAGAGCCAGTATTAGCACAATAGAGTTAACACAGATTGAGTAGAAGGGGTCTCTACAGGACCTCAGGTTTCAAAAACACTACACATAATGGCTTTGAGAGGCATGGAAACTAAATAAAACAATCACTCTGAAGCATGTGAAAAGACGGAAGGTAAAATAAATAGTCTATACTTTCCTCACCTACGTCTGCTTTCTGGTCTTAAAAAGTGGTAGCCAAGAAACCTACAGAAATAGAACCTGGGATCCAAATTCTGAGCACTCGTCTAACGGACTACATACAGAGGGTATGGGGTACAGCTCCTTCATGGTACCCACTTTTAAATTAAGAAGATAAGTGAGATATCCATGTGCCAAGGAAAAACAGTCCCCCTTCTGAAAGAGAACTCTGAAGGTCCCATCAAAGGAGCTCTGGTGCCACGTTTAAGCTTCATGGTGCAGGAAAAAAATCATCTGCATTTCAACAGGATTCTCCATGGCTCAATAAGCTGCTACCACACTCCAAAATCCCCACAGATGTGCATGGCTCTCTTGGCAAGCGTGCAGTACTAGGGGCTACTTGGTTAGCATGTAGAACGGGTTCAAAAGTGCTAGAAGCCCTGGACTTAGTCTATTGCGCTTTCAATAATGGTGTTATACTGGAACACCTCGCAACACTCGCAACTTTTACCCCCATGAGAATCGTATTGTCTTGTGTGACAGCTTTCGAGGGACCTGTTGTGACTGTAGGTTATAGTAGCAGGACAAGCCAATAGGGATCAAGAAGGTCTTACATTTGGTTTGAAGACTAAGTTCCGGAACCCCATCTAAGCAAACATGCTGCCATCAGAAGTGCAGCTCATTTTCCTAAGAGTCCTCCTAGACAGTGCTTTTCGAGTTTAGACACATATTGGAGTTGGAAAGGGTATACAGCATTTGGAACTGAAGCTCTCTGTGATAAAAGGAAGCCAAGAACATGTTTCAAGTGACAATAAGTGAACAATGGAATCATTTCGCAGAAACGAAAAACACCCAAAAACATGTTTAGGGGGCTTGCTCAAAAAGCAGCAGCAGGCATGCAAATGTTCATCTACATGTGAAGAATGGACAATATAAGACGTTTTTTCTTTGCTTGCCCTTGAACACTAGAGCTTATTACATCAGTCAGATGCTGATCCCGAGGTTGAACGCACACCACTAAACACATGATGTAAATGATCCTTACCTGTAATGTACCAATCGGATTAGGTTGATTTGGTGACTGCTTGGGGAGATCAAGAATTGCTGGGTCGGGCACTGACAAGCTGTGTAATAATGTTTTCAAAAGAAAAAAACAATGTTTTAATATAAAACAGGACAGGTTTAATTTAAAAGTTAAATTTGGATTTATTTATTTTAAAGTTTAAAATAGAGCATTATTATACAAAATAAGCATAGCTCAACTTACTCATCTCTGTATTCGTAGTAATAGAGTGCATTATTACCGGATCATTATTACAAAGTTTACCCCCAAAAATGCATTATACAAATCCGATAGCAGGGAGAGCACGATGATGGTACATAGTGCAGTCACTTAAGTGCTAAACCGAGTAGTGCCCGACCCTGCAATCTAGGCAGTTTTACAGCAGAGCCTGGGGAATAGCGTCACATTGTCGTACATTAATGGGCCATCCAAGTATATGGAGTCTCACTGTTCTGCTCCCCCACTGGGTGCAATCATAGGTCTACTTCAGACTGGTGGCAGAAGGTTTTAGAAACCCGGCACAGTGGCACTCCTTGATTACTTCAGGTGAGAGACTGAGAAGGTGCTATCGAAAACACTCTGGTACCACAAACACTTCTTGAAGCGACTGATGTCTCTGCCATTGGTCAGCCGCTGAAATGGATCATTTGTGGAAGAACCTTGAGTGAGGTCAGTAGTAGTGAGTGGATCCATATGTACCTGTGATACTGGCAGAGAACTGGTTTTGTTTCATTTTAGGTCGAAGCCCAACAGACAGCATAGCTAACTGGTTGCAAAATAGATCTTGGGACATTCTGAAAGCTTCCCTGGGAATGCATTCTGCCCATTGCTTACCATATTAAAGTAAAAATTGGTTCTGTCGGGGTTAACAATTACTTAAAGTAAGTAGCAACAGCTTATTTATAACACATATCAACGATTTGAAAAAGAAGAATATATAACACACCAAAATTATAATTCAATAATGTATTCAGAAAATCAGATAATCATGGCTGTCGCAATTTACAATTTCAATTGCAATATGAAATACGTGACTGTGGTAAAAAAAGTGACATGTGGTGGTTGGTGATAAAGACATTACACTATATACAGAAACAATTTAAGCGTGCAATAAAAGAAGGGAAGAAATATTTTTTCTCGTATGTCATTATTTAACACATATGCTTCAAGATCCTAATGACAAATAAGACTGTGATCATGAGCGTTGTGTAGACATATGCAGTACGCCGACGTTTCGACCCTGTTAATTGCGCACAAATGAGATGAGTCAAGGTGTGTCTTCTTCAAGGCAGGAGGGGGGGGGATTGGCAGCCAAAAGGTAGATTTCTATGGTATCTCCGCAAATTATCAATTGTGGGTTTAAGAATAAACCACGTGCATCTCAACCAGCCGGTTGGAGCCTCAGAATTAGTCAGTAAATGACTTCCACCCGTCGGTTGGAGTCTTTAGCCAGTCCAGTGATTTTCGTGATCTGGCAAAGAAACGTCCATCCGTTTTTTTGGGAAAAAAAGCCACTGACGGATGGACGTTTCTTTGCCAGATCACGAAAATCACTGGACTGGCTAAAAATTAAGACTCCAACCGACGGGTGGAAGTCATTTACTGACTAATTCTGAGGCTCCAACCGGCTGGTTGAGATGCACGTGGTTTATTCTTAAACCCACAATTGATAATTTGCGGAGATACCATAGAAATCTACCTTTGGCTACCAATCCCCCTCCTACCTTGAAGAGGACCCACCTGGCGCATCTCATTTGTTCGCAATTAACAGGGTCGAAACGTCGGCGTACTGCATATGTCTACACAACGCTCATGATCACAGTCTTATTTGTCATTAGGATCTTGAAGCATATGTGTTAAATAATAAGGACATACGAGGAAAATATTTCTTCCCTTTTATTGCACGCTTAAAGTGTTTCTGTATATAGTGTACTGTCTTTATCACCAACCACCACTGTCACTTTTTTCACCACAGTCACGTATTTCATATTGCAATTGAAATTGTAAATTGCGACAGCCATAATTATCTGATTTTTCTGAATACATTATTGAATTATAATTTTGGTGTGTTATATATTCTTCTTTTTCAAATCGTTGATATGTGTTATAAATAAGTTGTTGCTACTACTGTATTGTTAACCCGACAGAACCAATTTTACTTTAATACGCATACCCAGGTTCTGAGGGACACTGGGTTCCCCCATTACGTTTACCACATTGCTTACCATAGGCTTTGTAGTTTGTAACTCACATTTGTTTGCTTTCTATTTGCTGGATTTATTTGTTTAAGGCTGGCCAACATGTCTTTGTCCCTCCCGTACAGCATAGCCTTTTCACCATCACTACTTATATTCTTCCATGAGTGCTCATTTTCTGTAAACAGGCCTTTAAATTTTGTTCTTATTTTGTCACATTGGCCATGCATTCAAAGACACAGGTAAAAAATCAGGCTATTTCTTCCGGATGAGCTTGGTGTTTACTTTTCTTTCTGTGACTTCAAAGTGAGGGGATTTATGTGACAATCCTGCTGGGTACCCATGTGAGGTGAAAGGCAATAGAAGGATATTTTTTCTAGCAAACAACAAAATCTAAGGGTCTGTAAATGAACTGTGCAAATATTTCAGAATACATCAGAATTAGGAAAGCACATTTATTTTTTTAATTCTAAAGTGTGGTAGAAACAAATATTTTAATACAATCAAAACAAATAAATAAACTTGGTGATACTATTTCCACACATTATCGTTTGTGCGCTGTATAGTTTTATCAGTAAAATTGTATGTCTGTGCAAATGTAATGTTTATTTGAATTGAAAATGTGTTGTCTGTAATAGCACTGCGCTACCACACGGTGCATACTCTACGCAACTCCACACTATGATACTCTTCTCCCCTCTATGCCATGCCACTCCACCCCACTCTATTCCACTCCATGACAGTGTATGCCACTTCACTCCGGGCCACTCTAATCCACTCTACAACTCTCCACTCTAGGACCCTACTCCATTTCACTTCAATCTACCCAACTCCACTCTTTGCCAAGCCACTCTGACATTTTACTCCACTCTACGCTACTCCACTCTATTCAAAAATAATTAAGTATGTCCACTTCAGAGCTGAATTCTCAGCAAGATCAGTAATGGAAAACCAAAATGTCCTTTAATACCAATCTTCTCCTATTGATTGCAATATTCATATTTTATTCATAATTCATTAGTCATCGTCATGGTTTTTTCAAAGCTTTATTGTTAGGAAATTTGCTGGGCCCTCAAAAACCTAAAAAATAAATAATTTGCTAAAAAGGCAAAACCTTTTCTTTGGGAGGGGGTCTCAAAAAAAAGAAAAGAAAGCACACATTACCATAGTACTTACTAGCATTAAAGGGAACTACTTTGTGTGTGGATGTGACCCTTGTGAAATGTTGGCATGCTGTAACCTGCAGTGAAGTCAGCCAATGGCTGAAATGGGCTGATATATTGCCCCGTAACGCATGTTGGAGTGGATGGAAGAAAAATATGGATGACACCAACCACAGAATAATGGATGAAGTCTGGCTGAAACTCCAATAAGTAACTATATTATACACATAATTTTATTAAAATCGAAAAGGTCTCCGCTAACAGACTTAGTAAAGTCTGGGACGGGCTGCAAGCCTCTTGCCTTTGAGAAAGAAGGCAGGCAAGAAAGAAGGCAGGCAAGAAAGAAAGAAGGCAAGAAAGAAGGAAGGCAAGAAAGAAGGAAGGCAAGAAAGAAAGAAAGAAGGAAGGCAAGAAAGAAGGAAGGCAAGAAAGAAGGAAGGCAAGAAAGAAGGAAGGCAAGAAAGAAGGAAGGCAAGAAAGAAGGAAGGCAAGAAAGAAGGAAGGAGGCAAGAAAGAAGGAAGGCAAGAAAGAAGGAAGGCAAGAAAGAAGGAAGGCAAGGAAAGAAAAGAAGGAAGGCAAGAAAGAAAGAAGGCAAGAAAGAAAGAAGGCAAGAAAGAAGGAAGGCAAGAAAGAAAGAAAGAAGGAAGGCAAGAAAGAAGGAAGGCAAGTAAGAAAGAAGGAAGGCAAGAAAAAAGGCAGGAAAGAAAGAAAGAAGGAAGGCAAGAAAGAAAGAAAAAAGAAGGAAGGCAAGACAAAGAAATGCAGGCAAGAAAGAAACAAATGTAGGCAAGCAAGAAAGGCAAGGAAGCAAGAATGAAAGACATTGATGGAAAGGAAGAAGGAGAGGAAGAAAAAAGTAAAAACAGGATAACTTAATACAGAACAGTTTTAAATGGACACAATCTAGTATGTTGTGAAATATCAGCAGTCAAAAGCAAACCACTCCAAAGGAATTTACAACAGCATGAAAAAGCATATTCCTAGCACATCAAGCTCTAACCACAAAGGCAGTGCTAAAGTAATTATAAAGTAAAAAACCAAAACACTGACACTTAAGGGGACTAGCTTGTTTGTGGATATGCTTCTTGTGAGCGAGCAAAATGCAGTCACTCCAAGTGAAGTTAACCAGTGGCTTAAGTAGGTGGACCCACTGCCTCATGATATATGATGTGGAAGTAAAATCTGAACGACATAGCAACAGACCCACAGATTAATACAGAAAACCCCTATATGAAAGTATACTATACATATTTTAGTAAAATCAAAATGTTTTGGTTAACTCCAAAACTATCACCGCCAGCAAACTTGGAATATTACAAATGGGCACCAAAAAAGCAACATGATCACATGCCCAATGCATCTAGTTCTGCAAAAAACCCTAACCAAATCCCGAAATGTGAGCCATAAGAATATTTTTGATTACGATTCAACATTCAATCCACCAAACTAATGCTGATTTGAGAGGAACAAGTTACTGTCATTGCTTCCATACAACCAGGTCTAATCACTCTAAGGAGAGCACAAAGTGAAACTAAGCAAATATATAGTTCTGGCTTACTTGTGCAACTGTAATGTGTTCTACATTGAGAAACGGCTTAGGGCCTCATTACGATATCGGTCGGAAAGGCTCCGAACGGCATTCGGATTTTTCTAACCCATGTCGGAACCCATGTTTCCGACCGACTCTGAAACATTTCCAACCAACCAATTATGATAGAAGGTAACCGTTCGGTCTTTCGGACTCTGTTCCGACCGGAATTCGGAGAATCCAAGTCGGTCGGAGCCAAATCGTACAGCTCTACGGACCACGTTTCCGACCGACATATTACGATGACGGATTCGGACAGTCTTTCTGAATCAGTGTATCAGACACAAAACGGCTGTCGAAAACTGATTTTGGGGGCCCCTAGCAGGCCCCCCTTCACCCAGAGGCCTACGGTTGGGGTGTGTGGGGGGGTACTCATGGGACACCTCTTTCCAACCATGCACAGTGTGGAAGGCAGCATGGGGTGCCTGCGACAGGTCACAAGGTTTCCCGCAACCACCCCTTTTTTTCAATGGAAGCCTGTGTTGTCGGTTGGAACACAGGCTCCCATTGAAGTCAATGGGAGTCCGACAGAACGGTGTTCGGAAACATCGTAATCGGTCGGCTGGACTCGCCAAACCTGAGACGGTCGGAACCGATTCGAACACGGAGTCAGTCGGAATGCTTTCCAACCGACATCATAATGAGGTCCAAAGTGTGCATGTAGCCGGTCACGTATTATGCTATGCTCCCTGTGCTCAACCAGAGCACCTTCCGACAAAAGTTTAAAAGCCTAAAACAGGTGGGTCTACATTGGTTTATGAGGACTGGATACATAAAAGATTTTCAGAATAACCACAGTTTTATAAATGATTCTCCCTTTGCTCTTTATCTACGCTGGAAACCACAGTGCTAAAACACGGCACCAGATCCCTTGCATTAGAATGCCCCTTCCAATAGCCCCAACAATGTCACAAAATACAAACTCCTCAGGAAATTGATGAAACTGCAGAGACAATCCTACGACTGATAACCTAAAACATCAAACACAATGACAAAGCTGGATTTTTCCTGTGTGCCATCAATATGAACTGTGCCCATTTACTACCCATGTTGCACTCTCTGCCCCCACTAACAATCTTTAATACTCAACAATGGTACAAATCCTGCAAAAAATATTTTTGATCAATGTTGTTTTAGCCCAACAACTATTCTGGCCATACTAACCTCAAAGTCAACATGCAGTCACTCAGCTATATCAATTGCCACTTTGCGAGACTGTGAGCACAGTGCTCCAAAGTGAACCGAAGGCATCATGATGGCACCATCTAAAAACACTCAAATGAAGATTTTCAACAGTATATTTATTTTCAGAAAAAAGTAACGAGATAACATCAACCAGCATCAATTACAAACAACTTAAGCATGGTCTTCCCTCACAAATCAAACATTGTAATTTACAAGTCGCAAAGCAAACTTGAAAAGGCCCAATGATAATGCGTGGTATGCCCTCAATTGCAGAATTGTCAGAAGTACAGAAAACAAATGCAGGAGGGGTATGGAGCTTCACCTTCTGTAGTTTAGAGATGAAACTTATGGAATAAAGACACAGTTGCTGAGTTTGGTCTTGGAAATATTGCAAGTGATGCAGCACTACTAGCTATTTGTGAGAGAAATGCTGCATGTCGCAAGACCAGAATGCGTGTCTGCATTGTGTCACAAATGTGATCTGTAAAAATGTTAAATCGGGGAGGCGGAGCTTGCCGGCGCCCAAGATGGCTGCGTAGCGTGATAGCTCCGTGGAGCCGTTATAAGATCCTCCAGTAATCCTTCATTAGTGCTGTCTATTTTGTCCGGATTTCTTGTGGCGTCAGCTCCGGAAGGTGCTGTGTGCAAGTTGTGCAGTTTTTGAAGCTTCGCGCCCGCTGCGGTGAACAGGAAGATCACGGCGCTCCTGCTCTGGGCCGTAAGCCCCGACATAGAGTTGTGTGGTGACGGTGTACTGGAGACGCGAGTCAGCCGACGATTCGCCCGCTGGGCTCCTCCCCCCCCCCCCACCCCCTGCAGACGGAGGTTCGCTACTGGGGTGAGGCGCCCCACCGCTGACCCGGGGGCTGCACTGTAGCGGTGAGATGAATGCGGCACAAGCTGCTGACGACGACGCAGCCTTAGACGCCTGACGCGGAGGCTGGGGGGCCCTGCGCACCACTGCGGTATCCGGCTGGTGAGGAGGATTGCTCACTGGCGCTTCGCCTCCCTCCCCCCGCCCCTGAAGACGGAGGATCGAAGCGGGGAGACAAATCCGTCAAGCGCCACTGCCGACGGCGCGGTCCTGAGCGCCCGACGCGCGCCCGATGAGGCTGCCTACTGGAGGCCGGGGACGAGTCCGTAAGCTGTGCTGCCGTTGTCACTCGCATCCTCGAGGGGCTTAATGCTGTTGCCCCCTAATGCTCACCCAAGCAGTGTGAGATCCGAGTCTGAACCCTTATCGGAGGCACTGACGCGGCTGTGCTGAGGACCCTGCTGTAGAGGTATGCTGATGCCTGTGTGACCCCCCCCCGCTTCATCGGGAACGGCAGCATGAGAGTAGTGTGAGGCGAGTTTCGGCGGGCCACTGGATCGAGTTGAGTTCAATCTGGTGAGGCCTTGTGCGCGCTGTGGCGGTCCTGGCGCTGCTTGGTGGCTCTGGTGCGCCCTGAACACGACGTGTGTTACCGTGGAATGGCTACGTGGTGGTGACCTGTGGATGAGACTGTGCTGACGCGCTGGCCCTTTGGTGCTCAATTGTTGCTGCGTCTCACCTCGTGCAGCCCTACTCCTGTTCAGCACAGCAGTACATGCAACCTAATTGGCTCTGAGCGCCACTCAGGGGGTTCGGGGTTTGTTGGTTTCCCGGCCCACCACTTATCTCTGAAATACCGGAGGTCTGCTGGAGCTGCAGTGGTGCGGTGGTGGCAGGTTCCTGCGGTAGTGCCACAGGCGTACTGCGTGATCCTTCTTGAGCAACCTGAGATTAACCCCCTGCGGGTAGGAGCCCCGCACCGCCTGCCACCTACGACAAAACGCACGACTGATCCGCCCAGGGCAGTGGAGGTGCCATGGTCCTCAGTCATCGTGTCGCAATGGGTAGAGTGGACAAATCACAACCCAAACTCACCTTTGACCAATGCAAATCAAGGGTACGTGAAGAGACCCCTGAGGAGGAGGACACCATGCAGGACGCGGCGCAGGCGGTGGCCGATAGTGGTCTTTGTGGCCTAGTGGAGGCCATGGAAAAGAATTTACAGAGCAGCCTCTCGATCCTGGGTAATAAGCTGGATTCCCTGTCCTGTCGCATGGACAGAATGACTGAACGGCTGGATAAGCAGGTGGAACGACTGGATATGGCCGAACGCAGGGTCACGGAGGTTGAGGCGGCACAGATGGACCTCGACACAGAGCAGAAGCAAATGGGCAAAGCGCTACAAGCTTTACACGACAAGACAGAGGACCTGGAGGCGCAGTCTCGGCGCAGTAATCTCTGCATCGTGGGTCTGCCGGAGACGACTCCGGTCGGAAACATGGAGCTCTTCGTCGAAAAACTTCTTGTGACACTGTTGGGAAGCGAGACTTTCTCCTCCATGTTTGTGGTGGAACGAGCACATCGCTCGCTGGGCCCGCGCCCTGTCCCGGGCGCTCCTCCGCGACCCATCATCGCCAAATTGCTGAATTATAGAGACAGGGATGCAGCGTTAAAGGTGGCTTGAGAGAAACAAACTTTGCAATTCGAGGGCTCAACGATCTCATTATTTCCGGATTTCACGATCCGCATCCAGGAGGCGCGCCGACAGTTCGCACCATTGAAGCGACAGCTGCGGGACCAAAATCTAGACTATGCTATGTTATACCCAGCACGACTTCGTGTAAACCGGCAAGGCAAGTCGCGGATCTTCACCGACCCCAAGACACTACAAAAAGCCCTGGAGGAGTGGTCCAGGGAGAAGCTGACAGGAGCGGAGCACCTCGGAGGGAGTGTTGGAGGGCAGCCTGGAAGATCAGGACTGAGGACATGACCACGTGTGATACAGATAAGATAGTGGTTGATATGTGTGTTCGGGGGGGGTCAAGGGACTTTGACTGGGGATACAGCCTAGATGGTTCACTAACATTGCACCGGTTAGCGGGTAATTATTGAATGGCGTATTCGGCCCTAGCACCAATTGTAGACAGGGCGGTAATGTCTTGCAGGTGCTTCATCTGCTCTAGCCAGACATCAATGGGACGGGGTGGACACAGTTATACACTTGCACGATGCACTAATCTCTCATATGGACAGACGGCTCAGGGAGTGCCTTTCTTTTTCTCTAGTTAGGTTTGTCAACCTACTGGGCGGGCAACATCTGCCTACGTCTGAAGCACACTACTGGGGACTAGTTTTGTTCTCAAAGTTGTTATATTTTGATTATTTTGCTGAGTATTTTGAAAGTAAGAAGGATATGTTCTGGGGTAACCTTCTATGGTGATGGAGTCTGTTTTTGTTATTTCATTAATGTTGTGTTGGGTGGGAGGGGTACAATACCGTGTGTGCACAGTTGGGGAATGCATGCCGTGGGTGGGGGCGGGGGGGGTTACAGAGACCAATGCTGTTGGTTTCTAAATACATGGACACGATGACTTTGTCCCATATGGGTCGAAAGGCCCGATACGCAGGCTTCGCATAGAGATGGTCTTGAGCACTTCATCTCGATTTTTATTTTAGACATAGATGCATGTACACCCTCGTAGATTAAAAATCCTAACTTGGAATGTCCGGGGTCTTAATGACCATAGAAGTTGCGGAAAATTATAGCCTCTCTCACCAGATGTGGTATAGATCTAGCTCTTCAGCAGGAAACACACTTGCCTCCGCACAGTGCACTGTTACAGCATAGAGGGCTTCGGGGTAACATACACGCTGCAGGGTTCACGTCTCATGTCCGAGGGGCACTGACATGGGCAATCCCCAGATCTGATCTCCGCCTGGAAGCGCTGGAGACAGACCCGGAGGGACGCTTTGCGGTTTCGCGCTGTAGTGGCCAAGGATTTGGTCGGATTGTAGGTAACGTTTATGGCCCCAATTTTGACAACCCGGCCTTTTTTATAAAGTTGTTGGAGAGACTGCGCAGCTATGGCCCGGGTCCCCTACTTTGGGGAGGTGACTTTAATTGTGTGCTGGACCCCACTTTAGATAGGTCAGGTGGCCCGCCTAGACGTACAACTGCCTCTGCCAGGTCCATTATGTCAGCCTTGACCCAATTAGACTTATGCGATGTGTGGCGCACGCGTTCACTGTGCCCGGGAGGGTACACACACTATTCAGCCTACCATAAGCTGCACACTAGAATTGATTATTTCTTTCTATCAAGGGATTGGTTCGCACGGATCCGTGATTGCGTGGTATTAACTCGCACGCTGTCGGACCACGCCCCCATACAGATGGAATTGGAAACCCCGCGTACAGTCCTACCTCCTTTCACTTGGAGGTTCCCCCCGTATTCCTTACTAGACCCCGTTTCTAAGGCGGAACTGGCTGAAAATAGAGACCTTTTTTGCAGTAAATGTAGGCTCAGTTGACTCTTTTGCCACAGTGTGGGAGACTTTCAAGGTGTATATCCGTGGTCTGGCCATGGCCAAGCACTCTGGCGTCCTCCGCACTATCTGTCAGCGTCTCACAGACCTTGAATCCACCTTAGCTACCCTAGAGCAGCGGTTACTTGCTGGAGCAGACAACAGCGTCACACATGAACTACACAGCACCCTGGAAGAGTATAATTCGACAGCGGACACCGAGTTACGGCACCTAAGCAAATATGCGACAGCTCGCATATATAGGGAGGGTGATCGCCCGGGCTCGGTTCTAGCCTCTCTGTTAAAAACCAGAAGGGAAAAGTCCAATGTCACAACCCTACATGATGCGGTGGAGGAACCGTTAACGGACCCTATCGACATAGCCAATAGATTTAAGCAATACTATGCTTCCTTGTAAAGCACTAAAGGTGGATGCGACGACGAGGCTATTTTAGATTACCTCACTCATATTAAATTACCCTGGCTATTGAACGGGGATAGGGAATATCTTATGCGTACATTGGAGGTAGACGAAATAGAAGCAGCCCTAGCCGGAATGAAATCTAATAGTGCGCCCCGGGTGGATGGCCTTACTGTCTCCTTCTACAAAGAGTTCAGGGACCTGCTGATCCCACACCTGCAGACCCTGTTTGAAGAAATCATTGAAACAGCCACGCTTCCTCCTACTATGCGGGAGGCACTGATTGTTGCTATCCTCAAGCCTGAGAAACCCCCGACAGCCTGCAGTTCCTATAGGCCGCTATCGCTTCTCAACGTTGACACTAAAATTTATGCAAAGGTTTTAGCGAACAGATTATCGCCCCTAGTGCTGCTGCTGATATCACCGGAACAGGCTGGCTTTGTTCCGGGGAGAAACCTCACTTACAATCTAAGAACCGTATTTGGGGCTATACAACACACTCGACAGGACACTCAAGCCGTGGCGGTCTTCCTTGATATGGAGAAGGCTTTTGATTCGGTGGAGTGGAACTTTATGAGGCATGTACTGACCAGAATGGGGCTGGGGAGCATCTTTTTGCAAATGCTGGGAGTGCTTTATAACTCACCTACAGCTAGGATAAAAATTGGAGCTATGGTTACGGACCCTATCTATATTACTAGAGGTACTAGACAGGGGGGCCCACTCTCCCCCTTGCTATATGCCTTGGTGGCCGAACCCCTTGCTTGTGCGATGAGGGAATACCATAGTTACAAGGGCATACGATTTCCGACATACAATCTGATCATATCTACATATGCAGACGATACTTTATTATATGTCCGAAACCCTGACCAGAACCTCTCGACGGTGCTACGTGAGGGGATTCTGTTCGGGACCAGGTCGGGTCTCAAGGTGAATTGGAATAAATCACTTATTTTCCCACTCACGGCAGAGACAGTCCAATTTACACCAGACTACCCCTTAGGTTGGACGACAGACCCAGTCAGATACTTGGGCATCAAAGTGCATACTGACTCGGATGTGGTCTTTAAAGAAAAAGATGGTAAAGTAATCTCCAAACTGGAAGATGACGTGGACAGATGGATACAGTTGCCCCTGTCCCTGGTGGGTAGAATTTCCATTATGAAAATGGTGGTACTACCACAGTTTTTATTCCTATTCATTAATATTCCTATCGTCCTACCGAGTTGCTTTTTCCGGGTGCGGACGTCCCTGATGGTTCGGTTAGCTTGGGCTGGGAAACACGCTAGAGTCAAGTGGGAAATACTCACACTCCCATACAGCATGGGCGGTCTGGGAGCGCCTGATCTAGAACTGTATTATAGGGCTGCGCAGGGCGCTCATGCTCATCATTGGATGCACGGCCCCACAGATGCCCCACATTTCCGGATAGAAAAGGTGGTTGCGGCCCCGACCCCGCTGCCAGCGCTTCTGTTTAAACCTCATGATCGCAGAACAGGGATACTTGATTCGATTAATGCGACAACACATGCCTGGTATAATCTTCTGAAATTACAAGCTGGCGCCGTGCTTTACTCCCCTCTGACGCCGTTGGACTGGTGTTACTGGTTGCCCCCGTGTAGGGAAATAGGGGTGGTTCGTGCTCTGAAAGATATCAACATCCACACGACAGCAAAATTGTGGGATGACGTGATACCGGAAGGTTGTACGGCAACTACACTAGCCCAATTTCAATTTCACAGGGTCAGACATGCACTAAGGGAAATACTGGGCCCAGAGCTTGAGGAGCCGCCAGAGGTGGCGCCTCTCACATATGTGATCAAAGCTGCATCGCCGATACGCATAGTTTCCAGAATCTATAACATAGCGCAAGGCTATAGAGCTAACCACTACACTAAGGCACGTCTCGCTTGGCAGGCAGACCTGAATCGGGTGTTGGATGACTCCACTTGGAGGTATTGCTGCGAAAACACTAAACGAATATCACTTAATGGGCGCCCCAGGCTGATACACTTTAAGTTTTTAAATAGGATATATTATACACCAGAGAGACTCCACAGGTATGGGTTACGGACTTCCGCTGCATGTGAACGCTGTGGTGCGGACCCTGCAGATTTCTATCCTTTGGCCTGGTTATGCCCTAGGATAGCGTTGTTCTGGGAACTGATTTTTAAGACGCTTGGCGAAGTCACCGACATCACACTTTATCCGGACCCCGCGCTGGCCCTGTTGGGCTACTCTAAACATTTACCTAAGGAAATCAGACGTCTGATAGATATGGGGCTTCTAATGGCCAGACGCAGGGTCGCGATTTGTTGGTCTCGCGGACCGACCCCCACCCCGTCGGGCTGGACCCATGACATGACCTACGGTAGTACGCAAACTGAGCACTATAGTGAGTTATTACCTCCCCGCAATAGACCTAAAAACTTCTGGGGGCTCTACCAAGCTTACTTGACTACTAAGACGAACACCACACAGCGGACTGACTCTCCCGAAGCATAGTGCGGGTGTGGGCACTACAAGATAGGTGGCTAAGAGCTGACTGGAGGGATGGACCAAGCCTAAGGGCCCTCTGATCAGGCCGTGGATTTACTTTTAAATGTTCGGTGGGGGTACCACTGTACTGTAATGTTATGATTATTGACGCGCTCTGCTTTTTGAATAGGCGGATATGATGTACTAAGGATTACCGAATCTGTCTTACAATGCTGATTTCTGTGTACTTTGACTGAAACAACAAGTATGCTATGTCTCTGTTTTGCTTTTGTTTGCAATAAAAAAATTTTTTTTTAAAAATAATAAAAAAAAATGTTAAATCGGTTCATATTAACATTAAAAAATAGGAGTTGTTCTTGAATATAAAACAAACAGTAAGTTTACCTAATGTTGCAATCTCCTTTTAAGATTTTCAAAACAGCTTCTGCTGCTTTATGTCTTGCAATCTTCTTACTAGGACCTTGTCCTGTATTGATACAAAAACAAATACCATATTGCTATATTCATGCACAGGTAAAAAATAGTATTTAGCATCAGTGGCTCAAAATTAGCAATAGTTCTGGATCCCAAGTTTCTATGTTTAAAGGCTGTGCTCCCTGCTCTGCTTCTGTAAGTAGCCCAGCAGTCTCCTCACATTTCCAGTTTGTTAAGGGAGACAAGATTGGACTACAACGCAGGAGTAAACCAGTGTATGTAGGAGGGTTACAGAATGTCAAGCAACCTTTGGCCTTCAGTTGCACATAGCATGGGCTGAGCATGCCACAGGGTGGACAGTGCGTGGGTGAGGATAGTCAAAACATGCCAACGAGTGGGCTAAACATGATAGAGGCTGGCCCAAATGAGACAAAGGGTGGGATGAGGGAGACAAAAAGTGGTGCCACAGCAGCCCAAGGGAGAACTGTGGTTTCTGGAAGGAAAGGTCAAAGGGAATGCAAAGCAAGGGTGAAAAAAGGGTTCTCTCTCATGGTGACATTATGAGGGTTTCTCTCAGCAATTCAATAAGGTTAATGAAAACTTTTTTCCTATATTAAATTTCTTTACTACAAGCTGGTAGATTTATTATAAACATAGATTTCAAGTTAAGTACACCGAGTGGAGATGGGACACAAACTGTCACATACACTCTACATACTGAGCTGCAAGCAAACTTTTCCTATAAAAAACTAAAATTATGAATGGCATGGTTTATAATCTGGCAAAACCTCTAGGTAATTTCAAAAATACTATGAGTGGAATTAATGATTTTCCTAATGGGAACAATACACAGATTAAACAAAATGACCTCTCCGAGTCAGTGTCCTCGTATATCCTGGTCCTCGGGCGCACCTATACTTGCGTGTCCGAGGCCTGGTCTTATGGCTCTGGGTAACACCACAAAGGTATCAGCAAGACATGTGCTTGAAATGGAGTAGTTATATGGATTTATCTACATCTTTAAATTCCACTGTTGCCCTCCTAGCATATAAATCATCAAAAGACTCCAAACTAAGGGGGTCATTACGATTGCGGACCGACTTCAGTCCGTCCGCCATCGTCCTGGGGATTGGGACCGGATGCCTATAAGGCGGCGTTTCCGCAAGTGGAATTACAATGCGGCCGCCACCACGGCGGCCGCATATGGCACGTTTAATATTGCAGCAGGTGCTGCTGTCTGCAGCACCCGCCGCAATTTTAGAAATGCACTGTTTGCATTTCCCTGCGCTACATGGCAGGCACTATGCGGTGCCTGCCACATGGTGAAGGAAAATGTATGTGCCCCCCAAGTGCACAAAAAATCAGCCCCTGCACAAGGGGGGCCCGCAACGGGCCCCCAAAGTCAATCCCTGCCAACCTTTCCATGGCGGGGGAACCGCCATAGAAAGGCTGGCGGGATGCAGCATCCTGATGTGGCAGACGGTGCCTGCTAGGCACTGCCACCATTCTAGGGATGCGGGCGGGTCAGACAGGCAATCGTAATGATTGCCTCTGTCGGACCCGTGGCGGACAGGCTCTCCGCCCGCCAGCACACCCCCTGCCATCCTTATCTGGCGGGTGGGGAAGGGCCTTACCTTGGCGGTGAACCCACCACCAGCAGCCTGCCGGTGGCGGGTTCACCGCCATCGTAATGAGGCCCTAAATGCCTATACAAACTAAAAAGAAAGCCGGTAATGGCTCATGTATGCTGCAATCAGGTATCACACATTATCAACAACATAATGACAAAGGCACTGCATTTCTTACCCCACTGAAGTGAGAAATCTAAATGTGTAAAGAGGAGCGTTGATAGATAAAAAAAAAGAAAGAATAAAATGAGTAAATTGCAGTTTATGAATGGAATTACAGACCTGTGCATAGTATTTCATCCACAGTCACTTTATATGTAAAGCTTGGAAGATGTGCTTGTCCCTCAGCCTTTTCCAAGTCATACACAGGAGGTTTACCAGTCTTGATACCATATTCCTGCAGCAACTGAATTGGTGTTTTTCCTGGATGGGCTGCAATCATTTCCCCAAGCTGAAGAATAAAGAAAAAGAAATACTTCACCAGGTGTGCATATAATTGCATCACAATCTATTTTGGCAATATTGCTCACATACTTAAAAGAAATGGCAGCATAGTAACAAAACAGCAGCCATGTTTTGCCCTAATTATTCAATTTAAAGTTCCCAACATTACAATGAAATGTGGTACTAAAGACGTTTAGTTAAACAGGTTGAGCACCACGATGACCAATTTGGATAATGTGATAAAAAAAGCAATATTCATACAAATCTCTGATTTAATTGACAAAAGCAGCCTTCTCTTCAACCAACAGAAATATTTCCGACCTGGTAGAGGAACTGAATCAGCTTTAATTGTAATCTGGGATCACCGAAAGAGTAGAGACGAATGCAGATTTACCGTATATACTCAGACACTACGTCCATGAACGCAATTTACAAATCTACAAAAAACAACATCTGTGAGTTACAGAGAACGGAATCCATGTAATACGAGTCAAAAATAACCTTAAAAGTGTGTATGACATCCTTGCAGAAGGCAAGGTCAGTGTGTTGCCTTAATGAAGTTGTGTGCATGACTGCAAATTATAGTAAGACTTAAAAAGACAAAACAAAGGTTGCATCACTGAAGAACTGCGTATGGCATAATGATTTTGTTAGGCAAATTTATCGATGCAATTCTGCCATTAGTATAGCCTTGCGGTGCCATTTCGGTATCTTCTCACCCAGGATTTTAGGAATCCATCGAAGACCACAGTGTTTTTGTGATGTGCAGTAAGTAGTAAGCAGTGTGTTGGTATTTGCTGTTGATAATTAGATATGTCACAATTTGGCTTTAGCATGGCCTGGCAAGTTTGGTTTTATGAAAATTATTGGAGGAGGTATCCACCTGCTGGTGTATCTGGAATGTGTTGGGTAGGTCTTGTGAATTATTTTAGACATGTACTGTCCTATAATACAATAGTGCTATGGATTGTGGGGATGGTTTGGGTGCATGAAGTTGTGGGTAAAATGATATTCACCTTAGTATATGTGCACCCGTGTGAAAGGTGTTTTGTCTAATGTGTTGTGTTGAGAGTTTGTGTGTGTTATTCAGTGGTAAGCTCTATATGCCAGCAACATGGCAAGTCTGTTGTATGTTGCTTCCTTGCACACAGGTACACCTAATGTGTTGTGTAGGCGGCTGTGTTCACTTTAAGGGATACTGGAGCCTCATGGCAGCCTTTTAAAACATATCAGCTGTATTGGGATGTGTGTGATGTTCTCTTCTGTGTGTTTTGTTGGACTTACATATCGGGCATCACAAGAGGAAGTCCATGACATGGGACGATGAAACTTCTGAAGCTAGATATCAGGTTTTCTATTCTCTCCTATATTTTGATGATAGGCAAATCTAGATTTCAACATTACGGCTAAGGAATCCTTGGATTATGTGGAGGCCATTGGCATGGCAATCTATATTACCAGGCTTCACAATCTGCTTTTCTTTACAACAGAAAGGATAATGACTGGCAGCTTGATGAAACAGTTGAAGAGGTTCAACCACAGACAGGAAATCACAATTGCCAACAAATTGCAGTCCTATTTTCCTTCTCAAATTGGATTGCAACCCTTATGCCAAATCTTAAATTTCTGCCTCACTAAAGTGGTCCAATGCAGTAGCCACTCTCCAAAGGCTGGATTGCTGGAAGGTAGATTATCCAGGGGTTATGGTTATTTAATAACATCACCCAAAGATGTAGCACAGGCTTTGAATGAAATATGGTGGTTATGCAGCAATTATAATACAGCCACTGAGTCATAAAGACTGCCTGGTGCTTGCCTATCCTATTTGTTCTTACTAAATTAACCTTTATCATTTGCGCCGATTTGAAAACATCAGGGTGCGCCGCAGACAACAGGATATTTCAGACCTCATGTTGGGTGGTATGGCACAAAGTGGCAACTGAAGTATATGATGTAAAGATGTATCTTCAAGGCAGAATCTCCAATCTTGGCTCTACTGAAAACAACTTATGCAGAAGAATGAAGCTACTCAGTAGATAGATCAAAGTCTGAGATAAGGCCTTAAAACAAAGCTGAGTAAGAGCTTTGTCGATAGGTTTGCTTTTAAGCATCAAGCTGGCCCAGAACAATAATCAGAGATGTTCATTTCCAAATGCGAGATACATTAATCTAAAAGAGGCCCTTCAGAGAACAGAAGACTTAACCACAATGGTTAATCAATCACCTTTCAAGGTGACGCAGGGCCATGATGTCTACCCACAATATTGATTATGCAACCAGTCTATTATCCATGTGCTTGAAACCCACTTTTTTACTTCAATGGAGGACTAGATCTCCAGATTAATATTGTGCAATAACAAACCTAGGCCCTAGCCACCATCAGGCCAGAAATCCAAACTCAGGCACAAATGAAAGTTTTGAATCTGAACTGGGATGCCAAGAAATGCGATAAATTACTGTGCACTGTCGGTTTTCTCCTGCAAGATTTATGATAGGCAAATCCAGGAGAAATTAGGGTGGGAAAACCTTTAACAAGTTTTGCACTACAAAAGAGGGGGAAAGATGTGCAGAATAACCCATTCTGAGGCAGACTGCAATTAGACAGAACTCACGAGCCATACTGCACAGCCAGTGCTTGCAGCCAGCTCTTCTTTCTTAAACTGAAAGCACTAGAAAGCATGATTTAAGATGATGTCGGTGTTAATGGAAGCCTATGTGGATGTTAGAGATGGGATCTTTGTAGTGTTGCAATTCACGTCAGTGCTGGTGTGGGTCCATATTTATGTCAGAGTGGGCCTCTTGATGATCGTGTAGTGTAAGTGCAAGTGTGGTGTAGGTGACAGTGTAGGAGCCAGTGAGTATTGACGGTTGTGTGAGTGAACAATTGTGGACACTGCTAGTGCAGATACCAGCGCATGTGTTTCAATAAAGTGTGGGTGTTGGTTGGGGCCTGTGTGGGTGAACAGAGTACAGATGTGTGCTGGTGCAGACGTCAGTATCAGAGTAGGTTTGAGCAATTATAAATGCAGATGGTAGTGCAGGATTCCAATCAGTAGATTGTTTTGGAGGATGGTGTAAAAGCTAATGTAGGACTTTGTGCTTCAGGGGTTTGAAATGAGCTTACTACAGGCAAACAAATCACTGAAGATACAAGCCAGGTTTGAGACATATGTCTTACTTTGCTTCAGCTGGAGGTCCTCCTTGGCTCTCTAACCCAAAACAAGCCAAGCCTTTTGTGCTTAGACCATATTCAGAAAGCCCCCACCCACTCCCCTCCATCGGTACAGCAGACGAGTTGCCCGCCAGCAGTGCATTTTTTATTACGTCTTGAGGAGCTTCACCTCGGCTGATCGGAAGATGCCATAGAGGACTGTGAATGGGCTGTACTCCACAGTCCTTTCATGATAAGCCCTTCAACCACCGAAAGAATCCCAGCAGGTAATCAAGTGTAAAAAGCCTAATCAGACCATCTGAACCGCCGTCTGTGTGCAGCTGAGTTCTGTACTTCATCTCAGTCTTTGTGAAGACCTTTGTGTGTGCAGCCTTTATTTGGCTACTACTTACAATTGCTGTCACTGAGGGGTTGAACTTCTTTTTTAAGTATGGGGAAGCCAGTGATAAAATAACCCAGAATAACCTGACTTTCCTTAACTTAGTATAGAAAGTATTCTTATGTCAGCTCAATTTATCATGTAATATGTATTTAACACTGTGTACTCATTTAGCTCCTGAAAGAAACACAAAGCATAGCCCTTTGGCGATAAACAGAAGACAGAAGTCAATACCCATCCAGTGGCTGAAATGCACATTGTGTAAACAGGACTCTTGGGTTTATCTCCCAGTTTTATCAAACTTTGTAATCCAACATAAATCAATGTACTTTACTATGCCACATTTTATTTGATAGTCAAGTCTAAGACCACCTAAAAGAAATTACGTTCAGGACATGTCCTGTAAAACAACTCACCTACATTGGGTTTTATAGAAAATTATTTGCTCTATATACACCAAGATTGGCTACATATACAGTGCATAAAACAAATTGAAATCTCCTGGTATACACATGGTAGTGTCGTCAGGGCACCGTGGGTGGGGAAAAGTTTATATTTAAAAACTTTTCAGTGTCATTCAAGAATTCACCAACCCACGCAGCGAAGCCACAGACATCACCCCATCCCAAGACCTCTGCGACAAGCTTGGAACCTATTTCCACCTCAAGATCAAAAACCTCTACGACAACATAATCGACCATCCACCAGGCGCCACAGACGGCCCCCCGCCCCCAGAAACACCAGCCAGCCCACCATCTCCAACTGGACACCGATCACGGCCGAAGACACCGCCTCGACCATGAAAAGCATCCACTGGGGGGCCCCCACCGACCCCTGCCCCCCTCACATCTACCACAGAGCCGTGGCCGCCATCGCACCCAAACTACAACGCACCATCAACACCACCTTCAAAACAGGCACCTTCCCAGACGACTGGAAGCGCGCAGAAGTCAGACCCCTGCTCAAGAAGCCCACAGCTGACCCCACCGACCTCAAGAACTATCGGCCCATCTCGCTCCTCCCCTTCGCAGCCAAAGTTGCAGAGAAAACAGTCAACAGGAAACTGACACGATTCATTGAAGAGAACGCCGTCCTCGACCCGTCCCAATCCGGATTCCGAAGCAACCACAGCACAGAGACCGCCCTACTCGCCGCCACAGACGACATCCGCACCCTCCTGGACCAAGGCCACTCCGCAGCCCTCATCCTACTCGACCTATCAGCGGCCTTCGACACAGTCTCCCATCGCACACTAGTCGTCAGACTACACGACGCAGGCATACAAGGAACAGCCCTGGACTGGATCCGATCATTCCTCACCGGAAGAAGCCAAAGGATCAGACTCCCACCCTTCCTCTCCGACCCCACGAAAATCACCTGCGGAGTCCCACAGGGTTCATCACTGAGCCCCACCCTCTTCAACATTTACATGGCCCCCTCGCAGCCATCGTCCGACAACACGGCCTCAACATCGTATCCTACGCCGACGACACCCAGCTCATCCTCTCCCTCACCAAAGTCCCCACCACTGCCAAACTCAACTTCCAGAAAGGAATGCAAGACGTCGCAGTCTGGATGACCAACAGCTGCCTGAAGCTCAACGCCGAGAAGACAGAAGTCCTCGTCCTCGGTACCACCCCTTCTGCATGGGACAGAACCTGGTGGCCGACCGCCCTCGGAAGCCCACCTACCCCGTCAGACCACGCCAAGAACCTTGGCATCGTACTCGACATATCACTCTCCATGAACCGACAGGTCAACGCCGTCACCTCCGGCTGCTTCAACACCCTCCGCATCCTCCGCAAGACCTTCAAGTGGATCCCCCCTGAGTCAAGGAAGACAGTCACCCACGCACTCATCACCAGCAGACTGGACTATGGAAACGCACTCTACGCCGGCATCGACAAGTCCCTACACCGCAAACTCCAGACAGTACAAAACACCGCCGCCAGACTCGTCCTCGGCATCCCCCGACACGAACACATCAGCCAATACCTACGAAGTCTCCACTGGCTCCCCGTGGAGAAAAGAGTCACTTTCAAAATCCTCACTCACGCCTACAAATGCCTACACAACAACGGACCCAAATACCTCAACGACAGAATCAACTTCCACGTACCCAAAAGAAACCTCCGAACTTCCAACCTCGCACTGGCCGAAACCCCGTGCATCCACAGAGCCAGAGCAGGCGGAAGATCCTTCTCTCACATTGCAGCCAAGACCTGGAATGAGCTACTGTCAGACATCAGACGCGCCACCCTCCCTGAACACCTTCAGGAAGACCCTCAAGACCTGGCTCTTCGGATAAACAGATCTACGGACCCCCCCCTCAGCGCCTTGAGACCCTCACGGGTGAGTAGCGCGCTTACAATTCCCTGATTGATTGATTGCAGGACTCGTCGAGGGCATGGTTAAGTTTGTCTCAAAGTGAGTAATGTGAATGCAGGACTACAGAGTCATTGGTTCACTGCGTGCTGGTAAAGCATCAAGAAACGTAGGCAGGTTTAAGGCTGATGTCTCAGTACAATATTGTTAAAAATGTTTGTATGGCCCTAAAACTATAGGGGCATGGATCCCTGTGATATATCGATATAAAGATCTTGTAACAGTGACTCTATAAACAAACACATTTCTCTTTTAAAAAATTAGGAACACTTGAGTTAGACTTTTCTGAGTTGGGTAGAAATGCAATTTTGATGTCTTCAAACCTTATAAACAATTTCTTAAAACTCATAGCCCCTTAACATGCAACTGGACAAACATGATTTGTGATTATGGCAAAAAAAGGCACGAACCATAAGGAATTGGAAAGTATCCCAAAGCCGACTTCTAGATTGTTAGGAACCTACAATGGCCATAGCACAGCTTTTCACTTATGGATTGTGGGCAG
The DNA here is from genome assembly GCA_963921515.1 of Calotriton arnoldi. Taxonomy (NCBI): domain Eukaryota; kingdom Metazoa; phylum Chordata; class Amphibia; order Caudata; family Salamandridae; genus Calotriton; species Calotriton arnoldi. Next base: position 2,611,912 of record CAWUFW010000128.1, on the reverse strand, counting down.
ATCACATATGTTTACTGCTTACACGGTGAAAGCAATGCACAGTCACAAGTAGGTTGCAGTAGAGAGCCTGTGTACAGCCACAGTGAAAGGAAAAGCCAAGAAATATTAGATTTAGCCGAAACGCTTGCACCATCACAGGATTTGCAGCATTGGCCACGTTTAAGCAGTGCAAACTTGCCACATACAACACTGGAGTAACAGCATTCAGGTTTTGACACTATAACAATTTTGCACTTTTAAGTGCAAGTCCTTCATACAACCAGAGATGCATGAAACAAAATATCTTTGGACACAGCTTTGGCTTGGTTCATCTTCTAAACCAGAGTCATCATCGTTCTATTATAGGTTTGCTTCTTAGCACTCTGTACCATGCCTCTAGCTGGTCAGCCTCACTCGAATCCTAAAATATGATTTTATTTTAAAAAGCCAACTTATGCAGGAAAACTTGATCAACTGGTTAGTGCCAACAAGCTTTTTTCAGCTAAAATAGAAGAGGAAAATCCTTACATATAATTCATAAACCTATCTTTTCTGCAGAACCTGATAATGTATTTATTTCTAAGTGGTCCCTGGCACCAAGATACCAATCGGCGAATGGTGCGCTTTACAAATAAACCAAAAACTAAATACACATCAAAACCAATTATTTACAGTTTTCATATCGGTGGTGGCAGATTATTTTTTTTTACATATTTTTATTTATAATGTAGCAGAGTAAAAACAGAATAAGGCATAATGCAAAACATGTTCCCCAGTACAAATTCCTTGCCAAATACAAAATTCCATATTCATTTCATTCACTTAGACAGATATAAAAACTATTTTTACACATATATAAAGTGCATGCGTGATTCTTTTTTTGGTAGGAAAGTGCTTCGTCTAACTCTACACAATTCAAGAGTTACCATTAACCAGTCTGCGCTCTAATAATCTCACACATTTCAGTTCCAATTCTTTCCATATTTTGTTTAGTTTAGCTACTGCGCCAACTCTTTTTGCGTAAATAGTTTCCCTATAAAAAACTCTTTGCATTTTGATAAGCCATTGAGAGACTGTCGGAATCATCTCTGATTTCCAATTGGCTAGAATAAACGATCTAGCTACCAAAGTGGCAATAAAAATCAATTGGCGTTGATTAATGGTTAGCTCAGCCGCTACTTCTGTTCTACCAAAGAGAGCGGTTGAAGCATCTGGAGGGCAATTGGTGGATACATTTTTGCCAATTTCTAAAAACACATTTTGGCAAAAATTCATCAAAAGACTGCATGTAAACCCAACATGGAGCCAATCCCCTGTTGCTTGTCTACATCTAAAGCACTTAGCATCCACCGTAGGGTAGATTTTGTGTAATCTGGCAGGAGTATAGTATAGCATCCATCTACTAAATAGCGCCATCCTCCTTAAATTAGCTGCTCTGACTGCCTTACAGCTCATTTTATTATAGCCATGCCACTGTTGAATGTTAAAATGGCAGCACGTGGAAGATTTAATTCTATCTAGATGATCTAAAACCATCTGCTTATTATCTACAGAATTAAGTAGTCTATACCAAGTCCCCAGCCCTTTGATCCTAAGAACCAAAAAGACTCTACCCAGAACCATTCCACCATCCTCGTCTAAGCTTGTAATTCCGGAACAGAATGGTTTAATCTGAGCATAGCTAAAGACAAGAAACATATTTGTGGTGCTATTTCGATCTACTATTTCCTGCCATGATAGAAAATTCTCACATCTATAGAAATCTTGTATTTTATGGAACCCTAAGCTAGAGCACTGATGACAAATCTGGTGGGACCATTGCAACCCTAAAGGTACACATTCTGACAGGTTGAGCTGTGGGTGGAGCCAGGGGATTCCATGCGCTTCCCAAATTCTTTGGAAGTGGATCGTTATAACCCGAGGAATCTTATATCTTAATTTTTCGGTAGTTTGGGGATTCGAAGAAATGGGGAAAGACTGATCTCAGCTTCCTTCATTATATTTTAAAAAAGAATTTGCAGCCTGCATGTTCCCCCGAATTATTATAATTCAACCAATTAATAAGTGATGCTTGATAGTACAAACGGAGATTAGGAAGGGCAGCGCCTCCTTCTTCCACATCTAACTGCAAGGTTTGTAGTCTCAATATCGTTTTTTTCCCTTGCCATATAAATGGTCTCCTCTCCGAATCGATAAGCATCAAAAAAAGGGTTGAGGGACCTTCGTCATTATGTTGGAGAATAAGAAAAGAAATAATGGTAGGATACTCATCTTAATAAGACCACTCACCCCATAATCATTATGTGAAGATTTTGCCATCATTTAAAAAGATTACACGCTTTATTTGACGTGGGGATGAAATTAAGCGCAAATAAATCTTCCAAACAGGTGGTCACAAATATCCCCAAATACCTTATGGCATTTGTTGCTGAATAGTGTACCTGCATGATAAAGGGTAATATTTCTAGTGAACAATTGAAAAGTAGCACCTCAGATTTAGAGTGGTTTATTTTATATCCTCCTATTGCAGAATATTGACTTGTTGGCCATGTTGTCAGCAAATAATTTAAGTTTAGCGGAGCCTGAGACAGGGGCTAAAATGGTGCAATCCTGCCTGATGCCGCATGGCTCAAATATGGAAAATAACACGGGAGATAGGGGGCAGCCTTGGCGGGTTACCCGGCTGATTGAGATTGAACCAGGCGCTTTCCCATTAATGATTATAGAAGCCTTGGCGTTACAGTATAGATTTTTCACTACCTGGCAGAATTTAGGTGGGAGCGCAAATTTTTTCAGAACTGCGAAAAGGACATTCCACTGGACTTTGTCGAAAGCCTTTTCCGCGTCCAGCATAATTACTGCTGCTTTAATTTTGTTAGTAAAAAAAAAAGTCAATAGCCTGGATAAGATAATGGGTATTGGATGCCTGGAGCCTGCCTTGAAGGAAGCCATTTTGATCCCAATGGATAATAGAGGAAACCACTTGTGAAAGCAGGTTGGCTAGGATTTTTGAGAAAATCTTATAATCGTTATTTAGCAAGCTTTTAGGCCGGTAGGAATTGACCCCTTCTTCAGATTTCCCTTTAACAAAACTGATCACTGCAGCTTAGATGAACGTATCGGGAACAATACCCCCTTGAAGGATCCCATTAAATAACGCCACTAAGAAACGTGTTCAATTGGGGGGAAAATATTTTATAAACTTCGATGGGTATTCCATCTGGCCCACTTGCTTTAGCCGATGGGGATGAATTCACCACCTGAACGACATCTGCAAGTGAGATAGCCAAAATTAAAATATCGCTTTGTTCCTCAGCTAAGGTGGGAATATTTATTCCTCCTTGCCGGCTTGCAGCTTCCTCAAAAGTGGTATTGTGCGACTCGGAATACAACTCTTTGTAACGATTAAGGAAAATCTCAGCAATTTCTTGAGGATGTGATGTCTTTCTAGCAGTGACTGGGTCAGTTATTTTTTTAACACAATTGGTATTAATCCTACACTTGGCGGACCTGGCTAAATATTTCCCTATGTGGTCGCTCTCTTCAGATCTCTTTTGTAGAGCATAGTTATAATTCAGTATTTCCTTTGATGTGAAGAAGTACTGCAAGTTACATTTCGCACTAGAGAGCTTTTTCTTGTTTCCTTGAGTAGGTAAAGCTAGATAGTTTGCCAATACACTGCTTAGTTCTTTTTCTAGCTGTACCATTTCATTGTTCTCCTTCTTCCTTTTATAAGCCCTATAGGCAATTACTTCCACTCTAAAAAAAAAAAAAAAAAGCCTCGCGAGCACCCTACACTGAAAATGCAGATGCTGTGTTAATATTGTGCTTTAAGGACTCTTCTAGCGCAAGGCGCATATAGCTAATCCACTGCTCATCAGTTAGTAGGGACTTATCAAATACCCACCTACTCCCAGTTTTTGTTTGAGTCTTAATCTTAAACTTGACCGAAATCACTGCATGATCCGAAAAAGGATTCTCACTTATTTCCGATTCAATATTTAAAAGTGTATGGGAGCTAAGACACAGATCTATCCGAGAACAGGAGTGAAACCGCCCAGAGTGGCATGTATACTTCCTCTTGTGTGGATATTCGTCTCTTCAGCAATCGACCACAGCAAAATCACGTATTAAATCCTGAAGCTATTTTTTTGACTTAGGCTTTTGTCTGCGTTGTATGGGCCCGAGAGGAGTAGATAGTTGGATCTGACAAAAGGTTAAAGTCTCCACCTATAAGAAATAATCCAGATTGTGATGTTGCAAAGTCATAGAGAGACTGCAAAGTTGTGGGGGGTGGGGGGGGGGTTGGGGGAGGGAGTCCTCAATGGGGCCATAATAGCTTGCCATGTTAATTAGGTGAGAGGGGTTGGCCTAATGGCTAGGGCGGTCGACCTCGAATCTGGGGAACTGGGTTCGAGTCTCGGCAATGACGCTGAACATCCTGTGATTCTGGGCAAATCACTTAATGTCCCCGTGCCTAACAAAAAAAAACAAGCATTTGCAATGCAATAGGTCTCGCATTTATGCGAGTTTAAGCTATTGGTATTGTAAATGACAATGTGTTTTATTTATGTTTCAAAAACCAAAACATAAATAAAAGGCATTGACATCTACAATGCCAATAGCTCAAACTAGGGTAAATGCGAGACCTGTTGCATTGCAAATGCTTGTTTCCATTTCAAATTATGCCATCAGTAGCATAATACACAAAGAAATTTCTTTCACGAAGGAAAGGGTGCAGGACCAGGGACACCTAGTAACAGCCTGTGGTACTGCGCCGGTTTCTTCGTGAAAGGAATTTCTTTGTTTATTATGCTACTGCTGGGATACTTTGAAACGAAAAAAAAAAACAATTTACATGACTGTTTGTCAAAGTTGCATATAATTTTACACGTTTTGTCGGTCTTCTTTTTGGACAATGTTCTATTGGCGTTGCAGATGCTAATCATTTTTTTTGTTTCAAAGTATGCCAGCAGTAGCATAATACGCAAAGAAATTTCTTTCACGAAGGAAAGGGTGCAGGACCAGGGACACCTAGTAACAGCCCGTGGTACTACGCCCTTTTCTTCGTGAAAGAATTTCTTTGCGTATTAGGTTTTTTTCTCAGGATTAGCGGTTATGATCAAATACGTTTAGATAATCCAGGGAATAAAAGGGAACCGCAAACATAGGGAGCAGATGGGTGGCTTGTGTGATCAGAGATCCCAACATGCAGACAACGGGAAACAATCGGAAATGAATGGAACTCTTTATATTGCCACTGCAGCCGCTGTACTATTGATAGGTAGCAGGGGAGGGGGACACCATGGGCGCGCGTTCAGTTTTGCCTGATGTTCTGGTCAGTGGGATTGGTGTGCACGCAGACAGCAGCTGTGGTTCTGCAGCGCCGCGCGTTTTCTGCTATATATAAAGCTCTTTATTAAAAGGCAGTCAGTCGTCATGCGTGTGCCTGCTACTGCACGATGAGCACTTATTAAACGCACATAATTACAGAGTCGCTGCGCTGCTGTGTGTGTGCCCGGTCCGTGCCACAGTTTACACCAGTGCTGCTGTTTGTGGCCGCTGAGGGTGCCTTTCGTTCAATTGTGCAGTGTGTGTTAGATTACAGTGATATAGTTTGCAGATTACTTTCCGTCTACACCCCTGCTGATGGTGTCTGCTCTCACACAACGCATCAGCCCGACTCGGAAACAACTGGCAGGCAGCATGGCGAGAACGTGCCGGAGTCTGAGCCGCTCCCAGCGGTGCAACCTGTGTCCTGGCCTCGCCCTTGACACATGCAGACGGCGCTCACACGCATGACACCCCCGAGACATGCCTTGAAGAACACAGGTCACAGCAGTCGCATGTGCCGGTGACACCATCTCAAAAGCATGTTTAATTTTAAAACGAAAACAATCCATTAGCAGACCTTACACACGAGTGTAAACACGCGTAACTTCCGGACCAACTTACACACACGCAGAAGGCGGGCGAGCAGACAGGCCGGTCAGAAATCCTAGACTACCGGGGAATTAATGGAAATTACAGCCTAAAAGAGCACACATCACACGGCTATTCCTTTTATCGAGATCAAAGCATATTCTTGACATCAGATGAGCGCTCCACTTTCTGGAGAAACACATACACCTCCCAAGTGTGAAAAAATGCAATCACTCCAGAGGTTAATTAGTGGAGAGAAAGATATGCTCCCTCGGTGAAGATGAATCCTAAATGAAGCATTATGTAATGTGAGCGATTGGCGTTGCAGATGCTAATTGTTTTTTCCCCATTTCAAAGTATGCCAGCAGTACGCAAAGAAATTTCTTTCACGAAGGAAAGGGTGCAGGACCAGGGACACCTAGTAACAGCCTGTGGTACTGCACCCTTTTCTTCGTGAAAATAATTTCTTTGTTTATGCCAATACTGGCATACTTTGAAATGAAATAAAAATTTGCATTTGCAATGTCAATAGCTGGCATTTTGACTAATAGGAGAGGTATTGCACTGCAAATGCTCTGAGCAGCCTCCTGTGTGGCTTCAGCAGTGAATATGTCATTGCGGCAGGAAGCAAACAACAAACCTTCAATTTGCCCAATATAAGTTAAAAGGTAGGACAAAGTAAAAGGAAACACGCAGCCACGAGGTAAGAATCAATAAATAAAGACGATCAAAGGAAGGCTGAAAGGAAGTGAGGTATCCTCTGATACAACGAAACAGGAGGCTGCAAAGACAAGCGGCCAATTAGCTTTTGGAAGTGGAACAAGGCGAGGGGGGGGGGGCCACGCCCACCGCTTACATTTGTCGGCAGGGTCGGACACGTCCGTCAGTGATAAAAAACAGATGGCACACTGCACGCAATTAAGTGCGAGCGAAGCGGACGAAAACTGTAGTTAGGCGCCGCTGCTTCGGGACTACACGGAAGTGACCATAGGATCAACAGCCAACAGAAGTCAAGAAAACAACAGCAATGCCAGACTTAAACCAATCGCAAGGGGCAGGAGAAATTACACGGAGTTGAAGCCAATATACAGATTACTTTAAGTCTCGCTGAGACAGCGCATACAGCGCATGCGCTGCCAAGGCGAGACCTAAAAATAAATGTGTCCTCATGTAATGCAACTGGTGCTATGTAAAGCGCTCTGATACCCGATTCGGGTCAAGTTCGCGCTATATAAAACTCTGTAAAAAGTAAAAAAAAAAAAAAATTAACTGTTCTGCAATTCGCATCTGAACCCAGAGCCACCTGGCACCATGATCTCTCTGCACCATCGTAATTTCACACTGTAACTTCTTAACTACCAGTATAGCAACCCCCCGTAAGGGCTGAATGAGAAGCATAAAACTCGTATTGAATAAAGCCAGGAGTTTTCTCCATTGGAGACCCTTCTTTATAATGTGTCTCTTGTAAAAATATTACATTGGCTTGCAAGCCAACATAGATCGAGTGTATCACTCTATTGTTAAACCCATTAACATTACACGATACTACCTTTAAAGCAATAAGAGCCATCTATAAAATAGAATAAGAACTGTATGCGATTTTAATCAGTTTCTTGGACTTCTTTACTACTGCTACATTTATATTTATTTTGCTTTCCCATCCCCCTAGTGACCCCCCCCCCCCATCTGCCAACTCCCACTCTCTTGTGGCCCCCAAACCCTTCCCCCACTTTCCCTTGGACACCCTTGTCTCAGGAACACCCCCCCCCCGTCTGGGATTCCCTGGGTGGCCTCCCTCACAACTTCCTGTGTGCCCACCCTCAATTGCAGTTTCCAAAGCGGTGGTAAACAAGGAGGTACCTGCAATTGAGCTCACTGCCATCTCCCCAGAAGAGAATTCTCCTTTGTAATCTGGATTCATAGTTAACTCAGGTGAACAATAACTACTCGGCTTAATCTGGTCTCTTACACGGAGGTTTGCAAACAGTGGATATACTACCCTCTGCTTCCCTCCAGAGGAAATCTGTTGAGTTGGAATGGGAAATAATCTTCAAAGATCCCAGTTGATAGAAAAGAAGATTTATTCAAGAACACAGCCTGGCATCCGACTACCTCGACGATCCAGCATCAACTGGCAAACATCGAGTGCCGTCAGCCTCACATTCTACAGAACACCTAGACATGAACACTCCATCGCGAGGTAAGTTACATCACAACACATCCTCCTCCTTAATGAACAGAAAACAAAGGCAAAACAAAAACAACTAAAAATGGAGAAAACTGAAAAGATCAAACAGTGACATAGTCTTGTAAATACAAAGGAGGTCTGCGAATTCTTGTACCAGCACCACCCAGATTATCTGATCTGAAATCCTGAGTAATAGCAAAGTCCCCCAAATCTGTGCTGCGTTCACCACCCACATCATGACCCATCCCCACTGGACCAGAATTATCAGGAGTATCTGGGATAAACATTGTGCCAGAACACCCTTCATCATGACCAGATTGCTGGACGACAGCCCCCTCCTCTGGTAAAGAGCCACTCTGCGCAAATTCCACTTTTGTCCACCTTCCACAACAACAAAATGCTTCGCAACACTGACAACTCGACACGGACCTGAAAATTTGCTCAAACCAGCTTTCACTCTACCACACTTCAATTTAACCCAATCACCCACCATGAACTTGGAATCAAAGAAATCTTGAGTATGTGCACCTCCAGACGCCACCCAATCTTTCAGCCACGCCGGAACCAAGCGAGAACCAGGTACACGTCCTCTCATACTTTGAAAAGGCGAAAAATGGGTAACACTATGCTCGGTGGTGCGATATGCCCAGAGCATTTCTTCAACAAGACGTTTGGGGGATTGTCCATTGGCCAACGCCAGTTGAATGGTGCCCTTGACTAATCTGTTAGCCCTCTCTACCATACCATTGCCCCTGGGATTGTAAAGAGAGGTGCAAGAATGTTTTATTCCACACTTTTCTAGAAAACAACGCATGTCACCAGAAGTCAACTGTGTGCCATTGTCAGTCAACAACGTATGCGGCACGCCTTCATCCAAAAACAACTTTTCCAAAACTTCAATGGTGGACTGAGTAGTGACATCCTTCACAAATTTTACTACAAGCCATCTAGAGTGAACATCTACAATGACAACTGCAAAACGCATATCTAATGATAATTCAGAAAGAGGACCAATAAAATCTAAACAGATAGTATACCACGCCTTCCCAGGATCGGTAATATGGCCCATACTACTTTGATTGCCCACCTTAAGTCTTTTTTCACTCTCCTTACACAAAACACAATTTTCAACCCACTTACGAATTTGGTCATCCATCCCAGGCCACCAAAATTCTTGTTTAATTCTTCTGATAGTCATGCCTTGGCCCAAATGACCTTCATGAGCAAGCTTAAAGATGTACAAGCGAAGTCCCACCGGAGGTACAAACCTGTCACCTCATGACAACATCAGATCCATTTACTGATAATTCCTCCAAGAGTTTCCAAAAAGGTCTGACCCCAAAAGGTACCATCTTTTCACGGGAAGCACCTTTCTTTATCAAAGAAATAACTTCCTTCAAGGTGGTATCTAGCTGCATTTCTTCCAACCACTGTGCTTTTGAAAACACACCCAAATTGCATTCACACACTTCACTCACCAGGGCCACCGCTTCTTCGGATTCAAATTTCGTGACAACATCTCTGTCAACAACTTCCCAATCTAAGGACATACGCGACAAACAATCAGCTTGCAGATTCCTCCAACCATGAATGAATTCAATATCGTACGAGTATTCCTGCAACCTGGCAGCGAATCTGGCCAACCGAGCTGAGCCTTTACCGGCACCTCCAGCAGACAAAATTTTCATCAGAGGTTTGTGATCCGTCTTCAAAACAAACCTTGAACCCCAAAGGTAAATTCTAAAGTACTCAACGCCCCAAGCTGCAGCAAGAGCTTCCCTCTCAATTACGGAGTAGTTCCTCTCCGCTTGCGTTAGAGTTCTAGATGCAAAAGCAATCGTTCTCTCTCCCCCACGATGATTTTGGGAAAGAACAACCCCAATGCCGGTGAGACTGGCATCTACTGTGAGAATAGATTTGCACTCTGGCTTAAAGGAAGCTAAAATCCCCGCCTCACAGATCTTATTTTTGATATTCGAGAAAGCTTCTTGCTGTTCCTTATTCCACACATATTTGGTTCCTTTACGCAGAAGACATCTCAAGGGTTCAGAAATGTCGGCAAAAGCTCTCACAAATTTTGAATAATATTCCACAAGGCCTAAAAAGGACCTGAGCTGATCTTTCTTTGGGACAAGGTGCATTTTTTATAGCCTCCAACAGGTTACGTTTGGGAGCCAACCCACCACTCGAGATAGTATACCCTAAATACTCCACTTGTTCAGTTAAGAATTTACACTTTTCCTTATTGACTGTTAAGCCAGCATGTTCAAGTTTCCAAAGAACTTGTCTAAGAAGAGCATTATGCTCTTCAACAGTTTTTACAGAAACAAGAATGTCGTCTTGGAAGTAGACCACCCCACCAACCCTTTAAACATGTTGGACATCATTCTCTGGAAAACACTTGCAGCCGACGCCAGACCGAACGGCATGCGAGTGAATTGGAAAGTCCCTTCAGAGGTAATGAAAGCAGTAAGTGATTTAGAATCCGGATGTAATCTAATCTGATGATATGCACTTCTCAAATCTATTTTAGAGAAATACTTTCCACCACCCACCGATTGTAGTAACTCATTAATATTGGGCAAAGGGAAAGTATCCATGATGATGTCACGGTTGAGTGATCTTAAATCAATGCAAAATCTCAAACGACCATCAGATTTAAGTGTCAAAACTACTGGAGAAATCCATGATGATGCCTCTACAGGTTCTATGACACCCGAACTTAATAACTCTTGTATAAGATCTCCAAGTCCCTGCCTCACAGATAGTGGTACTTTCCTCAGCTTGTGCTGCACTGGACAAGCATCAGGTTTAAGAATTATTTTGTGAAGATAACCCTGTACACAACCCAGTTTGTCCTCAAATACTTTATGCGCATCCTGTAAAATGTGGTCAATCTGTATCGAATCTTCAACCACCATAATTTGGTTAGGAGACCTCGGATTTATGATTATGTGTAAATCATATTGGTGCATCCAACCAATAATTGGTGGACCATCCTTAGCAATGTAAATCTTGCCTTGAGTACTCCTTGAACCAAATTTGATGGAGCCATACATGTAACCTAAAATATCAATTGACTCCCCTTGAAAACTAACAGGATTAATATCCCTACTTGAAAGAGTAACACCCTGCCAATGTGCATGGAAGAGAGACTCCGGTATAATAGTGAACATAGAACCCGAGTCCACCATGAGAGTAACGTTTTGTCCACACACACTAAATTCCGCCGAAGGTCTGGTTAGTCTACGTGAGTCCTGATTGACTTCCTCACGAAAACAATCAGTACCTTCCCCTAAGACCAACACCCGGTTGAGTGTTTGTCCAACAGCGGGGCATGGTTGAACCACATTAACTTTGGATTTATACTTATCAGGAGTGTCAGTCGATCTGCACATGCGTGCATAATGCCCTTTGCGACCACACTTCTTGCAAACCTGGTCTAAGGCAAAACATTTCTTGTAATCCGCCAAATGATATTGGCTGCCACATCTCAAACACTCTCTATTCTTGGGTTTAGCTACGGACCCAAAGGTATTTACATTCTTTACAACTCTTTTAGAAACTGCGTTGACATCAACTTCTTCATCCTTGCTAAGTTAAACATTTGCAATCTCATTCATTGTTTTATCTCTCTTGCTTAACTCCTTTATACATTTCTGAGATTCCTCAATTACTTTAGCTAAATCCATGGCGTCTTTGAGTGAAGGATCTTTAGCGGCCCACAGTCTCTCTTGGATCTTCCTATCACGACATTGAACAATGAGTTGGTCACGAATTAATTCTTCAGTCATTGTCCCAAAACGACATTTTACTGAAAGTTCGCGTAACCTGGCTACAAAGTCATCAATGGTCTCACCCTCTGATTGAGGTTGGGTATAAAATTTGTATCTTGCCATAACTAAATTTACCTCTTTAGCAAACCTTGTTTCTAAACGTTTAATGGCTTCTTTATAAACATCATCCATGGGTTGACCATTTGCACCCATGGCAACAGGAAGATACTTGAATACACGCTGACCTTCACTTCCTAGAGCACTAAGTAACAAAGCCTTCTTTCTTGCCGGAGAAAAGTTAACACCATCCAGTGCCATAATATAGTTTTCTAACATCTCTAACCAATCCTCCCATATAATAGTAGGAGTACCCGGCAAAGGTAAAAACAAAGGTGGCATAATGACATTGGATGTGACTCATACATGACTAGACCAGTTTGTTTTAAAAAAACAAAAATTTATGCAAAAGTGACCAAAGTGTGAAGTACGCTAAGTATTACACAGAGCCAAAACTGAATATGAAATGTTAAGAAATCCCAAGGTGTGCAGATCACCGGTGTGTAACTGCACAGCACTGCGCTCAATGCAAGGTGGCTGGGATCAAGGCTGGAGATCAAGGCTGCTGAGATCAAGGCTGGAGATCAAGGACAAAAACTCCCCAGCGCTCACCAGAAGTCAATATGCTCAGGGAGGTGTGCAGAAAGATAAACTCACCAGCGCTGGCAGGAAATCGATATGCTCAAGGTGTGCAGATCACCGCAGAAAGGTTGGACAGTGACTGCAAGGGGGAAGAGTGAGTTAAAATAACGACCGATGTAACGGCGCTTAGAAGTGAACTCACACCCATGCAGAGCTGTCTTGAATACAACTGAACGGAGGAGGTGGGTGCCTTCAACTCCGAAACGAACAAGATGGCGGCACGTAGGTGACGTGAATGACGTTGCGCACGGCGTACCTTGGACACGCACTAGGGAGTGAACGTGGATTACGCCGTGCGTTCCAGCAAGAGCGTGACGTAATAAGCCGAGCTCGAGGGTGTGCGCGCGGCAGAAACGGCAGCGCACAGCTCAAGCGGCACCAGGGGAATCCAAATTAAGAGACCAGAGGCACAGTACCTTAAAAAGGTGGCAACATGAGAAGAGGATCCGATGCGAGGCTCACAGAAGCGGGAAAGTTGCAGGACGCCGGAAAAGCAAGGAGATATCATCCACAAATGGATCACCAAGTTGCGTTCGGGAGCGGTGAGGAAGGCACAAGATCGTCGCCAAATTGTTGAGTTGGAATGGGAAATAATCTTCAAAGATCCAAGTTGATAGAAAAGAAGATTTATTCAAGAACACAGCCTGGCATCCGACTACCTCGACGATCCAGCATCAACTGGCAAACATCGAGTACCGTCAGCCTCACATTCTACAGAACACCTAGACATGAACACTCCATCGCGAGGTAAGTTACACCACAACAAAATCCTTGATGATGCAGCTTCATTAGCTGCTGTTACACTTATATCCATAGTTTGGGGAGAGCGAGGGCCAGCTGCGTGTAGAGGGGGCTCCATGCCGTCACCGACATCCATGGCTGGTGATGAACCCGAGGCGGCAACTCATTGCTTGATCCTTTGTTGCCCGTCTAGATTCTTCTCAAGTGAAGAGAGCTCTTGATGGCCCAGTTGCCCAGGCACCTCAATAAGGAAGCCACTCCTCAATACTCCACTAAATAGCCTGAATTCCATTTCGCTGGTTGAAGGAATTCACTTACGATTTTTATCGCCATCGGAAGGATTCACCACTAGCCAGCTTTTAATAGTGCTATCTCTGAGAATTCTCTACATAATTGTTGTGAAGTGAAACTAAGAGTATAATATGTGGGTTTGGACGCAAGCCGCGCCTAGAGCTAGTTAAGCCGCTTCCACACCCACCTCACTGTCCTCAACCAAGGGGGGAGGGCCTAATGCCCGTCCCGAGGTATCCGTTCACGGTGGTGATAGAATTTTTTTTTTACAAATTCTTAAATATCACGGAGAAACACTACGTAATGACACTTGAGGAAAAGAAAAAAAACATTTCTGACCAGAGTTAAAACGTCCCGAGACAGCAACCTTTCCAGACAAACAGCGACACAGAGCAGCTCTGGAGAAATCGCAAGTATAGCCAGCCCCCTCCACACGTTTTCCTATTAACACCGTTGAGGAGAAACAATCCGTCTTTTCCTGAGCATCCTGGAGCGTGATGATTTGGTTACTCAATCAACAAATTAGCAATTTAGCAAAGGGAGAATGGCTCACGCAGCCTCTCCTAAATCAGCTGCCACTTCAGCCTAATGAGTGTTTCTCCGCGAGAATGGCACCAAAAAACAAAGGGAGGCTGAAACGTCCAGATGCGCTGACAAGCGGAATTGCTGATTGTTTTAAATTAAGTAGCGCGCCTCCTTCCGTATCTGTTGCTTCGTGGGTAGCATTCGCTGTAAAACTATGTAGACTGCGAAGAGGTATGTGCTATCCCACAGCTTATTCATTTTCCGACCGCGGTCCTGCTCCAACTCCAAATCGACGCAGCCTGCCACCGAATTTACCCAGCCTTCAGTCACAGAGCATGACGGGAGCTCATGTGACCACCCCGGCGGTGCCAGATTAGCAGTTTGTGCAATTTACAGCGATAATGCTTCAGGGTTGTCCTTGTGTGAGCAAGAATGTTTGGAAACACGGGGCACTTCTCAATAGCAAATATGATGACCCCAGAGGGACGGGTGGCCTGCGTCTGACACATAGGCTGGAGAAGGTGCCCGCAGACAATAACAAGCATTTGCAATGCAATAGGTCTCGCATTTGAGAGAGTTTGAGCTATTGACATTGTAAATGACAATGCCTTTTATTTATGTGCACCACTTGCAGGTTTTTACAACACATAAATAAAGTCATTGCCATTTACAATGCCAATAGCTCAAACTCTCGCAAATGTGAGACCTATTGCATTGCCCTGATAAAGTAGATACCTTATATACATTAAAACTTACTGTAAAAACGAACGTTATAAGATACAAGAGACCGAGAGAATATGCGAAAACAAAGAAACTGCATTTTGTTTTTATGTACAATTTGTTTTGTTCTGATAACCGGTAAGATTTTAAAGGGACTGCTGCGATAAAATCACCATGCAGAGGTATACCAATTATCAACTATGGCTAGAAAGTTATAAGGCGTCCTTGCATGGCATATATTATTTTTCCCCCTTTACATAAGTTGTGTTAACACAAGCTAACAAATTTGTTTAAAACCAGCTCATGTTCCATCTTCAGGAGGGTAGACTGATGGGGATTTTTTCTGTCTCCCTTTTGGTAAACGTATATAGTGCCCTCTAGCACTTTATGATACTAGAATAGTGTGCCCCCATTTTGCCTTGCAACTGATTTTTATTTATGTAGTGTGAGAGTACCTCTAAAAGTTAAGTCTCCTGTGATCATACCGTGGAATGGTCATTAGCATATTGTGTTTAGCTGTGAGAGGCTAGGGGTAGGTACAGATGTTTAATGCAAATATAAATCCAACACAGGGACAAACACTCAGGACGGCTCCCCGAACCCATGGGTCCCTCACCTGCTCTGGACGCGGCGCTTTGGGTGACTGCTCTGCTCATCGATGGCAGCAGCTACAGAGAACAGCAGCGTCCAAGCCTCCTGCTTCTGTTTCTGCTTTCGGGTGACTGCTGTGCCCTTTGATGGCGAGGGCCGAGGAGAGCAGCTCCGCCCGAGCCTCCTGCTTCTATTGCTGCTTTCAGGGCCAAAGCGTCATCACCAAAAGGAGCACATTAACAGCGAGCAGAAGCTACGGGCTACGCTGGGCCCCTGATGTATGTCGCGCTGCAGCACCGGGGCGTCAGTAAAACGGGTGCTGTGGTTATATATAAAAAAATATATATTGACAAAAGCAGGGTTAAGCCTTCTGCTTATGTTGCTGCTTTCGGGTGACTGCTGTGCCTGTTGATGGTAGTGGCCGAGGAGAGCAGCTCTGCCCGAGCCTCTTGCTTCTGTTGCTACTTTCAGGGCCAAAGCACCAATGCAGAACGGTGCAGATCAATGGCGAGAAGCAGCTATGGGCTACATTGGACCCCTGTTGCATGTCACACTGCGGGACCTACCGGGCGGCAATGGGTGCCATGGTTATAAATTTTTTTTAAATGATAAACGCAGGGGGCGCACTAAAATGGTGCCCCTGTATGTTTCACTTATGTGCATGGTGGCCCGTGAAGCGGGCGCCATGGTATAAAAAAAAAAAAAAAATTTTTTTAAAAAGGAAGAAGAAGAAGGAGGAAACATGGGGAGAAGGGGCTACGCTGGGCCCCGGATGCATGTCGCGCTGCGGCCCGGGGCCTCAGTAAAATGGGCGCCGTGGATATATATATATATATATATATATATATATATATATATATATATATATATATATATATATCCCCAGTCACCCAGGTTGCCCCTGTAGAAATGCCACACACGAGAGAGCATTAAACCCTTTATTTTGCAGGTTGGCACACAGAAACAGCTCTCCTCCTCTTGTGCACATGAAATGGCCAAACGCGTTTCAGACAGCACTCGGCCCTTGATCACTGGCAACAAAAGTCACGGCTGCAATGAGGAACACCTGATATATTCCTGGGTCCCTCACCGATTGGCGTGGCCACAAAGCCTCATGGTCCCTGTAGTTCCTCAATATTTCACCCCAGTGGGTGCCGTCGAAATTTGTCAAATAAAATAAATGTCTTTTACCCAAGTGGGTCACATGATGGAGGAAAGACCTTGCTGCTGTTGCCTTTCTGCTCCCACAAAATTGGACTCTGTCCCAAACAGCGAGGGAAATCCGGCGCTGGCGGTCTGCTCGCAGAGCAGCAGGGCATTTCTGCGGCTGGGCCAGCCGCTACAAATCCAGTCACACAGGTTGCCCCTGTAGAAATGCCACACACGAGAGAGCATTAAACCCTTTATTTTGCAGGTTGGCACACAGAAACAGCTCTCCTCCTCTTGTGCACATGAAATGGCCAAACGGGTGACTGCTGTGCCCGTTGATGGTAGTGGCAGAGGAGAGCAGCTCTGCCCGAGCCTCTTGCTTCCGTTGCTACTTTCAGGGCCAAAACACCAACGCAGAACGGAGCAGATCAATGGCGAGAAGCAGCTACGGGCTACATTGGGCCCCTGATGCATGTCACACTGCGGGACCTACCGGGCGGCAATGGGTGCCATGGTTATAAAAAAAATTTAAATGATAAACGCGGGGGGCGCACTAAAATGGTGCCCCTGTATGTTTCACTTATGTGCATGGCGGCCAGTGAAGCGGGCGCCATGGTAAAAAAAAAAAAAAGAGGAAACCAGGGGAGAAGAAGCTACGGGCTACGCTGGGCCCCGGATGTATGTCGCGCTGCGGCCCAGGGCCTCAGTAAAATGGGCGCCGTGGTTATATATATATATATATATATATATATATATATATATATATATATATATATACACACACACACACACATACATACCTACACACACAAAATATATATTGAAGAAAGCAGGGGTGAGCCTTCTGTTGCTGCTTTCGGGTGACTGCTGTGCCCGTCGATGGCAGGGGCCGAGGAGAGCAGCTCCGCCCAAGCCTCCTGCTTCCGCTGCTGCTTTCACTTCGTGAATAACAATTAAAAAAAAGTGCTTACCCAGTAATTTAAGAAGACCGTCTAACGCCGCAAGTAAACGATCGAGTCCAGATGGGCCGTCGGAGAAGGAGACAGGGCGGTAACCAAAAAGCCTCATTTGCAATGGGAAGCCAGCGTTTAGCATAAACGGTGACGCAAACCAACCAGAATAATGGGTGGAGCTTAAACTCCACTTCCAAAATATCCCGATTACAAGAAGCCTCGCAGAGCGAGCAGCGCATGCGTGCTGCAACGCTAGGCAAGACCTAAAAAGACGTCAAAACACAGGGTATCTGAAGGAGTGGGAGAACTACTAGAAGTTACAAAAGTCTCTCAAGTCACAGTTATTCTTTCAAGCCCAAGCCTTAATTACGAGTACTCCGGAGGGGTTGGTACCGTTTATTATACCTGTTAAAGAACGATACAAAAGGGTTTGGAATTTGACAGGTGTGATAAATAGAATTCGTAACAAGTTGAGCTCTCAAAAATGATGCACAACTGAAGATGTTTGTGCTTTCTGCACCAAAACCATGTCACGAAAATTACTAGTCCTTTTTCTATATTACATTTCAGCTGCTTTGACCTTCTGAAATATGTAGAGCAAAACATTTAAAAAGTTCAGTTTTTATCACCCCACTTGTTATTGTGATCCCTAGAAAAACACCTTTTAATTAAAAAGGCACACATAATTGAGACCATAGTGGTGATCACACAGATAAGGGGGAATATATCTGCATCTTGGAAGACTGAAAGTGCCTTCATATCATGTGCAATAATTTCTCAAACTATTCCCGAATGAGAACAGCTTTTATTCCATTTAAAACAAAAAGTAATTGCAGGATAGCTTGGTCATATAACCATATACTTGCACATGCAACTTGTGTAAAATTCAGGGTGTTGGACTTGGCCCATTCTGTAGGGTGATCCCCAAACCTTTTGCCTTCACTCCATTTTTGATGAACCCATTTTTGTTGGCTTTTAGGACTATGCACACTTTACCGCTGCTAACCAGTGCTAAAGTGTTTGTGTTCTCTCCTTAAAACATGGTAGAATTGGCTTATACCCAATTGGCCCATTTAATTTACCTGTGTGTCTCTAATAAAGTGGCACTACCGGTGGCCAGGGCCTGTACATTAAACACTACTAGTAGGCCTGCAGCACTAATTGTGCCACACACTTAAGTAGCACTTTAAACATGTGTCATGCCTGCCACTGAAGCCTGTGAATGTGTGGTTTTTAACTGCCATTTCAACCTGGCAAAATAAACCTTTTGCCTGGCCCAAACCTTCCTTTTTAGGTCGAGCCTAGCGCAGCGTGCATGCGCTGCTCTATGGGGAGGCCACTCCAGACTTTGTCCGTGTGGTTTTTCAACTTCCACACATTCTATTGGCCTTTGAATGTGGCTTTCAAAAATGAAAGCACGCAATTGGCCAAAGGCGGGTGCATGTCCCACCTTTTCTCTAAATGTTCACTCCCATAACGTTTTGGTGTGGGGAGCGAGCAGCGGCGCGCATTGTGCCAGCTGCATTCCTTGTTTCAATTAGCAGTTTCTTATCGCTCCAATCCGTCTCCCTTCACTTGCTCCTTACCCGCCCCCTTCACTCTTCCCCTCTCTCCCTCCCACTCTCTCCTCCCCTCCCTCGAGAACCCCAGGTCGTCAAATATTTCAGTCTTCCTGCTCCACTTAGCGGGGATGCCTCGTTTATTTATTTAAGCTGTTTGGGGATGCGCAGCGTCCGCATTAGGCAGTTAGTTTCAGAACACGCATTGTGCGCCGCCATCCCGCCATAGTTCCACATTTAGACCTGGGAAATGCAGAGCGAATTGATTTGCACGCCCCTTACAATTTGCCAAATAATGAATAGTGGAATAAAATCTTTCCATGCAATTTCCCTTGCTTGCTTGAATGCTCATGGCACCCTTGCAATGCCACTGTCTGCCTCAGACCAACCCGGCTCCCCTGCATCAATCACGTGGCAGGGAGGGGTGTGCACAATTTCCAGAATTTGTTTTTACATAATTATGCAAGCGTTTGGCAAAATCACGTGAAATTGCCTGGAATTATGTAAAATGCAAAACTAGCAAATGGTGCTTCATTTTAGCGTGAAATGTGTCCTTGCTGCCACTTTGTAATTCGCGTTATTTTAGACAGTCCCTGATACTCACAATCATTCATCAAAACACATAACAAGTTTTCAGGTCCTTGCGAGCATAGCTCATCCGGTCCAGGTCTTTGCTTTGCATGCTGGGAGTTGTAGTTCTGCTTTTATAATGGAATCAAGAGGAGTACGAGTCCAAAATGCACACTAAGAACTGGTGTATATGAGTTACTCTCGATTGGAACTGGGAAAATTGAGAGTTCTGAACAAAAGTTGATCTTGAAAGTTGTTTCAAAATGGTTGTTTTGAAAAGATGTACAATCGCGTTAACCCTTCAGAAAACGTTTTGTGAAAACCTGCGCCATATTGTAGGCGGCCTGTTGTGACCTGTGGTTCTTTTTAAGCTCCTAAACTATTGTATACATTGTATTTAAAATGTCTGTAAATATTATGAGGCGCCCGGCGAACTCCTGTTTGTGCCAAAAAACGGAATCTAAAAAATAAATTACATTTCCTGAGCAGGCTGGCAGCAACAGGGTACAGTGTGCATGGCACTAGAGTGGGTTTGAGGCGCTGGAAAGTGTGCCCTGGGCCAGAACAGGGCTGGACAGACAGTGCACAGAATGTACCCCGCAGGCAGCAGTAGTACAGTGTGCATGGCGCTAGAGTGGACTCAAGGCACTGAGAAGTGTGCTCTGAGCGAGGACAGGCCTGGACAGGCAGTGCACAGAATGTATACACTGTGAAGCGCTCTATTGCCCTCGTGTCGAGCTAGCGCTATATAACTCTACACAATAAACACATAAATAAGAGTGCCCTGGGCCACGACAGGGCGAGACAGACAGTGCACAGACTGCACTTCACAGGTAGCAGCAGAGTACGGTGTGTGCTTGGCGCTAGAGAGGACTCGAGGCGCTGAGAAGAGTGCCCTGAGCCGGGACAGGCAGAGCACAGAATGTACCTACCCTATGTCTCTTCTACTGATCCTTGCACTCGCCTGTCTGAGCCAATAAAGTACTTTGTATTGAGAGCCGGGTTGGGTGGGGCTGTTTTCCTCCTGGAGGAGCGAGCTGACATGGCAGAAAAGACACCAGGGCCAGGCGTCCTAAGACGCCTTCACGCTCAGAGCCTGCTGCCTGCGGGACCCTCACTCCCAGAAACTGCTTGCTGCCTGCGGAGCCCTCTCAACCTCACGCCCTGTATTTTGCACTTGCCCAAGCTCACACGTGCTTATGTTGCTCGCCCGCCCCAAAGGCGAGACCTATTGGCTATGCCAATGCTTGTTAATATGTATGTCACCCCTAGGGTAGGCCCTGGACAGACCAGAGGGCGGGGTGCAGTGTATTTGAAAAGATGGACACATTTAAGTTGCACATATCTTGGTGATGGAAAACTCTTAAATTTGTTTTTCCCTACTGCAAGATCTACCTTTTCCATAGGATAACATTGGAATTACTTGATTAGATTTAATAAGCTGTAATTTCCAAATAGGAACAGGTGACCAGTTCATGTTTGGTGTCTTTGGAATTGTAATGAATAATCCTAACTTATGGTGAAGTCGTATTTTAAATTACAATTTTGAAAATGCCACTTTTAGAAAGTTGGCATTTTCCTGCCTTAGCCATTTGGTGCCTGCAGCCTGACTCTGGGTAAAGTTGACAGTTGGGTTTTGTGTATTCCTCATAGACAACCACACACAATAGAGATCCAAGGTGTGCCAGAATGGGCCATTACTGGCAGGATGGGAGGGAGGAGCTGGGCACAGCCCTACTTAATAGGATGTGTCCGGTCTCCACACAAGAGCTGCAAACAGCCTGCAGATAGTCTGACGCAAGGGCCAGGAAGACAGGGCACCTGTGCACTTCAAATGCATGTCTCTAGAAGCTTCTCCCCACTTCAAAGGCACAGTTGGATATTTATACTGGACCTCAGACACTACCACTTCAGTACACTTATGGGCCTGTGGATACTCTGCCAGGAAGGACTGCTGTGCTGCTAAAAGGACTGCCACTCTACTGGGCTGCTGCTTTGAAGTCCTCTTGCCTGGGTGAGAAGAACTGGGCCTGCATCTCTTGAACCCAGAAACCAGTGACTTTAAGGGCTAGAGGGCTAGCCTCCTGATCTGAAGCCTCAGGAACACAGCAGGCTTTCAACAACTTTGCACCCGGACTGTGCCTTTTGTGAGTCTACCCCGCCAAGTGGTGCCGCCCCAGTCCTGAACCCTTGGAAGTGGGCCTAAGGTGCTTGCCATCCTCTGTGGATCCAGCAGAACTGGCACATCTCTGCTGCTGCGTGGATTGGACCAGTCACAAAGACCGGATTCGCCGCCGCAGCCTTCTTCAAAACACCCGCTGCGTGAAGCACACTCGATACAGGCCTTTGCATCGTGTGTCAATGGGGCCGGACTCCACATCACAACTCCTTGGAGCCAAAGCATCACCCCAAAAGCGTGACGCCGGACTCCGCATCACAAGCCCTCATCGAATGGATCTTCAACGATGACGTAGGACCTCGCACCGCAGCCTCCCTCACCTTGGAACCGAAGCATCATCCTCGGCTGTGCAACGCACCTTCGCCGCAGATCCTCACTAAGCCCCAAAAAACAGGATTTAAGGTACTTTGTTCAGCAGGCCCAACTAGGTCCCTGTAGCCTGCCCGCGCACCCTTCGCGGTCCGCCTGAACTTGTGACTTTGTTCCAGCCCGGTGTAAGCAAATATCTACAGTTGGCACTTTGTGGTGCTATTTCCACTAAAATCTTTCAAATTGAATATCTCCGGTTCTACTGATTAGATTGTCGTTTTGGTCTTGATTTATTTAAAAAAAAAAATCACTATTTTTCCGACGTGGGTTCTTTTAGTGTGGTGTTTTTCACTTTATTATAATGAGAGAGCAACACTGCTTGAAGCTACATGTTACTGGTGTTCACGGAGAAGCCAAGTGAAACACTCTTTCCAATTTCTGACCAGAATTTGTCCTATCAAACACAAAAGTTGCTTGCAATCTCCATTTCCTTCATACTTAAAGGCACTAGGCACAGAGCTCTGAGAATTCTAGATAACCTAACAAGGGTCCATGACTCAAGTTTTCAAAATCCTGACACCCTCTCATCAGAAGGGGGCAGCAGTCTTGAGCAGACTACAGGGATTTCTTCTAAAGGGGGAAAGTGACACTTCAACAAAAGACATCGATTTGAATTCCACCAATGCTACTTGTAGGTCGGAATTTGCCACCTGATCAGTTTTGGAAAAAAGCCTATTTTTTCAGCAAGGTAGTCAAAGACCCTAAGGCAGTTCAACTTGCAGGTGCACACGCATAGATAAATCTAATGTAATCGGTGCCTGCTTGTAGACACAGAAAATTGTGTGTCAGAAACAGGAATGCAGCTAGCCACCATGGCAAGTTAATAAAATGGATACATCAAGAATTAGATGCTTGACCGAATTCTTCGCACCAATGGCTTCACAATGGAGATACTAGCTCTTAGTGGCTTAGAAGACAACTATGTCGATCTGTTGACTCCATTCACTATTATGAGAGAAACTGAAAACCCTAGTCATGTTCAGTGCACAGCACTCCTCCAATCAAGTCTATCCAGTGAATAAAGGAACCAAACTGCAGTGCTCCAACTTCCAATAATTGTTACTGCTACTCAAAACGCACCAGCAGTTGAAGTTAACAAGTGTCTCACCATGGCATAATCACACTGGTGCAGCATGATCTATGTTGGTCTTTCAAAACTTTCATGGACAGACTACTTTGCTATTGAATCATGTAGCCAGACTCTGCAAGCTGAAAAATGTGACTAAATCAAGCCCACACTTGAACCACTTCACTGGCTGCCTGTGGACTGAGGATTAAATTCAAACATTGCTACACTACGTATAAGGTGCTCCATGCCATATGGACTGCCTCCTCAATACGTATCACTGAGGGCCCTCCATACGTCCAATTTACAGAAAACTGCCTAAGAGAAAAGAACCAGAAAACTCTGGGGATAAAGGATATTCTATTAATTCAGCTCACTTCTAACAGGGCTAGATCATCTTCCTTTCAGAAAATAGCTGAAGCCGAAACCTTTAAGAAAAACCTTCATCTCAACTCTCGGAGCTGATATGCAGTGAAGGTGTAATGCAGAACTGGTCCTACACCTACATTTGACAACCAAAAGCAGGCATCAGCAACCTACTCCATTGCCTCTCCTCCCTCCCAAAAAATAAAATTAGTCCGTCATGAACATTTACACTTTTAACACCACAGAACTGGGCTTATGACTTAGATGAAGGATTCACAAATTCCTCCTGGCTGGCTCAAAAAGTAGCTTTATTACTATGGTATTCCTGGTTATCATGTGTGGAATGTATGAGCAGTAGTGTTCAATGTGGAATTTATTAGGAGTGGGCAAGGCGAGTTATGAACTGGGAAGACCATTTCATTTTAGGACCCATCATTATCTTATTTTTCTACTTTTTCTTTGCATGCATTTATCTTATATCATTGATCACTGGAACTGCATCTAAATTCAGTGATGAGTCTGCAAGTTTCAATGTGGAGTGCAATCCCTTTCCTGGAAGCATAACGAGTGCACAGAAAAAGCATTCAACTTTCAACATTTTTTTAAGGCCTTGCATACAGACAGCTTTATCTGTCTGTTGTTGAAGACGGATTGTCTCTAGTAAATTTAAATATATGCATGTAGTGAGCTCCGGCTCAGCCCATTGCCTATAGTTCATTAGCTTTCTTGCCAATTCCATTTGCTTATTTCTTATCCAATGGCTTTCCTTCCTCCTCTTGTTTCTATCACCTCCCTTTGCCTGCCTCCTCCAGCTTATTCTTTTTTTAAATGTTCAACAACTCCACTACTCTGTTGATCATCTCCACTGCTCCCATTGCTATGTAGAGCTCACTTGCTGCACCACTAACTCTCTTCTTCTCCCTCCCTGTTGCCAATTGATTTAAATCTTTTTTGGGAGAGGATGACAATTGCAATTTAATACCAGGACACTCCTTTATCTTCCAATCACTGCGCACTTTCAAACATCTTTTTTTTAAATTTAATTCACCGCTCAAAGATTAGCGTCTGCCATCTTGGACTGGTAAATTTAAAAAAACATGGCCACCACGCGATTGTTTATTTACACATGTGCCCATGTATGTGCACGTAATTCATCATGCGGCAACCACCTAACGTAAGCCTGATGACATGCATATGTGTGTATATGTCATTACGCTCTTTTTAAAAATGTTGTCCATGCTGGACAGCACCAGCCATAACCATTTTTTCCTTCTTTTTCCGATGCTGAATAGGTTTGTTGCCTGCATGTGTTAGGTGAACATTACTGTAAGTTGGTATAAGAAAGTTTATTGTACAAACTGATTACAAGCCACTGGTAAGAGTTTTGCCTCTAGGTGGTGGTGGTGGTGGTATGCTTTTGACAAGTCTGTCACATTTACTATCCAACATACAAGCTCTTTGGTACAAGACGGAGCACGTGCTTGGCACAAGCAGCGTGCAAGCTAACTGCCTGCCTAGTCTAAATCTAACGGATTGTGATGTGGTTGGTAAAGTGGATGACTAGGAGTGTGAAGTAGTCTACACCAGTTAATGAGAAGGTTTTAATCTTTGGACCCGATTACAAATTGCTCGTAATATTCTGACCCATGTGTAAACTTGTTAAACCTGCCGATATTTAACAGAGGGAAAACATACAGTTTTTACTGAATCAAGTGGATTTTGGTACTTTAAACATCATAATCTGCATGTTATTTCCCATGAACTCGTATTAGGTGTTATTTATCACACCCCATAAATAATGTACCCCGTGGTATTGTTACTTCTACTTATCAGGGGTGATAAATAATGCATTAACTTGTAATCGGGCTTTAAGTAGAGGACTGGATAAGAAAATTATGGAAAACAAGTTGGAATTGGAAATAAAGTTAGTGTTTAAAACTAATCAGGAAACAGATTTATAAAGGATGGGTGAATTATAAATGCTTGCAAGGACATGTCCAAGCAGTATATAACTTCTGTGGATAGTCTGATTAGTTACGATAAAATTCTTCCTCCATGTGGGTTATGCATATATTTAACTGACACGAGTCAGAAAGATACCTGGTGGCCATCTGCTACTAAGCACAGTGGGCATGAAAAGGTCTAATGGTGAGGGAATGAAGGGGAGAAAGTCAGAACACATATCCTTGATCACCACAAGAGGACAGTGAATGCAACTTATAAACACATCACGGTGACAAACATAGAACGCAAACAACCCGCTACCGACCACCACAACCAGTTCCATTAAGCATTACTCCCACCACAAACCAATAAAGACAGTTTGTCACAAACCCACAGTGTGTAGGCTGTCCTCTTTAGGAAAGACAGAATTTTGTTTTCCCAACACAAATAACAGTTTTTCATTGATAACCCCTAAAATGTCCATGTAGGCCAATGAATTAAGGAAACTTTTACTGTAACAATAATTTCAGAGTCAAATGACTCTCGTTACAACTTTAACAAGCATAACTTGTCTGGCATAGTGGGTACCACCTGTTTGTTTTGTATTACGCTGGCTTGTCAACTCAGGGCTCCTCTGCTGCACTATCATAGTGGGGGCAAGGAGCCTGAGGGCGTAAAGCCTTCTGTCAAAGAGAAAGGCGATATGTGTAGTCAGCCATGTCAACTAAAGATTGAGCCAGTTGGATGATCTTAATGAATAGGTTGTTAAAGGGAGCTGAAGCTTTATCATACGAATGACCCCCATTTCTTGGTTTTCTGGCAATTGATTCCTCCGAATTCAAGGTTGAACTTTCTTTCATTTGTGCAAGCAAGGTGAACGATGCAGCTAGATAAGTGACAGAAGGTTAGAATAAGTAAACACTGTCCTCGCATTGCATGCGTTTCCTAAATGGTAGTTCACATGCAGCTGCATTCACTGACATTTCTCTTTTCAACAAACCTGTGGCAGGCCCTGTTCTAAACAAGCATTTTTAAACCCAATAGGTCTCGCCTACGCAAGAGCAATTGGCTAAACCAATGGTTTTTAGCCATGTTGTACACCAGGGTGGCTGCTGTTCATCATGGCTAAAAGTTAGCGGCATAGAGTGTGGTGGAATGGTGATGAATGCAGTAGACTGCTGTAGAGTGGAGTATCAGAGTGTGTCATCTATTGGAGTGGCGTAGTGTGGAGTCACGTACAGTAGCATACACTGGAGTGGCATAGAATAGAGTGAACTGGTGTAGAGTGCATTGGCTCAGAGTGTAGTGGCATAGAGTGCAGTGGCATTCAATGCATCGTAGAACGCAGTGGCATAGATTAGAGTGGTGTAGAGCAGAGTAGACTCAAGTGGCAGAGTGCAGTGGAGTAGAGTAGCATAGAGTATAGTGCTGTAGAGTGCAGTGGCAGAGTTGAGTGGTAGAGAGTTCAGTGGCGTAGAGTGCCGTGTTGCAGAGTAGAGTGTCGAGTGCAGTGGTGTATAGAGCAGTTGCATAGAGTACAGTGATGCAGAGTAGTGTGCAGTGGCATAGAGCACAGTTGTGTAGAGTGTATTGGCAGAGTGCAGTGGTTAAGAGTAGAGTGACAGAGTGCAATGGCATAGAGTGGAGTGGGGCAAAGTAGGGTAGACTGTTTCAGAGTTGAGTGAAGTGGCGTAGAGTGGAACAGTGGAAGGTAGAGTGCAGTTGCGAAGAGTGGCATTGAGTGTAATGGCATAGAGTAAAGAGGTGTAGAGTGCAGTGTAGATTAGAGTGGCGTACAGTGGATTGGTGTAGAGTGCAGGGGCGTTGAGTGTTACAGAGTAAAGTGCATTAGTGTAGAGTGTATTGGCAGAGCGCAGTGGTGTAGAATGCAGTGTTGTAGAGTGGCATTGAGTGAAATTGTGCAAAGTAGACTGGTGTGGCCTAGACTGTAGTTGTATATAGTGCAGTGGTGTACAGTAAAGTGGCCGAGAGTGCACTGCAATAGAGTAGAGTGGTGCAGAGTAGAGAGGCGTAGAGTGCAGTGGGATAAAGTGAAGTGGTGCATAGTAAGGTAAAGTGGTGTAGCGTGGCACAGAGTGGTGTTTTTATGATGTGGTAGAACACTCATTCCAGACAACACATTTTCAATTGAAATGGCCATTACGTTTGCACAGACATACAGTTTTGCTAATAAAACTATACAGTGCACAAACGTTGTGTGGAAAAGGCATCACCAAGTGTAATGTTTTGATCATATTAAAAGTATTTTTTTTCCAAAACACTTCAGAAATAAATAAAAATATGTGCTTAATTTGTATTCCTAATTCTGAAATACTTAAACAGTTCATTTAAATGTTGTCCTCTGCTAGAAATAAAACTCTTTTCTACCCCAGTATCCAGCAAGATCATTACATAAATCCCCTCACTTTGAAGCCAGAGAAAGAAAAGTAAACAAACGCCTTTGGAAGAGAGTGCCTGACATTTGACCTTGGTCTTTGAATGCACAGCAAATGTGACGAATGCCCAAGAGGAGGGAGGGGAAGAGCCGCACACAAGAAAGGGAGCAACATGGAGTGCAAGGTCGGTATCTTGGAGTGGAGAAGCATACAATGGAGAGCGCTAGAGAACATATGCACTTTTATGGAGAGTTAATGAAAAATGAAAAAGTAGTTGCCTCTAAAGAGAGCAGTGGAAGAATACAAGTTAGCCAATCAAAAGGATGGTAAAGAGGTTCTGCTCCAGGAGTGGGACAAACAAAACAAGAAAAGGAAGGAAGGAAAGCAACTGAATAAGAAGGAAGCAAATGTGAGTGACATCAAAGCCAGAAAGAGAAGTACTGGGTGCGCACTAAGCCCATTGCAAGTTCTTGGAGTAGCCAACAAAAAGCCTTTTGCAACACCGATAAGCAAGACGTAAAAACGAGCAATTTCAGAAGTTGTCATTACAAGCTTTGGTCTACCTGTACACCGATCACATTTTAATGTTAAAACGACACCCATAAATGCGGAAACATCACAGAGTGAAAACTTGGCAGCTATAGATGGTAAACTTTGGAAAATAACGATGAAAAAGGAAGAAACGTTTTGTTTTGTAACGGGTTCGCCTCCGTCCGCCCGCCCCTTCAGGTGTGGTAAATCGAGACAGAGGCAGCTTGCATGTCCTGCCTGAAGTTTCTAATAGATTGGCATCTTAGCACACTACTGCACCACAGCTGTGGGCTAAGGGCTCGTATGTTTCGCAGAATCACGCCCCAGCCAGCTAGCTTTAGGAGCTAGCTGAGCCCTACAATGTGTGCTACAAACAATGCACACAGGCTGCCATCCCTCCCCAACATTCCCTGCGCGCTCGGCTTTATTTTTGGCGCCTCACTGGTGTACTAACCTGACGGGCTTGTGGATTTTTTCAGAGCGCCTTTTAGACGCGGCTTCAAACCCCTCCTGGGACATAGTGCTTTTGTGGGTGCTGACGAAGGACTGAATGAAGCCGCGCAAAAAAGGCTCTCTATCCGCTCTCGCCCGGCTCCGAGGTGCGATCGACCTCTCTTCCTTCTCTACTCGGTGGTGTTGTGGTTCCGGGGTCGTTATATCCTTATGACGTCCTGTTACCCGGAAGTAGAGTCGGCCTGTCATGTTGCAGCGAGAAACGATCGACCAAACACTAGGACGCGCTGAATCTTAGATGTTTCCTTGTTTTAAGCGTTTAACTTGCATTTTAAATTAACAAGTTAGCTCTCTTGTTATGACATAAGTGCAATTGTTATGTGTTTAAAAGTTGGTTTGTGGGTTAGTGCTCATGAGGTTTCTGTAACCTTCAAACAATTGTATACGACTGTGTCTTTTTAAATGATACCCTTTGCTGATATCTCTTTGTGCCCTAAACAATTCTTTCATGCAATTATTTTGCGATTTTTTTTTGCCAGAAACGGACATAAGTATGGTTGGTAAGTGGATCTTTGGGTGGCCACGTTTCTTCGAATAAAATACCGGCCATTTGTTTGTGTTTTGGTATAGTGGGACAGCCAAGACCTGGTAGGACAAAAATAATTTGTTTAAAATGGTCACTAGTCTTTTGTAACATGTCAATTATCCATCTGTTTGCTCTAATAATCATTCTAAAGCGATTTAGGCAGGTCGCAAATACCTTTTCAACGGATTTCTATATATGTTTGCTGTTTTAAGTTTTCGTTTCAGGAGGGAAAAAAATACCGGATTTGAAAGCTTCTTCCTATATTGTTGCTGGCCTGCTGCACTTTACTGTGTTTATCACACCCCGCAGCCTGTTTAGGTCACTTGTAAAGTGACTGCACCTCAACATTAAGATGTCCTCATTCTTAACAGAGGAACGGGAGCTGCAGTGCTCCGAGAAACCATCACTTTCATTGCCCCTTCAGTCTTCTGCCTCTCCTAATCTAGAGGTGGGTGAGGCAATGACAGCTCGAGCCACATGCCTGAGTCTTACTCACCTCAAGGTATTCTTGAGCCCAACATGAGCCAAGCTTTCATGTGGCTTTTTCCTGCCTCCACGCTCTAAACGTGTGCACCGAGAACTGAAGACAAAGCATTAGTTGTTGATATAAAACGGGAGACAGAAAAAGTTACCCATCTAGGGACTGAATTGCACAATGAGCTACAAGAAATCCAGTAATCTTTCTCAGCTGCCATGCTCACAAAATGTGAGATCCTAGGAAAATATTTTATTTCACCAAGCCTCCTTTTTCTTTATCTCCACACACGTGCGCTGTTCAAGAAACAATTTTTGTATGATTTAATGGACTACAATGTTGATCTATGTAAAATAAAAATCTGGGCCACTTTTATGGTATACATGACAACTGACTTGCCTCTTAGTTTTCTAATGCCATTGTAGCTGGGGGGAGGGGAGGGGCGGAATTGACAGAAATGTTTCCAAGTTCTCGTTTGAAAACTGTCACATTTAGAAAACCCTTTTCAATGTAGTGATATGATTTGATCTACTAAGGTGAAAAGTTTCTGCATGCTAAATAAATGCACTTCTTTGAATTTTGAAGAGAACGTATCATATTTTTACATTAAGTTTGTTGCATGATTTACTTGCCAAACATTTACAAGGGTCACAGGCTCGTAGATCCAAGCCACACCCTTGCCCATGAAGAATGTGGAGTGCAAATAGTTTATCTTCTATGCCAGGCAACTAAATTCAGGGGGACCATAAATTATTTTGTCCCATACTTGAAAGCTTGCATGAAAGGTTGTGAATTTGTTAAGTGTTTAAATAGGGATATACTGAAGTTTTGTGTAATTGCAGGATGTGAATCTTCCTGTCATGTTCACAAAATGCTGCAAAAACTGAAGAAACTAGGAAGCATGGCCGAAGCAGCACACACAGTTTATATAAACGCTGACATCCTAGTCAACAATATACATAATTCTTTGGACTAATTTGCCATATCAGGGAGGAGATTGGACTTAAACATTTGCCTGGCAAGGAATGCTACCAATATGCAGATTCAGCTATCCATATCTGCGCATTGCCCCGCCATTAAGACAAAATAGCTGGCTCTGTGGATGGAAACACCACTTCAAAAGTGTGTGTCTTCTCAAAAGTGCACAGGTACTACCAAACAACTCTCCACGGGGATCCAATTGTCCAGGCTTGCCATGACTGAGCTCAGATTATGATCATACACCAGACAAGGAAACTGGAGATCAAAGAAAGATCATCAGTTCGAGAACAATCAACAACACCCAAGAAATTATCCAGCAGGTATATATTTTCAGTTCAAAACACCACCACACAAAAGGGTGACTATCACAAAACTAATGTTGAATGTGCAGATAATGGGTGTGAGTTATGTTTCAGTTAAACTGAAGCTACAGTCAAAGGGAAGATGGGGGAAGAATTCACAAGACTGATACAAGTATACCAAACACTCAAATCTATGTATATGGAAACGCTACTTTCAAGCAACCCTGACCTATAACAATAATCAAGTAGACCTTGTTTTTTTCGTAGTCAAGACTCAAACTGTCATTGAATGCTCCCTGTTTCTGCTCCACTGTTAAACTGTGCCACCTGCATGTCATATACAGACTGCTATCCGAAGGAAGTGTAAAAAAAAAAAAAAGTATATCTGAATCTATTTCAGGGTCTTAATAAGTCAAATGAAACTGAACATTGATCAGTCAGCAAAGTGCTGTTGGCTTTCATTTTATATACAATGCTTCTGACTTATGACCTTTGTCCTTTAGTTTTGGTAGGATAACATAATATAGGGTTTGGAATATAATTTCTTTATGCCTTGTAGGTTTGGAACATTTTTCTTGAGCCTGGCTAGTTTTTATATATTGCTATAAATGCTTTGCTTAACATTAATATGTGCAGGCCAGATGGGGAATAGAAATATTTTTGTTAGTACTTTGCGTTAGACATGTACAGTTTGCAAGTCTCATTTTCAATAACATCTTCTGGTATGAAAAGCCCACAGTTTAGCTTGTACCGAAAAGGGAGAATCATTTTGCTTGGGGACATTCTGAAAGATGAGCACTAGACTCCTTTGAACTTGGACGTACAAATGAAAGAAGCAAATGAAAGGTATTTTGGGCAAACTACATGTAGTGGTTTAAGCTGGTGACGTTTGAGACCTGTGGAATGCTCACTGCTGATGTTTCCCTATGCATGTGTGCATTCCATATAGAATTAAGAATATACCTTTGTGTTCTCCAGTGACAGTTGGATTTGCCTTGTCCTGTGTTGTCTACTGCGCAGTTAGCTGCCAGTGAATAAACTCGACATTACACTTACCGCGTTAATTGTAGTGTGTCCTTACTACAATTATTATGGTGACGATCGGCAGAGGACTGCAGAACCCACGGAAGGGATGCAACGCCTCATATTGAAACCTTGTGAAACATCCCTCTGATTCGTTGGTCCGTTCGTCAATTTCGTACAACGGGGGAAGACTGGACACTGTAGTGTCACCAACAAAGACACGAAGGCACACTGTAAGTTCGTGTTGCTTATTTCGTTCCCCGGAGGAAAAGCCTGAAGGTACTCCCACTGCAAATGCGCAATCAGTTTACAGGCGTGTTTTTTTTTCTTTGCTTTGGCAGCAGTCCAACGTACGGCGACGCCATTACAGGGACAGGCGCCCTTTCAGAGACGAGGGCGGGCGCGCTGCACGTAACGTAAAGGCACGCAGCGGGCACCAAGGATACACCATTTCTGGGCAGGCACGTCTTCAGAGACATGGGCTGGCACACGCAGCGTGTACACGGTGGTGACGCTTTTTCAAGGTCAGGCGCACGCAGTGGACACCATTTTTGCAGCAGGCGTGTCAGTTTCGGCACGTATTGTAGTTCATAGACCTTTTTCTCTTGACAGTTGCCTTCAAGTTTTCCATTGCCGCTTGAGAAGTCTACCTGCTTTATCGGTCAGTGACTTTTATTTCTATTTCCACATATTTGCCCCGACATTGTTCTACTTTTTTGGGTCTTTTCGGTCACAACTTATTCATGTAATTGATGGTCGTCAGTGACACGCACACTCCTGTTTGTGACCCCGTTCAGGTGCGTCCATAACAACGGTGGCACGCACACCTTATCAAGTCGAATTAAAGTGCATCTGTTTCAACGGTGGCACGCACACCTTACCTAGACATTTGAGGGAACTTTTTACAGCTTTTTTTTTTTTTTTAAGCTGCATTTTTTTTTTTCATACTAATTGCTACATGTCATGCCTTTGCTATATGTTTAACTGATTACTATAGTTCTTTGGTTAGTTTTTTTATTTTTGCTGATCATTTAGTGAGTTTGTTCTGTTCCTGTAGTTACTTGCGCTTTTCTTTTCATCATGCAGTCTGTTTCTCCACCACCACCTTTTATCGAGGTGCCTGGTAATCCACCTATAGCATGGAAAAACTGGTATGATGCTTTTGTAACATATTTGGGAGCTATAGGAGCTTCTCGTTATAGAGCTTAGAGGAAGAAATTCCTACTATTGCACTCTTTAGGTTTTGAAGGGAGATCAGTATTTAAACACTTGCCACCTTTGGTACAAGCTCAGGGAGATGAGGACATTGACGAATATGTGGAAGCTGTGAAAAAATTGGAGTTGCTTTTTGATGTTTTGCCAAGCTTAGTTGTCAGACATAAGTTCTTCAAAAGAGCGCAAAGATCTGGTGAGGATGTTGATGCTTTCTTTTTTTTTGTCCTCATCAGCCCAGGTTCACAGAAAGGTATAGGAACTAAAACTCCGGGGTCTCCCTAAGAGTAGCACCATCCGGAGCCCTTTTGTGGTTAGACCTGAGATGGGTCACTTTATACCTTGCTTCTTGTACTCCAACCATAGGAAGCCTTACAAACGGCCCGACCCTCTCAAAGGCACCACCGGGGTAATCAAGCAATATGGTATAAAGGCCTAATCATAGGACAATAATTATATATTTATATTTACAAAGGGGGTATCCAATTCTCAAAAGGAAGCCAAAACTCATTACGCTTATGCTTTGAAGCTCTATCCATCTTAACCGTATATTTAACAGAAGCCAACCATTCTGCCTTATTCGGGGCATAACTTTAATCCAATACTTGCAAATTTCTCTGCGGGCAAGCAGTATTAAACAAAAAATTAATTTTTTTGTATTTTGTGATAGAGTTTCATAATTTACCGGGAGCCCAAAGAAAACAAGGGATATGCTTACCTGGAGTGGTTCTCCAAGTATTAAAGATACTCTCTGGAGAGTTCGGATGGAGATTTTAACCTGCCTGCAACACTGTGGGATAAGAGCTTGCCGGGAGAGCAGTCTACAGATTTATGGCAAGTATCTTGCAACATGCTATACTCCACAGTCCGTGCCGCAAATTTAAGGCGGAACCATCTCTTCTGTCTCCATAGGGTTTACTGAACACCATATAAGCTGGCAAAATTTGCGAAAGGTGTCATACCGAGGTGTCCCAAATGTGGGGAAGAAAAAAGTAATGATGAGCATATGTTCCTGGATTGTCCGGTACTCCGAGATTTTTGGTGGGACGTGAGTAACACGATGTTGATGCTTTCATTCCTGCCCTCAGGAAATTGAGTGCAGATTGTCAATTTGAAGGATTCACAGAGCAATTGGTCAGAGATCAGTATATTTGTAAGTGTTTCGCTAAGTCTATCCAACAGAAATTGTTATCTATGGGGAAACCTTCCCTCGAAGAAACGATTTGCACCGCAAAAAGCATCAAACTATCTAAAGCGTCTGTCAAAGAGCTAGAAGACAAATCTAATGAACCTGTAGGGGCAGTTAGACCAAAGGACTTTAAACCGAATATAATTTCTTGCACAGAAAGTAGTTTTTTTTTTCAAGCAACCCAGCATTTGTTTAAGGTGTGGTAACTCCTCTCATGTCAAGGGGGGGGCAGAGGTTGTCCAGCAAAGAATGTCACATGCAGGTCTCATGGCAAGATGGGTCATATTGCTAAAGTGTGCCAAAGTGGTAAGCGTGGTGGTAATGTTCCTCAAACCAGCAAAGGGCAGGTCAATTTTTCTGCTATTGCGAATGTGTCTGATACAGAGCGGGCTGACCCAGACAACATTCTAAATATTCAAGATGAGCTGAGAGATCTGGTGATGGTGGGGAGTGAAGAGTCAGTCATTGTGGGAGACACCTCCGAATGTGTTGATCCTTATGTTGAAATTGGGATTGGTGACAAAAAAGGGAG
Organism: Calotriton arnoldi; assembly: GCA_963921515.1. Taxonomy (NCBI): domain Eukaryota; kingdom Metazoa; phylum Chordata; class Amphibia; order Caudata; family Salamandridae; genus Calotriton; species Calotriton arnoldi. Next base: position 2,576,645 of record CAWUFW010000128.1, on the reverse strand, counting down.
TCTGTTGGTGGATTCTGGTGCGAGAATTACCATGATCACCCAGGAAATGTTTGAGGAAACATGGGGCAACCATTCTTTGGAACCGCCAGACAAGGCTCCTGTTTCGTATGAGGGGCGGAAGATAGAGTTTTTTTTTTTTCGAAGTCATCTTAGAGTTTAAGGGATGGAAGATAGTTGGTAAAGTGTATGTGGCCATCAAGGGATTGTCATTTCTGGGGTGGTTCCACCGAGGGTTATTTCAGATGGTTCTCAGGCCGGTAACTAAGGAACAGGTTTCTATAGTCTGTTCTTCTGATTATACTGAAACTGTTTCAATGATTTCCTTCAGTTTTTGGGGAACGTTTGGGACAGATCAAGGGTTTTACCCATCAGATTAAAGTTAAGGATGATGCCATTCCCATTAAGCACAGACTTAGGAGTGTCCCGTTTAGTGTGAGAGATCTTCTTGAACATGAATTAAAAATTTTGTGAGAAAGGCATTATAGAGCCAATTGAGTCATCTTTGTGGCTTTCTCCATTAGTTGTCGCGAGGAAAAAAAAATGGAGATCTTCGTGTTTGCGTTGACGTACGTAGTCTTAATAAAAACATTTGAATTGATTCTCACCCGCTTCCCAAGATTTCGGAATTGCTGACAATGATTAATGGTTTGAACTGGTTTAGTAAGTTAGATCTGGCATCAGCTTACCACCAGCTGGTTTTGGAGCCATCTTCCAGACATCTCACGGCATTTGTGTCTCCTATTGGAACTTTCCAATATTGTAGGATGCCGTTTGGACTTACCTCCGCAGCAGCCAACACAGGACAAGGCAAATCCAACTGTCACTGGAGAACACAAAGGTGTATTCTAATTCTATATGGAATGCACACACGCATAGGGGAACATCCGCAGTGAGCATTCCACAGGTCTCAAACGTCACCAGCATAATCCACTACAGTACATTTTCACACACTGACAGAGAACTAGACAAGATTCTCTTATACTGTGTCTGTAAAATGTTAAGTACTTTCAGTACATTCTCTTTTTCATTATTCACCTTTGCTAATGCTGTGCCTTTCATTGTATTAATTGATTGCCATGTATTATCCACTAGATTAGTAACAGTAAAGGTTTGTAGATACAATCGTGCTGAACTCTGTGACTTTTCACAACCAAAGTGTAGGTTCCCACCTAAAATAACCCTGATGGGGTCTCTGTCAGGTCTATCCAGCCTCCAGACTGACCTGTCCTTTGCTCATGTTTGGTCACTGAAACCCCCCATCTGCTGTCTACAGGCTCACAGAATATCTTCTTGAGTCTGATGGCCAAGAGCGAACTCCCAGAGGGCTGAAATTCCATGTTCACGTAAAAAACAAACACACAAGATTGCTGAGAATTATTATACAATATACAAAAGTAAGTCAAAGAACAAAGTAAAACTCACAAACCCATATCCCATGGGTCTTTCCTATCATCCAAGAGGCAATCGACTGGATAGATAAGAATCTGTGTCAGCATGAGAGAACCAAAAACAGCCAAAGGGAAAGAAGCATGTCTCCACAAGTACAAGCCATCATACAACAACTTCATGGGCCCCCCGTTTTTTTCATATCTTGGCCTGAGCAAAGTCTGGCATCAGAACTGAAGGAATCCTCTAGATCTGTCTCGACTTTGCACACATCTATGACTCCACTAAAGCAGTTGAGCGTCATCAATTGATACGCCTCAAAAGTGCTTCAGGAAGAAATTCTAAAGGTAATTCACCACATACCCAACTGCCTTACCTACAGCAGGAAAATCCTGGTCTTTGGAAAGACACGTTCTGAGCATGATGGCAATATAGCAAGTATAGAACCCTCTGGTCCATTACAATCACTCACTCAACAAATAAAAGCATCTACTGAGTAAATCCCTGTTGAAATTGTATAAACACATCCCTTCAATATCTACTCAAGCCAAAACTTGCAACCATACTCAGACCAGGTTGAGGCCCTCACCACAGAACATGCCTCCATAAGCCTCACCACACTACAGTCTTTGCTAGGAATGGCCAGCTACTCTCCCATGAACATTCAACACTTTCCTTTCCTGGGTGCTCCTTTAAGAAATCTCATGAGAAAAAGACAGAGGTGCGCTTACTCCACTGACTGTCAGGAATCTGTTTAGTGAACAACGTGCCCTCTGCAGATTTGGAAACGGGCTCCATTTCAAATGGATGTCATGAGTGGATGGTATGCCACTTGAGGTCTCCAGCAGAGTGCCCTGAGAGATAGGGACAGGACAGTTGTACAGCTTTCTTGGGAGGGAATCTGCAGGAAGGAAAATAACACCCGACCCATATGCCTTGCAACTTACATAACCATAAACAACCAAAACAATAGAATAACTTGAGTCTAACTCCTCTGAATAAATACTTGTGACAAAGACTCACCTGAATTCTTGCTGGGGGTCCCACAGTGCTGTCCTCCCTTCCACTGTGGACCATCACCTGTTGGGAAAAGAAGAGCATCACAAAGGGAAAAAAAAAGACTACTAGCAGGAAACAGAGAAAGAGTGAAAAGACTAAGAGGGGATGAACAAACGCAGAAAAAAAGATTATAAAAACCTATCTTTGTGCAGGCAGGGGGATAATCCAGAGGAAGCAGAGGGGAACACCGCCAAGAACCCAGAAGCTGTTGCTCGGGAGCAACCCAACAGAGGACGCTGACAACCTCTGAGACCGCGCAGAATGAAACCAATGACATGAAAAAAAGAATCGAGGCGAGAAGGAGGAAAGAGCTACAGGCCCTGCCCACCTCTTGATGTCCTGGTCCTGCCATGGTGCAGGAGAGGGTCGTGGTTATCCAGGTGTGTGGCGCTGGGTGCGCAAAATAAAGGGGAGGTTTGCTGGGGATGGAGAACGCAAACAAAACCAGGACAAGACACCGATTTTAAAGGAGAGGAAGAAACCTTAAAAAACCTTCAATGTACTTCAAGGAAACGAGAGAGAGGGAGAGAAAAGAATTTAAGAGAAAGAAGGGAAAAAGAATGCCACTTACGATTAAGAAGGAGGGGTAGGAGACAACAGAAGTTGGAGAAACCAGGCCCCTAAACAAAACAAAATAGAATTTAAAGGTCAGGAACAAATATGGTAATAAAAGAGGAAATCTAGTAACAGCAGCAAAACAAGAGACAAAAAAGGGAGAAAGACAGGACAAACAATCTAGTATTTTACATATGTGCGTTTGATCTGCTTACACATAACTTGTTCTCTATTTCTCCGAGCGCCTTGGGAGTAGAGAGGGCACCCCCAGGGGAGAGGAACCAGCCACAAACAGAAGTCCTAGAAGGTACTCGGGGAGAGGATGTAGCCTTACGACTAGAGCGGTCGACCTTGAAGCTGGGGAACCGGGTTCGAGTCTCGGCAACGACGCTCAACATCCTGTGATTCTGGGCAAATCACTTAATCTCCCCGTGCCTAACAAAAATGAATGTGTCCTTGTGTAACAAAACTGGTGCTCATGTAAAGCGCTCTGATACCCGATATCTTCGGGTCTAGTTCGCTCTATATAAAACTCTAACGAAAAAGGAAGTAGACACCATTTTTTCCTATCCCCAGCAGGAACCTGGGGAACACAAGAGAGACTAGAAATATTTGAGTTGCTATAATTTGGAACAAGTAGCTGGAGTATAACACTCATTGGAATAGCCAATAGGACTCGCCTTTGGGACCTTATAAGTGTTTAGCCAGAGCTATTGACTTTGCCAATGTTTATAAGCTATGTTGTAGAGCACTGTGGTTGCTGTGCAGCATGTTAACAATTTATGCTAAAGTGTTCTAAGCATTTTTGTTACCTTTTATATAACCAAGAAGACATTATGTACAACTGAACGACACTATTAAAAAAAATAATCAACATAAAAATTTCTTCTAGTTTTTTTGTCCTTGCCATGCTGGCAACTTCTTCCTGCCTGTTCTAATGCTGGTTTGTTAAAGGTTTTTTAATGTTATTGGGAGGGGGGGGGGGACAAATAACGGGAGGGTGGAGTTTGGGAAATAGTATCTGAATTACAACACTAGCAGCGGATGGACACTAGGGGAGAATCAACAGATGCCAGATTCTGAAGGCAGACTGAGGTGGTACTGAGTGATGCGGAGGTGGTGGTGTGCTGGTGCAGAGGTGATGCTCAGGTGGTGCTGAATGATACTCAGGTGGTCCTGGGTGCTTCTGAGGTGGTGGTGTTCTGGTGCGGAGGTGATGCGGAGTGATACTGAGGTGATGCTGAGGTGGTGCTGAGTAATGCTGTGGTGCTCAGGTGATGCTGAAGTGGTGCTCAGGAGATGCTGAGTGATGCTGCGCTGATGCTTTTTTTTTTTTTTTTTTAAACACAATTTTATTAGCATTTTCCAAAATATATCATGAGACAATATACTGCCATAGTTTCGGGTATATCAAACCCTTCAAGTTACATGCATAGTTCATCAGGCGTCTGTGGAACAATGTATTGATACATACATTTACTTGGCACAGGAGTTAAAAGCTCTTGACTCCAACTTAAACCACAATAATGCGTTCTGAACAGTAGATCTCGTACCATCGCATATCTTCAGTTTCCTACCCAACACCCACCCTTGGTTCCCACCCACAACTTTCCCACCCTACTAACTGATAACCATAAACTTGGCTGCTTTATTCCAATCTGTTTCACCGGGATGCTGCGCTGATGCTTAAGTGGTGCTGCGCTGGTGCTGAGGTGGGGCTGCGCTGGTGATGGTGCACTAATGCGGAGGTGGTGCTGTGCTGATGCCAAGATGGTGCTGTCAGGGACTGTCCGGGACGGTCTGGGACACAGTCAGGGACTTGGGCAAGGACTGGGAAATGGGTAGTAAAAGTACGCAGAAAGAGGAGTACAGCGCTGCCCAGGATCATACAGGAAGTCAGAGGAGAAAAGGGATCCAAAGGGTAATCCTGCACGAAGCAACAAGATGGCTAAGACTCAGAAAGGACAGGCACTCATGACGTGATTCAGCATTCAGAAAACCTACACCCAGGATGAATGAGCAAGACATATATATGAAAACAACATTAACAGTAAAGGGGAGTGTGGGGTAAAGCACTCAGGAGCTCCACACGGTAAGACTGAAGCTCAGTATGTTTCTCACCCACAATTGCTGTTACAGATACTGACTGCAAATACCCACATATAGGATATGCATGCAAAGGCAGGGTCTGTGGAGTTTATACCTATGGTGATGTTATAAATGTAACTGAAAGACAATACTCACAGTGAACAAGAAACACCACCTAGGTAGTCAGCTGTGCCCATGGATCCTGGCGATCAAACAGGAACACGCAAGGCAGTAACAGCAAGGGGGTAGAACTAAACAAGCACAATAGACAAAGAGCTAGCAAGGAGGAGTGCTTAACAGGAAAGTAAGGAAATCACAGGGCACTCTTGGCAGAAAGCAGGTAACAAACATACAAGGTAACAGAAGCAAGACAGCAGAATAGAAAGACAGCAAGCTAGGAACTGGAACCAAGGAAATGGGAAGAAAGGCTGGGACTGGAAACGGATATACAGAGGGGGAGGCTACAAGGGTATACTAGAATAGTGCTGGATCAGGAGTCAAGAAAACAATGTAGCACTGAAGGCTGTGCTGGAGCAAGACTTTAGCAAAAGCCAAGGTAGCACTGCAGGCAGTGCTAGTTCAGGAACAAGGGAAACTGCTGCAGGTCAGGAACAAGGAATGCTAAGGCTCAGAAGTCAAGGTAGCACTGCAGGCAGTGCTAGTTCAGGAGAAGGGAAACTGCTGCAGTTCAGGAACAAGGAATAACTATAGCTCAGGAAACAAGGTAGCGCTGCAGGCAGTGCTAATTCAAGCACAAGGAATAGCTATAGCTCAGGAATTAAGGAACATCAAACAGCTCAGGAAATAAGGATCGGTCTCACAGGAATACAGCTACAATGACCAACAGTGGCCTGAAGGGAGCTGGGGCTTAAAAGAGCTCACAGTAATCCCATGCATCAGGTGTGAGCAGGCTAGCAGCAGCCAGCCACAGGTGAGCTGAATTCCTCCACCCATCCTTGGCCTGCAGGGGTTGAGACGAAGCAGTGAGCAGGGAATTCTAGGTAATGGAGATTCAGGCATGAGCAGGATGGCTTCCACAAAACCCGGCATGGATTGGAAATGGATGTCAATTCCCAAATAGTGTCCAAATTGCTGGAAATCAGTATATACATGAAGGGGAGGGTCTGGAAGCTTATTAGAACACTGGAGAGTCCCACAGTTCAGCCCCCTGGTGGTGGACACAAGAAAGCAGGGAGCAAGTCGTGACAGTACACCCCCTCCAAGGACCGTCTCCCGGAATCTGGAACTATATTCAAAGCCTTTGCTCCTAAGAAGTAAGTTAATTTGCATCAGAGATGTAGTGCAAGATACCAGAGGACTGCAGGAAAACTGATGTTCTGGAGGGTAGGATAATAGGCTGAAAATTAACAGCAGCATCCAAAGCAGAACTTTGAGGAGGGAAGCACTCTGATGCAGGAGGCAGAATAGAATGCAGATCTGAAGAGTCCAAATCCAGTAACAGGGGCTTAGAAGCATGAATTAAAGGTGTTTGAAGTCCTGATGATGGCAGGCTAGAGTAGCACTCTGAAAATAAAGGAAGATTGACTGTAGGGTCAAAAGCAGATAACGGATTGGCAAGAGGCACATAGGTCAAGGGCATACTGGCTGAAGCCAAAGGAGGTGACAGGAAGCAGACCTGTAGTTCTGGCCCTGGAGGAAAACATACAGAAGACTCGCATGCAGGCAACTTTGGAAGCAGGTATGCAGGAGAACCAGGCCCTTGAGGCTTACATGTTGAGAGTTTTGTCTCTGATGCTGGAGATTCAGTCTCGGAATGTACACGTACTGAGACCTCTAAAGGCTGGCAAACTGGAAGCACAGGGTCAAAAAGTAGGCAAGATAGAACCTCAAGGCCAGAAGGCAGGCGGCCTGAAAGCTCTGGTGCTGAAGCCAGGCGGCCTGGAAGCTCTGCTCTGGTGCTGAAGCCAGGCGGCCTGGAAGCTCTGGTGCTGAAGCCAGGCGGCCTGGAAGCTCTGGTGCTGAAGCCAGGCGGCCTGGAAGCTCTGGTGCTGAAGCCAGGGGCCTGGAAGCTCTGGTGCTGAAGCCAGGGGGCCTGGAAGCTCTGGTGCTGAAGCCAGGGGGCCTGGAAGCTCTGGTGCTGAAGCCAGGGGCCTGGAAGCTCTGGTGCTGAAGCCAGGGGGCCTGGAAGCTCTGGTGCTGAAGCCAGGGGGCCTGGAAGCTCTGGTGCTGAAGCCAGGGGGCCTGGAAGCTCTGGTGCTGAAGGCAGGGGGCCTGGAAGCTCTGGTGCTGAAGGCAGGCGCCTGGAAGCTCTGGAAGCTCTGGTGCTGAAGGCAGGGGGCCTGGAAGCTCTGGTGCTGAAGGCAGGGGGCCTGGAAGCTCTGGTGCTGAAGGCAGGGGGCCAGGAAGCTCTGGTGCTGAAGGCAGGGGGCCAGGAAGCTCTGGTGCTGAAGGCAGGGGGCCAGGAAGCTCTGGTGCTGAAGGCAGGGGGCCAGGAAGCTCTGGTGCTGAAGGCAGGGGGCCAGGAAGCTCTGGTGCTGAAGGCAGGGGGCCAGGAAGCTCTGGTTCTGAAGCCAGGCGGCCTGGAAGCTCTGGTTCTGAAGCCAGGCGGCCTGGAAGCTCTGGTTCTGAAGCCAGGCGGCCTGGAAGCTCTGGTTCTGAAGCCAGGCGGCCGGGAAGCTCTGGTTCTGAAGCCAGGCGGCCGGGAAGCTCTGGTTCTGAAGCCAGGCGGCCGGGAAGCTCTGGTGCTGAAGCCAGACGGCCTGGAAGTTCTGGTTCTGAAGCCAGACGGCCTGGAAGCTCTGGTTCTGAAGCCAGGCGGCCTGGAAGCTCTGGTTCTGAAGCCAGGCAGCCTTGAAGCTCTGGTTCTGAAGCCAGGCAGCCTGGAAGCTCTGGTTCTGAAGCCAGGCAGCCTGGAAGCTCTGGTTCTGAAGCCAGGCAGCCTGGAAGCTCTGGTTCTGAAGCCAGGCAGCCTGGAAGCTCTGGTTCTGAAGCCAGGCAGCCTGGAAGCTCTGGTTCTGAAGGCAGGCAGCCTGGAAGCTCTGGTTCTGAAGGCAGGCAGCCTGGAAGCTCTGGTTCTGAAGGCAGGCAGCCTGGAAGCTCTGGTTCTGAAGGCAGACAGGCTGGAAGCTCTGGTTCTGAAGGCAGACAGGCTGGAAGCTCTGGTTCTGAAGGCAGACAGGCTGGAAGCTCTGGTTCTGAAGGCAGACAGGCTGGAGACTCTGACTTACTAGGCAGGTGAGCTGAGGGCTTGGGCTCTGAATGCAGGCAGTCTGGAGGCTCCGGTACTAATGGCAGGCAGGCTGCAGGCTCGCACTCAGATGGCAGGAAGGCTGCAGGCTCGGGCTCAGATGGCAGGAAGGCTGCAGGCTCGGGCTCAGATGGCAGGAAGGCTGCAGGCTGAAGTTCAGATGGCAGGAAGGCTGCAGGCTGAAGTTCAGGAGGCTTATTATTAGAAAAATAGGGAGCGACCCCACTGACCAAGAGACAGGGTACCACTGGTAAATATAAAAAATATTACTCTTGGACATGTACAGGAATACACCTTTAACCCGGTACACAATCAACCCGATTCACAAACAATTGTGCACTGCTATATCATATCCACATTACTCCATAAACACCATACAATTGAACCCAGAAAAACAACCATATATCACATAAGGATAAAACACTCAAATATATGACAAATTCAAAAATTATTAAAAATGAGTTAAAATCACATCAAAATCATACAATAATAACCAAAAATACGATAATAATAAAAAAACATAAATTCACATGTTAAAAACCTGAGACATTATGAGAGACAAAAAAATGTGAAACATGTAATTTCATCAAAAGGTTATTCCCAACAGGAATCAAATGTATAAACACCATTAGTCTATTCATTTATCGTTTCATTAGACAAAGGGCCGTTCCTGGATACAACCAAAAAATACAGGCGTCGACGCGTTTCAGTGGTAAGAAATTATTGAGGTACCACCTTCATCAGGACAAATATAATGCTTGTCTCTCTCTCTCAACTGTATAAAATTCAGTACACCTAATCAAAACAAAAACATACCATCAGCACAACCTACTATTTCTATTAAAAATCATTAATAATATTGCTTCATTAGTCAAAACACTCCCCACATTTAAAAAAAACGTTTTATTTGTTTTTTATATACAGCATATATTATTTAAACAAATCCAAATAACACAAAGTATGCATAGTATAAAAACCGACCCATTTCCCTTTAATCCATTCTGGGTTTATCATCAATATGTCCACATAGCTGTTTAGCGGGTTCAACAAACCTACACAATCATTCAATAATCCTATTTGTTACTAACAGATATGTACATCCCCCAATCAGCAAATATCTCATATTATCACAATTCACTATCACTCTCCAGTCTGCATATATCCTCACACATTCATTCTTTCATTCTGAAAAATATTAAATCTATCACTCAGAATACATACCTATAGTGATGTATGCAGTGTTCATACAATCACTCTTCCTAAAAACCATAAGAAGATTCTTTATCGTTGTCACGTAGTTTATGTGCACCCCCGTGGCTTCACCTTGTCAGTGATTCTAATTCTAATTGGAAAAACAATACAGTTACATTCCAACTAGGACCCTATCCAACTCCATAATTGGATATTATAAATAAAAATAAAGTCCAAGTACCAATGGGCCACTAACCTCAATTGATTTGTGTATATTCACATATATCGCCATAAATAAAATTTGTAGAGGGATTCAATATGGAATTAAATTTATATTCCGTTGTCCCTTATTTAGGTAGATGGTGCACGAGCTTCACACCTAAAATAACAACATGTTTATCGTTCTATTTGGTTGTCCCATTATTCTTTTTAACAAACAATTTTATACCAAAACAACTAAAACAATTCTTTATAGAGCGACTATATCCCTAACTCATTTGTCCTCTATCATTTACTTCCTACGAGCCTGTCCCCACTAATATTTGAATAACAAGTCAACAGGACACATGTATTTTAAAACACTCTATTAACTAAATACTATCATCGCTTTTGTGTAAAGAAATGGAAGAGACCCCCGTTAAAACACTTATCGGTTCAGGAGGCAGCAGGCCGGCTGAGGACTCTGGAGACTCTGGCAGCAATCTCCCTTTTGGACAGTTCCTACGCCTAAGAAGGAACTGTTCGGAAATAACGGACTTCAAAAACCAAGCTACTGACCTTGAGAGAAAACTATTGGCACGTGAATATCCATCGAGAATTATCAAACAGGGTTGGAAAAGAGCCAGGTATAACAATAGAGAGGCATTGTTGGACAACAATCCCCCAAAGGAAAGAGAGACCAGACCAATCTGTGTCACAACATACAATACCCATTCGAATGAAGTATCCAAGATAATCAATAAACACTGGAAAACACTGAACTGTGGAAAACTTTCTTTTCCCAAACCTATGTTTTCGCATAAAAGAGGCAGAAATCTGAGAGATATTCTTGTGCATACGAGGCCACGTACCACACGGGAAACAAACCCGGCCCCTTTCAATTCCCAACCTATTCAGGGTCATCATCCCTGTGGAAATTGCAGCACTTGTGCCCTTACCACAAAGAGTAAAAAAATCACATTCTCTAACGGGTCTGTGTGGGAACAAAGACGATTTACTAATTGTAACAGTAAGAATGTAATTTACATGATCACTTGCCCGTGCAATTTGGAGTATATCGGGATGACGTCCAGACCAGTTAAAATACGGATTGGTGAACATAAAAGCAATGTGAGGTGTAAGAAGAGTACCACCAAAATAGCAACCCACTACTTGTCAACCAACCACAACGTTGACGACATAAAATGGACAGTGATTGAACAAATCTTCCACGAAAGAGATCTTTTGGAAAAGGAACAACGTTGGGTGTTCCGTTTGGGGACACATGAAAAGGGTTTGAATGATGAAATTCCGTGGGCTCAGTTAATAGGTTGAAAGTAGTCACTACACCTGCCTACTTCCCTTCATCACTATACACAGGGCACAGACTGTATCTCAGTGTTCGGTCCCTGTATATAGAGGTCCAAATAATGCATCAGCAATCTCATTACATCTTAATTAGACTTGATTTTGCCTGAGTTTACTTGCGTTCCATCCATTAGTATTATTTTTCTGGCCTTTCATAACGTCAGATATCGTTTGTGACTTGTGCTGTTTGAAGAGCGTTATTTTTTGCTTCTTAGAATGCTTTGATGCACTTTAAGTGCTTTCACTTCCCTCACTCGATTATAAAGAAAATATTAGTACCACCAATCTCCATGTTTCACACTTTCTCTCAGATAACCACACGCAGTGTTGGGCATCAACCATGCTGTTTTATAGAATCCTGATTAGTTACATACATATCAGTTTTTCTAACATGCACGGCATATTCTTTTTCGCTGTGCACGGGAGTTAGTGCTCTAGTGCGCAATGAGAATGAAGCATAAAAGCTCGCTTCCGGTCTGTGTTTGTTCTCACATTAGCATCATAGTCCCAATGTTTGGAGTTGTACAGGTACAATATCTTCTCTCTCTAAGGGAAGAGGATTAAGCTCTTTCTCTCTTCCACTATCACCATCCTGCCCCCAGGGTTATCAGTGTTATAATCAGTGTCATTATTAGATGATTCAGCTCATATTCCGGCAATAGCTCTTTTTGGAGCTTTAATCTGGCAGGGTTTGGAACCGTTTTTGATTTTGTAATTTTCAGTATTCCTAACTGCTGGATAGTGAACTGCAGGTTAAGGTTGAGCTCCAGAACTACATCTTCTGTGTAATATATTGTTACCAAAATTCAGAACAACCCTTATTTTCATGTTTTAATTTTTCAATTTTTCTTAGATAACTACACGCAATGTTGGGCAACAATGACGCTGTTCTATAGAACTCTGGTTAAATTACATACACTTCGGTTTTTAAACACGCACAGAATACTCATTTCCGCAGTGCACTGGAGTCAGCGCTCTAGTGCGCATTGAAAATCAAACTTGGAAGCTCTCTTCCGGTCTGTTTTTCTCGCGCCAGCATCGCAGGTGAATCCTATTTCCTCTCGTTACTTCTGTATAAATAGCCGCTCCCCGCACTCCCTAGTCATACAGCGGAGCCGCGGGTGAGCAGTATGGGGCAAAATTTTGTCTAGCAGCATGTAAGTACGGCATAGCTGTCATGGTCCGAGTTTTTTTCGTTGATTACTCGGCAGGAGGACGAGTACTACCTGACCGTTTCTCTCTTCATTTCAAAAAATATTTGTTTCCCTTGCAGTAACTAGTGACTTCTTCCTGCTCATCTGTACCTGAGTCTCATGGGGCAATACACCCATTCATACATTGTATGTATTGTGTATATACATCGTTCTACACACCGCCTCTTTGATTATAATAGTCACTAATAGAGTGTGTGTTTTATGTTATATGTAGTGTGTCACTGTATGTTTTCCTTTTTCCCCAACTTCTTTCACAGGTCCATGCACCATTATAGCACTATGTTTTTATAAACAGTCACCTTGACACATGTGTTGTCTTTTCAGGTCTTCGTGAGACAACACCGTGTGTGGCGCAATTAATATTTAAAAAAATGTTCTTCTTTTTCCAGATTACATATAGTAGTACTAACAGATTTACATATAGGAGTACAAACAGGTACTTTATACTGCATGAATATTTGCAAGAATTTCTTTCACTTTTGTATATAACTATTTTCACTTTTTAAACAACAAGTGAGCGCTGAAGGGATCTTCTTAGTCCTGATGAAGAAGCCTTGAGCTTCGAAACATGTCGACTCTTTAGGAACGTCAGCTCATTATATGCATGACTATTCCAAATCACAATTTTTAACAGGTTCAGCCTCAATGACCTATTAAATTGTCTTATGTCCATGAGGCCAGTTCCTTTTAAACCTCACTTTTGACCCTTCTTCTCACCACCCCTGCACCACACATAGTATTTTAGATGAGTGCTCCCGCGTAGTCGCTGGTCGTAGCACGCCCCATCCCACAGTGGGATGGGAAGACCCCAATGATGAAGCATGACATCAAGGGCCCTTTTGGTGTGTGAGGGGTATTTAAACAACTTTTGTGTATGTCCTATCATGGAGTAGGAATACAACTCTTTCCCCATCCACTATCGGTCCTCTTCTTCATCATTCAGATCATTACCCATATGGTGGATCTTGATGTTTTGTTAACTACTGACTCGAGGAGGACGTATCCACCGTTAGTGTCCCTTGGGACACTACCTCTTCACTCCCTAATTTTGTTTTTTTGTGACTCTGGCAGCATGCCGGCTGATGGCAGAGAGGCACAAGGATGACCCACTTTAAATTCTTGGAATGGCGCTAGCCCGTGAACAGTAGATTCCCTGTTGTCACTAGTGAAATCTCCACAGTTCCTTGGCTCATTAAAACACACTGAAGCGCTTTCTTCGGGATGGCTAAGAGTACTGCTTATCTTAGAGTCCCTTTACCATTTGGCAGTTCACATGTCTTAGTCAGAGGAAACAGGTAAGGGATCACTTGGTCTTTGGAAATTTTCTCATTTTCTTCTGCATTAGAAGGTGGTACAGGTGCATCAGAGCATACAGTACTATCATTTCCTGACTTTTCAATATGTGGTGTGCTTGAAGGCAAAACAGCAAAGAAGGGGTCAGGATTTTGTTTCTTCTCAGCAAGGAGGTTGACTTCAGTTGCAGCAGTTAAATCAAGGGCATGGTGTGAGTCACAGGACATTGTCACATCAGGAAATATGTGGGTCAATGGTTCGGGTTTTGTCTGTATGTCAATGGCCTGTCTATGGGTTATCTCTGAGATAGAACTGACCTCACTACCAGGAAAAGAAAGCAAAGAGATGTTTTGTGTCTTGCCTGGAATTTGGGGTTCCTCAAAAATGGAGGGACACATCTCAGATGTAGCACCTAGATGTAATTTAGCACTAAAAGACAAAACAGAGGAGTTAGAAAATTCAGAATTCAAACAAATACTTTCCTTAACTGCACTTTGAGACATGGTACTATGGCTATTCTGAGTGGAATCTGAGTGATCAGCCACAGTATTATTTACACAATTACTGGACCAGCTCTGAGGGGACCGCAAAATAGTGCGCAAGGTTTCATTCTCCATTTCTAAGGAGGCTAACATAGAAGCTGAAAAGTAGTCTTGTACCAGGGTTTTAGATTCCCACTTGAACTCTGAGTTATAGTTTTTAACAGAGTCTGAAACATTTTATTCTCTTGATGTAATTCCAAAATCTTCGATTCAAATATATCCTGTGAAGATTGTAGATCTTTTTCTACAAGGACAGCGGTATGAAACTTCACAACAAGCAGCAGAACTAAACCTTGTATTTTGTTCAAACTTGCTACTAGCTGCCTGTGTTTTAATAGGTCTCTCTCTTTTGGCAAACTGATCACAGTTTACTTTGAAAGTAGTATTTAACAAGGTCTCTCTAGTATCCGGGGCTGTGATCTTTACTGGACTACAAGACTGGGTAACATTATCTGAATGGAAAACAGAGGCTATGAAATGCATCTGCTTTTTCTTTGGTTGTCTGGTTGAACATTGTATTTTACAACCACTTACAGTAGACATGCAAGAATCAGAATTCTTGTTCAGCAAACCGAGTATGGTATCATTCTCCTTTTGCAATGCTGACAGACATTGAATCTGGATCAGAACAGAAGATTAAGTCAGGATCTGGCAAAGAGGTGTTTGAGAGCCAATGAGTAAAATATTCAGAACGTAAATGTCCATTTCTCATAAGAGGATTCATAGTTTCAGGACTAGGGTGAACATTCTCAAATTGTAAAGTAGACACTAAATGCCATTCATTGTTGGGCACTAGTGAACTGCCCTGCACAAACTTAAATGATGCACTGGTGTGTTTCTTTCTTAAACCTCATTATGACACACCTTTAATATTTTCACACAAATGTAACAGAAAAATGATAGCTAACTGAACGCAAAGAAACCTCACAAGTGACCCTGGAAATGTGGGTTGGTCATTCTGTCAGGGACTGTCCGGGACTGTCTGGGACACAGTCAGGGACTTGGTAATGGGTAGTAAAAGTACGCAGAAAGAGGAGTACAGCGCTGCCCAGGATCATACAGGAAGTCAGAGGAGAAAAGGGATCCAAAGGGTAATCCTGCACGAAGGAACAAGATGGCTAAGACTCAGAAAGGACAGGCACTCATGAGGTGATTCAGCATTCAGAAAAACTACACCCAGGATGAATGAGCAAGACATATATATGAAACAACATTAACAGTAAAGGGGAGTGTGGGGTAAAGCACTCAGGTGCTCCACACGGTAAGACTGAAGCTCAGTATGTTTCTCACCCACAATTGCTGTTACAGATACTGACTGCAAATACCCACATATAGGATATGCATGCAAAGGCAGGGTCTGTGGAGCTTATACCTATGGTGATGTTATAAATGTAACTGAAAGACAATACTCACAGTGAACAAGAAACACCACCTAGGTAGTCAGCTGTGCCCATGGATCCTGGCGATCAAACAGGAACACGCAAGGCAGTAACAGCAAGGGGGTAGAACTAAACAAGCACAATAGACAAAGAGCTAGCAAGGAGGAGTGCTTAACAGGAAAGGAAGGAAATCACAGGGCACTCTTGGCAGAAAGCAGGTAACAAACATACAAGGTAACAGAAGCAAGACAGCAGAATAGAAAGACAGCAAGCTAGGAACTGGAACCAAGGAAATGGGAAGAAAGGCTGGGACTGGAAACGGATATACAGAGGGGAGGCTACAAGGGTATACTAGAATAGTGCTGGATCAGGAGTCAAGAAAACAATGTAGCACTGAAGGCTGTGCTGGAGCAAGACTTTAGCAAAAGCCAAGGTAGCACTGCAGGCAGTGCTAGTTCAGGAACAAGGGAAACTGCTGCAGGTCAGGAACAAGGAATGCTAAGGCTCAGAAGTCAAGGTAGCACTGCAGGCAGTGCTAGTTCAGGAAGAAGGGAAACTGCTGCAGTTCAGGAACAAGGAATAACTATAGCTCAGGAAACAAGGTAGCGCTGCAGGCAGTGCTAATTCAAGCACAAGGAATAGCTATAGCTCAGGAATTAAGGAACATCAAACAGCTCATGAAATAAGGATCGGTCTCACAGGAATACAGCTACAATGACCAACAGTGGCCTGAAGGGAGCTGGGGCTTAAAAGAGCTCACAGTAATCCCATGCATCAGGTGTGAGCAGGCTAGTAGCAGCCAGCCACAGGTGAGCTGAATTCCTCCACCCATCCTTGGCCTGCAGGGGTGGAGACGAAGCAGTGAGCAGGGAATTCTAGGTAATGGAGTTTCAGGTATGAGCAGGATGGCTTCCACAAAACCCGGCATGGATTCGGAATGGATGTCAATTCCCAAATAGTGTCCAAATGGCTGGAAATCAGTATATACATGAAGGGGGGGGGGGTCTGGAAGCTTATTAGAACACTGGAGAGTCCCACAGTTCAGCCCCCTGGTGGTGGACACAAGAAAGCAGGGAGCAAGTCGTGACAGTACCCCCCCCCCCCCCCCAAGGACCGTCTCCCGGAATCTGGAACTGTATTCAAAGCCTTTGCTCCTAAGAAGTAAGTTAATTTGCATCAGAAATGTAGTGCAAGATACCAGAGGACTGCAGGAAAACTGATGTTCTGGAGGGTAGGATAATAGGCTGAAAATTAACAGCAGCATCCAAAGCAGAACTTTGAGGAGGGAAGCACTCTGATGCAGGAGGCAGAATAGAATGCAGATCTGAAGAGTCCAAATCCAGTAACAGGGGCTTAGAAGCATGAATTAAAGGTGTTTGAAGACCTGATGATGGCAGGCTAGAGTAGCACTCTGAAAACAAAGGAAGATTGACTGTAGGGTCAAAAGCAGATAACGGATTGGCAGGAGGCACAGAGGTCAAAGGCAAACTGGCTGAAGCCAAAGGAGGTGACAGGAAGCAGACCTGTAGTTCTGGCCCTGGAGGAAAACATACAGAAGACTCACATGCAGGCGACTTTGGAAGCAGGTATGCAGGAGACCCAGGCCCTTGAGGCTTACATGTTGAGAGTTTTGTCTCTGATGCTGGAGATTCAGTCTCGGAATGTACACGTACTGAGACCTCTAAAGGCTGGCAAACTGGAAGCACAGGGTCAAAAAGTAGGCAAGATAGAGCCTCAAGGCCAGAAGCCAGGCGGCCTGGAAGCTCTGGTTCTGAAGCCAGGCAGCCTGGAAGCTCTGGTTCTGAAGCCAGGCAGCCTGGAAGCTCTGGTTCTGAAGCCAGGCAGCCTGGAAGCTCTGGTTCTGAAGCCAGGCAGCCTGGAAGCTCTGGTTCTGAAGCCAGGCAGCCTGGAAGCTCTGGTTCTGAAGCCAGGCAGCCTGGAAGCTCTGGTTCTGAAGCCAGGGAGCCTGGAAGCTCTGGTTCTGAAGCCAGGGAGCCTGGAAGCTCTGGTTCTGAAGCCAGGGAGCCTGGAAGCTCTGGTTCTGAAGCCAGGCAGCCTGGAAGCTCTGGTTCTGAAGCCAGGCAGCCTGGAAGCTCTGGTTCTGAAGGCAGGGGGCCAGGAAGCTCTGGTGCTGAAGGCAGGGGGCCAGGAAGCTCTGGTGCTGAAGGCAGGGGGCCAGGAAGCTCTGGTGCTGAAGGCAGGGGGCCAGGAAGCTCTGGTGCTGAAGGCAGGGGGCCAGGAAGCTCTGGTGCTGAAGGCAGGCAGCCTGGAAGCTCAAGCCAGGCAGCCTGGAAGCTCTGGTTCTGAAGCCAGGCAGCCTGGAAGCTCTGGTTCTGAAGGCAGACAGGCTGGAAGCTCTGGTTCTGAAGGCAGACAGGCTGGAGACTCTGACTTACTAGGCAGGTGAGCTGAGGGCTTGGGCTCTGAATGCAGGCAGTCTGGAGGCTCCGGTACTAATGGCAGGCAGGCTGCAGGCTCGCACTCAGATGGCAGGAAGGCTGCAGGCTCGCGCTCAGATGGCAGGAAGGCTGCAGGCTCGGGCTCAGATGGCAGGAAGGCTGCAGGCTCGGGCTCAGATGGCAGGAAGGCTGCAGGCTCGGGCTCAGATGGCAGGAAGGCTGAAGGCTGAAGTTCAGGAGGCAGCAGGCCGGCTGAGGACTCTGGAGACTCAGCAAGCAGCAGGCCGGCTGAGGACTCTGGAAGCAGGCCGGCTGATGGCAGAGAGGCACAAGGATGACCCACTTTAAATTCTTGGAATGGCGCTAGCCCGTGAACAGTAGATTCCCTGATGTCACTAGTGAAATCTCCACAGTTCCTTGGCTCATTAAAACACACTGAAGCGCTTTCTTCGGGATGGCTAAGAGTACTGCTTATCTTAGAGTCTCTGATGACCAGACTCCTTTTACCATTTGGCAGTTCACATGTCTTAGTCAGAGGAAACAGGTAAGGGATCACTTGGTCTTTGGACATTTTTTCATTTTCTTCTGCATTAGAAGGTGGTACAGGTGCATCAGAGCATACAGTACTATCATTTCCTGACTTTTCAATATGTGGTGTGCTTGAAGGCAAAACAGCAAAGAAGAGGTCAGGATTTTGTTTCTTCTCAGCAAGGAGGTTGACTTCAGTTGCAGCAGTTAAATCAAGGGCATGGTGTGAGTCACAGGACATTGTCACATCAGGAAATATGTGGGTCAATGGTTCGGGTTTTGTCTGTATGTCAATGGCCTGTCTATGGGTTATCTCTGAGATAGAACTGACCTCACTACCAGGAAAAGAAAGCAAAGAGATGTTTTGTGTCTTGCCTGGAATTTGGGGTTCCTCAAAAATGGAGGGACACATCTCAGATGTAGCACCTAGATGTAATTTAGCACTAAAAGACAAAACAGAGGAGTTAGAAAATTCAGAATTCAAACAAATACTTTCCTTAACTGCACTTTGAGACATGGTACTATGGCTATTCTGAGTGGAATCTGAGTGATCAGCCACAGTATTATTTACACAATTACTGGACCAGCTCTGAGGGGACCGCAAAATAGTGCGCAAGGTTTCATTCTCCATTTCTAAGGAGGCTAACATAGAAGCTGAAAAGTAGTCTTGTACCAGGGTTTTAGATTCCCACTTGAACTCTGAGTTATAGTTTTTTAACAGAGTCTGAAACATTTTATTCTCTTGATGTAATTCCAAAATCTTCGATTCAAATATATCCTGTGAAGATTGTAGATCTTTTTCTACAAGGACAGCGGTATGAAACTTCACAACAAGCAGCAGAACTAAACCTTGTATTTTGTTCAAACTTGCTACTAGCTGCCTGTGTTTTAATAGGTCTTCTCTCTCTTTTGGCAAACTGATCACAGTTTACTTTGAAAGTAGTATTTAACAAGGTCTCTCTAGTATCCGGGGCTGTGATCTTTACTGGACTACAAGACTGGGTAACATTATCTGAATGGAAAACAGAGGTTATGAAATGCATCTGCTTTTTCTTTGGTTGTGTGGTTGAACATTGTATTTTACAACCACTTACAGCAGACATGCAAGAATCAGAATTCTTGTTCAGCAAACTGAGTATGGTATCATTCTCCTTTTGCAATGCTGACACAGATATTGAATCTGGATCAGAACAGAAGATTAAGTCAGGATCTGGCAAAGAGGTGTTTGAGAGCCAATGAGTAAAATATTCAGAACGTAAATGTCCATTTCTCATAAGAGGATTCATAGTTTCAGGACTAGGGTGAACATTCTCAAATTGTAAAGTAGACACTAAATGCCATTCATTGTTGGGCACTAGTGAACTGCCCTGCACAAACTTAAATGATGCACTGTTGTGTTTCTTTCTTAAACCTCTCATTATGACACACCTTTAATATTTTCACACAAATGTAACAGAAAAATGATAGCTAACTGAACGCAAAGAAACCTCACAAGTGACCCTGGAAATGTGGGTTGGTCATTCTGTCAGGGACTGTCCGGGACTGTCTGGGACACAGCCAGGGACTTGGGCAAGGACTGGGAAATGGGTAGTAAAAGTACGCAGAAAGAGGAGTACAGCGCTGCCCAGGATCATACAGGAAGTCAGAGGAGAAAAGGGATCCAAAGGTTAAGCCTGCACAAAGGAACAAGATGGCTAAGACTCAGAAAGGACAGGCACTCATGAGGCGATTTAGCATTCAGAAAAACTACACCCAGGATGAATGTGCAAGACATATATATGAAACAACATTAACAGTAAAGGGGAGTGTGGGGTAAAGCACTCAGGAGCTCCACACGGTAAGACTGAAGCTTAGTAAGTTTCTCACCCACAATTGCTGTTACAGATACGGACTGCAAATACCCACATATAGGATATGCATGCAAAGGCAAGGTCTGTGGAGCTTATACCTATGGTGATGTTATAAATGTAACTGAAAGACAATACTCACAGTGAACAAGAAACACCACCTAGGTAGTCAGCTGTGCCCATGGATCCTGGCGATCAAACAGGAACACGCAAGGCAGTAACAGCAAGGGGGTAGAACTAAACACAAGCACAATAGACAAGGAGCTAGCAAGGAGGAGTGCTTAAGAGGAAAGGAAGGAAATCACAGGGCACTCTTGGCAGAAAGCAGGTAACAAACATACAAGGTAACAGAAGCAAGACAGCAGAATAGAAAGACAGAAAACTAGGAACTGGAAGCAAGGAAATGGGAAGAAAGGCTGGGACTGGAAACGGCTATACAGAAGGGGAGGCTACAAGGGTATACTAGAATAGTGCTGGATCAGGAGTCAAGAAAACAAAGTAACACTGAAGGCTGTGCTGGAGCAAGACAAGAATTTAGCAAAAGCTCAAAATCCAAGGTAGCACTGCAGGCAGTGCTAGTTTAGGAACAAGGGAAACTGCTGCAGGTCAGGAACAAGGAATGCTAAGGCTCAGAAGTCAAGGTAGCACTGCAGGTAGTGCTAGTTCAGGAGAAGGGAAACTGCTGCAGTTCAGGAACAAGGAATAACTATAGCTCAGGAAGAAGGTAGCTAATTCAAACACAAGGAATAGCTATAGCTCAGGAATTAAGGAACATCAAACAGCTCAGGAAACAAGGATCTGTCTCACAGGAATACAGCTACAATGACCAACACTGGTCTGAAGGGAGCTGGGGCTTAAAAGAGCTCACAGTAATCACATGCATCAGGTGTGAGCAGGCTAGCAGCAGCCAGCCACAGGTGAGCTGAATTCCTCCACCCATCCTTGGCCTGCAGGGGTGGAGACGAAGCAGTGAGCAGGGAATTCTAGGTAATGGAGTTTCAGGCATGAGCAGGATGGCTTCCATAAAACCCGGCATGGATTGGAAATGGATGTCAATTCCCAAATAGTGTCCAAATGGCTGGAAATCAGTATATACATGAAGGGGAGGACCCGGAAGCTTATTAGAACACTGGAGAGTCCCACAGTTCAGCCCCCTGGTGGTGGACACGAGAACGCAGGGAGAAAGTCGTGACAGGTGCTATGCTGATGTTGAGGTGGTGCTGTGCTGGTGCTGAGGGGGTGCTGCACTAGTGTTGAGGGGGTGCTGCACTAGTGCTGAGGGGGTGCAATGTCGAGGAGGTGGTGCTGTGCTGAGGTGGTGCTGTGCTGATTGTGAGGTGTGCTGAGTGATGCCGAGGTGGTAATGAGTCATGCTGAGGTTGTGGTGCTGCGCTTGTGCTCAGGTGGTGCCGAGTGATGCTGAGGTGGTGCCGAGTGATGCTGCTGTAGTATCGAGTGATGCTGAGGTGGTGCTGGTGCTGCACTGGTGATCAGGTGGTACTGAGCTGGTGTTCCGGTAGTGCTGAGCTGATGCTTTGGTGGTGCTGTGCTGAGGTGATGCTGCGCTGATGCTGAAGTGGAGCTGTGTAATGCTGAGGTTCTGATGAGGTGGAGCTACGCTGGTGCTGAGGTGGGGCTGCGCTGGTGGTGGTGCACTGAGGCGGAGGTGGTGCTGTTCTGATGCTGAGATGGTGCTGTGGTGATGCTGGGATGGTGCTGTGCTGATGCTGAGGTGGTGGTGCTGCGCTGTTGCTCAGGTGGTGCTGAGTGATACTGAGTTGGTGCTGTGCTGAGGTGATGAGCTGATGCGGAGGTGGTTCTGTGCTGATGCTGAGATGGTACTGTGCTGATGATGAGGTGGTGCTGAGGTGGTGCTCAGTTGGTGCTGCACTGGTGGTGGGTCACTGATGAGGAGGTGGTGCTGTGGTGATGCTAATGGCACTAAAAGAGATCTAAAGTGCTCTGATTATTATAGCTGTGCAAGTGTACTTATATTTGCAGGTATTTACAAACATGTAAAAGTAAGCAGGGAATAGCTACACATGTCTAAATAGCTATAAAATGTGCATTTCACTTGCAAACTCTTTTTCACTTTTTCCAAGGGAAAACAGAAACCCATTCTCTGACACCCCAAGTAATTTTGACAGTGTTCCCGCCCCATTTCCACCTTAAAAACAAATTTGCTCCTGACAAAGATAAGGCTAAATGTTAGGTCATTTCCAGGGTGGAAATGCACCTTGCAAAGTTTGTGATTGCCACAAACTTGCTTGCTTGTTGATGTTCACCAGCCTTCTAACATATGAGGAGCCTGGAAAGGTCACTCCAAGTTCTGGGAATGGATTTGCTGACGTGATATTGCACTATTGAACACTGGTGGACACTGTGTGGGATGAGGACTATTGTGCAGCGTAAGCTGTTGGCACTGACGCATAACGATAATAGACCTCAGTCACTTTTTTTGCAGTTTCATATAGCACGAACTTGGCCCAAAGGCATCAGAGCGCTTTATAGAGAGGCAGCTTGCATTCAAATTGACAACCGTAGCAAGGACTGTACATGAACATAAATGAATGCATTAATTCGATTCAGTACAGATTGCATTACAATGGCAATTTTGTATAACAGTTTACACCGATCAACCCCGTGCAAAAAAACAGATGTGCATGAGCTGTTTGGAACAAAAACACATTTATTGCATCAACCCAACAGAGCAAATGTTTTTTTTTTTTGATCCTCATATCACCAGAAAGCGTCTGGAATTCTCAATGAACCGCAACATCGAACTACCCGCCCTGCGGTCACTGCATTCGCCCAGGTCCTGGTACTGTACCGGACCATCACCTTTGACGGTGCCTTGGTGTAATCATTGGAATGAGTAATCGATACCCAAAGAGCTGCACCAATTTGAAAAGTCAGTCGATATATCTGGGGTGAGGCCCATTTCCACGCCCTGATCAAATCGCCAGACCTTGACGGCCGCCTTAACCCAGTCTTCCACTTTCTGAGGTAGAGGGTCTCTCCATTTCATACATATTTCTCTTCTGGCAATTAGAATCAGATAAAAGAGCAACCCTCTATGTGACCGCCTCAACAACTTGCTTATTTTCTCATCCCCTCCGAGAAAAACAAGCATTGTATTCAAATTGATCTCCCTGCCAAAGATACCTTTTAGGGCGAGTTCTATTCCTCCCCAGTAATCACTCAACCTGAGGCATTCAAAGAAGATATGGGCATCCTTGGCTTCTAAACAACCACACCTTACACACTTGGCGGGAGGATGAGGAGTTAACTTTGCAATTTTAGATGGAGTCCAGTACAGACGTTTAATGGTAAAAAAGTGGTTCCTCTTCAGGTTGGCTGGTTTGACAATAGAGTACAGGAGCCTCAGGGAGTTATCCCAAACTGTTTTAATGTCTCCCTCATGATAAGTTCCACTCCAGACTAAGTAAGGAGGTGCTAGCTTCTTTTCCTCTACCTCCAAACGCTTCTCATACCACCTTGCCACCTCCTTACTCTTAGGTCTTATATCTTGGAGAAAGAGCTCCAGCTCCCAGTCACCCCCAAATTCCTTTTTTGAGGCTGCAAACCAGGAGGACAGTTGAATAAACTTAAATCTAGACAGGTCGTTTCCAGTCTTTGCTTTTAGGACTTCCCATGGATACACTCCCTCCGATGTCCCCAGATCTATCCATGTTGTAATACCTGCCCCCTTAGTGGTAGACTTAGGCCATCTTTTAAGCATAACGGGGTGCCGGGGGAGTCTCAAACTGGAGCCAAGTCTGAATAGTAACCCAGGTCCCACCTTCTCCTAACCATATACCATAAATTCAAAGCAGATCTTAATACTTTTAATCAAACTTTCTTGAAGAACCTGGGGGCACCAAACTTATAAAGGAATCACTCCACGCTCCACTGCCTCATCATCTCCCCAAGGAGCTTCCCCAAAGTCGAGTCGTCAGCCTTCGCCAGCAGCATCCGAATGTTTTTAAATTGGAAAGCTGCTCAATACAAATTAAAATCAGGCAAGGCCAATCCTCCTTTGTCGAGCCTACGTCAAAGTTTTTTCCAGGCCAACCTAGCACCTTTATGGGCCCATATAAAGCTCACGGCCTTCCCCTGAATTCTGTCGATGCCTGACTTTGGAAACCCAAGGGGAATAGCGTCAAAGAGGTAAGTCAATTTAGGAAGGTTGACCATTTTTATTAAATTGACACATCCGAAAATGGTTAACGGGAGGTTTTTCCATCTAGCTAATAGACAGTCTATTTCTCTAGCGACCCTTTGCAGATTAAGCTGCAGGATTTTATCTATCTCATCCACTATTGAGATTCCCAGATATCTAAAATTGGGGCTCACTTTCCCATCCCAGTTCTTAACATTCCTGCACATTACCTCAGTTTTAGAGGTATTTACTGAATAACCAGAAAGGGAACCAAATTCCGCTAATAGATGTTCCACCCTCGGAAGGGATATAACTGGATCAGCCGTATATATTAATAGGTCGTCGGCGAAGAGCGCGACCTTACTGCTATAAGGTGGAGAACTAAAAGGAACTACAGAAACATCAGATCACAGCAGTTGAGCCAGAGGTTCTATATATATATATCGAATAGTAAAGGTGAAAGAGGGCATCCCTGCCGAGTCCCTCTTGATATACTGAAGCTGGGAGTCAGTATGCCATTAAAGAAAATCGTAGCCGACGAACCCTCATAGGCCGCCTTAAGTGTATATAAAAAGTTAGAGCCGAATCCCATTACTCTCATGACCTCCCAAAGGAAGGCCCAACACACTCGATCGAACGCTTTAGCAGCATCCAAGGCGACTATGGCCAAGGGGGTTGAACATTCAATGGCCAGATCTATTGTACCAATAAGCTGTTGAGTCTGCTCCTGTATATACCTCTTCAGGATAAAACCCTTCTGGTCTGGATGTATTAATTGTGGAGCAAACTTAGCCGGTCTCCCCCCAGAATACTCATAAAGATCTTATGGTCTGCATTCTGCAGGGAGATTGGCCTATAAGAGTCAGCCCTAGGGGGGTCTTTGGAGGGTTTCAGAATAAGGACAATTATAGACTCTTTCCAAGTTCTTGGGACATGTCTGCCCTGTCTATATATCGAATTGAACAGGGTTTCCAAAACCGGTACCAGCTCCTCTATTAAGAGATTATACACTTCATTGGGAGGGGCATCAGTGCCTGCAGCTTTACCATTCCTACTTTTAGTGAGACTTAAACGAATCTCCTCCTTAGTTATGGGAGCCTCAAGTATCTCACGACTCATCGTTGTTAAACTGGGCAATTGTATCTTACTCAGCCAGGCCTTAAGAAGCTCTGAGCTAGGAGAGATCTCTTCCTTATATAATGTGATGAATAAAGAGACTAGGCAGGCTTGCATGTCCTCCATTTTATCGAAGACATCCCCTCTGTCATTCACAACTAATTGACTGATGAGATTCCTAGATCTATCTGCCCTAGCTTTCCAGGCCAGCAATGCAACAGCCTTTTCCCCATTCTCAAAGTTCTGCATACACCTGGCATACCACTGCACTCTACACTTTTGGTCTATTTTAATCTTATAGTCTTGCCTCGCATCTTCTAAAAGTCTCTG
This sequence comes from Calotriton arnoldi, assembly GCA_963921515.1. Lineage (NCBI taxonomy): Eukaryota > Metazoa > Chordata > Amphibia > Caudata > Salamandridae > Calotriton > Calotriton arnoldi. The sequence goes on along the minus strand of CAWUFW010000128.1, from coordinate 2,550,782 downwards.
TATCTGCACCCTTGCAGTGGCAGACCCCAAGCAGGCCCGAAGAAGATTAGCCTCCAATGAACCCACTTTGTTCACCATATCTTTTAAACTTAAACGTTCATCCTTATTTTTGACACAGCACAGATTTTGTAGCACCCCTCTAATGTATGCCGTAAAGGCATCCCACACGACATCTAGGGAGGTAGATCCAATATTGTCCTCAAAGTAGGCCACGCATGCCCGCTTTAATGCCTCTCCCGTCTCAGAGTCTGTGTGGATAGCCCTCTTTAGTGTCCATCTTGGCCTAGGAGGCCTGCTATAACCAACTAGGGAAAAACTGATCGCAGCATGGTCCGAGATATGACCTGGGAGGATATTTACAGTGGCTATTGCTTCTATAATGGCCCTGTCTGCGAAGAGGTAATCTGACCTTGAGAAATGGCCATACTTTTTACTGTGAAAAGTAAAGCCTTGTCTCCCATTTTATACCTCCACACATCTAACAGGGCCAACTCATGCAACATATTGTTTAATGTCTGACGCACCCGAGGTGCATTATCATGACATCTTCTATTAGCCAAGATGGCCGAATGGACGTGAGCCGTTCCAGCTCCGTCGCCAGCCCGCTGGTAATCACCATAATAGTGTAGATCCAACGCTGCTAAACGCAAAACTCGAGGTCGTATTGCTTGGTGGATGCGGAGGCGCACCGGAGGACTCCTGAAGACAACACGCTGCGGTGCAAACAGCCGGTCGGTTGGCTTGCACGCCGCGACCTAAGATGGCGCCGGTCGGCCGGAACCGCCGAAACTGTCCTGGAGCCCGGGAATAGTGCCGCACCGGAGTGCTGAGGAGGCTCGAGGTGGTGGATGCGGCCGGGAGCAGTGAAAGAGGCGTTCCGGTGAGCAAGTGCAGTGAGAAGGGCTGCGGGAGACGCGACCACCGGAGGGCCCACCGGACTCGCGGGAAAGCAGCCCCGAGGTGGTGAGTAGACTGTTGTGGCTCCTCGGGTCACGTCAGCTGTGGGCTCCCGCCAGCCAAGTGAAAGGAGGCAAGGAAAACGACCACCGGGGGGGAGGAGGGGAAAGCTCCTGTCTCGGCCTGCCTGACTTCAAAATGGCGGCCGGGACCCCCCTATCGAGAGATCACGCAGGTGGCACCCCCGCAGCAGGGAGGGGAGACTGGAGAGAGTCATTGAGGCACCTTGACAGGGCTTAAGACGAGGAACAGATGGCCCAGGCACAGTGAGACACGGAAACACCCAACACATGCCTGACCTTAAGATGGCCGCCATGAGTCATCTCGAGGAGACCCACCATTTCAGGGGCTAAGAAGGACCTGGGCACATATCAGGGACAACTCTCTACGGACGCGTCCGATCCCCGCAGCACAAAGAGGGGACCCCCAGAGATAAGAGGGGCCCGGGACTACCTGGCGGAGGGCAGCTATCGCATCTATGCCACCTAAAAAAGCAGTGACAAAGGTGTAAAACTACATCGGCTGATTTTAACTCCTAGGTCAGAATCCCTTGCCTGACCCCAAGATGCCAGCCACAGTGGTCCCTACCACGTCGTGCTACTACTCTGAGAAAAAAACGGACATCGGCCAGACCTCGAACACATCCCCCATCCGGCCTAACCATCAGGATACAGAATCTGTGAACCTACCTCTGACCGTGGAGACCTAGCTTTTTGACCGATGCCCGGTGGAGCTACTTGATAGCTAAAGAGGAGATGGGCTGTGGACTACCCCTTCGGCCGTCACCTACCCTGCTGGTCTTTGGGCAGAACTTACTTCGTCTCTCCGTTGTATTCTCCCTCCTACCCCTTTACTCCACCCCCTTTCTCCTTTACGCTCCATTTATCCCTCCTCTTTGCTCTTTAATTGTTTTCCCGTTGAGACCTGGCTGTTTGGCTGATGCCCGGTGGAGCTACCTGATAGCTAAAGAGGAGATGGGCTGTGGACTTCCCCCTCGGCCGTCACCTACCCAGCCGGACTTTGGGCAGACTCTCCTTCGTCTCTCCATCCTATCTCCCTCCTACCCCTTTACCCCACCCCCTTACCCTTCTAAGCTCCATTTATTTCGTCTTCTACGCTCTTGAAATGTTTTTCTAGTAACTGATGTACCTTGTAACTGATGTAATTTTGTAATTTTGTGGAACCTTATGTAAAGCGCTCTGTTACCTCCGGGGCTAGCCAGCGCTATATAAAACTCAAATAAATAAATAAATACGGGGTCCAATAAAACATTAGAATCCCCCCCAACTATGATAGGAGCTGGTTAGATAGATAGGAGGGATCATCAATATTGGGCTCATAAAAGACACCACACACTAGCTCTGCCCCTCCACAATCTAAAGTAGCAATTATCCACCTCCGGATTTATCAAGTTTGGAGGATTTGATAACGCAGCCCGCCCCCCGTTTTATTAAAATAGCAACACCCTTGCAGTGCGCTGCCTGCTCTGAAACTACAAAACACTCTATCCAGGGGTATTCTGAGAATGCAGCTCGACCTTCAAGGGTGTCTAAATGGGTTTCCTGGATCAGACATACATGCGCTCTACTCTCCTCCAGGTATTTCATCACCAATCTCCGCTTACGCTTACACCTAAGCCCATTAACATTCCAAGATAGAAATGTTAGCTCATTGACTCCCCTCATCTTAAAAATGTGAACTCAGTGCTGTAGTGGACCGATGCAATGGTGCAGCAAAAGATATTCTGGTGTAATAGAGGATGTTTTTTTTGGATTTGTTCCCACTGCTCCCCACCTCGTGCCCAACCACCCTTCTGCCCCCCTCCCCTGTGCCCTAGCCCCTCCCCCTTGGGGAACCCTCCCTGACAATAGAGGCATAAAGCCTAGCGGTCTTCTCTCATCGGTAATACTGTGAAAAACATTGTGTGGGGCCTACCCTCTCCCCTATCTGCCCTGATTTCCTCAATCAAATCATCTACATCCTCGACTGAACGGTATATATACATATGATTATTCCACATTGTTCGGAGCGAGGCCGGAAATTTTAACTGAGCTTTGGCACCGAGTTTGTTCAACTCCTCTAGCCTCTTCCCCATTTCCCACTGTTTCTGGGCGGTAACGTGGCAACCATCCGATCGTATTGAAAATGAATAAGACCGGCAGAAAAAGAGTCTTCTTTTAACGCAATAGACAGAATCGCCTCCTTAGTAGTATATGTGAGAAAGTTGATTAAGATCCTCCTCGGCTTCTGCCTCGCAGGATTCCTCTTAAAAGGATCCCAATGTACCCGCTGGATCTCAGAGGAAAGACCGATATCCGACCGATTCTTTAGAGCCGTGTCCTGCAACAACGAAATCACAAAGGCCTTGATGTCCGAGCCTTCTGTAGCCTCGAGAACATTGATAAGTCTAAGATTGTTCCTCCGCAAATGGTTTTCAAAGCATTCTAGATCGTCTTTCATCTCTTTATTTTGCCTAACTAACCGGCTTACATCTGCAGCAGTCGTATCTATTGCCTGCTTCATTTTAGGGATCTCCTGCTCCAAGATATCAGTTCTTGCAGACGGGGGGGAACATGGCGGCCGCCAGCTAAGCAGCCGCGGGTCTTCCATCGGCTATTCATCACACTGAGAGGGCTCTCCCTCTCTTCCTCTCTCCCCCCGCTCCCGCTTACTGCATACTGAGTATCTGGAGGCTCTATTTTCGCTCGATTTTCTGGTTTCCTGCCCTCGCCGATCCGAAACCGGCGTATTCTTTCAATGGTGCCATAGCCAGGTGGCGTTACCGTCTCGCTGCGAGCCCCGCAGTGTGAGGGCGCGGCTCGGGAGCTGCGTCGCTGCCACGAAGCTGTTCTCCAGTTCCGGGTCGGCAGAGGAAGAGCCAGCACTGGGCGGGACGTGTTGGAGGCGTCCTGTTACACTGATTTACATGCGAGGCTGCCCACTGGTGAATATGGTGGGGGAAAGGCAAGCCCTCTTCCCCAGGAGGCAGGACGGGGTAAGATCTTCCCAATAGTGGATGTGGGGGCCTGTAGTGACATCTCTGGTTGGGTTAGAAAGAAACGAGATGGAAGAAAGTAAACCGATAGTTAAATGAGAGGGACAGAAAGAGAAATGAGAGGAAGAAAGAAAAACGGCAGCTAAAGAAAGAGAAAAGAGAGGGTGTGGAAAGAAAAACAAAGCTAGAGGGAAAGAGAAACAAGAAAGGAAAAGAGAAAGGAAAAGAAATACAAGCGGGAGAAATAAAACAAAACCAGTGTCCTTTGTGCTGTCTTTTGTCTCCATCCTAAATCATACTGAAATCCCTGTGTTAGGAAGCTGCTTCTTGGTTGTAAAAAGGCTGAGGGGTCTATTCGGATGAATCTAGATGGCTGCAGCGGTTAGACGAAAACATTATGCTATGGGTGCACAGCCCGTCTTTCCATGCATTTGTTCCGCCCACTGTATAAAGCGAGACCTAAAAAGTGTGGATATTGCTTTAGGCCTCAAGGAAGCATGTCTAGCACCCCTAGCGCTGGTGTACACACAACTGATATACACAAACAACAAAGTAGGAGTCATTTCTGGGAAGGATTACTGCTAGCTATGGTCAAAAAAAGGAAAGCAATTCCTTTTTTAAGAAGAACCCTCACCCACCAACCTAGTTGGTGGCATGCTTCATCATCGGGTTCCCACCCGAGGGGCCGAATGCCTCTCGGGTGTGCTACGACGCTTGAATTACAGCGGAGCAGGGTTTTTTTGTGCAAGGTGAGTGAAAGTGATTTTTAAGATTGCCTCTATAACTCCTTAGAACATTTTTATTAGTGGGGTCAAGGGACAAGATTAAAAACAGAGTTAGTGGATGTCTTCTGTGGCTTTCTTGCTCACAAACATCTGTGATATAATAGTGGCAAGGTCTACATGTTACAGCCTCTTCATGCGTGGTAGCAAGGCTTTCTTCAGGACTGGAGAAATGGAACTGAGTGCACACGCTAAGGTGCACCCATAAAGTATTTATTGAACCGCAAAACTTACGGTTTTGTCATCAACGATTTGTTGTGAAACGCAAGATAGCGATACCCCATGGACCCTCCCGGGGGGCATTGCCTATAGTCAAACCTTCGTCAAGGTCAAACACCCGCCACTGGCACCTACTTCGTCCAGGTGCAGGATCCCGAAGATAATCTTTGTTGTTTGTGTATATCTTTAGGGGACCAGGAGTAGTTCCAGTATACCCTTTCTCTCTTTTTGTTGTTTTGTGTATACACAACTGAACCAACAACCAAGGAGGTGGCCAAAAATGAACAGTGATGGTTTTATTGCAGACATGTGCAAAAGATATGAAGAGCAAATATGTGCCGATGGAACTGCAAGTTTCATAGTCCTTAGCGAGAAAGCCATGTTGCATGGGTCAGAGGTATAAATAGGGGTCCTCGTGATCACAGTTCAGAAGAGCGGGGGTGGGATTACCACTGTTTTGGTCCCGTGAGGAGACAGATCATCTGAGGTGTTCAGAAAAGAATTCATGGCTGTAGAAGCGCTGACTGTTTCATTGTTTTAAAAAAAGAGGGTGGCATTCAACATAACAACATAAGTTTGTTTGCATTTTGGCTTTTGAGTGAGAGCAAGTTTAGCTTAGAGTGATATTTCTTGAAGGAAATTTCCAAATAAAAGCCACTGCTGGTGATATGCATTTTCTTGACAGGAGTGACATTATCGAGATTTAGTGGAACAATTTTATTTTTCAGGTTCAACAGAAGATTGAATTGTGTATCCTTCGACTTTTACAAATAACTAAGAATTATAATTGTACAAACAACAACTTTGACAACACTACACTTGTATACACAGTATGAACTTTCTTTATAACACACCTTTGTGCTGTCTTTTGTCTCCACCATAAATCATACTAAGTGTTAGGAAGCTTCTTCACGGTTGTAAAAAAGCTGCGGGGGGTTTCTCGGATGAATCCAGATGGCTGAAGCGGTTAGACGAAAAAATTCGCTTTGGGTGCACAGCAAATCTTTCTGTGCAGTGCATTCCTTCAGTCTACTGTATAAAGAAGGCAGAGTAGAATGCACATACTGTTGTATTCCGCTTTAGGTGTCCGTATATAGGTTTTCATGATACATGTCCTTATATAGGCACAATTCGCATTGCCCTTATATAGGCATAAGATCCCAGTCCTTATTTAGGCATTAGCCATGCTATCCAAATACAGGCATGGTCACCTACATCCGTCCACCCTAACGTCACAACGAGTTCTTAGAAACCAGACCCTTAAGCTCTAGGGAGTTCCCCTAGCACAGGATTATTGATTTCTCCAAGAACTCATTTATTATGCATGAACCGCTATTCCTTAAGGGTTCATTCCTGATGTCTTCCTCTGCCCGACTCTTCGTAAATGCTAACATTCCAAGGCACCTACCGGGTATAAATATACCTTCCCTTGCCCAAGCAAGTAGGAGGAGACCTCGACTTTAGAGGAGCCCGTGTCCCGGCCTGACGCACTGACAAGAGACGCTGTCATCCCTGCTCGCAGAGAATCCAGCTTCCAGTGTTCTGACTCCCTTCGCGGGGTGTTAGAGTTCGAGACCCGGAAGGAGATTCCCACCTCTCTCATTCTCAAGGTATGGAACTGACTAGAACCTAGAGGGACTCTTGGCATACTAGACTATAGCATACCATACTATAGAATACTTCACCTACTTCTTACCTTGCACTACACTTAGTTTAGGTACACTGGGGTAGAACTAGTTAGAGAAGCATCTTATGAGTACTCGCATTTTTAGCTTATGTTATTTATGTATATGAATATATGTGTCATAGCTAAAAGATAATGCTAGCGCAGTATTATTTCTTTCTACTGCTTACGCTGTACATAATATATCTCGCATACTGTCTTACGATTGTAACAGCTCATATCTCTTACACGAGAAACAAGACTGTGCAATAAATCCTTTTATTGAAACGCCCATCTATTATTTCTGTGTAACTCTGAAGAAACTAAGCATGCACGATTAGCTGAGTGAAACTGTTATCTGTTGTTTCCACGATTCTGAGAGTGTTCCGATTTTAAAGGGAAACAAAGTTGTCATGTTTATGCGGTTGCCATAAACTACTCCCTTCTTGTTTACAAGGAGTTTCTAGTGGCCTCTGAGTTAGCTGGTACAAAGTAAATTAAGTTTAATATACTCGATAGGGACATACTGACCTCAGTCCTATGTCAAACCTATAGGGTATATTATTCCAATGCGCAGAGCCTATTAGGGAAATAGGAACTACACTACAATACCAAGAGCCCGGACAGCTGATTGGGCGGTAGGCATGGTTCAACGCTTCCCTGTTTGCAAGGTTTACTACAATTTCCTGTCCGTTTGGCAGAAGTATTCAGTTTTCTACTTCTGTACTTGTGAACTCAGCTGTGTTTGAGCAATTTAATAAAAATAGCACAACCAGTAGAACTCAACAGCATCCAATAGAAACGGTTTTAACTAATGATTTACAAAAAGAAACCAAAATGACTGCCTTGGCACAGTCAGACTGGTAGCAGCGCCGACGGACTGGGACGATGTGACAGCAGTAGAGAGGCCGGGGAGGGGATAGAATAAATGGAGCCAGAGTGTAACAGGAGCAGCTGCACATACATTCTCTAACATAAAAAAAAAAGATGTTTGAGAGGGAGGGAAGAGCAGCTGTTCAGAATATAAACAAGCAGCGAGGGTCGGGAGGTGTTGTTCGAGGAATAGTAGGGGAGATAAGGTGAACTGGGAGCAGCAGTGAGGATAGAGCGAAAGACAAAGTAGTGCACTTAAGGAAAACATATGGGCCATAGTGAACAGATTCATGTAACAGGGGTAGTCTCCAGGGCGGAACAGAAGGAGGGACTACTATGTGTATTCACCAATGAAATGCCAACATTTCTAAAAGACAGTAAAAGGAACCAATGAAAAAGATGGGCGTTTTCTTTAAGCCCATATCCTAGATACTACTTGTCTCTTCGAGACAGCACATGCAGCACTTTCGCTGCCTAGGCGAGACCTAAAAATTAAGTATTTTCTTTCATAAGCACCCTGACATAATGGCCCTAATTTTGGTGAACCAGATCTCACCCTCTACAAGTGGGATCATAATTGCCATCCTTATGGTAGCCTTGATTCACCAATTGGCCAAAGGCCAGAAAAAACGGAAATGGACCTTAGATGGATTTGTAAAGTCTGCCAACCACGATTGAGAGGATTTCCAACATATTATACAGAATCAAGCAGAACAATTGCCCAAGGGGCTTAGCCCAGACAGACACCATGGGTGATTCGGTTGATGTCCTTGTGATCCAGCGGTATACCAACAACAGATACTCCGCTACCATATACTCACCTGGGCCCATATCATTCTTATTTTTCATACACACAAGTTGAGTAAAATCGCTGGAGTGGTTTAAAGTTTTATATTTCTCAGGATTAGGTATTTACTTTTCTTAACTAACCTTTCACTGATCAAAAAGTTCTTTCCTCTGGTCGACGGACCATTAGTTGAACTAGTTGATGGTGATAATTAACTTAACCCTTAACTATTCTTTATTTGAAGAAAATAATCACAGACTCGGGAAGTTTTTAAAATCTTTATCTAAATTAAATGCATGTGAATTATCTCAAAATTACAGTGCAGTCACCCTTATTTTTAGGAGAGAAAATTCAATTGATTAAACATCAAGCATATACTTCGGACTCATGTAATAACAAATGCTCAGAAAGGGAGAGAACAGAGAGAAAAGAACATCTACAAAATACATGAAAAATATATTTACCAAGAATGGTGTGAAAGACCAACCCCCTGGCCATAGGGCTGGTAAGGGTCCCCCAGGATAGGTCAGGAGACAAAGACTTCAGGACAGGATAGTTGACCTCTCTAGAATACCTACGATTGCACCGCACCCCTCTCTGACACTCTCTTCCTCCTCAAGATTCTTCCGCGATCTTCTGATCTAACCCAATTAATTAGGATAGTAAGTTCTGCTTCAGATTCTGTATTCAATTCTTCATCAGCATCTCACAGCATCTCTCCAGCAACAGCATCCCCGACTCCCAGACAGCATCCCGAGCTCTGCTGTATTTCCTCTCATAACTAACTAAAGCTACCTTAGTTATACCTTCGTATACTCATGTTCCACCCACTAAAGTTACAATATCGTAAAAATACGAAATCTAATTGGTCAGGCAAGGGGGGAAGCTCCATCACACCATGCTTACATGTCACTTGTTCTGTTAAACCTTTGTTCGCAAACCCATCGCCTTAATTTTTATTCAAAACTTTATTCCCATCCACTACATGTATCTTTTTGAAACAATAATAACACTACGAAGAATAGAACATCTCATTGCTGAACTTTTCACCATCCGTTTCCCAGGGTATGGCGCTCCAATTTGGCCTTTGTTCAAGTGCTTTGTCATTGACCTTCATAGCTTCACTCAGTAGGCATGCACAGGTATTGCGTCATTTCACCTAGTCCGGTTATACAAGAGAGGCCCAAATGCGCACTAATAATAAAGTCAAAAAGACAAATGTTACTTTCACAGAATAAATGGTCTCACTGTATACCACCCACCTCTACTCTATTTCCCTTTTCTTATTAATCCTTTTCCCGCATTAGCATTAGTAAAATAGCCTGTTTTCGTTTCAGCTAAGCAGATGCCATGCACGCGAGTCTTCAAGACTCCATTTTAGTATCTTCTGCTCATGCGCTAGAATTTTCCCTCCAAGCATAGTCTCGTCATACTGCGTAGATGCAGTTGACGCATGCGCACAACAGTTTTCCCGTTTAAAGCGGTATTAGTCCGTTTTCATTGTTATCCGCATTAGTACACACTTAAGCAAGCTTTGCTAACCCGCGTGTTCATGTGGTCCGTATTAATTATTCACAAAACATGGTTAGTAACTTTGTTAATGAGTTAAACGAGAGGATTGCCTCCGAGCAAGTCTCTTTCTTACGAGACCTTGCTCCATCACTTGCTTAACCCAGAGGAAATACTCATATCCCCTCTGTAGTGCTCCTGTTATTCCTGGAGAAGAGCATGATTATTTTGGTAGAAGTTTTGAAAGAATTACCCAGGCAGCCAACTGGGCTCAAGAAAAGTGGGGAATTTGTTTGGGGCAGTTTCCTGTGGGGATAAAGCCATCCTTTAACGCATTGATATAGATGAGAAAACGTATTGTTACACTTGTGGCAATTAAAAGGCCTTCCTTGGAAAGCTACAAAATTAAAGACCAGGGGCTGTATTATAAAATGCGGCAAATTTTCCTTGTTAGCGCCGGGCGCACCTTTCAAAAGGCACACTCGGAGCTAACAAGGAGAGTGCGCCATATTAGATTGCATGCCTGCTGCCATGGGAGCAGCGCATTCAAGTGAAATATGGAGTGGCTTTGAAGCAGCCACTCTGCGTTTCGCTGTGCCCTTGCAGGCGGGTGCAGTGAGTGACTGCAAGGGGATGTATGGGGGTCCAGAGGATCCCCTCTCCCCCCAAGAGGACAGCTTCCTTGCCTCTGCACCCATCTCTATAATACGGCATGGGCACAGAGACAGAGGGATTCCCTCATTTGCATGGGGCCACGCCCCCATGCAAATGAAGGAACACCCTCTGGTGATAGAGCTGGCGCTATATGTGCACCAGCGCTAAATGTAGGAGATGGATTCTAGAAAAGGGTATAAAGGACCCCATCTCTCAAATTCCCACGGAAATCTATAGCATCTCCCAGTTCAAAACATCAGGAACAGTTCAGGAAAGAAAGGCCCCTAACTTCCCAGTTAATGACCCACAATGCTTGGACTGCGGAGAGTGGGGCCATATAGCCCATTTTTGTCCTAAGGAAAGAAAAGATGAAGAGCCAATGAAAGCCAGTTTTGATTCCGGCCAAATATGTTATGCAGACAAATCTCACCCGTACACACCAATGGTTATTCCCTTCAAACATTACTGGACACAGGGTGTAAATAATCTGTACTAAGAGTCTCTTGTTCACTCTGATCAAATAATGCCTCAACAAAACGTTGTGATTGAACACACTAGAATACCCCTTGGCCAGACTGAAACTTAGCATTCATTGGTACCATTCCAATTGGGAGTAATTCACAATCTCCCAAAAGATATGATTATTGGGACTGACACCCCTGAGTTTGAATCCTTTTTGCCCAATCAACTCCTTAAGGAAGTGGTAGTATGGACACCCCCCTTTTGTATTCTGGATGAATTTAATTTTTCGGCACCCAAGCTTGCAAGACTAGGAGAATAACAAGGGCAAAAAAAAGATAAAAAGTAAGGGCCACCAGAATTGCTTAACCCAGGGACCTTGGTGGGAAGAGAAAGATTTTAAGATGGGTCTGAAAAGTCAGCCAAATTTACAGTACACCTCAGAACAGGCTGAAGGGGAGGTTACAGACATGGAGGTAGCATCCCATTTTGTCATAAAGTGTGGGGGGGGTGATTCTGAAGTTTCACTAACATTTCTAGTGCCTTAAGCCTTTCAAGAATAAGTTCTCTTCCTTGCACATACCCATTTGTTAGGGGATATTTCGGGCCAGAAAAACTGAGAAAGTCATTTCTGATCCCTTCTATTGGCCCGGAATGTCCAGACATGTAAAGAGATACTGTAGGGAGCATCCTACGTGTCAAGGGGTTAACCCCTATAAACTGCCAAAGGCTCCTCTGCAAAGGATGCCCCTCATTGATATCTCATTTCAAAGAGTTGAGGTGGATTTGATTGAGCCCTTACTTCCCTCTAGTAAAGGATACAGACATCTTTTTTTTTTTATAGGGGATTATGCCACACAGTATCCTGAAACTATTGCCTCAGACAAACAAGTACCACTCAAAAAGCTACTGGTCTTTTCTAAAATAGGGTTTACAAGGAAATCCTTATGGACAAAGATAGTCTATAGTTTCTAAATTAATTTAATAGGTTGAAATTAACCTTAAAAAATGCTAAGCTGAGGGACAAAATTAGGATAAAGTCCTTCCCTTGGCATTTTGTGCTATCAGGTGCCAAACTCAGGATAGCTTAGCATTTTCTTCTTTTGAGCTGCTATTTGGTTAAAAACCCAGAGCTTTTTTTTTAGAAATGATCAAACAAGCCTGGGAGGAACAAAAAGATGAAGGAGAAACCCTAATTGAGAACATAGCACAGTTGCAGGTCAGGAATGAGAAATTTTGAGAATTAGTGAGAGAAAATGTAGAGAAACCCAAACATAAAAAAGACCCATTATGATTGTAGGACTCAGCTCTGAGAATTTCAACCCAGCTATTGGGTGCTCCTACTTATGGCTTTTAGTGAACAAAAATTGTTGGCTAAGTGGCAGGGACACTAAAAGATCAGAAAGAGAATAAATACAGCAACCTACCAATTACAGCTGTCTGAAAATAAAGAATGAGACCCACATTTTCATGTTAACCACTTGAAGAAGAGGGAGGGACCCATCCCTATAACGTCCCAAGAGGCATGGGCAAAAAATGAAACTAGCTTTTTGCTAGATTTAAGTATAGGTTTAGGGCTCACGGAAAGTAAACAGCATGAACTAAAGAACACCTTAAAGCCATACCAGGGAAATTTCCTAATGAACCAGAGTGAACCCATTTAATTAAACATTACATTCATACTGACAGAGGACAAAGTGTCGAACAAAAGCCATATTGCATTCCTGAAGCTAGACATAAGGCCATACAGGAAAAGTGCTGAAGATGTTAAATTTAGGTGTCATTGAGCCATCCACCAGTAATTGGTTGTCACAGGCACATGTCTCCAGATGAGTCGCGCAGTACGGCAAAGAACCCAGAAGTGCGGGCGAGGGCTAAGGCAGGGGACACTGTCTAGTGCTGCCACGTTCCCCTGCGTCGATGCCCATCCGGGAATCCCTCACTAGTTGTGGTGGGACCCCTCAGGTGCGGCAGCATAAAGGCTGCCCCAAGGAGCCTACAAGACGCCTGCAATTGTTGCGCCTACATTTATTTTTTACCATATGCTTGCCTGCATGTTTGGAGGGTTCTGCCAATGACCTTTTGGAATATCTCCTTCCTCCCTGTACTCCACACCACATGTGCAGGCTTGTTTGGGGTATACCTTCTCCACAGACACCTTCTCAGGAAACCTGCAAAACAAAAAGGGTACTAGAGAAAACTTACCAACAGCAGACTGTACTTCTTTGGTGGTAAGGTGCATTTTATATACCTAATTGGATTTCTAAAAATTCACCGTCCAGTGCTGTGACTTAGTGAGCCTTTTGGAGGTTGAATATTGTTTCTGCTGAAAGAAGGAAAAGACAGTTATTTTCTTTCTCCTGTTGCTGTGAAAAAGTAAATACTATTATTTTTTCGATACTATTTTTTGGGTGAACCTTGAAATCATAACTCCCCTGATAGATAAATACATCTATACAAATTCTTGATTTCTTTGCAACTTTTGGAGGGGATGGATTCCCTACTGCTATATCGTGTTGGGTTTATGGTGAACCACACTGTTACCTATGAAGTAATGATTAGTAGCTCTATTTAATTTAGGGATGTGTCTTGTTAGTACCAACATTTACTTACGGTTTCATGTAACTTCCTTTAGGAACACTTTACTCACTCCAGGTCCCAGCTGATACACACCCATGGGAAAGTGGGGGGTATTAGGTAAGAACAAATACTTTATATACAAACCTCTGCTTATCGGCAACCCTGAGGACTCAGGCAGTCACATTGAGGGATCCCAAGGACACCATCTTCTGTTTTTTTCCACTTTTCCTTTCCCCGAACAATGTTCTCACCTGAAGGTTGTTCTATCCATCAGGTTGTCACAGGGTCTTGGTGGCTGAGGGAATATGCTTCTGGCATTTATGTCTTACTCCCACAAGATAGCACAACCACATTTGCCATGGTTGTTATCGATTACTACAGAACTGCAGGCCCACACATACATTTCTGAGCAAGATGTAATCCCAGAATCCTTCCTTGGCAGACGTTATTGCTGTCCTAGCAGCACTACAAAACGAAACCAAGGATTTACGACAGGCAGTACAATTGTTACAAAACTGATTCTGGCATTGACGCCTCGTTCCCACAAGATAGCAAGAGCCCATTTGTCGTGGTTGTGATCGAACATTAAATTGGTTCTCTCCCACTGTACTAGTTCCAAAGTCCAATGAAACAATTCAGTGAATTTTCAATAATGTAATCAAAATTCTATGCTTTTCCTTTACCCTGCTTTCACGAACTAATAGAACAGCTGAGTAAAGCCGAATATATTACCACACTAGACTTGACCAGTGGTTATTGGCAGATCACGTTAAACCCCTCAGACATAGATAAAACAGCTTTCTTCACTCCAAATGGCCCGCCCTTCCCTTTGGCTTACTTAAAGCCCTATGACTTTTCAAAGGCTAATGAATCAGTTACTTAATGAACATTAACTTTACGCTTGAGCCTATTTAGTAGAAATTATTATCTATGGAAAAACATGGAAGGTGAACCTAGCACACTTAGGGGCCGATTCCGATTCGGGCCGGAAAACGTACCGACCGACTCGGTCCGGGAATAAAGTCTGACCGACACGTACCGGTGCCGTACAACCCTGGTAGCACGATGAAATGCATGTGAAATCAGACCGACTCGGACGGAATACAAAACGACCGACCGAGCCGGACGGAAACAAGCCATCCGGCCGGGAAATCACGCGAAACGAACCGACCGACACGCACCCGGATTGAACCCGAACGAAACGTACCCGCGAACTCCGACCCGCGTAGTACGATGCTGTGCGTGCAAAACACGACCGACTCGCCCGGAGCACAAGCCGTACGACCGACACGCATACAAAACCCAGCCGAAGCAACCCAATACTACGCGACCGACTCGTACGCCGCATATGAAACCTAGCTGACACACAGCGGGAACGAGTCGGACAAGATCGCACCAGACAACTGCAGCGTCCTACTCGGACACAAGAACGACTCCTATATGCACCAAAAACACCAAGGAAAAATTAGAAAAAAAGGGCCAAACAAGCAACCACAAAGCCAATAAATACAGGGAGGGAAAAAAAATGGAACAAGGACACACCTCCAACTCCACCTACATAAAGGCCACAAATCCCTACCATGATCCTTTGCAAATTCCACTGACCTGCCAGCACACAACACCATCACACAGCAACCACAGACACACTCACAGCTCGTACATCACACAAGCCACACACCATTACCACACCTACAAATAGCACCCTCACACACACCCAGCTAAACCTACACTCACACCCCCCACTTGCACACACACACATCAATCACCACCACCACCCATCACCATGCCCCCAAAGAAGAACCATAAGTTCCTAGATAGTGAATTGGAAGTCCTGGTAGACGAGATCCTGAGGGTAGAGCCACAGTTGTTTGGTACATTGGTACAACAGACCCCCATGTCGCAGAAAACCAAGATGTGGGCGAGGATTGTCGACAGGGTGAACGCACAATCACCATGTTTGCGCACAAAGGAAGACATCCAGAACAGGTGGTATGATGTGCGCAGGAGGGTCCGGGACCTACTAAGGACTACCTCCTCAGCCAGCACACCGGCAGTGGCCCTCCTGCAAAACCAGTATACCTCAGGCCCTGGGAGGAGAAGGTGTGGGCCATCCTACCACCAGTGAGCGTATACGGACTAACAGACATCCCAGAGCCTGGTGAGTACACAACTAATATACACAATATGGTGTGACAACACACACACATCACAGTCAAGGGGATAGGCAAACCATGCACCCTCAGCAAATACACAGCAACCAAAAGATATTCATCCCAAGATGTGAATGCTAGTCAGACAAACACAATACCTCCCATCTCATAGTGATATGTAACTGTGTCATGACATGTACAAACCTAACAACAAATACAGCAAGACAGTGGCACAAATAGAACCAACAAACACTCCCAGATATTTAAACACCACTAGAACACCAACTCACAGGGAAGCTCACTGAAAGGAAGGAAGTCTGTGTATACTGGTCAAGTCAGTGTAGCCAATAGCATGATGGGAGTGGTAGTCACAGATATTGGTCACACCCACAATTGGCCCATCAACACCACTCTGAACCATGCTCACATCACAGGGAGTGGAAAACAACTGACAAGATGGCTGACACTAGGTACTGCTGGGGGGAGCACAAGGCCCTGCTGGGAACTGTGCAACAACCAACAGCAGGACACCACTGACTGACATCCTGAAAGACAACTCACACTCCCTGCAATGGAAGCACGTTCCATGTTGTGATATCTGGCTGGGTGGGAAGGAGGACTCACAGCACTGACCATAGTTACAAGCACCTCCACTCACACACCCCCTCAACACTAACTCCACATAACCCACCTGGGAGAATGCAATGCCTCACATCCTAACTGAAGATCCCACAAAGAACCACCACCCTGGGTTATGCTGTGTGAAGCACAGGGAAACTCTTGGGACTTGTAGCCAAACAACTGCCAGGACAACACTCCCAGCCATCCTGTCAGCACAGGCACCCCACCCCACCGGGAAGCAGAGTCAAAAGGAAGGAAGTATGGGCATGCTGGGAAGGGGGGTGGAGGCAATAGCATGATGTGAGTGGTAGTCACAGATCAACATCTCACACCCACATGGCCCAGCAAGTTAGCACTGAAGCATGCACACCTCACAGGGAGTCAAAAGCCACTTCAAAGATGTCTGACACGGGCCACAGCTGTGGGGAGCACAAGGCCCTGCTGGGAACTGGGCACCAACAAACAACAGGACCACACTGCCAGCCATCTTGCCATTGCTGTCACACTCACACACAGTGAAGTCCACTCAAAAGGAAGGAAGTATGGGCATGCTGGGAAGGGGGTGTAGGCGATAGCATGATGGGAGTGGTAGTCACAGATATTGGTCAGCCTCACAATTGGCCCATCAACACCACCCTGAACCATGCTCACATCACAGGGAGTGGAAAAGGACTCACAAGATGGCTGACACTGGGTACTGCTGGGGGAGCACAAGGCCCTGCTGGGAACTGTGCAACAACCAACAGCAGGACACCACTGACTGACATCCTGAAAGACAACTTGCACTCCCTGCAATGGAAGCACGTACCATGGTGGGATATCTGGCTGGGTGGGAAGGAGGACTCACAGCACTGACCATAGTTACAAGCACCTCCACTCACACACACCCTCAACACTAACTCCACATAACCCACCTGGGAGAATGCAATGCCTCACATCCTAACTGAAGATCCCACAAAGAACCACCACCCTGGGTCATGCTGTGTGAAGCACAGGGACACTCTTGGGACTTGTAGCCAAACAACTGCCAGGACAACACTCCCAGCCATCCTGTCAGCACAGGCACCCCACCCCACAGGGAAGCAGAGTCAAAAGGAAGGAAGGATGGGCATGCTGGGAAGGGGGTGGAGGCAATAGCATGATGGGAGTGGTAGTCACAGATCAACATCTCACACCCACATGGCCCAGCAAGGTAGCACTGAAGCATGCACACCTCACAGGGAGTCAAAAGCCACTTCAAAGATGTC
Source organism: Calotriton arnoldi (assembly GCA_963921515.1). Lineage (NCBI taxonomy): Eukaryota > Metazoa > Chordata > Amphibia > Caudata > Salamandridae > Calotriton > Calotriton arnoldi. Next base: position 2,533,286 of record CAWUFW010000128.1, on the reverse strand, counting down.
TGACACGGGCCACAGCTGTGGGGAGCACAAGGCCCTGCTGGGAACTGGGCACCAACAAACAACAGGACCACACTGCCAGCCATCTTGCCATTGCTGTCACACTCACACACAGTGAAGTCCACTCAAAAGGAAGGAAGTATGGGCATGCTGGGAAGGGGGGTGTAGGCAATAGCATGATGGGAGTGGTAGTCACAGATGTTGGTCAGCCTCACAATTGGCCCATCTACACCACCCTGAACCATGCTCACATCACAGGGAGTGGAAAAGGACTCACAAGATGGCTGACACTGGGTACTGCTGGGGGAGCACAAGGCCCTGCTGGGAACTGTGCAACAACCAACAGCAGAACACCACTGACTGACATCCTGAAAGACAACTTGCACTCCCTGCAATGGAAGCACTCTTCATGGTGGGATAACTGGGCTGGGGGGAGAAGGAGGCCCGGATGGCAAGCAAATACCACCAATGCTGGTCATGCACACACCTCAACATTCACATTGACATGCCACAGGTTGGCAGGACAATGTGCTACACCAATATCACTCTCTGACTGTCACAATTTAGGAGAATGCAATGTCCAGGCCCACATCCAGAGGTACAGTCACAACTGTCAGGTGTTTGAACAATTGATGCCAGTAGAAACATAACATACAATCTAACAGGTGATGATGGGGACACAGCAGCAGACGAGGAGGAGTCCCTGTCCCAGGCTCCAGGGAACACTGAGCTCACTGGTGTGGATCAGCCTCTGCACTCCTCGGATGGCGAAGAACCAGCTGGACCCTCCGGTGTGAGTCATCATGCAGCACCAGCAGGACCAACATCTGCACCCCTGCATCCACCTCTCCAACAACTGCCAACACACAGGCCACCCCTGCCAACACGGACAGACCAAGGACCACAGATGACAACAGCGCAGGGACCCAGGCCCAAACTGGAGCTGGTGACAACGAGCCCAGGAACAACACCCAAGTGGGCCCACGGTCACCTGTGCGTGCCACCGCAGGTCCTGCACGTGTCGCCAGGGGTGGTGGGAGGGGTGGTAGACATAGGTCGCTCTTTGCAGAGGGGTCTGGACTGCATGATGACCCACAACTGGCACGCATCGCGGATGCGTACCAGACTAGCACCGGAGAGGTCAGCCAGGTAGTGGGGATCCTCAAGGACATACAACAGCAGCAGGCTGCCCATCATGCCCGCTTGGACTCCCACATGTCCCGTGTCGAGACACACATGTCACGTGTCGAGATACACATGTCTGGCATGGAGTCCAAGTGGGACACATTGGAACAACTGACAGCGGTGCATAGGGACATACTGACATGCCTCCGCCAGATCAGCACCAACATGGCCACACCTCCCTGTGTGCCCACAACATCTGCTGCTGAAACAACTGCAAATGCCACAGGGAGGGAGGAGGACTCTGGCAGAGAGTCCCCTGCACCGCCGCAGCCTGCACCTGAGGGTCCCCCCCCCAAGAAGAGGGGCCGTCCGAGGAGGCCAAACTGAGAGGCCGATGGCCATCTACAACCCCCAGGAAGCCAACACCTGTTCTGGAACTTTTCCTCTGTGTGCAAACTGCACGCCCTGTCGAAGCCAACCCAACTCTCCCACATGACATGGGGAGCTCTAGTTGGCCAAATTCATCAGATGACTGTGGACTTTACTCTGGACATCTCAGCTACCAAGACTTCCAAATCACATGGGAACTTTGGATTCCAATTTCTATGTACAGCACCCACCATCCTGTGCACCATTCTCACACCTGTATGTAAATAAACTCACCAATACACCATATCTGCCTCTGTTGTGATTCCAACGTGCTCTCTGTCATGGAGATGGTGATCAGAAAAATGACACTGTGCATGCTAACTGCTACAGCAAGTCCAACACCTTCATGTCAGTCATGGCGACGTGACACATATGAGGGAGACACACCACTAGGGCCACACAACACATACACACAAGGGCTATCAGACTCATCACCTATACTGATGTTGCAACTAAATACAGTGGAATGCACAGACACGCCACCTATTCACAGTCTGTCAACTAGACTACAGGTGCAGTAAGCAAATGTCAGTCAGATGTGTGACCACAGACAACGCACATCCCAAAGTGAAGCACAGGTTTATTACACATTTGCAACATGTTGTTTCCACTACAAATGCTAGCTAATCCAACCTGGCTGTGGCTACAAAGTCAAAAAGTGCAGAAGATAGAAAGTCCAGGGGTGTGTGGCACATCACCTGTAGGGAAACGACTGCTTCCACCTTGCAAGTTGATTCATGGATTCGTGGGATCCAAGTTGATCAAACAACTCCGGCAGCACCCTGTGAAGGACAGACATGACACACAGTCAAAACCACTGAAGAACAGCACAGAACGGCAATACTCATGTCTAGTACATGTCACGAGATAACTACACAAAACCAAGTTAGCATGTCAACACTGTTGGGCAGTACAGACCACCTGCAAGGACACATCGCTGCACGCATCCAGTCAAGTAGCACATGGCCACACTCAAACAGCAACAGAGCACCACACACACATATCTTGCAAACTCAAATCATTGACATTACAACCCTCTGGAGACTCACATTCAGCTGAAGAAGTTGGTGATGAGCTGTGTGCGGACATCACCATCATCATCATCATCATCTTCACTGGCATCGTGACCCAGGCCAGGATCTTCCACAGGTGGCGGACGTTGGTCATCGTCATCCAGGATGAGAGGCAACTCCTTCCGCACTGCCAGGTTGTGCAGCATGCAGCAGACGATGACAATCTTGCACACCTTTGCTGGGGCATATGGGAGGGCCCCTCCTGTCTTGTCCAGGCAGCGGAAGCGGCTCTTCAGGAGACCAAAGGTCCGCTCAATCACCCTCCTCGTCTGACCATGTGCCTCATTGTAGCGCATCTGGGCTGGTGTCACAGGGTTCCTGAGGGGTGTCAGCAACCACGGCATGTTGGGGTATCCCGAGTCATCTACAGACAGACAATTGCACATTAGCCGATTTGAAAATGTGTGCGGAAAACAACATAGCAGAACACACACAATGGTACAAAGTCAGTACACACCAACAAGCCAGGCACGCTGGTTCGGCATCTGTGACATCATCCTCGGGATGCGACTACTCCTCATCACGTTGGCATCGTGTGCCGAACCGGGGAAACGGGCACACACATGTGTGATGGTCATATCTGCAAGACATACCACCAGAGCATTGATCGAATGGTAATGTTTACGGTTCCGGTATGCCTGCTCATGTGCCTGTGGTGGTATCAAAGCCACATGTGTCCCATCAATGGAGCCAATTACATGTGGCATCCTCCCCAGGGCATAGAAGTCACTCTTGACATCAGTGAGTCGTTGACGTGTTGGGAAATAGATGTACTGGTTCAGTTAAATCAACATTGCCCCCAAAACATCGCGTAGCACACGGCTGAACATAGTCTGTGACATCCCACCGGCAGTCGCCACAGTGTGTTGAAAGGTACCGGTGGCAAAGAAGTGTAGGGCTGCCATCACCTTCACCTTGGGGGTCAGCGCTGTAGGATACGGACGGCCAGGCTGCAAATGTGGGTCCAACCGCACTGCCAAATCCTCAATAAGCTGCCTGGTGAAGCGGTACCGTCGGATGCTGTCACGTTCCACCATCGTTGCCAGGTCTGGGAATGGTCGATGGACAGCAGGAGCCCTGCAGTACATAGGTGAAGAAAGCAAGATTGTCAGTCACCCCAACTATGTGCCGTTCACCATACTCGAATTCACATGATACATCATTAACAAACACAAGTACTTGATGTGTGTGTCGTTCTGTTTGGACATATATGGCACCTACATGGACATCATCTAACATCTCTGTTCAACAAGTGTTGACAACAGGTTCCAGGGTGTGCTATGGGAAACCATTAGGCTGTGTCACAGTACCCATTTACTGCTCTCACGTTCCACACACATACCACAGTGACATGTCTGGACAGATGCTCCACAGGCATCACAGCTCATTGACAGGTAGATTCCCAGGGACCCTGTCTTGCCACATGGACACTGGCATGACATTGCGTATCATGTACACGTCAGAGAAACTAACATGACACCCACAGGTAGTGGCCCCTGTAGCCTCTGCAGGACAGACATGGACGTCTGTGACACACACACAACATCAAAGTTCATGCACAAACCACGTGGATGTGGAGACTGTCTCCCATTGTGCACATGGAGTCAGAGACATGCGAAACACAACATGCACACAGACTGCGGAGGGACATCACTATTGTGGCAATGGGCCACCCTGTGACGTACATGCCTTCCCACATGTGAGCCTGGGGGTATGTGACATGTCATACACATACACAACCTGGAAATGTGACCATGACACATGCCCATAAATGAAAAGTTGCACACCACAGTGGTCAGGTGCACAACACACAAAGGACCCTGTCCCCATGAACACGTGCACAGCCTGGGTGTGTCTGCCCCCAAATGCCACCCCAAAAACCACATGTTCACCCCCATACACAGATAAGGTTATGCTGCCACACATGCCTTAGATACAGTGTGGACTGGGTGTGGTGTTGTAGGTGTGCCCCTGAGTCCCTGGAAAGTATATGTGGCTGGCATAGGTTCACCAGTGACCAGCATGGTGACATATGCGTGTGACCTGTCCAGGGACGCGTTGAACAGCAATGGACCGATCGGTGTGCCCGGCCGGCCCATTGCATTGGATGTGAGCGGGTACGCGTTGTATCCCGGGTACGCGTTGTACAGCAATGGACCGATCGGTGTGCCCGGCCGGCCCATTGCATTGTATGTGAGCGGGTACGCGTTGTATCCCGGGTACACGTTGTACAGCAATGGACCGATCGGTGTGCCCGGCCGGCCCATTGCATTGTATGTGAGCGGGTACGCGTTGTATCCCGGGTACGCGTTGTACAGCAATGGACCGATCGGTGTGCCCGGCCGGCCCATTGCATTGTATGTGAGCGGGTACGCGTTGTATCCCGGGTACGCGATGAACAGCAATGGACCGATCGGTGTGCCCGGCCGGCCCATTGCATTGTATGTGAGCGGGTACGCGTTGTATCCCGGGTACGCGTTGAACAGCAATGGACCGATCGGTGTGCCCGGCCGGCCCATTGCATTGTATGCGAGCGGGTACGCGTTGTATCCCGGGTACGCGTTGTACAGCAATGGACCGATCGGTGTGCCCGGCCGGCCCATTGCATTGTATGTGAGCGGGTACGCGTTGTATCCCGGGTACGCGTTGTACAGCAATGGACCGATCGTGTGCCCGGCCGGCCCATTGCATTGTATGTGAGCGGGTACGCGTTGTATCCCGGGTACGCGTTGTACAGCAATGGACCGATCGGTGTGCCCGGCCTGCCCATTGCATTGTATGTGAGCGGGTACGCGTTGTATCCCGGGTACGCGTTGTACAGCAATGGTCCGATCGGTGTGCCCGGCCGGCCCATTGCATTGTATGTGAGCGGGTACGCGTTGTATCCCGAAATACGCGTTGTACAGCAGTGGACCGAACAGTGCGCACACATTGGCTGGGGCCTGGCATGGCAATGGACGCGTTTTCGAAGCTCCAACGAGTCTGATGCAGTGAATTCAGTTGGCCAGCCACAACAATGTTGCAAAATCATGGGTGTCATGAAGTTGAAGAGTTGAAGGATGCTGTGGGCGTGTATTAGTGCTGCTATTCCATGGATTGGTCAGATTCAGAAGATGCAAACGACTTGGACCTATCACTTTGGACACATGGGACAGTATCTGCCTCTGCAGCACACATATAATGCTGGCTGTTCCCCTGAGAGCTCACTTGCCTGCACTACATGCTCCAGGACGACATCTGCCACCAACACTGCTGCTGTTTATGCATCCTCTGGCTCCTGCAATGGCACGTACTGTGAAGAGAGCCCCAGCCTTCAGCCTTGAGGAGAACCAGGCCCTGCTGGACAGCCTCCTTCCACAGTACAGCAAGCTGTATGGGAAACCAGGGGAGCAGGTGAGTGTGCTGTCCACTGCCTCACTAATTGTGCATGTTGTCTGACTAGCAGGGCTTTCAGTGTGCACACCACTGGCTAGCATGCCCACTGAGTAGTTGTCACACCCCAAAGTGTGTAGTTACATGCACTGAACTGGTACAATGCAGTAACAGTGCATTCCAACTAGGTTTACTTCCCATGCAATGATACCATGTAGTGACTGCTGGCAAACTGTTCATAGCCATTGTTGCACTGCCTGTGTACATCATATGCCCCTGTGATTGAGACATGTATATCCAACTGTGTGATGCACGTATATGTTGCATGTGTAGTAATGGCCTTTTCACTTTGTCATCCTCACAGGTTGATGCCCACCAGAAGCAGGAAATCTGGCTGACCATCGCCCGGAAAGTAAGATCCGTGGGGGTCTACAGGCGCAGGATCCGCAACTGCCAGAAGAGGTGGCAGGACCTTCGTGGCTGGACCCGGAGGATCGCAAGGGTCCAGCTGAAGCTGTCGCCTCCTCGCAGGAGGGGCGGACACCGGACCCTGACCCCCCACATGCTCCGGATCCTGGCGGTGGTCTTCCCTGACCTGGATGGGCAGCTGAAGGACAGACAGCAGCAAGGAGGGGTGAGTCCATGACTGCACTGTGCACTTTGTCTGACATGCTATGTGCCCTCCTCTGGCCTGGTTAAACTTCCACAGTACATCAGTCATGTGGTCCAGGTCCCATGTCCCTCATTTGTGACATGCCCACTTCTCCTCTGATACGCATATGTGTGGCCCTTATAGTCAGGAAATTGTGTCATTTGGGGACTGTGTCATTGCATTTAGCTTTGCTCAAGCTGGGGGACAGCATTTGTTCCCGTGACTATGTTGTGCGATTCATGGGTGGGTCAATTGCTTACACAATGCCTAAGTTCTGACATGTAATCTGGGTGTAACTTTGATATGTGGTCCGCTTGCTGCTCTGACTCACCACATGTCCCTGGGGAATTTGGCACACACCCATGCTGCTGGTGGGAACAATGTTTGGGCCTCAGGAGTATGTGTATCCAGTGTGTCACACATGCTTAGCCACCTGCCTACTGTCCAGGACTCATCCCTCTTACAGGTGGAGCTGGACAGTCATGCCTACTCCAGGGCATGCAATGCACTCTGTACTCCCACTCCCGTGTATCATCTGGCATGTTGTGATCAGTGTAATATACCCTCAAGTGTCTGCCTCTGTCTCATTGTGCTGTGTCTTCGTTGTCAGGACTACTGGTATGTTTATCGGTTAGGGCTCAGCATGCCATCTGAGATGTGACCATGATAGACGATACTTCTGTGACTTATAGGTGTCTGATCACTTGAATGTGCACACAGGTGTTTGCGACTGTGACTTTCAGTCAGCTGTATTGTCATTCACAGCACACTGTGAGGTGCTCATGTTCAGAGAGTTGTGTTTCATGTCCCCCATATGTCCAGTTGGTATGACGTGGACAAATAGTAGTACAGATGATGTGGTATTTGGGGGATGGACATGTGCACTTGTCAGTCACATAACTTGCATTCCCCATGCCCTCGGATTGTGACACAGTGCAGACTGTTGTTGGCTGGCTGCCATGGCCATGTGACTTGAGACAGTAATGTATGACTTTGCACGCATTCCTGTGTCATGGCATTCAACTTCCTGAGACTGATCCTGCAGGGGAGTGACATGTGCAACATGCACCCCATTGTGGCATTGACTATCCAGACATGGGTGCATCATGGTGTCTGGTGCTGGTATGCATCACATGCATTTCTATTTAGACTCTGGCCAACCCTTTATCCGGACACCTGCACTGACTCAGTGGCAAGAGATGTGATGTGTGCATGTTCACATACTTCACTGTGTTCCCTGCAATGTCCAACAACTGTGTAGGTGGTGCATGTGTCCACACTGGGGTCTTACCATCAGACAGGCACCGGACAGATGGGTGCAAGGGCAGGAGGGGTGTGAGTCCCATGGTTGACCATCAGACTAACAATTGGCTTCCCCGAATCTGTGTGAGGACTTTAGGCAATGTTCAACTAAGGATGCCAGGGCTTGCTCTGTAATGTGCTGTACTTACTGTGGTGTGTGTGGTCAGTGCAGGTGACTGATGTTTGTCTGTTTCCCTAATTGTTTGCAGATACATCCACGGCCACAGGAGGGGACAGCTCCACGGACCAGGAGGAGCAGCGGAGCCAGACTGGGTCAGCATCGGACGAGTGGTCAGAGGGACCCAGTGGCACGGAGGGCGAGGGGAGCCACACCGAGGAGTCCTCAGCACCATCCACCTCAGCTGAGGACCACAGCAGCTCGGAGGATGACTCCCTTGTGGAGGCGGGTCTCAGCAGCCACCAAAGGCCAGCTAGTCTGTCTGGCCCGCCACCACCACCACCACCACCGCCCCACCATTGGCTCCCATTCCTGAGGTCCGTGGAGGCTCCCGTACTCGGGAGCGTGTCTCCTTCATGCCAGGCACCGCAGCCCCTGCCCCTGTGTCCCCTGCTGCCCTGAGTGAGGAGTCTGTGTACCTCCTTCGGCAGCTCCATGTAGGGCAGACAGCAATGCTGAGTGTCCTCCATGCACACACCACTCTGTTGACACAGCTGGTGTCGTTCATGGAGGGCATCTCGACGGGTATGTCTGCCCTACAGAGGAGCAATAGGTCCATGGACTCCTCCCTGACGGCAGCAGTGTCCCTCCTCCAACAGTCCCTCACCCCTCCCACCTCTGCCCCATCCACACTTCCTGCCCACCTACCTGTCTAAAGCACATGCACACCTGCACAGTCACCCAAACACACAGACACGAGCAGCACAGACACACCCAAGAGAAAGGGAAGACGTGCACACACGCATCCTCAGGGGACTGATACCACAGACACAGGGGACGGGGAACACACACACACACAGGCATCCACATTAACTCCGCAGTCCTCCAAATCCTCTCCCTCCAAGACCCCTTCCCTTGCCTCGCCTGCTAACACACCTACACAGCAGATCTTCCTGTGTGACCTCGGCCTCTTCCCCTCCAATCCTGCTGATCCAGCATACCGGGGGAAGAGGAAGTCCACCCACACAGAGGTGAGTGCCCCTCGCCCCCGGACACCCTCCCCCAGGCACAGGCAGAGTGAGCCCCCCACCCGCAAGTCCCCCCGGTCCCGGATGAGCAAGACCCCGCCACCGCCCTGCAAGTCAACCACCCAGTCTCTCACCTCCATCCCCCTCCACAGGTTCCACCGCCACACCCTGCCCCAGGTTCCCCCACACACCGATACCGCATCCCCAAACTGCTTAGGCCCTCCCCCCCTGCCACTTGCTCTTCCACCCCCAAACCAGACGCTCTGCCTGTTTGTGCCACTGGTGTGGAGACCGTGTCCCCCCTCTGTCCTGCCCAGCTCTTCTGCCCCCCTTCCACTACCTTGGAGTCATGCACTGCGGTGGAGTCCACAACCACCCCGTCTGACTCGGACACTGCATTGGGGACCCAGTCCACTCCATCTGACCAGCCCACTGCAGTGGTTGCAGCACCAACTCCATCTGACTTGAGCCCTGCGGTGGTGCCAGCCCCCCCTGAGTAAGACACCTCCACTGCAGTTGCCGGTGACACTCCTGCACCCACCTCCCCTTCACTGCCTCCTTCTGGCATCCCCTGATCCTGTCCCTGCGGTGCCTGGCATGCCCCTCGTATGCCCCTCCAAGGGGGATGTCCCCTGTCCGTACCTGTGCAGGCATGCAATTGTTGACAAGTTGTCACACATCACCCTGTTGGGACTGTATATTTGGACTGGCCATTGGCCTTAGTTTATTTTGGACTTTTGATTTGAGTTGCACACTTGCTGAATAAAGCCTATTTTTCTTTACTTGTGGTTAATCTTTGGAGGTACATGATGTAGATGTGTAGAATCATGCATTTGCTGTTGTAATAGTGTTCAGATCAGGTAAATGAAGTTTTGCTGTGATGGGCTCCATGTGGTCCATGGGATATGTGTCCTAATCTAGTCTGGATCTATAGCATCCTTTACTGCAGTCTGAGGGTGTAATGTTCAGCATTTGACACAGGGATGTACGTTTAGCATTTGTAGATTACCATCTTTGTCCTACACTGATGCACATCTGGTGGGCTTACCACTGTCCAATGTTCCTAGTACCCTGACTGTGTGCCCGTCTCCAATGGACATGCAGTTTAGCACATCAAATTTGGAGGACTCATCTGTGTACACAGTGCAAGTTGCTTGACACGTGTCTTGGGTGTATGCAGATGACTGACGTGACACTCCCGTGCCCAGGCTGATATGAGCAGAGCCTTCAGTGTGTTGTAGTTGTTGACTCACTGACCGAGTGTTCTGCTGACATGTTTGAGTCATGCACAGACAAGGTTTGGCATAGCTGACCTTCCACAGGAGTGGAGTGCCCTCATGGCAGTGCGTGATTCCGTGATATAGGCTGTGCCCATGTTGTGTGTTGTGTAGGCATGTCTGTGCGTGTTCCCTTCTCCTTTTCCTACACGGCACATAGTTGGGGTGACTGACAATCTTGCTTTCTTCACCTATGCACTGCAGGGCTCCTGCTGTCCATCGACCATTCCCAGACCTGGCAACGATGGTGGAACGTGACAGCATCCGACGGTACCGCTTCACCAGGCAGCTTATTGATGATTTGGCAGTGCGGTTGGACCCACATTTGCAGCCTGGCCGTCCGTATCCTACAGCGCTGACCCCCAAGGTGAAGGTGATGGCAGCCCTACACTTCTTTGCCACCGGTACCTTTCAACACACTGTGGCGACTGCCGGTGGGATGTCACAGACTATGTTCAGCCGTGTGCTACGCGATGTTTTGGGGGCAATGTTGATTTACCTGAACCAGTACATCTATTTCCCAACACGTCAACGACTCACTGACGTCAAGAGTGACTTCTATGCCCTGGGGAGGATGCCACATGTAATTGGCTCCATTGATGGGACACATGTGGCTTTGATACCACCACAGGCACATGAGCAGGCATACCGGAACCGTAAACATTACCATTCGATCAATGCTCTGGTGGTATGTCTTGCAGATATGACCATCACACATGTGTGTGCCCGTTTCCCCGGTTCGGCACACGATGCCAACGTGATGAGGAGTAGTCGCATCCCGAGGATGATGTCACAGATGCCGAACCAGCGTGCCTGGCTTGTTGGTTTGTACTGACTTTGTACCATTGTGTGTGTTCTGCTATGTTGTTTTCCGCACACATTTTCAAATCGGCTAATGTGCAATTGTCTGTCTGTAGGTGACTCGGGATACCCCAACATGCCGTGGTTGCTGACACCCCTCAGGAACCCTGTGACACCAGCCCAGATGTGCTACAATGAGGCACATGGTCAGACGAGGAGGGTGATTGAGCGGACCTTTGGTCTCCTGAAGAGCCGCTTCCGCTGCCTGGACAAGACAGGAGGGGCCCTCCCATATGCCCCAGCAAAGGTGTGCAAGATTGTCATCGTCTGCTGCATGCTGCACAACCTGGCAGTGCGGAAGGAGTTGCCTCTCATCCTGGATGACGATGACCAACGTCCGCCACCTGTGGAAGATCCTGGCCTGGGTCACGATGCCAGTGAAGATGATGATGATGATGATGGTGATGTCCGCACACAGCTCATCACCAACTTCTTCAGCTGAATGTGAGTCTCCAGAGGGTTGTAATGTCAATGATTTGAGTTTGCAAGATATGTGTGTGTGGTGCTCTGTTGCTGTTTGAGTGTGGCCATGTGCTACTTGACTGGTGTCATGATTCTCGTCCCTGCACGTCATGATTCACGTCCCTGCACAGCCATCCTGCACAGTCACACAGGGCGCAAACGACACCTATGTGCAGAATGCGTCTCTGTAAGCATACCATTCCCCGGTTAAAACCCTCCCCTGTCCCGTGCCAACCAGCACTCCATAACTAATTTCTGTGAGCCTCGCTATGGGCAAGAATCAGTATTATACTAAGGAATTGCATGTCTAAAACTTGGGGATTTTAGTGTATATTTAACTAACTGTGCTTATATTGTATCTTAAACGTACCAATGCTTGTTTACTTCCTATGTCATGTTTACTTCCTATGTCAAGATGAGGTTGTGTTGCTATGACTTCTCGGTGGCTTGTTGCCCTTGGTTTGGCGGATTGGTAGCAAAGACACTTTTTATGACAAACATCAGAGGAACAGAACTCGCGCTGCTTCCAGCGCTTAGAAACAAACATCAGAGGAACTGCACTCGCGCTGCTTCCAGCGCTTTTTGGGATAGACCCGTTTCAATGCAGAAAACGGGAGAATGCCGCACGTCACGTCGCGCACGACGTAGCGGCCAACTTGGGTGTGGCATGAATATAAAATGCCACACCCGACTTCTGGAAGATGCTTAGCCTTCCGGTAGTTGTCCGGAGACAACTATTTGCCTACCTGCTTCCCAGCGAGGATTCCTGAAGAGGCCTTCTCGGTTCCTGCAACTTCCTGGATTGCAACGCAGCTCTACAGCGTTTACCTGTGGAAGAAAAAGACAAAAGCTAAGTGAAATATTTCTTCTTTAAGGCGCCCACCGCAAGACAGTCCGGAGCAGGAGAAAACCCAATAGCAACGTTTTAAAGGACAGTTTTGGAACATTTTTCTGAGTGAAGAATCTTGGGAAAATCTAACGAAAACTTAAGGACATTAATAGTTATCAGTAAAAACGTAATTCTCTACGAACTGTGATATCTGTTTGCAAGTTGTTGTATATAGATTTCTCTTTTCAGAATATCGTGATGGCATAAGAGATTGGGGGGTCAGAGAGAAGTAAGTGAACCAGTTGTGCAATAAGAGGGTCGGTTGAAGAATGTAGGGTAAAAGGAATACAGTAACTTATTTAGAATATTTTCATGTTCTAGAACTTTCCACACCAGAAGACGCCACGACAATGATCATCCTGACGTCACCACGAGACTGACCGCGCCCAACTACTATACTTCAACACCATCACAAGACTACTGGACGCTACTCACTACTCCTAAAGATCGCAGGTAGGAGGGTTTCCTAGGTTAGTCTAGGAGTGGGAACTTCGCTGCTAACGTTTACAACTGACAACATAGAACCACATTATAAGACATATATTGTTGCTTCGCAGGTCGACAACAGGACATCGCCAGCGCCCAGTACCCGGCCCTCCTCCCTGAGTTCTATTGCGTAGCCTTAAGTGTATCACTACTCATGGGTTATCTGATAGGGTTCTTGGAAGTTGGCTCATAGCGTCTCTGCGAAACACAGCCAAGCACCTTACAGGTAAGAGTGTTTGGTAACCTGACAGAAGGCTAAGCCCACGAATACAGTTTCGCCCAGACGCTATGAATCAAGATCCACAGATTTCGTTGCAGGATATTGCTGCAATTTTAACTGACATTAAAGCAGAGAATGCAGCATTGCACAGAGATATGTCAGCTTTGCAGTCAAACATGCAAGCAACATATGAGTCCGGTCCTGCAACTTGGGGATTTTCTCCTTCAGAGAAACCGATTCTGAAACCATCCAGTTTCAAACCAAACATGCAAACTTTACATAGTACTTCCACTTCTGCCCCAACGCAAATACAAGTAGTAACTCCAGTTACTGTTCCCTTGGCTCCCCCAGAGAGGTTTTATGGGGATAGTGCGAAATTCACTATCTTTTTGAACCAATGCCATCTTCATTTCATAGCGAAACCCACCGCTTTTCCTGATGATTCCTCTAAGGTAGCTTTCGTCTTGTCTTATTTAGGAGGCGATGCAGCCTTATGGTCTGTGCCCTTTGTTGATCGTGATGACCCACTTTTATACGATTTTAGGCGATTCAAGAATACCATGAAAAAATTATTCGCTAAACATGTGTTTGTTCAGTCAGCTGATCACGAATTGCTTAATTTGAAACAAGGATCATCAGATTTAATACATTATATTTCTTTGTTTAATCGGTTAGTGATTGAGGCAGAGTGGCCAGAGGAAAAGCGAGTCTCTCTGTTCTATAGGGGCCTAAGAGACGAATTAAAGGATATGGTGACTCAGATTTTGGATCCACCGAATGATTGTGGGGAGTTCATTGATTTAGTGGTGAAATTAAATCACCGATTGACAGAAAGAAAGGGAGAGAAAGGGAAAACTGAACATAAGATGTTTTTGTTTAAAGAAAGATCGAACCCAAAAGCGACTCCGTTCCTAAGGTAGATATGGGAGAGCCTATGCAGATTGGAACCACTAGGGGCCCTCTTACAAAAGAGGAGAAGGATAAGCGTAGAAAATTGAACCAGTGTTTGTACTGCGGAAAGACTGGTCACTTCGTAAAAGAGTGTCCCACACGTCCGAATAAGTTCAACAAGAAGGTCAATGAAGTTGCTATCGTGGAACAGTCGGAAAACTAAATAGCTCGGCAAAAGCAGAGGTCAATTTGTCGAGTAAGCAATCAAGTCTGGCCTCCACAGCCCCCTTGGTTTCGAATAACCACCTTAGTATTAAGGTAACATTACAGTCTCTAGGAAATAAAGCCTTGACATGGTCCGTGGATGCTTTGATAGATTCCGGAGCCACTGGAAATTTTATTGACACACAATTCGTACTTGGGTTGGGATTCACGCAATTACAAAAGACCAATCCAGAAATAGTAAGAGCAGTGGACGGTAAGGAGTTAACTTCTGGCCCCATACAATTTCACACTGAAACTCTTCACATGACCTGTTCAGGAAAACATTTTGAGGACATTACATTTGATGTTATTGATGCACCCCAATTCCGCCTCATTTTAGGAATCCCATGGTTAGTCCAACACAACCCTCACATAGACTGGATACAAAAGACACTACTGTTCAACTCAGAACATTGTCAGTCTGACTGTCTACGACAGCAATGTTCTGAACTCCAAATACAGGGTTACGACTTCCCCAAGGATTCCAAAAATGTGCTAGTTTTACAGGGGGTCCCGGTAGAATATGCTGACCTCACTGACGTGTTTGATAAACAAAAAGCTAACACCTTGCCACCCCATAGAGACTATGACTGCCGTATTGACCTAGTGCCTGGAGCAACATTGCCATGCAGTCGTATTTATGCTCTCACTGAGACTGAAAACAAACATTTAAGAAATTATTTAGATGAATACCTGGCTAATGGCTTTATTAGGCATTCGAAGTCCCCGGTCTCCTCGTCTCTCTTTTTTATACCGAAGAAAGGGGGGGAGCTGCGCACGTGTCTAGATTACCGCACACTTAATAATGTAACTATTAAAAATAGATACCCGTTACCGTTAATACCAACGTTGTTAGACCAAATAAAAGATGCCACCATTTACACAAAACTGGATTTGCGCGGGGCATACCATCTTGTACGGGTCCGTGAGGGCGATGAATGGAAGACAGCATTCCGTACAAAATTTGGCCTTTATGAGTATCAAGTCATGCCCTTCGGACTCTGCAATGCCCCAGCAGCATTCCAGTTTTTCATAAATGAGGTTCTAAGGGACTATTTAGACATCTGCTGTGTTGTGTATATTGACGACATACTAATTTATTCTAAAACTAAGGCGGAACATGTAAAACAAGTAAGAGCCATTCTTCAGCAGCTTTTACAAAAAAATTTATTTGTGAAATTGGAGAAAAGCATGTTTCATGCTACAAAA
Organism: Calotriton arnoldi; assembly: GCA_963921515.1. Classification (NCBI taxonomy): domain Eukaryota; kingdom Metazoa; phylum Chordata; class Amphibia; order Caudata; family Salamandridae; genus Calotriton; species Calotriton arnoldi. Next base: position 2,517,631 of record CAWUFW010000128.1, on the reverse strand, counting down.
GTTGAATTCTTAGGATATATCATCACCCCATCTGGAATTGAAATGGACCCAAAGAAAATACAAGCTATACTCACATGGCCGAGCCCTACGTCTGTAAAACAAATCCAAAGTTTCTTAGGGTTCGCCAATTTCTATAGACGGTTTATTCATGATTTTTCTAGACTCATAACCCCAATCACTAAACTGTTAAAAAAGAATACCAAATTCGAATGGGATCAAGCAGCTGAACAAGCTTTCCAAAACTTGAAAAAACAATTCACCACAGCTCCTATCTTAATGCATCCAGACCCTTCTCAGCCCTTCATAGTCGAAGCTGATGCCTCTCAATTTGCCATAGGGGAATTTTATCCCAGAGACATAAAGACACTGGTCAAATGCATCCCATTGCATACTATTCGAGAAAATTGTCACCTTCTGAGCAAAATTATGCTATAGCTGATAGGGAATTATTGGCGATAAAAGCTGTTTTTGAGGAATGGCGACATTACTTGCTGGGTGCTCGTCACCCTGTAACGATTTATACCGACCATCGTAATTTACAATCATTACGATCTGTCAAAGCTCTTTCTGCTCGCCAATTAAGATGGACTTTGTTTTTTAATGATTACACTTTTGTCATCACTTATCGACCAGGAAAAGAAAATAATAAAGCAGATGCTTTGTCACGAATAGGGATAAGCGATGACTTAAGTACAAGACAAGAGAACCCGCAACCTATAATACCCGCACAATGCTTTCAAGTAGGTGTGATTGATGGTGACATCATGCAAGACATCAAGACAGAATTAAAGACAAAAGAAGCTCAGGACTGGCAAAAAGAGTACCCTTTATTGCAATGGAGAGATGAACTTCTTTATATGAATAATCAAGTGTTGGTCCCATCTCCTCCATTACGAACTCTAATCGTGCAATTACATCATGATACCCCTTTGTCTGCACATCCTGGGATCACAAAAACTTACCAATTAATAAAAAGAAGGTATTGGTGGCCTTCCATGTTTAATGACATACAAACTTTTGTGGACACTTGTGCAGTATGTACACAAAATAAAACAGCGCACCGTGCCCCAAGTGGATTATTACATCCATTACCCATACCTCCGCAACCATGGCATACAGTATCCCTTGATTTTATAGTAGAGCTACCTCGTACTTCAGCTGGATATACTACCATTTTAACTGTTGTAGATCATTTTACACGTATGACACACTTCGTTCCGTTAAAAAGAATACCAACAGCAAAAGAGTTGACTCAGGTGTTCATGAAAGAAATTGTCAGGTTGCATGGAATTCCCTCAGTGGTAATTTCAGACAGAGGTTCCCAATTTATCTCTCATTTTTGGCAACAATTGGGGAAAACATTACACATGGAAGTCCGCACCTCATCTAGTTACCATCCACAGACAGATGGATTGACAGAACGCACGAACCAAACCATAGAGCAATATCTACGCTGTATGCTAACTAATTGTGAACAAGAATGGTCGGAAATATTGTGGGCATTAGAATTTGCGTACAATAATTCAGATCATACGTCCATTGGTATGTCCCCATTTTTTTGTGCTCATGGTTTTCATCCAACAAGCATTCCAGGTCAGTCTGTACAACCTGTAGCGAACCCTTCCGTTTGTGACTATGTACAACAATTAGTGTCCATTCAGCAATTAGCCCAATATCATCTGGCTGCTGCTAAAGAATCTCAAAAACGTGTGACAGATGTGCACCGTACTTTACAGCCTCCATATGCTGTAGGAGATAAGGTGTGGTTATCCACAAAAAATTTAAAAATCCTAAGCAATAGGAAGTTTTGTCCTCGCTTTATTGGACCATTTCCCATAGAAAAAGTCTTAAATCCAGTAAGTGTAAGATTGACACTTCCATCCAAATACCGCTTCCATCCTGTGTTCCACGTTTCGCTGGTAAAACCATTCCATCCACAAACTCGTTTAAACACGCCTCCACCTGCTATTGAAATTGACGGTGAACCCGAATTTGAGGTGCGAACTATCTTAGATTCCAAGAGATACAGAGGTAAATTACATTACCTAGTGGACTGGAAGGGTTATGGTCCTGAGGAAAGGTCATGGGAACCCCTTGCTAATCTCCAACATGCACCACGGCTTGTCAAAATATTTCACAGCACGCATCCTGACAAACCAAGACCTGTTCCCATGGTTTTAGGGGGCTTTTAAGGGGGGGGTACTGTCATGATTCTCGTCCCTGCACGTCATGATTCACGTCCCTGCACAGCCATCCTGCACAGTCACACAGGGCACAAACGACACCTATGTGCAGAATGCGTCTCTGTAAGCATACCATTCCCCGGTTAAAACCCTCCCCTGTCCCGTGCCAACCAGCACTCCATAACTAATTTCTGTGAGCCTCGCTATGGGCAAGAATCAGTATTATACTAAGGAATTGCATGTCTAAAACTTGGGGATTTTAGTGTATATTTAACTAACTGTGCTTATATTGTATCTTAAACGTACCAATGCTTGTTTACTTCCTATGTCATGTTTACTTCCTATGTCAAGATGAGGTTGTGTTGCTATGACTTCTCGGTGGCTTGTTGCCCTTGGTTTGGCGGATTGGTAGCAAAGTCACTTTTTATGACAAACATCAGAGGAACAGAACTCGCGCTGCTTCCAGCGCTTAGAAACAAACATCAGAGGAACTGCACTCGCGCTGCTTCCAGCGCTTTTTGGGATAGACCCGTTTCAATGCAGAAAACGGGAGAATGCCGCACGTCACGTCGCGCACGACGTAGCGGCCAACTTGGGTGTGGCATGAATATAAAATGCCACACCCGACTTCTGGAAGATGCTTAGCCTTCCGGTAGTTGTCCGGAGACAACTATTTGCCTACCTGCTTCCCAGCGAGGATTCCTGAAGAGGCCTTCTCGGTTCCTGCAACTTCCTGGATTGCAACGCAGCTCTACAGCGTTTACCTGTGGAAGAAAAAGACAAAAGCTAAGTGAAATATTTCTTCTTTAAGGCGCCCACCGCAAGACAGTCCGGAGCAGGAGAAAACCCAATAGCAACGTTTTAAAGGACAGTTTTGGAACATTTTTCTGAGTGAAGAAACTTGGGAAAATCTAACGAAAACTTAAGGACATTAATAGTTATCAGTAAAAACGTAATTCTCTACGAACTGTGATATCTGTTTGCAAGTTGTTGTATATAGATTTCTCTTTTCAGAATATCGTGATGGCATAAGAGATTGGGGGTCAGAGAGAAGTAAGTGAACCAGTTGTGCAATAAGAGGGTCGGTTGAAGAATGTAGGGTAAAAGGAATACAGTAACTTATTTAGAATATTTTCATGTTCTAGAACTTTCCACACCAGAAGACGCCACGACAATGATCATCCTGACGTCACCACGAGACTGACCGCGCCCAACTACTATACTTCAACACCATCACAAGACTACTGGACGCTACTCACTACTCCTAAAGATCGCAGGTAGGAGGGTTTCCTTAGTTAGTCTAGGAGTGGGAACTTCGCTGCTAACGTTTACAACTGACAACATAGAACCACATTATAAGACATATATTGTTGCTTCGCAGGTCGACAACAGGACATCGCCAGCGCCCAGTACCCGGCCCTCCTCCCTGAGTTCTATTGCGTAGCCTTAAGTGTATCACTACTCACGGGTTATCTGATAGGGTTCTTGGAAGTTGGCTCATAGCGTCTCTGCGAAACACAGCCAAGCACCTTACAGGTAAGAGTGTTTGGTAACCTGACAACTGGATGCGTGCAGCGATGTGTCCTTGCAGGTGGTCTGTACTGCCCAGCAGTGTTGACATGCTAACTTGGTTTTGTGTAGTTATCTCGTGACATGTACTAGGCATGAGTATTGCCGTTCTGTGCTGTTCTTCAGTGGTTTTGACTGTGTGTCATGTCTGTCCTTCACAGGGTGCTGCCGGAGTTGTTTGATCAACTTGGATCCCACGAATCCATGAATCAACTTGCAAGGTGGAAGCAGTCGTTTCCCTACAGGTGATGTGCCACACACCCCTGGACTTTCTATCTTCTGCACTTTTTGACTTTGTAGCCACAGCCAGGTTGGATTAGCTAGCATTTGTAGTGGAAACAACATGTTGCAAATGTGTAATAAACCTGTGCTTCACTTTGGGATGTGCGTTGTCTGTGGTCACACATCTGACTGACATTTGCTTACTGCACCTGTAGTCTAGTTGACAGACTGTGAATAGGTGGCGTGTCTGTGCATTCCACTGTATTTAGTTGCAACATCAGTATAGGTGATGAGTCTGATGGCCCTTGTGTGTATGTGTTGTGTGGCCCTAGTGGTGTGTCTCCCTCATATGTGTCACGTCGCCATGACTGACATGACGGTGTTGCACTTGCTGTAGCAGTTAGCATGCACAGTGTCATTTTTCTGATCACCATCTCCATGACAGAGAGCACGTTGGAATCACAACAGAGGCAGATATGGTGTATTGGTGAGTTTATTTACATACAGGTGTGAGAATGGTGCACAGGATGGTGGGTGCTGTACATAGAAATTGGAATCCAAAGTTCCCATGTGATTTGGAAGTCTTGGTAGCTGAGATGTCCAGAGTAAAGTCCACAGTCATCTGATGAATTTGGCCAACTAGAGCTCCCCATGTCATGTGGGAGAGTTGGGTTGGCTTCGACAGGGCGTGCAGTTTGCACACAGAGGAAAAGTTCCAGAACAGGTGTTGGCTTCCTGGGGGATGTAGATGGCCATCGGCCTCTCAGTTTGGCCTCCTCGGACGGCCCCTCTTCTTGGGGGGGACCCTCAGGTGCAGGCTGCGGCGGTGCAGGGGACTCTCTGCCAGAGTCCTCCTCCCTCCCTGTGGCATTTGCAGTTGTTTCAGCAGCAGATGTTGTGGGCACACAGGGAGGTGTGGCCATTTTGGTGCTCATCTGGCGGAGGCATGTCAGTATGTCCCTATGCACTGCTGTCAGTTGTTCCAATGTGTCCCACTTGGACTCCATGCCAGACATGTGTGTCTCGACACGTGACATGTGTGTCTCGACACGGGACATGTGGGAGTCCAAGCGGGCATGATGGGCAGCCTGCTGCTGTTGTATGTCCTTGAGGATCCCCACTACCTGGCTGACCTCTCCGGTGCTAGTCTGGTACGCATCCGCGATGCGTGCCAGTTGTGGGTCATCATGCAGTCCAGACCCCTCTGCAAAGAGCGACCTATGTCTACCACCCCTCCCACCACCCCTGGCGACACGTGCAGGACCTGCGGTGGCACGCACAGGTGACCGTGGGCCCACTTGGGTGTTGTTCCTGGGCTCGTTGTCACCAGCTCCAGTTTGGGCCTGGGTCCCTGCGCTGTTGTCATCTGTGGTCCTTGATCTGTCCGTGTTGGCAGGGGTGGCCTGTGTGTTGGCAGTTGTTGGAGGGGTGGGTGCAGGGGGTGCAGATGTTGGTCCTGCTGGTGCTGCATGATGACTCACACCGGAGGGTCCAGCTGGTTCTTCGCCATCCGAGGAGTGCAGAGGCTGATCCACACCAGTGAGCTCAGTGTTCCCTGGAGCCTGGGACAGGGACTCCTCCTCGTCTGCTGCTGTGTCCCCATCATCACCTGTTAGATTGTATGTTATGTTTCTACTGGCATCAATTGTTCAAACACCTGACAGTTGTGACTGTACCTCTGGATGTGGGCCTGGACATTGCATTCTCCTAAATTGTGACAGTCAGAGAGTGATATTGGTATAGCACATTGTCCTGCCAACCTGTGGCATGTCAATGTGAATGTTGAGGTGTGTGCATGACCAGCATTGGTGGTATTTGCTTGCCATCCGGGCCTCCTTCTCCCCCAGCCCAGTTATCCCACCATGAAGCGTGCTTCCATTGCAGGGAGTGCAAGTTGTCTTTCAGGATGTCAGTCAGTGGTGTTCTGCTGTTGGTTGTTGCACAGTTCCCAGCAGGGCCTTGTGCTCCCCCAGCAGTACCCAGTGTCAGCCATCTTGTGAGTCCTTTTCCACTCCCTGTGATGTGAGCATGGTTCAGGGTGGTGTTGATGGGCCAATTGTGAGGCTGACCAACATCTGTGACTACCACTCCCATCATGCTATTGCCTACACCCCCTTCCCAGCATGCCCATACTTCCTTCCTTTTGAGTGGACTTCACTGTGTGTGAGTGTGACAGCAATGGCAAGATGGCTGGCAGTGTTGTCCTGTTGTTTGTTGGTGCCCAGTTCCCAGCAGGGCCTTGTGCTCCCCACAGCTGTGGCCCGTGTCAGACATCTTTGAAGTGGCTTTTGACTCCCTGTGAGGTGTGCATGCTTCAGTGCTACCTTGCTGGGCCATGTGGGTGTGAGATGTTGATCTGTGACTACCACTCCCATCATGCTATTGCCTCCACCCCCCTTCCCAGCATGCCCATCCTTCCTTCCTTTTGACTCTGCTTCCCTGTGGGGTGGGGTGCCTGTGCTGACAGGATGGCTGGGAGTGTTGTCCTGGCAGTTGTTTGGCTACAAGTCCCAAGAGTGTCCCTGTGCTTCACACAGCATGACCCAGGGTGGTGGTTCTTTGTGGGATCTTCAGTTAGGATGTGAGGCATTGCATTCTCCCAAGTGGGTTATGTGGAGTTAGTGTTGAGGGTGTGTGTGAGTGGAGGTGCTTGTTAACTATGGTCAGTGCTGTGAGTCCTCCTTCCCACCCAGCCAGATATCCCACCATGGTACGTGCTTCCATTGCAGGGAGTGCAAGTTGTCTTTCAGGATGTCAGTCAGTGGTGTCCTGCTGTTGGTTGTTGCACAGTTCCCAGCAGGGCCTTGTGCTCCCCCAGCAGTACCCAGTGTCAGCCATCTTGTGAGTCCTTTTCCACTCCCTGTGATGTGAGCATGGTTCAGGGTGGTGTTGATGGGCCAATTGTGAGGCTGACCAATATCTGTGACTACCACTCCCATCATGCTATTGCCTACACCCCTTCCCAGCATGCCCATACTTCCTTCCTTTTGAGTGGACTTCACTGTGTGTGAGTGTGACAGCAATGGCAAGATGGCTGGCAGTATGGTCCTGTTGTTTGTTGGTGCCCAGTTCCCAGCAGGGCCTTGTGCTCCCCACAGCTGTGGCCCGTGTCAGACATCTTTGAAGTGGCTTTTGACTCCCTGTGAGGTGTGCATGCTTCAGTGCTAACTTGCTGGCCCATGTGGGTGTGAGATGTTGATCTCCCATTGTGCACATGGAGTCAGAGACATGCGAAACACAACATGCACACAGACTGCGGAGGGACATCACTATTGTGGCAATGGGCCACCCTGTGACGTACATGCCTTCCCACATGTGAGCCTGGGGGTATGTGACATGTCATACACATACACAACCTGGAAATGTGACCATGACACATGCCCATAAATGAAAAGTTGCACACCACAGTGGTCAGGTGCACAACACACAAAGGACCCTGTCCCCATGAACACGTGCACAGCCTGGGTGTGTCTGCCCCCAAATGCCACCCCAAAAACCACATGTTCACCCCCTTACACAGATAAGGTTATGCTGCCACACATGCCTTAGATACAGTGTGGACTGGGTGTGGTGTTGTAGGTGTGCCCCTGAGTCCCTGGAAAGTATATGTGGCTGGCATAGGTTCACCAGTGACCAGCATGGTGACATATGCGTGTGACCTGTCCAGGGACGCGTTGAACAGCAATGGACCGATCGGTGTGCCTGGCCGGCCCATTGCATTGGATGTGAGCGGGTACGCGTTGTATCCTGGGTACGCGTTGTACAGCAATGGACCGATCAGTGTGCCCGGCCAGCCCATTGCATTGTATGTGAGCGGGTACGCGTTGTATCCCGGGTACGCGTTGTACAGCAATGGACCGATCGGTGTGCCCGGCCGGCCCATTGCATTGTATGTGAGCGGGTACGCGTTGTATCCCGGGTACGGGTTGTACAGCAATGGACCGATCGGTGTGCCCGGCCGGCCCATTGCATTGTATGTGAGCGGGTACGCGTTGTATCCCGGGTACGCGTTGAACAGCAATGGACCGATCGGTGTGCCCGGCCGGCCCATTGCATTGTATGTGAGCGGGTACGCGTTGTATCCCAGGTACGCGTTGAACAGCAATGGACCGATCGGTGTGCCCGGCCGGCCCATTGCATTGTATGCGAGCGGGTACGCGTTGTATCCCGGGTACGCGTTGTACAGCAATGGACCGATCGGTGTGCCCGGCCGGCCCATTGCATTGTATGTGAGCGGGTACGCTTTGTATCCCGGGTACGCGTTGTACAGCAATGGACCGATCGTGTGCCCGGCCGGCCCATTGCATTGTATGTGAGCGGGTACGCGTTGTATCCCGGGTACGCGTTGTACAGCAATGGACCGATCGGTGTGCCCGGCCGGCCCATTGCATTGTATGTGAGCGGGTACGCGTTGTATCCCGGGTACGCGTTGTACAGCAATGGACTGATCGGTGTGCCCGGCCGGCCCATTGCATTGTATGTGAGCGGGTACGCGTTGTATCCCGAAATACGCGTTGTACAGCAGTGGACCGAACGGTGCGCACACATTGGCTGGGGCCTGGCATGGCAATGGACGCGTTTTCGAAGCTCCAACGAGTCTGATGCAGTGAATTCAGTTGGCCAGCCACAACAATGTTGCAAAATCATGGGTGTCATGAAGTTGAAGATTTGAAGGATGCTGTGGGCGTGTATTAGTGCTGCTATTCCATGGATTGGTCAGATTCAGAAGATGCAAATGACTTGGACCTATCACTTTGGACACATGGGACAGTATCTGCCTCTGCAGCACACATATAATGCTGGCTGTTCCCCTGAGAGCTCACTTGCCTGCACTACATGCTCCAGGACGACATCTGCCACCAACACTGCTGCTGTTTATGCATCCTCTGGCTCCTGCAATGGCACGTACTGTGAAGAGAGCCCCAGCCTTCAGCCTTGAGGAGAACCAGGCCCTGCTGGACAGCCTCCTTCCACAGTACAGCAAGCTGTATGGGAAACCAGGGGAGCAGGTGAGTGTGCTGTCCACTGCCTCACTAATTGTGCATGTTGTCTGACTAGCAGGGCTTTCAGTGTGCACACCACTGGCTAGCATGCCCACTGAGTAGTTGTCACACCCCAAAGTGTGTAGTTACATGCACTGAACTGGTACAGTGCAGTAACAGTGCATTCCAACTAGGTTTACTTCCCATGCAATGATACCATGTAGTGACTGCTGGCAAACTGTTCATAGCCATTGTTGCACTGCCTGTGTACATCATATGCCCCTGTGATTGAGACATGTATATCCAACTGTGTGATGCACGTATATGTTGCATGTGTAGTAATGGCCTTTTCACTTTGTCATCCTCACAGGTTGATGCCCACCAGAAGCAGGAAATCTGGCTGACCATCGCCCGGAAAGTAAGATCCGTGGGGGTCTACAGGCGCAGGATCCGCAACTGCCAGAAGAGGTGGCAGGACCTTCGTGGCTGGACCCGGAGGATCGCAAGGGTCCAGCTGAAGCTGTCGCCTCCTCGCAGGAGGGGCGGACACCGGACCCTGACCCCCTACATGCTCCGGATCCTGGCGGTGGTCTTCCCTGACCTGGATGGGCAGCTGAAGGACAGACAGCAGCAAGGAGGGGGTGAGTCCATGACTGCACTGTGCACTTTGTCTGACATGCTATGTGCCCTCCTCTGGCCTGGTTAAACTTCCACAGTACATCAGTCATGTGGTCCAGGTCCCATGTCCCTCATTTGTGACATGCCCACTTCTCCTCTGATACGCATATGTGTGGCCCTTATAGTCAGGAAATTGTGTCATTTGGGGACTGTGTCATTGCATTTAGCTTTGCTCAAGCTGGGGGACAGCATTTGTTCCCGTGACTATGTTGTGCGATTCATGGGTGGGTCAATTGCTTACACAATGCCTAAGTTCTGACATGTAATCTGGGTGTAACTTTGATATGTGGTCCGCTTGCTGCTCTGACTCACCACATGTCCCTGGGGAATTTGGCACACACCCATGCTGCTGGTGGGAACAATGTTTGGGCCTCAGGAGTATGTGTATCCAGTGTGTCACACATGCTTAGCCACCTGCCTACTGTCCAGGACTCATCCCTCTTACAGGTGGAGCTGGACAGTCATGCCTACTCCAGGGCATGCAATGCACTCTGTACTCCCACTCCCGTGTATCATCTGGCATGTTGTGATCAGTGTAATATACCCTCAAGTGTCTGCCTCTGTCTCATTGTGCTGTGTCTTCGTTGTCAGGACTACTGGTATGTTTATCGGTTAGGGCTCAGCATGCCATCTGAGATTTGACCATGATAGACGATACTTCTGTGACTTATAGGTGTCTGATCACTTGACTGTGCACACAGGTGTTTGCGACTGTGACTTTCAGTCAGCTGTATTGTCATTCACAGCACACTGTGAGGTGCTCATGTTCAGAGAGTTGTGTTTCATGTCCCCCATATGTCCAGTTGGTATGACGTGGACAAATAGTAGTACAGATGATGTGGTATTTGGGGGATGGACATGTGCACTTGTCAGTCACATAACTTGCATTCCCCATGCCCTCGGATTGTGACACAGTGCAGACTGTTGTTGGCTGGCTGCCATGGCCATGTGACTTGAGACAGTAATGTATGACTTTGCACGCATTCCTGTGTCATGGCATTCAACTTCCTGAGACTGATCCTGCAGGGGAGTGACATGTGCAACATGCACCCCATTGTGGCATTGACTATCCAGACATGGGTGCATCATGGTGTCTGGTGCTGGTATGCATCACATGCATTTCTATTTAGACTCTGGCCAACCCTTTATCCGGACACCTGCACTGACTCAGTGGCAAGAGATGTGATGTGTGCATGTTCACATACTTCACCGTGTTCCCTGCAATGTCCAACAACTGTGTAGGTGGTGCATGTGTCCACACTGGGGTCTTACCATCAGACAGGCACCGGACAGATGGGTGCAAGGGCAGGAGGGGTGTGAGTCCCATGGTTGACCATCAGACTGACAATTGGCTTCCCCGAATCTGTGTGAGGACTTTAGGCAATGTTCAACTAAGGATGCCAGGGCTTGCTCTGTAATGTGCTGTACTTACTGTGGTGTGTGTGGTCAGTGCAGGTGACTGATGTTTGTCTGTTTCCCTAATTGTTTGCAGATACATCCACGGCCACAGGAGGGGACAGCTCCACGGACCAGGAGGAGCAGCGGAGCCAGACTGGGTCAGCATCGGACGAGTGGTCAGAGGGACCCAGTGGCACGGAGGGCGAGGGGAGCCACACCGAGGAGTCCTCAGCACCATCCACCTCAGCTGAGGACCACAGCAGCTCAGAGGATGACTCCCTTGTGGAGGCGGGTCTCAGCAGCCACCAAAGGCCAGCTAGTCTGTCTGGCCCCGCCACCACCACCACTACCACCGCCCTCCCATTGGCTCCCATTCCTGAGGTCCGTGGAGGCTCCCGTACTCGGGAGCGTGTCTCCTTCGTGCCAGGCACCGCAGCCCCTGCCCCTGTGTCCCCTGCTGCCCTGAGTGAGGAGTCTGTGTACCTCCTTCGGCAGCTCCATGTAGGGCAGACAGCAATGCTGAATGTCCTCCATGCACACACCACTCTGTTGACACAGCTGGTGTCGTTCATGGAGGGCATCTCGACGGGTATGTCTGCCCTACAGAGGAGCAATAGGTCCATGGACTCCTCCCTGACGGCAGCAGTGTCCCTCCTCCAACAGTCCCTCACCCCTCCCACCTCTGCCCCATCCACACTTCCTGCCCACCTACCTGTCCAAAGCACATGCACACCTGCACAGTCACCCAAACACACAGACACGAGCAGCACAGACACACCCAAGAGAAAGGGAAGACGTGCACACACGCATCCTCAGGGGACTGATACCACAGACACAGGGGACGGGGAACACACACACACACAGGCATCCACATTAACTCCGCAGTCCTCCAAATCCTCTCCCTCCAAGACCCCTTCCCTTGCCTCGCCTGCTAACACACCTACACAGCAGATCTTCCTGTGTGACCTCGGCCTCTTCCCCTCCAATCCTGCTGATCCAGCATACCGGGGGAAGAGGAAGTCCACCCACACAGAGGGGAGTGCCCCTCGCCCCCGGCCGCCCGCCCCCAGGCGCAGGCAGAGTGAGCCCCCCACCCGCAAGTCCCCCCGGTCCCGGAAGAGCAAGACCCCGCCACCGCCCTGCAAGTCAACCACCCAGTCTCTCACCTCCATCCCCCAGGCCACCACTCCACAGGTTCCACGCCACACCCTGCCCCAGGTTCCCCCACACACCGATACCGCATCCCCAAACTGCTTAGGCCCTCTCCCCCGCCACTTGCTCTTCCACCCCCAAACCAGACGCTCTGCCTGTTTGTGCCACTGGTGTGGAGACCGTGTCCCCCCCTCTGTCCTGCCCAGCTCTTCTGCCCCCCTTCCACTACCTTGGAGTCATGCACTGCGGTGGAGTCCACAACCACCCCGTCTGACTCGGGCACTGCATTGGGGACCCAGTCCACTCCATCTGACCAGCCCACTGCAGTGGTTGCAGCACCAACTCCATCTGACTTGAGCCCTGCGGTGGTGCCAGCCCCCCCCTGAGTAAGACACCTCCACTGCAGTTGCCGGTGACACTCCTGCACCCACCTCCCCTTCACTGCCTCCTTCTGGCATCCCCTGATCCTGTCCCTGCGGTGCCTGGCCTGCCCCTCGTATGCCCCTCCAAGGGGGATGTCCCCTGTCCGTACCTGTGCAGGCATGCAATTGTTGACAAGTTGTCACACATCACCCTGTTGGGACTGTATATTTGGACTGGCCATTGGCCTTAGTTTATTTTGGACTTTTGATTTGAGTTGCACACTTGCTGAATAAAGCCTATTTTTGTTTACTTGTGGTTAATCTTTGGAGGTACATGATGTAGATGTGTAGAATCATGCATTTGCTGTTGTAATAGTGTTCAGATCAGGTAAATGAAGTTTTGCTGTGATGGGCTCCATGTGGTCCATGGGATATGTGTCCTAATCTAGTCTGGATCTATAGCATCCTTTGCTGCAGTCTGAGGGTGTAATGTTCAGCATTTGACACAGGGATGTACGTTTAGCATTTGTAGATTACCATCTTTGTCCTACACTGATGCACATCTGGTGGGCTTACCACTGTCCAATGTTCCTAGTACCCTGACTGTGTGCCCGTCTCCAATGGACATGCAGTTTAGCACATCAAATTTGGAGGACTCATCTGTGTACACAGTGCAAGTTGCTTGACACGTGTCTTGGGTGTATGCAGATGACTGACGTGACACTCCCGTGCCCAGGCTGATATGAGCAGAGCCTTCAGTGTGTTGTAGTTGTTGACTCACTGACCGAGTGTTCTGCTGACATGTTTGAGTCATGCACAGACAAGGTTTGGCATAGCTGACCTTCCACAGGAGTGGAGTGCCCTCATGGCAGTGCGTAATCCGTGATATAGGCTGTGCCCATGTTGTGTGTTGTGTAGGCATGTCTGTGCGTGTTCCCTTCTCCTTTTCCTACACAGGCTGTGTCCCTACGGATGTTCCTGTTTGTGATGCTTGCTGAGTTGTTCTGTGTTCATCCAGCATCTTGGACCTGGTTACTCCGGGATGTGGGTGCATGGCAAACTAATGTTCATGAGGTTGTCATCCCTAGTTGTCTTTGTTGTCAGGGCTGGGGATGTGGGCAAACGCAGATGGGACACAGTCAGGATTCCTCTTGGCACTTGTTGGTTACACGAGTAATGTGATTTTCTGTTTGTGTATGCTTTCAGTGATTGTGACACATTGTGTGTGGGACTGCTGCCACTCCTCAGGGTCAGAGCTGCAATGTTGGAAGTTGTCTATGTGTGTCCTTTGTGGGTCAGCTTGGCTTCTTCATTGGTGTGTGACTATGGCCAGGATCCCATTGTTTGGGGTGGATTTCACGTCATGCCCATGTACGGCATACTGTGCAGTGTGTCAGTCATTCACAAGTATTGTTGACTGGCCATGTGTGATGGGTTTCTGCACCTTATTTCCCCCCAGTACCCCTGGGATTGTCATGGGTGCATGTGCAATGTCAGCAGTCCATGTGAGCTTCAACGCTGCACATTGGTGGAGTTCAAGGTGTGTGGCGTTGAGTGTGTGCAAATGTGAGTTGTTGCATGGCTGGGGCACTACCTCCATATTTTCCTTGGCTGGCAGGCCATGCTGAGTGCTTTGTGCTTGTATAGGTGTGATGGTAGTTTGTTGCTCAGGACACATGGCTGTGGTTCACAGTGTGGATGACATCTACCTTTGTCATCACAGTGTGATTGTCATGCAGGCTAGTGTCACCAAAATGTGGGGTCCCTGGGGGGAGTGCTGTGGTGGTTCTGTCTCTTGCTGTGTGTGTTGCTGTTCCTACAAGCTTGTGTGACATGTGTAATTTGGGCTCCCTCTCATCTCACAATGCCTGTTTGCCCACATAGGGGAATCCAATCCATGAGTTACTTTTGTATGTGACTGTGTTGACATCTGTGTATCAGTGAATCTGGCCTCCTCATGTGTTGTGTGTTTATCTGGGGACACTGGCACACAACCCCCCTCACCTGTTGTGTATGATATGCAGTGTGAGTCTGCCTGTTTGTGTTTGTGCTTTTGCACCACTGCATTGGCATATCTTTAGTTTGCCATTGGCTGTATGTTGTTTGTTGGCTTTCCCCTGCTGGCCCTGGGACTGCTAGGTCATCAGTCAGCACATTGATCATGGTTAGTATGTCCCATTGCTGCCATGATATGGTATTTGTTCACCTGACATCTACAGTCTCCACAGGATATCTACATTTGTGTGTCCATTGGTGCTGATATGTGGGTCTGCATTATGATGCTCACTTCTGTCATTGTGTTATTTGTGAATGTAGACAATGTGGGCCCCCATGGCTGATGTTTGTGTGCACATGGCCAGAACGATGTGTCATTGGCACTGCACTGCTTGCCTCACACAATCTATGTTGCTATGGGACACAAGCACTACAATGCCACTGTAGTGTTTGGTGTTGTGTGGCCAGGAATAATCCCTGCAGTTATGTTTTTGCAGCTTTTACCAGGACTACACTTCCCTTTTGGGCACTGTGGTGATGGGGCTTTGGGCCCCATTGCCACACTGTTCAAAATGTGCTTCAGCTATGGAGCACACACTTCCCTTTGGGCACTGTGGTGATGGGGCTTTGGGCCCCATTGCCACACTGTTCAAAATGTGCTTCAGCTATGGAGCACACACTTACCTTTGGGCACTGTGGTGATGGGGCTTTGGGCCCCATTGCCACACTGTTCAAAATGTGCTTCAGCTATGGAGCACACACTTACCTTTTGGGCACTGTGGTGATGGGGCTTTGGGCCCCATTGCCACACTGTTCAAAATGTGCTTCAGCTATGGAGCACACACTTACCTTATGGGCACTGTGGTGATGGGGCTTTGGGCCCCATTGCCACACTGTTCAAAATGTGCTTCAGCTATGGGGCACTCACTTACCTTATGGGCACTGTGGTGATGGGGCTTTGGGCCACATTGCCACAGTGGTCATGGTCTGCTTGCATTGTGTAGGCCACACACACAATTATGTGTGACACATGTGTTAGGGGGTCACATTGTATGTTCAATGTCATGTTCAGTGTTGTATGCATTTGACACAGACCACACACGCTTGTCATGGTGTTGGGGGCTGTGATGTAATTTACAGACAGTCCTTATGTGGGAGTATGCTAGTTGTGTCATGCATTACCCGTCCTATGAGTAGGGGTGGTTGTAGTGACAGGCATCCAGCCCCCCATGAGTGGTGATGGTAGTAGTGGTAGGCATCCAGCCCCCCATGAGTGGGGATGGTAGTAGTGACAGCCATCCATCCCCCTAAGGGTGGGGATGGTAGTAGTGGCAGCCATCCAGCCCCCTATGGGTGGGGATGGTAGTAGTGGTAGGCATCCAGCCCCCCATGAGTGGGGATGGTAGTAGTGGTAGGCATCCAGCCCCCCATGAGTGGGTATGGTAGTAGTGACAGGCATCCAGCCCCCCCTGGATAAGGGTGGTGGTAGTGGCAGGCATCCAGCCCCCCGAGTAGGGGTGGTGGTAGTGACAGGCATCCAGGCCCCCCTGAGTAGGGGTGGTGGTAGTGACAGGCATCCAGGCCCCCCTGAGTAGGGGTGGTGGTAGTGACAGGCATCCAGGCCCCCCTGGGTAGGGGTGGTAGTAGTGGCAGGCATCCATCCCCCTAAGGGTGGGTATGGTAGTAGTGGCAGGCATCCATCCCCCTAAGGGTGGGGATGGTAGTAGTGGCAGCCATCCAGCCCCCTATGGGTGGGGATGGTAGTAGTGGTAGGCATCCAGCCCCCCATGAGTGGGGATGGTAGTAGTGGTAGGCATCCAGCCCCCATGAGTGGGGATGGTAGTAGTGGTAGGCATCCAGCCCCCCATGAGTGGGGATGGTAGTCGTGACAGGCATCCAGGCCCCCCTGGGTAGGGGTGGTAGTAGTGGCAGGCATCCATCCCCCTAAGGGTGGGTATGGTAGTAGTGGCAGGCATCCAGGCCCCCCTGGGTAGGGGTGGTAGTAGTGGCATGCATCCAGCCCCCCTGGATAGGGGTGGTGGTAGTGGCAGGCATCCAGCCCCCTGATTAGGGGTGGTGGTAGTGACAGGCATCCAGGCCCCCTGGGTAGGGGTGGTGGTAGTGGCAG
This sequence comes from Calotriton arnoldi, assembly GCA_963921515.1. Taxonomy (NCBI): domain Eukaryota; kingdom Metazoa; phylum Chordata; class Amphibia; order Caudata; family Salamandridae; genus Calotriton; species Calotriton arnoldi. The sequence continues at coordinate 2,500,962 of CAWUFW010000128.1, read as the reverse complement.
GCATCCATCCCCCTTAGGGTGGGTATGGTAGTAGTGGCAGGCATCCATCCCCCTAAGGGTGGGGATGGTAGTAGTGACAGGCATCCAGCCCCCCTGGATAGGGGTGGTGGTAGTGGCAGGCATCCAGCCCCCCTGAGTAGGGGTGGTGGTAGTGACAGGCATCCAGGCCCCCCTGGGTAGGGGTGGTAGTAGTGGCAGGCATCCAGGCCCCCCTGGGTATGGGTGTTAGTAGTGGCATGCATCCAGCCCCCCTGGATAGGGGTGGTGGTAGTGGCAGGCATCCAGCCCCCCCTGAGTAGGGGTAGTGGTAGTTACAGGCATCCAGGCCCTCCTCGGTAGGGGTGGTAGTAGTGGCAGGCATCCATCCCCCTAAGGGTGGGTATGGTAGTAGTGGCAGGCATCCAGGCCCCCCTGGGCAGGGGTGGTAGTAGTGGCATGCATCCAGCCCCCCTGGATAGGGGTGGTGGTAGTGGCAGGCATCCAGCCCCCCCTGAGTAGGGGTGGTGGTAGTGACAGGCATCCAGGCCCCCCTGGGTAGGGGTGGTGGTAGTGGCAGGCATCCATCCATCCCCCTTAAGGTGGGTATGGTAGTAGTGGCAGGCATCCATCCCCCTAAGGGTGGGGATGGTAGAAGTGACAGGCATCCAGCCCCCCCTGGATAGGGGTGGTGGTAGTGGCAGGCATCCAGCCCCCCCTGAGTAGGGGTGGTGGTAGTGACAGGCATCCAGGCCCCCTGAGTAGGGGTGGTGGTAGTGACAGGCATCCAGGCCCCCTGGGTAGGGGTGGTAGTAGTGGCAGGCATCCATCCCCCTAAGGGTGGGTATGGTAGTAGTGGCATGCATCCAGCCCCCCTGGATAGGGGTGGTGGTTGTGGCAGGCATCCATCCCCCTTAGGGTGGGTATGGTAGTAGTGGCAGGCATCCATCCCCCTAAGGGTGGGGATGGTAGTAGAGACAGGCATCCAGCCCCCCCTGGATAGGGGTGGTGGTAGTGGCAGGCATCCAGCCCCCCCTGAGTAGGGGTGATGGTAGTGACAGGCATCCAGGCCCCCCTGAGTAGGGGTGGTGGTAGTAACAGGCATCCAGGCCCCCCTGGGTAGGGGTGGTAGTAGTGGCAGGCATCCAGGGCCCCCTGGGTAGGGGTGGTAGTGGTGGCAGGCATCCAGGCACCCCTGGGTAGGGGGTGGTAGTAGTGGCAGGCATCCATCCCCCTATGGGTGTGTATGGCATTGGTGTTGGCCATCCCACCCCTATGGTTCTGCTGTTGCTAGTGTACGTTATTTGTGCATCCCTATGTGTGTGTGACATATTTCGTTTACGTGTGGTTTGTTTGTATTGTTGGTGTTTGACTTACCGTCTGCGCCGTACGCGTCCGTGCCGGTCCCGGTAATAGATGTAGAGTATAGGTAGGACCTGCGCAATGGGATTCATGCTTGGATCGTCTCGTTCGGGTTTCTCGTGTCTTCGAGTCGTACTCGTAGCAGGCTTGTTCGTCTCGTAGCCGTGGATCGTCTTGTGGCGCGAAACGGAGCTTATGTACGGCTCGCCCGGATGCTCAAACGTGCCGGACGTAGCGACGAGTTCGGCGCGTACGGAAGACGCATCGTACTAGTCCGGCCGGAAGGTGCTGTGTATTTGGTTCCGTGCGACTCGATTCGGCGTTTACGGATCCGGCTCGGGCGGGGAACAGGAGCTGGAATGGGTAAGTACGGCTCGCTCGGAATCTGGGCTGTTATGCGCATCGTACTTGTTCGTTCGGTAGAGTGTTCGAGTCGGTCGGAAAACACGCGTTCGGCTGGTATTTTTTCCAGACGAATACTGTTAGGTGCGCTTCCGGCCGACATCGGAATCGACCCCTTAATCTTAACCTAAACTAACCTTCTTAAAAGAAGCCGGCCTCCACATAAACCTCAACACGACTAAGTTAGCAAACAAAACAAGTGAACCATTTGGGGTATTTTTGAGGCAACGGAGAAGTAATGATGCCCTATATTACTATGTAGAAGGTAGGTGATTTAAAATATTGACAGGTCACACCCACTTAACCTGGATGGCACAGAACAATGGCAACAATGACAGAGTACTTTAACGTTATAACCTTATATGTCCCGAGTAAAACATAGAAAAGGGAAAGATCAAGTAAAAATAGATGTATTTCAGGATTCCCTAGTACTTATCCAGAACACAAGAGTCCGAGGAGGAGGGTGTGTGACAAAGACTCACCTGAATTCTTGCTGGAGGTCTCACAATGCCATCCTGACATCCACTGCGGACCGTCAACTGTAAGGGGGAAAGAAGAGAGGGCTTCAAAAAGGGGGTAAAAGACAACTGGGAAGAAACTACAGAGATAGAGTCAAAGGACTAAGAAGCGATGAATAAATGCAGAAAAAAACTAAATAAACCTATCTCGGCACATACAAGAGGAAAATCCAGAGGAAGTCGAGGAGAACGCCACCAGTACCTCATAAGTTATTGCACAGGAGCAAGTCGACCGAGCACGTTCACCTACTCTAGAGAGAGACGTAGCCCAGAGGAAGGAATGCAACGACTCAAAGCAAAGAACCGAGGCAAGGAGGTTGAAGGAGCCAGAGGCCAAAGTCTTGACGTCCCAGTCCTGCTATGACCCACAGGTGTGACAGTGGCACACAAAATAAAGGGGGATTTTGGAGGGATAGAGAGCAAAAACAAAACGGGGCACCATAATGACTTGAAAGGAGGAGAAGAAACCTTAAAGAAGCCATGAAATTACTACAGGGATGGGAGAGGAGCCCACGAAAAGTATTCAAGAGAAATAAGGAAAAGGGGGCACATATGACTAGGAAGAGTGATAGAGAGGGGGTAAGAAACAACAACAAATGGGGAAATCAGGTCCTAAAGGGAATTTAAAGAACAGGAACAAATATGGTAAATATGGTAAAATGAGAGGAAATCTATATAACAGCTGCATAATGAGAGACAACAAAGGGAGAAAGACAGAACAAACTTATCCCCAGTACTTTACACATATATATATATATATATATATATATATATATATATATATATATATATATATCTACTGGCGGTCGCCAGTAGATAGTTATAGTTACAACCTATTATCCATAGGAAATCCGCGACATTCTATTTGAAATAACTCTCTTGCCGGTTGACGTATCTTCGCAAAATTTTCAAACTTTGTGGGGCGCTCCGGTCCGCTCCTACCCTGAAAGTCTCGGGGGATTCGTCAAGCGGGGCCGAGAAAAAGGGGGGTCCCAAAACGCGTTTTCCCCATGCAATTTTCCATAGGAAACTTTAGACACGGCTACAGCCCGAACTGCTGAACGGAATTACACCAAATTTGGCAAAGAGGTAGTTCTTGGTTCAGAAAGAACCCTTTTTGTTAAATGGTGTAAATCCGTTCAGTAGTTGCTGAGAAAATCAAAAGTAAAAAGATAGATATATCTAGGGCCGCGGATCCTCCCGAGCACGAGCTTTATGTTAATTGGCTGTCAACACTCCAAATCAGGAAGTGTTGGCAGCCATTTTATCCCTCGGTAGAACCGAGGGACAGAAACAAGTGCGCAAAGCGCACAAAGGGGGCAGGGTAGAAACACCCTGACCCCTAGGTCTGCTCAGGGGTCCCACAAGGACCCCTGGGCAAAAATTTTTTTTTTTTTTTTAAATCGGCAGGATGCGCTCAGGGAGCGCGAATCCTGCCGAAAAACAACTATTGAAGCGCGGTCTCCCGCGCTTCGATGTTAATTGGCCCCGGGTGGGCCAAGTCCCGGGGGCATGCTGGGGGGGTTAATTTTATGTGTGGGGGGCCTCTAAGGGCCCCCAAGCCCGGGGACCACCACCCCCGGGGCTTTATGTATAATGGTGCGGGAGGGCTCTGAGCCCTCCCGCAGCCCGAGGACCACCACCTCCCCGGGGCTTCTTTTTTTAAATTAAAAACCTGTGTGGGGGGGCTCCAGCCCCCCCACACGCCCCGGGGACCACCACCTCCCCGGGGCACTAAGAAAAATTAAAATGGGGGAGAAAAAAAACAAACAAAAAAACGATCGGGCCCGTAGGCCCCGCCCCCTTCCTTCACCACTCTGCAAACGCGCCCCCTGCATTGCGGGGGCGCGAGTTATAGTTAGCTGAACTAACTATAACGGGGGAATTTCACGGGTTTTGTACGAGTGCAATGTCCAACTAACTATAACTGTCCCTAAAACCTATGGTTTTTTCAGTGAATTTCAAAGGTTTTTAAATGCTAATTTCTAACTATAACGTGTCTGAAACCTATGGTTTTTTCAGTGAATTTCAAAGGTTTTTAAAATGCTAATTTGTAACTATAACGTGCCTGAAACCTACGGTTTTTTCAGTGAATATATATATATATACATATATACATATACACATACACATACACATATACATATATGTTCTGTTAATGAGATTTATTGAGCGCGCGAATACCTGGGGGTGTCTTGGCGCTATGAACACAGTAAGCCCAGCCAGTCGTCTAATTCTGGAATAGCCAGGTTTTTAACCCTTTCCTGAAGGTGGTGAGGAAGCCTGCACTTCTGAGCTCAATAGGGAGCGTATTCCAGAGTTTTGTGATGCCATAGAGAAAACTAAGGCCGCCCCAGCCTGTAGATCGAATTCTAGGTACTGTCAGGAGTCTAGCCCCTGTAGAGCGTAGGTGTCTGGCCGGTTCGTACCAGACAAAGAGATTTCGGCGAAAGGAAGGTCCTGTGTGGCTCAGTGCCCTGTAAGCTAAACATAGGGCCTTGAATTTGACTTGTTGTGCTACAGGGAGCCACTGCAGACCATGAATCTCTTTGGAAACGGATTTTGTACCTAGGAATGTTTACCAACAGCCGAGCAGCTGTGTTTTCAACAGTCTGGAGCTTTTTTAGATATTGCTTCTGTATGCTCAGGTAGAGCCCATTGCAATAATCCAGCTTTGACTGAATTAGCGTTGTTACCACCGTCTTTCTAGTGTCCGGAGGGATGTAAGGAAGAATCTTCCTTATTTTCTTTATGAGAAAATGGGAAGCAGAGACGATGGCATTAGTCTGGTATGAGAGTGCGAGTTTATTGTCAATCCATACTCCCAGATTTTTTGCCTTTTGCGCAGGTTTTGGTGGTTCACCCATCTCCGCTGGCCACCAAAGGTTGTCCCAGGTTGCCGAAGATTATGACCTCGGTCTTTTCGGAGTTGAGTTTAAGACAATGTGTTCCCATCCATCTATTTATTTCTCTCATACAGTTCTGAAACTGTAGAGCGGGAGAGGCCTGACTTCTATAAGCAGCCACGACTATCTGGGTATCGTCGGCGTAAGACGTCAGGCTGAACCCAAAATCCCAGATCAGAGGGGCAAGTTTCGAGACATAGACATTAAAATAAGATGGGCTCAGGGAAGATCCCTGAGGAACTCCGCACGGGAGGACATATGGCTCTGATTGATACCTATCTACTGTTACTGTTAGTCTCCTATCATTCAGAAAGGAGGAAAGCAGGGCTAGTGCCGCTCCCTTGACCCCCAATGTCTCCAGCCGCTGCTGCAGGAGAATGTGATCAACAGTATCAAATGCGGCTGATAAGTCGAGGAGGACAAGGGCGGCTGTGCCCCCTCTATCCATCACCTCCTTGATCTCCTCAGTGGCTTTGATGAGTGCCGTTTCCGTACTATGCTCGTGACGGAAGCCAAACTGGGAGTGATCGAGCAGATCATTTTCCTGAATGAATTGGGATAGTTGTGTATTCATAATTTTTTCGACTATTTTGGCGGCAACGGCAGCCGCGCTATGGGACGATAGTTGTTCGGGTTTGACCCGGGTTTGACATATATATATATATATATATATATATATATATATATTCAAACTCACTGCGCAACAGGTTGCAAGTGCACACTCCTTAACGCAGAAATGAGGCACAATCCAAATGTGCTTGGGGTCAGTTTATTCACGGTACCAAGCCGAAAAACCCAACGCGTTGCGGCGTCAAACGCCTTGATCACTTGTGGATTATCTCCATTTTTGAAAACATATATACTTTCATAGTTACGTGCAACGTGGATGCGTGACAGACATAAAAATAAAAAGTGGACTAACAAAAAAGCACCAACGCAAAAGAACAGCATTTCTCATATAAGGAACCGGCCATTTTGCAATGAGTATTCAAAGACAATCAACATACTATTCTGTATATAAATTCCAACAGTACTTCTTTGTTGAGCATGCTTAACAATCAAAGTAGTTTCAATCAATACAATAGTATTATAATACAAATATCAAGTGCCGTTTAGCAAAATTCATTATCATAGGAAAACGCGCCCATATTGATGAACATAATCATATTATGAATTATATACTCATTACCATAAATTTCAGCTTAATAAGTAGCACGCAGTGTGCCCCAATATCCTCACAGAAGAGAAAACCTATACGCATTTCGTAACCAATCAAACTAATACCGCCAATATGGCATTGTATTATCAAATCCCAAATACCCCCTAATTTAATACAGAGAATGTCACATTAATTTTAACATTACCCTAAGTATATTGGAAAAAAATACTTCTTTTTGCAATGCGGGCAGAAAATGATAATAATCTAAATTCCCATAATTCGCACTCAGCTTTGATTTAAACATACTTAATTAAGCCAAAATGGAAGGAAAAAAATGGTCATGGTGGAAATAATAAGCATAAACAGACTATATTTCCTCCTCCAGTAAAGTAAAAAATTGTTGATTCAAATGAGCCTTCATTTTCTACATTGTTGGAAGAATTATAGGCTGTGTGTTTAAATACAGAGACTATTGCGTAAGAAATTAAAAATATTCCCAAAGACTTGGCTAGTCTTTCTATGAAATTTTCTGAAAACGCAATTAAAATTCAAGATAATGAATCAAAAAATGGCTGTCAAACACCTATGGCAGCAAAAAGTTTGCCAATGAGCAAGTTACAGTTGGATTTAGTAAATCGCAATTGACAATATAACCTTTGTATATTTCATTTACCAGATGAGGTAAAAGGAAATGACTGCAGACAGTATTTAGAGACGTTAATGCCTGGTCTTTTACATTTTAAGTTTTCAGAAAAATTCAAAATTGACAAGGCTCATAGAATTCCTTCTCGTTATAATCCTTGTCATTTTTAAAGTTTTAGAATTGAAAGTTTTGCGCCATCATCATTTATTGATGATCAGGAAAGCAACAAGGGTAATTCCATCTTTAATGGTGAATGGTAATAAAATCTTTATTCACCAAGACTTTCCTAAAGAAACTGTTAAAATACGCAAAGAATTTACTGAGCTCAGACCATGACTAAGATGTTCCGGTTTTAAATATGGTCATTTTGACCTGTCTATGATGCAAATCTGGAAAGATGGCTTCTCTAAGTCATTTCAACGCCCATAAGATGTTCCTGGTTCCTTAGAACAACAATCTCAATTTTCCATGGAAACCAATGAACCTGTTACTTGAAACCCCTACCATAATTTTTCCTTATAACTTGCCTTTCTTCTAATGCTTACCTATGAGGGCATTTTCTAGACAGGTCATTCTTGCTTATGTGCATGTAATTCAGCAATATTATTTATGTTTTATGTTGTCTTATTTATGTTTGTCCTTGTCTTCCTTTTTCTTCTGTCATTAATGTGTAGAGCTACTTTTTATTCTTCTACAACTTCAACTTTATTCTTTTTCTTCCCTCAATACTTTCATCTTTAAATATAGCTAAAATAAATAGTATTAACATTGTTTCTTTGAATTCTAAAGGTTTAAGGCATCCTGTTAAGCGTATTAAAGTTTTAGATTACTTAGCTAGATGAAAAGCAGAAATTTGTTTTCTCTAGGAGATTCATATTCATGATATAGTCTTGGCTTACAGCAGAAAAAGTGGGTTGGTAATGTTATTTCTTCCCCTACAGCTTATAAAAAAATGTTATAGCTATTCTTTTTGCGAAAAGATTAAATTTTCAAATACTGAACAAATGTTCTGATGCAGAAGGTCGTTATATTATAGTGAAGATTAAAATTGATAACACAGTTCTTCATTTACTTCATGTATATGGTCCGACAATTGATGATCCAAATTTTTAGGCCCTTTTTACTTCTGAGGCGCTCAATTAGGTAATGTTCCACTTATTGTGGAACATATGTGATCCATTATTGGATAGAACATCACAAACTAAATACCGTTCACATAAAGCCTTTTTTACTTTAAAGTCTTTTTTCAAAACAATGAAATTGGTGGATATTTGACGGTTATATCACCCAACAAAGAAATATATTACTTTTCTTTCAAATCCTCATAATTCTTATTCAGATTTAAAAATACGAGGGACTCTTTATAACATCTAATGATCTCAAATCTAAAATACAATTACAAAAACTTTGTTATGAATTAAATTCAGTATTAAGCAGAAGGGCTAGTATACAACTCTCTAATAATAAAACCAAATTCTGTTCTAACGCTAATAGATCTGGAAGATTTTTGGCAAATTATCTTCGTATTAAAAATGATAAAACTCAAATTAATGCAATTCATGGTTTGAATGAAAAGATTGAATTAACCCCCAAAAATATAGTTAATACATCTTTACATTATTATTCAACCTTATACAATAATCCCCCTCCTGTAGATTTGTCACTGATGATGGATTCTTGCACAGTTGTGGTCTACCAAAAATATCAAAAACAGCTAAAGATGTTTTAGATTCACCTATCACAGTAGATGAGATTGAATTGGCTATCAAGTTCCTTAAATTGTATAAGTCTCCTGGCCCAGATGGCATTTCAACTGAATTTTACAAGGAATTTTCTTTACAACTCATACCTCATTTGTTTAAGCTTTTTTCCTATTTTAGTTCCTAAGGAACAACTTTAGGGTTTTATACTGAAGCATTGATTATAGTTCTTCCAAAACCTAACAAAGATCCTACTATTGTTTCAAGTTATCATCCTATCTCCTTAATAAATCAAGATTGTAAACTCTATGCTAAACTTCTTGCATCCAGGTTGACCTCTGTGTTGGACTCCCTTGTACATACTGATCAATCTGGTTTCATGAAACATAGATACGTTGTAAACAATACTAGAGTGTTATTACATGATATTGAAAGGGTCTTCCTTATCCTCACCTTCTGGAGTATTGGCATTAGATGTTGGCAATATTTATTTTGAACCTCGTTTGCGTTTAACTTTGGGGATTCATTTATACGTATGATATCAGCACTTTATTCAAGCCCATCTGCTCAACTTTTCATTAATGGTCAAATTTCTAATCAATGTTTCCTTTTTAGGGGTATTAGACAGGGTTGTCCCATGTCTCCTTTACTTTTCTTTTTGTTATTGAACATTTACTCATTGCTATCAGAAACTGTACAAACATTAAGGGTATTAGTATTAACAATGTTATTATGAAATCTTTAGCCTATGCTGATGATGTGCTTTTGTTTATAAGTAATCCTGAATCTTCCCTTCCTCCTTTATTTGCTCTAATTTCTTTATATATAAAGATTTCAGGTTATACGTTAAATACTAACAAAACAGAATCTTTCCCTCTAAATGTTTATTGCACCCCTGGTATGTTACCCTTAAAGGAAATAATTTGGCAAAAGGAAAAACCTAAGTATCTTGCTATACTATTTTCACATTCCATAAGAAATCTATGTGATTAAATTGTGATAGTATTATGAATTATATTAAAGGTAAAGTTTGCAAATGGTCTGCACCACATCACTCATGGTGGGGGAAATTGGATTCGATAAAAATGGTATTAGCCCCAAAAATATTCTACCTCCTTACTATGATTCCTATTCAATTCCCTATTCAGTTTTATAAGAATGCTGATAAACTCTTTTCTAAGTTTATTTAGATTAACAAAACTCCTCGTTATTTTTTTATAAAAATGTAAAATTGCTAAATGCGCTGGAGTATTAGGTTTACCAGATTTTTTAACTTATCCTAAGGCATTTATATTAAAGCAAAGTTCCATTTTGTTTAATCATACTCACCTTAATAATCCTCCTACATGGCTTCTCATATCCTTTACTTGCTTTATTAACTATGTCTAATACTCAACGTTACTTAACAAATCTATTATTTTGAAATCTACAAAGTAAATATTACATGATTTAGATTTTGGTTTTAGTCTCCTATATAAAATTCTTTAAATATATCATTATGACATAATCCTCTGTTAAAACGTTCCCAAAATGCAACATTCTGGCAATCTTGGATTAAAGCTGGTATTTTTTATTTTAAAGATATATATCATAATAACACTTTTTTACCATTTGATGTTCTACACCTAAAATATAGTTTACCTCCTTCTGATTTTACCAAATATGAACTTTTATGTAATTCTATCCAAGATTATTTTCCTAATAATGTTCCTTCAAATATTACTTCTGATTTAGAAATTGATATTCAAATGGTAGCTACTTCATCTCATGCTGTCTCATTAGTTTATAAAAAAGTGAATAGTTTTCAAGGGAGCAATATTATTATTATATCTACATTTTGGAATAATGAATTATCTCTATCATTATCCTATCAAATGTGGAAGAAAATATGGCTAAATAATATTTCAGGATGATTACCTTTATCCTTGAATTAAACAAATGTGTTCATTCTATTTGATTAAGTATGGACTCCCTTGAAGTTATTTCGTGCTAAACTTTTATCTTCTTCTAATTGTTAGCATTGTAAACTAAATACAGGTTTCTAAAACCATATGCTTTATGATTGTAATTTCTTCTCTAAGTTTTGGAGGGAGCTTTGAGATGGCATTTAAAAAATATTCAATATCTCTGATACTCTTTCATATAGCATGTTGATTTGTAAATCGGTTGCTCTTTTCACAAATATGTCAGAGTTGAAATGTAAACTCTTTGATTTTTTAATATTAGCAGACTTACAATCTATTACTGCAAGTTGGAAAGATGCTTCTTTATTATAATTTCTTACAATTCTTAGGTGTGGTTCATAACTATTCTAATTATCATTTATTTTGGAATCCAATGGATCATTATATAGCTCTATATTTATAAATGAGTTGTTTTTATGAGTTATTTATTCTTGTAAGAATAAAGTAATTAATATTTCTGTAAGTAGCTCTGACTTTTCATATTTATATTGATGATAATTGGTATTTTTACTCTCCCTTTTTATTTATTTTCCTGTTACATATCATATAATTTTATAATTGTTATTGTATAGGCACAGTTCCTATTTTAATGCTTAGGCTAAAGATTCTTCTTGAGTACCTCGTTCAATGCTATTTTTGTATTGTCTTTGTTTTATTATAAAATTCAATAAAAAATTTGGAACACAAATGTCAAACATATGCCATTCCACAAACACACATGTAGCATCAGCATACACGTTGTCATTAAATCTGTTTACATGTTAATGTCTACAAAGGACAAAATCCTGTTCTCTGTCTGGTTCTCTCACTGTACTGGACATTTGTGCTCCTCTCAAAAGCACTGTAACCACTAGCCCAAGGTTAGACACTGCACGCACTCTTGATTATTCACTGTGACAGATAAGTAGCAGTGGACCAAAGAGTGGTGGGAAGGCTTTCATGAAGAAACAGCAATGGCAGAAAAAAATAATTGTATGCTTCATGTTGAAAATTATATTAAACAGTGACAAAAGCAATAACTGTTGTGATCCACAGTGCAACCAGAATGTCACAGCTACAATTGTGACTTGAATCACATGAAGCTGCAAGTTGCAAGTACAATCTAGTAGTTTCTATTATTTTATGAGCTGCCTGTTAAAAGCAAATAAAAATCTCTTGCGTATTTCATTTAATGTGAGGATGTGGCTAAATTGGTGTTTTGCTATAATGTTTAAAAAAATGCATTGCAGAATTTGATTTGGAGCAAAGAAGATTTGTTCACAGTTGAAAGTGATGGAGCTGTTAACAGTGAATGTGAAACTCAGTTACATGCCAGCATTCTCGCCAGAATTCTTTGACCAAACAGAGGTGTGAAATAAAGTAGATGAAGCCAAATGAGGTAGTCAATAAAAGCTTTATCCCATCAGTAACTGCAAACCATAGAATACACAGCAAGAATAGCAGTTCCAAAACTATTACCATCATGAGAAAGATTCCATCAACCAGTGCAACAAGAGGCAAGATTGCACAGATATAAACGTCACACATTTTTCCCACAACAAAAAAGAAAGCCAACACAGAACATCCCAGACACAAACCCCAAAACAAATAATTACAACTTCCCCACAAAACATATGTCCCAAAAAGCAGGCCTCCCCTATCAAAACTAACATAGAAACCTGCAATATGAAATCTTTACTATATGTCAGCACTCTGGTTGGACTAACAACATCGAAATTATCCATATTTTCATGCAGTCATCCTTTTTACAACCACCAACACCCACACCTCCTTTACACCTATAATTGTCCTTTACACCTTGATTCTTTGGTATTTTGTCCTGGTGCACCATTCTGCTCAGATTCCACATTTTCCATCATCTGGCGTCACCACATTGTTGAGCAATTTCACAAGCTTTCTTGGTGCTGTGAACTTAGACCAAGCCTTTGCCCCAACTGCTGCTCAGATTTTAACCATATCGTCCACTCTTACCTCAGCATTTTCATCAGTTGTCCTTATACAAATACTTCTTGATCTTTCTCTTCTCAACTTTCCTCCATTTATCATCCACCAAAACTTTAACCTAGCCTATGTCCCACAATCCAACCTAGGACCAACTTTGAGTTGGGTTTGCGACTGCTAAACAATTCAAATGGCATTTTGCCAGTTGTCATGTGCGGCAAAAGATGGTAGGCAACATTCTAACCTGAAGTCCTTCTTTGATAGGTTTGTTGAACCTCTCAATCATTCCGCTCCTCTCTGCATGGTATAATGAGCACTTCTTGTGTTCTATTCCATGCCTTTCCAGAAAATGTTCCACTTCCCTAGAGCAAAACTGAGCCCATTGTCGTTCAACACTGCTTTCACTAGATATTTCCTTTTAAACATGCTCTTGCAGAGCTTGCAAGAACTCCTGATGTATCCCCTACACAAGATAATTCTGGTCATCGAGAAAACAGATCCAAAGCTCTAAGCAAAAACACTGTAGGCCCTTCCCTTTTCAATGGCACTACTCCACCTACTGTCCCTGCTTTCCAAGGGCTACTCAGCAGCTCCCTACAAGCCACTGAGAACACCCTTGTCATAAAAACCTTGTCACCTTCTGAGAACCCAAAGCAATTTCTCACACATCTCTCCACTTCTAGATCCAAAACTGGCCACCAAAAAACTCCCTCTTACACGCTGCTTCATTTTCACTACTCCTAAGTGGGCCTTGTGAGATAAAGCCATCATCCTGTTCCTAAGTCTACTCAGTGAAACCAATCTCATTCCCCTGAATGGAAGACCTTCTCTAACCAACAATTCTCCTTTTTAGACCAGTATGGCTTTAGTCCACCCTCCACAATTATGGATTATGATATATGCGTTCCCCTCTAACAAAATGTCATTCTCTGTACACACCACATCTTCATCATCATAGGAGACTAACTTAAAATAATCAGCAGTGTTATTCTTGACTTGGGGAATGTATTCCACCTTGAATATATATTCCTGGAATTCCACAGCCCACTTTCTGATCCTAGCTGATACAGAATCTAAATATTTTCTTTGTTAAATTTTCACGCAAAGAGTAGTGCTCAGCCCTAATTGTGAAGGTTCTGTCCCACAAAAAAATGAAATTTCTTAATTGCTCAACTGACAGCTAATATTTTTCTCTCAATGACAGCATAGTTAAAAATTGGCGTCCTTCAAAGCCCTAAAAGAACACAGTAGTCTGTTCTTCACCGCTCTCCACCTCACTCAACACTACATTCAGACCATTGCTACTTGCATCAGTAATGACAATAATCTATGTGCCAGGCATAAAGGCATGTAAATTCTGTGCATTCCTTAACTGCCCTTTAATCAAATCAAATTCTTTGATACACCTATCGTTCCAGAAAAAATCCCAACCATTCTTGCATAACTTCCCAGTGCTCTTGATTTTTCTGACAACTTGTGAATAAATTGGTTGTAAGAATGTCCCAAGTAAGAAAATAATTTTTTCCTTACTTTTGAGACCTTCCAGATTACAAACGGCATCAGCAAAGTCAGTCTCTGGCTTCACTTAATTATTGCATATAGAACATCCTCTTTTTGCTAAAATTACATTTATTAACATTGAGCATTAATCCCTCAAGGATTGTCTGTGCTACATTACCCTCTCATTGTGTTCCTTTCAAGTACTTCAACACATGAGCACATCATCTTGAAAACACATCACTCCCCCTAATCTACCTACAAGAGAATCTATCACTCAATGAAAGATAGATTCAGTTTACCTAAAAGTCATCCTCAAAAATGTGAAAGCTCCTATTGGAGTAATAAATGAAGGTAGTTCCTGAGAGTCTGGGCGTAGTCTAATCTGATGTTAAGCAGACACCAAGACAAGGGCCATTAAGTGCGCCTACCAGAAGGGCCATCACTTCTACAGAGTGGAAACTCGTCTACCACAAATCTGCATGTGTGGTATGCATGTGCTGTAGTTCTCACAGCCTCTCCCACAAACCAGTGCGGTGCACTCACACATGCACACGATGTCCGTAGGTATGATAGCACTCATAAGCTCATACACTTACCAGTGCGGTGCACTCACACATGCAGCTGCAGCAGCAAAACATCTATGAATAGGCCCCACTCCCATTACACAGGTTAGAAGGCCTGGTCATAATACTTAATCACTCTCTATAAAAACAGTATGCTGCCACCACCGCGCTCATGCTACTCAGCTCCCGATGAGGACGGTAGCCCTCCACCACTATGAGGGTAGCATGTGGTCGTCCCTCCTGGTCTAACTACTGTGAGACAGGCCTAGGTCATGGTGCACACATATGATCCATATTCGCTCATGACCAGAAATTGTTACCAGGGATCCAGATATCACTGCAGTTCAGGGACTCTGGACTGGGGTTCAGGCCTACTATCATGTGAGGGACTTTTCCATCCTAACATATTGAATATTCAAAAAGGAAATAAATGTGATTCCATGTAGCGCACATTTCTACCATATTACTCTGTTCGGCAAATGTGTCATGAAGTGGTAATAATCAAGGTTATGCAAAATGCATACATAACAGTTAAATATCTGTGTGATTGCTTAGGTCAGAAATGCTCAACAAGTAGCTGCAAGAACATTCCGATGCGCTATGTTTATTGTTTAGGAGTTATTCTGGGGATGTTGTTAAAACACTATGACTGTTCCCTTTCAGATTCTACTGTTTCCATTGGTGGTCTCTCCAGACCAGGGGTCTCCAACCTTTTCAATAATGAGAGCTACTTCTGATCAATTAAACCAACGCTGAGCTACTACCTAGTAATTATGTACGGATACATAAAGGCCTAGTAACTTAAATGCTGCTCCTTGAATCCCCTGTCCTGTAGCAGTGAGCGCAATTATTAAAGGTATAACTTTGCTGTCTGACTCCTGTAGGGTCCTCCATGAGCGCTTTAATCCTTTTAATTTGTTGTATGAATCACATCTGAGAGGCCAGTATCACTTTTTGTCGTGCAATAGATGGGATGATACTATG
Organism: Calotriton arnoldi; assembly: GCA_963921515.1. Classification (NCBI taxonomy): domain Eukaryota; kingdom Metazoa; phylum Chordata; class Amphibia; order Caudata; family Salamandridae; genus Calotriton; species Calotriton arnoldi. The sequence continues at coordinate 2,485,344 of CAWUFW010000128.1, read as the reverse complement.
CTCATTATGCGAGCTAATGCCTGAAAGTTTTCTATTATCTTGCTTATTGCCCTAAAGTCTATTGGTTGCTGTCCAGAGATCCAAAAACTGGCACTGCCTTAAAGATTCAAGATAAAGAATAGTGTTTAATTCTGATTGGAATGTTACAAACATTATTGCAAGCTGGACTTTGAGATTTCGCTGCTCTAGGACAATATGCTCTGAGGCACGCACAGATATAAACTAAATCAGTACGTTTTTTTTAACATGTATACATTTCACCCTTAACTATGACCATTAGCAATATGTACATGCAGACTTCATAGGTCTCTACCAGTACACATATTTCTGCTGCCATACCCATGTTCATGGGTACACATTTGAGACAAAAACAAAACACAAATTGATGAAAAAAGAGATTGTTTTAAGACTTAAAGCACTCCTAAAGAAAGGAAGGAGAGTAAGAAAGAACAGAGATGAAGAAAGAAAGAATAACGAAAAAGGTGGGAGAAAGAAAGAAATGGTAGGAAAAAAAATGAGAATATGAGAAAGGAAAAGGAAAAGGAAAGAAGGAACAAAGGAGAGAAAGGCAGAAAGGTTCCCCTCCCCGAACCTATTGTGGCAGTTGGGACCCCATCCTCCAGGGACACTATTAAAATTAAAGGAGAGACTTGTAAGGCCCTGAGAACCCCATCCCCTATAGCTGTTTATAAAAATAAAGGGGGGTGCGGCCCCTCCTCTCCAAGCTTTGCTAGGCCCTGGGGAACCCATGCCCCAGGGCCACTAATTAAAACTAAGTGGAAGGATGAATGCGGCCTCCATCCCCGGCCACTTTTGGCCCTGGGGACCCCATCCACCGGGCCCGGTGCATTTTTGAAGGGGAGGTGCACATGGCCCTCCTCCCCAGGCCGCTTTAGGCCCCGGGGACCCCATCCACCAGGGCCTGGTGCATTCTTTTAGGAGAGGGAAACACATAGCCCCCCTCCCTGGGCCAATTTTCCACCGGGGACCCCTTCCCCTGGTAAACACTATATTTACAGGGGAGGGGGGCATGCGCCACGCTCCCCAGGCCACATTCAACCCAGAGGCCCCACCCCCGGGTCCCGGTGCATTTTTTAGGGGGTGGGTGGCATGTGGCCCTACTCTCTGGGCCGAGTTTGGTCCCAAGGGCCTCATCCTCCGGGGCCCAGCAGTATATTTATGGGGGAGGGAGGTAAGCGGCCCCCCCTTCCCGGACTGATTTCTGCCCCCATCCCCAGTGCCTGTCCAACAAAGGGTGGGTGCCCCAGCCGTTTCCTCGCATCCAGCAGGAGCCGGCATTGCTCCCACCCACAAGGAGCAGCTAAAACATGCTGCTCACTGCAGGTGGGAGCAATATTTAGATCTGTTTCCACTCTGGACTCTGAAGTCCGCTCTTAGCGGGCGGGAGTATTTCTCATGCTCCCGCCCGCTGGGAGCGGACTTCGTGTTTGCTCACGCTTGACGGGTGATTTAAATTGCTCCCACCAAGAGAGAGCAGACACAGGTTTCCCTGACAGCGCCAGTGGGGGCAGGGATATGGCTATTCCCTAGGAGTGGGCTCCTAGCATATGAGCTGATCCTGTGAGATGGGGTCCCCAGGGCCATTTATGGCTCTGGAGGGCGGCCACCCTCTCCATTTCATATATATGGCCAGGCCCCGCGGGATGGAGTCCCGGCCCGGCGAGGGGGGACATTTACTTGATGGGGTCCTTTGGCTGAAATCGACACTGGGAGGGGTAACACGTGCCCCCTTCCCCTATACAATATGACCAGGCCCGGGGGATGGGGTCCCCGAGGCCGAAAACAGCCCAGGGAAGGGGACCATGCGCGCTCCTCCCCCAAAATATCTACATTTGTTCCCCCCAGAACCTGGCCCACCCGGTAGGCTTAAAAAAAACAAGCACAGGAGATCGCACTTGTTTTTTATTTTTTTTATTTTGCCACGGATTCACTGATCCTCCACGAATTTTACAGCAAAAGTTTTTAAAAAAAGATTTTGGGCCCAGGCAAGGTCTCTCTGGGACCCCACCACCAGGCCTAGGTAATCAGGGTATTCCTTTTAAAAAAAACATTTTTACGACTTGGGACCGAGTCCTAAGATGGCTGCCACCACTTTCTGGTTGAGGTGGTGGCAGCAGAGCCTCCGCGTCCCTAGATATACGATATACAATTTATTTTCATTAATTGCTCAAGAACTACTGAACAAACTTACACCAAAACGCACTTTTGCTGGACCTATGTCTAGCTTTCTGCCAAGTTTGGTGCAAATTGTAACTGTGTTTCCCATTTGCCCTGTGATTCCACTTTAGCTCAAAGAAGCTCTGCCAAATGTTGCGCTCTACAAGTAATAGGCTATAGGCCATAGACCATCGACCACGCTGGCCTAGAACCTTGTTAGGCTCTGGCTACTCTAGTGGCCCAAGTACCAGAACAACTGCATCTATCATGTTCTCCGCCTGATCCAGCTTTCCCAGCACCAGCAGTAAACAGCACTTCAGATGAGCCAACTAAAAGAACTACTGGGAAAGAGGACAGGGCACGTGGGCAGTTTCCTTCTGTATTGGTCTCTGGCATGACCCCATCCAATTAACATAGTAGTGGCTTGAAACTGTGCCTTCCATATACTCCTCTTGTCCCTCACAAAGCCATATAATCTGGGACTCCTACTGCTCACTCAAAGTACCACGACACAGGAGAGTCACTTCTGTTTAATTTGGCGCTTACATTATTTCTTCGAAAAGACCTAGATTAATAAATGCAATAAAGCACTTAAATATGACCACCAATTTCTATATTGCTCCCTAAGAGACCGATAGTGGTTGTCTCCTTCTCCTCTTTTCACCTGTGATTAATGCTATTCTTACAGTTTGCTCTCCCTTCATCGACTTTACATTCTCATCACTTCATCATCCCAGTCCTTGTATCATGATGTATGTTCACACACTGCAGACAGGCATACTGCTAAACTCCTTAGACGAAAACATAAATCAAACTCCTCTCCCTCAAAGTCTGACACTGCCACCTAGAAACCTCCTATCATCTTTGGGAGGCAATCACACTGTATTTCCTGTTCTTTAATGGGAGTGAGTATCTGCTTACCTTGAAGGCCTGATTTGGGCTTTTTTTGCCTGCTGTTTGTTTCTGCCCTGGTTGAGTTCTTGCTTGAAATACTTCCTGGCTTCCTGCTTGACTGGTGGCCTGGTTTGCACTGGCAATCTGTGAGCCCATGCTTCCCTGTTGGGCTTGTTTGGGGCTGTTTAGTGCTGGTTCCAGTGCTTGACCTGCCCCTCCCTACAGGGCTTACAACTGGGGTTCCTAGGAGTGGACGTGGCGGTTGTGAGCCTCAATTAACAAATGTGGATTCCCCCAACCCCAAGCCTAGCAGGACTGGGTGTGGGCCTCCCCCTATGCACTCCCTACTGTGATTGGAACTGGGTGGAAATATTAACTGGAGAACAGATGAGTATTCACTCCTTACTTACTGGTGTGTGGGGTAAGTTTGGCTCTCTACTGCACTCCTCGCTGGGTTTGAGGCTTGTAGGATGTTTCCTGGCTCATTGGCTCTAGTTGACAGTTGTGCGCCTTCGCGTCCGTGCTCTGCTTGTTGAGGTGTTCTTATGATGTTTAGCCTTTTCTTCACTGGCTCTTTGCAGACTTGGAGTCACTGTTGTGTTTGCTGTGCCTGAAAATGCAGTGGACTGCTCCAAATGAGAAGGACTCCCCAGGGTTGGGGAGTTAGGTATTCATTTTCCCTTCAGAGTAACTAAATGCCAAGTGAGGGCCCCTTTTATCCTCCTCAGCAGCCCGGATCAATGCAGAGGGCTATAAGAATTATCACCCTACAACCTCATGAAACCCTTGGTGGATCTTGTCTGAACCTCCCTAATCCTGCCTTAGACAACCTGTAACATCCTGGGCCAACCTGCAGTGCTAGTTTAGTATGTCAAACAAATTTTACGGGATGGCCATGCCACAGGCTGGACCAATCACTCAAGGATTAAGATTGAGCAAGAGGATTAGACCAGATGGTCTGTTCATAGTTTGCAGATAGTTCATTGTTCTTTCTGCCTTAGTTATGAAGGCTGGGGTGCATAGCTCAACCAACTTGTTTTAGCTGCTGTGTTAGTTCAATTTAATTTTTATTATCTTAGATTCTCATGGATCAGATTTAGGCACATTAGGAAATCCATTGTTTGCCACACTGCAATGTTTTATCAATCCTAAATAACAGGGTGGGTGCACATCTAGAACACTGCTTTATTTTAGAGAGCTGCTACAGGGTCTGAAGTCAATGCATTTAAGGAACTTTTGATGGGGACAAGGGTGAAAGTTCTCCTATTTGTACCTTCATCACAAGGCAGCTCTGTATCATCCTAGCACCTTGTGCTGCATCAGCAAGTCAAAGGGAGGCAACAAAACATGTTTCTTCCATATTTGAAGACACAAGGTCTGTGGGTCACGTACCCCGGCACTAAGGGTGCTGCAGTTCCATAGGACTCGAATGTAACTGTCTTTTTGGAGTATTTTCAATATTTTCCTGCTGCTGTTGATGAGGGTCTTAACGGTGAACTTGTTTGTCACAAATAATGATGCAGCATTCTTGCAAGCAAACTGTAGATAATATTCCATTACTGTTTGCCACTTTTTACGAGTTAAATTAAAAATATATCTATCTGCATCAGCATAAACTACAACAATCTGTCATATGATACCGTTTATTATATCAGGGTGATATTTTAATCTCCATGTATTATTACTTTTCTGCGAATTGTCAGTTTTTTTTAATGTAGTTCTAAGAAGCCACATGTGATTAAAACGTCCTTCCTGTGCTTTTGACCTGTTTTTCTTGTTCACTTTTTCAGCTTTCCTGCGATGATTCTTTATTGTTTTAGAGAAAATCAATTGCTTCTCTTAAAACAAAAATATTTTGAAAATATACAGGGTTTTGTCACTTGAAAAATTTTACTTACCTTAATTGCCTCGTCAAATGATGCATACATAACACAAGGAAACTCTTACAACTAACCGGTTCCTCCCAACAACCTATCACTTTACACTCACTATGTATAATTCATTGCCACGGATCACCCAACTAGCAGAAGGAACGCGGTCAGCATTGTCTAGTAGCCTTTAGGACACTGCCAATTACTACTAAAGAATTTTTTTTTTTTACAGTTTATTGGGGATTTTACGCTGTCCACCATTACTGGAAATAGTGGAAAGATTTGGAGTACGGCTTTGTAGGGTTCCCAAAGTGAAATGTTTGCTGCTGCCACGAAAAATTTTGTTAAACAGGTTGGCGATGGAGGAAAATTAATCCCTGTGCCCTGCCTCAGTGAAGCCGACAAATATCAACCTCTGAGCCTGGTGATAAAAAAAAAGAGGCGCTTTCTCTCCAAAAAATCGAAGTTTATCTCCACACCTTTTACGCTTAAGGATATCCTGCAAGGGGAAAAGGAAATTTCTGCTGGTAAGGTGGACTTTTTATTCTATAAATAACGGGTTACATACGTTTGGGCTAAAAGCCAAATCGCGTTCTGTGATGATATTTACTTTATTGTGATGTTGATTCAGATTGTATTTTCTGATTTACACTATTTATTTATTAGTGTGGTTTTGTCAAGCACAAACTAGGCTTCGACTAGCTTTTTAGCACTGCATTGAGAGGTGGGATATGGACTGTCAAAAGGCACAATTAAAACGTGATAGGTTACATGCAAGGCCACTGGAATTATGCGATTCTACAGTTGTGGCGTTTTCCACATAATTATGGATTGTGCCGCATTTGCCACATAGTGCATCTGCTGCATAACCTGCAGATTTTAACAACAAAAATTTGATACTAGCTCAAACGGATTAAAATCGCAGGAACCTGTGTTACAGAGCAGTGAAAGACCGTATGCAAACTGGCAAAGATTGACTGATCAACTGTGAGTTGCTTATTACTGTCTGTGGTTGTTGAACTGGTACTAATAAGGTGACACCTTTGCCAAGACAGTGTTAACATGTAACAAAATGACAAAATTTGGTCCTCCCCGTCTAAATAACTCCAGTGGCCCTGGTTCCATGCCTACAGATATGTACATTGTTCATTGTTGTTTAATGATCTTAGTACTTTACCATGTTGACTCAGCATCTTTCTTAATTGTCCCGGATTTTAACCGTCTTTTATCATCAGAAAAATTAAAGTTATGTCAACCCTCTGTATTCATACTAAAGCTATTTTGTTTAAAGCTTAAAAATGTGCATGTGGTTACAAAAATGGTAGACTGGCATGATGCTTTCCAGGAATAATCCAGGCTGTTCCTCCTCTTACTGAGACCATCAACATGATTACATTTCGCCATAGAAAAACAAGCATTGGCATAGCCAATTGGTCTCACCTTTGGGACCTTATAAGTATTTAGCCATGCAGCACATTCTCCTGGGTGCTAAGGCATCTACTTTTCTTTAACATGGAAGCTTGACACTAATAGGCACATTATAGCACTGCATTGAGAAGTATTTATTTAAGTGCTATCTTTTTTACAACTGGCAGTCTGAACTCACATATCTGGAAGTGCTTTCATAGATGATAATGAAGAAAAAAAGAGATTTAGTGAAATAAATAATTTGCCTGATAAACAATTTAAGCGAAGAAGACACAATGCATCCAGGTTTTCTGGTTTAACTCTGTTCAACTCAACCAATAAATGAGTATCAATGTGTCTTTTCTTATGCTAAGGTTTCTTTTTATCTTAGTGCACTTTTCAAAACATAGCACAAACTCAACCGGAAGGTTATTGGAGCAAGCACTTTACATGAGCACCAGTTTCATTACACAAGGTCACACGCAATTGGTTATAGGGATCAGGAGATTAAGTGATTTGCCCAGAATCACAGAATGTTGAGCCGATGCCGAGACTCAAACCCAGTTCGCCAGTTAGCAGCTCTGACTGTAACGCCACATCCTGAGTAGAAAAAAGGCAGGCAGAAGCCAAATGAAAGCTCGGCTCGTTATGGGTTTGAGGTTCCAAAAGGACCTCGAGCTGAGCCAGAGCCAGGCTTCTGGCTCAAGCCTGGCTCGAGCTTTCAGTGGCTCTCTCACCTCTAAGGTTGTGGTGAACAAACAATGGCTATGCAGCGAGGGCGCTGGCTGTTGTGTGAGCAGTGGTTGCAGGAGCTCCAACCATGGTGTGACCTGTAGTATGGGCAGTGCTTTAAATGGGCCGGTACTCACCGGTACTGAGTACCGGCACTTTTTCATTTTCTCCCCTTGAGTACCGGCACTTTTCCTAGAACGAAGAGAGTACCGGTACTCATGGGACCTGCCTTCAACCCAGGCAGCGCTCCTTTCATCCCTTAACTGATACCAGGGCAGCACCTTTAACGAGCACTGCAGGGAATTAATCACGGGAGCTCTTGTCACCAGGACCCAGCGTGAGCTGCTTTGGAAGTCATCAGAGCGGGGGCGTGTCTGCAGAGTGGTTCTCTTATCCGTTGTTCTTTCACAGTGGGGCTGAGAGGGGGCTGTAAAATCAAATGGGTGGCGGTGGGACGCACTGTTCAGGATTGAATATTCCGTGGACAGAACAAAAGAACGTTTGCTAATGCTTTCACTATCGCCACACATGTGAATTGCCTACCACACATGTGAATTGCCTACTTGCCTGCTGCTACTTTCTGTGTTTTTCTGTTGTTGAAAATGTTAGTTATCACTGACCAGCAGCGTTTCATTTAAAAGTGGGTTTATGCTCCAACAGACCCACATGTTAAAGCACCGCACACCAAGCTCACGACCTGGTGCTCACGTTAAAAGAGGTAACTGTCGCTTTCTATGTGGACAATCAAAGTGACGCTCTTCACAACCTCATGAATGGAGTGGGTGGGGTGAGAGCACTGGTGGAAGAGCAGCATAGAAGAGTCTTAAATAGGCATTCATCCCGAGTTTGTTTTCAGCAGCAGCCATTTCAAGAAGCAGGCAGTTTCAAAGATTCCCGAATATGTTTCATCATTTTTCTAGTCTTGTCCTTGCAGTGATAAACGAAAAAAATGAAATTAATTCTGTTGTCCTGCGGCGGTTACTAAATGGAGAGAGTTGCACTCAGTGTCAATATAGTGTGGGTTTAAAACATATTTGAGGGGTGCAGAATGAAGGCTATTTGGAGCACTATGTTCACGTGGGCATGTTTTCTGCAGAGTGCGTCCTTTCAACAAACTATTTGACTCAAGGAGATAGCTAAGGAAGGGTACATAAAATGGCTCTCTGCGCGTCAATGCAAAGCCAAGCCCTCATGGGTTCCGGAGTAGCGGCTACTCACCGAAAAAGCAATTCGACGCCTTGTCAGGGGTAGCATGCGCTATATAAATGCAATTACCTTACAATACAATACTTGCATGTGTAAATAAAAAGGGATCTTGTTACCAAACTCGCTGATCCTTATTTTATAGACCTTGTCAGTCCAGTGAAAAATGTGAAATGCTCTTTAAACAGAGATGTTTGCAGCCAGTGTTAAACCACCTGGGCCTACATGCCACATGGATGTACATGTCTGCATTTTTATCAAAAGCCAGTAAATGTGTTGCATGGCTAGGTATGTTGGTCTCTTCACACTCATGGCTGCAATTTATTGCACACTGTGATCGAATACCAAAAGCAGGAAAACATACATTTTTCATTTATGTAGCGCTCCCAGGTGGACGTCTGTACAGGTTACGTGGTGCAAGCACAGAAAACATATTTCATTTGTAATAAGCTCCATCTCCTGACCAGGACTTCACGTCATTGGCCATATTTTGATTCAGAAAGACCATCTTGCCATTTATAATGTGATTTGAAAGCCTGTTCCTTTTCTTTTTAATATTTATTTCATCCACAAATGCAAATGCAAGAATGCATTTGGCATTTAGTATAGTAAGTATATGAGGCATATAATATCAATTATTAGCTGAATTAACACACCTGGGATCATGGTGTGTATTTTTATTACAAACAGTGCAGCCAGATCAGCCCAGTAGATACTTTGGGGCAGATTTACGAGCCCCGTGCGCCACATTTGCGCTGCCGTTGCGTCACTTCTGTGACGCAGCGGCAGCGTAAAGCTAGCGCCATGCTGCGGGGGATTTAGAACGTAACGCATCTAGGGAGATGCGTCACATTGTAAAGCCCTGCGCCACATGAAACCTGCGTCAGGTTTCATGTGGGCGTTCTGGCGCAGGTGGGGGCGTTCCGTCGCAGGAACGCCTCGGAAAAGTGCCTGAGTGAAATCTACAAGATTTCACTCAGTCACTTTTCCGACGCCACTGCGTCAAAACCTTGCGCCTGCTTGAAGCAGGCGTAAGGCGTGACGCACCATGTTGAGGATAGGCCAGGTTGGAACAGTGCTGGAGTTGCGTCGCGCCCGCGACACAACTCCAGCACTGCGCCAACCTACGCCCGGCAGATGCGACACGCATCTGTTTATCCTTGCGCCATGATGCGCCGCATTGTAAATGCGGCGCATCTGTGGTGGCGCAAGGGTTAACTTGCGTCACGCATCTTTCCTGGCGCATCCCTGCTGATTTGCAGGGATGCGCCGGGCAACGTAAATCTGCCCCTTTATTCTTTCTGATATCCCATCTGCAGAGTGTTTACTCCTTCCACCACTCCTTTTCAACCACATAAAATGGAATGTTGAAAGGGTGAGCCACCAACAGCAATATCGCTAGTGTCTGTGTGTCAGCATTTCTCATCCAGTAGCAGGGAGAGAGAGAGAATATGCTGCTCACTAAAGTTATACACAGTATGTATCTTCGAAAACAACTCTGGTTTCCAGGTTTGACAGAAACACCCACCAGTAGCGAGAATGAAAATAGTGCCAGATGAATTCCTCGCTTTTGCAGGTGCGCATTCACCAATCGTGAGAACCAGAAAGCTGAGGTCCTTCCCATAAGTAAGTGAGCTCGGGGCATCATAAGTAACAATAAAGTGGATAACTCTGGAGGTTAATGCACTTGCTAGAAAGATCTGTGTACATTCTAACCAAGGGTTTAACTTACCATAAAAGTGCACAGAGGATCAATGTGTCTGCTGGAAAGCACAGCATGCAACATGTAAGTCACAGATTCGTTTTTATGTAGAAAGCTTAGTTGATTACTGTTTTTGTTGCATAGAGCCTTGTGTTACCTGCAGGTCAAAGGTTAACATCCTTGTAATGTAGCTCAGTGAGTTATGACCCTGCAGCAAGGACCTGCCTGCAAACAAGAAGGCATATATTTAGAACCTTGCTGTTTTTCCTCAATCTTTTCTTATTTTAAGGATGCTAAAAAAGGCTACTTTGGGTAGTAATAAACACTTATTAGTAAGTGCCATATATATAGTTATTAGTGAGATAACTAATGGACAGATATATCGGACATTCTAACAATGCATGCAGATTTCGTGCACACAACCTTGGCAAAGTCAAAAAGCTAACCCCACCCCTTGTTCCACCTTAGCACCTCCCTAAACTCCGCCCACTGCTCCTTTTGGTGAGAACCTGCACTTATTTTTTTCCATTTAAAGCACTGAGTATGGGAGCGCTGGCTCTGGTCTGTGCTGTTGCACACCAGTGCTGGCTGTGGTGGAGCAAGTTCTGTGCTGCATTAGTTGTGATGCCAGTGGCGCAGCAAGCACACATTGAGTTCTATAGTGAGCAATGGTAATGGGACCATTTGGCCTAGTTTTGAGTAAAAAATAACCCCTGAGTATGGTGTGGCGTGTCCCTCAAACGTGTGAGCCTAGTGCCGCTGCACCTGCTGCACTTTGGTGCGTATAATGGTGCAAGGACACCGGCCGTGGTGTTGAAGGGCTGACTGTCACAGGCGTGCAGAGCGCCGGCTGATGAAGAAGCAGGGGTGCAGGAGCAACAGCTGTGGTGAAACGCTGCTGGTTATGGAATAAGACGTGGCGCAGCAGCGATGGCTGTGATATAGGAGGTGCAGTACCAGTACATTGACTGTGGTGAATGTCCGATCCCTGAATGTGGTGTAAAAGTGCTGTCAGTGAAGCACAAGTGCTGGGTGTGGTGCAGGAGCGCTGTGCCACTGGAGCGCTGTATCAGCTGTAGAAACACTGGCTGCAGCGCCTGAGTACTGGCTGTGGTAAATGACTGGGTTGCAGCTTTCTGGATCAGTGCCTGAGCTGTTTGCCATGAACCCCACAACGAGGTAAGTAAAATCAGATGTTCGCAGGTTCAGGGACTAAGGAAACGAAGACACCGTGAATAACATTCCCATTTCCCAATACTGGTCTCCTCAGGTAGATTATATCAACGGAATAAAACGAGCAGAATTGACGAGAGAGCGTGCCTGCACTTACCGAGCAGCAGAGCACCCCCGTCGCAGCAGCCAGGGCCGGACTGGCCATAGCGGGCACCGGGCGTTTCCCCCGTGGGCCGCTAGGGTGGGGTCCGATTTTGGGCCCCTGGGGGCCGTTTTTGTTACAGGGCCGTTTTTGCAGCATAGCTGCAATATCGGCCCCTGTAACAAAATCGGCCGGTTCTGCCCCCCCCCCCCTTGGGGGGGTGCGGCAGAGCTGTTTGCCAGGGCCGGTTTTGGCCCTGGTGGTACCTCACTTGTGTGGGTAGGCCTAGTGCCTGCGACAGGAAACAGCGCAAAACGCAACGTGGACACACCACAATTTCACAGTGAAAAATGACCCTTTTTTGGCAAAGTGCCTAGCTGTAGTTTTTCAACCCTAGCTCTGCCGGCACCTACGGAAACCTAGCAAACCTATACATTTTTGAAAACTAGACACCCAGGCAAATCCAGGATGGGGTGACTTGACTGGCTCCCACCAGGTCCTGTTACCCAGAATCCCTTGCAAACCTAAAAAACTGTCAAAAAAATCACATTTTCCTCACATTTCTGTGGTGGAAAGTTCTGGAATCTGCGTGGATCCACAAATTTTGACCCACCCCGCATTCCCCAAAGTCTTCTGAGAAAAATGGTACCTCACTTGCGTGGGTAGGCCTAGTGCCCGCGACATGAAACGGCGCAAAACGCAACGTGGACACACCACAATTTCACAGTGAAAAATGACCCTTTTTTGGCAAAGTGCCTAGCTGTAGTTTTTCAACCCTAGCTCTGCCGGCACCAAGGGAAACCTAGCAAACCTATACATTTTTGAAAACTAGACACCCAGTCGAATCCAGGATGGGGTGACTTGACTGCCTCTCACCTGATTCTGTTACCCAGAATTCCTTGCAAACCTAACAAATTATAAAAAACACACATTTTCCTCACATTTCTGTGGTGGAAAGTTCTGGAATCTGCGTGGATCCACAAATTTCCACCCACCCCGCGTTCCCCAAAGTCTTCCGAGAAAAATGGTACCTCACTTGTGTGGGTAGGCCTAGTGCCCGCGACAGGAAACGGCGCAAAACGCAACGTGGACACAACACAATTTCACAGTAAAAAATGACCCTTTTTTGGCAAAGTGCCTAGCTGTAGTTTTTGAGCCCTAGCTCTGCCGGCACCTAGGAAAACCTAGCAAACCTATACATTTTTTAAAAATAGACACGCAGGGGAATCTAGGATGGGGTGACTCGACTGCCTCTCACCAGGTTCTGCTACCCAGAATCCCTTGCAAACCTCAAAAATTGTCAAAAAAACCATATTTTCCTCACATTTCTGTGGTGGAAAGTTCTGGAATCTGCGTGGATCCACAAATTTCCACCCACCCCGCGTTCCCCAAAGTCTTCCGAGAAAAATGGTACCTCACTTGCGTGGGTAGGCCTAGTGCCCGCAACATGAAACGGCTCAAAACGCAACGGGAACACACCACATTTTCACAATGAAAAATTACCCTTTTTTGCAAAGTGCCTAGCTGTAGTTTTTGAACCCTAGATCTGCCGGCACCTAGGGAAACCTAGCAAACCTATACATTTTTGAAACCTAGACACACAGGGCAATCCAGGATGGGGTGACTTGACTGGCTCTCACCAGGTTCTGTTACCCAGAATCCCTTGCAAACCTAAAGAAAAAAAATAAAACCCATATTTTCCTCACATTTCTGTGGTGGAAAGTTCTGGAATCTGCGTGGATCCACAAATTTTGACCCACCCCGCGTTCCCCAAAGTCTTCCGAGAAAAATGGTACCTCACTTGGGTGGGTAGGCCTAGTGCCCGCGACATGAAACGGCGCAAAACGCAACGTGGACACACCACAATTTCACAGTGAAAAATGACCCTTTTTTGGCAAAGTGCCTAGCTGTAGTTTTTCAACCCTAGCTCTGCCGGCACCAAGGGAAACCTAGCAAACCTATACATTTTTGTAAACTAGACACCCAGGCAAATCCAGGATGGGGTGACTTGACTGCCTCTCACCAGATTCTGTTACCCAGAATTCTTTGCAAACCTAAACAATTGTCAAAAAAACCACATTTTCCTCACATTTCTGTGGTGGAAAGTTCTGGAATCTGCGTGGATCCACAAATTTCTACCCACCCCGCATTCCCCAAAGTCTTCCGAGAAAAATGGTACCTCACTTGTGTGGGTAGGCCTAGTGCCTGCGACAGGAAACAGCGCAAAACGCAACGTGGACACACCACAATTTCACAGTGAAAAATTACCCTTTTTGGCAAAGTGCCTAGCTGTAGTTTTTGAACCCTAGCTCTGCCGGCACCTAGGGAAACCTAGCAAACCTATACATTTTTGAAAACTAGACACCCAGTCGAATCCAGGATGGGGTGACTTGACTGCCTCTCACCTGATTCTGTTACCCAGAATTCCTTGCAAACCTAACAAATTATAAAAAAACACACATTTTCCTCACATTTCTGTGGTGGAAAGTTCTGGAATCTGCGTGGATCCACAAATTTCCACCCACCCCGCGTTCCCCAAAGTCTTCCGAGAAAAATGGTACCTCACTTGTGTGGGTAGGCCTAGTGCCCGCGACAGGAAACGGCGCAAAACGCAACGTGGACACAACACAATTTCACAGTAAAAAATGACCCTTTTTTGGCAAAGTGCCTAGCTGTAGTTTTTGAACCCTAGCTCTGCCGGCACCTAGGAAAACCTAGCAAACCTATACATTTTTTAAAAATAGACACGCAGGGGAATCTAGGATGGGGTGACTCGACTGCCTCTCACCAGGTTCTGCTACCCAGAATCCCTTGCAAACCTCAAAAATTGTCAAAAAAACCACATTTTCCTCACATTTCTGTGGTGGAAAGTTCTGGAATCTGCGTGGATCCACAAATTTCCACCCACCCCGCGTTCCCCAAAGTCTTCCGAGAAAATGGTACCTCACTTGCGTGGGTAGGCCTAGTGCCCGCAACATGAAACGGCTCAAAACGCAACGGGAACACACCACATTTTCACAATGAAAAATTACCCTTTTTTGCAAAGTGCCTAGCTGTAGTTTTTGAACCCTAGATCTGCCGGCACCTAGGGAAACCTAGCAAACCTATACATTTTTGAAACCTAGACACACAGGGCAATCCAGGATGGGGTGACTTGACTGGCTCTCACCAGGTTCTGTTACCCAGAATCCCTTGCAAACCTAAAGAAATGTCAAAAAACCCATATTTTCCTCACATTTCTGTGGTGGAAAGTTCTGGAATCTGCGTGGATCCACAAATTTCCACCCACCCGCGTTCCCCAAAGTCTTCCGAGAAAAATGGTACCTCACTTGCGTGGGTAGGCCTAGTGCCCGTGACAGGAAACGGCGCAAAGCGCAACGTGGACACACCACAATTTCACAGTGAAAAATGACCCTTTTTTTGCAAAGTGCCTAGCTGTAGTTTTTGAACCCTAGCTCTGCCGGCACCTAGGGAAACCTAGCAAACCTATACATTTTTGAAAACTAGACACCCAGGGGAATCCAGGATGGGGTGACTTGACTGGCTCCCACCAGGTCCTGTTACCCAGAATCCCTTGCAAGCCTAAAACATTGTCAAAAAACCACATTTTCCTCACATTTCTGTGGTGGAAAGTTCTGGAATCTGCGTGGATCCACAAATTTTGACCCACCCCGCGTTCCCCAAAGTCTTCCGAGAAAAATGGTACCTCACTTGGGTGGGTAGGCCTAGTGCCCGCGACATGAAACGGCGCAAAACGAAATGTGGACACACCACAATTTCACAGTGAAAAATGACCCTTTTTTGGCAAAGTGCCTAGCTGTAGTTTTTCAACCCTAGCTCTGCCGGCACCAAGGGAAACCTAGCAAACCTATACATTTTTGTAAACTAGACACCCAGGCAAATCCAGGATGGGGTGACTTGACTGCCTCTCACCAGATTCTGTTACCCAGAATTCTTTGCAAACCTAAACAATTGTCAAAAAAACCACATTTTCCTCACATTTCTGTGGTGGAAAGTTCTGGAATCTGCGTGGATCCACAAATTTCTACCCACCCCACATTCCCCAAAGTCTTCCGAGAAAAATGGTACCTCACTTGTGTGGGTAGGCCTAGTGCCTGCGACAGGAAACAGCGCAAAACGCAACGTGGACACACCACAATTTCACAGTGAAAAATTACCCTTTTTTGGCAAAGTGCCTAGCTGTAGTTTTTCAACCCTAGCTCTGCCGGCACCAAGGGAAACCTAGCAAACCTATACATTTTTGTAAACTAGACACCCAGGCAAATCCAGGATGGGGTGACTTGACTGCCTCTCACCAGATTCTGTTACCCAGAATTCTTTGCAAACCTAAACAATTGTCAAAAAAACCACATTTTCCTCACATTTCTGTGGTGGAAAGTTCTGGAATCTGCGTGGATCCACAAATTTCTACCCACCCCGCATTCCCCAAAGTCTTCCGAGAAAAATGGTACCTCACTTGTGTGGGTAGGCCTAGTGCCTGCGACAGGAAACAGCGCAAAACGCAACGTGGACACACCACAATTTCACAGTGAAAAATTACCCTTTTTTGGCAAAGTGCCTAGCTGTAGTTTTTGAACCCTAGCTCTGCCGGCACCTAGGGAAACCTAGCAAACCTATACATTTTTGAAAACTAGACACCCAGTCGAATCCAGGATGGGGTGACTTGACTGCCTCTCACCTGATTCTGTTACCCAGAATTCCTTGCAAACCTAACAAATTATAAAAAAACACACATTTTCCTCACATTTCTGTGGTGGAAAGTTCTGGAATCTGCGTGGATCCACAAATTTCCACCCACCCCGCGTTCCCCAAAGTCTTCCGAGAAAAATGGTACCTCACTTGTGTGGGTAGGCCTAGTGCCCGCGACAGGAAACGGCGCAAAACGCAACGTGGACACAACACAATTTCACAGTAAAAAATGACCCTTTTTTGGCAAAGTGCCTAGCTGTAGTTTTTGAACCCTAGCTCTGCCGGCACCTAGGAAAACCTAGCAAACCTATACATTTTTAAAAATAGACACGCAGGGGAATCTAGGATGGGGTGACTCGACTGCCTCTCACCAGGTTCTGCTACCCAGAATCCCTTGCAAACCTCAAAAATTGTCAAAAAAACCACATTTTCCTCACATTTCTGTGGTGGAAAGTTCTGGAATCTGCGTGGATCCACAAATTTCCACCCACCCCGCGTTCCCCAAAGTCTTCCGAGAAAAATGGTACCTCACTTGCGTGGGTAGGCCTAGTGCCCGCAACATGAAACGGCTCAAAACGCAACGGGAACACACCACATTTTCACAATGAAAAATTACCCTTTTTTTGCAAAGTGCCTAGCTGTAGTTTTTGAACCCTAGATCTGCCGGCACCTAGGGAAACCTAGCAAACCTATACATTTTTGAAACCTAGACACACAGGGCAATCCAGGATGGGGTGACTTGACTGGCTCTCACCAGGTTCTGTTACCCAGAATCCCTTGCAAACCTAAAGAAATGTCAAAAAACCCATATTTTCCTCACATTTCTGTGGTGGAAAGTTCTGGAATCTGCGTGGATCCACAAATTTCCACCCACCCCGCGTTCCCCAAAGTCTTCCGAGAAAAATGGTACCTCACTTGCGTGGGTAGGCCTAGTGCCCGTGACAGGAAACGGCGCAAAACGCAACGTGGACACACCACAATTTCACAGTGAAAAATGACCCTTTTTTGCAAAGTGCCTAGCTGTAGTTTTTGAACCCTAGCTCTGCCGGCACCTAGGGAAACCTAGCAAACCTATACATTTTTGAAAACTAGACACCCAGGGGAATCCAGGATGGGGTGACTTGACTGGCTCCCACCAGGTCCTGTTACCCAGAATCCCTTGCAAGCCTAAAACATTGTCAAAAAAACCACATTTTCCTCACATTTCTGTGGTGGAAAGTTCTGGAATCTGCGTGGATCCACAAATTTTGACCCACCCCGCGTTCCCCAAAGTCTTCCGAGAAAAATGGTACCTCACTTGGGTGGGTAGGCCTAGTGCCCGCGACATGAAACGGCGCAAAACGCAATGTGGACACACCACAATTTCACAGTGAAAAATGACCCTTTTTTGGCAAAGTGCCTAGCTGTAGTTTTTCAACCCTAGCTCTGCCGGCACCAAGGGAAACCTAGCAAACCCATACATTTTTGTAAACTAGACACCCAGGCAAATCCAGGATGGGGTGACTAGACTGCCTCTCACCAGATTCTGATACCCAGAATTCTTTGCAAACCTAAACAATTGTCAAAAAAACCACATTTTCCTCACATTTCTGTGGTGGAAAGTTCTGGAATCTGCGTGGATCCACAAATTTCTACCCACCCCACATTCCCCAAAGTCTTCCGAGAAAAATGGTACCTCACTTGTGTGGGTAGGCCTAGTGCCTGCGACAGGAAACAGCGCAAAACGCAACGTGGACACACCACAATTTCACAGTGAAAAATTACCCTTTTTTGGCAAAGTGCCTAGCTGTAGTTTTTGAACCCTAGCTCTGCCGGCACCTAGGGAAACCTAGCAAACCTATACATTTTTTAAAACTAGACACCCAGGCGAATCCAGGATGGGGTGACTCGACTGCCTCTCACCAGGTTCTGCTACCCAGAATCCCTTGCAAACCTCAAAAATTGTCAAAAAAAACACATTTTCCTCACATTTCTGTGGTGGAAAGTTCTGGAATCTGCGTGGATCCACAAATTTTGACCCACCCCGCGTTCCCCAAAGTCTTCCGAGAAAAATGGTACCTCACTTGGGTGGGTAGGCCTAGTGCCCGCGACATGAAACGGCGCAAAACGCAACGTGGACACACCACAATTTCACAGTGAAAAATGACCCTTTTTTGGCAAAGTGCCTAGCTGTAGTTTTTCAACCCTAGCTCTGCCGGCACCAAGGGAAACCTAGCAAACCTATACATTTTTGTAAACTAGACACCCAGGCAAATCCAGGATGGGGTGACTTGACTGCCTCTCACCAGATTCTGTTACCCAGAATTCTTTGCAAACCTAAACAATTGTCAAAAAAACCACATTTTCCTCACATTTCTGTGGTGGAAAGTTCTGGAATCTGCGTGGATCCACAAATTTCTACCCACCCCGCATTCCCCAAAGTCTTCCGAGAAAAATGGTACCTCACTTGTGTGGGTAGGCCTAGTGCCTGCGACAGGAAACAGCGCAAAACGCAACGTGGACACACCACAATTTCACAGTGAAAAATTACCCTTTTTTGGCAAAGTGCCTAGCTGTAGTTTTTGAACCCTAGCTCTGCCGGCACCTAGGGAAACCTAGCAAACCTATACATTTTTGAAAACTAGACACCCAGTCGAATCCAGGATGGGGTGACTTGACTGCCTCTCACCTGATTCTGTTACCCAGAATTCCTTGCAAACCTAACAAATTATAAAAAAACACACATTTTCCTCACATTTCTGTGGTGGAAAGTTCTGGAATCTGCGTGGATCCACAAATTTCCACCCACCCCGCGTTCCCCAAAGTCTTCCGAGAAAAATGGTACCTCACTTGTGTGGGTAGGCCTAGTGCCCGCGACAGGAAACGGCGCAAAACGCAACGTGGACACAACACAATTTCACAGTAAAAAATGACCCTTTTTTGGCAAAGTGCCTAGCTGTAGTTTTTGAACCCTAGCTCTGCCGGCACCTAGGAAAACCTAGCAAACCTATACATTTTTTAAAAATAGACACGCAGGGGAATCTAGGATGGGGTGACTCGACTGCCTCTCACCAGGTTCTGCTACCCAGAATCCCTTGCAAACCTCAAAAATTGTCAAAAAAACCACATTTTCCTCACATTTCTGTGGTGGAAAGTTCTGGAATCTGCGTGGATCCACAAATTTCCACCCACCCCGCGTTCCCCAAAGTCTTCCGAGAAAAATGGTACCTCACTTGCGTGGGTAGGCCTAGTGCCCGCAACATGAAACGGCTCAAAACGCAACGGGAACACACCACATTTTCACAATGAAAAATTACCCTTTTTTTGCAAAGTGCCTAGCTGTAGTTTTTGAACCCTAGATCTGCCGGCACCTAGGGAAACCTAGCAAACCTATACATTTTTGAAACCTAGACACACAGGGCAATCCAGGATGGGGTGACTTGACTGGCTCTCACCAGGTTCTGTTACCCAGAATCCCTTGCAAACCTAAAGAAATGTCAAAAAACCCATATTTTCCTCACATTTCTGTGGTGGAAAGTTCTGGAATCTGCGTGGATCCACAAATTTCCACCCACCCCGCGTTCCCCAAAGTCTTCCGAGAAAATGGTACCTCACTTGCGTGGGTAGGCCTAGTGCCCGTGACAGGAAACGGCGCAAAACGCAACGTGGACACACCACAATTTCACAGTGAAAAATGACCCTTTTTTTGCAAAGTGCCTAGCTGTAGTTTTTGAACCCTAGCTCTGCCGGCACCTAGGGAAACCTAGCAAACCTATACATTTTTGAAAACTAGACACCCAGGGGAATCCAGGATGGGGTGACTTGACTGGCTCCCACCAGGTCCTGTTACCCAGAATCCCTTGCAAGCCTAAAACATTGTCAAAAAAACCACCTTTTCCTCACATTTCTGTGGTGGAAAGTTCTGGAATCTGCGTGGATCCACAAATTTTGACCCACCCCGCGTTCCCCAAAGTCTTCCGAGAAAAATGGTACCTCACTTGGGTGGGTAGGCCTAGTGCCCGCGACATGGAACGGCGCAAAACGCAATGTGGACACACCACAATTTCACAGTGAAAAATGACCCTTTTTTGGCAAAGTGCCTAGCTGTAGTTTTTCAACCCTAGCTCTGCCGGCACCAAGGGAAACCTAGCAAACCTATACATTTTTGTAAACTAGACACCCAGGCAAATCCAGGATGGGGTGACTTGACTGCCTCTCACCAGATTCTGTTACCCAGAATTCTTTGCAAACCTAAACAATTGTCAAAAAAACCACATTTTCCTCACATTTCTGTGGTGGAAAGTTCTGGAATCTGCGTGGATCCACAAATTTCTACCCACCCCACATTCCCCAAAGTCTTCCGAGAAAAATGGTACCTCACTTGTGTGGGTAGGCCTAGTGCCTGCGACAGGAAACAGCGCAAAACGCAACGTGGACACACCACAATTTCACAGTGAAAAATTACCCTTTTTTGGCAAAGTGCCTAGCTGTAGTTTTTCAACCCTAGCTCTGCCGGCACCAAGGGAAACCTAGCAAACCTATACATTTTTGTAAACTAGACACCCAGGCAAATCCAGGATGGGGTGACTTGACTGCCTCTCACCAGATTCTGTTACCCAGAATTCTTTGCAAACCTAAACAATTGTCAAAAAAACCACATTTTCCTCACATTTCTGTGGTGGAAAGTTCTGGAATCTGCGTGGATCCACAAATTTCTACCCACCCCGCATTCCCCAAAGTCTTCCGAGAAAAATGGTACCTCACTTGTGTGGGTAGGCCTAGTGCCTGCGACAGGAAACAGCGCAAAACGCAACGTGGACACACCACAATTTCACAGTGAAAAATTACCCTTTTTTGGCAAAGTGCCTAGCTGTAGTTTTTGAACCCTAGCTCTGCCGGCACCTAGGGAAACCTAGCAAACCTATACATTTTTGAAAACTAGACACCCAGTCGAATCCAGGATGGGGTGACTTGACTGCCTCTCACCTGATTCTGTTACCCAGAATTCCTTGCAAACCTAACAAATTATAAAAAAACACACATTTTCCTCACATTTCTGTGGTGGAAAGTTCTGGAATCTGCGTGGATCCACAAATTTCCACCCACCCCGCGTTCCCCAAAGTCTTCCGAGAAAAATGGTACCTCACTTGTGTGGGTAGGCCTAGTGCCCGCGACAGGAAACGGCGCAAAACGCAACGTGGACACAACACAATTTCACAGTAAAAAATGACCCTTTTTTGGCAAAGTGCCTAGCTGTAGTTTTTGAACCCTAGCTCTGCCGGCACCTAGGAAAACCTAGCAAACCTATACATTTTTTAAAAATAGACACGCAGGGGAATCTAGGATGGGGTGACTCGACTGCCTCTCACCAGGTTCTGCTACCCAGAATCCCTTGCAAACCTCAAAAATTGTCAAAAAAACCACATTTTCCTCACATTTCTGTGGTGGAAAGTTCTGGAATCTGCGTGGATCCACAAATTTCCACCCACCCCGCGTTCCCCAAAGTCTTCCGAGAAAAATGGTACCTCACTTGCGTGGGTAGGCCTAGTGCCCGCAACATGAAACGGCTCAAAACGCAACGGGAACACACCACATTTTCACAATGAAAAATTACCCTTTTTTTGCAAAGTGCCTAGCTGTAGTTTTTGAACCCTAGATCTGCCGGCACCTAGGGAAACCTAGCAAACCTATACATTTTTGAAACCTAGACACACAGGGCAATCCAGGATGGGGTGACTTGACTGGCTCTCACCAGGTTCTGTTACCCAGAATCCCTTGCAAACCTAAAGAAATGTCAAAAAACCCATATTTTCCTCACATTTCTGTGGTGGAAAGTTCTGGAATCTGCGTGGATCCACAAATTTCCACCCACCCCGCGTTCCCCAAAGTCTTCCGAGAAAAATGGTACCTCACTTGCGTGGGTAGGCCTAGTGCCCGTGACAGGAAACGGCGCAAAACGCAACGTGGACACACCACAATTTCACAGTGAAAAATGACCCTTTTTTTGCAAAGTGCCTAGCTGTAGTTTTTGAACCCTAGCTCTGCCGGCACCTAGGGAAACCTAGCAAACCTATACATTTTTGAAAACTAGACACCCAGGGGAATCCAGGATGGGGTGACTTGACTGGCTCCCACCAGGTCCTGTTACCCAGAATCCCTTGCAAGCCTAAAACATTGTCAAAAAAACCACATTTTCCTCACATTTCTGTGGTGGAAAGTTCTGGAATCTGCGTGGATCCACAAATTTTGACCCACCCGCGTTCCCCAAAGTCTTCCGAGAAAAATGGTACCTCACTTGGGTGGGTAGGCCTAGTGCCCGCGACATGAAACGGCGCAAAACGCAATGTGGACACACCACAATTTCACAGTGAAAAATGACCCTTTTTTGGCAAAGTGCCTAGCTGTAGTTTTTCAACCCTAGCTCTGCCGGCACCAAGGGAAACCTAGCAAACCTATACATTTTTGTAAACTAGACACCCAGGCAAATCCAGGATGGGGTGACTTGACTGCCTCTCACCAGATTCTGTTACCCAGAATTCTTTGCAAACCTAAACAATTGTCAAAAAAACCACATTTTCCTCACATTTCTGTGGTGGAAAGTTCTGGAATCTGCGTGGATCCACAAATTTCTACCCACCCCACATTCCCCAAAGTCTTCCGAGAAAAATGGTACCTCACTTGTGTGGGTAGGCCTAGTGCCTGCGACAGGAAACAGCGCAAAACGCAACGTGGACACACCACAATTTCACAGTGAAAAATTACCCTTTTTTGGCAAAGTGCCTAGCTGTAGTTTTTGAACCCTAGCTCTGCCGGCACCTAGGGAAACCTAGCAAACCTATACATTTTTTAAAACTAGACACCCAGGCGAATCCAGGATGGGGTGACTCGACTGCCTCTCACCAGGTTCTGCTACCCAGAATCCCTTGCAAACCTCAAAAATTGTCAAAAAACCCACATTTTCCTCACATTTCTGTGGTGGAAAGTTCTGGAATCTGCGTGGATCCACAAATTTCCACCCACCCCGCGTTCCCCAAAGTCTTCCGAGAAAAATGGTACCTCACTTGCGTGGGTAGGCCTAGTGCCCGCGACATGAAACGGCGCAAAACGCAATGTGGACACACCACAATTTCACAGTGAAAAATGACCCTTTTTTGGCAAAGTGCCTAGCTGTAGTTTTTCAACCCTAGCTCTGCCGGCACCAAGGGAAACCTAGCAAACCTATACATTTTTGTAAACTAGACACCCAGGCAAATCCAGGATGGGGTGACTTGACTGCCTCTCACCAGATTCTGTTACCCAGAATTCTTTGCAAACCTAAACAATTGTCAAAAAAACCACATTTTCCTCACATTTCTGTGGTGGAAAGTTCTGGAATCTGCGTGGATCCACAAATTTCTACCCACCCCACATTCCCCAAAGTCTTCCGAGAAAAATGGTACCTCACTTGTGTGGGTAGGCCTAGTGCCTGCGACAGGAAACAGCGCAAAACGCAACGTGGACACACCACAATTTCACAGTGAAAAATTACCCTTTTTTGGCAAAGTGCCTAGCTGTAGTTTTTCAACCCTAGCTCTGCCGGCACCAAGGGAAACCTAGCAAACCTATACATTTTTGTAAACTAGACACCCAGGCAAATCCAGGATGGGGTGACTTGACTGCCTCTCACCAGATTCTGTTACCCAGAATTCTTTGCAAACCTAAACAATTGTCAAAAAAACCACATTTTCCTCACATTTCTGTGGTGGAAAGTTCTGGAATCTGCGTGGATCCACAAATTTCTACCCACCCCACATTCCCCAAAGTCTTCCGAGAAAAATGGTACCTCACTTGTGTGGGTAGGCCTAGTGCCTGCGACAGGAAACAGCGCAAAACGCAACGTGGACACACCACAATTTCACAGTGAAAAATTACCCTTTTTTGGCAAAGTGCCTAGCTGTAGTTTTTCAACCCTAGCTCTGCCGGCACCAAGGGAAACCTAGCAAACCTATACATTTTTGTAAACTAGACACCCAGGCAAATCCAGGATGGGGTGACTTGACTGCCTCTCACCAGATTCTGTTACCCAGAATTCTTTGCAAACCTAACCAATTGTCAAAAAAACCACATTTTCCTCACATTTCTGTGGTGGAAAGTTCTGGAATCTGCGTGGATCCACAAATTTCTACCCACCCCGCATTCCCCAAAGTCTTCCGAGAAAAATGGTACCTCACTTGTGTGGGTAGGCCTAGTGCCTGCGACAGGAAACAGCGCAAAACGCAACGTGGACACACCACAATTTCACAGTGAAAAATTACCCTTTTTTGGCAAAGTGCCTAGCTGTAGTTTTTGAACCCTAGCTCTGCCGGCACCTAGGAAACCTAGCAAACCTATACATTTTTGAAAACTAGACACCCAGTCGAATCCAGGATGGGGTGACTTGACTGCCTCTCACCTGATTCTGTTACCCAGAATTCCTTGCAAACCTAACAAATTATAAAAAAACACACATTTTCCTCACATTTCTGTGGTGGAAAGTTCTGGAATCTGCGTGGATCCACAAATTTCCACCCACCCCGCGTTCCCCAAAGTCTTCCGAGAAAAATGGTACCTCACTTGTGTGGGTAGGCCTAGTGCCCGCGACAGGAAACGGCGCAAAACGCAACGTGGACACAACACAATTTCACAGTAAAAAATGACCCTTTTTTGGCAAAGTGCCTAGCTGTAGTTTTTGAACCCTAGCTCTGCCGGCACCTAGGAAAACCTAGCAAACCTATACATTTTTTAAAAATAGACACGCAGGGGAATCTAGGATGGGGTGACTCGACTGCCTCTCACCAGGTTCTGCTACCCAGAATCCCTTGCAAACCTCAAAAATTGTCAAAAAAACAACATTTTCCTCACATTTCTGTGGTGGAAAGTTCTGGAATCTGCGTGGATCCACAAATTTCCACCCACCCCGCGTTCCCCAAAGTCTTCCGAGAAAAATGGTACCTCACTTGCGTGGGTAGGCCTAGTGCCCGCAACATGAAACGGCTCAAAACGCAACGGGAACACACCACATTTTCACAATGAAAAATTACCCTTTTTTTGCAAAGTGCCTAGCTGTAGTTTTTGAACCCTAGATCTGCCGGCACCTAGGGAAACCTAGCAAACCTATACATTTTTGAAACCTAGACACACAGGGCAATCCAGGATGGGGTGACTTGACTGGCTCTCACCAGGTTCTGTTACCCAGAATCCCTTGCAAACCTAAAGAAATGTCAAAAAACCCATATTTTCCTCACATTTCTGTGGTGGAAAGTTCTGGAATCTGCGTGGATCCACAAATTTCCACCCACCCCGCGTTCCCCAAAGTCTTCCGAGAAAATGGTACCTCACTTGCGTGGGTAGGCCTAGTGCCCGTGACAGGAAACGGCGCAAAACGCAACGTGGACACACCACAATTTCACAGTGAAAAATGACCCTTTTTTTGCAAAGTGCCTAGCTGTAGTTTTTGAACCCTAGCTCTGCCGGCACCTAGGGAAACCTAGCAAACCTATACATTTTTGAAAACTAGACACCCAGGGGAATCCAGGATGGGGTGACTTGACTGGCTCCCACCAGGTCCTGTTACCCAGAATCCCTTGCAAGCCTAAAACATTGTCAAAAAAACCACATTTTCCTCACATTTCTGTGGTGGAAAGTTCTGGAATCTGCGTGGATCCACAAATTTTGACCCACCCCGCGTTCCCCAAAGTCTTCCGAGAAAAATGGTACCTCACTTGGGTGGGTAGGCCTAGTGCCCGCGACATGAAACGGCGCAAAACGCAATGTGGACACACCACAATTTCACAGTGAAAAATGACCCTTTTTTGGCAAAGTGCCTAGCTGTAGTTTTTCAACCCTAGCTCTGCCGGCACCAAGGGAAACCTAGCAAACCCATACATTTTTGTAAACTAGACACCCAGGCAAATCCAGGATGGGGTGACTTGACTGCCTCTCACCAGATTCTGTTACCCAGAATTCTTTGCAAACCTAAACAATTGTCAAAAAAACCACATTTTCCTCACATTTCTGTGGTGGAAAGTTCTGGAATCTGCGTGGATCCACAAATTTCTACCCACCCCACATTCCCCAAAGTCTTCCGAGAAAAATGGTACCTCACTTGTGTGGGTAGGCCTAGTGCCTGCGACAGGAAACAGCGCAAAACGCAACGTGGACACACCACAATTTCACAGTGAAAAATTACCCTTTTTTGGCAAAGTGCCTAGCTGTAGTTTTTGAACCCTAGCTCTGCCGGCACCTAGGGAAACCTAGCAAACCTATACATTTTTAAAACTAGACACCCAGGCGAATCCAGGATGGGGTGACTCGACTGCCTCTCACCAGGTTCTGCTACCCAGAATCCCTTGCAAACCTCAAAAATTGTCAAAAAAACACATTTTCCTCACATTTCTGTGGTGGAAAGTTCTGGAATCTGCGTGGATCCACAAATTTTGACCCACCCCGCGTTCCCCAAAGTCTTCCGAGAAAAATGGTACCTCACTTGGGTGGGTAGGCCTAGTGCCCGCGACATGAAACGGCGCAAAACGCAACGTGGACACACCACAATTTCACAGTGAAAAATGACCCTTTTTTGGCAAAGTGCCTAGCTGTAGTTTTTCAACCCTAGCTCTGCCGGCACCAAGGGAAACCTAGCAAACCTATACATTTTTGTAAACTAGACACCCAGGCAAATCCAGGATGGGGTGACTTGACTGCCTCTCACCAGATTCTGTTACCCAGAATTCTTTGCAAACCTAAACAATTGTCAAAAAAACCACATTTTCCTCACATTTCTGTGGTGGAAAGTTCTGGAATCTGCGTGGATCCACAAATTTCTACCCACCCCGCATTCCCCAAAGTCTTCCGAGAAAAATGGTACCTCACTTGTGTGGGTAGGCCTAGTGCCTGCGACAGGAAACAGCGCAAAACGCAACGTGGACACACCACAATTTCACAGTGAAAAATTACCCTTTTTGGCAAAGTGCCTAGCTGTAGTTTTTGAACCCTAGCTCTGCCGGCACCTAGGGAAACCTAGCAAACCTATACATTTTTGAAAACTAGACACCCAGTCGAATCCAGGATGGGGTGACTTGACTGCCTCTCACCTGATTCTGTTACCCAGAATTCCTTGCAAACCTAACAAATTATAAAAAACACACATTTTCCTCACATTTCTGTGGTGGAAAGTTCTGGAATCTGCGTGGATCCACAAATTTCCACCCACCCGCGTTCCCCAAAGTCTTCCGAGAAAAATGGTACCTCACTTGTGTGGGTAGGCCTAGTGCCCGCGACAGGAAACGGCGCAAAACGCAACGTGGACACAACACAATTTCACAGTAAAAAATGACCCTTTTTGGCAAAGTGCCTAGCTGTAGTTTTTGAACCCTAGCTCTGCCGGCACCTAGGAAAACCTAGCAAACCTATACATTTTTTAAAAATAGACACGCAGGGGAATCTAGGATGGGGTGACTCGACTGCCTCTCACCAGGTTCTGCTACCCAGAATCCCTTGCAAACCTCAAAAATTGTCAAAAAAACCACATTTTCCTCACATTTCTGTGGTGGAAAGTTCTGGAATCTGCGTGGATCCACAAATTTCCACCCACCCCGCGTTCCCCAAAGTCTTCCGAGAAAAATGGTACCTCACTTGCGTGGGTAGGCCTAGTGCCCGCAACATGAAACGGCTCAAAACGCAACGGGAACACACCACATTTTCACAATGAAAAATTACCCTTTTTTTGCAAAGTGCCTAGCTGTAGTTTTTGAACCCTAGATCTGCCGGCACCTAGGGAAACCTAGCAAACCTATACATTTTTGAAACCTAGACACACAGGGCAATCCAGGATGGGGTGACTTGACTGGCTCTCACCAGGTTCTGTTACCCAGAATCCCTTGCAAACCTAAAGAAATGTCAAAAACCCATATTTTCCTCACATTTCTGTGGTGGAAAGTTCTGGAATCTGCGTGGATCCACAAATTTCCACCCACCCCGCGTTCCCCAAAGTCTTCCGAGAAAAATGGTACCTCACTTGCGTGGGTAGGCCTAGTGCCCGTGACAGGAAACGGCGCAAAACGCAACGTGGACACACCACAATTTCACAGTGAAAAATGACCCTTTTTTGCAAAGTGCCTAGCTGTAGTTTTTGAACCCTAGCTCTGCCGGCACCTAGGGAAACCTAGCAAACCTATACATTTTTGAAAACTAGACACCCAGGGGAATCCAGGATGGGGTGACTTGACTGGCTCCCACCAGGTCCTGTTACCCAGAATCCCTTGCAAGCCTAAAACATTGTCAAAAAAACCACCTTTTCCTCACATTTCTGTGGTGGAAAGTTCTGGAATCTGCGTGGATCCACAAATTTTGACCCACCCGCGTTCCCCAAAGTCTTCCGAGAAAAATGGTACCTCACTTGGGTGGGTAGGCCTAGTGCCCGCGACATGGAACGGCGCAAAACGCAATGTGGACACACCACAATTTCACAGTGAAAAATGACCCTTTTTGGCAAAGTGCCTAGCTGTAGTTTTTCAACCCTAGCTCTGCCGGCACCAAGGGAAACCTAGCAAACCTATACATTTTTGTAAACTAGACACCCAGGCAAATCCAGGATGGGGTGACTTGACTGCCTCTCACCAGATTCTGTTACCCAGAATTCTTTGCAAACCTAAACAATTGTCAAAAAACCACATTTTCCTCACATTTCTGTGGTGGAAAGTTCTGGAATCTGCGTGGATCCACAAATTTCTACCCACCCCACATTCCCCAAAGTCTTCCGAGAAAAATGGTACCTCACTTGTGTGGGTAGGCCTAGTGCCTGCGACAGGAAACAGCGCAAAACGCAACGTGGACACACCACAATTTCACAGTGAAAAATTACCCTTTTTGGCAAAGTGCCTAGCTGTAGTTTTTCAACCCTAGCTCTGCCGGCACCAAGGGAAACCTAGCAAACCTATACATTTTTGTAAACTAGACACCCAGGCAAATCCAGGATGGGGTGACTTGACTGCCTCTCACCAGATTCTGTTACCCAGAATTCTTTGCAAACCTAAACAATTGTCAAAAAAACCACATTTTCCTCACATTTCTGTGGTGGAAAGTTCTGGAATCTGCGTGGATCCACAAATTTCTACCCACCCCGCATTCCCCAAAGTCTTCCGAGAAAAATGGTACCTCACTTGTGTGGGTAGGCCTAGTGCCTGCGACAGGAAACAGCGCAAAACGCAACGTGGACACACCACAATTTCACAGTGAAAAATTACCCTTTTTTGGCAAAGTGCCTAGCTGTAGTTTTTGAACCCTAGCTCTGCCGGCACCTAGGGAAACCTAGCAAACCTATACATTTTTGAAAACTAGACACCCAGTCGAATCCAGGATGGGGTGACTTGACTGCCTCTCACCTGATTCTGTTACCCAGAATTCCTTGCAAACCTAACAAATTATAAAAAAACACACATTTTCCTCACATTTCTGTGGTGGAAAGTTCTGGAATCTGCGTGGATCCACAAATTTCCACCCACCCCGCGTTCCCCAAAGTCTTCCGAGAAAAATGGTACCTCACTTGTGTGGGTAGGCCTAGTGCCCGCGACAGGAAACGGCGCAAAACGCAACGTGGACACAACACAATTTCACAGTAAAAATGACCCTTTTTTGGCAAAGTGCCTAGCTGTAGTTTTGAACCCTAGCTCTGCCGGCACCTAGGAAAACCTAGCAAACCTATACATTTTTTAAAAATAGACACGCAGGGGAATCTAGGATGGGGTGACTCGACTGCCTCTCACCAGGTTCTGCTACCCAGAATCCCTTGCAAACCTCAAAAATTGTCAAAAAACCACATTTTCCTCACATTTCTGTGGTGGAAAGTTCTGGAATCTGCGTGGATCCACAAATTTCCACCCACCCCGCGTTCCCCAAAGTCTTCCGAGAAAAATGGTACCTCACTTGCGTGGGTAGGCCTAGTGCCCGCAACATGAAACGGCTCAAAACGCAACGGGAACACACCACATTTTCACAATGAAAAATTACCCTTTTTTTGCAAAGTGCCTAGCTGTAGTTTTTGAACCCTAGATCTGCCGGCACCTAGGGAAACCTAGCAAACCTATACATTTTTGAAACCTAGACACACAGGGCAATCCAGGATGGGGTGACTTGACTGGCTCTCACCAGGTTCTGTTACCCAGAATCCCTTGCAAACCTAAAGAAATGTCAAAAAACCCATATTTTCCTCACATTTCTGTGGTGGAAAGTTCTGGAATCTGCGTGGATCCACAAATTTCCACCCACCCCGCGTTCCCCAAAGTCTTCCGAGAAAAATGGTACCTCACTTGCGTGGGTAGGCCTAGTGCCCGTGACAGGAAACGGCGCAAAACGCAACGTGGACACACCACAATTTCACAGTGAAAAATGACCCTTTTTTGCAAAGTGCCTAGCTGTAGTTTTTGAACCCTAGCTCTGCCGGCACCTAGGGAAACCTAGCAAACCTATACATTTTTGAAAACTAGACACCCAGGGGAATCCAGGATGGGGTGACTTGACTGGCTCCCACCAGGTCCTGTTACCCAGAATCCCTTGCAAGCCTAAAACATTGTCAAAAAAACCACATTTTCCTCACATTTCTGTGGTGGAAAGTTCTGGAATCTGCGTGGATCCACAAATTTTGACCCACCCGCGTTCCCCAAAGTCTTCCGAGAAAAATGGTACCTCACTTGGGTGGGTAGGCCTAGTGCCCGCGACATGAAACGGCGCAAAACGCAATGTGGACACACCACAATTTCACAGTGAAAAATGACCCTTTTTTGGCAAAGTGCCTAGCTGTAGTTTTTCAACCCTAGCTCTGCCGGCACCAAGGAAACCTAGCAAACCTATACATTTTTGTAAACTAGACACCCAGGCAAATCCAGGATGGGGTGACTTGACTGCCTCTCACCAGATTCTGTTACCCAGAATTCTTTGCAAACCTAAACAATTGTCAAAAAAACCACATTTTCCTCACATTTCTGTGGTGGAAAGTTCTGGAATCTGCGTGGATCCACAAATTTCTACCCACCCCACATTCCCCAAAGTCTTCCGAGAAAAATGGTACCTCACTTGTGTGGGTAGGCCTAGTGCCTGCGACAGGAAACAGCGCAAAACGCAACGTGGACACACCACAATTTCACAGTGAAAAATTACCCTTTTTTGGCAAAGTGCCTAGCTGTAGTTTTTGAACCCTAGCTCTGCCGGCACCTAGGGAAACCTAGCAAACCTATACATTTTTAAAACTAGACACCCAGGCGAATCCAGGATGGGGTGACTCGACTGCCTCTCACCAGGTTCTGCTACCCAGAATCCCTTGCAAACCTCAAAAATTGTCAAAAAACCCACATTTTCCTCACATTTCTGTGGTGGAAAGTTCTGGAATCTGCGTGGATCCACAAATTTCCACCCACCCCGCGTTCCCCAAAGTCTTCCGAGAAAAATGGTACCTCACTTGCGTGGGTAGGCCTAGTGCCCGCGACATGAAACGGCGCAAAACGCAATGTGGACACACCACAATTTCACAGTGAAAAATGACCCTTTTTGGCAAAGTGCCTAGCTGTAGTTTTTCAACCCTAGCTCTGCCGGCACCAAGGGAAACCTAGCAAACCTATACATTTTTGTAAACTAGACACCCAGGCAAATCCAGGATGGGGTGACTTGACTGCCTCTCACCAGATTCTGTTACCCAGAATTCTTTGCAAACCTAAACAATTGTCAAAAAAACCACATTTTCCTCACATTTCTGTGGTGGAAAGTTCTGGAATCTGCGTGGATCCACAAATTTCTACCCACCCCACATTCCCCAAAGTCTTCCGAGAAAAATGGTACCTCACTTGTGTGGGTAGGCCTAGTGCCTGCGACAGGAAACAGCGCAAAACGCAACGTGGACACACCACAATTTCACAGTGAAAAATTACCCTTTTTTGGCAAAGTGCCTAGCTGTAGTTTTTCAACCCTAGCTCTGCCGGCACCAAGGGAAACCTAGCAAACCTATACATTTTTGTAAACTAGACACCCAGGCAAATCCAGGATGGGGTGACTTGACTGCCTCTCACCAGATTCTGTTACCCAGAATTCTTTGCAAACCTAAACAATTGTCAAAAAAACCACATTTTCCTCACATTTCTGTGGTGGAAAGTTCTGGAATCTGCGTGGATCCACAAATTTCTACCCACCCCACATTCCCCAAAGTCTTCCGAGAAAAATGGTACCTCACTTGTGTGGGTAGGCCTAGTGCCTGCGACAGGAAACAGCGCAAAACGCAACGTGGACACACCACAATTTCACAGTGAAAAATTACCCTTTTTGGCAAAGTGCCTAGCTGTAGTTTTTCAACCCTAGCTCTGCCGGCACCAAGGGAAACCTAGCAAACCTATACATTTTTGTAAACTAGACACCCAGGCAAATCCAGGATGGGGTGACTTGACTGCCTCTCACCAGATTCTGTTACCCAGAATTCTTTGCAAACCTAACCAATTGTCAAAAAAACCACATTTTCCTCACATTTCTGTGGTGGAAAGTTCTGGAATCTGCGTGGATCCACAAATTTCTACCCACCCCGCATTCCCCAAAGTCTTCCGAGAAAAATGGTACCTCACTTGTGTGGGTAGGCCTAGTGCCTGCGACAGGAAACAGCGCAAAACGCAACGTGGACACACCACAATTTCACAGTGAAAAATTACCCTTTTTTGGCAAAGTGCCTAGCTGTAGTTTTTGAACCCTAGCTCTGCCGGCACCTAGGGAAACCTAGCAAACCTATACATTTTTGAAAACTAGACACCCAGTCGAATCCAGGATGGGGTGACTTGACTGCCTCTCACCTGATTCTGTTACCCAGAATTCCTTGCAAACCTAACAAATTATAAAAAAACACACATTTTCCTCACATTTCTGTGGTGGAAAGTTCTGGAATCTGCGTGGATCCACAAATTTCCACCCACCCCGCGTTCCCCAAAGTCTTCCGAGAAAAATGGTACCTCACTTGTGTGGGTAGGCCTAGTGCCCGCGACAGGAAACGGCGCAAAACGCAACGTGGACACAACACAATTTCACAGTAAAAAATGACCCTTTTTTGGCAAAGTGCCTAGCTGTAGTTTTTGAACCCTAGCTCTGCCGGCACCTAGGAAAACCTAGCAAACCTATACATTTTTTAAAAATAGACACGCAGGGGAATCTAGGATGGGGTGACTCGACTGCCTCTCACCAGGTTCTGCTACCCAGAATCCCTTGCAAACCTCAAAAATTGTCAAAAAAACAACATTTTCCTCACATTTCTGTGGTGGAAAGTTCTGGAATCTGCGTGGATCCACAAATTTCCACCCACCCCGCGTTCCCCAAAGTCTTCCGAGAAAAATGGTACCTCACTTGCGTGGGTAGGCCTAGTGCCCGCAACATGAAACGGCTCAAAACGCAACGGGAACACACCACATTTTCACAATGAAAAATTACCCTTTTTTTGCAAAGTGCCTAGCTGTAGTTTTTGAACCCTAGATCTGCCGGCACCTAGGAAACCTAGCAAACCTATACATTTTTGAAACCTAGACACACAGGGCAATCCAGGATGGGGTGACTTGACTGGCTCTCACCAGGTTCTGTTACCCAGAATCCCTTGCAAACCTAAAGAAATGTCAAAAAACCCATATTTTCCTCACATTTCTGTGGTGGAAAGTTCTGGAATCTGCGTGGATCCACAAATTTCCACCCACCCCGCGTTCCCCAAAGTCTTCCGAGAAAAATGGTACCTCACTTGCGTGGGTAGGCCTAGTGCCCGTGACAGGAAACGGCGCAAAACGCAACGTGGACACACCACAATTTCACAGTGAAAAATGACCCTTTTTTTGCAAAGTGCCTAGCTGTAGTTTTTGAACCCTAGCTCTGCCGGCACCTAGGGAAACCTAGCAAACCTATACATTTTTGAAAACTAGACACCCAGGGGAATCCAGGATGGGGTGACTTGACTGGCTCCCACCAGGTCCTGTTACCCAGAATCCCTTGCAAGCCTAAAACATTGTCAAAAAAACCACATTTTCCTCACATTTCTGTGGTGGAAAGTTCTGGAATCTGCGTGGATCCACAAATTTTGACCCACCCCGCGTTCCCCAAAGTCTTCCGAGAAAAATGGTACCTCACTTGGGTGGGTAGGCCTAGTGCCCGCGACATGAAACGGCGCAAAACGCAATGTGGACACACCACAATTTCACAGTGAAAAATGACCCTTTTTTGGCAAAGTGCCTAGCTGTAGTTTTTCAACCCTAGCTCTGCCGGCACCAAGGGAAACCTAGCAAACCTATACATTTTTGTAAACTAGACACCCAGGCAAATCCAGGATGGGGTGACTTGACTGCCTCTCACCAGATTCTGTTACCCAGAATTCTTTGCAAACCTAAACAATTGTCAAAAAAACCACATTTTCCTCACATTTCTGTGGTGGAAAGTTCTGGAATCTGCGTGGATCCACAAATTTCTACCCACCCCACATTCCCCAAAGTCTTCCGAGAAAAATGGTACCTCACTTGTGTGGGTAGGCCTAGTGCCTGCGACAGGAAACAGCGCAAAACGCAACGTGGACACACCACAATTTCACAGTGAAAAATTACCCTTTTTTGGCAAAGTGCCTAGCTGTAGTTTTTGAACCCTAGCTCTGCCGGCACCTAGGGAAACCTAGCAAACCTATACATTTTTTAAAACTAGACACCCAGGCGAATCCAGGATGGGGTGACTCGACTGCCTCTCACCAGGTTCTGCTACCCAGAATCCCTTGCAAACCTCAAAAATTGTCAAAAAAACCACATTTTCCTCACATTTCTGTGGTGGAAAGTTCTGGAATCTGCGTGGATCCACAAATTTCCACCCACCCCGCGTTCCCCAAAGTCTTCCGAGAAAAATGGTACCTCACTTGCGTGGGTAGGCCTAGTGCCCGCGACATGAAACGGCGCAAAACGCAACGTGGACACACCACAATTTCACAGTGAAAAATGACCCTTTTTTGGCCAAGTGCCTAGCTGTAGTTTTTTAACCCTAGCTCTGCCGGCACCTAGGGAAACCTAGCAAACCTATACATTTTTGAAAACTAGACACCCGTGGGATTCCAGGGAGGTATGGCTTGTGTGGATCCCCCAACGTTTCCTTACCCAGAATCCCCTGCAAACCTCAAATTTAGCTGAAAAAATCACTTTTTTCACACACTTTTGTGTGGGAATGTTGTGGCATCACCGGGCTGACACAAATTTCCTACCACCCAGCGTTCCCCGGGTCTCCCGATAAAAATGGTGCCTCACTCGTGTGGGAGGCCCAAGTACCTGCGACAGGCAAGGGCCCAAAACGTATTGAGGCAACATCAAAATTGCCTATCTCAAAACGACCTGGTTTTGCAAGGGGGTCACCTGGGTTTTGGCCCCGTGCTCGGCGGCCATCTAGGGAAACCTACCAAACCCACACATTTCTGAAAACTAGACACCCAGGGGATCCCAGGGAGGTATGGCTTGCGTGGATCCCCCAATGTTTCCTTACCCAGAATCCCCTGACACCTCAATTTTAGCTGAAAAAAATCACTTTTTTCACATATTTTTGTGTGGGAAAGTTGTGGCATCACCGGGCTGACCCAAATTTCCTACCACCCAGCATTCCCCCAGGTCTCCCGATAAAAATGGTGCCTCACTCGTGTGGGAGGCCCAAGTACCCGCGACAGGCAAGGGGACAAAACGTATTGAGGCGACATCAAAATTGCCTATCACAAAACAACCTGGTTTTGCAAGGGGGGGGGTCACCTGGGTTTTTGGCCCCGTGCTCGGCGGTCATCTAGGTAAACCTACCAAACCCACTCATTTCTGCAAACTAGACACCCGGGGGATTCCAGGGAGGTATGGCTTGCGTGGATCCCCCAACGTTTCCTTACCCAGAATCCCCTGCAAAACTCATTTTTAGCTGAAAAAATCACTTTTTTCACACATTTTTGTGTGGGAAAGTTGTGGCATCACCGGGCTGACCCAAATTTCCTACCACCCAGCGTTCCCCCAGGTCTCCCAATAAAAATGGTGCCTCACTCGTGTGGGAGGCCCAAGTACCCGCGACAGGCAAGGGCCCAAAACGTATTGAGCCGACATCAAAATTGCCTTATCACAAAACAACCTGGTTTTGCAAGGGGGGTTACCTGGGTTTTTGGCCCTGTGCTCAGCGGCCATCTAGGGAAACCTTCCAAACCCACACATTTCTGAAAACTAGACACCCGGGGAATTCCAGGGAGGTATGGCTTGCGTGGATCCCCCAAAGTTTCCTTACCCAGAATCCCCTGCAAACCTCCTTATTAGCTGAAAAAAATCACTTTTTTCACACATTTTTGTGTGGAAAAGTTGTGGCATCACCGGCTGACACAAATTTCCTACCACCCAGCGTTCCCCCAGGTCTCCCGATAAAAATGGTGCCTCACTCGTGTGGGAGGTCCAAGTACCCGCGACAGGCAAGGGCCCAAAACGTATTGAGGCAACATCAAAATTGCCTATCTCAAAACGACCTGGTTTTGCAAGGGGGGTCACCTGGGTTTTTGGCCCCGTGCTCGGCGGCCATCTAGGGAAACCTACCAAACTCACACATTTCTGAAAACTAGACACCCGGGGGATTCCAGGGAGGTATGGCTTGCGTGGATCCCCCAACGTTTCCTTACCCAGAATCCCCTGCAAACCTCAAATTTAGCTGAAAAAATCACTTTTTTCACACACTTTTGTGTGGGAATGTTGTGGCATCACCGGGCTGACACAAATTTCCTACCACCCAGCGTTCCCCCGGGTCTCCCGATAAAAATGGTGCCTCACTCGTGTGGGAGGCCCAAGTACCTGCCACAGGCAAGGGCCCAAAACGTATTGAGGCAACATCAAAATTGCCTATCTCAAAACGACCTGGTTTTGCAGGGGGGGTCACCTGGGTTTTTGGCCCCGTGCTCGGCGGCCATCTAGGGAAACCTACCAAACCCACACATTTCTGAAAACTAGACACCCGGGGGATTCCAGGGAGGTATGGCTTGCGTGGATCCCCCAACGTTTCCTTACCCAGAATCCCCTGCAAACCTCAAATTTTGCTGAAAAAAATCACTTTTCTCGCACATTTGTGTGTGGGAAAGTTGTGGCATCACCGGGCTGACACAAATTTCCTACCACTCAGCGTTTCCCAGGGTCTCCCGATAAAAATGGTGCCTCACTCGGGTGGGAGGCCCAAGTACCCGCGACAGGCAAGGGCCCAAAACGTTTTGAGGCGACATCAAAATTGCCTATCTCAAAATGACCTGGTTTTGCAAGGGGGGTCACCTGGGTTTTTGGCCCCGTGCTCGGCGGCCATCTAGGGAAACCTACCAAACCCACACATTTCTGAAAACTAGACACCCGGGGGATTCCAGGGCGTTATGGCTTTCGTGGATCACCCAACGTTTCCTTACCCAGAATCCCCTGCAAACCTCAATTTTAGCTGAAAAAATCACTTTTTTCACATATTTTTGTGTGGGAAAGTTGTGGCATCACCGGGCTGACACAAATTTCCTACCACCCAGCATTCCCCCAGGTCTCCCGATAAAAATGGTGCCTCACTCGTGTGGGAGGCCCAAGTACCCGCGACAGGCAAGGGCCCAAAACGTATTGAGCCGACATCAAAATTGCCTATCACAAAACAACCTGGTTTTGCAAGGGGGGTTACCTGGGTTTTTGGTCCTGTGCTCGGCGGCCATCTAGGGAAACCTTCCAAACCCACACATTTCTGAAAACTAGACACCCGGGGAATTCCAGGGAGGTATGGCTTGCGTGGATCCCCCAACGTTTCCTTACCCAGAATCCCCTGCAAACCTCAAATTTAGCTGAAAAAATCACTTTTTTCACACACTTTTGTGTGGGAATGTTGTGGCATCACCGGGCTGACACAAATTTCCTACCACCCAGCGTTCCCCTGGGTCTCCCGATAAAAATGGTGCCTCACTCGTGTGGGAGGCCCAAGTACCTACGACAGGCAAGGGCCCAAAACGTATTGAGGCAACATCAAAATTGCCTATCTCAAAACGACCTGGTTTTGCAAGGGGGGTTAGCTGGGTTTTTGGCCCCGTGCTCGGCGGCCATCTAGGGAAACCTACCAAACCCACACATTTCTGAAAACTAGACACCCGGGGGATTCCAGGGAGGTATGGCTTGCGTGGATCCCCCACGTTTCCTTACCCAGAATCCCCTGCAAACCTCAAATTTTGCTGAAAAAAATCACTTTTTTCGCACATTTGTGTGTGGGAAAGTTGTGGCATCACCGGGCTGACACAAATTTCCTACCACCCAGCGTTTTCCAGGGTCTCCCGATAAAAATGGTGCCTCACTCGGGTGGGAGGCCCAAGTACCCGCGACAGGCAAGGGCCCAAAACGTTTTGAGGCGACATCAAAATTGCCTATCTCAAAATAACCTGGTTTTGCAAGGGGGTCACCTGGGTTTTGGCCCCGTGCTCGGCGGCCATCTAGGGAAACCTACCAAACCCACACATTTCTGAAAACTAGACACCCGGGGGATTCCAGGGAGGTATGGCTTGCGTGGATCCCCCAACGTTTCCTTACCCAGAATCCCCTGCAAACCTCAATTGTAGCTGAAAAAATCACTTTTTTCACATATTTGTGTGTGGGAAAGTTGTGGCATCACCGGGCTGACACAAATTTCCTACCACCCAGCATTCCCCCAGGTCTCCCGATAAAAATGGTGCCTCACTCGTGTGGGAGGCCCAAGTACCCACGACAGGCAAGGGGCCAAAACGTATTGAGGCGACATCAAAATTGCCTATCACAAAACAACCTGGTTTTGCAAGGGGGGGGGGTCACCTGGGTTTTTGGCCCCGTGCTCGGTGGCCATCTAGGGAAACCTACCAAACCCACACATTTCTGAAAACTAGACACCCGGGGGATTCCAGGGCGTTATGGCTTGCGTGGATCCCCCAACATTTCCTTACCCAGAATCCCCTGCAAACCTCAAATTTTCCTGAAAAAATCACTTTTCTCGCACATTTGTGTGTGGAAAGTTGTGGCATCACCGGGCTGACACAAATTTCCTACCACCCAGCGTTCCCAGGGTCTCCCGATAAAAATGGTGCCTCACTCGGGTGGGAGGCCCAAGTACCAGCGACAGGCAAGTGCCCAAAACGTTTTGAGGCGACATCAAAATTGCCTATCTCAAAATGACCTGGTTTTGCAAGGGGTCACCTGGGTTTTGGCCCCGTGCTCGGCGGCCATCTAGGGAAACCTACCAAACCCACACATTTCTGAAAACTAGACACCCGGGGGATTCCAGGGAGGTATGGCTTGCGTGGATCCCCCAACGTTTCCTTACCCAGAATCCCCTGCAAACCTCAATTTTAGCTGAAAAAATCACTTTTTTCACATATTTTTGTGTGGGAAAGTTGTGGCATCACCGGGCTGACACAAATTTCCTACCACCCAGCATTCCCCCAGGTCTCCCGATAGAAGTGGTGCCTCACTCGTGTGGGAGGCCGAAGTACCCGCGACAGGCAAGGGGCCAAAACGTATTGAGGCGACATCAAAATTGCCTATCACAAAACAACCTGGTTTTGCAAGGGGGGGGTCACCTGGGTTTTGGCCCTGTGCTCGGCGGCCATCTAGGGAAACCTACCAAACCCACACATTTCTGCAAACTAGACACCCGGGGATTCCAGGGAGGTATGGCTTGCGTGGATCCCCCAACGTTTCCTTACCCAGAATCCCCTGCAAACCTCATTTTTAGCTGAAATAAATTACTTTTTTCACACATTTTTGTGTGGGAAAGTTGTGGCATCACCGGGCTGACCCAAATTTCCTACCACCCAGCGTTCCCCCAGGTCTCCCAATAAAAATGGTGCCTCACTCGTGTGAGAGGCCCAAGTACCCGCGACAGGCAAGGGCCCAAAACGTATTGAGCCGACATCAAAATTGCCTATCACAAAACAACCTGGTTTTGCAAGGGGGGTTACCTGGGTTTTTGGCCCTGTGCTCGGCGACCATCTAGGGAAACCTACCAAACCCACACATTTCTGAAAACTAGACACCCGGGGAATTCCAGGGAGGTATGGCTTGCGTGGATCCCCCAACGTTTCCTTACCCAGAATCCCCTGCAAACCTCATTTTTAGCTGAAAAAATCACTTGTTTCACACATTTTTGTGTGGGAAAGTTGTGGCATCACCGGCTGACACAAATTTCCTTCCACCCAGCGTTCCCCCAGGTCTCCCGATAAAAATGGTGCCTCACTCGTGTGGGAGGTCCAAGTACCCGCGACAGGCAAGGGCCCAAAACGTATTGAGGCGACATCAAAATTGCCTATCACAAAACAACCTGGTTTTGCAAGGGGGGTCACTTGGGTTTTTGGTTGGCCCTGTGCTCGGCGGCCATCTAGGTAAACCTACCAAACCCACACATTTCTGAAAACTAGACACCCGGGGAATTCCAGGGAGGTATGGCTTGCGTGGATCCCCCAATGTTTCCTTACCCAGAATCCCCTGCAAGCCTCATTTTTAGCTGAAAAAATCACTTTTTTCACACATTTTGTGTGGGAAAGTTGTGGCATCACCGGGCTGACACAAATTTCCTACCACCCAGCGTTCCCCCAGGTCTCTCGATACAAATGGTGCCTCACTCGTGTGGGAGGCCCAAGTACCCGCGACAGGCAAGGGCCCAAAACGTATTGAGGCGACATCAAAATTGCCTATCACAAAATGTTTTGGGCCCTTGCCTGTCACAGGTACTTGGGCCTCCCACATGAGTGAGGCACCATTTTTATCGGGAGACCTGGGGGAACGCTGGGTGGTAGGAAATTTGGGTCAGCCCGGTGATGCCACAACTTTCCCACACAAAAATGTGTGAAAAAGTGATTTTTTCAGCTAAAAATGAGGTTTGCAGGGGATTCTGGTTAAGGAAACGTTGGGGGATCCACGCAAGCCATACCTCCCTGGAATCCCCAGGTGTCTAGTTTGCAGAAATGTGTGGGTTTGGTAGGTTTCCCTAGATGGCCGCCGAGCACAGGACTAAAACCCAGGTGACCCCCCCTTGCAAAACCAGGTTGTTTTGTGATAGGCAATTTTGATGTCGCCTCAATACGTTTTGGCCCCTTGCCTGTCGCGGGTACTTGGGCCTCCCACACGAGTGAGGCACCATTTTATCGGGAGACCTGGGGAATGCTGGGT
This sequence comes from Calotriton arnoldi, assembly GCA_963921515.1. Taxonomy (NCBI): domain Eukaryota; kingdom Metazoa; phylum Chordata; class Amphibia; order Caudata; family Salamandridae; genus Calotriton; species Calotriton arnoldi. Next base: position 2,444,163 of record CAWUFW010000128.1, on the reverse strand, counting down.
GGTAGGAAATTTGTGTCAGCCCGGTGATGCCACAACTTTCCCACACAAAAATATGTGAAAAAAGTGATTTTTCAGCTAAAATTGAGGTTTGCAGGGGATTCTGGGTAAGGAAACGTTGGGTGATCCACGAAAGCCATAACGCCCTGGAATCCCCTGGGTGTCTAGTTTTCAGAAATGTGTGGGTTTGGTAGGTTTCCCTAGATGGCCGCCGAGCACGGGGCCAAAAACCCAGGTGCCCCCCCTTGCAAATCCAGGTCGTTTTGAGATAGGCAATTTTGATGTTGCCTCAATACGTTTTGGGCCCTTGCCTGTCGCAGGTACTTGGGCCTCCCACACGAGTGAGGCACCATTTTTATCGGGAGACCCGGGGGAACGCTGGGTGGTAGGAAATTTGTGTCAGCCCAGTGATACCACAACTTTCCCACACAAAAATGTGTGAAAAAAGTGATTTTTTCAGCTAAAATTGAAGTTTGCAGGGGATTCTGGGTAAGGAAACATTGGGGGATCCACGCAAGCCTTACCTCCTTGAAAACCCCCGGGTGTCTTGTTTTTAGAAATGTGTGGGTTTGGTAGGTTTCCCTAGATGGCCGCGGAGCACGGGGCCAAAAACCCAGGTGACCCCCCTTGCGAAACCAGGTCGTTTTGAGATAGGCAATTTTGATGTCACCTCAATACGTTTTGGGCCCTTGTCTGCTGCGTGTACTTGGGCCTCCCACATGAGTGAGGCACCATTTTTATGGGGGAGACCCGGGGGAACGCTGGGTGGTAGGAAATTTGTGTCAGCCCGGTGATGCCACAACTTTCCCACACAAAAATGTGTGAAAAAAGTGAATTTTTCAGCTAAAATTGAGGTTTGCAGGGGATTCTGGGTAAGGAAACTTTGGGGGATCCACGCAAGCCATACCTCCCTGGAATCCCCCGGGTGTCTAGTTTTCAGAAATGTGTGGGTTTGGTAGGGTTTCCTAGATGGCCGCCGAGCACGGCCAAAACCCAGGTGACCTCCTTGCAAAACCAGGTTGTTTTGTGATAGGCAATTTTGATGTCGCCTCAATACGTTTGGGCCCTTGCCTGTCGCGGGTACTTGGGCCTCCCACACGAGTGAGGCACCATTTTTATCCGGAGACCTGGGGAACGCTGGGTGGTAGGAAATTCGTGTCAGCCCGATGATGCTACAACTTTCCCACACAAAAATGTGTGGAAAAAGTGATTTTTTCAGCTAAATTTGAGGTTTGCAGGGGATTCTGGGTAGAACACGTTGGGTGATCCACGCAAGCCATACCTCCCTGGAATCCCCGGGTGTCTACTTTTCAGAAATGTGTGGGTTTGGTTGGTTTCCTAGCTGGCCGCCGAGCACGGGTCCAAAACCCAGGTGACCCCCTTGCAAACCAGGTCTTTTTGTGATAGGCAATTTTGATGTCAGCCTTAATACGTTTTGGGCCCTTGCCTGTCGCGGGTACTTGGGCCTCCCACACGAGTGAGGCACCATTTTTATCGGGAGACCTGGGGGAACGCTGGGTGGTAGGAAATTCGTGTCAGCCCGGTGATCCCACAACTTTCCCACACAAAAATGTGTGGAAAAAGAGGTTTTTTCAACTAAATATGAGGTTAGCAGGGCATGTTGGGTAAAAAAAAGCAGTGAGAGCCACGCAAGCCATTCACCCTTGTACTTCCCCCTTTGTCTACTACTCAAAAATGTGAAGGTTTGCCTATGTGACGACTGAGCTAGGGCAGAAAGTCCCCTGCTACCGATTTTGACAAAAAAAAAATATTACAAAAGGCCATTAAACCGCCACAAATATAAATCTAACACTAATTTGATAAAGCTAATCCACCACTTACACAGGTTGGTTTTAGCACCTCCAGAAACGCTGGCTTCAAAGCACAAATACTTATCAAAGTATATAAATAATGAAGCCAAGCCTTCTGAAGGGGAGCCATAAAGCCACATCAAGGCACCAACCACTTTATGGTCCATTCACACGCCATTCACACACCACACACAAGACTTCCATACCGCCAGCCACGGGCCCAAACAACCAGATCACTTGCACTCACACAAACATACCGCCGCAATGCAAGGGCCCATCACATTCATATGCCACAAGACATAATGAGTTTGACTATTTTACCACCTGTCAAATCTCCACCTCCTTCTTCCTGAACGTTACCGAACGCATGCCCAGTGAACCTATACTAATGGCTTCCATGACAGCCACATGAGGCTCAGAAAGACATGTCTTTCATGCCCCTTTAGTGCACTCACTATGCTAAATCCAACTCCTTCCAGTTTGTGGATGCAAGTTGGGGGGTGCACGAGTATGCCGCACAAACATTCCTCGAGCTGAGCAAGCATATCTACCTTTGAAACTAAGGCAAACATGCTGGAAATTTTCAAAAGATAACATCATAAACTATGAACGGATGAATGTGAAACACGGGTAGTCCATGACAAAGTAGGATATGTCCAATCCACCGTTATGTGCAGTGACTGTAATGCACTTATCATACAGCAAACTGACCATCTACTAAGTTCTAACGGAGGATGAACATGGCAAGCAGCATTGACCCATAAGTACTACAGTAAATTCAATGTGAGTGTGGGGCAGCAATGGATTTGAATCCATGGGTGAAGATGAAGTCTGGACGTGTATCTATACTACCTTTACTATCTGCCTTCTACCTTTGCAATATTCCTCGGAATGCGCACCTACCGTAAGCTGTTCTAACCCGTTCGTGTGTCTGTCCTCAGAGTCCTGACTAATCCTGTCCAATTGTTAAGAGACCCTATACTAATGCCTTCCATCTCTAGCTACTTGAAGCTTGAGTGAACATTTCTGTCACGTGCTATCAATGCTCTCACAATGCTCTATCCAACTCCTTCCAGTTTGTGGATGCAAGTTGGGGGGTGCCCGAGTATGCCGCAAAAACATTCCTCGAGCTGAGCAAGCATATCTACCTTTGAAACTAAGGCAAACACACTGGAAATTTTCAAAAGCTTCCTAAAGAGAACATCATAAACTACGAAGAATGGTTGAATGTGAAACGCGGGTACTCCATGACAACGTGGCATATGTTCTGTCCACCAGTATGTGCAGCGTGGGGACTATAATGCACTTGTCAATTGACGAACAGAACAACTACCACATTCTGAAAGCAGATAAAGGTGTTGAGAAGTCCATGATTTCCTGAAGTAGAGGAAGAAATATTCTGCAGCTGCTTGCGTAGTGAAGGAGTGGCCCACAGACAGTAGGTATCCATTCACACCAATTGAAAGGTTTACCTATTCGCAGCTCCACCTCAGTCAATTTCCCAGTATTTTGCTTAAGTGTGATACAACATAAAGCAAGTAGGAAAACAGAAGGCAGTCTTACTTGGGCACTGGGGACAGTAAACACGAGTCTCCTGCCTCTTTCCCTGCATCGAGCACACTTTATAACGACGACATGGTTGCTCCTTTTTGGGTGTTGCAGGAATTTTATCAGCAAAGTGTCGCTCCTGCAGCCTTGCCACGTCCTCCAGAACACATGAAGTGGAGGCTGCTGCTTCTGTAGCAGTGAGACTTTCAATCACAGACAACTGAAAGTCAAGGAAAGACATGAGTCTTCCTGTGGTGGTCTCACGATAAACACCATACGCATTGTATGTTGCCATCTGGATCAGGTGCGTAAACAGTTTCTTATACCAAGTGCGAGTTTTACGACTCGCATTGTATGGCTGAAGAACCTGGTCGTTCTTGTCCACTCCGCCCATGTACTTGTTGTAATCAAGTATACAGGTGGGCTTGTGGACTTCGGCCATCTGACCCCAAACTGTGACAGGGGAAGTGCTCTCAGCATGAATTGTAGTGCGCACGTACACGTCACGCCTATCTGAGAACTTGACTGCGAGCAGTTCGTTGGAACGCAATGCAGTGCTCTGGGTTTTCTGGAGCTTCTTGCAAACAAGCTCCTGCGGGAATCCTTTGCGGCGACAACGAATTGTACCGCAAGCCACGGTGCCAGCTTTGTAGAGCTCACTGAACAGCTCTACTCCTGTATAGAAATTGTCCACATAAAGGTTATAACCTTTGTGAAGAAGTGGCTGGTCAAGCTCCCATACAATCTTTCCTGTGACCCCTAGGTTGGGAGGGCAACCTACAGGGTTAAGACTTGTGTCCTTCCCTGTATACACTCTCAAGCTGTACACATAGCCAGTCGAGCTCTCACACATCAGAGCTTGATGCCATAGTGAGCGCGTTTGCTCGGAATGTACTGCCTAAACAGCAGCCGCCCTTTATACAAGATCAAGGACTCATCATTGGCTATATTCTTTCCAGGAGTATAAACCTCTGGAAACCTGGCAGACAAATGTTCCACGACAGGCCGAATTTTGAACAACCTGTCATGGTCTGGATGGTCCCGGGGCAATGCAGCAGAATTGTCATTGAAATGCAGCATGCGCTACAATAGCAAAACACATCTCTGCTCAAATATGGTGTGAAGATGGGGGTTAACCAAACCGTGCGAGTAGACCAGTAGGACAGCAAGGTTGGTTTATGCACTACCCCCATTTTAAGCGTGAGGCCCAAAAATATCTTCAACTCCCCTAAAGAAGTGGGAGTCCACTTGCGCGCCCTAGAATGAGGACCAAGAGTGCCTCCTTGCTCCCTCAGAAATTGTTCGGCACGCAAATTTGTTTGCTGCACAATTTCGTCAAGGAAGTCAACATCCAAAAAGAGATGGACGTAGTCAATTGGCAAAAAATTCGCCGTATCGACTTTACATCCAGCGTCACTAGTGAAAGGCGGAATTTGGGGCTGAACTAAATTGGGAGGCTGCCAAGACAGCACTCCGTCTGTGCTTGCGGCCGCACGTGCCTGAACTCTGGGTTGCTCTAACCTGTTACTGGTGTCCTGCTGCACAGACTGTGCTGGCACAGGGACAGCACGACTGACATCGTCTCCTTCAGAATCGCTGGAAGATGAGTCGTCGGATGGAACTGCGCCGACTGAAAAATCACTCCCAGATTCGGCTCCATTGTCCTCTCCCTCAGATGCTGTCTCAGTATCTGCTGTCTCAGTCTCTGATCCTGCCTCAGAGCTGGACTCCAGAACCAGACTTAGGGCCTGGCCAGCATTCATCCAACGATATGCCATCCCTGCAAGTGCCTAAAACAATCCTTTTAAAACACTAACCTACGTAGAAGGCAGATAGGTTGTTGGTTTTAAAGTGTAGGTGGGTGTGTGCGTGAGTGAAGTGTTTAACAGTCAAGAATGACGAAGTCACCTTACCTTTTCTTTGCGAAATCCGTACGCTCTCCAAAAAGACTAAGAAAGAGAGAAAAAAGACACAGTATTACTTTACCTTGCCACATACCCATCATCGCAGCCTTTTAGCGCTGGTGGAAGCCAGTGCGACCATCATTTTGGCGCCAAGATACCTACGGGTGAACGTGTGCTTTAAAATTGCACACTATGACCTCCTTTGATTCCCTCACTACCATCCTTGCAAACGTGCCCCTCATCTCTCCATAGCCCCACACTCACACACATTTCATCTGTTTCAAAGTGTTTCTACTGTGTGGCTTTACTAATCCACTTAGCTATCCACATAATAAAGACCTGTTCTTTCCAGCATGCCCTTTATGGCATCAAAACTGCTCCTAGACAAAAGTCAGATATCTCTATCTAGCAGGAAAAAAATGTTGTACTCTGCAGCAGTACCACACTTTACTGCCTTTCATGTAACTTTAAAGAGACTCATTATAGTTCTTTCACAGTCTCATATTTTTAGCACTGAGAAATCTCTCTGTAAAAATATATATATATCAAACAATTAATTCCCAATGTCAGCGCGCTCAATACCTGGTGCGTTGTCAACAAACTCTAGCAACTGCCCCCGCGAGTGCTGTTTTTCTTTTTGGGAAACAAGGAAACAGAGCTTGGATAAATATCACAGGCGCACCCCCGCGTTTGTAAAGCACCCGTCCGCGAGTGCGCCGTTCACAGTGCATCAAGGAGCAGAGATATATATATATATGTGTATGTGTATATATATATATATATATATATATATATACATATATATAAGATTTATACATATATATAAGATTTTATCTCTACATATATTTATATATATGTATCTATATACATATATGTGTATATAGATACATATATATATATCATTCACTCTGTAGACTTGTATATATATGTATCTATATACACATATATATGTATATAGATACATATATATACATACATCATCTACAGAGAGAAAGAGGCTCTCTCTCTATATATATATATATAAAGAAAGAGATATCTCTCTTTCTCTATTTTTTTTATAGCTATGGCTTCCCTGGGGGCCGATTGTGGCCCCCACGGAAAGCACATAGCTATCAAAAAAAGAATTTGCCTCCACAACAAGCACCAAAGGGGCTAAGTGAATAAAATTTTCACTTTGCATTGTGTGTTATATAAATGATAGCTAGTGTAATTACACGCAATAACGGACATTCCGACAAAACACAAATTCAGAGATATAGGGAGCTTAGGGGAAAATCGCCTTAGAAATTCTAAATTTATCTGACAGAAGCGAGTGATGTAACACTCAATTTACCTTTGTTTGCTGAATCTAGAGGCAAGGTTCCAGCTGTACCACTCCATTTGTTGTTCAAACACTCCCAACAAAATGCTCAACTTGGGCAAAAGAAATAAGTGATTTTCTGTGAAATGAGCCATTTACTGAAGTGAGCCATTTACTGCTGGAATGCACCTCATTGCAGGCTGCAGGCCCACATAAACTGAAAGAGCTTGAATCCCTTGAAAGTGTTCCAGTGTCAGCACACTGCCCCAGGACGCATTTTGGAAGATTCAGAGGGATGGGCCCGGATCCAGGTCCTGGCATAGAAATAGCTGCCAGAATCACAATCTGGCTAGTTCTTACATTGTTCCTGCTCTGTTGAAGAAAAACTGCACATTTTCGTCTTTTCACGTCCCTCTTGCAGAGAGGGTGGTGCATAGCTAATTTTTCTGAATTATTCCCAAAAACCAGAGGTTCTTGGCTTTCATGCCACAGTCATAATTCCGGTGTTGCTGTGGCCAGGACACATCTTGAATTTCTGGAACCCATTCAATTTTAGTCCAATGCATCTAAAGGTCATTCCTCAGAATGATGCTTCAATTTAGGCAGTGAACTTGGATTCCCGACAATTTTTAGAGGGAGTGGGTAATCAAAGGAGCTGTATAGGGAAACATGCAGGGAGAGGAGAGACATCTGGCTCTCACCAATCCCTTGGAACAGCTTACAACATTAGGGGCTATGTACATATAGCAGGGGGCCCCAGCATGTGTACCCCACCCACATGTACTCAAGCATGTACAAGTACAAGTACACTCTACACATGATCCAGCAAAAAATAAACGGGTAGTTTCATGGACAGAGTGCCACAGGCTTTTAATTAAAAAACAATTTGCCCCCACAGGGGGTCGGCCACTGAGCACCGACCCCCTGCCAATATCGCCGCCATTTTTAAAAAACCAATTTCGCCTTTTTATTTTTCATTTTGGGGGGCGATCGCGCCCCCCAGGAAAGTCAAGAGTTTAAAAAATAAATAAATGCCCCCAAGGGGGGGGGCGACCCATTCCCACGAGGGCCGGCCCCCCCAAAGACATCCCTGGTGTCTAGTGGGGTTTCCGGCCATGGATCGCAGCGCTGCCGCGATCCACGGCCAGGAAACCCTTTCAGGAAGGCCTCGTTTGAAAGGGGAGAATCTCCCTTTCAAACGAGGCCTCCTGAAAGCTGGGAGGCCGTTTTGGCCGGATTTCCCCATCGGAGTCGAGCGCGGACTTACCTGCTGCTGTCTTCGGCTCCGGTGGGGAAATCAGTGACGTCAGAGCGCCTCGCGGCACGCTGACGTCACAGATGGGCGGGAGGGGGGCGGGGAGACGCGGAAAAGCCTTCCGTGTCTCCCCAGGGGAATTTTTAAAAACAATCTCCGGTGCAATGCACCGGAGGTTTAAGGGGCCCTCCCTGGTGACGGCTAATGGACGTGCGCCGCACCAGGGAGGTAGTGCTTGCGTCGGCCATTGGCCGACGCAAGCACCAAAGGGGTTAATGAGGCAGGTCGCAATTTGTAACCCATTAGGAATCGCTAAAATTACATGGATGGTGGCCTGATGGGGTCAGCAGACCACCATGTCTGTGATTGCTTATAAAAATCAGTCATTTTTTAAAAATGCAGCCCGTTTTCTTTAAAGTAAAACAGGTTGCGTTTAAAAAAGAAAAATTAAAAGTTTTCTTTTAATTTTTCAAGTGCAGGCAGTGGTCCGTGGGATCACTGTCTGCTCTTAAAAAACATTTTACGAACATTCACAATGGGGAAGGTGTCCCTTGGAGACTCCTTCCCGTTTGCGAATAGGTTGCCGTCTACTTGAAGTAGGTGGTGAAATGCAAATGGTTTGCGACCACATTTCGGTAGCAAACCATTCCTACATACTTCTGCTATTCCGCATTAGGAATGGACACCCTAAACACGCCCCTTCCTAATACCGAATCGGTATGTATTCGCAATTCCAACTTGCGATTCGGTAACATGTTATGCTGTGACACTGGCACGTCCTTACAATATACGACCACTGTCGACTGACCCTACGGCTCATGGATGCATGGTGTGGACAATCGAGTAGGAGAGGCTGAGTGGAGAGCCTGGTCGCCTCACTTGTGACCCTAGACTGACCTTCAGAACATACGGCAAACAATGAGTAAAGTACCTAGCTCCGCATAGCCACTTTTGTGACCCCTGAGAGAGCCAGAATTAGAGGCACATTGGATGTAAGGCCAATTTCTTGGTTATGTAAATGTTTATAAAGCGCATAATATTATCTGCAGTGCTCAGTGCTGTAAATAGAAATATAGAAGTGCAGGTACTCACTCTTCAGAGTACCTGTTTGCTCCTGAAAACTGCTGGTACTCTACCATTAAACGTATTGCAGCAGTGGTCAGAAGTGCAGGTACTCTCCCTTTCAAATTCATTTAAGAAAGTCAGGTACTCAGAACCGGACAGTACCTGCCCACTTAAAGCACTGGCAGTGCTGACAATTGAAGCTTCTGGGCGCCCTTTCGATATATAAACTGTTAAGTAAATTTTTCATAAATTGTTTTTTTCATTTTTTTTAATCAAATACTGCTGATTAAACATACCACGTAGTGTGCAAAGGTTCCACGATCTGAATAGCACATTTTTGCAATAAGCACATTATCAGGAGAGAGAAAGCAAATAATACAAATAAGTGAGGAACTATAAAATGGAGAAAGTGGAAAGGGGGTTACATATAAGAGAGTACTAAAAGAGAAGGAGGGGAAAAAAGTAGAACGGAAACAAAGGAAAGGACTGAGAAAACGTAACGGAGGAGGAAAGGGGAAAGATGCACAATAAAGGGGAATGTGATAAAGTGGAAGCAAGTAGTAAACAGAAATGTGCAAAGAGAAGTAAAACTTCATACGGAATAAACAGATTATTAGAGAAAGGTAAACAACCTGGGAGGGAAAGCAACAAACACTGTATGGGAAAGAGAGTTAAAAAGAACATAGGAAAAAGACACGAGAAGGCAAACATGGGTGGTGGGGGTAAGTAATAAAACAAAAGTAAGAACGGTACAGAAACCACAGAAGAGTTATGAAAGAGTTAAGAGGAAATCGAAGTGCAAATCAAAGGAGCGAAGGACTTAAGGAAAAACCACAAGGAAAAAATAGAACTTGAGAGGAAAAAAAATGAACAAAATAGAGGCAGAGCAGACTTGGCCTCAATTATCAGATAGGTGCTGAAAAAAAAGCCCACTGAATCTCCACAAAAGAGCCCTAACGCTACATTTCCTAAGTGAAGCATGCAGTAGTTTCAGGAGCACTAGTTAGCTCCCGTTTTGACTACGACCAGCCTCATTTGCGGTCTTGCACATACCAGGTCCGAAAACTGCAGAAGCTCAAAATGCAAACAGCTGTCTCACTCATCTTTTGGCTTAAAAAAACTCAATATGTGACATTCCAACTAAAGGCCTGCACTGGCCCCAATAAAAAAAATGAACAGAATTCAATGGAATTTGCTTAATCTACAAATGCCTGGAAGGATAAGCCGTCATACACCTTAAAATAATGAACACCAACCCCATTACTCTTCTGCTCTGCAGAAACAAGCATTGGCAATGCCAATAGGTCTCGCATTTTTTTAGAGTTAGAGCTATTGGCGTTGTAAATGACAATGTCTTTTACCCATGTGTTATGGAGTGGAGTGGAATTATGTTGGTTGGATTGGAATTGTTAGTTGTTGAATTGTATGGTGTGGAATGGATATGTGTAGTGGAATTATATGGCAGGGTGTGCAGTGGAATTATGTGGATAGTAATTATGTGGTTTTGAGTGTAAAGGATTTATGTGAAATGGGATTGTGTGCCTATTTTTATATGTAAACAGCAAATTAGGCACAGCATCCCTTGCATTAAAGTTGTAGTGTACATATACATCTGAAAGTTAAAAGAATATATTTGTGCAATGCATTGGGCATGTTTCTGTAAACTCACTGTATCGTTTTTTTTTAACAATCATAAAACTCATAACGGCTTGCAAGTTCGACACGGAACAATTACCAAGATTACCAATTACGAAGATTCCAACCGCAGCTAGCCGCAATAACATTACGGTGTGGGCAGTGCCGGCTGCTCCGGGGCAGTAGTGGCGTGGTGGGGCGAGATGGGAAGGTTAAAAAAAAAGGAAATATAATATTACTTACCTGCCGACCAGCCACTACCTCTCCTCCGTCCTCTTCTCTTCTTTGTAGCACGGAAGCACACAGGCTCCCAGACTCCCCTAGCCAATCAAGACGCTGCTGTCACCAGCATGACAGCAGCATCGTGATTGGTCTGAACGGCCTGGTTTGGCGCTCACACAGGGAGTGGAAGCCTGTGCATGTTCTCCACCCAGACTGCAATACAGCCAGGTGGAGAACATGCTAACAGGGGCGGTGTGTCCATTGGGGCGTTGGGGCGTAGCCCCCCCGCCCGCTGCTCCCTCGGCGTCTTTGAACCTAAGTAAACTGAATCAGTTTACTTAAGTTCAAAGAGCCGAGGAGAACTGACAATCATGTCAGTCAGCATGACGTCGGACCGCCCACCCCTTCAGAGTCTGAAGGGGGTGGGCGGTCCTGCGTCATGTTGACTGACATGATTGTCAGAGGGACCAGGGGCAGCAGGCAGCACTGCAGCACAAGTGCGCATGAGTGGGAAAGGGCACCGAATTTTCGCGCCGTGCCCAGTCATGCGCACTTGTGTGTGCACTGGCTTGCGCATGCCCATTAGGAGAGCGAGGGTTGAGCAAAGGCTCAAACCTCGGTCTCCTAATGGGCAGGCGGGCGAGGGGTAACCGTGCCCTAAGCCAATACTGGCGCTGATTGGCTGAGAGGGGCTGTACAGGCAGGGACAAACGGAGTCGGACCCGAGGCGGCGCGGACGGCGGACCTCCTCAGAGTCAGGTAGGATTTTATTTTTATTTTAAAAATCCCCGGGCCCCCGGCACCCCCCCGCGAGCCGCGTCTGGCAATGAAGCAAATATAGGAACTACTCCTGAGAATCACTTCCAGTCTCTTGTTTGAGAACAAACCTCCATGTTTGACATATTTTTTATTGGCAAGTTGTCAACTTTGAGTTTCACTTTATTTTGTTTAAATTGCCTTTTCTTCCAGACAGGAACCATCAATGTCTGTGAATTATTGAGGTTGAGTTAACTGGAGGTGGCCTATGTGCGCTAGCAGTAAATGTTTGTTTTTGTTGGGTGCAGCCTTTCGCTTGATCCCTGTGGCTGCTTTGAACATTTGTCTCTTATCAGCAGGCTTATGAAACCCTGTGCCAGGCTTCACAGCTGGTCCTGCAGGAGCTTGGCATGCATACTAATCTGCAGTGGCACGAGGTGTGAGGCCCTTCGATTGATCATGGGGTAGTCAGAGGCTGATGATCTTTGTCTGTGATGGGCACTGTCTTTTACGACTGCTATCAAAGGTTACTCCAGGAGGTGGGAGAGGATCTTTATGACACAATGAAGTACATTCAATACCTCAATGTCCAGTCAGAACCACACCTTTGAAAAAGAATAGAGCTCCCATACAAAACGCGCCTGTCAATATGGAGGTAATGCATTTCAGTGGTAATATTTTATTTATTGAATATATTTATATGGTAGAGATCAATACACGTGGGCAATGGAGAGCTTTACAATGAACAGGAAATACAACGAATTGTGAGGTATACGAAATACTGGGTTATGTTGGTTTCACTACTTGTTTTACTGCATCAGTCAAACAAAAGGTAAGGGGCTTGAAGAAGATTGTTAAAACCAAACATCGTCTCCGGGCTCAGTCGTTAATAAATAGTGTTTACTTACAAATATTGATCCAAACCTTTGTGTCTCGCGGCTCAGATTGAGACTGCGATGGTTTGATTTCGAAAAAGCGAGTTTAAATACCATCCGGGTGTAGCAGCGGTGCTGCGAGACAGCAAGGGAAGTGCGGAGGGGGGGGGGGTCATCTTTCAGCAAGGCATCGAACTGAGATACCTGCTGACCGGCCTCCCTCCAGCACTTGTGAAATCATTTCGGAGAGCAATTATCTGGACCTCCCGTTACTGCAGTGAAGCTGATCTTGTCAGAGGATGAGGGAGAAGGCACGTAAAACGGCACCCAAGTTTGTATGTCTGAATCATGGTGTTTCACAGTAAAGATGCAGTAAAAGTTTAAGTAAGGGCTTTGTGACAAGGGCGCTCCACGTGCGGATCAATGTTGAAATATTTAACTGGTAGAGAGACATCAGACCCACTTTATTCTAATAACTTGTTGATTGCAGGTATTTTCTTTAATATAGCAACACTCCCTTAAAAAAATATCAGCAGTATATCAGAATTTTAATTTTTTTAAATATATTTTAAACAATGACCACAGTTTAAATTGCATCAGTGTCTTCAACTCAGTGCAGATGCTGTAGTTCCAGGGCGCCATGGCACACATTTTAGCAGCATTCACGCTGTTACATGTCAGGTAGAGGTAGGTTGTTCAGTCCTGATTCCCACTCCTAGAATCTTTCAGAGTCTACGCCGTGCTCCAAGGCTGCCGTTTCCGGGATTTGTAACCACATGACTAAACCGTTTCCGGGTTATCAATATGGAATGTGAACGATTGTGCTTGTTAGTGCAACATCTCCTGGTAGTACCTAAATGATCTCCATGGAGGTAGGGGTTTTACAGCAGTTTGCGACGCAAGAAAACAAGACGTGTCAGTAGTTAACCCACAAATGTGTGTTACAGTGCTCAAAAGCAGCAAGTCATTGTGAATAAACAGCCCAATTGGCAGAATGATGAGCAATGGGTTTGGGTGGAATCAAGTACGTGGGCTGCTTGTAAAATGTGGAGATGTGTGTGTAGTTAATGCAAAACACGGAAACGGGAAAAGTTTCTGCAGTAGCAGCTTTGTAACTCGGCTGAAACTATCCCGTAAAGGCGCGGAGGAGACTCCTTTACGCTACACTGTGCTGCAGCGTCGACGCCCACCAACTGCACTTGAGAACTATCAGGAGCGGGGTCTGGCTCAGTTACTGCTGACGTCCTCTGTGTCATCTCAAGCGAGGCCGGTGGGACACTCCAATACCAGGGGCTCAAAGTGCAAGCCAAGAGCAATCGAACTGCTCGGGATCCCGCCAGAGTCCTACAAGCAAGCCCCACCGCACACAGAACGACATGTTTGCGTCCGGACGGTGTGAAAGGTAAGTCCTTTTAAAGTACAGCATGCAATATAGGCAGAGGCATCAGGAGAGGAGAACTGCACAGTAAACCGGAGGAAAGCACCTTACCATGACTGAACAGCACTGGTGTGTACTCAGTGGAAATGACATCCAAGCAGGCGTGTCACGTGTAGAATGTACTTCATGCCATCAAATGTATTTCTTGTTTGAGAAGATTGCACATTAGTATATATGGTTCTTTGAAATTGAGAAACAAGCGTTTTTTTATCAATTTCGGTTCTAAATATTGTAAATAGACGTGGATGAGAGAAAAGGGCATTTTGAAAGATAGTTTGGTATCTGGTATGGTAGATAGATGGGCGTTTGTTCCAGTTTGTCTTTAACATGCCAGCTCCTTCAATTCTGTTTAACCCTGCCGTTTGGAGGAAAGAGTCCGCCCGGGATCCGGTTGGTGTTTGTTTTTGCTAATTACATTTGCTCCTATTTTCAAATTCAAAATTACAACAAAAAAGACACCGTCTAAAATAGTTTGTGTGCCCTGTGATCATTTTGAAGTTAATTCTCGATACCAACAAACAAAATATAAAGCTCGCGTTAATAATGTCAAAACTACGGGACACGACGCTCTAAGGGCTGGGAAGGAGCGACATTTTAGATACTCGTTTGGCAGAACTATGTGCAGTTTGATAGCAATGCTCAATTTGTGTGGTTTGTGCGCGTGGAGCTTCTCAGTATTTCTTTTGCCACATCTTGGATGTTATGTGCAAAGACGAACTTGGAGATGCAGCGATTTTTTGAAGAGCAGCGTTATAGTTTGTCAATTAAAAATGGCCGTGTTTACTCCTCCCCTGCAGATCTGTGTACCTTTGAGTGCAGCTTTACAGTTATTATATCAAGCCACAGCAAATTGTTCCATAATTCAGTTTAAGAATTCTGCAATGCCTGCACAAAAATAGCTTAATGTCTAGAGAAAGGCAGGCATTTATCTTGTAAAGTTATTAACACTCGTTTGCAAGGATTTTTCCCCCTTCTTCATGAAACAAAGTTTTTGCTGAGGCCGTTAAAACTGTTTATAGTAAATTGTGCTCCCTCTGTGCTCAACACCTGATTTCATCTGCTGCTCTGCAAGACATGGCATCTCCCATGATGCCTTGCACGAACTGCTAGTCTCAGCTGAAACGGTGCCTAGTAACTCCAGCACTGAACATCTGGCGCGGTGTTTATTTGTTCTATTGCCCCTGTTAAGTGGTTGTGAAATATCAGAAGCTTTTGTAAAATTGTTTTTTCAGCCATCAGAATTACCACTTGCTATTGTTTAATATGCTAAACTGAGGGAGACATTAAATGTACTGTGTTCTGCTATAGGTGATGAACTTGCCACATAGAGAATTTTATGGCGTTCCGGAGCATGAGTTGTGTTTGAGTGTTGCTCCCTTCTTTATTCCTTTTTTTTTCCTTTGGCTCTCATTCATAGTATATGTACAATTGCTAAGTGCTTGTATTCATAAACCTTCTACTCTATTTAAAGGTATTTTCTGTATTCCTGGTATGAATGGCTCCAAACTAAATGGCCAAGAATGAGTTCTGGTGTTGGAATATGCAGAAGGGTTCAGGTTTGTGCAGTAGAATGTGATGAGTTTTCAACTTCCAGAGAAAATATAGAGAGGACATGAGATGAGAGAACTCTCTTAAGGGCATACTTTTGAGGAGGCCCTCTGCTTTTGATTGCAGTGGCTCAGTTTATTTGGTGATTCACAATTCCAATCATGGGTAAAACATGGCTTGTTGAACATAGATGAGATGTACTTGCAAATTGTTTGATTGCATATTGCATTTCAGGTTTTCAATTTGACCAATCCTTTGACTTCTTACCAACAAAATATGAGTGTCTTCCTGGTCGAGGACCACACTGCTTTTTCTCTTATCTGTCTTGTATCAAGACCCTGCTGGACTATGGGGTGAAAGAAAGCTTGAATAAGCAGCTACCTATGTTATATGACATCTCTTTATTAATGTAATAACTGCACTTTCACAATTGCTTTATTAACCTTCCTGCTTTCTCAAATTTGCTTGAAAATGCACCATTTGTCCACTCTTTTTTCAAAATTTTCTCGGGGAGAACCCCCGAACCCCCTTAGGTTGTTCGGGATCGCTCGCTACGCTCGCTCGCTGCGGTGCAGTATGCCAATAACTTTACGGCCCACCACTTTCAAATGTCACCAGCCACCACTGCATGCTAAGTGCGCATGATTGTTTCGCCGGCTCAAGACGGCCAGCCAAACTGTCATGCGCACTTAAGTTCGCCAACCACTCCTCCGCCTGCTGTCTGTGATGACAGCCAAGCCCCGCCCCACCCGTCCCGAAACTGCTTCAGCACGGAAAAATATAATGATAATAACATCGTGTTATTATCATTTTTTTTTTTGCACTTCTGAAAAGCAGTGGGGTGACACTCCTGCGCCTTAGCGGAGGAGCCGCTGCTGGGTGTGAGGTGTGCTGGTGGGTTTTAAAGTAAATACAAGGAGCATGTACGCAGCAATATATTTATGCATGAATTCTTTCAAATAACCTTCCGTGACCCTCTATTCGCGGTCACAATGGCATAAAACGACGTAAATGAACCTTGCAAATTGTCACCTTCACAATAGAAGGATGTTTAAAGCACATCGGAGACGCTTGCTTATAGAACTGCAGAGTATATTCTATTTAGAATCTTTTTATCAGTATCAAATACGGGTGTGTGTGACATATTCCTGCAAACGTTGCAATTTTCATCTTTGTCAAAGTGAAAAATGTTGCAACCTCCATAAAGCTTTCCTTTGCAAAGTCTGCAAGAAAATAAATGCAACTTTGCACACTTCTGTCTACCGGAAGGCAAGGTAGTGGAATGTGTTTTAACAGTAAGATAAGAGACAAGGCTCCAATATGACAGGTGACTTAAGGGGCAGGAGTGATATTGCTGCATCACATGATGAAGGTAAAGCTACCGACATATTGTGTGACCCCCCAGAGAGCTCCATGTGTGCAAGTCATGGTTTCTGCGCGTACCTTACTAAAACTTTACAACGCAGAGTTGGATAAAGTCAGATATAGGCTAGCACTTGGAGCCTTGCTCTATACTGCTGTGGTACGTTCTTCTGTAACCTTCGAGTGACATTCCATCGGAAATTCCAGTGACAAATGGGCAGTACTTCATCCAGCAGCTACATATGGGTTATATTAGGCAATATAATGAGCTCTAAGAGACACCTCACAAGTTATATGTCCAAACCCTTTTATGCTAATATATCAGTCCAGCAGATGCCATGTGTAACAGGTGAGATAGACCTTCTACAAGCCCCGAAGCTGCAATCAATAAGATATTAATAGCAGCCCCTAACTGTATACTGGAGGTCCCCCAAATGTAAATATACCCTAACTGCTTACCATAGAGATCGGGAGTGCATTCGGCCCTCATGGATCTATTTTCTACAATAAGGCCATCCTTTGTATGTTTGTACAGCATGTGTATGCGTGCTGTGGTGTGGTTTGTGACTTGTCTGCTCAAGTAATCGAAGCATCGTGCACTATTGTGGTGCAATTGCCTACATGCCCTTCATCACACAATTACTGTGTTCTTTGGTATATATTTCATTTGCTATTAATTTAAAGTGTGCACTCTTTTGCAATGTGTCGATTACACCCTGCATCGATTACATCGATTACATCGACACATGCTTCGATTACACCCCGATGTATCCAAAAGTTGAATGTATTTGGTGAGAAGTGATTTATATATTAAAACCAAAACTCTCAAGTTTCCCAGGTCAATGTGTGAATAGTTGATCTAGTCCATGTTTTTGCTTTGCATTCTGGTTCTTGGAGCTACGTGCAGTGCATTATAAAAACCTGACCTCAAGTCCCAGAATGCAAAGCAAAAACCACACCTGGGCCAGCTAATCGCACATGCCCTTGGTTGACCTAAGAATTCTGATTAAAACACTAATGAATGCCCTCCAATACAAGATGAAACAGAAACAAAAAAGGTTCCAATGGGTTTAATAAGGGAACATTTCAAATGTATAGTTTGTAAGTCGCGGGTGCCTTTGTTGGGCCTCCAGAATGTGACAACTACATTGACGCAGGAGCTTCAAAGCTGCACTGCTCCTTTTTTTGTATGTATAAAGAGGCTCCTACTTAAGCTGCGCTCCTTCAGTGCCATAAGAGTATTTACTAAACAGCTTCTTGTTCCATACTGTCTCGGGAACGTGGAAGTGATCAATGCTTTTGCAAATTGTCTCTTTGGGTCAAGAAGCTCCCTCTGCTCCCCTTGAAATCCATCTGCAGATGATGCAGAAGCTCTGATGCACACAAAGGGGCTGCAGCCCTGCCAAGTACAACGCATTTTAGTGCTGGTGTCTGCATCACCACATTAAAATGCATTAGTCACACTTATTACAGCTCAAGGGGCCCATGTGTGCACTGAGGCGCTGTATTTCAGTAAACAATCAGAGCGCTTTGTGTTGCTTTGTGTTGCTGACTGCGTGCAGCAGCTACAATGCTGTCATGAGCAGGGCTGGGAGGGTGAGCATTTGTTGGACTACTAAGCGCTAACAGCTAACTTTGACAAAAATTTGCCCGACCTCTTTCGGGCCACGTGGATCCGACGTTGCCTTGAGTCGGTGAACACAGCATTAAATAACAAAGTGCTGTTTCGTTCCGGATTACTATTGATTGGTCCAGGCAGGCAGTCTGTGTGTTTTTAGGTCGAGCCTGGGCAGCGCATGAGCAGCTCTGCGAGGCATGCTGTATTTGAGTATGGACTAGAAGCCCTGCCCACTCTCCGCCCTTATTTGTCATTGGCTTGTGCCATTGTCCTGCCTAAATGCTGGCTTCTGATTCGTTAATAGGCTTGTTAGTCCCTCCTTAGTACCGCCTTGTCTTCATTTGTAACCTCAGATGAGGACTGGCCCTTTTACTTCATTTGTTATACGGTAGGTCTTATTTAGTCGGTAAGCACTATTTTCTTTAATGAGTTTCACCTACTACAGTCACAACAGGCTTTCCTGCAACATTCAGCTCTCAATGTGCGCTTTCACTTTCCAGGCAACCAGGGACAATGGGGGCCGCTTCTTTGAAATGCAATAGATCTTGCATTTACAAGAGTTTGAGCTATTGGCATTGTAAACGAAAATGCCTTTTATTTATCTGTTAATTATCAAAACAGTTTAATAAAAGGCATTGTCATTTACAGTGCCAATAGCTTAAACTCTCGCAAATGCGAGATCTATTGCATTGCAAATGCTTGTTTTTAAGGTAGGGCCATGCAACCCTGTTCTTTGTGTGTACTCTGATGCAGCAGCAGGTAGTCATGCTATTCGCGGGCTTGGCAGTGGGAGCAGGCTATTTTCTCTGATGTAGCTAGATGTGATAATTGACTTTCTCTCCAGCCAGCCCCCTAGCCTGGAAATGAACGCACACTTAAAAGTGTCAGCACAAGCCACAGCGAATGAGATGCTGCCCACTGCAAGTAAAAACGGCATGTTTCAGTTAGTTTTGCAAACCGGCAGTCCCCAGCAAAGCCCCAATTTGAAGGTGCTCTCCAGTAACCTCTGGTTGTCATAGGTGAGTCTGGCAGCAGAGCACAGTGTGGGCAGTGTTACAAGTATGGAGTGCAAGCGTGGTCAATTTACAGATATGGATTAATAGATCAAAAATTCTGTCACTATTTTTGTTGGTCTTTCAAGTTTTGGTACATCATATAAAATAACAGCACACACAGCTTAAATCTGAGTATAGTTATAAGTGGAAAATGCACTTTTTATGTTATAAAGCCTCATTGAGTAATACTATCACTGCAGATGTGTGGGTGGGTAACCAGAGACAAACAGAATTGAATCCTTATTGGCACAGTGGGAAATACTGACTTGTATGTTTATTGTGCTACAAAGCATATGCAAGTTGTAATTTCAAAATTGTATTACTGACAGTATAAGATCGGCTGAAGCTAAATATTTAAAGAAATTAAGCAGTTAATGCAATTAACTAATTTAAAAATAGATAAATAATATGCAAAGGTAATTCCATATAAAATAACATTGATGGAAAAGGCACTCGTTTTCTGTATAAAGCTTCAATTAGTTGACGCAATCACTGCAGGTGTGTGCGTGCATAATCAGAGAGCAACAGAACTGAATCCTGTTTGGTGCATGTGTTAAATATGTAACTTTTTTATTAGGAGTGCTACGCGGTCGCAGCCTGCAATCAAGAGTACTGTAAACATGCAAGTCAGTATTGTAAAAGAATGGCACTATGTGAGTGACCTTCCATTTCAGGGGTTTTCCACCAGTTTCAAGATCTTTTAAGAGCTTCTCTATTCTTAAAAGGGTGTAATTTCTGTTTTCATGGACTTCGTTGCTTGGTTTTGCTCGCAAGAAATTATCCCTTTAAGTGTCACACATTTGGCAGTTGAATGTCACTCATAAGTACATTGAAACCATGTAAATGTCACACATAAGCAACCTGAAAACTTGGCAGCTATGTACAGTGCCCTGGCTTGCTGTAACCTATGTGTGCCTCAGCCTCACTCTCCTGAGGCTTGCCCGATGCTGAATGTCGGCGACCGCTGTGCGATCAGGTTACAAGGGCACTAGGTAAGTGCCCTTCCATTTCTGGTGCTTTGCAGCTGTTTTAGGATCTTCTTAGAGTTTCTCATTTCTCAAATGGGTGTCATTTCTGATAATTATAAGTTTCTCTGGTCTTCATTGCTTGATTTGGCTCGCGAGAAAGTGTCACTTACAATCGTTTAAATGTCACTCATAATTACACTGAAATTATGAAAATGATACACATAGCAATCTGAAGCCTTGGCATGTGGGGATGTCTGGAAGAAATACAGAGTCAAACTGGATTAGACGGGAGGGTCTGTGTAAGATCAAATCAGGAGGGGTCTATGAAACACACACCCAGGCTGACTGCTACTGGTTTCAGTAGAGCCAGATCTTTGTAAAAACTGATCCAGACTGAGTTACACTGAAGGGTGGTGATCTATGTTAAATGCAGAGTAAATCTGGGCTGCACATACCCTGAGGAAGATCTCTGAGCCACAGAGCCAGGCTGGCTCATATACAGAGGCACAGGGCAAGCTCGAAGAGGAGGGGTTGTGCGAGACAGAACCAGGCTGTGTTACACAGGAGAGTGGACCGTCTGTGTAAAACACGAAGCCAGCCTAGACTGCACACACCAACGGAGGTGATCTATGAGCCACAGAACCAGGTCACACTGTGAAAGTTAAATAAGTTAGTGACCTAAGAGGGTGTGGCATAACATACAGACCTGCCGACTTTGGGTCTGGGGAACCGGGTTCGAGTCTCAGGGTCGGCTCTCCACATGCCTACGATAATATGCCGATTGGAACCGATAAAATTAAATAAACCATGGCGTGTCTACAAAAATATGCCGATCAGAATCAAAAAAATTAAATAAACAATGGCGAATTGAAACAGAAACAAAATTACAAATGCCAATTGTTATATTCCATATAGGTACCCTATATAGGCGCAGGTAACATTATAACCTTTCACCTATATCCTTCCCGACATTACATACATAACGGTTCTTGGGGACTGACCTTTTACCCAGATATGACACTGCATTCAGAACGCGGGTTTTCCCTAGTTCGATTCTCATACATTATGCATGAGGCTTCTTGGAAGCACAGCAGGACTAACAGCAGGATTACCATCTCCTGTATAATATCTCTGTATAAAGTTCAGGCCCAACGTCATCCTTTAGGCCGACACAGTAACACAGCAAGGTAGGACCCCTGGGGAGACCTATGGGTATAAATACATCACATCTTGCTTAGGAAGATAGAGGAGACCGAGACTTCCCGGCTGACACACTGACCAGAGACGCTGAGGTTCCTGCATGCAGACGCTCCAGCTAGCAGTGGTCTAACATCCCTCGCGGGGTGTCCAACTTGAGACCAGGACGGGGTCCCATATTCTCTCATTCTCAGGTAATGGGGTTGACTAGATCCTAGAGGGATTCTTGGCATAACACCTACATAGATGCTAGGTACATTTAGGTACATCTAGTTAGGGAGGCATCGTAGGAGTACGCACCTTTTATCATGTGTTTTATATACTTGTATGTATTCATGATTATTGCAAGATGGTAGAGCTATACCATCCATTTACTTTCTTAGTGCTTCTAATCATATATCTCTGCTACTGTCTAATGGTTGTTGCAGGTCATCTATTCTACACCAGAATAACAACTGTTCAATAAATCCTTATTGACAAACGCCCGGTATGTTTTTTCTGTGTATTTCTGAGACAAACTAAGTGAGCACGAGTGACAGAGCAAAAAGTAGTATATTGTTTCCACGATCCTGGAGGATCAGGGTTGTCATGTTCTGAGGTTGCCAAGAACTATTCTCTCCCCGATAAGAGGAGATTCTAGTGGCACCGTGAGCTAGCTGATACAAGACAGGCTAACGTATCCGGTGGGGGTGCACAGAATCAGTCTGCCACCATTCCCACAGTTTATGTTATCCAAATGCGCAGATCCTGTATAGGGTATAAAGCAACTACAGGGCACAATCCTTAGAAGGAAAAGGCCACATCAAAGAAAAATGTCGATCTGTACTGGCAATGGTTGAACTCCCTTCCGGTAAAAGCATTCAGGAAGAACAGCTCCATCAAAGAACAAGCCTAAAAGAAAAAAAGAGCGCGCCGAAAAAACATAAATAAACAAAAGAGTAAGGGGACATGTAACAGAGGCAGCAGCCATGAAGTGAAAAACACACCAAAGGCGGGACAAATAAAGCCAATGCCCCTTTAAAAAGCAAGTATTTCCAAATGGGCAAAATGGAATAAAAAAGAACCAATGAAAATGATGGACATGTTTGAAGCCTAAAGATACAGCATGTCTCGGAAGAGACAGCGCATGCGCTGCCTATGCGAGACCTAAAAAAATCAACTTGTCACGTCAAGATTCAGAAGAAAAGCAGAGGAGACACCTGATTTGCAGATGTGGCCCCATTCCTCTGGAATAACTGGTGCTCGGTTATCCACAACATTCCACCTCTTATGTTCTTGGTGTTTGTTGGCTATTCCTTTGTATCCGAGGCTACACAAGAGCAGCAAGTTTCTTTACGCCACTGATTGTGTATTTTTAAAGGAAGAACCAGCATTGTAAGTAAGGGAGCCGGAGGTTCAGGGAACCTACCAATGCAGCAACAGATTATAAATAACAACAAAACATGGCAAACAATAATATTTTATAAACCTTACATCGGGTGAGGTCACTTAGGATACAGTGATTGCATGCTGTGGTAAGAGTTAGCTTCATATTGTAATAAATGAAGACGGTTGTTTTGAAAAAAAAGGAAATAATAACTAAGTATACAAACATGAGCTCTGCTGTATTCCCAATTTTATTTTGCAAACGTGCGTGGGAGAAAGAAAAACAGCAACGTATTTCTAAGCGTAGGTGCACGTGTCTTCTCAAATGAGCTTGTTGTTGGAGTTTAGTTCATCTTGATTTTTTTTATAAAGTGCAATTCCTTTGCAGATTTGTGGTATAAATCGAGTGATCTTTTTGTAAGCATAAAACATACCATACTAAAAAACTCATAATCGACATAAGCACGGACTCACATCAGAAATTTAGGGCCAGATGTACGACGCGCAAAATAGCGCCTCGTTAATTGCGAGTCTTTTGCGACTTGCAATTTGCGAGGCGCTTTTTTGCATGTACAACAGTGTGTTTAACACTGTTTGCGATTCCCAATGGGGTCGCAAATTGCGAGGCTCATGAATATTAATGAGCCTCCCGCAATGTGCGAGCCCATTGGGAATGACAGGCCCTCCCAGGGATGGTGGCCTGCTGGGCTTAGCAGACCACCATGTCTGGGATTGCTTTTAAATAACGCAGCTTTTTCCTTAAAGGAAAACGGGATGCGTTTAAAAAAAAAAAAAATGAAATGTTTTTGTTTCATTTTTTAAGGGCAGGCAGTGGTCCCCGGGACCACTGCCTGCCCTTGAAAAATATTTTTGGAGCCAGTCACAAAGGGGAAGGGGTCCCTGGGGACCCCTTCCCATTTGCGACTTCATAAGCACCCTCTTGAAGAGGGCAGTAATTTGCGAGTGTTTTGCGACCGCAATTGCGGTCGCAAAACATTCATACATGGCTCTGCGGTCGCTATTAAGAGGGGAACGCCCCTTCTTAATAGCGAGTCGCAAATTATTTGCAACTCGCAAAATAGTGTAAGTACATGGCCCAGACTAAAATTGCATGCGCAAACGGGTAGCAAACCCATTTGCGCATGCAATTTTACGTCGTACATCTGGCCCTTAGTATTCTAGAAAGTTCACATTAACTCTGCATTTTTTGGGGCAAAATACTATCAAATGCATTTTTAGAAATGGCCGTATGGTTAGTGTTTGCTTTTAAGAATGAAAGAAATGGGTCATTTAAAAGAAACATTGCATACAGACGTGAGCATAAAGTCACGTTTAAATGAAAACAACTGTTAAGCGTTCACACCTGTTTATTTAAAAAAATAGAGCTGCTACAGGCTGTAGACAGGCCTGCTGTGCTAAGCTTGAGGATTTAAAGGCTGTGTCTGGTTTGCTTGCTGCTTTGTACACAAACCAGTAATTAGGCTTGAATCCAAAGTTAAGTTGTAAAAGTTGCCAGCAAGTAAGATAAGCATGACTGCAGTAAACAACACGTGTTTGAGATGTAAAAACATTTGTCTTCCTTTGAAATGCCTGGGAACTACTGGGATGTATGTGCTTTATACTAAAAAAACCAAGCATTTGCAATGCAATAGGTCTCGCCTTTGGGACCTTATAAGGATTTAGTAATGCAGCATATTGTGTGGCCCCGGAGCTTTCAGGGTGCTGAGTCACTTATGAGCAAGAGGTGTCCTGTGATTTTGGGAAAATCACTTTAAATATAAGCAGCGATCTTGGAGGGGTGGTGGGTGGTGGGTGTGGGGTAGGGAGAGGCGGCACAGGTTGAGCAGAAAACAAGATGCCATGGTGAAAATGAAAGCGGTGAGGGGGTGGGAAGAGACGGCACGCAATGCGACTTGAACAGCATTGGAGTTTATAAATGACTCAATCTGGCAACATTTAAAAAACAGCAATCAAACAGCACCAAACATGCCGTGAAGGGCGTACAGTCAGAGCTGCCGACACAGGAGTTCGAGTCTCGGCATCACATCCTGTGATTTTGGAAAAATAACTTAAAATACAAGCAGTGATCTCGGAGGGGTGTTGGGTGCGGGGTGAAGGGAGAGAAGGCACAAGGCGACCAGGCGGCCACGAGCAGGAAACAAGCTGCAGTGGATAAAATGAAAGTGGGCACGTTGTTAAAAGGTGCATGGCCTCCAAAGTAAAACAATAATTAAACTAGTGATGCAAATGCCGACCTGGCCATAGAATGCAAACTGTCAGCGCCTTTGAGTTAATACGAGCCTGCAGTCTAAACAGTGCTTTAAATGGGAAAAAATAAGTGCAGGTACTCATTAAAATGAGCTAGAGGTGTAGTGAGGGGGCGGGGCTAGGGGCGGGGCTAAGGGCAAGACACGATGATACTTAACTTCTATATTAGTTGCAGCACATACCAAAACACATGAGAAATGTGTTTATAGAAACAAAGCAGGTTAACTCATTACACAAAATGAAAGAGAAATGCGATAATATGTTAACATTTCCTTTTTTTGCAATAGTTGCACCTTCTTAATGTCATACTGTTAATTGCTGTTTGGCACAATACTATATATTTTTGAGCACGCGAGTAGGAAGAAACTGAAAATACCCCCACGTCGCACCAAAGCTCTTATGGCACCAAGCAAATGAAGCAACTCATCATGACCCTCCCCAGAAGATATCTCTTGTCTCTTCCATCAATCTATCCATTCATCCTTTCATCCTACCATTTACCTGCTGATGTCCACCATTTAACCTTTACATTCTATCGTCTATTCAGTCTTTCATCAATCATTCAGTTTTTCACCATTCCGTCTATCCTCCCTTCATATTCAAACCTATCCATCCATCTCCAAACCTATCCATTCATCCTTTCACTCATCCATCTCTTTATCCACCCTTTCCCTCATCCATCAATCCTTTCGCTCATCCATCCATTGACCCTTTCACTCCTTTATTCTATCCACCCTTTCACTCAATCCCTCCTTTCACTCATCCATCATCCACCCCTTCATCCATCCAAACTTTCACTTATCCACCCATCATCCGCCCTTTTATCCAATAATCCACCCTCTTTCACCCATGCATGCTTTCACTCATCCATCCATCTAAACATCCACCCTTGCTCATTCATCCATCCACTCACTCATCCACTCACTCACCCACCCACCCACCAACCCTCCCTTTTACGTTATTTATGAATCTTTGTCGCAGAGCAGACATGTACAAACAAAGTGCCACACATTTTCTTTAAAATACCTCCTGAGAGTGTCTTGATTCTCTCTCTCTTTCTTTCACTTTTTCTTACAAAAACAGGCATACACACAAACATAGCAGACACACAAAAGACTCGGGTATGATAAAAGCCATCTTTTCTCTTCACCTACCCTGGCTTTTTTAATTGCCACCAGGGCCGGACTGGCCGTAGCCTGATTGCCACTGCCAGGGGACTGACATGATTCCTGTGCTTGCACGAACGCACAGGATAGTGTGAGTGTGATTGACAGCACAGGGCCTGAATGGACCCTGCTCTGTCAAGCACAGCGTGATGGTGAGCACCCGGACATTATTCAAATGAGCCCTGCTGAATAGCTCAGCTGGGGCTCAGATCGGGGCTGCAGAAGCGGCGCCTTGGCTGCCAGAGACACGTTCCACTCCTGCACACCAGCACAGCCCATGAGCCTACCTTTTCATGAGTACCGGTACTCTCCAGGGCAGTAGAGAAGTGCCGGTACTCAGAGCGATAAATCTAAGAAGTGCCGGTACTCAGTACCGGTGAGTACCGGCCCATTTAAAGCACTGAGTCTAAATCAATATAGTTAGTTAAGTACTGGAGTAACATGGCTCCACTTTGAATGTCCGTGTAATCTCAGATGCATGATTTGCTTTTACTTAACACACAATTTAGATAAATCTGCCACATAATTTGGTTTTCTGTTGCCGCTTAATCCTAATAACCCTGATAATGGTAAAGATATGCAGAACTCTTCGGGCCTGTGATAATGATGATAAAACATATAGGCGCACACGATATTGCACAAGCAAAGCAAGTGAAATGTATAGAGATATAATTGTGGTCAGCAATGTGATAGTGACGCACCCAAAATAAATTCACACGTATTTCTTTTTTAAACATCTGTTCCAATTAAGCTTTGCTATGCAAAGTCGTACAATGAATAGAGTTTGTGCACTTTAATGTGCGCGTGCACGAAGTACCGTCGGCCCCATGCGATTCCTCATTTAACGCAGCTGTAGCAGAGAAGTATTCGGACTCCAAGGATTCCCTGCGTCCCTTTCTCCTCCTCCAGAAACCATAAATCACTCTGGCAGGTAGCTGGGAAGCAGCTGCTAATGATAGTTTTGCTCTGGAGTACAGGAAGTCACCCTTTAACCCCGCCTGCTGTTGTTTGTCTCAGACTGGTGACAAAAGAACAGATGTGAACAAGATGCCAACTGTGGGTCTGGTCACAGAGCTGCAAGAAACCTGGAAAAGCAGAGAGGCTGCGATACACACACACACACACTGTCGAATGACAAACTCGAGTTCCGGTCGTTTCACAAAGCTTCCCTGGCTAAGCGGACATCCATGCGAAATATTAGAGACACATCAACATTTTTGCAGTTTCACATAGCGCGAACTCGACCCTCAGATCTTGGAGTGCTTTACATGAGCACCAGTTACATTACTCCGTGTCACTTTTTTTGGGTGCGTATTCACAAGTTTGTTGCGCCGACGCGAACCGGGTTCACCAGCTCCAACGTCGGCAGCTTTGACAGTGCTCTCCTCATACTTTCCAGCAAACCAACTGAAATACAATTTATAACATCCCTCGTTTTATGTGGCATACATACCTTGTCTTCATTTGCACAAGTGGATGAGGTGGTATTCATAGATTCCCTGAGGAGCGGGAGTCCAGTCGCCGGAGGAATTAATGAAACATCTTCGCGGGGTCTGGGTGTAACTGTGAAACGGCGCGAAGGCCAGGAGTGACGTGTATCTGTAAAGTGCATGCTCGCCCTATCTCTTGGCAATATTATTGACACAAAAAGGATGTTTGTTACTCAACTCATTTGGACTTGTACCCAGTACAACCGCCAGGATTTGAACCTCTGACCACGGGATCAAAGGACTGTAGGTGAAACAAACTCACACGAAGGAAGACGGGGAAAACGAAAGGCGCTTCAGCCATTGTTGAAGCTAAACGCCGTAATAGCAAAAAAAAGTGCTTAGCAGCTAATTAAGAGACACTGTCTCCCGCCGCAAGTAAAAGATCCAATCCCGGTGGGCGGGGCCAAAAGCGGACAGGGTGGCAACCAGGAGGGATAGAAATACCTCCGGTGCAATCATTGCACTGTCTTTTGCATAATTCGTGACGCCAAACGACGCGCACAAATAAAAACTGCAGGCGGAGCAGAAACATGACTTTGGAATCTGTATTGATTCCAAGAAGCCCTCGCATGGCGAGAGCAGCGCATGCGCGCTGCTAACGCCAGGCGAGACCTAAAAAGAACAACCCTGAACCAACAGTGTTTGTATTAAACCTAAGCTCACATGTTTATTTAAAAGAGATATCAGTTACATTACAGTTAATTTTAAATTTAGGATACCATGATTGCATGCTGTTCAAAAAGGAGCCATTGATTTGAGGGAAAAAAAATAAAACATCAAAGTATACAAACATGAGCGCTAATGTTTTCCACAAAATGTTTTTTAAATGCTTGTGAAAAGAAAGAAACAGCAACGTAGTGTTATGTGTGTTTTCCACAGAGATATTTGTTTCAGTTGTATTTCTGTGCATTTTATAAAGTGTAAACTTCCTTTGCAGATTACTACTGTAATAAAGGAAGTGATATGATTGGGTGAAATGAACCATTGGCTGGTTTCATGTATATTCTGTACTTTTTCCTACAAACAATATTAAAAGAAGCTTACGGCGAGTGTTACCAGGAAGCTGGTGAAAAAAAGACCAACACTAACAAAGTGTAAAAACACATAAGTTTGTGTGTGTTTCCAAGAAAAACCGGCATTGTAACAAAAAGAGCTGAGGCTCAGGGAACAAACCAATACAGCAACAAAGTGTAAATAGAAAGGAAACACACAAAATGAAAACATTTTGTAAAGCTCACATCAAGTGAGGTCCTCTAGGATACTGAACAGGCGCCCCCCGCGCCTAGGGGAGTGGCGCCCTTAGTAGCGCCACGGGACTGAACCTACTCCGGGTCCAAGAAGGGGGTTGGTTGAACGAAGGGGTCAGGTGACGTCATCGGGGTGTGCAGTAAAAACCTGGTTGGATACTTAAGGCTGCGCCCCAGGGTTTCCAGCCTCTTTGTCCCTTGGACCTCAGGCAAGCTGCAGGGGCGCGTCGTTGAGGAGCGAGGTTTCCGGTCGGCGGCGTGTTGCACGGTAGGTTGGAGGGGGCCTTGGCATAGTCATTTGCGTATTGCGTCGCCCGCATAATAGGGCTATTAGTAATATTAATAATATGTTTGAAGTTGCCCGAGAATCGCATTAAAAATATGCGGTGGGCATGGCGGCAACTTTGATGGATAATGAGGCCGCTGCAGTATGCGGGGCCGTGCCCGTATGCGGGGGCAGCGGTAGTGGCGGCTCGCTACGGTTTAAAAAAAAAAAAAACTTTAAGGTCTCGATGGGGAACTTTAATGGAGGCCGCGCTGGATAATGAGGCCGAATGCGAGTGTGGAATCATATGCGTAGGTAACGAGGCCGCTCCCGTAGGCCCGTCTGACTCAGTCGGTGTGTATGCTCCTGGCGCTTTTGGAGAGTGACATGGGAAAGGAGAACTCGTGCAGTTTGTGCCCGTTGCCTCGTATATGCAATATCTCCTTTTGAGTGTGGCGATAATTACGGCCCAGGCTAAGGAGAACTCGTGCAGTTTGGGCCCGTTGCCTCGTATATGCAATCTCTCCTTTTGAGCGCGGCGATAATTACTGCCCAGGCTAAGGAGAACTCGTGCAGTTTGTGCCCATTGCCTCGTATATGCAATCTCTCCTTTTGAGCGCGGCGATAATTACAGCCCAGGCTAAGGAGAACTCGGGCAGTTTGTACCCGTTGCCTCGTATATGCAATCTCTCCTTTTGAGCGCGCCGATAATTACGGCCCAGGCTGCTCCCGTACATGGGGGGCGGCCACATTTATGAGAATTTTTGCAAGCGCAATAATTACAGCCCCGGTCGCTCTCATACATGGAGAGCGGACCCGCTTGGGGTTTCACGCCCAACGATTACGGCCCTGTCTGTTGCTGTACAGGGGGGGCGGCCGTATTTAGGATTGCGTAAATGGGCGTGCCCAGGCGCACAGGTAGTGTTTGATCCTGCAGATCATGGGTGCGGCCCAGATGGGGCAGGGGACCAGCGCGATAACGAGCGCAGTATTAACTGCCACATGCGCGAAGATCTTTCTGTTAAGTATTGAGCATGTCTCCATGCCGGGGGACTCAAGACTTTTCCTTGCCCAATGATGTTAAACAACAGAGTGACT
Organism: Calotriton arnoldi; assembly: GCA_963921515.1. NCBI lineage: Eukaryota > Metazoa > Chordata > Amphibia > Caudata > Salamandridae > Calotriton > Calotriton arnoldi. The sequence continues at coordinate 2,413,710 of CAWUFW010000128.1, read as the reverse complement.
GCACAGGCACAGTAGGGGAAAGGGTGTGCAAGAATAAGAATAATTTGAGCAGGAGGTATATGGCATGGAGTTCGCAGGGTACTCAGAGACCACGTGGTGTTTAACATGTAATGTCTTTTGTTTCTACCTAGTAGGTTACGAGATATGGCGCCGAAGCGCGCACGCTCAAACCCCGGGAAGTTGGCAACTCAGGAGGATTTCCACGCCCTCAACGAGCTTTGGAAGGCGGCAAAGCGGCATGGCATGGAGGCAGCGCTGCAGAAGTTGGCAGGGGGGCCAGAGCAACAGCCAGACAACGGGGCACCAAAACGGCAGAGGAAGGTCCCGGTTCGCTATAGGGAGGGGCAACAGGACAAGCCCAGCGCACAGCCTGAATCAGTAGCCACAGTGGTGGGTGAGTCAATTGCTCAGGACAGGGCCGCTCGTAGCTCGGACCAGGGGGCGCAGGGGCCAGTACTTAACATGAGCGTGGGTGCGGTGGGACAGAGCATAATGGCGATCTCAACGACAGCGGCATCTGTGGGTTCACCACAGGTAGGGGGAGCGCCAGAAGTGACACAAGCAGCAGGGAGCGCTGCGGCCCACCAGTTCCCGGTAATGATGGGGGGGCGTCGGTGCCGCCACCACCCGGGCCAGTTACGGGGTCAGGAGCACAAGGGGGGTTGCAAGCGGCAGGGAGCGCTGCCGCCCACCAGTCCCCGGTAATGATGGGGGGGCGCCGGTGCCACCACCACCCGGACCAGTCACGGCGACAGGAGCATAAGGGGGGTTGGTAGCACAAGTGTGGGCACAGTCTGGGGGGACGCCGGGGACGGTGGGGTCGGGAGTAGTTCAGCCTTCTCCCACAGTGGGGTCGAGCGTAGTACACTCTCCTCCCGTAGTGACCCATTGATATTTGGGTCTACCTCCTTGGTGCTGACCCCTCCTTCACAATTGCATGGCACGTACCGACAGAGACGCGAGAAAGGATTCACAAGTGAGAATTTGTGAACGTCTTCGACTTGATCAATGCAGGGGTGGTCCCAAGTAGGCCCAGAACAGGAAAGGAGAGTGAGCTAAAGCCAAAAACGGTGTGGGTAGAGTGGTCCTTAAAGAACTGGGTGACAGGGTTTTCCATTTATGCGGCTATTCTGACTGAGAAATCCCCAACGTTAGCCCCACAATTATTTGGGTACATGTCCCTCATACATGGGGCGGCCTCCGAGTTCCAAGGGTCAGCGTGGATGCAGTATGACATCAAGTTTAGGCAGATGAAAGCGGTTAGGCCAGAAATAGCATGGGACCAGAGGGAGATCAATATCTGGCACGCAGAGTTCAATATGTCTCAAGGAACGGGGAGGGCGGCTCAGTCCTTTCGTTTCGACAGAAGTTTGGGAGACAAAAAACTGGCATGCTGGCAGTACAACAAGAAGGAATGTATTAAGAGGGCAGCATGTAAATTTAAACACATTTGCTCCTTCTGCGGGGGGCAAGGCCACCCAGAGTTTAAGTGTTTTAAAAAGCATGGGAAGCAGAGAGAACAAACAACCCCTAAGAGTCAACAGCCCAAGTAATACTAGTAAGCTCCCTTCACCAATCCGCCTTCACGTTCTCACTCATCTTCTCAGCAAATATAAAAATAGCAAGGACGCACACATGCTCTACTACGGTTTCAAGGACGGGTTCCGCATTCCTTCCCACGCACCCCCTACATCAGTCCCACCCAAGAATCAATTGTCAGTTCTGTGGCAACATGAGTTGGTCCGGGACAAGATTATGAAGGAGATGCGTGCGGGGAGGGTGGCGGGTCCTTTTAGTTCTCCACCGTGCGCATCCTTGGTTTGTTTGCCCCTGGGGCTGGTACTAAAGAAAGAGCCAGGCAAATTCCGCTTGATTCACAACCTCTCTTACCCCACTGGGTTATCCGTAAATGATGCGTTGGACCAGACACTACGTGCAGTGCAATATACCACCTTTGATGAAGCCATTGCAAAACTGCAGAAATTAGACAGGGGGGCCCTGATGGCCAAGTCAGATATAGAGGCGGCCTTCCGCCTACTACCCGTCCACCCGGAGGATACTCACTTGCTAGGTTTCACTTTTGAGGGTCAGTACTTCCTTGACTTGTGCATGCCCATGGGGTGTTCCATAGTGTGTTCAGTGTTTGAGACATTCAGCAGATTCCTGGAGTGGGCAGTGAGGGATTTGGTGTCATCGGACGATGTGGTGCATTACCTAGATGATTTCCTGTTCATGGGTCCCCCAGGTGACCGGGCATGTGGGAGGGCCCTGCAGGGCTTCCGGCAGCTGGCACAGGCTTTGGGGGTTCCGTTGGCTGAGGACAAGACGGAAGGCCCCACGACATGTCTGTGCTTCCTGGGTATTGAGATAGACTCGGTGGTAGGGGAGTGTAGGTTGCCGCAGGAGAAGGTGAGGGCGTTCAAGGATGCGGTTAACACCTGTATAACTGCCAGGAAGGTTACGCTACATCAGCTGCAGGTCTTGGTAGGGCAATTGAACTTCGCCTTGAGAGTGATTCCCATGGGAAGAGTTTTTCCAAAGAACATAGCGCGAGCAATGACCGGCCTACGGGCAAAGCACCACCACACGCGATGGTCTGCAGAGGTCAGAGAGGACTTAGAGACGTGGAGGGGGTTCCTAGATAATTTCAATGGAACACTATTGTGGCAGCAACCAGCACAGAACAGCAAGGAGGTAGCCCTCTACACAGATGCGGCGGGCAGCATTGGGATTACATACTGTTACACAAAGAGTCGGTGGTTTTGGAAAATGGAAATAGCATCGAAGTATACGAATGGGAGTGCAGCAGTATTTCAAAATACGTTTTTTTAAAAGAGCTTGGGAACAAAGCAAACAGCATTGTAGTATTATGCTCACGTGTGGTTTCAAAAAAGATATTTGTTACAGTTTAGATCATTTTAAAGTTTGTAAAATAAAAGCTCCCTTTGCAGATTACGCACTGTGATGAAGGGCGGCGAATGCTTGAAATTGAATAAACCATTTTCATGCCGAGTGTAACCAGGAGGCTAATGGAAGAAACCAACATAGTGCAAAAACACAAACACGCCAAATTTTAAAATAAAGAAACAGTTTCAATACATAAATTTCAAAACCAGGCGGTGAAGTCGGACTTTCATTGCGAACAAATTCACAAAATAAAAGAAATTGTTTCCACCAAAAAAATATGGGAAATGCACAAATATCTCTTCCACTTCAGACCCAAGCAAGGAGGAGCTGCAAACAAAACATACATGTACGTTCAACATGAAGAGGGAAAAAAGAAAATAGTTCCAAAACAAACACTTCAACACACCAGTGGAACTTACCAGTAGTTAGGCGCTGTGCTCTGGGCTTTAACAAACAAAAAAAGGAGGAACTAAGAAGACAGATTAGCCAATAGAAAGGAAGACTTTTTACACGACAATCAAAGTTACCAATAAAAAGCCAATAGGCAGACTAAAAGCCTACAAACTGATTACAGCCTGTGTCAGAGAGACAGCGCTTGCGCTGCCTATGCTTGACCTAAAAAGGTACTCATGCCCGTGAAATGATTAATCACACTATTCATAGATAATCTCTTCCTGTTATATTGTGATCTTCAATTGTGTCAGCATTCTTCAACGACCAATGGGCTCACTAAAATCATGAGGGCCCACTGCAAAGATATTAATTCGACACATACTATGCTCATCCTTCACTTTCAAGTCTTCATTGACCTTCATTGTGTTTTGCAAGTTCCATAGCTATGCCTTTGTTCTCTGGCTGATTAGACCACAGGTCACCAGGGTGATAAGAAGATACTGTGAATGGCTGATCTCCTACTGGTGACTTTCACAGGATCTCCTAGGCAATCCTTATCTGACCACTTGAAGACCCTTGCTAGTTCTGCCACCCTTCCCTTAAGTGGAAAACCTGCAGCCTCACAACCACGTCTTCCTGGTTTACTCCTGGCCACGGCCACTTCCACACCTTACACACCACTACAGTTTGACTTTTTATCATCTCACACCACTAATTGTCTTGCGTTTCCTCCAGTGTCTTGAGCCCTCATTTAGGAAACTTTGTCTATTTAGTTAACACCCAGGCCTATCCTTCTGCCCAACTTCTGCTGCACCTTCCCACCTGTGACACACTATCTTACCACCTCACCAATGAGTGGTCACCATTAGCCTGCATGCCACACCAATCCAAGAGCCTAACGTCTCACATCTCAAGCACTAACTGTGTTCTCAACACGTGGGCTTCCTGCATACTCCTGCAGGAATCCATTTGGACGGTCACAATCACCCATTCAAAGCTGTAGCCCCCTGATGGGCCAGGCCACTTTCTCTCCTTGACTGCAGCCTTACCTTTACTGTTCTTTGGATCCTCATTGGGTTAGCATTGGAAAAGCCATTTTCTACCATAAAGGTCTCCCCCTCTGCCTACTTTACCACTTAAATAAAAACAGGGCTTAACCAGATAACATTTTCTCTTATCTGGGCTCTCTGTCCAACTATCAACTACCTTACAACTTAAACAAACACTTCAGATGCCATATTTAAAAGGTTACAACCAATAGCATGAAGCTCTAACCTGTCCTAGGTGTTGGTCATTTTGAAGTTGCACATTTCAGCCTGTCCATAGGCATACATTCATGATTTGAGGGATTTGGGGCGCACTGCTTAGCCCTCACTATAACTATATATTCATTGTGTCTACTGTTTTGAGAGCATACTCTCATTACAACTTAATTTTCACAACGATATGTTATTATGATATTGACAGAGACTACTGCAGGTCAAAGATTAATCTACTTCATTAAAACCTATTAGACACAGCCTTATACAGTGGTAAACAGTGGTGTAGAAATGGTGCAAGAACACTATTTCAAACATGGAAAATAGTGTTGCATGTCCCTACTTAGGTGGTGTTATACAGCCACAGTTGATGTGCTGAGGGCCCTTCAAGCCCAAGGGCTCAGGTGCCATTGGCCCTGCTGCACTATTGATGGCTACGCCCATGGTAGAAAAGGGAAAGCTCCTAGTTAAATGCATACAGAAACATGATAACTATATATATTGATGCTGAAGAAACTCAACTAATACATAATATACCCCCCTGAAGTCTTTGTCGGGATAGCAGACATTATGGTGACTGCAAGGCATCCTGAGTCTTTATGAATCACACTTACTACTTCAGGATAGGCTCAATTTGAATGCCCAAGACCCTCATTAAATTGAAAAAACCGAGCACTACCTAATAACACTCTACGCCCAAACCAACTAGTAATTCATGATCGAAGTAGGTGCAGGTGAGAGTGGAAGTGTTCAGCTCTACTCAAGTGGTGCTTTTATTAGCCGTGTTTTCAATGTTAATTTACTCCTTATTCAGAAGTTTTTGTCCAGTAAACAAACACATCGTAAAATGAATACAAGCGCAAAGGACAAGGAATACAGATACTATGCACACTTTGTAAGTGACAAAAGTCAGATTTGCCTAGTCGCGAACATAATAACACTTAAAAAAGCCAGATTTGCTGAGTCTCAGGGATAGAAACATACTGCAACGTCATCAATTTAGAAGGCTTATCAATGCAGACGTTTCATTTCAGTAGCTATACACCTCGAGGCAATAATAAATACAAGGAAAATGTACTGAATCAGAAATACTCAGTGCTTACTTTACAGAGTGCCAGTTCAGGCTCTCGAACAATGTAATCAGTCACCCTCGTCTTGACTGAGATTTTTTTGGCAAAATAATGGGAGAGCAAACCACAGTGTCTACCTCTCCTTGGTCCCAGACACATCACCCTAAGTGCCTAGATTTCACACAGGAGCACATGCAAGTTCCCAGGAGAGAAATTCTATCCTAACTGTTAGGAAGAGTGAGCCCTTCCTTGCGTTATTGCCCTACCTTGATTTGTAGAGATGAATATAGCTCAGTGGTGAGAAATGCAGGCCTGATTGCTCACACAGACAAGCCATGCACTGTATAACGTCTCACTCCCCTACATCCAGATATTCTTGAGGGTATTTCCTCTTGAGGGAAGCCTCACATCTTGAAACCCTATTTCCTGGTCTCCACAATAGACCAATTTATTCATGAGAGAGAACCTCTCTTACTTTTCCTTCTTCACACCTAGCCATATGTTCTGTATTCAAGGCCCACTTTACCACAAAAACTTGTCAGTGAGCCCCCACTGGTTGTGTATTTATGAACTGGTTAGTACTTTTACAATGGGAACCTAGCTTGACAGAACAGATAATTAGAGATTGGGTACCTCAAGGCCTAATTTAATTGTGAATTACACAATAAATTTAATTTGACTTATTTTCACATTTTTACAATTGTATAACATTTCACAAATATTTTCAGTATTGAGGACATTGTGAATAAGTCCCTCATTTAGGTCCTGACAGGTCTATGAGGATTTGACCAACTGAGTATTTAATACTAAACACTCCAGTTTACATTATTTTGTCCTTTAGAAATCCTAATAGTTTCCCTTCAGGTCAATGGACCTTTGCCACCATTTTTTGAAGGAGCAATAACTAAAATAGAACACACAAGTTAAGCATCATCAACTATAAAGTAATTTATATTGAGTCAATGATGAGAGGTTGTGAGTAATTTGAAAGGGTTTTATTTTATCATTAAAGATAGAGGTTTCTCTGAGTCTTAATTCATTAGTCAAATATCAATCAGGTTACATAATTGATAATAGAAAAATATAATTAGTGCAGATCATGGTATAATAAACAACAGCGCGTTCCATTAAGGAAGGAATCCCTATTCTATGAATTGGGGCACAAATGATGTCAGAACCCATAAAGAGTTCAGGAATAAAGGCAAGAGGGATATTAGCATGAAGCTAATAAATCAATAATTATTGATTACAGAGTTTCACATAAAGAGAAAATAGAGCATAGAGCAAATAAGCCTTGCTAAAGCCAATTAGTCAAAGCATATAGTTTGGGATTTTATTAAATGTCAAAAAGAAACAGAGCCTGTCTCTCAGCTGAACTGCCTCCCCCTCTCCTACGTACTAAATCAGTCCTGTCATCTGCTCTCCTGTACACAAATCTCTCCAGCTCCTACTGTTCTGTCTGCTCAGAATCAATGTCTGCCCTCTCCTCCTCTGCATCTGTTCTTTGCTCTCGCCTCTCTGCTCCCCTCCGTCTAGATCTGTTCTGATCTGCTCTCATCTAAGGCAGTCTTCTCCCCTCTAGTTCTGGGTCCTGACACTCCTAAACTAGCAACGCATTTATAAACGGTAAAATGTTACATAACATGTGGTCTGTTCTTGTCTTCTCCAATTGAAATCCAGCATTCTACGGAAAGCACATCTTCCCCCTTCTTCCTGTCCAAACGTAATTCATCAGGCGCTGGCTATCGCTTTGTCCTCACAGCACATTTGAAACCTGTTTATTTCCTAACTGTGTTATTCTAACTAAACACATTACATTAGCTGCAAGAGAATATTATTATTTAAACAGAAAACATAAGAACATATTGTGACAATGCATTTTGAAATCGTGTGTGTTATATTATTATAAGTCAGTTCATGTCTAGAGCTCTTGTTTAAAATAACATTCTACCAGCAACTAACACGATATGTCTGAGGTCATTCTGAGTGTCTCTATTTCACAGCACATTTCTACTGTTATCTGCAAGGTCAAATGAAGCTTCTTCTGAGCAAGCTGAAAACCATTAATTCTATTTAGCTGTCACTGCTCTTGTGCAATGTTTTAAATATGGAGTTAAGTTAATACAAACTATAAATTACCACTGCACACATGTTTAATAATTATTGTAAGTTAAGAAAATACATTCTATAATTAAAACAAAATCTAAATTAGTTACATTAACTATGAATTTTACTTGTACCTGTTTTAACATGTTTAAAGAGCACGATTTATTACACGAGAAAGCGTCTGATTAAAGGCCTTTGAAGCCTCGTGTTTTCGTTTTGTGCACCAAATGTATGTGTGTCACTTTTTAAAAGTCCAAAGCAGAATGTCATTCTAATTCTTTTTGGAAGTCGAAATTTTATTTTTGAAAGTCTTTCCTACACTGGCCAGCTGCTAAACAGTTGTGAGGCCCTCCTCTGCTGGCCTGATGGTGACCGTCTCATCGACAAAAGGCTCCTGAGTGTCATCCATAAAGGTATCAATCATTGCCATGTTTCTCACAAGTTGTTAGTAAATAAAATGACAAGTAGTGCCATGCTGATCACCATTGATCTTTATTTTTTTTAAAGTATTAAAAAAAGTGTAAGTGCTCATGTGAAATATAGAGTAGAAAAATTAGCGATGGCAGCCACTCACACGCCAACGTTTCACCCACCGCTGCCAGCTGTCCCCAAGTAAGAATGTAACATTATTGTTGGCCTATCTAAGACTGACATGGCTTAATTGTTTGAAGGTGCAATCAATTTAAAAGCATGAATGGAATGCATTAATCGCTGAAACAACAGAGGGCATGTGGGAAATGTAATCCTTCTATAACACCTTAGTGCCAAGATGATTATTCAGCAATGACAATATATAAAGTGCAATCACATCTATAAGTTAACTAGGTATAATAAACCTAGACTTAGATCTTCCCAAAGGTTTAGTGGAAATCTTCAGTGAAAGTGCTCCCACGAGAGCATTCTCAAAGAATCTGCTAATGCAGGCAGGGACATAATCCACCTGGTCAGCATTTATTTTTTGAGGAGCAAACTACAAAAGTGGGGTGTTGCTCCTCGAGTGAAGCTCGAGTCCTCCTCGAGTGAAGCTAATGCCTCAATCTTATCACGTATCCCAGGTTACTCTCTTAATCTTAACTTGTACCCCTACTTTACGCACACAATCAACGTAAAATTATTTTTTGCAAACCAAAAAACACAATATCTAATATACACTATAAAATATATAATGTACAATAATTACACAGAAATGGAATCAAAATAGAAACGTTATGATACAGTACCCAATACGCTGTTACAGGGTGCAGTGTAAGGAATATGGCAAAACATTTCACAACTTTCGCACCAATATACATTCTAAAAACATCAAACATATTATCAAACACAAAATACTTTAGCACAAAATATAAAATTTCAGTGAATTACTATATAATGATTAAATGACTAATGCATGGCAATCAAGTTAAAAAACACAAAACAACAAAAACTCAATAGCTATCATAAACGTACATATGCCGAATATGGTATAACCAACAATAAAACGTTATCACCAAATAACACAATATCCATACCACGGTCTCTAAGTGTTTCCACAAAAATATACATTTTAACAAAGTACAAAATGCCCACCAAAAAAAGAATGATTCTACAAGTCCCTAACATATTCGGCCTCTCTCCAGACATCTAATCACACAAAGAATCTTTTGCACACTCATATACATACTAACTCAGATTTTACCAGACCCTGTTCAGGGGCCACAGGGCAGCCAGGGCAAACTGGACCACTACTATGGTGTATGGGGTCGTTTGCCTCTGGTGTCCTAGTATTTTGTCCCATTATGGCCCTGTAAACTGTGCCAAATGCACCCTTTCTGCAGTTGACTCTCAGGCTAGTGAGTAATGCAAAAACAACAGTTGATGGACAGAATGCAGAACAATGTCATACATTCACCCCATTACAGAGATCTGGGCCTAAATCCATCTTTTTTTGCTCACCATGCCATTCCAGTTTGAACCCAGCCATATGCAAATCAGTCTTGACCCTGTGCCTCATGGGAACAGTCCAGCCCGAACTGCCAAGCCAGGTCCTCCCTGGACTGGAAACAAGCATCCTAGGACCGGTTTCGGGATTCACCCCTCTTCAGCCAGGATAGCTTGATTCCAGTGGCATGGAGAGCACGGGACCCACGTCTGGGCATACCCGTCCCACTCGGGGTGACAAATGCAAAAACAACAGTTGATGGACAGAATGCAGAACAATGTCATACATTCACCCCAGTACAGAGATCTGGGCCTAAATCCATCGTTTTTGCTCACCATGCCATTCCAGTTTGAACCCAGCCATATGCAAATCAGTCTTGACCCTGTGCCTCATGGGAACAGTCCAACCCGAACTGCCAAGCCAGATCCTCCCTGGACTGGAAACAAGCATCCTAGGACCGGTTTCGGGGTTTCACCCTCTTCAGCCAGGATAGCTTGATTCCAGTGGCATGGAGAGCATGGGACCCACGTCTGGGCATACCCGTCCCACTCGGGGTGACAAATGCAAAAACAACAGTTGATGGACAGAATGCAGAACAATGTCATACATTCACCCCAGTACAGAGATCTGGGCCTAAATCCATCGTTTTTGCTCACCATGCCATTCCAGTTTGAACCCAGTCATATGCAAATCAGTCTTGACCCTGTGCCTCATGGGAACAGTCCAGCCCGAACTGCCAAGCCAGGTCCTCCCTGGACTGGAAACAAGCATCCTAGGACCAGTTTCGGGGTTTCACCCCTCTTCAGCCAGGATAGCTTGATTCCAGTGCAGTTGACTCTCAGGCTAGTGAGGGCAAGCAGTCAAGGGCTTCTCAGGAAGGTAATGTGGTAAGGCAGAGAATCAACAATTCAACAATAGACATAATAACCTATTGTCGAGGCCGAGACTGTGTTTGTCCTAATAAAAAAGCATTTTAATAGCACAGCAAATTGAAGACCTACACACAGTAATGTGGGTTCAGCGGAAGGCTTCAACAACATCTAAGGGGCTCTAACCATTTCCTTTAGTTCCCAAGCCAATCACGTTTTTTTGTGCAATTGCTTCAGTTCCCTGCCAACTACAGTGTTCTAGCATGCTGGCCGCAGTTCTAACACTACTATAATGACTTAGCAATAAGGGAAAATTAAATGAGCAAGAATAGGAACAGGTGCAAGTTCCCTTACTGTTGCATGCGAACAATTTCGGAGACTCCTAGGTCAAGTCTATATTTTGCAAAGATGTTCTACAGTCATTACTCCTTTTAACAGGCAGCTCTATCTCTTTAGTGCGAGACAGTCTTTGAAGATGACTCTGGGCCTAATTACGGGATCGGCGGTGTGGCAGCAGGCCGCCACACCAGTGCCCCGCTGCCACACTGCGAAACCCGTCCACTCACCTCCCGCCGGATTATAAATTGTAATCCTGACGGGCGGTCCTGCTTTGGTGGTCCCACAGTGGTGCCTTTCAAAGGCTCATATGTGAGCCTTAGAAAGGCACTGCTGTGGGACTGCCAAAGAGCGTTCCTTCACGGCATAGACTGTGAAGTCCATGCTTTTGCAGGAACAGGGGGTGCATAAAGACAGGGAGCACACCATGTGCCCCCCTGCATGCACCCCAAGCCCTGAAGCAACAGGGGGCCCCCTTAGTTTCCTCACCGCCTCATGTCGGGCTCACCGCCATAAAAACTGTGGCAATGAGGAAACTCGTAATATGCTTGGCAGATCCGCAGCGGCACTGCCAGTATATTGCGGCCTCAGATCCCCAGCGATTGCTGCGGTCCTTTGGCGGCCAGACCGCCAAAGTTATAATACGGCAGTTGGACCGCCAGTGCAGTGGGAGTCACTCCGCCACCGCGGGTTTGGCGGTACATCAGACCGCCAAACTTGTAATTAGCCCTTTTGTCTTTACCTGTCCATGAGAACGTGACTCAGTGCTGCAGTTGTTGTGGTTCACCCTTTACAGTCACAAGGGCAGCATCCCGGTCAGGGGGTGGTGGGGGAGCATGGTGGCTCGCCTCTTGGATCTTGTCGCAGAAGGTATAGCACAACACTGCTTGGCGGTTCATCTTCAGCAGTTGCGGCTTCTAGCCCATTAGGCAACCCTCCAGTATGATCTTGGTGACATCTTCATCTACAGCATGTTTGAGCAGTAGCCAAATAGGTCCTTGAGTCAGAGTCAGAATATCATATGACACACTGTCACTCAGGGGGTTGTTGTTGCTTCAGGCAGTTTGCCTCAGGAACGACGATGGGAGGCCTGGTGACTCATCTTGCTCGGGTCGCCACTGGTGACACTCCCAATCATAAGTTGTCACTTCTTGGTGCTCCACTCACTGGTAACATTGCAGGCTTTTCCTCTGAACAGTCACTACTCCTTCCTGGTTAGACATAGTCTTTCCCTCTCGGAGCAGGCAGGCACAATTCTAGGCACTAAGCACATCCTCAACTCTCCAGCAAGTGCCTCTGGGAGACAGGCTGTCCGACTGATACCAGTCATGAATCACAGCAGCTCTTTGAACAGTCTGCAGCGCACTCCCTTACTTGGTCAAAAGGGCCTTGGAACTGGAGGAAAATTAGATGGTTTGGATCCCACCTTTCTACTGGTTTTCCAGACAGGGGCTGTTGATCAATTTTTGAAAGTCCAAGAACCATTTTGAGGGGGTTTCTTTTCAAATTTAATTTTCTAGATGTATTGCAAACACAGCCTTTGTGCAATTTGATGGCTATCATAGCAGGTAGTGACAATGATGGCTCCAAGTGAGAGTATCCACAACATGACCACAATTAAGTGGAAAGATCTTGCACCTTACTGTCATTAGCCTCTCTGAATTACTAATTAGGGAAAGACAAGAAGGCAGGACCTCTCTAGAAATCTCCTTACCCCTAACAACAGGATCTGCTGACTAAACCCAATTTATCTACCAACCACCAAATGGAAGTGGTCAGGAAGGACTAATCAGCAATGGCATGATAGAAGCTCCTCATACAATTTCTAGGGGTAGCCCTGTCTCCTTCCTCTCACACTTCAGTGTCTAAATAATCTCTCTTATGCTCCAGGAATGCAGATAATTCACATACCACCCTCCATCTTGGGCCATATCAAACCAAGGGCAATCCAAAGTGGATCTTGCTGATTCCAACAACCATACTGTCACCACAACATGGAATTATTCCAACATCCATACCTCACATACACACTTAACAACAATTATTGTACAAAAATCATAGTCTATTAAAGTGTTGCAAAGGATAATATTGACATGTTTCACTAAATAATGTAGTCTTCTAAGCATTTCCTTAGTGGTAAATTGAAGCAAGTGTGACTTAAACAACAGAATACCAAATCAGAATGGAATAAGTGTGATTAAATATGATTGCTTAGTACTGAACACCTAATAAATAGGGACACCTGTAGCAGTTTCACCAGTACGGTGGTTATTTCACCGTGACACCCTATTCTCCATCGCAAGTGCGCAAGGCCTGCAACAGTGGGTAAAAGGAAAATGACAGTTGGGGCAACAGGGGGTGATATTGTAACCATTATAGACTCTTTCCTAATGAGTGCAGCTAATGTACTCTCTAAAGAGATAGCCCTGACCGAGAAGAGGCTTTCTCTGGAATCGGAGAAAATTACTCAGGATCCGATATTCCCAGATAATCATGAGGTACAAAGGGAAATATCTGGTTCTGGTACCTTGCCCACAGCAATATTATCTACTATGGCCATTAATGACAAGGCTGTGGAGTTAACAGCAGAAGATGACATTGTTCTAGCTGAACCCTCAATCAAAAGGAAGAAGACTGGGGGAAAGAGAGCAACCCAAACTCTACCACAGAACAAGGCTTCTCCACCAGCCAATATTGACTTGGAGCAATTTTCAGACAATCTATTTATTCCCTAGGTTGGAATTCTTGTTTAACGTGCTGATACCTCCCATCTTGTTATGGCTGGAAGGCTTAGAGGCCAAGCTCAGTTCCCTTTCCCTGCTTGCACCTGGGACTCAAAACCTTGGCATGAAGCCTGTGGCTGAGGGGACCAGTCGTGCGGCTGGGTTCACACCCACAGGATTGATTAGTACAAGGGGGCCTTTATATGAGAACAGTAATCCAAACCAGGTCAATCAAAACAATATGTTATCCACTCAGGGGAAAGACCAAGGAACTGGGACTACCCATGCCATTAACAGCCCGGTCAACACTGCTCAGGTGGATCACCTGCAAGGGGCACCATCATTGAAGGGGAGTAAAACCTACACATTCAACACAAATAGACCCCTAATGGTCCAAGCGGGAACTCCGACCTCTTTAGAGCTGCCCCCAGAATCAGCAACTTTAGTGGCAATTTTACTGGAAGTTCCACAAATCACACAAGGATACAAAGAACCCACGTTGGATCTTATGCACAAGGTCACTCACTGGTGCGACAGTAATACAGTAAATGGGCAATATTTGTCTCCCCATATTATAATAACCAGAAGAGTGGTCTGGGTGGGTCATAGGGTAAGGAAAAACTTTGAGGTAGACTGTGTCTTAGTTAATGTAAGACACCCTGTACATGTTAAAGCTCTTGTTGAGAGTCAAGTCATGCAAGTCTCTAAAACAACAATCAAGGTTGTTCCCCTTCAACACTTTTATCCCACCAACTCTTTTTCCTGATTGCCCTAGAGAGTCCGTTTTCAGGCCAGCTAGGACCACCCAGGATGATAATGGCAGGTTTGCACTTCCCCTAGTTAATAGATTCGAACCCTTGCTAGGTGTAGATGGATTAGATGGCAACAAATGACTATTATCTTCCCGGGCAGCGTTGCTGGGCCCAAGACACGCGGGCCAGGTGGGTAATGCACTTATCCTACCCCCTAAGCCAGCCCCCATTACTCCTGTTCCCTCTTGTATGAAGAATATGTCCTGGAACATAGCTGGACTGAGGTCCAAAAGAGATGATGTACTATGGTGGAGGTCCCTTGCATGGTGTCACATAATTGCTTTACAGGAAACATGGGCTACTACCAAGATTTTTTTTTGGATGGCTTTACTTCCTTCTTCAAATGTGCATCCCCAACTACAGTGAGCAGAGCTAAGGGAGGTCTTCTTCTTCTGGTTTCACTCAAATTAACATGTATTGGCAGAATCGTAGACTGTCACTCACCCCACTTGCTAGCAGTAGAGCTGTCATTCACAAACCATCCCCCCCCTGTTAGTAGTAAATGTTTACAATTCTTTTTGTAGAACTTTTGACATTGAACACATTGCAGCATTAGAGGGGTTTCTTGAACAATACGGGGAGAGGAAACATTCTTATTATGAGGTCATAATCTTTGGTGATTTTAACACACATCAATGTCAGCTTGATTGTACTCCTGTAAAGGGCCATGCGGATACTTTACCACTGGCTGCCCATTTTGAGCAGTCGGAATCAGGCCATCACATGGAAGAGGTCCTTGCAGCTAATGATCTGCTTTGCCTAGAACAGACTGGAGTGGATGTTCCTGTTCCCACCTATACAGGCAGGGGTTCCTCCAGCATTATTGATTTTATAATGCTCTCCTCCCCTTTAGTGTCTGCAGGCCATAAGCTGAGTGTCTCCTGGGGCAGCTATAGTGATCATAATCCCTTAACACTCGAATTGGTTTATTCCTTTGACCCACATTGAGTGGAGGGTAGGAGCATCCCAAATTATGCTATTAGCACAAAAGATCAAGCATGCAGGTTAAAATGGGAGAAGGTGATACCAGAGACTTTTCTAGATAATCTGTATGGAGAGTGTGCAGTCTAGATCTCACCTTGTCTGGATACAGGAACGCAGGCCAAAACGGTTCTAGATGCTTTTAACAAGCTAACTAAGCAGATAGCCAATAGTCTAACCATCAACTGCAGGTCCAAAGGAGTTAAGGAGAGAAGGTGTTTTGATGGCACCTACTCTAAGGCTCACAGGAAATTAATGCTGGCCCTCAAGCAAATTCCGAGGGACGAGGTCGGGGTCAGGTCTTGTAGGAGGGCCTACAAACTCACAATTCAGCAGAGGAAGAAGGCCATCAGGGAACAGGCATGGGAGGCCCTCGGTCAGGCAAGTGTGCTGACAGATAGCTCTAAGTTTTGGGAAGTGGTCAATAGTCCCTTTTTTGCAGATACAGCAAACTCCAGAACAGATTGCACCATAGCTGCAGTGAGATGGGTCCACCACTTCAAAGGAATGTATAGTGGTGATGATCTAGGATGGTCTGTTGCATTGCAGGACTTTGGCACGGCTACTGTGCCATTGTTTTTTTTTAACACAGATGAGGTACATGAAGCCATCCAGTAATGCACATTGCTTTGTATAAAATAATTGTTGTGTTGCCCTGATACATTTCCTGTATGTTGTATACTTGCTTAAGTCCTTTTCCCCCTTTAGTGTTATTTTCCCTACGCTAGGCAAGTACATTTTGCAAGTAGGGGCCCCTTCTTCCAAAAGTCATGAAGCCATCCTGGCCACACCCAGGGGGAAAGCACCGGGTCCGGATGGGGTTCCTTCGGACCTGTACAAAGCTGACCCTCTGGCCTGGGCCAGGATATTGACACAGGTTTTTAACGCGGCCTGTTTGTGTAGCTTCCCCTCTTCTTGGTCTAAGGCCATTATTTTACCTATTTTTAAAAAAGGCTTGAGGTACGACCCAGAGTGCTATCGACCGATTTCCCTTTTAGATTCAGCTGCAAAAATAATGGGGAACGTGATCCTGGACCGTTTAACCTCCTGGTTAGATAATTTTAATGTCATTTCAGACCTACAGTACGGTTTCAGGCAGGGCAGAGGGACATTAGATCAATGTATTAATTTACACCTGGTGGTGGGGAAATACACAATAGCCAAGAAGGGATCCTTGCACATGGCATTTAAGATCCTAACTTCGGCATTCGTCCGCGTCAATAGATCCAAATTGTGGTCGATTCTCTTGGATCTGGGTATGGACGAAGACTCTTGTGAGGTCAAGAGAGGGGTCAGGCAGGGCTGTATATTGGCCCCCTTGCTGTTTACACTCTACATCAACAAGCTAGGGGACGTCCTCTCTGCAACCAGCAAAGACATCCCGAGAGCTGGCTCCAAACTTATTCCTGCACTTTTATACGCAGACGACACGGCATTGTTTGCCAGGACTGCTGTAGGTCTTCAAAACTCCTAAATGCTTTTATAGATTTTATGGATTCGCTTGACCCCGCTACTAATTTCTCGAAATCCCATACCGTGACGATTGGTACCCTGAAGGCTGTTAGGCGCAAGATCTACTGCAAGGGTGGTAGAACTAACTAAAGTTTCAACCTTCCCCTACTTGGGTGTGTTGTTTGATGACAGAAGGTTGCGGGTTGCGCAAAGAGCACACAAAAAGAATGTTTTGGCAAGGGGCAGTGGGGGCAACCATGGACTTTGCAAAAAGAACAGCGGCAAAGCAGGTACCCGCCCTGTTAAAGGTGTAAAGAGATAAATGTATCCCAATGGCCACATATGGATGCGATGTGTGGGGGGTACAAGAATGTGAGAGACTTGCAGGTGGTGGAAAATAAATTTATGCATAGACTTCTCGCTGTCCCCCCCTGCACTCCTGCCTTCATGTTGCATGAGGAGCTTGGTCTGGGATACATCACTGATCATATTGCAGTTGCGCCTTTAATGCTCTGGATGAGAATCTGGTCAAGCCCGGCCCCCACTTTAAACCAACTTGTGATAGCGGACTGTGCTGCACTTGAGGGGTCTTTGCGTATTCCTTGGCTAAGGTATATCTTGAACCAGGTGAGGTGGCTAGGCTGTCCTGACTTGTACACTAACCCTAGGCTTTTATGCCTAATTGATATTAGGAACATTAAACATCTGTTTCTGGCCAGGCAGCAGGAGGAAAGAGAGGGTAGGGAACTTGCTAAGCCCTCTGTGAGAAATTATATCACACTAAGTTCAAGTCCACAGGCGCAGCCCTACTTGTCACTTGTTAATAATGTTCACCATCGCTTTCTGCTAACCAGATTCAGACTCAATCTCACACACTGGTCATTAGCCTTTGCCAAAGGTGTCCCGAAGCCTGGTGCTTCAAAGCCCATGCCCATGCAACAACTTTTCTGAGCAGGACACCCTGCATTTTACATTTTTTTGTGAATTCTATGTCCCCCTGCGGAAAAGATTTATTCTTCTGCTCCTCAGATCTGGCCAATTTGTCCAAGTAAGGCCTGCATTATCGTATTTACAAATTCTCTCCTCCCCTATGGTTGCTCTGGGGCTGCAAGTTTCTTCTCAGGAGCTTTAAGACTCAGGAAGAAGATGCTTATGGTCTAGCAAGTCTGAACCCGACTAGTGTTCCTTGTGCCTGTTTTATGATGGTGTATTGTATGGTTTGAATATGTTGCTTGTTAACTACGCCAATGCACTGTCAATTTTGTACTTTATTTGTTGAATTTTATATCCCAAGCTGCTTTCCGTACTGTCTTTTAATAGTGAGCTCTATTTTTATCTGTTTGTATAAACAGTCTTGGATAATTTTATTCGGGTTAAATGGACCTTCTATGTATTTATGGTCTCATTTTACGCTTTTGTATTTATAAGTGTCTTTGGTAAAACTGTTTATACTTGTGGGCTTTTATGGCTTTTATAGGCCGAATAAAGAATCTTTGACTGACTGACTAATAAATAGTAAAAAAAAAAAATCTGATTACTTAAACTGTCAATGAATCTCAGTTATTATTTTAGATATATGCTGTGTGATAGACATTATTTCAATGATTATTCTGTCATAGGAGAGAAGGTGTTTAGAGTGTTAGTTTTCATTGTTGAAATTTGCGCTTCTGGTTCCATGTGCTTGTCTCATGGTTCCTGGGACACAGGAGAATATGTAGTACTTCAGCTTTTACCATGAAGTGAAAGGCCAGGGCATCAGAAAAGGTTTGGGTTGGGGCCATTTCATCAATGTAGGTTTGTGGGTTTTTAATTTCAGAAATTGTTCTGAAAACGTCCTGTACTAGATATGATATGAAAAAGGAAGATAAACACTATTTATTTTTTTCTTTCCAGGTACATAGTGCCAGCTGGCATCATGAGTTATTTCGGAGATGTTTGTTTTCTAAGGGACGAGGGCTGTATGAGGGGAAAGAAAGACTTGGAAAGATTTGAATTGACGAGAGATTTGTAGTGGAAATTATTGTGTTGGAGTAAAGCATAGGGGAGTGGAGAATGGTTGAATGTGAGGTATTGTGTAGGTTTAATGATTCAATTTTGTTACTGGTGAGCCAAGACCTGCTGGTGTTTCTTGGGGCGTATGTAAGGGTGTTTGAGGCATGTTGCCTAGGTTGTTTTGCACCAAAAAAGTAGGTTTAAGTTTGAGGCCATGCAGACAGTTGTTCTGGAAGAAGAGACAGAGGACAACGTTTGGTCAGATGAAAAATGAGTATCAGAATATTGATTGTTTAGTTAATTAAAACCATAACAATATGCCAATAATCTCAATACAAAACACCGTTGAAGTATAGCATAAAAAAGATTACAATTTTAAAAATTCTTGTTGCTAATGTACCGTAAAAGTTCAATTGGGGAATATAAAAAATCACGATGAATTAACAGTCCATCTATGGGTCATAAATACAAAGAGTATACAGGATAAGTGATCTATACAGTACATTGATATCAAAAAGGAGACAGACCTTAGTCTCTAAAGTGCTGTTATGCGTGGCCGCTAGCCGTGCTTAATGCTTTCTCGCAATGAATTAAAATGTTTATTAAATTACAGTTGAGCTGTTTGTCATTTGGATCGAGACATTTTAGTATTGCAGTTCCACAAGAACGAATGCCTCTCATGTTGAATAGTTTCTTCAGCAATTTACGACGGTGTAGACTTAGGGCTGGGCAAATGCATATTAGATGAATAAAATCCTGTGTTGGTGATCCACAAAGAGTACATGACTTTGGGCCCTGATATTTCCAGCGGGGCTGGTCCGCATAGGACGGCAACATGCCTAGTCGTACTGCTAAAAACTTAGGGGGTCATTACAATAGCGGTGAATCCGCGACCGGCAGCCTGCCGGTGGCGGATTCACCGCCATCGTGCGGCCATTCTCCGCCTGCCAGATGAGGATGGCGGGCGGTTTGCTAACAGACGGGAAATCCGTCGGCCACGGGTCCGACACAGGCAATCGTTATGATTGCCTGTCGGACCCACCCTTATCCACAAAATGGTGGCAGCACCGTCCGCCAGATTAGGATGCTGCATCCCCGCCAGCCTGTGTATGGCGGTTCAACCGCCATTCACAGGCTGGCGGGGATGTACTTTGGGGTCCCGTTGCCCCCCAACCTTTCCCTGCACCGCGTGGTGCCTGCCACGTAGTGCAGGGAAACGCACAACATGCATTTTTACCATTGCGGCTGGTGCTGCAGCCAGCAGCACCCGCCGCGATGGTAAACATGCACAATGCGACCGCCACAGTGGCGGTCGCATTGTAATTGCGCTTGCGGGACCGCCGCCATATAGGCGGCTGGTCCCAATCCCCGTGATGATGGCGGACGGTCCGCCATCGTAATCACCCCCTTAGTCTTTAAGTAAGGAGAAAAGGACAGACCCAGGTAGGGAGCTGGTTGCAGTTTTTTATACGATTGCAGTACCATCCATGCATGGGCTCGCTTGCTGAGCCTGGCTTTGTCCTCCGTTAGTGAGTGCTTTTTTGCCTCCTTCTTTAGTATTTGTTGAAAAGAGGTAAATGGTAGGTGCCGCTGCCAAAGGTCTGCCATGTTGGTAAGTTTTAAAGATGATTGCAGGTACTTGGTATAGGCAGACTGAGGGTCACCTTGTAATGCATTCCAGAGTGCATTATTAATCTCATTTCCTCGGTCAATTGTGTTACTGGTGAGCCAAGATCTGCTGGTGTTTCTTGGGGCTGCTGTATGTAGAAGGAGAAAATGTTGGTTGGGAGTTTGAGGGAATTATTAAGAAGGAGTGGAGGACAGATTGATTGGTAAGGAAGGAAATGGGAGGTAAGAGGATAGGCGAACTAAGAGAAGATGAGCGAATTTTGACAGTGTTGGAAGAAGAGTTAGGACTGAAATGGTTAGGAGAGTCAAAAAGGGTAAGGGTCATGTGGATGCAAGCCTACTAGCTAGGCTGTTGTAGGATGAGGTGACCTAGTAGCTCTGACTTTGGCAGTGCATATTTACCCCCTTATCACTGCATAGGCATTATGGCGCCTATTTTTCAGTGAATTGCTGTGTTTTATTTTAATGATATACTCCTCCAAAATTTTGTCAAATTTCATTGCAGACAGTCTGCCTCCCAACTCCCAGCAGTTGCCAAACGACCACTGCACATTATGGCGTCCCATGAAACAGAGGCGCAGACAACTTTTCTCATTCAGATGGCCCCAGATGCCCCTATTCACAGCCATTGTTCGTGCTAAAAACACAAGATAAACTGTGCCATATGTGCCTATAAATAGCAATTGATTTCCAGTCTCTTTTTATATAGACATCTGCATGTGTATGTAGTAAAAATTCAATTTTTTCAAAAATATAAAAGAATCACACGTTATCATGTACTGCCCACGTTTTCTTTCAGAAACCAAGTAGCCAACCTCTACTCTACCAGTCTGCTATGGTTTAGGAATACTATAGTTTTCTGTACATCAATGCTTTTCTGCTTTATTAACAATGCTGTTTAGCTAATGAAACATGAACGGAAGAGGTGACTGCGTCACATTATCCAGGCATCAAATTTCTTGGCTCATCGACTGTAGGGAAATCATGTGTTATGATTAGACTGTGACAAGGAAATATTACACGTGCATTTCATTATCCGCAATTATGTTTTCTCGATTGGATTTTTTGAAAATGATGCATTTTGTCCCAAATCTTTTTTAAAACACTAATCCTTGTTCTAGAATGTGCACAATCATGCAGCTTTTCTTTAAATTAATGTGCATTTTATGTGCATGCAGGTGTTTCCTCATACCAGTTGCTAAACTATGAAGATAAATCGGACGTTTCATTGAATGGTAGGCGTGGCAACCAAATTATGAATGACGTCGGAGTTAATATTTCTGGATCGGATTCGCTTGCAGTTAAAGCTTCATTTGGTATTGTGACTAAACACGAAGTTGAAGTTCCAACATTGCTAAAAGAAATTATTTCTAGGTAAGAAGTACGTTTGCTTAAGCTGTTTACAGTATTGAGTGGGTTGTACATGTCTTCTTTGTATATTCCTATGTTTAGTATGTACGTAGATGCGCCAGTGTAAAATGATGATTTTTTTTCTGTTTACTAAACAATGATAGAAGGGTATTTGTGATTTTTTTTGCATGAGGTTAGCTATAGCTACTGTTAGTACTTGGTGAGGACTAAATGAAGGTCAGATATGTCCTAACATGTAAAACCATATAAATAATATATATATTAAACATTAGTGCTCGCCACAGTGCAGTTATGGTTCACATTCAGATGACATTGTAAAGGCAGTTTTGATTTGCCTATATCTTTTGGCTCCATGAATTAATTTACATCAAATTTGGCAGCTGCTTGGCTTATTCAGCTAAGGTCAGACATGCCAATTTTCATGCAGACCTGTGCAGGGTAAACACGCATCGGCATAGCCTTTAGGTCTTGCCTTTGGGACCTTATAAGTCTTTAGCGATGTAACACATTATCCTGTGTGCTATGCCTCCAGGGATTGAAGAGCTATACAATTACTACACACTGGGTCATGAGAAATACGTTTACCTCAGGAAACATTTTTGGACACATTCCAGGCGTTTTTAATGTACAGACAGATTAACAAGTGCCTCGATGTAAGTCAACAGGAAGTACTTTCCAAAGGTGGAGAGGTCACATTACTCCTTCTCTAGGACTCTATTCACCAGGGACCCTTCTCCAGTTTTCCATTGAAAACACTGTTCTCACCATCTGTTTAGCAGCAAGCCCCCGGCCTCAACCTCTGTCCTAGCCCCCTGGGTATAGGAGCACTGGACATGCCAACAATAACAAAATACTCCAATTTGTCAGGTAGAGGGGAAATAATGGATAAACAGGGATGGTGTTGGCATCACTTAATCTCCACACACTTAAAACCAAAATAATTAACCTGACCTTGTGTAATGTAACTGGTGCTTGTGTAAAGCGCTTCAATACCTTTGAGTCAGTCGAGTTCGCGCTATATGAAAATGTCCCCAAAAATTAATCTGACATTGAGTTATGTAAAGCGCTCATGTAAAGCGCTCCAACACCTTCGGGGTGCTTGAGTTCACATTATATAAACAAGCGTCGGAGAAAATGCTCTGCCCAAGCCATGCCCTTAACTGTGCTGCACGGTTGGGCTGCTGAAGGTCCGGTCACCGAAGCTCGCTAAAGCAACAAGCTGCGAAGTGGGAGGGATTTGGGGGAATTCCTTGTACTTTGAAGTCAGACAAAATTAAAGAGGTGATTTTGAAAACAGCATCTGAAGCGTCTGACATTTCATCTCAGTATTTGAATGGGACTGGGACATTAAGTGATGAGTACCAAAGCTCAACCACCGAAGAAAGGCAAGCAGTGGCACGAGCAGGAATCAAAGAAAAAAATAGTTCCCCATATCAACACATAAACACAGAAGTGCAGTGTTAACGTAATTGGGCCGTGCTCTATGGGAGGAAACCAAACACAAAAAGGAGGGACAAAGAGGAAGGATTAACCAATAGCAAACCAACATTTATGAACGACAATCAAAGAAACAAATAAAAAGGCAATGGGTGGGCTGTAAGCCCACAGAATGAATACAGCAAGTCTCGGAGAGACAGCTCATGCTCTGACTAGGCTTGACCTAAAAAGTTAAGGGGTGAACAAAATGTGTTTTCACATTTTAGCTCCCATTGAAAATGTGAGCATGCCTTTAGCCCGTACAGCTGAACGGGTTTACAAGAAATGTGCCATAAATGTAGAACTTTACTCTAATGTGTTTAGGCGAATAAACATTCAGTAGTTTTTGAGATATAAGCATTTTAAAAAGTTGCAGAGTGGGCTTTAAAAGGTTAACATGATTGTATATCTTTGCTAGTTAAAATCAATATCATTTTGAG
Organism: Calotriton arnoldi; assembly: GCA_963921515.1. Taxonomy (NCBI): domain Eukaryota; kingdom Metazoa; phylum Chordata; class Amphibia; order Caudata; family Salamandridae; genus Calotriton; species Calotriton arnoldi. The sequence continues at coordinate 2,389,976 of CAWUFW010000128.1, read as the reverse complement.
TTTTTTTGCCAAATGTGATTGGCTGGATAAGGGCTTTGAAATTTTCTTCCCCCATCGCAAACTGATTCAGTTAATTACTTTTTAGCTGTGGAATTTTTTTTTCCAGAGGCATGGTGGGCCACTGTTAGAGGTGTACGACCCAATAAGAGGCGTGGAAAACACAGGGCCCACACTAGGAAAAAAACGTAGACACCAGTGCGTTATTCAGAAAACAAAAAGTGATAGCAATCCCAAATGCCACAATTTTTGGTGCCTGGTTTAATTGCCATTTTGTTAATGATATGTGAATTCATTATGATTTATGACTTTCCCATGTTGGAAAAAAAGTCACAGGCAAATGAACACACTGTAATGAGTGCCTGACCACAGGACACAGATGGTAAGGACCTAAAGATGTGGCAAACACAAGACTTCCGATAGTGGGTTTGGCTCAGCGCTTGTCCACAGGGAGTTGGCCATCAGCAAGAAGTTGGACCCACTTAGGGTTGGCTAATGGCAGGAGATTGGGCACCAGCACGGGGCTGGATGCAGAGTTGGTATGCAGGTCAGGCACTGTGGCCAACACCTGCTTCATAGGGCCTTGTGCAACAAGGGTTAGCTTCCTGTATCGGGTAAGGCACAAGGGCTTGACGCTCTGAGGTAAAATCTTGGTACACACACCTGAAGCCCGTACTCAGTGAGGGTTGGAAATTAAGTACATGATGGAAAATGACATTCACTGAAAAAACTACACTTATAAACTGAGTTATGATTCCAATGAAATTTACATAGCATGATTACCAATGCACGATGCACACACCTTACTTGTGTCGCCGACCAAGCTCAAAACATTGATTTGAAATGATACAGAAAAAAAGCAAAGAGTTACCAAAAGAGTAGCATGGTGGAGGTGCGAGTTAGATGTACCAAAAATGTTTTATTCTACTTCATTTTAAAACTTAATAATATCAAATTTTGGGAAACATGGATTGATGTAGGAGTTTGTTTTTTGCTTACTATGCATTTGTATAATTTATTGAATTGCAATGTGAGTTTAACCCCTTCGCTGCGTTCGTCGGCCAACGGCCGTCGCGAGCACTACCTCGGTAGTGCTGCGCACGTCCGTTGGCCGACGCGGCCCCGCCCACTCCTTTAAACCGCCGCACCGCGGTGGAATGTTCACTGCGGTAAAGGGGTTAATTTATCTTCTTCTGTGATTGATAAAAATAAACTTTTACATAGTTATATTCATATGCGTTTTTCGTGTTTGGACAAAATATCAAATACAAAATATTGTGCTGCAGAAATATTGTGCCAAGAATATCGGGACTTCATATATATTGTGGAAAGTAATATCATCATTAAAAATATCATTTTTAGTGTTATTTATAATATCAATGTTAAAAATATCAATGTAGTAAATATTATTGAAATCAAACAAAGAAAGGTGGCTAGGGGACCTGTTTGTCGCACAATCACGTGTTGCTATGAATGTCAGAGGCAATAACAAATTCACAGTTGCCCACCTCAAGAAATGGTTCGTCACCAGTTAGAACCACAAATAATTCAGCACAAGACACAAAGATCTGAGAGGCAACAGGAACAACTTATAGTAAAATAACGGCAAAATTGCCAAGCATAAACAGATGAAGTGAGAGGTTGTCTTTGTGAATTAGATCCTTTAGTTCATGTTCTTTGAAGATTTGTCAATAAAGCCAACGCGTTTCGCCCGTATCTGGGCTTCTTCAGGGCTGCAATATATCCAGCCATGACTTACATTAATTCATTATACAAATAACTCATAGCCGCATTAAAAAATTTTTTTTTTGTGCAAACACCTAAGATAAGTGAACAAAATTTGGGGTAGGCACCTAATGATTTCTTGTACAGTTCTTAAATATTGAGTATGGGATATTAATGGACAATAAATTACATACCCAACAACTTCATACACAGTTAGATCATTTAAACAATAGCTCTTCATAGCAAAACGATCAGAATACGGTGTGTCCAGAAAAGATGGTAAATAGTAACAAAGGTAAACAGCAACGAAAAATAGAATTAGAGCTGAGCAGATCCTGTAGGTCATTTTAAACCAAAATAGTTTTTAAGTGTGTTGACATGCAAAGGAGAACCTCCTATTCACAACAGTTTTAGGAAGAAACAATGGTCCGATGTCAATTCTAACCCATTCCATCCATCAAACATAGGGAAGTTCTTACCATCCAAAAAGACAAACTCCTCGGTCTCATGTTTGTTCCCAGTACAAAATCTTTTTAAAGACCCAGAAGCTGCGAGTAAAGAAAGATGTAATCACTCACAAGCCTCACTCAAGCTTATCTAAAAAGTTACTCCATGACTGGTCAACAATAGACTGTGTACAAGGCTAGCAAAAGTTGTCATCTAAAATATAAGCGAATAGATAATTCCTCCAAAACTGAGAAGGGAGTAACTAGTGGAGGTTGAGACTGTCACAACCCAAAGTGAACAGCAATGAAGTATATACAATTGTCTGGTGAGTGCAAGTTAGTGACTCGCTTGAAAAAAATGCTCAGACCAACGCATCAATTGCTAGAGAAAAAATGCAAAATGATGTTAATGGCATACCTATATAGCTAGATTTCCTTCCGCATACGGGAATTCCAGAATTATGGACGCTGAAAGTCTTCAGTGAAGAGCTATGGACAATATGACACGAAAACGGGAGAAGGGAAAGGACACCAAAATCATGAAAAAAACCATGAGAAACACAAGACAAAAACACTAATTCACCCTACGTGAATAAGTGAACAAAGTAGGTTGAAGGAAAATACTTTACCGAACACAAAATAAATATTTAAAATCACAAAAATATATTGAGAGGTGGTCAAAAGACTATGCACCCACTAAAAGTTAAGAATGCATATCTTGTGTATAACACCATAAAGGTCAAAGAAGATAGAACCATAAAACCAAGAAAAGTCTAAAAAAGGACCAACCAAGCAACAGTGTTTTAGACCAGTTAGCACATCCCATTATTTAATGGGCAATTAGTAAACACATATACCCTACCTGTGCAACGAGGGTACTTCGCGCTCACACTAATGATAGAGAGCTGTAATCAGCATTGTCAGGTTAAAACTGTGAAGAAGTAAGAAACAGGAAAAAGATTTAATACCAGTGACTGGAATTTGACACATGAATGTTAATATTGTCCATGATATTGTGATAAGTGGACAATTGAGAATCAAACTATAAGTCAAGGGAGCGGACCATAAAGGAAAGAATGGCCATGCGAATACAACATCTGTTAATGTTAACATCACATATATATTAGAAATAAGGCATATTCAAATATGAGACGTGAGAAATAACCACACCTATCCGATAGTACACCACGCAACCTATTAATATAGGAGCGTATTGGTGCCTTTTATGTGGTGCAGTACCACCCGTAAATTAATGTGTAATTAAAGAGATACATATCGGTACATAATTCAGTGTCACAATTGGTTTCAAATACAAGGAATGCCCAACGAGAAGTATAAATGAGCATAAAGTGGAGCATAATTGTAAAGCTCCAGGAAATAAGCCCCCGCACTCCCGCATCTCATTCGGTAGCGAAGGTATGCTGGTAAGCCTTGTCATGAGCGTAACAGTTTAGACTGAAACTGAAAAACTCCAGCACTCCCGCGTTCCATAAACAACGGGAAAGCTAATTCAAGCGAACTCAAACATAGCGGAAAAGTTCTAAATGAAGTCATAGGGCTTCCGCGTTCCAGCGTGTACAACTCACCCGTGTCCGGTTCCGGCGTCGAGGCAAATGTGGGATTTGATTGGGCAGCGTCAAATGGAAAGACGCCCCAGTCCCTCCTTAAATACTCCCACTTTTGAAAAACAATTAGAGCGGCACGAGGATAAAGAGCCGCGAGATCATAGAACACACCTCCAACTTCCGTCGGCCATATTGGATCAAAATCCAACATATTGAATGCTTATACCTTTATTAGCTATGCAGTGACAAAGACCAGTCACAGACAACTATAAGAAAACTAGAGCGGCACAGGAACAGAATCCGCGTGATCAAAGAACACACATCTTGCTTCCAACGGCCATATTGGATCGGATTCTAAAGTTTTGAATACTTGTACCTTTATTAGTCACTAGGTGACAAAGACCAGTCACAGAATTAAATTACGCAAAGTTAAATCGGTTGTCATTCAACATGAAAGAGACAGTTATTACCATCGCAACAATCGAAGGGTCACATGAAAATATAGAATGTTGCCCTTAAGTACCAGTTAAATGTAAAAAATCTATCGGTTCGGTAAAGAGTATATTATGTATGTTGTAGTTTGTGAGGATTTTGGTAGATTAACGTGTGTTTTAAAGGATGGATTTGGGTATTACTTCTAAGTAGTCTACTCCTCTGTTATTTAAAAAGATTTAGATTTTGCATTGTAGCATTTCGCAATTTTTTTTAGATTGTTTGTTACGCTTAGGGCCAATTTGAGGAACAAACCGTTCTATTCTTAGTTCTTGGTAGATTTGTTCCTTTTGGATTGTGTCGATAAATGTGTAAGTGTGGGTTGAATTTTGCCTAGTGTGGATTGTAAGGCATTGTGCCATCCTTCCACTGCGTTGTTTGCTTTGGCTTCCTGTGTCAGGGTGCTGTCATAGTTTTATAGTTGACTTTCATAACATGCATTAGAGTAATATTTAGCACATTTCCAGTTTATAGTTTCTGTCGATGCACTTTCTTGCCAGTAGGTGTAGCCCATGTGACTTAATAATTGCTTTCCTTTCTGTGAAGTGATCAATTTGTCACCTTCCGTCATTGTATCTGTACATAGTTTAATAATATAAAAATATATTATAGTTTAACTTTTGCATGTTACTTAATTATATATTTAAAAAGGCAGTTATATTTATTTTGTTACTTACTTGTATATTTTGTGGAGATGTTTTGCACGGTTTTGCAGCCATTGTTTTAAGTTTGCTTTAACGCGGAGCAGGTGTTTATTTTCTGATGAAAGAGGAAAAAATTAGAATTCGGTAAAATGGTATAGTTATTGCTAGTTTGTTGTGGTTTAGTGAGTTCAGCTTTTTTATGGTAGCTGTTTGGATAATTTCCTAAATTTTTGATTGTGTATGCTTACTTTTTGATATGCTCTTGCTGCTCTGTTATTGTTGATATTTTCTGGCAGTGTGTTAACTTTGATGTTTTTGTTTCTTTTAGGTAGTCTATGAAAAACGAAAAATGCTACAGTGCGTTACTAGTTAATTGTATATTGATATTTTTTTATTTAGTACCAGTTAATTTATAGTGTAAGAATAAGTATTACTTACTTGGATATTTAGTTGTAGAGATTTATATTTTCTTATATAGTTGTTTGTTATGAGAATTAAGCAGAGTTTCCTCCTCTTGCAGCGTTTGTCATTTTTGGACTATTTATTTGCTTTAATAAATGTGCCATTTATATTGTTTGGTTAATTGTTTGTGTTTTTTAATTGGTTAAAATTGTTTATAGTGTTATTTTATTGGCTGCATTATTTTAGTTTGAATTGTTTTTATCAGTTTAGTTCTTGTTTGGTAAACACTGATTTATGTTTCATTTATGTAGCATAATTTAGAGTTGTTTTAAATAAATATAAATGTATTTATTTTTATATCTTGCAATATATTTTTGTGTGCGTACTAATTTGTATAGTTAATAATAATGTTTTTGGTGAATTTATTGTATGTTTAACAGGTGTACGATTTTGTTAGAGTGAATGTTACATTTTTTGTTGGTGTGATATATTTTAATCCAATTATAGATGTTAATAATAAGTGTAGGGTTTACTGGACGTAAATGGTTTATGTTAAAATTGGTACTTTGGTGTTTATTTTGCGTATTTATTGGTGATCTTGATGATAATTTGGTAGTTGATATTTGAGACATGTTACATGTTTATTTATACGTGACGATATTTTTGTTTCCGATATTTTAGTTATTGATATTTGTACAAATCCTTGTTTTTAACAACAATATTTGTGTGTGTGATATTAATGATTTTTTTAGTTATTAGACAGAGGCAATATTTTGGTTCTCAATATTAAATTTCCGATATTTGTGTTTCTCGAAATTTGTTGGATCGATATTATATTAGTGATCCACTTTTTCTTCAGTGTTTTCCTTCCATTAGTCTCTCAGAAATTGAATTGCATTTAGCTGTTTTGAATAGATTGAAAGACATAGAAACACTTCATAAATATATATTTGTCTAATTCAGATTCAACCCAAAAAACCTGGAATATTAGGCTTTCTTTGGTATTATCTTTACAAGATTGGAGAAAAATATCGCCTTGCAATATTTCTTCTGGGCTACTTATATTTATCGCAGTACTGTGTTTTTAATCCTCCTGCTAAATTATTCAAAGCTAAATATGTGAATAAGTTTAATTGTTGGGCTTATAAAACAGATGTATGACTGCAGCATTGAGATAATTCTAGTCAAAAGAGGAAATAGAATTGATGACACTGTCTCTACTCACCTAAATTTAGGTGTTTCAGAAGTAGATATGTATAAGGGCTCCAATGAACACAAGTGCTACAGAGAGAATTCATCATTACCCACACAATCCAAACTCAAATAAATGTGTGTTAATACTATAAATCCCTGGCATCGGGTAACCACCCCTTCATAAGGTTATCCAGAATATCCTCCTGAGCAGAAAGAGGCTGACTCCCTCATTTTGTGGCTAGATGTTACCATTTACATGAATTCAATGGGAATTTCTACCAATTGTGAATGTAAATTCATTCACAAGAATTGTTTGATTTTGCGATAACATCCCCAGAGTATCCCACAGAGAGAGGTAGGCTATGGCAATGCAAACAGACATAAACCTCTGTGTCTTAAGAACCTTTGCCAAGGATCTGGAGTTTTGCAGTGGTACAAAGATTACACAAACATGTGATGCAGCAGGACATAGACATCCTCTTGGATCTAACTTGTGTTGGCCTTTTCTCTAGACACAGCTTTAGCTGTCTTGCTAGCCTCTTGTAATCAAAATAACATAAATAAAAATACATACATATATACATACATAGAGAGGTTTGGGTCAACCCTCTTCATCCATTGGTCTTTTCAGCTGTCATTCACATTTTGCTTCCACCCTTCATAACATACAGCCATTCGGTCAACCCACTTCTGCCATAGGGTTTAATGAACTGTGCTTGATGGCATTTTTCCCTGATCACATGTGCACACCCACTTAAAAAGTTTATAGGGATGCAGCCAGTTGTCACACAGGATTCCAGCCAAGGAGCACAGCTCAGTGATCTGCAGATCAGGGCCAGGGGTAGTCCAGAAACATTCTTGGAGAGACCACAGCAATAGGTAGGCCAGAAATGTTTATGGAGACACTCCTGGCAGATCTTGACAGGACATATTTCCCCAATTACTTTAAAGTGAAAAGGGTGCATCAATCACTGGTCCCGAGGCTCCCACCAGGAGCCCTTCCCAGTCCTATATTAGCCAGGTTATTGAATTACCCTGAAGGAGCTACAGTGCGCCGCTTGAGACATGAAAAGGAATATTTGGTGTACCAGGGCACACTGCTCTCCATTTATCCAGATTTCTAAATTTTACACTTATAGTGCAAGAGTCATGTCAAGCATTACTGCCAACTAAAAAACACTTGTGAGATAAAAATGTGACATATGCAGTGTTATACCAAGCTAGTTTCAAAATCATGATGGGAGAGAAGTCGCAGATCTTCACAGATTAGAATGCAACATTGAAATTCATGAGGGAGAAACTTGGGAATAACAAAAACAACTGCAGAACTGCAGAATCACATGAAGAGGAACAGAGAGATGACTCACCCACTAGAGCATGACTAAACTAAAATTCAAAAAGATGGGCTGGGCTGCATGCCTCAATGCTTGCATGTGATAACAAATGGTAAGGTGTCATAAACTTGGGGGTATGATATTTGATGCTGTTCTAAACTGAGGCTGGGTACAACCACATGCTCATGTTGATTCATAGCTAACATAATTACAGTGTATTCCCTCCAGGGTAGATACCACTATCAAATGTCTAGTCTCCAAGGGGGCAATGCCCAGCACACGCCCAGGTGCAGAATGAAATTATGATATCTGTAGAGGGAGATGTTGAGGTGGTGTTTGGGATACAGCTTCATGCCAGTTTGGGGTGGAGGTAATGTGTATTGGGAAATAGGGGAAAAGGCTGAGTCCAAACACATGTACCAAGGGTTACAGACAAGCATGCAGCACTCAAGACAGTGTGCATGCCATCCTCCTGTAAAATTTGAGAGGCTGGATCCAAATGCCAAGTGGGTAAAAAGGGCTTAGTGAATCCTCTTCTTAAAGTGGAGTTCACTAGAGGAACACTGCATAGTTATGAGTAAACACATTTTTCTTCAATAGGTGATTCAAGATAAATACTTTTCAAGTTTCTCTTATTCAATCATAGGTCTTCCTGCCACCTGTGGATTGCTAGATTCCTAATCTTACTTTCTAATTCATCCAGGTGGCCAGTTCTTTCTGTGTGCTTCATTAGCAGTTAGCACTGTTGCTCTTCTGCCGGGTATCATTCCAAATTGAATGGTTTGTGACCACAAAAGCGCTTTATACACCTGCCCCAGAGTTCCTTCTACTCACTTCTAAACGTGGATTTAAATTCAACATTTCTCTCTTGGACATACTGAAAAGAGACACTTCTCACATTAATTCTCCCTTAAATAATAAGCAGCTAATCTTCACAGACCACCTGAAAATAGCAGTTCCAGCTTTTTCATCTACAGGCTGAGATGAATGATATTCTGCAAATACTGCAAACTCCTCAGTCAAACTGGTCACTGCCAGAAGAAAATATGACCACATCTTTCTTATACTTCATGAGCTTCATTCACTTCCAGGTGCAGCAAGGATCAAATTCAAGTTAGGAGATTTCACTTACTAAAGCTGTACTCAAAATTAACCAGAGATGCTCTCCATTTTGAGAGACCAAAGAGAATCCAGAAACCTGTTTTCCCTCGAGCTTGAGGTCAACGTTTTAAAACTTCTCTTGCCCAGGAGCATTCTTTCACCGGTGCTGCTGCTATGGAATAGAACTCTCTGCTTCTCAGCATCAGAAAAATCCTCCTCTTCTCATTTTTTGGAGACAGCTAAAAACTGAGTTTTCTCTACTTCTTCTTAATCTAATACCCTGCGTCTTAAGAAACGCTGTACTCTTTCTGTTACAATTGCTATATTGTTTGACAATGTTTTCCTTCAATGCTCCCTAGAAAGCACAGCTTTTTGTCTACCATATGTGGCCTTCACGTTTACTGTGATCTAAACATGCTTTTTGTAAAGCACCCCAATACTTTGGCGCAGGAGCACTATACAAGACTGTTAACCATATAAACAAATAATTATGAGTAATGAGGATTGGCAAAGAGAAATCCACCTCTCGCTTCCTCATTCCAGGCCTTACTCTGCAAATTAACCACCGCGTAATACAGGCATAATCCAGGAATGGATACCAAAAGGTGCTCCACACCAAAATAAACACCACTAATAAACACTGGCATTTTTATTTTGTGCACTACAGAACTCAGACACTCAACACCAACACCACAGAAATCCCTAGGACCCTTAATGAAAAAATATATTTCCTCACTCAGATCACTGTCTTGTAGATATCAGCAAAGAAAACCCTGCCACATTTACTGAATAATCTGATGTGCCCTATGTAGCTCTTTCTTTAATCCCTACTGGAAAATGAACCTGTCACCAATGAGATTACTGAACAAATTCATCTTTTTGCCCTAACCATCAAAACTTTCCATTATCTCCCTGATATCCCACGGAGGACAAAAAGGCAGTCCAACTGAGAGAAAGAAGCAGATCTTCAAAACAGCATAATCAGGCCTAATCTAGAGAGGTAGTCACTTACCACAAAGTAAAAAAGACAAAATCGTGGAAAAATAACATAGACATGACTTTGCCTTGAAGGTTTAAGTAGGGCTCAGTCCACACTACTGAAGTGCATCACCAAAAACAAAGATTCCTAGTCAGCAGGGCACCTAACCCACTGAAACACGTTGACCACATTATTACAACCAAAAATACCACCTTAATAGTGAAAGGCCTTTAAAACATGCGATAGGCAATTTCCACACCATTTTTATTTCCATCTCTATCTTCCTCTTGCGTAGCAAAGTAAACCAACACATCTTTCTCCAGAAGGGTGAAAATGTTTATTGCTTGATCCCTGATCTTGATCAGTAATAAAACAATGCCGGAGAAGGCATACAACAAGAGCCTTTGCCATGTGAGGGACAACACATGCGATCTCCAAGGCCCGGTAATATGGGAACAATAAGCAAAATAACTGTGTTAGGTCTAGAAGCTCAAAGAAAGCTTGTTGAATATTGGGCACTGTGGAGCCTTTGGACTTATGTATTGCACATCCCTTTGAGCTTGTCCGCAGTCAGGTACAAAAAATGCTCTTTTACCCATAAACCAAAGTTGAAGGCCAACTCTGCAAGATTCTGTGTCTGAGTTTCTCCTCTGTTTACACACACCTTAGTAACACATCGTCTTTTCAGATTATCAATGGCTTTTTCACAATCTAGTGCCTAAAGGCCATAAATGTATGAGAAAAACATAATCTCAGTTCAGCTGGAAGACATTTTGCTTTCTATGACCATAGACCCTCAACTTAAATTGATTGGAGAGCTGTTCCAAACCATGATATCTGTTGTTGCCATGATTTAGGGGTGAGCCTTCAATGTTACTCTGTTCATTAGAACTGCATTAACTACTCACTACTGTCTCAGATCTTTTAGTCTCTAAGATGCTCTTGAAATCTTGGAAGTGAGCACACAAGAAGGCCACCATGAAACACATGTGTAACCTGTCCCCAAATACAATGAAAACAGACACACTGCTATGTGGCGTACTTCAGCCATTCCGTAACTGATGCCTCCTGGGAACAAAGCAACACCAAAAGAAATTCCTCCAGCCAGATTTCTTAGTTGTCTTGTGGAAAAAGTAGCACACAATTAATACAAAATCTGGCTTCAAGAAAGCAATGCCCTTGCCATAGTAGAAATTGCGGCATGGGGCTCACTACCCGCACAAGGAAGCAGAGCCCCCCCATGGGATGCATGGGAAACATACGTGAACACACTAGAGGCAAAGTCAGACAAAAGGCCGCCCTGATCCCCACAGGCCTGAGCAAAGCATGTGCTTGTTTAGGAATGCTGACTGAGGGGGTGCTCCTGCCCCATGGCCAGGGACTACACAAGGAGCTCACATTAGCAGGGAAGGGTGTGCACTGGACTGTTGCTCTCCTCCTCCCCCATTTGCCGCTCTTTTTGACAACTGGTGGTGGGACACACCCCTGTGTTGGCCACACTGGGAGTGCTAGCATGACCACCCCCCAGCAAGATGTTAATATACTCTATGGGTTGACTTTGAGGTTCCTGAAGCGCGTGATGCAACAGGTGGAATCAACTGACCTACAAGGTTGATCTTTCCACTAAGGTGATTCACATTCGTAGGGACTCAGTTGACCCATTTTTGTTTACCTAATGTACACATGTGATGTCTTTGTAGTAGGTGCATGCACCTACTCAACGCAACACTTACGGGTTAGGTACCCAGCTGCAGGATGTGGCAGAAGATGGCTTGCCACACAGTTCGCACATAAACAGGCACGCTTTCTTGTGAGAAATACATATTCAATGTATGGGCTCTGTATGATGATTGCTTCTTCTGTTGTAACTACCACTAAAAATCAATAAAAACTGACTTGGAAAAAAAAAAGAAGGCAATGCCCTCAGACGGAATCAGATGAGGTCTATTCCAAAGGATAAGAAATTCATACTCCATATGGTGTTATAGATATATCTCCTCCTGTTATTCACTGCTTCCACTAATGTAGCCTGAAACAGAAAGATGTGGGAAGATTTGCAGGCATGCAACAGTATCTGTGCTGCACCTTCATGAACACTCTCTGAACAATCTTCAAACTGAAATTGGCATTGTTCCCCTGCTCCACAAACCAAGTAAACATATGGTACTCCTGTTTGATCAGCTTATGAAAATTAATATCAATAGGTTCTAATGAGAAATAAGCATAGTGTTATTCTCTGTGGCACATCTATTATTAAAATTCACAAACATATTCAATGTATTAATATTTAGGACAAACCTGTATTCCTTCATCATATTTTGCAATGGGAAGTTGATGGAGTATACTCCCATGTCTCTCTGTCAAACAAAACTTCAATTATTTCATGCATCTCCTGTAAGTACAGATTCTCTTTTTGAAAGAGCTAGCCTGTTACAAAATATTTATCCAGGGAGAATATATGATCATTACATCTAGCAAAAGACATATGTACTCAATATGCCACCCATTCTGAATTATCTCCATCTCCATAAATCTGACGTATATGTCTCCCTTGTCTGCTTGAAGAAATGCTGGGCTCCTCCAAATGACAAATCAATGTCCATCCAGGCATACTCCAGAGCATGCCTTGGGTTTTCTGTTGAAGAGCTGAAGAAAGAACCATATCTGGTGCTGTAGCCAGTGTCTACTTGCTTCCAGTCTTGAACTGCTGCTGTTTAGAAAATAACTATCATGTATATAACAATGACTGGAAAGATGTGGATGCAACCTTATTGTCTCTCTTCAACTGCATTAGCATGTTTCCATTAGTAAATACCCTGTGCATTTAATCTTCAATTTAATTTCCAAACAACTTCACACATGGAAAGTATTTTTCAATGTGGCAACTGCCATCCATCATTCTATTATCTTGTTAGCCCAGGCGGTTTCTGAAACATCAACATTCAAATGTGTAGTTCAATCCCAACCCTGTTTTCTAGCTCCCTATCCCAATTGGTGAGCCTGTGGATCAAGTGGGTGCTCAGTCCTTTTTAAGACCTATCAACCAAAGATCTTTCTCACTAATTTCTAAATTCAAGATATGGGCACTTGAACTTTGGTAGCCTGGGAAGACGTGCAGTGAGTGCTAGTCCAACACCAGCACCAGCAGTCACCCTGGGGTGAACTTTGACACCAATTGAACCTCCATTGGTCTTTCACTGAACTGAGTCCCATTACCTATATACACTACTGGACCTTCGAATTTGGTTGGCTTTTCTATAGCCCTGATGAAGTCTGCTGTGACTGGAACAGCAACAGACGAAACACGTGTTGGCTAAGGGCAGATGATGAACTAATATCGCAATAAAGAACTGTTGAAACCGCGACCTCAACTTTTGGACTTCTGTGTGCCCGGAGAATCTCTGCACTCCTGGACCTCTGATAACCCCATTAACTGGACACTGAGGAAGATATTTAGAGTTATACAGGCAGCACATCTGACAGTCCGCCCACTATATTAGAGTCAGGTGAACTGTCATGTTTAGCTGATGGCAAGCTTGCTGGCTCTGCCGGTAGAAACCTTAGTATCTCAGACTAGTCTATTATTCGTAGACGTTCTTACGTATTTTTATTTCAAGTTCAGGACCATTAGGAAAAGCCTGTCAGTCCTCAACAGAAAAAATTAAAACTGCCCACCACACCCTAGGAGAAAACTCCCAGGGTTTCAGGGCCATTAAGGTTTTTGTTTTTCAAAAACAACCTCCTGCTTTGGGAGTTTGTTTTTGAAAAAGAAAAAGGTATGCTGAGTGGTCGCATGAAACATGACAGCCATTCAATCAACTTACAGTGCCTTCAGAGGAGCTGTAGTCACAGTCGCTCCTCTGAAGGCAGAGATATCTTTGCCAGGCAGGAGGAGAGCTCCAAATATGGTGGGCTGTATTCCACCAGAGCAGAGGAGTACGTGCCTGTGCTATCTCAGAAGAATGGCGTACAGCCTGCCAAACACAAAATAACCTCCTGAGAACTTTGTAACCTATCCTAGTGGGATTTTAACTATTCACATTGAACATTGGGTGGCACCCAGGAAGACTGCTCTGTCAGTTATCTGGCGGCCAAATAAGCTGTACCACAGAATGCTTCCTTCCAAAATGTTTCATTGCAAAGGCGAACTTCCTGTCTCTGTCATGTCTATGCTTGAACATTTGTGAGACTGCAGTCTCATTGCAAGATTTTATGTAGCTGATGTCACCTTATATTCCAGATTCCTGTCATAAAGAGTTCCCATTCAAAGGTTCATGAAAGCATATCCTTCCCCATAGGTCCTGCGTCACTTGTATTGTAGCACATTATTGTGTAAATGGTAAGAAGCGTACCTTATGCTAGGGACAGTATCTCAGCACCAGTATGTGCCAGGACATTCTGATTTTTGATTTGATCTTCATTTTAACTGTCCTCCTTTGTTATCTGCAAATATAACAGTTATTATTTTCCAAAGATATAGTTCAGCCTGGACATTGAGTTTATTGGGAGTAATTACTTGCTACATAGCATCTGAGTTCCTAATCATGAACCACTTACTTGACTGCTTGCCCTCATTATTCTGGAGAAAATACCCACAGAGAGATACCCCGGTTACTCAAGTGAGGGGCAGCGCTACTTAAGGCTGTGGGACACGAGTGGTAAGTGACAGTACCCACCACCTATTGCCTGAGACCCTGGAAAAATTATGCAGATGCTGTGGAATACATTCCAGATGTTTGGAAACATAAGTACACAATTACAACCAAAAAAGCCCTGTACATTAATATTAGGTGTCAGTAAAAACATAGTTGGTGTCTGGCAGTTTGAAGAGTCAATGCTTGGTTCCTATCAGTAATTGAGGCTGTGCAAAGCTAAGGGCCTGCCATATACTAACATGTTGAATGGTGAGCTCATAAGAAACTCCTGCTTTGGTGGCCGGATTAGCCTGCAGAACATGTATGGCCTGATGATAGTGAGAGTCCATCCATCACACAATCCCTCAAAAGACCCCTCCGCCCCCCAGCATTCCTGCCTCCAGTCCCTATCTACAGAGTTGTTAGAAATGGACATGGAAGAAGATAAGGCTCAAATGTTTGAGTGGATAAAACAGAGGAGGAACTTCAGTGTCATGATAAAAAAAACAAAAGAAGAGGAAACTCCTAAGAGTAGAGAAGCAGAAAAACATGTTCCTAGGATAGGAAAGGCTAGCTACTGCCATTAAGTCAAAGGGGTTATTAGTGACAGTGAAGCTGCCCACAGCTCCTATTGCAGCTACAACTGCATGTAACTTGTCGCAGTTCGTCCCCAAGGAAATGCTGGCAAACTGCTCCATTGGAGAAGTGGTTTTATCATGCTTGACAGGCTTTGATTTAGTTTGTACCATGCAGAAATTGAGTGGTGTGCTCTCAGATTAGACTAACCAAGAGAAGTATGGCTGCATAAAAGGTGTCTTAATTAGATGGTTTGGGTTTACCTAAACTATACCTTACAAGAACTATAAAAACTCAGGAACAGCCAAAGTTTTCTTTTTAACTGAATGCATACAGCTAAGAGAAGCTTAGATGATGGATAACCAATTAGACCTTGTACAGACAATCTATTGTTCATAGGATTTTCTTGGAAAATGGTCTTGTTGAGATGAGGCACTATTTGACTGACTCTCAGAGATCGGATTCCATGTAGCTGGCAATAGGTGTAGATTAGTGGGTCACAAACAGAGTTCGAGTAGAAGGGACAGGATAAACAAAAGACTGGATCAAGTAGGAAGACAACCTCCCCATAATAAGCATGGCTAGAAGAATACTCAGAATGGTCACAGCAGCTCCTATTGTCTTAGAATAGCAGATTTCTAAAGGAAATTGGTTCTTTCATCAGTGTCCAGCAAGGAATGCAGAAAAATACAGTATCCTATGTTAAGTTCCACAACCCAGGTAGCCAGCCTCTTGTTCCACATGCACATGAAACCCTCCTAGACTCATATAAAACCAAGACTGATGACCCTAGATGTTATTGAGGTGAACCTTGGAGTTGTCTCCTAGGTACTTCTGAACACTTCACTCTTCTGATAATCTGTCAGTAGGTTGATACTAATTGACTTAACTCCTAGATATTAGACCTGGTAAGACAATGTTTGATTGTGAATTAATGGGCCCTGAGATAAACCACAATGGAGGGATGGGCCATGTACGACAAGCATCGGGGGACTCCGTTAGGTACCATCTGACTTGGGTATGCATGCAGAAACAAGTTGGAGAATGTTTTGGTGGGAATGTGGGAGGATTTTGGTGCGGATTGCCCCCAGCAAATGATCTCATTGAGTTGTGGAGACTAACTAACTGTGGAGACTAACCATGCCTAGTACAACATTCTCTATGACATACTGAAATTTATCAAAACATATACTAAAAGGACTAGGGACACAAAGGGCTTGCAGGGCAGCTCTGCCCTCATGTTTACTAAACACTTTAAATAGGAGGGTGGCACTTGCAATAGATCAGATGATTCATAGAAGCATCCTGCCTTTTGGGATAGTCAGTACATGTGAAAAGTGACCATTTCTAGGGATTCTCTTTGATGAAAGGGGATCCTAGTGACAAATAGGCACCCAGTGCATGAGAGGGATGAATAGAAGGACTATGATTCACTTTGATCGGGAGAGGGTTAGCACAGGGCTACCATTCGTGGACACAGGTTGCTGGACTAGTTTTGCCATTAGCATAGAAAGTGCAGAGAAAGCTTGGAGCGGATTGTGGAAATTTGACTATGATATGTTAAGGGAAATTCACCAATCACCACTACTTTATCATTATAAATGCCTGCTCCCACCACCTGAAAGCCATAATGCTTCTGGCACAGAGAATAGAAGATGACTTGTGTACAAGAATTATTGTCTGCTTGAGAAACCACTGTGGTGTGCTTGACTTCTGCTTACTCTGGAATCTTCGCTTCTGAAGTCTTATGGCTAGGAGAGCTAGCCTTGTTTTAACCCCACAGGAGAAAGTGGGTTCAGGACTTATCCAGGAGTGCCTGCAACTTTGGACTAACTTTTTCCAAGACAGGGAGGAAGGGAAAGTGCTAGGAAACATAGCTTTGGTATCTTAGAGAACATCAGCTGGTATGTTAGGAATGGAAATTTTGTTGTGGTCAAGAGGAAAGAGGAGGAAACTTTTCCCAACATAAAGCCATCATCTTGTTCCCAAGGGAAGGAGTAAAGGAGAACATCAGGGAATATGTTATTTATCTTCTGCCAAAATGTGAACTTTTTGAGTTCTTTTGGACACAGACAAGGTGCCAAGCCTCCCTGAAAAAGGTACAACCTCAGTAGGACAATTTGTCCACATTTGTTCTGCCAAGTACTTTGGAGTTAGCAAGTAGTGGCTAATGTAGGACTGTGAAAAGAAGGTATTCAACCTTGTGGAATCCTGTTGTGCTACAGAATGAAACTTTGCTGCATTGAAGGATTTTGAATTCCGAAAAAGCTTTTTAAGTCCGAACACAAACTGCTGGTTGGAATAAACCACTAACTATTAGCAAAACCTGGCTTCATTGCCAGCTTGTTGCAAAAGATCCCTACATGCCAGACCTCCATACAACAGCACCCTGCCAAAAACCCTGTCAACTGTGCACTACAGGATAGCACTGACTTTTAGTTTTCCCTTTGATTTTCTACAGACGCAGTGTACTATTTCATTAAGAATTCATAAGTCCTTATCCTCGTGGTGGCTTTTCAAACATTAAATCATATTTTTTTTTTCTACATTTTTAGGTAATTTCTTAACTTTAATATTGTTTTTTGAATGAATGAATGAAGAGACCTAGGGGCTGATTACGATGGCGGTCGGACGAGTGTCCGACCATAGTCATTGCGGGAACGGGACTGGCCGACAGGTAGTCGGCGATCCCGCCCACCAAATTATGATCCGACCGCCATGGAGGCAGTCTGAAACATGCCTCTTTGCATTGAGGCTTGTGCTGCGGCCTGGAAAAGGGCCGCAGCACATGCCCCAATGCCAAAAGGCATGTTTGTAAACATCTCTGAACCCTGTGGCAGGCACCATGATGCAGGGATGTTTAGGCGGGCACCACAGGTGACCCCCAGGGCACATAGCAAAGGGCCACAGGAGACAGGGGCCCTGCCTTTTCATGTCGGAAGAACCAACGTGAAATGGGTGACGGAAAAGTGGATCGTAATCCCCATATCGGTGCCTGCGAAGGCACCACCTCCATTGTAGAGAATGCGATCTGACCGACCGCCCGACTGGCTCCTAGAGCCCGTCAGAAGCTGTTGGTTGGTCTCTGGGACAATGCGGTCCGATCAACTGCATCGTAATGCGCCTGTCTGACCGCGGTAATAGATCTCGGTGGGACCGACACCGATGGCATGTCAGAGTCGGTCTCTCCGACATCGTAATCGGCCCCTTAATGTAGCCCAGCAGTGACATCAGCAAGGTATGCTGGAGTGGATCCAGCTGTACACAGCCTCAAATATCACAGTTAATTGGTAAAAGAGGTAAGAAACAACCATGTTTCATGGTTCTGTGAAATTAGAAGTACGAAGAAATCTTTCTAAAGGAAGGAGAGCGAGAGTTCCAAAGCTGAGAGGCCAAGTAGCTGAAAGAGCTACACCCAAAGCAAACACATAAAACACATGGGATGATCATGAGATTGTCTGCCGAGGAACAGAGTATGTGTGTCAGACACGTCACAGATGAATACTTGGTCAATATGAAGCAAGGTCTTGTGACAGATGAAATGGATCGTTCCATGTGGCGGCTTTAGACTGCAAGTAATGACGAGACTTCAGATGATGAGAAATTCTTTCAGTGTGAGAGAGGCCATGATTCAGATGAGCAGCCATGTTCTGAATGTAGTGGAGTTGATTAATCATATACGAAGGGTGGCCAAAATAGACAGCATTACAATAGTCTAGCTTAGAAACGAGGCGAACATCTCTGGTTTACCACCCATCATGGATATACAGGTTAAAATCTTTCTTATAGTGTGCAGAAGAAGGGGAAACAAAGATGCAACTTTATATTTATGTGTGTAAAAGAACAACTGATGGTCAAAGTTGATTCCTAGAATGCGGGCATGGGTGAGCAGAGTAGATGATGTGCCCATGCAAGATGGCCGACAGGCTTAAATACTATGAGATGACTTCCCAAAGAAAAGGGCCTCTGTTAGTGTTTAACTTCAAGCGGTTGTTTTCCACCCAGATGTGAAACGTCTGAAAGGCACTGCTTTAGGCATTCAGAGAGGGAGTGAGTATCGGGTGCTATGCTCAAAGAGAAGAACTGGTTATCAGTGGCTGAGCAGTACTCCATGGTTCCAAATCAGGAACACTAGTGAAGCCAGGGAGAGGTAAAAAAGTGTAGGGCTCAATACAGAGCCTTCAGGAACACCATAAGGAGGCGGATGAAATGTAGAGAGGAAATAGGGGAAAGGGACATTAATTGCATGCGCCCTTGTAGAAAAGAGGAGAGCCAATCACAGGCATTGCCTTTCACAACCACTCCACTGAGTCAGGCAAGGAAGGAAGGGGGGGTGGGAGCCAGTATCAAATTCTGCAGAGAGGTCAAGTAGAACCAGCACATCTGAGAGAAGCAATCAGAACTGGCTTGATTCCTTGGCTGGGCCTGAAGCCTACAGTGCTGTACTGAAGAGGCAATGATATTCCAAAAAAGAGTAAAGTTATTCATTCACAGCCGCTTCCATAATTTTCGAGATGTTGTACTGTTGTGCACACACACATCACATGTATATTCTCTGTGGGCGGCTTTAGTTTTCTGCCAGACTCTCGGAGCGGGGGAGCTCTGGATTTCTCATATAACTAAGGCTTAAATGTAGACTATTTGTGCGTGATTCTTTTTAAGTTGCAGTGCAGCAGGAATAGAGGGTCCCTTTGTTACATTGGGATGGTAAATTGTCTCAGACGTTTAACACTGTATTTCATCTTTAAAGGCCAGGAAGCAGGATTTAGAATTTGTGAGCAGGAGTGTGAATTGATATCTATTCACTTCTGACTTTCTTGGCATGAGTGAACAAAGTGGATAACACTAATACAATTTTTAAAATATGATTTGTGCTAATGAGATGTAAAGGAGATAATGGGTAAATAATAAGTGATAAATGTGTTTATCCATGTTTTGTACAATCTGACGATTCCACCAATAAAACATTTCAAATTTTGTTCAAAGCAGTACAGCGTACGTAAAAAAAGATTCAGGGAATTTCTGCGTTTGTGTTTTTCTCCATTCATATTAATCCCACACACCTAACCCTTTAAGTCCCGATAGGATTACGACATCCTTTCTGAATGCGAAATTGAACACACATTTTACAGAGATGTAATTACAAACATATAAAATAACTTGTTTTGCATGATATAATATATCATAAAATATCCTAATTTAGATCCTAATGATGTGTTGGTCCTTAAATTCTGATAGGAGCAGTGTTACGAACTCCAGTACGCAGTAAAGCTTTATGCAGAACAAGTTCTTTATTATGTTCACCAACACGGGCTCCGTCGGTGGAGCGCACGGGGTGTCCTCATGTCGGATCACCAGCTGTCAACTGTCACAGGTGAGTAGTAGACAGCTGGTGAGGTCACAGGACAGTACGGTGTCCACGCAGGGACATTGTCACCGCAGTACTCTACGGTGTCCTCGCAGGGACACAGCTAGCAGACATAATACATCTTCCCCCGAAGGAACAGAGGAGAGAAAACTGTGAGCGGGAAAGGGTGGAGAAGGAGAAGGGGTAGGGAGAGCATGAAGCGAGGGGGAAAGAAAAGGATAGAGAGAGAGAAATGGGGCAGGCTAAGAATACATGTTTAAAGTACATCAAAATACAATATGCAACAGGTTAATCACAATTGTAATCAGAGAGTCTTACAGGGGGTAAAACTCTTCTTCCAGTCCTACTAGTATAGACAGGGAACGATTCACACCCTTCTGGTATGGTAGGCAGCTGTCTACTTACCCTACTGGTGTTGATACCTTGGGGTGCGGCCTGTACCTGGAAAGCTGGCTGTAATGATGCTGTGCTAGATGACGGGGCATCATGTATGATATGATCATGATCAGACTCATAATCAGATGAATCAGATAGGGATCTGTTGTGCTTGTTCACACTGGGTTGCTCACTACATGGTGTCTCCTGTGGGGTGTTGGCTGAGTTCTCTGATGTGTGTTTACACAACGAGAGGGCAGAGAAATGCCATACTCTGCCGTCGCTCAAAAGGGCAGAATTGCAATACAACTCACGTACAGATAGGGGTGTGGAGTACCTGTCCAGCCCCTTGCCTATGTGCCCACTTTTCTTAACCTTTACTATGTCACCAACCTTGAGTTCCACCGGTTTACACCCATGCTTTAGGTCGAACCTTGTTTTGTATTTGAATTGTGCCTGCTCTACTTTCCTCCTTACCTGGTATGCTGACCAGTGCACTATTTTCGCGGCTTTGGTCCAACCCACATTGTCTTTTGTAAGAGGTGTCCTGCCCCGCATGAGTACGAATGGGCTATGACCTGTGGTGACGCTAGGAGTGATACGGTAGGCCCACAAGGTCTTTAGTATTTCTCGTCTCCAGCACAGCTTGTTGCTGTTGGCTAACTGGATGACGCCTTTTAGGACCCTATTGAACCGTTCCACAGCACCGTTTCCAACTGGGTGGTATATGGAAGTTGTCTTGTGTTCAATCTGGTTTCTTTCTGTGTATGCTCTGAATGCGTCTGACATGAACTGTGGCCCATTGTCACTGACAAATTGCTTAGGGAGCCCTTCTCTTATGAACACACTATCCAAGAATTCCACTATGCTCTTTGAATCAGGTCTGGTGAGAAATTTGATTTCTGGCCACTTGGTAAAATGGTCAATGATGACAACAATGTACCATTGTTCATCACGTTCCAGCACTGGTCCCATTATGTCCACCCCTACCCTTTCCCAAGGCATGGAGGGACATGTTAATGGATGAAGAGGTGGTCTGAAAGTGACCTGTGTTTTGTCTGAGTTGAGGCACATGTATCATTCGCTTTTTCCTTTTTAAATCTTCATTTAATTTTTCTTTTTCTTTGAATTACTCCCCAATACTGTCTTGGTGGGTTCCAGTGTTGGTGCTCGTCGCCAACTTGTTAAGAACTCCAGTACGCAGTAAAGCTTTATGCAGAACAAGTGCTTTATTATGTTCACCAACACGGGCTCCGTCGGTGGAGCGCACGGGGTGTCCTCATGTCGGATCACCAGCTGTCAACTGTCACAGGTGAGTAGACAGCTGGTGAGGTCACAGGACAGTACGGTGTCCACGCAGGGACATTGTCACCGCAGTACTCTACGGTGTCCTCGCAGGGACACAGCTACCAGACATAACAAGCAGTAACTCCTATTGCCGTGTCATTATCGGCGTTGGATGTAACTTGTGCAATATATATCGCACCATTTACCACCCAACTCATAATGAGGGCCTTCCTGTGCACTGCTAGCCACAGAATCCACGTGTTTGTTTATATCACTTGCCTACAGGGACAGACTGGGCTTTTATCTCATTAGAAGTTTCCCCCGAGGGCTAGCCGTTTTCAAGGACCAGACTGAGAGGAGAAAGAAATAAAGAAAGATAAGTAGAAAAAGAAGAGAGAGAGTGAATGAATGGAAAAAGAGAGAGACGTTGGGGGTGGGGGGGCAAGGAGGAAGAAGGGCTGTTTTTAACATTTTATTTAGTGCTGCTTTTGGTTCCCAGTCCGGCCTTGCTTGCCACTTTTCTAAAGTTAAAAAAAATCATCTAGTAGGTCCAATATTACAAGCATATAAAATTGCTTTTGCTGTTGATTAGTATTCTCCGCTCATGGACCCAAACTTTTGGTTTTCTTACATTGAAATATTCCCATTTAAAATTAGCTGGTTTCATTGTTAAATGGAGGAGATACCTTATAGTCGAACTTTGATGGCTAGGATGCCAGCTTGAGAGTTGTTTTTAAGAGAGGAAATATCCTCCATATTGAACAATGGGAGCATATCTCAAATTCATAATCTTGTATGTTAGAAATGGGATTTCTGGTTGGCTAGGAAAAGCGCCTAAGCCAGGCAGAAACCACCACTCTAGTCAGGGCAAGGGAGTTACACGCTGAAGATAACCCCTGCTCACCCCCTTGGTAGCGTGGCACGAGCAGTCAGGCTTATTCCAGAGGCAATGTGTAAAGCATTTGCGCAACACACACACACAGTAGCAACACACTAGGCACACTACAAAAGAGACTCCACACAAGGTTATATAAAAAAATAGCCTTTGTATTATCATAAACACATTAGATCATAACCACACATATACACTGTGCCAACTGGCACTAGGCAATATTTACAGGGGATTATATACAAGACAGGGCCAATCGGGCCACTGTCAGAACCATCAGAATGCAGGTAGTAAATATAAGACACAAGCAGTAACTACTGGCGAAATACTGTACTCAGCATCATCACATTAGGCATCAAACACATTATGCATAAACACCCTAAGCATAAACACATTAAGCGATGGTCATGGTGCATAAATCACATTTAGGGCCTTGCGCCCTACCAACATACCACTGACCCCCTGGCCAACTGGCCTTTCTGCTGGCTCAAATGCCCTCTGTCCCAAATGTCAGGGCTTGTAACTGGGGCCTTCCACTGGCCCCTTTGGCTGCAACTGCAGCAAAAGCAAAGTGCGCAATGCGCTGGGGCAGAGGAGAGTATCTCACTACTTCATCTTCAGAAATGAAAAATGCCCCACGTTGCAGCTGCCCACTCTCTCTCTCGGTGCAGTAGTAGCAAGTAGACCTGGCACCATTGTGCCTCCTGAGCCCCCACTGGGACCCTAAAAACAATGTGCCCCACGTTGTAGCTGCCCGCTCTCTCTTGATGTGCAGCTGTAGCAATTGGCACCAACAGGCACTGCACTGCGCCCAAAAAGAATTTTCACTGGCACTACTGTGCCTTTAAAGCCCCCTTTCAGGCCTTCCAGACACCGTGCCCCGCGAGCCCCTTCCTCTGGGACTATTCCGGTGCCTCTTCCCGGTGCCCTCGATCGGCACCACCAATGCGCACAGACTTAAGCACCACTCACCGGGACGGTCTCTGCAGACTCCTCCGGTCTCCTCGGGCAGCCACACCACCTTCTGCGCGCGCGGGAACTGGAGCGAAGTCTCCGGTTTCTCCAGGGATTCACCAGCGCGGGGAAGGCTCCCGCCTGGACTTCAAGCTTGGCAGTAGCGTCTCTCGGCTTGGGCGCTCGGCTTCCTGACGGTCATGCGAGGCTCCGCCCACAACCAGGCGGCACTTTGCCTGGCTTCCGGGTCACGTTGCGACGGCTCTCTCTTCTTCATTTCGGGTCGGGCCGTGGCGGTGATTCCTGGCAAATGCGGGGTGGGCTCCCGCGTTACGAGCACACAAATGCGGGGTGGGCTCCCGCTACTAGTAGCACAAAAATGCGGGGTTGGCTCCCGCTACTAAATAAACATCCATGCGGGGTGGGCTCCCGCCAAGAGCGCACCGAAATGCGGGGTAGGCTCCCGCTCAAAGGAGCACAAACGCGGGGTGGGCTCCCGCTATTAAATAAGCATTAATGCGGGGTGGGCTCCCGCCAAAGCCAGCAATGCGGGGGAATCCCCACGTCGGGATTCCCTCGGAATCGATCGCAGCTCAGCGCTGCAGAGGCACAGGCACTCCTCCTGTCCTGGAGCCACCAACAATAAAGGTGCAGCGCTCACGAGGCGCTGTGCCCCCAAGAGTTCCAGGGCAAAGGCTGGGCCTTACCAGGCCAGCTCACAGGACCCTCCAGCAGGTAGGCAGTCCCCCGTGGCGGTTCCTCCTGGGGCCCAGCAGCAGCAAGTCACAAGGAAGCACAAAAAGCACCACTTCATGGGGTCACAGCCCCAATATTTATACACCACTTTTGCTTTGTCTGCCCTGGCACAGGGCTTGGGGAAATCCAGTCTCAACTGGTTCTGGGGGGTGTGGAGCACTTTGTTTACAGGGCTCCCACCCTCCTTTGTCAGGTTGGGGCTCTGTCATCAGACACACCACAGGGGGGCGGAGCCAGCATTCACCTAGGCAGGCACAGACCTATTCAGGGTCAGGGGACTACTCCTCCCACTACTCCAAATGCAGCTCTCCCATTCAGCCTAGCGCTGACTCACCCTGCCCTCCCTGGAGCCACACACACCTCACCAGCCCCTGTCACTCCAAAGCCAGACATGCAATACACATCAGGCAGGCAGACACATAGCACACAGAAATGCCAACTTCTAGAAGTGGCATTTCTAAAATAGTGATAATAAATCTGCGCACACCATTGCGCAGCATTTATGATTACTATTCCACACATACCAAACTTGACCACGCTTCTCCTCTCATATCAGGAATTACCACTGATACACTTATCAGGGAATCCCCAATGCAATCCTATGAGAGGACAGCCTCACAGCAGTGAGAAACCAAAATGGCTGTTTGTCACTACCAGGACATGTCACGCACTTAAGGTACATGTCCTACCTTTTACCTACAATGCACCCTGCCCATAGGGCTAGCTAGGGCCTACCTTAGGGGTGACTGACATGCATTAAAAGGGGGGTCACAGACGTGGCACACACTTTAGGTGTCACGTCACAGCGGCAGTAACACTGCGCGCACAGGCCCTGCAATGGCAGAGGCCTGAGACAGGTTTGAAAGGCTACTTTGGTGGGTGGCGCAATCAGCGCTGCAAGCCCACCAGTAGCATTTAATTTACTGGCCCTGGGTATCTGAGATACCACTTTACAAGGGACTGACAGGTAAATTAAATACGCCAAACAGGTGTAGACCAATCTTACCATGCTCACCACAGAGAGAACACGCACTTTACACTGGACAGCAGTGCTAAAGTGCCCAGAGTCCTAAAACCACCAACACCACGTCAGAACAAGCATTGGCATAGCCAATAGGTCTCGCCTTTGGGACCTTATAAGTGTTTAGCCATGCAACGGCTGATGTTGTTGCACCAAGGATATTGTGCTGCATAACTAAATACTTTTAAGGTCCCAAAAGCGAGACCTATTGGCTATGCCAATGCTTGTTTCAGATGAAAGGGGATGATACAAAGTGCTATGTGCAGAAACAGAGTTCTGTGTAGAAACAAAATACAGCACATCTCACTGCCAAACTAGTGAGCAGGGATGACTTTTTCCACACAAGATGGAATGGCACACGGTCAAGACATTGAGAGAAAACCGGGGCTGCATTATAGGGAACACAATCATTGTGGGAACCCTAATATAATAAGCAATTGTGGACTGGATGACACTCACAAATCACAGGCTGGCCCATATAAATGGCCTGAAAAGCTTATGAAATCTTTTTTTTTTTGCATTTCGGTAGCTGCACTTTTGCTATTATTAACCTCAGGCCATAGGAATTATGCAATTTTGTTGATGTGGCATTTTCCACATAATTATGGATTTGCCACACTTGCCACATAACCATCAACTGATGCATAAACTACAGATTTAAACAAAAAAAATCTTCTTGCTCAAACGGATCAAAAGTTACTAAAAACACAGCAACAAGTTTTGGTACTTATCTGTTGCTGATTGGTGTGTTTGGATGTCAAACTGGTTCTAATGAGGTACAACATTTGTCTAGATAGTGTTAACATTTATACAAATGACAAAATAACGAGGTAGTGCCACCACAAAATGTGCTGCGTCATGCCGCATATTTAGCCATTTATAGCTGCATAATTTAGTCAACCTTGCCGCATAATTTGGTCCTCCCCTGCCATATAATTCCAGCATGCAAGTGAAAACTCAGGATTGGATAAGTAACTAAGTAAGACCTGTCAGGAGACAACCTGAGACATCCATAGCTATCAAGTGCCACGCTTGTCAAATGTCATACACAGAATATGAGAAAAACTAAACCGCAACCTGAAAACCGCAACGTTCTGCTGAGTAAAAGGTAAAGGGCTGGTTAAAGAGCCACACACTGCATGGGATCAATTGACAGCACTGTGTCATAGCTGAGTGTACTTGCTCGGCAGATTTTACATCTCACCGCAAACCCAGTTTCTGGATGTTGACATTTGTCCTGATAAGCACATTGCAAATACAATTTACATTACTCGACAATGTGACCCCATCTCCAGTCTTGGTATTCCCTTTTACATGCCAGTGTAATGTGGTAATGAAGCCGAACTAGTCTGCCTGTCCAAACAGTTAAACTTGACACTGCTGAGTAAAGCCAGTCCCGCCCCCGCACAGCAGTACCAGCGCAGCCCTGCAGTTGGCGGTAAAGTAGGAAGGAGGGACGGCGTGCAGGCTGGCTCAGTGGCTTCCTAAAAGGAGAGACGCCCGGTATAAATGCACTGAGTTGCTGTGCACGGAGTAGCCGGACGCCGTCAGACAGGGTCCTGTGATTACTGCTCTGACAGAGAAAGACCTCTCCAGGCGGACGCCGGTGCCTGGGAAGGGGGCAGCCACAGACAGCTCCTCCCTCAACCAGTGAGACCCACGGGACCCCCGCCGCAGCAGCCCCCTCGGGAAACAAACGCGCCAGGGATACCTCAACTTTTGAGACCTGGAGACTAGCCACGGGCTGACTGTCTGGGACAGGAGGGTTACAACCGGGCAGGCTGCACAGCTCGCAAGCTCGAGGGTCGCAGACCAAGAGCTGTTGGAGGAAGAAGAGAACTCACGCCCACCTCCTGCGCGAGAAGGAAAGAGAGGACCCTTGCACGCGTGCTGCAGTCTGGAGACGGGAGACAGGCAGCAGAGCTCGCTCTCCTCAGCGCTTTAAAAACAAGCCCACGAGTGGTGCGCGCGCTGTAAGACGCGAAAGTGAAAGCTAACTGAAAACCGCTCTCCTCAGCGCTTTAAAAACAAGCCCACGAGTGATGCGTGCGCGCGAGCTGTAAGACGCGAAAGTGAAAGCTAACTGGAAACCGCTCTCCTCGGCGCTTTAAAAACAAGCCCACGAGTGGTGCGCACGCGCACGCGCTGTAAGACGCGAAAGTGAAAGCTAACTGGAAACCTGATCCAGAACAGATGGCACCCTGTGTGCTCCCGAGACCCCTAGGCCATGGGAGTGAAAGTTTTGAGGGAAGGCGGGACATGCACCCGTCTTTGGCCATTTGCGTGCTTTCAATTATTGAAAGCCACACGCAAAGTCCAATGGGATGTGTGGGAGGAGGCACACCCACACGGAGAAGGCTCTTGGAAGTCTGAAGTGATTCCAAGAGCCCTCTCCTAGGGCAGCGCATGCGCTGCGCTAGGCGAGACCTATAAAAGGCTAGGAGGAAGGCAAAAAGTTCAGGGATGGCCCTGCAAAAAGGGCCAAGTCCAACACTTGTGTTATAGATAAAATATCTTTGGGAGTTTCCATCCGACTGCTTGAGGTTAAACCAAGTCTGTAGTATTTGCCTATAAAATGTTTACACTTTTCAGACTAAACATAATGTCAGATTATGGCCTCCACGGAAACGCCTTGTCGCAATGTGGCAACCTTTCCCAAAACAGACTTACCAAAATGTTAATTCTCTCAATAAATACTTTATATTCATTCTCTGCACAATGAAGAAGAATGGGATAAAGTTTGCCTCGTACATTTTCTTAATTATGCACCCTTATTGACTGACATCACTTTGGCATACTGATTTTTAACAGGGGTTTTCCATAATATTATTGATTCAAAATGTAATAGCTCATAAAAATAAAATATTACGTTTTTAGTACCAGTTATACTACAATACTATTTGCAAAAAGTGGTTGCAATTTTCCCACTGACTTTTTCGTGAATGCTTGCAAGTCACATGGACCACTGCCTACTCCAAAAAATTTCTTTTGACCATTCACAAAGGGGAAAGTTTCTCTTGGGGATTCCTTCTTGTTTCCAAACGGGTTACCACAGCCTTTCAGTAGTTGGTAAAATATTAATGTTTTGCAACTAGATTTCGGTCATAAAACACTATTACATACCATAAGGAATCACTATTCGGAAGGGACAACCTATTATTATTATTATTAGTAACTTATAGCGCGCACAGGTACCCCGAGGGGTTTCCCAGCGTGAGGAAAGCACAGATGGAATGTCCCAGGACAGTGACTTAGAATAGCCATGTCTTCAGATTTTTGCGGATGGTGAAAAATGCCTTACAGTTTCTGTGAGCACCCGTTCCAATGGGAGATTCATAATGGTTTTCTAAGCCCATTTAGTGATTTGGTATCATGTTATTGTATCGCTAAACGGGATTAGTACATTCGAAAAACACATCTTCTTGCCGCAAACACTGCCAAATCGCAGGGTTTGCGACCAGAAAATGAGTTTGTACATCTGGTCCCTAGTGCCTTATTTAATATGATTTTTGGTGAAAAAGTCATTCTTAGATGAGCTCCAGAGGATAAACACCAAAAACTGCCCTGGGGAACGTGAAGCCATTTATCAATCAAGAATTTTGTGACCTTTGGGAAGACCTGTTTTTGATGCATCCCCTAATTACGGTCAAGTCTAGAGAATGCTCGGTAATTTTCCTCACTTCAGTTCATTTTTCTTCATTCCAGTCATTACTCAAATTGACTTATATCCAAATCATGAGGCAGGCATTGGAGCCAAGTTCACCATATTATTGGTGCGGCCAAGCCAAGTTCAGAGGTGCACCCCCTTCAAGATGAAATGCTCAGTATGGCCCGTGGGATGGCCTGAATCCTCTGCACAATGGTCCAAGTAAAACACCCAGAAATTAATACCCAGCGCAGACTCAAGAACCAAGAGAATACGTCCTAAAAAGTAGGTGGGAACTAATTACCACAGACAACAATGTCACTTCACAATAGAGACAGCTTTCAGCTTAGCATCCTCTTCTTAGCAGTCATAGCTGAGTTACAACCTTTGCAGTGTACATTATACATGCATGTAGGTATATGATTTATAATGTATCCAGCGGCAGCTGCTCCGCTCTGGTGGCGGAGCGTGGCCCCCCTCCCCCCATCAACCTCAAAACTTTACAAATAAAACGATAATAAAACTGTTTATTATTGTTTTAATTTTCTTACAATAGCTGAGGCTTGGGGATGGGGCCGTCATGGAGGGGGAGTGGTGGGTAGGGCACTGTTGTCAGTGCGCATGATGGTTTGGCCGACCATCTCAGGCCGGCCAAACCGTCATGCGCACTGAAGCAGCCTCCAACCCGAGCTGCGTTGCCGGGTTCGAGAGAGCACTCACAGGCTCCCAGTCTCATTGGGAGCCCAAATCATCCGTGCTCAGGTCGATCCTGATGCTGCTTTCAGCAGCATGAAAGCAGCGTCAGGATTGGTCGCAGTGGTTTCTGGGAGCCTGTGCTGGTGAGACCTGAGCAGAAGAGCGGAGATGCAGCAGATGAGTTATTTTTTGTGTGTTTCCTTTGTTTGTCGTCCTCCCCTAATTGCCCCCACCCCCAACCCGTTACTCTGCCGGGACACGAGCCACTACTGAATGTATCATTTTCATGTACAAACCACACGTTCATGTTAATTCACCTATCACTGCAATGCAATAAATTAGTTAATTCATGAGCCCCACTTAATAACTAATGCATGGATCTATCCATTTTCATTCATACCTGTCAGACATTAAAATAAAAACTATAGACTGCAAATGCGGCTTTATAAATCAATGCCCTGCTGTCATCCACTATTTTTGCAACTTATCAGTATCAGTGATAACCTATTTACCAAATGCGCATCTTTGTGATGCCTCCTAGAAAGTGAGCCATGGAGAACCAGTGCAGTTGTAGGTGTAGTCAGGGCTTTAAGTGGGCTGGGTCTGTCCGGGTCTGAGCACCGGCAGTTATTTTCAGGGGGCCTCGAAACGGGTCTCTACCGGGCTCTAATTTCGGGCCTCGCAGAGGTAGTCCGTTTTCTTTTTTTTTTCTTGCACCAAACTTATTTTAATCATGACCCCCCACCCCCTTTCTATCTGTCACCTTCTGCTTCTCTTTCTCTCCCTACTCTTTCCCTTCTCTTATTTTCCTCTTCTCCGTCACCTTGTTTATCTCTCCCTGTTTGTCTCCTGTGTGCCCTTCATTCACTGGTTCCACCCCCCCTCCCCGCCCCATCTTTCTGTAAGTTAGTGCCTAACTCTCTCGCTCGCTCATTCACCTCCACACGTCACCACATCCCTCGCTCTTTGCTCTTTACACTTGGGCGCTCGCGCTGGAATGCCAGTCTGCTGCTGCACGTGCCTCCTGATGCCAGGTCCTTGCAGTCACGGGCCTGGCCATGGCCTCCTGGCAGGAGGCTGGGGAGGCGGCTATCCCTCGCCGCTGCTGGGTGGCGCAGTTTGTTTTCTCTCATACTCCACTGCGCGTTTCCCGGTAGCCTCTGGTTCACCACTGCCCCGGACGCCTCTCGTGCGCAGCTCCTCCGAGCGCGCGGCTCCGAGCCGGGAGCGCGCAGGAGGCAGGAAATACCAGCGTGAGGGCCCTTTCCCATGCTCCCTGCAGCGCTACCGCTCTGGGAGGCCGGCGGTGCTCCCTGCCCTCTTCCCCTGCGAGGAGGAGACGGGGGAGTTACTGGCCTCTGTCCCACCCAAGTGGCAGCTTTCAGCACTGCTGCTGCTGTCAGTGACGGGAACATCACATGCAGTGGAGTCACTGTGAGGCTGTCGTGCCTGCCACGTAGCCACCCATCTCGTTCACTCCCGATAAGGACAATCATGTCTAACCTGCTTCGAATCCGGAAAGGGGGTCACCATCACACCCAGAGTCTCTTGTGACAGGGGAAAGGGCCAGCATCACAAGCAGAGTTATTTCTGATGGTGAATGGGACCACAGAGTGGAGATGTAGGGGCTCTAAGAAGGGGTGAAAAAACAACCAAGCCTCATAAACAAGCAAATGGTTTTTTAAAGACCTGTGAAGTACTCGGGTGGGGCTGTGAGCGTGCCCAGGAAGCTGTCTCAGCCCGGGCTGCCACACACGACGGGGGGGGGGGGAGGGGCCAAGCCCTTTGAGCCCAATGGGCGTTGCGCACCTGTCCATCACATCAAGAGGTAATGACTTTTCAGGCACCTATCGCAGAGTCATTCTGAGTAAAGCTTTGTTTGTTGGGTAAGTTACGTAGAACTAAGGATAACAAAAAAACTTGTAATTTCATAGATTTAGCGCCTTATTTTTGGTAAGCGTAAGATTGCGATCCTGCAACCAACCTCCAAACACACACAGCCGCACCGGAGTACTTCACAGGTCTTTAAAAGACCATATGCTTGGTAATGAGGCTTTGTTGTTTTTCACCCCTTTGTACAGCCCATGCAGCTCCACTCTGCCTATTGCTTGAAGAATGCGCCCACCCCCCGAAATGTTTTCTTAGCCCCCCCCCCCTCGAAATTTGGCTCTACTTGCGCCTCTGGGGAGGGTGTATGGCTTTATCCATACATATCTTTATTTAGACCACGCCCCTACTTGGATAGTCCACACCCCTTTAAGAGGTTTGCCCCGCCCCTTTTAGAGCACCCCCAGTTTTTTTTCCCCACTTAAAGCCCTGGGTGTAGTTTACATGAACGCATCTCAAAGGTTTATGGTTTTATTAATGCTCCAAAGCAGCCTCGTTGATTATACAAAACAACAGTAAAGTAGATGTTATCCCAAATGGAAAGTATTTTACCTATTGTAACTCCAAATGCATCTTTTCCCCTATTAACGGGTGGCTGACCTAAAAACTGTCCATAAAACATTTTAAAATAAAAGGGAGGATGCTTGGTTGTTATATTTAACAAGGGCCGTTTCCAAAGAGTAAAACAATGTTTTTTTCAATCCTGACATGCTGATAAGTGAAAAATGAATCACGATTGCAGCCTTTAGTGTGTCTTCAACTCCCCGAGCAGCCTTTGCCAATATTATTCACTCTCTTTGACACCGTTAGATGTTCTTTCAGAAAGCAAGCACGTGCCACTAATCAAGCTGAAGATGAAAGGCTTCTCCCATGTCCTCTTCCGGTAGCCGCTGCCCTCCTCAGTGACTCACAGTAAAATAAGACATCTCTACCCCCAGGGCTTTAAGTGGGCCGGGTCTCACCGGTACTGAGGACCGGTAGTTTTTTAAAGGGGTCCTCGAAACGGGTCTCTATTGGGCTCTGTTTTGTGCCCTGGCACAGGCGGTCTGTTTTCTTCCAGACTGCAGTGACAACAGGCACATCGATGTGCGGTGCTCACACTGCTCACTTCTCACTAGTGGAGAAGTTACAGCATGACGTCATGCCAAGTGAGCGTTGTAGGGGAAGGGAAATCCTTAAAGAGAGTCATTTTCTCTCTGGATTTCCCTTCTCTTTTTGAAACTCAGGAGCAGCAACATTGTTGTGGTGTCACCAGGGCTTTAAGTGGAAGCTTTTTCAATATTATATACAAGCCATAGTTGCTGCTTATTTATCTTATGCAACTAACAACCATTGACAAAGCCAATACTCCTGACTTGTAGGTATGCGGTTACTTGTTGTATCATATACCTGGATGCAATTACAGAAACAGCAAAATACAAGTCGGGCGGCACACTATGTTAAGCACAGATTTTTAGCTTACGTGTTTTTAAGCCACGCCCTTAATTACATTGACCACGCCCTCTTGAGAGACCCCCCCGTTTTTTCATCCCACTTAAAGCCCTGTCTACCCCTTCCATCAACTTTCCAGGTCTGGCCAGGATAAACAATGTAAAAGGTCCTGAGCTGATCCTTGGGCTCATTACTTAAGTTGCTGGTGGGGACCAGGCCTCATAACTTGGTGCCTGTGGAAACATGTACCTTGCTCACTACCAAGAAGAAATTGTTTCACTTAGTGGCTCCTCCCTTGGCAGTGACCATAAAGCCACTCTGCTCCCACAGCCTGTCCGGCGCAACTACCAAAGCTCGGCAAGATTGAGCAACCACTGAGAAATAGCAAAAGATAAGGGAACCGGTGCAAAATGGAGAGAATCAGAGATCGTGCCTGTAGCAGAACAAACAAGCACTGGAAAAGCCCATAGGTTATGCCCGTGTGAAAAATATTGGCTTTGTCAATGTGTTTTTAAATGTTGTGCAGCAGCACAAGCTGCTGTGCAACATGGCTAAAAAAAAAGCACTGTGACAGAGCCTGCATTGACTGCGTCGTAGCACATTCTTTTACTTTAAGCCATGTTGCACAGCCTTGTGGCTGTACAACATGTAAAAAAACAGCGTGGGTGGGGGGATGACAGACTCATGTAACGTAAAAAAAAAAGTACCTGCTGGCCAGTGGAAGGACACTTGCCACAGGAAGCCGTACTTTGTCCATGCTCCACGGCATGGGCGAAGACTCCAAAGTCCAAGAGGAAGACGAGTCCAGGAGGAACTACTGACCAATAGGAAGCAAGGAAACGAGAGTGACATGGAAGTCAACCAATGTTAAGTAGAGGTAAGTAATGGGCAGGCTCTAAGCCCCTTTTTAGTTTTTTTGTTATTTACAAGAGATTTAACAAGCACAGCGCAAGCGCTGTGCAGGCTAAACCTAAACATAGGGCATGGGTTCAATGTCAATGATGCCTGGTCTCCTATAACTCACTGTCAATGTGGTAGGAAGCCAGGAGTAAAGACCAGGCGATCACACAAGCTCCATAGTCTACGAAACTTGCCAGCAGTCACATTCATTTATATTCCACTTTCATCTGGCCTTTGCACCCCAAAGATTGCAGCATAGACTTCTGATGAGTACGTGCACTAAAATCAACAGTTTGTCAATTCAAGCCCGAAGGTAGTTGGGCTCTGGACATAGGACCTTAAGAGCCTACCACTAGGATTTGCTGCACAGGGAAGCACACGTAAAAAAACATAACGTTGCCTGCACGACTGAGTAGCACCTAAAGGCGACCTTTAGTGGAGGTGCCCTTAGGCAGTTACTAACAATTGCTGTAAAAAGTACCAGTGATCTGCGCAGTGTATGTAGTGATGTTGCCATGCGCTTGCTCAATGCTGTTCAAACAAGCATTTCCAATGCAATAGGTCTCGCAATTGCGAGATTTTGAGCTATTGGCATTGTAAATGGCAATGCTTTTTATAATATTAAAAGGCATTGTCATTTACAATACCAATAGGTCAAACTTTGGCAAAAGCTAAACCTATTGTATTGCAGAGCTCGGTGTCCCTGAAGCGGGTGCCACGCTCACCATTACAGTTAAAAAAAAACATACAAGTTTATAAAAATAAAAAATAAAAAGCTGAAAGAAAGTGCGGTGTCCCTGAAGCGGACGCCGCGTTCTTCTTAAAAGTAATAAAAAAAAAAAAAAAAGTGTTGCCATTGTACCATGAGTGCTGTGAGGGTAGAGGCAGCCTGTGTGGGCACGCTGAAAATACAAAAAGCAGCGGCCATTGTCCCCATTAGTCCATAAACAAAATGGTGCTCACTGACTTATAATGCAGACCGTGTAACAAGCCATGTAAAAGGTCCAGTCGTTATGGGAGGTAACAAATGCAGACAAGGTGGTAAAAAGGAGGGACTAACAAGTCTATTTACGAATCAATAGCCAGCATTTACGAAGGACAATGACACAAGCCAATTAACAATATGGGCGGAGAGTGGGCGGGGCTTCAAAGTCATAGTCCACTGCGAAACTAGAAACATGGATGAGATAAACATTTTTGCACCCAGTAATGTAGCGTCTTGGCATGGTAAACTGTCAAGACCAGAAAATGCCACGCAGCTGAGGACATTTCAAGAAGGTCTGGAACGCCTCCATTTCAGGCATATTCAAGCGCTAAAAGGCATGTCAAATTACAGTGCGCCAATTTGGGAGACTCCACTGAGTTCCGGGAGACCAGTGTAACCTACCAGAAAAGGGTCGTCAAGCACCTCTGAAAAAAGTGCAAACTTCTGTCTGGATTTAGTGTGTGGGCATACATTTAATGGATGGACAAAGAAAATTATTTCAGTTTTGAACTTGAAGCAGTGTGTAAAAAACAAAAAAACAAAATAGAGAGAGAGAGAGGACGGGCACACAGCAAGGAGGTCCCTCCATTGGGGCACAAGGGGCTGTGCTGCTTCTCGGAGAGGGCGAAAGAGCGAAAAGTTACTTTTGTTTATCGGTCAACTCACCAGAGATCTTGATGCTCTTCTCTCGATTCCTTTGTTTATCTGTTCAAAGAAAGGCGATTTTGCAAACAGCTGAAGTGAACCGTCCCTATTTTCGCACATGCCACAGTTTTAAGCATTTAATACAGCCCCAAAAAAATCAAGATTTAGCAACCATTCTAAAAACAACAAAAAAGCTTTAGGAGAGAGCATGCTCTGCCTGCTGTTGCAGGCAGGACAAAGCTCTTTGAGAAAATAGTGCTCGGAGGCTGTAATTAAAGCCTACCGAGCAACAACACACATAACAGGGAGTGTCGCCATGGGAGGTTACAAAGTGAGACAAGGCGGTACTAAGGAGGGACTACTAAGCCTTTTGAGCAATGAACAGCCACAGTTTACAGTGGACAATGATACAAGTCAATGAAAAATATGGGCGGAGAGTGGGCGGGGATTCAAGTACCTAACTCAATACAGCATGCATCGCAGAGCAGCGCATGTGCTGCCCAGGCTCAACCTAAAAATGAATCAAAGAAGTAGCACAAAAGCTTTTTTTTTTCTTGCTTTTTTTTAAAGATGGGCTGTCCTACCCTCCCTCCCAAACTCCTCCACTCCGGGGTAGGGGAAAAGCAGCAGACTGGGGAAAGCAACTTAGCACATGCGCTAGTAAGCAACTCAGCGGAAGCATGAGGGATGTAGTTTGGCGTCTAGAGAAGCACATGAGAGAGAGAGAGACAGCTTACAACACGAAAGGGACAGTAGAATGAAGCGAAAGGAGTATTTGG
Source organism: Calotriton arnoldi (assembly GCA_963921515.1). Taxonomy (NCBI): domain Eukaryota; kingdom Metazoa; phylum Chordata; class Amphibia; order Caudata; family Salamandridae; genus Calotriton; species Calotriton arnoldi. The sequence continues at coordinate 2,353,268 of CAWUFW010000128.1, read as the reverse complement.
TGGGGGAGAAGCACATAAGGGAGAAAGCAGGAAAATGCATGCACTTTCATGGAGTGCTTAAGAAAAAGAAGTTCTCTAAAAATGATCAGAGGAAGGATAGAGGCCAGCCAATCAGAGGTGTGGTAAAGAGTCTATGTTTCAGGTGAGGAGAATCACATGATGGACAAGCTGGGACAAAGAGTCAATGAGTGAGTGACAATAAAGCCATCCAATGGTAAGGATAAGGGGTGGGCTAGAAGCCCCAGCAAATTTTTGGTAAGCCCACCAGAGGTCTTTTCTCACCAAATGGTAGGCTCGACCTTATAAGATAAATACTGAGGAAACACCATCCCCAAAGAAAAAAACGTTTTGAACTTTTCCATATGAAACTTCTAAGACAGAAATACATCCATGCCAGTTTCACGGCCTCACAACACATGGCACTGCCCTATATGAATGTTAAAACCCCCAATTTCACAACCACTTAGCCTGCCCCAGTAGCTATAAAGAGCCAAGTGCCAGAACCATAGGCACTGCCACCACAGCTACAAATGCACCCTGACAATGCCACTCCATAAACTACCCCTATTATCTATAAAAAGTACCGCAGCCTCACCACATTTGGCACTGTCGCTTTATCATCCCAAGCAAAGCCATCCTTACACACATGGCACTGCCCTCGCATCTATAAAACAACCAACACCATTGGCATTGCTCTCCTGTCTATGAAAGTACACCCACCTATCAGCACATATCTCTGCCCTCCTTGTCCATCACACTCCTAGTTACTACAGACTTTGCTCCATTGGCCACTCCCAATGTAGGCAGGGGCCCGTACGCGCCCTTGTCACTAAGGCACAGTGCGTAGAATCCCTACCCACGGTTGGCATCAGGTTTCGGGGGCAGCCAAGTTTATCTACAGGCTTGTGTTACAAGATCTGCTTTCAGCATTAAACTCAGATCGCGATTCATTACAGAAAATGTAACAGATTAGTCCAGTTAACTGGAAGGGAGGCCCTATCTCCCAGGTCAGGAGATCGTTCGGGTCAGGAAGCAGTGCGCGCAGCCAGACACATGTAACACAGCACAAAAGCTTAACCCCTTCCCGGCCGCCAGACTGGCCCTGCAGCCAGTCCCGGCTACCAAGGGCGAGGGCAAGAGGTCAGCCAATCCCTGCGTCATCCTGATGGCTTACATCCGAAGCACACCGATGCAGGCTGGTGGGTGGTCGCAGAGGGCACTTATCAAACGAGCTGGCAGCCTCACGCCCATTTCTCAGTCTGCAGGAGTTCGGCTACGAGGCCTAGAAACCACTGCCACAAACAGACACACGTAAGGTTGGTCAATTGAGGAAGCATCCAAGGACATTTCCCTCTTTAACACAGCGCCCGCTTCCTGCAGCGTCTGTGCAAGGGGGAGGGGGGCATATTTATTACATGAAACAGGCTCAAAGTAAAGAAATATTTTTGAACCAAGTTAATTAACTCAATATAAATTAAAAAAATACCTGCTATGCATGCAAAAGTCTTCAGTGTGTACTTTCTAGTTTCATCACGCTGTGACCACCCCTTGGGGAGGTTCACCGATCCTTCCTCTTTCTCCTCCCCCTCGATATGAAAGAGGTGAAGGTGGTGTTGTGAAGCTGCAGGAGCACTGTCTGAAACCAGAGAAGAGGCAGCGCCGTGTGTGTGCTGTGGAGTGCGAGGGCTGCCCCAATATTGTAAAAACAAATACAAACACCATGAAGGATAGAGACCACGTATGTAAATAAAAATAAAAAAACACAAGCTACACGAAGGGTATGGATGAGGGAGGGAGGAGGGAACAATTGAGGAAGCATCCAGAGATTTCTGTAATCAACACGTGCATCCGTGTGGGGGAGGGGGCAAGGGGGTGATATTTAAAAGTCAAGCCAACGCCAATAAGCAAAAGTAAAAGCGCACACAGCGCGCTGCAAATACCAATTAAAAAAAAAACGTCCGCCATTGCTAAAGCTGGCGTCCCACCAGTGCTCTTTAAATTTAATTAGGCAAAGAGTTCGCCAGAAGGGCTAATGCAGGCAATATCAAAAGGACACAAGTAAAAGGTCCAGTCGCCATGGGAGGGTACAAAAGACGACAAGGCGGTACTAAGGAGGGACTAACAAGCCTATTAAAGAATCAGAAGCCAGTATTTAGGGATGACAATGACACAAACCAATCAAAAATATAGGCGGACAGTGGGCGGGACTTCAAGTACATACTCCACCACAACAAGTCTCGCAGAGCAGCGCATGCACACTGACTAAGGCTCGACCTAAAAAGGGCATACAGCTGGTTTGTCATACAGAGTTACTCCAGATGTTCCCCGCAACCATAGTTAGGTGCAGGCTTCACAAGAGCAATAAAGGAAAGATACCTGCACATACGGCTGGGCATCCTGCCATCATTACTGCATTTGCCCCCATGGAAACAACCACAGTCAACAACCCAGTGTCGATTATGTGGGGAATCAGAAGAGAACGTGCTGCACTTACTGTGAATATGTGGGTGACTAAACAAGGAACAAAGACTCATTCTAAAACCGGCCCTGAGGAAAAAGAGGATAAGAACATGCAGGCAGGCAGTGAAAGCATGCTTTGAGGGAGGGGATATCCAGCTAGCTTGCCGCCTGGTCCAATTTATAGGCACAGCAGGAATAATGTTAAACAACAGCAATTAGCTAACACTATTCCAGGCACCTAAAATTCAGTCACCGCCATGCTGGCACCCAAGAGAATCACCCCATTCGCTGTGGACCCTGCACTCTGCACGCCCAAGCTGCTGAGACCCCACTCAAGACTCTGCACCCCAGAACGCGCTACACAGGAAATAATGCTAAAAGTGAGGGTTCCACACATTGCCAACAACCCTATTTCTCAATTGTCCAGCAGTATCAGACCCCTTAACTTAATAATCCCTTTTTAACAATTTCAGAACCTTGCTCCAGTCAAAAATGAACTGCAATCGCTGGCACAACTAACGGTTTTAAAATGGACAATCTATATATTTCTGCTTTATTTATGCAATGGTTTTATCTAAATTTAAATCATGTTTTTATTAATTTGGAGATAATTTAATACTGATGTTTTCATTGTTTCATTGGTCTTAAGTAATCACACAAATAAAGATTATACTTAAGTGGAAGAGGTGTGGTACAGCGGCCAGGGCAACTGACTTCGGAGCACAGGGCTCACGGTTCGATCTCTGGTGGCAGCTCAGCACCTTGTGACTCTGGGCAATAGCTCACTTAATTTCCACGACGGCCCCCAGCGCCTTGAGACCCGTAAGGGTGAGTAGTTCGCGCTTCACAAATACGGATTTACTTACTTTACTTCACTGCCTGCCAGCAGCTATAAATTGTGATTAAAACTGGACCTAAATGTCAAAGCTCGAATTTAATCGCTTTGGGGCAGTGGATAAGTCCCAGGGTGAATAGAAACAACAGAACGCTTAGGAAAGGGTGACTGATTGGTTTACATAAGGAACTGGGGAGGAGGAATAGATGAGGTGGTAATGTGTAATGGACGCTTGCAGCATACATGCCAACACACCCGATTCAGGCGGGAGACTCCCATACAGCCAAAAATGGCTTTATTTTAGCAGTAGTCCACCTTTAAGTGCCCATAGTTCAAAACAAGTCAATGGGGAAAAATTCTCCCGGATTGTTTTTCAAAACCTCTCTTCTCCTTCCTTCCAAATGCTGGCATGCATGTTGCAGGCTCTTTTGATATCATGCCAGTGTCACATGTACTGCTGATGTTCATGTGCATTAATAACCCCCGCCTCCCCCCACTACCTATGCACCTATTCCCACGCACTTCACGTAGCCCAAGGCATTGCGTTACTCATACAAGTTAAACAATGTAGACAAAGAATGCTAGGCTGCAGGCCCATGCAAATCATCCAGAAAAAGAACAGAAGATACTATTCTACTTGTGAATGGGCCTTGGGTGGCCCAAGCAGCTACCTTGGTGGGGGTTGCCCTCCCCCCTTCCCCTCTAGAACCTATCCTACTTCTGGCTCGCTCCCCTCCCCTTTCGGCTGAAGGAAGGAAGCGCTTTCTTGACGTCTCTCCGAAGATGAATACCAGAAGGGGCCGGGCCGTGATGAGCACGGAAATAGTAACTGGAGGCACAGTCGTTGCCAAAAATGAGCAGGGCTGGAGAGAGTGAGTGAGCTTCACGCAGACCGACGATTCCAGCGCGAGGCTCGTGCGCTTTCACTAAGCCTCCAGCGCGAGGGCGGCCGCCGCCTCAGGGCACACAGTGAGGGTGAGGCTGGCCTGGGGAACTGAGGACCTTGCCGGTCTGAAGGTCCAGCCAGAGTGCGTCTGAGGGCCAGCAAATGATGGTGAGGAGACTGTCGAGTGAAGGGAGGAGAGATGCGTAACTGAGAGCGAGAAGAAGCGAGGTTACCCGAGGATTGAGGGACCAATTAGAAAGAGCTGGCGAAGCTCTAAACTATATGAAGCCGCGAACATCCACGTGACTCAAAAGGCAGCCTGAGGGCCCGGCAAGGGGAGGGTCCGGGTGAGGGAGTTGTCAGAGAGTGGAAAATTACTACAGAACTCCGGAGCAGAGTGTAATAAAAGGGCAGGACCTACATTTGGTAGGATCAATGTTGTAGTTCAGAATCCACCTAAGTATTGGGTCTTGATTCAGCGACCAGAAGCACGACCCTCGGTGAGGTGGGAGACCTCAGAGACAGAGCAGAAGCACAACCCTCGGTGAGACGAGAGACCTCAGAGACAGAGCAGAAGCACGACCCTCGGTGAGGCGGGAGACCTCAGAGACAGCGCCGAAGCCGGGACCTCCGGGAGCTGTGAGCAGTACAGCATGGTTCTGTCTCACTCCCCAACACTGCTAGTGGCGGGCTGTGCCCTGACTTTCAAAGTCCTCAGCCGGCTCCTCTATGCTCTTCCGGTGCCCAGATTGGTGGAGACAGACTGGACACGGACTTGGGGGTGGAGGAACCTCAGCGTGTCCATGGTGCACTCGGTGGTGACCGGCCTCGGATCGGTGCTGTGGTGAGTCTTGTATTGGCATTTATATGGCACTTTCTACGCGCGGCGAGGCGCTGAAGCAGCTGTAAACAGGCAGCACGTATAATAACGGGATCAGAACTCAACAGGTAGGAGCCCAGAGGTTATATGTTGGAAGAGGGCGAGAAGGCATCGGACTGCGGGAGGTGGGGGCACGGGAAGAAAGTAGTCTGTGCAGTAAAGGGGCCAGTAGCCATGGAAGGACACAAATGACGGCATGGCCGTCATAAGGAGGGACTAACAAGCCTACAACCAATCGGAAGGCAGCATTTAAGACACAAGCCAATGAAAATGATGGGCGGAGATTGGGCGGAGCTTCCACGAAGCTTCCACGCTATACTGAATACTGCATGCCTCGCAAAGCGACAGCGCATGCGCTGCAACGCTAGGCTCGACCTAAAAATGGTTGTCTTTTAGAAAAATATTGCTAAGTAACATTACTTTTTAGGCGAATGCACCACTTCTTAGTTTTTGAAAGTGCAAGGTTTTAGCACAGGTTAAATTATAGTTATTACTGTGAAATGAATAAACGTTATATATGATTATGACAAATAACTTCTCATCCACTTAAAAATCAGTGAATTCTTTGGGGGCTCTAGCATTTATCGTGCTAATACAAACGGTGGTTCTACATTCGGTTTTTGAAGGAGCAGGCGCAAGTTAATGATAACGAATAATATCTGCAATTATTGGTAATACCATTCTATTTTCATGAGTCCTCGACTAAGTTTAAATTTAGACTTACTTTTTTATCGACTAAGCTTTTTGGTCTTTCATTCTAGAAAAGTTGACCTGGATCACTGTTTAATTCGACAATCAAGAGAAAGTGAAAAGGAAGTTTTGTGTGTGGTCATGGAAAGTATAAGGACCACAAGGCAATGCTCATTAACCGTGCATGCTGGGATGCGTGGAGAAACAATGAGGGTAAGTGATCAATCAGGAAGACGCCTTATCTGGAGAAGGAATGTGGACTACTGTGCTTGTGTCATTGTTCAGAACGCTGTGCAGTCTGCTGTGTATAACATTTTATGCTATGTCTTGGTATGCGGTCTGAATACAGCAAAGCATTCACCAATTCCTTACCTCAATATTCAGATTGTACTCTGCAGATTGTGGGTTTTCACCCAGCAGCGGCTCCCACGCCCACGTGAGTGTCAGTTGCTGGTCAATAATTATCCAAATGGAAGGCACTAATAGGGGTTTTGCGACCTCCTATCGAAATTGTGTGGGCGGGTCATTGTATTATGGGTACTGTGATGGCCATGTAAAATTGTAATTTTGGCGCATTGATGCATCTAGTCTGCTCTGGTGAGTTTGCGGCACAACGTTATTTTTGGGGCACATGTTCAGTGCTCTGTTTTGTTCTTACTGATGTATGGTATCGTGATTGCATTTATACACTGCTTACTACTCCTGACAAGGAGTTAAAGTACTTGATAGCAGGTAGCACTCTCCTCCGGTCCCAAGGCTAGTGGTCAGGCCAGTGTTTATTCGTTATTATTGTTGGTTATTGGATTTGCCATGTGCTCTTATGAAACTGTTCCCTCCGTTTCCTCCATTACTGTGTAGTAGACTAGGTTAATAGGAGCAAGGAGTAGTGCTTAAAACCATGTTCTTCTGTCTTTAAGTGTCCTCAAGTCGATATTGATTGCTGGCAAGTTGCAACCGTATAGATACACTATCCCCAGAATCCCCTATCTTCTATTTGGGTCTTTGTACTTCTCACTGGTGTGTTCATTGCTGTCATGAACGAATCCAACCATCTTGCTGCTGGTCGCCCTCTTCCTCCTTTCCTTTGACTTTTTCAAGCATCACCGACTTTTCAGGGAACTGAAGCCTTCACAGTATCTGTCTAAAGTATAAGAGCTTCTATCTGGTGACCTGAGCATTGGTTGACAGTTCTGGCTTGATTTGATCAATGATACATGTGTGTGTTTTCATGACTGTCCATGGTATTCTTAGAAATCTCTGCAAAAATATGTTGAGCCTTTCAAAAGCCTCAATGAGTTAGGATATAAGAATGGAAATGGGCTTAACAGCACGGACCTACTTAAATTGCTACAACTTGGTACGATTTGGGGCAAGGATGGAAAACTGTGTAAAGCATAAAATTGTTACTCTGCACGAAGTAGATTGTAAGTAGTGGTTTAAGCACAAGAAGTCTGGAAAATATTAAAATATATATGTAGTAGGCTGTCCATAAAATTGATAAATACAAAATTATCAGTGATGCTACCAAAGACTGAGCTACGATTATTAACCAAATTGTGTTCCAGGGAAAAATAAATGCTATTTCTGAGTACTAAAATATCCACCTAGTTCTTAAGGGAAACATGGCAGAGCACTTTTATTACTTATATACGGTGTAGTCACCAGAGCATTGAGCCAGGCAGCGTTAAAATTCAGTATAGGTTTGAAACCCTTTTTCGTTCCCAAAGGTAATGAAAGCAATCTTAAGTAATAATGGAAAATGAATATGTGGCTTGGATGTAAGGTGTAACACGTACATATTTTGTTAGATTGTATTTTCTTATTGCCAAAACAAAAGATATATTAATGCATTTTTAAGAATTATGGAATACAAGATTATAGACAGGCTGGTACATTTTTACTTGATATGAATTATCTTTCTGTAATATGTACTATACAAGGTTTTTTATTAGCAGTAAATAACTTTTTAAGTAGATTTGAACAGTATTTTATTTGGTGTGTAACCTTAATTTTATTGGTATTTAAATACCATTTTTTTGTTTAAATAGTGTGTTGTTTGAAGAACTACAGTATAAACAAATATATATTTTGACTGACTGACTGACTTGGTGTTCTGTGAAAGTTGGAGTTCAAAGCCATCAAGGTTTGTGTCACTGAGCAACACAAACCTTCTACTGGTTCTTGCTTGTTGTTCTCGACAAATAACACGAATTCCATTTCTGGGTTGAGCTTAAGGTAGATGCTGGGCATTAAGGTGTGAATGAGACGCAGGCAATGTTTTGGGCATTGGATATTTAGAGCCATTGAGACTTCCAATAAGAGCCTTAGATCGTTGGCATTCTGGACGACTTTGATGCAGCATTCTATGGGTAGAGGCCCAGGAGGCTTCATGTAGAGGTTGAAGATGACAGGGGACAGGACGGAACCCTGCTGGACTCCGCAGGTGATAAGGATATTTTGGGACTTGGTGGTGCCCAGGTGAATGAACTGGAGTTTGTCAGAGAGCTTTGATGAAGACACCATATTGATAAAAAGCGGCTTTGAAGGAGTTGAGCATGTCAGGGAGATCTGCAAGAGAAAGAGCTTCAAAGGGTGACTATTACAGGATTCTACTAGAAGGGGTGGGAGTAAGAGAAGAGTCTGGCTTTGTGTCGTAGATATGTAGTTGAATCTACTGTATTTTCTGACTGAGGAAGGTAATGGCATTGCACTTGTCTGTGGGGTGTGGGATAGATGGGTCAGCCAGTTGTTTGATGAAGCAGTGTTCTGATGCTGTTCATGGCTTCACTGATGGCGTTGTTACAGTATTTTGCTTTCGCTGATGTGTTGAGCTATCAGTGTGTTATGCAGAGATACTTCAATTTCATGAGGGCATCTGGAATTCTGTTTTCTTCCATTTTATTTATGTCTTTTCAGCGAAGTCTTTTTAGTAGTAGGGTACTGAAGGTTTTGGCTTGTACCTGTGTGTTTTAGTTGAAGCCCGGAGGTTCACATAGTTATCCAAAAAAAGAGTTGAAGTCGTTTAGAAGGGAGTTTGAATGAGACATGGAGTTGGCAAGAAGGAGAGAAGAGTCATGCATTAGGCTATCGATGGAGAATGAGTCCTGTTCCTCACATACAACAGCTTAGATCTGTAGCCCTATTTAAAACAATGCATACTTTACGTTGTCTGGGTGGTTACATTTCACCATTGCAGGGTATTAATATGTCAACATGTTGGCTCAGTGAGATAAAACATGGACACTGACATCTACTTTGATTTGTAGGTCATGATATGAATCCCGGCCAACTCAGCATTGCATCCTGCTCTGGTTTGTAAATTGAGTACCATGCAATTGAGTAATATTAATATCTCTAATATGCAGGTTTAATTGGGAATGCCAGTTGTTCTCGTTGGAGCGCTATTATTTAAAAAAAAAAAAAAACTATTATCATCACATAATATTTTCAAAAAGATATGCACAGACATCTGCAGTTCCTTGTATATTACCAAAATGCCCAGGAGCTTCAAAAAGAGGTGCAAATGCCTGTTGCACTCTGGGGACACTTAGGTGACATCTTCCAATTTTGAGAATATAAGATTCACTTACCAGACATTACCACCCAATTATATACGTTTTTAGTTAGTTTCATTTTGCTCTCTTTCTGTAATAAAATTATTACTATGACCTATCCAGAAAAGAAAAAGGTGTACATTTTGGCAAAGTGTTAAATTTCCTTATCTTAGTGTGTAGTACTGCAGAGGTATCTACCATTGATTCCTAACCCATTTTCTCCTTTGTTTAAATCTCAGTTTCACATTATTGATGACAAAAATCATAAGGGACGAGACAAAGCTATTGTTTTTCCTGCACACACAACAATAGCATTTAGCATATTTGCGCTGTTTATTCATCTGGATGGTCACTTTGGTAAGTACCTTGTTTATTTAGCTGTAGTTTCTGACATAAGCATTCAAGCGTGCATTACTTTTAGACATATTTTATGTGATATAATGTCGTTTGTATAGCACAGTTATAATGGGTATTTCAACGTATGGAGTATAATATGCTACTTATTCTCAATGATATGTGGGGAAAGTGCCATGAACCATGAGAGGAAAAACCATGAATGAGTAATGATGCCTGACTGCTCTCAGCAGAACTGCTTATGTGGTCTATGTAATGCTGTATTCACATGTTATGAAGTCATAAACAACAGTATCGAACCAGAAAGTGAGCACAGGGGTTTAACTTCATGAAGCAAGATAAAAACTTCCTTAAATAAGCTTTGTGATCATGGGCCCATATGTTCTCCTTTCTAAAATGACAGAAGCTTGAGGGTGTGGCCTGAGGATGAATGAGTCTGGCATTGGCCTGATGAGCTCTGTGTTCAGGCCTCCCCAAAGGAGCTCATAGAAGCGTTGTCAACCAATATTTATACACCAATGAGGCGAGCCTGACACCCTGGAGGAGCAGTGAGAAACGTGAGAGGGTGGCTGGTGATTGAGGAGGCAGTGGAAGCGGCGGTGACCGGGAGTTCACTAGAGCTGAAGGGGTGCGTAGGCCATCATCTTGAGTTGCATGCTCCTCCGAAACATGAAAGCGAGGCTGCCCCTTAAATGGCGCGCACCCCGTGCAGAGAGAGGGGCTGTTAGCAGGGAGCAGAGGAAAAGAGTTGGGTGCTTGGACGGGCAGTTTGCTTGCAAGTTCCCCCTCCCTGAAGCAAACAGACGTTTTTCCAACACTCAGAGGAATATATGGGGGAACTAGAGAGAACACTGGAAGATATAGCTGTGCACTCTTCGACCCACTTGGAGTCTAATCCCACACATCACTACCTGCATATGAATAGAGGTGGCCCTCTTAGTTTGCAAGGTTGTTGACGTGCACACTGCACTGCCCCAACACCTAAGCGTTTTACAGTGTTTTACAGAGGTGTCATCCCTAAGCTTTCCCCGGAGATCATATGAGACGGAAGCTGAAACATCAAAAGAGACTTGGCGAGTGTTGGGAGACAACAGCATCAATGATCCCAGGGTGCTCACCATCCTTGATCACCATTGCGTCCTCGGCCGCACTGAGTGAGGGAGTAGCTAGGGCCTCACAGAGGCAAGAAGGAGGACCCCAATTACAGAGAAGACCTAGAGGTGTGCCTCAGTGATCTGCACAAAAAAATCTCGAATATTGGGACTACCCCGCAGCAGGCCCTACAAATCGGACCTAGCGGCAGGCCTCTCCGACTTAACAAAAGAACTTCAAGCCCTGGGGGAACGGTGACCACCAACGAAGATAACATAATCACTATGAGTCAGGAGATGGAGAAGCTACAGGACTCAGGCACTAAATTGAAGGATGCGGTTCGACAGTTGTGGGAGAAATGCACCAATCTGGAAGATAGGTCACATTATGACAACATACGCATCCGCAATGTTCGAGAAATCGAGGCGAGGGAGGACGTGGAACAGTTTTGCAGAAGCCGCTTCAGATATGTCCTCAAAGAAAGCTTAGTGTTTGACATACCGATTGTCCATGCACACAGAGTTGGAGCCCCTAGACCAGCGCCAGGCACGAGACCAAGAGATATTACTGCAAAATTGGGCTTTTCTCAGGTGAAAGACAGAATAATGCAGGCAGGCAGGAAACTAGATCAACTTACTTATCTGGATCAAAACATAGCCTTGTACCAGGATCTCCCCGCACCAGTGTGACACTAAAGAGGGTCGCAACCTTTACACCAGGGACTCCCCTTCAACATTCTTAATATCTACGCCCACAATCAGGGACAGGAACAATTCTTGGACCTTGTGTTGCCCCTCATAGGAAACTGGGACCCCTCCAGCTTGCTTAGGGTGGTAAATTTCAACCTAGCCCCTGATGCCTTACTGGATAGGCACCCACAAGATCGATACTTGCACAATGTCACCAACCCTGTTGTGGGAGATAAAGGAGTTGGACTTAATAGCCTGTGGCATAGCAAGTACTCTGACGACATAGAATTCACATTTTTCTCTCACGTTCAGTGGTCATACTCACGTATTGACCTAATGTTGGGTATCTCTGATATATTAGAGGACACCCACTCTATCACCCACAGTGCAATAGCAATATATGAGTGTTGGACCTTACATCCTTGGCGTTGTTTTCCACCAACTTTTTGCCTTCAATTCTCCTTTTTGCTGGCTTTATGACTCTGCATAGTTTACCACTGCTAACCAGTGCTAAAGTGCTTGTGTTCTCTCCTTTAAACATGGTGAAATTGGCTTACATCCAATTGGCCCATTTAATTTACTTGTAAGTCCCTAGTAAAGTGGTAATACCGGTACCCAGGGCCTGTAAATTAAATGCTACTAGTGGTCCTGCAGCACTGATTGTGCCACCCACTTTAAGCAGCCTTTTTAAACATGTCGTAGGCCTGCCATTGCAGCTTGTGCGTACAGTTTAAACTGACATTTCGATCTGGCAAAACAAACCTTTTCCTAGGCCTAAACATTCCTTTTTATACACACAAGTCACTCTTAGCGTAGGCCCTTAACATCCTAGTGGGCAGGGAGCAGTGTATCTATAAAGTTGGATGGTATTCAGTCAAAATATCGAGTTTTAAATATCGACTTACACCAATATAGAGTTTTAAATATTGTGACACAGAAATATCGAAAGCAAGAATATTGTGGTCAACAATATCGACTTTAAGGTAAGAAATATCGATTTTAAACATATAGAAGTCATTAATATCGTTTGCAAAAATATAGTTGTTTAAAATATCGATTTTTTAATTAATGATATGTATTTAAGTATATATTTTAAATGTATGTGATGTATTTTTTTGTATAAGTATTGTTTATGTTTTTTAATATATGTGTTACATTTTTAGTAGTTATTAATTTTATTTTAATTAAATTTTGCGTTTTTTAGTTCCGTAGTGGGTTGTGGGTTTATACGGGAATAGGGTGGGAAGTAATTTAATTAGAATAAATTAATGAATATATTTATTTATTAATATTTTTTTAATTGAGATTTTATAATGTTAATTGTGTTTTTAATTTTTATGGGTAAATTTTAGGTGCGGGTTGTGTGTTTTATAGGGGTAAAGGGTGGGAAGTAAATTATTTTTTATTAATTAATAATTAGTTGTTAATTAATATTAATTAATTAATTGACAATTAATTATAGTAATTGTGTAATTAATTTTAGGTGCAGGTTGTGGGGTTTATAGGGTTAAAGGGTGGGAAGTAATTTATTTTTAATTATTAACAATCAGTTGTTAATTAATTAATATTAATTAATTAATTGATACTTAATTATTGTAATTGTGTAATTAATTTTAGGTGTGGGTTGTGCGGTTTTTAGGGGTTAAGGGTGGGAAGTAATTTATTTTGAATTCATTAATATTAATTAATTAATTTATTATCAATTAGTGTAATTGTATAATTATTTTTTTGTATGTGGGTTTTGGGTTTATAGGGGTGAAGGGTGGGGAGTAAATTAATTTTACTTTCTTTATAATTAGTTGGTAAATACTATTAGTTATTTAATTGAAAACGTTTTTTAATTGTGTAATAATTTTTTTACAGTTTAATTTTAGGTGTGGGTTGTGGGGATTATAGGTGTAAAGGGTCGGAAGTTAAATCAATTTTAAGTGTTTTAATTTGTTTTTTAATTAATAATATTTGTTTAATTGATAATTAATTATGTTAATTATGAAAATACATTTTTTATGTTCGATGTGGGTTGTGAGTTGTGTGGTGTTATAGGGTAGGAAGTACTAAATTTATGTAATAATTAATGTTTTTGTTAATAAATATTTTCTAAATAAAAACATTTGTTTCAAAATAATTTTTTATTTTATTTAATTTAATATTTGACGGTATTTGTGATATGTATTTAAAATTATATTATGTTTTATTTTTTATTTTTAATATTAATTATATTTTTATTTTTATTTTTAACATATTTATATTTTTTTATTTACTTTAAAAAAAAAAATATTTTTATTTTGTTGATGATGTTGTTTATAATTTTGAACTGACTGGAGTTAGAATAGTAAATTTTAACCCTCCGTGATGCAACACTTTCCCTACCGGAGTGGGAATAGTAATTTTTTTGTCTCCGCTATCCAACTCTTTCCCTACTGCTGCACTCATTGGAGTGGGAATAGTGAATTTTATCTCTCCGCTATCCAACACTTTCCCTACTGTTGCACTCATTGGAGTGGGGATAGTGAATTTTATCTCTCCGCTATCCAACACTTTCCCTACTGTTGCACTCACTGGAGTGGAAATAGTAAATTTTATTCCTCCGCTATCCAACACTTTCCCTACTGTTGCACTCACTGGAGTGGGAAATTTAAGTTTAAAGATTTTTAAATAGTTTAATGTTTTAATTTATAATCGAATGTTTTTTTGTAATTGAATTTATGTTATTGGTATATGTTTATATATATATATTTGTAAAATTTTTATATAATTTTAAAATTATAAAAGACATTAACATTATTAGTTTAATAATTGTTTTAAAGTAAATATATATATACTAAATATTATATATGTGTGTTTAACTTTTTTACTTTAGTTTATTTTTTATATTTGTTAAATGTATATTAAATGTAATTTATTTTTTAATTAATTTTATTCTTTAATATATTTAAGATTTATTAATTTATTTTATATATATAAAAAAAACGATATTTTGTACAACTATATTTATGACCGATATTTTTTTTCTCGATATTTTTCTACTTACCATTATAAGTATAGGATGTAGATATTTTTGACTTCGATATTTTGGTCACAATATTTTTGTATGGGGATATTTGGGTTGTCGATATCTTGTCAGTGTACCAAGTTGGACATGTCTATTGCAAGGCCTACTTCTCCCGTAGGATAACATTGAATTACTTTATTTCATTTCATAAGTGCTAACGTTCAGTTGGGAGCAAGTGGGAATGTTGAGTTTGGTGTCTAAAGAGTTGTACTTTAAAACCCTCTTTGATGGTAAAATCGGATTTTAAGTCACAATTCTGGAAATGCCACTTTTAGAAAGTTAGCATTTCGTGTCCTAAACATTTGATGCCTGCAACCTGTATCCTGGGTCACATGACTAGGTATAGCTGGCAGTTGGTCTTTGTGTATTGCTCTCAGACAGTGAGACCTAGGGGAACAGGTGTTGGCAGGATGGGCCCTCTCTTACTTGATGAGGGGGAGGAACTGACACCTATCACACTTGTACATCACAAAGGCTTTGCCTGAGCACACTCACAAAGGGTTTGACATTAGTCTTTTGTGACCTCAGACAAGCTGGGGTCAGGGGAGAGAGGCAGGAAATTCCAAGCACCTCTGTGGGTGAAAGGCTCTAGAAACTTCTCCTACTACAAAGTGGGCACCAGGTACAAATAATGGACCCTTAGACCCAACTCTTTAGTACACCTCTGGATCTGTGAAAGAATCAGAAGGACTGAACCGTCTCTGCAAGACCGACTGCTACTCTGTTGCCCTGCTGCCTGAGTGAGAAGGACTGGACTGGCATGTTGAACCCAGTACCACCAGAGTGACTCCAAGGGCTAGTTGGCTGACCTCCTGATCAGAGCCTCAGGGACAGAGAAGACTCCAACTACCTTGAACCCAGCACTTGGGGGCTGTTGGCTGTGAGTCCTACTCCACCAAGTGGTGCCCCTACAGTCCTGGACCCTTGGTGGTGGTGGTAAAGATGGCCAGATAGTTAAAAGACAAACTTTGGCACATCGAAATATTTTGGATAAAACTACTCTGAGAACTGAAGGAAGACCAGGACCAACCTGCTCATCTATCCACCCAAGGAGCATCACCAGTTAGCCTGACTTCGCAGCAGCTCCTGCCTCATTCTTCTGCACAGCAGCAAATCCTGTTCAGCGGTCCTTCGCTCAAGGGGTGGAACTCCCGTCAGCTACAGCCTCTAGCCTTGTCACACCGGAGAATTTTTGATTTCCAAAAAACAGACTTGGTCCTAACAAAGAAATCTTCACCCTGACTTCATCCAGCGGCTTCCCAACGACAACACCTTCACCTTGGTCACCGCCTGCAATCTAGCCCCGTTGAAAGTCTACCTTCTTAGAAACCTTTTGTTGAAATTTCTTCTATGTCCGAAGGTAAGCACCGGCCGGGTCCAATTCTCGTTTTGTATCCGACTCATGCTCCATCACAGTAGGCCATATTTTTCTACTTTGACCAGGTCTCACGCGACTAGATGTCGGAGGTTGGCGCGTTGATCTTTTCAGTGCTAGTTTTTACTTTAAACTTTAAAAATTCATAACTCTGTTTCTACTGATTGTATTTTTGTCGTTTTAGTGTCAAATAATTTATTCAGATGTACTCTATTTTGCTGAATTGGTGTGGGATTTTTCTTGTGTTGTGTTTTCCCTTTATTACTGTCTGTGTGCACAGGTTAATTTAGTGACTTTGTGGTTCACCTTAACAGGGATTGTGGCTGTTGCTTGATCACAGTTAACACCCCATTCAACCAACAACCCAATTTCTCACACTCTCCTACTACCACATAGTCCCGGCATCCTTTACATTATTTGTTCCACGACATTGGCTGACCAAACATCAACTTTAACTTTAATGTTACGTTTACATCATCTTTTTCATGTCATTTTAATTATAATTATAGTCTTTTAATATTAACCTGTTATTTGATCCTGAAATGCCATGAATGAATTTGTTTTTTATTTAATGTAGTAATTAGTAATATATTAAAATGTATTTATAATGATTGTTTTATTATTTTTATTAAGATATAATTATACGTTAAACAAATCCTTATTTTTTATAGTTAGTAGGTTTTTTTTGTATTTCTGTTCCCTAAACCTAATTTTTGTTTAGCACTATTTTAAGTTTATTAGTTCACTAACCTAATCCTATTATCATATATAATATATATGTGTGTGTGTATTTTTAAGTATATAAACAGCCCTCTTTTACATAATTTCATACATTTGTTTTAATATTTGTTTATGTATAGTTTATATACACACACAACATAACATACCTATTATTATGAGGACCGGACATTAATGGGCCGATTCCGATCTGGGTCGGAAAGCTCTCCGACCGATCCGGATCCGGATTGTTTTCCGACCGAGCCAGACCCCTGCAGTCCGACCGAACGAGTACGATGCGGCCGTATGCTGCCGGACTCGGTTCGGTCGGACTCCCATTGAAGTCAATGGGAGCCGGTCGTACGACGTGTACATGGGCTCCCATTGACACAATGGGTACGTTGCGCACAAGGGAGCTCCCTGTAGTGGGTACGCATTGGTGCCATCCGCACCGTACACGCATGTATAGGGGGGACCCATGGGTCCCCCCTGTGTCCGACTCGTACGGCTACGGGAGAAGGGGGGTCCGGCACGGACCCCCGAAGTCCGCGTCCGGGTGCTTTTTCGTGTCGGAGGCTCCAACTCGATCCGGCTGTCCGGATCGTGCATCGTACTGGCTCGGTCGTAAAACGTCTCCATTGCGTGCCACGAATCGAGTGCGAACGAGTCGGACAGAGCAGTTCGGACCCGGAAACGAGTCGGTCGGCGATTTCGCGTTCACTCGCATCGTACTTGCTCGCTCGGACGACTGTACGAATCGGTCGGAAACACAGCCTCTGACTCGGATCCGGTAAAGCCGAATCCGATTCGGAGCCCTACCGAACGAGATCGGAATCGACCCCTAAGTGTAATGAAGTGTGTATTTACTATTCTAAATCCACGCACACTCTGATAGTAGGGTAGGTTGTAACGTTGACTGAGGCAAATATAACTACGCTCTTAGGGGCTCATTTGCAAGCCCATTGCGCCACCAGTGCGTCACTTTTATTGCTGCACCGGCAGCGCAATGGGCTTCCCCATTTTTACATGGCCTTGTAAATATGTTTCCCTTTCATGCATTACTCTGCGGGAAAGGGGCGTTCCATGGGTGTTGCTGTTGGTGATCTCATGCAACATCCATTAAACTTGACACATTCCCAGATTTACAGCATTTAGTAAACCTGGGAATGCGTCAGAATCCTACGCCTCCCCAGGGGAGGCATAAGGAGGTGCCACGAGGAGATACTTTTATTTCTCCTCGCGTTTTCCTCTTTCTATGCATGCTGCATTTTGCCATTTGCCATTGGGTAGTTTTAGGGGCCTATTACGATGGCGGTCGGAAAACCTCCCCGACCGCCATGTTAGCGGGAAAAGACCGCCCGCATGGACCGCAACATCACCGCCAGTCGAATTACGATGATCCGCGGTCGAAATCCGACCGCGGCGGTCGGATCGTGGGCCTTAACATTGCGGCGGTTGCTGCTGCCCGCATCACCGCAGCGATGTCCAAAGGAGCATGTCCTGCATTTCCCTGCACTACATGGCAGGCACTGCACAGTGCCTGCCACCTGGTACAGGGGAATGTAGGGGGGCCATGGGTACCCCCCCAGTGCACCCACACCCCCCACAAAATATCGGGGGCCCGCAAGGGGCCCCCGAAAGACAATCTCTGCATGCCTTTCCATGGCAGTCTGACCGCTTAGGAAAGGCTGGCTACCGCCAGCATCATAATCGTGCCGGCGGAGCCTGCTCTGCACCGCCATCATTATCCCGGTCCTTTTCCGCCCGCCAGGCAGGAGTGCGGATGGCAACCGGCGGAAAAGCGGCGGTCGGAATTTCCCACCGCCGCGTTCACCACCGCCATCCTAATCAGACCGGCGGTTTTCTTGGTTGCGATCACGGTCGGATTTCCACCGCCGGTCCGGCGGGCGCCACCGCCAGACCGGCAGTGGACATCCGACCGCCATCGTAATAGACCCCTAAGTTAGGTTAGCGGTTCCATAAGAAAAGCGTTTTTTTGTGTTGCTAAAACAATTGGCACCGTTTGATGAATCGCCACGAAACTTTTTTAAAAAGTGCTCTTTTTTGCCTAGTTTGTGCATGGAATCTATTAAGCGGGGGCTGAGAAAAAAGGGGGGGGTCCTAAAACACAAAATTCCCATGCATTTTCCATAGACTTCTTAAGGCAGGGCTACAGCAAAAACTGCCAAACAGAATTACACCAAATTTGGCAGAAACTAGGTTCCTGCCAAATTTGGTGTAATTCCGTTCTGCAGTTTTTGCTGTACCCTTCTTAAAGAAGTCTATGGAAAATGTATGGAGATTTTGTGTTTTGGGACCCCCCTTTTGACTCGGTCCCTACTTGAAGGATCACCCCAAAACTTACTATGCACAAACTAGGCAAAAAGTAGAACCTTTTTGGAAAGTTTCGTGGAGATTTGTCAAACGTGGCCAAAGTTAGTAGCAACACAAAAAACGCTTTTTCTATGGAACAGCTGACCTAGTTATAACTACCCAGTGGCGCCACTGGTCCATATATATATATATATATATATATATATATATATATATATATATATATATATATATATATATATATATATATATATATATATATATATATATATATAATTGCATTTTATTTGAAGCCTTGGCCATTTGTTTTAACATGAATTCCTTAAACTCTCTAAATAATGGTAATTTCTGATATAAACCTCCTCATACCTGAATCTGTCTCCCTTTCTTCATCATTATTTCACTGTTTGCAGTGCTGTGTGAGTCGGCATAAGAGTTAAGTCTGACTCTGTGGCTTGCTATCTTATTTCCTTTCCCTACTCTTTGCTATCAAAGAAAAACATAATAATTGTATAACCACGTCATCACTCTCACACAGCCCTATTATCCTTTTTTTTCTCTAAATTATAGTGCATCTCATCTGCCTCCTAATCCAGTTTCTTCTTTTCCAGAAATATTGCTCTATTAAAATGTATCTCTCATATCAGGTCAACCTTTTGCACCATTCTGTATTCTCTGCCTTAAAGTTTTTAGTTCTTGTCTTTAGTACTAGATACTGCGGGCTGCAAATTGCAATTGCAATTGCAAATACTGAAATTTTTGACATTTAATTTAATTTATTGTTTTGATAAAAGCATCATACACTAAACAACATTACATTCCTATTTATGAAACATGTTAATTCTACAAACAACTTTTGCTAAAAGTGCAACATTTCGATGTTCTGGAAAAATAGATGATTTAAATATTTCAAATGGTAACTGGAAGAAGTTCTTGTTTTGGAGACTGCCCAATGCACCAAGAAGCAGATTAATTTTCAATGTTGAAAAAAGGTTTTTTGCCCTCTTTTGTTTGGTACCCAAGAAATGCAATAGTGTTAATGCAGGCCAAATTGGTATACCTTTACATTCGTATTTTTCTGGTGAAAAGGGTTTCAAACTTTGATTTATATATATATATATATATATATATAAGTCAATTTTGCTCCTTCTGTCTCCCCACGCCCAAGGCAGAGGATAGCTGTGGCCGGTGGAGCGCGCCGGACATAGATACCATAAACAAAGTTCAATGAAGCGATCACTCGGAGGTAGTGTACTCATCAGTTGATGGTTTATTCCAGTTACGCGTTTCGCCTGTAGAACAGGCTTGTTCACACACTGCATTGTGGGAACAGACACCAATACATACAGAGTATAGAAACAGATGAAGGACAACATACACTTTAACCACTGATACCAAAATGGCATCCATTTTGTAATGTTGTATATAGTCTAGCCAAGTATTACATATCATACATTGACTGCCTTTCAACCGTAATGTGAACCTCATTCAAGCGCACACAAAGTAAACCCAAAATGTAGTATGTTGCCTAGTGCTGCATGTGTGCGAGTTTATGTTACTATCACCATATGGGTAATAGGCAGCAATTGCGGAGCCTATCTTCCTGGTAGTTTTAACAGGAGATTCTAAGCCTGGTGCTGTGTACCTAACCACTTTCTATATCACCATATGGGTAATAAGCAGCAAGTGCGGAGCCTATCTGCCTGGGAGTTTTACAGGAGATTCTAAGCCTGGTGCTATGTATCTAACCACTCTCTATGTCCTGCATATCTAGGAGACAAGGCGAAGTGCCCTAGAGCTGGTGGAGAAGATGTTAAGAGACAGCGAAAAAAGCTCGTAAATAATCTTCAACAATATAGGTCATGTGAGGTGTAATGATGAATGTTCTCGACATAGTGCCAGAATGTAACAAAGAGAAGAGGTCACAAACATAATACTCTGTTATGAGTCTATCCAAACAAAAGTGAAAAAACCAAGCTTTCCACATCTAACTACAAGAAAGGTGTCGTGATCTAAAAAAAAAACCAGATCAATTGAGATAAAGTTCAAAGTAATGGAGAACGGATCTCTTATCTGTAGGGTGTCACCCTCCACCGTGGTGGTTCTGAAGGAAAGGTTAGGGGAGTGCACTTTCGAAGATTCTCTAAGTTGGCCCCTTCCTTTTCCTCCTGTGATAAAAAGAAAATCAACTATGAGAAGGTTTCACAGTGTGGGTTAAGATTTTTTTTTTTAAAACATTAACAGATTTAACAGATTTGACAAAAGTTTCGCATACAGATCACTAATCTTGCATTAAACAGTGTACAGAAAAAATATATACAGTTTCGAGCAATACGAGATGCAGACATCTGTAAAGTGTTAGGAAGGCCCCATAAAGGATTACTCCTAAAGGAGGGATACTATCCTTAGTTACGTAGATGGATACTCATTTCTTCGTCCTGATTCAACCCATCCGGGTTTTCAGTTTGGAGATTGATTATGTGCCAAGATTCCCTCTTGCGCAGATTTAAGACTCTATTACCTCCCCTATGGTTCTGCTGAATTTGTTCTATTGCAAAGAACGTCAAAAGGGAGTTATTGGAGAGATGATAGTCTGCAAAATGTCTGGCTACCGGGTAATGGGGGTCTTTATTGCTGATGGCTCTCATGTGTTCCAGAACCCTCTTTTTAGTGGTCAGAGTAGTACTCCATATGTATCTCTTTTTGCAAGGGCATTCTAGAATGTAAATGGTGAATGTGGTTCTACATGTGAGGAATTGATTGATATTGTTTTCCCCTGTCGGTGTGCTATACGATTTTCTCATAGTACTGTTCCGGCAAGCCTTGCAGTGGCCGCAGGGAAAGAATCCCTGTAGACCAAGATGTGTTTTGAGGTGTGCATTGGTGATGTCCCCCTTAACTAACAGGTCTCTAAGATTCTTACCTTTCCTGTTTGTAATTTGGGGTCGGTTTGGTAATCTGTGACCAATGGTCGAATCACTGGAAAGAATGTTCCAGTTCTGATTCAGGATTTTAGAGATTTTTTTGGACTCTTGGTTATATGTGAGGATCACCCTGGTTGTAGAGTCTTCTTTTTGTGCAGGTTTTTCTTCTAGAGTTTTCTCTCTTTTGATTTTACTAACCTTCTCCTTAGCCCTCTCCAGCACCCATCAGGGGTATCCTCGTTCCCTGAACCTTGTCATCATATTTTCTTGTTCAGCTATGAAGTCCTCTTGGGTGCTGCAGTTTCTCCTTGCTCTCAGCAGCTCCCCAAATGGGATACTCCATTTAAGAGTTTCAGGGTGGCTGCTGAGAGCATGGAGAAGACTGTTGCCTGCTGTGGCTTTTCTGTGAAGTTTAGTACTCAGTCGTTATTTTTTATTTCAATCATGACATCCAAAAATTCTATACTGGTTCTGCTCATGGAGTATGTAAGATTGAGATTGAAGTTGTTGTCATTAAGTTTGGTAATTACATTTCTAGCGCTTTCTTCACTTCCCTTCCATATTATGAACAGATCATTGATGTATCTGTACCATCTGATAACCTTATTTTCCATAGCAGTGGCGATGAGGTCTCTTTGGACCTCTTCCTCCCACACGCCCAAGAACAGATTGGCAAAGCTAGGGGCAAAACAATTGCCCATAACTGTGCCGAGAACCTGCTTGTACATGGTGCCGTTAAACAAAAACATATTATTCAGAAGACAAAATTTCATAAGGTTTAACAACATTTCAGTATGTTCCAGGTAACAGATTTCGCGATTGTTCAAAAAATGTTGGCAACATTGTATGCCCAAAGAGTGATCAATTATGGAATAGAGTGAATTTACATCCATGGTGATCATCAAGTAGTCTTCCTCCCAAATAATATTCCTGATTTTCCCTAGGAAGTCTTTAGTGTCTTTTTTTTTGTTTTGTTCAATTTATTTTTATTATTGCTTACAAAGACAGCCAACGTTACATACAGATCTTAGACGGTGTGGTGTTCGAATACAGTCCAATTGGCCACAAAAGCAAAAACATTGCATATATCAAAAATTAAACTACAACAACTGCGGAGCAATACAATATACATAATCAGCAGTAAATCACAGTGCATGTATGATGCATTCGTTCAAATAATGGTGTCGTTGAGGCAAGAGTCCAAAAGATGCACAGCATCCGATCCGCGGAGATCGTCCAGCATTATCAGTCAGGCAGGCGAGGGGAGTGGGGGCAATAAAGAAAAGGGAAAGCAGAAAAGAGGAGGACCAGATAGCTCGGCCTTCGAAACGTTACAAAGAAACCACTTGATCAGTCCGAATTCTCAACCAAAGGGTGCATCAGCAAGTAGTCCTTGAGTGGTTGCCATATGTCCAGGGGCCTGTTGGTTGGTGGCAGCAGTGCATCATAGTCGTCACTTGTCGTAATGCAGTATAGTAGATCACGCAGCCACTCCTTAATGGTTGGGAAGCGAGCTCTGCCCCAATGAAGAGAGACCTGACGTCTAGCCAACAGTAGTGCCATGGCAGTGAACCGCCTAATACCCTTTTTGAGAAGCTTAACATATCCTAGTAGCGCCAGGAGAGGTGTGGGCGACAGGGGCTGCCCGGTCATAAGTGTTAGATGATGGAAGACCCCATCCCAGTAAGCCTGCATGAGTCTGCAGTTCCAAGCTAAGTGACAGAAGTCGGCATCTGGCGCTGCACACTTGGCGCACGCATCAGAGGCCTCCGGATGCATTCTGGATATCAGCTATGGGGTAAGATACATTCTATGGAGATATTTGTAATGCAGGAGTTTGTGTCTGTAGTTGGGGGATACATGCCGCGTTTGCGAGCAGCAATATGCCCAAACCTCATCCGTTAGTGTGTCCCCCAAATCCTGTGCCCAGGCTGCCCTAGCTTTGGGATCTGTAACAGGGCGCATAGTGCGCGAGAGACGGTATAATCGAGAGACCAAGTGAGTGCAATCCGAAGAGTTAATGAGCAGACTGAGAGGGGGGAAATCCTCCAGCTCAGTATCTGTAACCGGTAAAACGCTCAGCAAGGCTCGTCTCACTCTATGCAGTATGAAATTGTCCATGTAGGTCGCTCCCACAGTGGCTGTGAGTTCAGTAACCGTGCGGGTGCATGAGTCCCTGAACAAGTCCCCTACCACGTGTAGTCTGTGCTTTACTAGTGTGTTCTTGGTTAGGGCCTCAGTGGTGGGAGGTAGCCATGGGTTGTCCACCAGGGGTATGCAGGAGGAATAGAGGACATCGCTGCGCAGGTACTTTCGGAGTTTGGTCCAGGCCCAGCACGTCGTTGCCAGCGTTTCGATCTCACTGGGCTGGCGTGGAAGGCCTAGCAGCAGAATCGTGTGCAGAGGGCACGGGTGTATTTGAGAACGCTCAGGCCGGAGATATAATATCCGGGCATCTGGATGATACCAGAAATACGTGAAATGTATCTGCGCAACAAGGTAGTACAAGTAAAAATCGGGAACATCGAAGCCTCCCCGTTCAAACGGCAATGTCAAGGTGTCACAGCTTATCCGCGATTGCTTGCCCACCCAGATCAGCCGAATCAGCAATGAGCACAGGGTATTAAAAAATGACGCAGTCGGGGCTAAGGGAATGTTGAGAAACAAGTATAAAAAGCGTTGCAAAACCACCATTTTAATAATGGCAATCCTCCCTGCAATAGAAAGGGGGAGCTTGATCCATCTATCGACTTGTTCAGTCAGTCGATCCACCACCGGCCCATAGTTAAGGCGAATGACCTCCGTGGCGCTACAATGCAAGTAGATGCCCAGATACTTGGGGGGGGTCAGAGCACCACCTCAGTGGGAACTCAACGTCCACTTGGGCAGTGGCCGGGGTAAGTGGGAACATCTTCGACTTCTCCCAGTTAATTACCAGTCCCGAATGCACCCCGAAGCGGGCCACCTCCCTCAAAAGCGGCGGCAAGTTCTCCGCAGGACGACGAACAAACAGCATGATGTCGTCTGCATAAAAAGAAGCAGTAAGGGGCCCAGTGTGGAGCTGCAACCCCCTATGCAGATGGCGCTCCTGCAAATGTTGGGCGAGGGGGTCCATCGCCAATATAAACAGCAAAGGGGACAACGGGCACCCCTGCCGAGTACCTCGTGTGAGTGAGAATACGGATGATACCAACCCATTCACCCGAAGTCGAGCCACCGGGAGGGAATAGAGCAGCTGGACCCATTTCACATACCCGATGGGAAGCCCCAGCTTGTGCATGACGGCATACAAGAACGACCACTCCAGCGAGTCGAACGCCTTCTCGGCGTCCAGCAGAACCGCCACCGCAGGGAGCGACGGCTCCATCTGGTTCACCACCGAGAAGACCGTGCGGAGGTTCATTGTAGTAGAGCGACCTGGCATGAAGCCAGCTTGGTAGGGGCATAATGAGGTATTAACAAGCTGGGACAAACAGGAGGCAAGAATCTTAGCCAGTATGTTATAGTCGTGGTTGAGGAGCGACAACGGTCGGTATGACTGACATTTAGAGGGAGGTTTGCCCGGCTTTAGTAGCAGCGTTATAATGGCCTCTCGCATGGTCGGAGACAATGTGCCCCTCTCCATTGCCTCCGCATACACCTCAAGGAGACGCGGGACCAATGTATCTTGGTATGCTTTATAAAAATCCCCAGTTAGGCCGTCAGACCCAGGGGCTCGCCCGCCCTCCAATGCTCATATGGCTCGCTTAACTTTGTCAGCATCAATTGGGGACGCTAAGAATTCCCGTTGCGCATCATCTATCCACACCATGGCAATTTCTTGAAGGTAGTCCCTCAAGGCCTGTCCCCCCGAAGGGTCCCGAGTTTCATATAGACGCGTGTAGTAAGATACGAGTGTGGCCATCACCTCCGCCGTGGAGGACAACAGCCCTCCCTCGGTAGAGTCGAGTTGGGTAATATAAGTCGACTGATATTGTGGACGGAGGAGTCTGGTGAGTGTTCTGCCGGGGCGTTCCCCCTCCCCATACACTCGAGCCCTGGCATACTTGCCCAAGTACTTGGTCTCCCTAGCAGCGGCATCATTAAATTCTACCATGAGGGCAGCCCGCGCCCGAAAGGCGTCCGAGGTGGGGTCAGAAAGTGCCAACACATCGGACTCAGAGAGTTTTTGCTCGATATTGGTGAGCTCAGTGCGAATAGAGCGAAGCACGCCAGCGTGCTTTGAAATATACACCCCCCGTATAACCGCCTTAAACGCATCCCAAAGCATCAAGTGTGACTCAACAGGGCCCTCGTTTCATTCAAAGTAATCTCGGATTGCTTCCCCAACCTCGCTATGAAACACCGGGTCTAAAAGGGCCGCAGAGGGAAACCTCCAGAGGGGGCGCTGTCTTGGGATGGAGGCCCAGTCAAGTTCTAGCAAAACCGGGGAGTGGTCCGACAAGGTGCGGGGTAGATGCTCTATGTTACTAACCCCCAATGTGAGTTGAGGCGTGAGATACCACTGGTCAATTCGCGACCAGGAATTATGTGGCGCAGAATAGAAAGAGTAGCTGCGGTCTTCAGGATGATGGGAGTGCCAGGGGTCAGTGAGCAGTGAGTGCTGTAGAAGGCGTATCAGGCCCTGTGTGGCGTGGGGTTTTGTTACGCGACCGGGTCCGGTAGTGTCTGTAGTGGGGTCGAGCGTAAGGTTAAAGTCCCCCCCCATGATAATATCGGCGACATCCAGCCCATCGATCGCATCCTGCAGCCCGGGAAAGAAAGTGTTGGAATCAGTGTTAGGGGCGTATATATTTACTAAAAGTATGTTCCTGTCGCCTAGAAATCCCCTAACCAGCACATAGCGCCCTTCGGGGTCCTCCACCACTTCAGCTGCCTTGAATGGAATGGAATGATGTATTAATATACAGACTCCCCGGGAGTAGGAACTGTAACCTGCAAAAAATCTGTTGACACCCCATGTGGAGGCAAATGTGTGTAGGGAGAGCGGCAATTAGTGTGTTCCCTGCAAGAAGGCAATTTGTATATGTTGTACCTTGACTCCCATGTTACACTTGCCCTCTCTGTGGAATCTTGATGTGATGTCACCTTACAGAATGTTGGGAGTCAAAGAGCCACAGTTGGTTGGGCTGAGCAGCATGCTGGCTGCTCCTGGTGGGGTCTTGTGAGAGTCTTCCTGTGATCTTCTTCCAACTTGTAATAAACCTCTTTGAATCACCTGAACTGAGTGGACTTGATCACTACAGAATTTTGGCGACGAGGATGGGATAGACACCAGAATGACATTGATAGAACAACATGCCCCTTGGAAACTTAACTGACATAGCGTTGGAGCATTGACAAGCGTTCCCAAATTGACATGCATTGAGATGTGCAAATGCTAAACTGTCCTTTTTTTCACAGGATCCTACATTGGGTTAGCTTCTATTCAATTTTCTTCATAGGATGGGAGCTATGCAAGGGTGTAGCCCCTTTGCATTAAGTACATGGGTCCCCACCAATACACTGTTTTGGTTGGTTTGGTATTTGTCATGAGTACCTACTCATATTTACTGTATTGTCTGTCTATGCTGCCATGCTGTATTGTCTGTCTATGCTGCCATGCTGTTCCACGGTTTAGGTACATCTATTTGACGTTCCAATGTTTCACTGTATGCGAGTTCTATTTTACTCAAAGTGCTCAATTTCAAATGCTATTCTTTTTTGCTCGTGGATGGTTTGTCCAGTGCTGGTTTTATTAAAAAAATAAAAAAAGGACAGTTTAGCATTTGCACATCTCAATGCATGTCAATTTGGGAACGCTTGTCAATGCTCCAACGCTATGTCAGTTAAGTTTCCAAGGGGCATGTTGTTCTATCAATGTCATTCTGGTGTCTATCCAAGCCAGTGGTCACACGTATTTACATGAGTGCAACTTTCGCGTTCTGGAGGTACTTTTCTATGGTGCTCACCATACGGTATTTTTCTAACGTTATGCGAGCCAAAGTACAATCTAAGTGATATGTAGGCGAATGCAAATGTTTATGTTACTGTTTTTTTTAACAATGTTTTCTTCACAGGATCCTACATTGGGTTATTTCTATTACATTTTCTTCATAGGATTCTACATTGTGTTATTTCTATTCAAATCAATTCTATTGCTCTTTTGTCTCTATGTTCTTGCTTGCATACAGTTTTCTCTTGTTGGGATTGCCTAATTCCATTTACATGCATTCACTTATACACTCTCTATATTTCAACTTGAACATTCTCTATTATTCAACTTCTCATTTATTTCAATGTGCATGGATGTGGGTTATTCCTATTCAATTTTCTTCATAGGATTCTACATTGTGTTATTTCTATTCAAATCAATTCTATTGCTCTTTTGTCTCTATGTTCTTGCTTGCATACAGTTTTCTCTTGTTGGGATTGCCTAATTCCATTTACATGCATTCACTTATACACTCTCTATATTTCAACTTGAACATTCTCTATTATTCAACTTCTCATTTATTTCAATGTGCATGGATGTGTACAGTTACTCAATAATCTCAGAGTTCATGCGTCCTGCAGTATTCCCTAGTTGTGATTATTTACACTCTCAACATTTCTAGTGCTCTATTATGTCTAGCATTTCTATGTGCATGCGTGGGAATCCTAGCTGGGATTGCACATCTCTATTCTCGTTCATTCTACTAGTATTCTCTAGTTGAGATTAGCGCCGTTTTCCTTTCCAGTGGTGTTTTGTTCTCAAAAATGGAAATTCAAGATTAACCTTTACATAAGGTTGTTCTCAAATGTCCGCTGTGTGATATGTATGTAGTTGAATTTCAGTTCAATGGTGTATATACTTCTATATGACCGTACTTACATGCTCAAGATTTCAACTACTCAATTTTCTCTGTTTGTCGATTGTCAATTTACATGAATGTGTTCAGTTACTTTATTACCTCAATGTACGTGCATGTCTGCAGTATTCCACGTTCGAGATTGCACATCTCAATCTGTATACATTCCAGTAATATTTCCTAGTTGGAATTATTTTGTGTTGTACTTTCCACGGTACTACTCTACATGCATGCGTGCAGTATTCCTTAGAGCGAATGTGTTTATCAATTCATTCTATCTATTTGCATGCATTCCAGTTGTATTCCCTAGATGGGAGTGCATTGCGTTGTATCTACCACGATACTCATGGTTCAAATGGTCACCTTCAACAGTTCAATTACTCGATCTTTTCAATGTGTGACTTTTATGAGGTTGCCAATTTTTTGTTGCTGGCGGTCAACATTTCAATGTTTTTTTTTCAATATTTGACTTTTTGAGGTTGTTGATATGGGGGTTCATCCCTCTCAATTTTTCAATGTGGGACTCTTTACGAGGTTGTCTCGATTTGGGTTTTCCAAAATGTCCTGCGTGCTGTTTTAACACAGTTACATTACTACAGTGCACGGTATGGTTTTTCCACACAAAGTTGGTACTTACACTGAGATGTGTATGGGGAGAATTACCAGTTTTGTGCACAATGCATCTCCATCCCAAGAGATTCGTCATCGGTTCCCACCCATGCATTCGTGTTTACATATTTAGCTTACGTTTTACCCTTTTTGGGTGCATTTCATGCTTTCATTGCTAGTATGTACTGTTTATTTTGAATTTTCTTCTGTGAGATATACACTGTTATTCTTGTATTACAATTCTTATCGTATTATTATGATGGTGTTTGGATGAGGAATCCCCTCTTATCTTTCCTCATCTTCCTTATTTCTTTCTTCATTTCTGTGTTCCCTCTTATGTATTCTTCTCGTGTCTCTTATGAATTCTGAACTTTCCCCTGCTTTTCTTTCCTCTGCTTTTCTGTTGTGTTTCCTTTCTCGATTTCGCTCATGTTGCTTTTCATTCGATGATTTTACACTTCTGTTTCTTTGTGTCTCCTCTTTCTCGATTCTTCTCTTTTCTTTTCTCATTGTTGTTTTTTTTCATTAAGAAGAAAGGGGGATATGTTGTACCTTGACTCCCATGTTACACTTGCCCTCTCTGTGGAATCTTGATGTGATGTCACCTTACAGAATGTTGGGAGTCAAAGAGCCACAGTTGGTTGGGCTGAGCAGCATGCTGGCTGCTCCTGGTGGGGTCTTGTGAGAGTCTTCCTGTGATCTTCTTCCAACTTGTAATAAACCTCTTTGAATCACCTGAACTGAGTGGACTTGATCACTACAGAATACTATGTCTGGAAAGGTAGGACACCACCTGCCTACTTTTCTTCAGATTCCCCAGGCCCCGGACATTCCATGAAAGACACCTCAGGCGTAATCCAGAGACCCTGTCCTCACTCCCGGTCATGTGCTTCATTGCGGGTATAACATTGATACCCTTGAGCCCCCATTACATGCATCGTGTGATGTGAATATCAACATAGCTCCATACAACTGTAAATAACAAACAGAACATTTACAACCCAGAGCCCCCCTACCTCCCTCCTTCCCCCCGCCCCCAGTGGATACACATGAAACAGGCACCCGTTGAATCCCCAGATAACAAACAATACCCATCCCAATAAAGAACCTAAGAAAAAAATGAAAAAGATGAACTATGGGAATCATCCTACGGGGGATGGCAACGCTCCATTGGAGCCTCAGAGTGAAAAGTAGTTATAGATCGAGAAATTAACCTCACCAATTAGCATTATGCAACCAGAGGATGTACCAATGCAATGTACAGCGATCAACTGCCCATCAGCAAGTAGGTAAATAGGGAAAATGGCCATACAGTGTCACACAGTAAGTTACCAAAGCAGGGATCAGCAAATGCCGGGAATATACAGCTACCACAGTCAGTGTGGATGAAATATCAAAGAAGGGGATCATTCCCTAATCAAGTCCCAGAGCTGGCGCCCTCGTCTTGTCCCTGCTTCATCAGTGAGGCCTTGTGCTGCCCCCAAAACCGCTCGGCCTCTGCGGGAGAGTCAAAAATACGTGCCTTACCGCCCAGATGAATGCGGAGCCTGGCCGGATACATCATGGCATACTTCACATTAGCCTTCTGGAGGGCACGTTTCAGATCGCTGTACTTCCGCCGAGCCTCCTGCACCATTGGTGTGAAGTCTGGGAAAAGGGATATGTTGGAGCCTTGGAATGTTACGGTGCCACGCTCCCTCCCCAGTCGGAGAGCCACATCACGATCATAGTAATTCAGGATCCTTGCAACTATAACCCTCGGAGTAGCACCAGGCACCGGGAGAGGGCCCAGAGTACGGTGGGCGCGCTCCACTGCAAATGTCGCAGAGAAGAGCTCCTGTCCAAACAAATCCACCAGTAGGGTCTCCACGAACCTGGCCATAGGGCCCGTGTTGGTCGTTTCAGCAATTCCTGCGATGCGAATGTTGTTCCTGCGGGAACGCGCCTCCAGATCCTCGGCCTTGGCCGCAATCTGCTTGAGGAGGGAGTCAGCTCGGTCGAGTCGCTTCTGTAGAGGGGGCTGCGCGTCCTCCAAGTCAGATATGCGCTGTTCTGCACCACCTATCCTGGTGGCGTGCATCTCTAGGCGGCCATTGATGTCGTCCAATCGGCCACTAATAGCGTCTAGCCGTGTATCAATAGACTGGAAGCCTGCTCGCAGCTCGGCCATGATGGCGGCAGCCCCCTCCAGCTGGCCCCGGTCCTCCTCAGCAACATCCTCAGCGCCCTCCCTCCTGGGGGTTTTCCCCGCTTCAAAGCTTAACTGGCGCTGTTTAGGATCAGTGCGGCCCATCGTGGAGGAGCAGAGCGGGAAATCGCCAATAGTAACCGGTATGAGGGCGGGCTCCCAGGGGTGCGGCAGGGCCAGGGGAATCCACCACCCATGCAGTCCAACAGGAGAACCGGAGGGCCAATATAGAATCAGCAGAGCAGTAGTGGGTGTACCTCTAGCTACCCTGACCCGGGTAGGCGATCTGGTGGGCCCCGAACCTCAAAAAAGCCAAGTGGGCTACGCCACGTGGGCGATCACTGAGTCCCTGGGAGGAGGGCACATTAGGTACCCGGGTGGTGGCAGGAAGGTCCAGCTGAGGAGAAGTAGGTGCCGGATAGGGCGTGCATGGCGCTGTTCAGGCCCCGCAGCATAGCTGACAGTGGTAGGGGAGCAGCATGGTGGTTATAGTCCCTGCTTCATGTAGTGACGTGTGGCATTAATGGCAGCAGAGGCGACCTGCATCGGATAGGCGTCCGTCGCTGGCAGCGCTGGTCTCACCCCCAAGCGGGGATGCACTCGATGCCGGCCGCGTCGCGAACGTCCCGAGCCCCGCCCCTAGGCTCACCCGTGTCCCCTGTTGACTCGGGCCTACCAGGGCCGCGTCAGGCTCCGGAACAGCGCCACGCAAAACTCCTCAGCGGCGGCACCTCCGGCAATGATCAACGGCACATTCCACGTACCGCGAGCGGCCGTATCAGCGCCGCGGCAGCTCAGCGATAATCAGCGCGGCAGGGTGCAGTGAGGTCAGGCGCGCACTCCGAGCGCTCCGGAGCTCCTAAGTCAGGTGGCCATCTTAGCCGCCGGCTCGGCCACGCCCCCGAAGTCTTTAGTGTCTTTAATGTGGGAGGGTAGTGTTGTTACATAGTCTCGGAGAAAGTGATCCACATATTTGGAAATATGCTCGGAAACACATCCTATTGAAGATACAATAGGTCTCCCCGGTGGTCTGCTAGGGTTCTTGTGTACCTTGGGTAGTAAGTAAAAAATGGGTGTTTTGGGGTAGTCGCATTTCAAATAGCAGTATTTTTCCCATTGGAGAATACCTCTGTCTCGCCATTCTGTTAGCATCCTCCATATTTCAATAATACTGGCATTATATTCTTCCATATTGGTTTTAACATAAAACCTGGTGTCATCAAGTTGTCTTTGTGCTTCCAAGATATATGCGGTTCTATCCCAAAGTACAATGTTACCACCTTTGTCTGCAGGGCGGATGATGATGTTTTCATCATCTGACAGAGATTTGATTATACCCCATTGTTCTTTACTGAAGTTGATAGAGGTATTGTTCCTGTGTTTTTGATTCCGGAATTTCATCAAATCTTTGGAAACTGTTTCATGAAATGCATCAATGTTGTCATGCGGCATTAAGGGAAGGAAGACAGATTTAGGTTTGAAATTGGTGTTAGCTGGTTGGTCAGTCCTGAGCGTGATGTTCTGTTCTATGGGATCTAGACCGGTTTCCAGGAAACGATCCTGCATGGCTAGAAGAGCGTCTCTGTCTTTTATGCTGAGATGTGTGTTGTGCTCGTCTATATTGATTGCCTCAGAGTTAATGGTAAGTGTCTCATTATTTCTGTCTTGTCCTCCTTTGAGGGTATACGCAGGACATAGAGAGTGGTTAGATACATAGATAGATAGATACATAGCACCAGGCTTAGAATCTCCTGTAAAACTCCCAGGCAGATAGGCTCCGCACTTGCTGCTTATTACCCATATGGTGATATAGAAAGTGGTTAGGTACACAGCACCAGGCTTAGAATCTCCTGTTAAACTCCCAGGAAGATAGGCTCCGCACTTGCTTCCTATTACCCATATGGTGATAGTAACATAAACTCGCACACATGCAGCACTAGGCAACATAATACATTTTGGGTTTACTTTTTGTGCGCTTGAATGAGGTTCACATTACGGTTGAAAGGCAGTCAATGTATGATATGTAATACTTGGCTAGACTATATACAACATTACAAAATGGATGCCATTTTGGTATCAGTGGTTAAAGTGTATGTTGTCCTTCATCTGTTTCTATACTCTGTATGTATTGGTGTCTGTTCCCACAATGCAGTGTGTGAATAAATTGCCGAGAATTGCTCCGTTCCTGTTTGTCAGTGAAGCCTGTGAACAAGGGCCAGGAGGCTCGAAACGCGTCAGGCAATATGCATAATCTGAACATGAATGCCCAGTCAAATGCTCCTGCATTGAATAAAGCCTTGTGAAGCAATCTACTGTTGGAGTGCGCCTTCGTTTTTGGACACATTTGAAAAGTATGGAAACGGCTGTCCCGCCGTGAAAACGCACCGCCTTTGAAATATTAAGTGGAGCCGCAGGGGCAAAGAACTGTTCGGTGCCTCACAGCGGCCACAGTGGATTAATATTGGACTGTGCAGTCATGATTAGAGGCCCACTGGAGGGCTAAAACAATAATGAGTAATTGCGATAAACGGAACGACCCACTGAAGGGAAAAATCAATAATAGCACTTCAAATACCATAGTGCACGGCGTCAAAGGAACTCACCTGTGAATCCCACTGGAGGGAATAAATTGCAGAGAATTGCTCCGTTCCTGTTTGTCAGTGAAGCCTGTGAACAAGGGCCAGGAGGCTCGAAACGCGTCAGGCAATATGCATAATCTGAACATGAATGACCAGTCAAATGCTCCTGCATTGAATAAAGCTTTGTGAAGCAATCTACTGTTGGAGTGCGCCTTCGTTTTTGGACACATTTGAAAGGTATGGAAACGGCTGTCCCGCCGTGAAAGCGCACCGCCTTTGAAATATTAAGTGGAGCCGCAGGGGCAAAGAACTGTTCGGTGCCTCACAGCTGCCAGAGTGGATTAATATTGGACTGTGCAGTCATGATTAGAGGCCCACTGGAGGGCTAAAACAATAATGAGTAATTGCGATAAACGGAACGACCCACTGAAGGGAAAAATCAATAATAGCACTTCAAATACCATAGTGCACGGCGTCAAAGGAACTCGCCTGTGAATCCCACTGGAGGGAATAAATTGCCGAGAATTGCTCCGTTCCTGTTTGTCAGTGAAGCCTGTGAACAAGGGCCAGGAGGCTCGAAACGCGTCAGGCAATATGCATAATCTGAACATGAATGCCCAGTCAAATGCTCCTGCATTGAATAAAGCTTTGTGAAGCAATCTACTGTTGGAGTGCGCCTTCGTTTTTGGACACATTTGAAAGATATATATATATATATATATTTATTTATATACATACACATATCTATATATATACATGAAGAAACTGGGAGAAAATCACGAAATAATTGTCAACAAAGCAGATAAGGGAGGAAACATCGTGATATGGCCAAGGAAGGAGTATATTACAGAAGCCAAGAGACAGCTGGACAATAAGGATTGCTACATGAAAACAAATTTAAAGGAATACAACAAAGCTAAGGAAGTTTAAAAAAAACAGCTGTTGCAATATAAAAGGGAAGGTCTAATATCAACAAATGAGTATAAATTCATGAATATAGAATACCCTGTTATTCCAATCATGTACCTTATTCCTAAAGTACACAAAAATATTCGACCAGTACCAGGGAGACCTATAATCTCGGCCATCAATAGTGTCAGTGAACATATTTCCCAATATGTTGACTTTTTCTGCAAGATTTTGTAAAGAAACTTCCAAGTTATGTGAAAGACACAGGAGATTTTTTAAACAAGATCAAGAACATTACCTGGGAGGAAGGTTATTTACTAATTTCTTTGGACATTGAGTCACTGTATACGTGTATAGATCACATGGTAGGACTAAATGCAGTGAAATATTTCCTCGAGACCAGATCTTGTGAGTTTTATGAACATAACAAAATGCTTTTAAATTTGATTTCATGGTGTCTGCATAATAATTTCTTTTTATTTGGTAAAGCTACCCTGAAATAATTGAGGGGCGTGGCCATGGGATCCTGTTTCTCCCCCAGCTATGCATGCTTGCATGTTGGCTGGTGGGAGGAACAGGTCCTAAGGAAAATCCACCAAGACATTTACGATCAGCATGTAATATACTGGTTACGGTATATTGATGATGTTTTCATCATTTGGAAGGGAGATGAGGATAGCGCTAGTGAGTTCATCGCTACCTTGAATAACAATTCTATGAACTTAAATTTTACCTCCCAGATCAGTAATACTACATTAGAATTTTTAGATGTGCGTATCTTGGTGGATGACAACAAATTAGAAACAACGTTGTTCAGACAGGCCACAGCAGGGAACAGTACTTTGCACGCTAGTAGTTGCCATCCGAAACATCTCATTGACAGTATTCCCTATGGGGAAATATTTAGGCTAAAGCGTATTTGCAGCACCAGTGATGAATTTGAAAAATTTTCACAAAACACTATGCAGAGGCTGAAGGAAAGAGGTTATAATGATAAGATGTTGACAGAAGCTCTTAAGAAATCACAGGGCAGGCCAAGAGAGACTCTCTTACAGAGCAAAGAAAAAGCGGGAGGTGAAGTTGAGATGGAAAATAACCCCAGACTTATCACCACATTCAGTAGGCAAGAAAGAAGAATTAAATCCATCATAAGGAAGAATTGGCCTATTGTGTTAACTGATGGGGTATTGGGACCTCGTCTCCCCAACCTTCCAACCATTACCTACAGAAAGGCAAAATCCATGAGGAGCATCCTGGTTAAAAATAGTCCAGAATTAGTCACTTCAGGCACATGGCTGAAACCAAGGCAAGGCTTTTTTAAATGCTCTTCCTGCCGTGCCTGTAAGTTTGGTATTAATACCACCAAGTACACTACCCCGTTTTCAGATGTGGACATTGTCATCAAAGGGAATTACAGCTGCAGGACGGAGTATGCTGTGTATGTCCTGGCGTGCACCTGTGGTTTGCGTTATGTGGGAAGCACAAAGCTGCAGGTGTATGTCAGGATATTACAGCATATTAGGGCTATAGTTAACAATGATACGTCCTACCCTGTGGCGAGACATTTCAAGAACACACATGACAATGAGCTGAGTTGCCTTACGTATTTTGTGATCAATGCGATTCCACCCCTTAGAAGAGGAGGTAATAGGGAAAAGCTTTTAAGACAACTTGAAACTCGCACCATTCTGGAGCTGGACAGCAAGGCTCCATATGGATTAAATACAACGGAAGATATGCACAATTTTCTGTGAATTATAGGTTGGGTGCTCCTCTTTAGTTGTTACAAATACTGTTCCAGATGTATAAATGCTTTGCACTTAAACTATGGGTTGTAGACAGATAAGAGAGAAAAAAAGTATTTTTTGCCAAACAGAACCCTTTTCTTTGCATCATACCACTTTATATATAAAAAACACTTTTATTCACCTTTTTAGGGGTTTTTAAATGGGATTTTTAGCCGCAATTCACTCTAGATACTTCAGTATCAATGGGATTTTTAGTGGGGTGTTTTTTAAAGGACTTAGAACCTTTGTTTATTTTAGTCAGTATTAGCACTAAGTATTTTGCACTTTCTGTCACTTTAGGCACTTTACATGTTGACCATAGACTGAAATTCAGTCAAATGTAAATACACTCTTTGCCATCTAAACATCAGAGGATACAATTTCAAAGCAAAGTATCAGATATATGTAATAGTAAAGGCAAGCCACGTTGTGAAACTTAGAGATAAGGTACACAAATTCAGCATTTAGGCTGACATAGCAATGTCCGAATAGATATGTACTTGGACAGTTGCGAGACATCTGAAACAATGTGTAATATTCTCATGTTATGCTGTAATGTTCCCTTTCACCTTGTCCCTAGCTGCTCAGCCAGTGTGAGTGTTCCGTGTAGAATGTTGGTGTGATTGACATGAGTGGAATGCTTGGGTGCCTGGTGTGTGAGTGTTGTCAGTTGGAAGATGGGCTGAGCAACTTGCAGGCTGCTCCTGGTGGGGCTTGTTGTAACTTCTACTTATGGACTAATAAACTACAAGAAACTCAACTCGGCTACGTCTTCTATCTCTCCTGAGCCTGTGGGACCAGCCCACTACACAATGTGATTGAGAAATGAAATTTTAAAGGTTTTTTTTTTGCGATATATCAATATGTGTTAGAGCTGACTATAGTAACAGTGTCTACAATGACAGACATGCTGTTCTTAATTGAATATGTATTTATATATAAAAAATATTTTTTTAATATATTTCTTTCATACATATTTTAGTCGATGTAATTTTTTAGCATATTTATACTTATATACATTTTAAATATATGTCTATTTATATGTCTTACAATGATAAGTTTTAATATGTGTCGTTTTTTAACCCGATTTATTTATTTATTTTTCTGGGTAAATATCAATTTGACTATACTGTTAAGTTTCGTCTAATTAGAATGGCTGCAATCTTTAGTTTACACGGTGTAATGAAAGCTTTTTATCCGGCAAAGAGAAAATGTCAATGGTACTAATGAAGGTTTCTTCTATTTCTATGGTCATGTGACACGGGATGGTGCACACCCAGTAGTTTAAAAATGTTATGGCGGAATGGTTCTTTGTGTGTGAACAAGGGCACGGCTGTGTTCGAAACGCATCACGAAGTAAGGAAATAAATTTCTACCTGCCATCGCTATTGGGGTCTGTTTCCCTCTGTTCACCGCTGCTGTTGCGCTGCTGTGGAGGTTCGGAGAGTTCTTGGCTGCATATATACATATATATATATATATATATATACATACACATATTCACTGAAAAAACCATTGGTTTCAGGGGCGTTATAGTTAGTTGGACATTTCACTCGTACAAAACCATAGAAATTCCCCGTTATAGTTAGTTCAGCTAACTATAACTCGCGCGCCCGCAATGCACTGCTGATGACGTCACATATTACATCACTCATGACATGGTCAGTGACATCACTCATGACATCACTGATGACATCTCAAATGACATCACTGATGACATCATCCTTGTGATAGAGTGGCAGACCTCCACTCACCCTAATATAACCTTTGATACACACACTCAAAAATACAAACTAACATTTTCAAAACAATGGACATACCAATACCAGTTACAACACACCTATTCAGTAATTCCAAGATCTACACACACATCCACTCATTCACCAACAGTCCCTATACAGTCACTCATACATGTACTCACTCATCATATGTACTCATACACCTATACATCCTGTTACACACCGCCACTCATCCATAGTTACTCACACACATAGTCACACATGCAAACAAAGTATCAAACATCCATTTACTTGCATATACAGTTATACACACACTACCACACTTACTTCTACAGAAACTTACACATACTTGCTCTCTTAAACAATCACTTATAGAAACACCTACTTATTTGTACAGGAACTCTTCCAATCTCTCACTCTCATATATACTCACTTATATACACCAATACTCACATATACTAGTTTAAAACATATGTAGTTACTCATAAAGACACTATTGAGACAGTCATTCACTCACTAACACACCCATACACATACTCATCCACCTATACAGTCCTGCACACATGCTGTCTTCAACACATACAAACAGTGAGTTACTCATTCATGCATCTATGCACTAAGTAATACCCCCCACCGAACCATACAGACACTCAGACACTCATACTGATACTCAAAAACCAACTAATAACCCATATAGACACTCATGTAGCTACTCACCAACCCATGCAGCCACTTATACACAAAGTGAGAGACTGATACAAATATTTTCATATTTAAACATTACTCACTAACCCATGTATTCACTAAGATACACTTAGTTATACAATCAATTTTACAAAAAAATCATCCATTTAGACACTTATATACCCATTTATTCTTCCATCGACCTTGAGATATACATATATAAAACATATTTAATTTTCAGAAAAACACACATTCACTGGATGATGTCATCAGTGATGTCATCAGTGATGTCATTTGAGATGTCATCAGTGATGTCATGAGTGATGTCACTGACCATGTCATGAGTGATGTAATATGTGACGTCATCAGCAGTGCATTGCGGTGCGCAGCGAGTTATAGTTAGCTGAACTAACTATAACGGGGAATTTCTATGGTTTTGTACGAGTGAAATGTCCAACTAACTATAACGCCCCTGAAACCTATGGTTTTATCAGTGAATTTCTAAGGTTTTTTAAATGCTAATTTCTAACTATAACGTGCCTGAAACCTATGGTTTTTTCAGTGAATTTCTAAGGTTTTTTAAATGCTAATTTCTAACTATAACGTGCCTGAAACCTATGGTTTTTTCAGTGAATATATATATATTTATTATACTATGTATACATGTGAAAATGTCTCGGTCCCCTGTTTGCCTCGGTGGCACGGAAAAAATGGGTGGAACTGATGTCAGCACGCCGACGAGGTCCTCTTATGGCTCCGATGACGTCATACGGTGTCGCGAGCGGAGCCGTGCTCGTTGACGTGGGAGAGCTAGGAAAGAATTTCCGTGTAATGCTGGTGCAGGGGATATTCACCTAAGTGTTCAGGCTAGTCCTTTGGGAGCAACTGTTTATGTTGCTACTCCAGAAACCGAAACCAGTGATCCGAGGGCAGAGGCCCTGCAGATGGCACACAAGGTGGGGTGCCCAGTCGTGTGCACCGGCGGGGCAGCGAAGTGACAAGCACCACAACCCACAAAAAAGGTAACGAGGGCACTGAATAACACAGGATCTTCTCTTTGTATCTGGCAGGAACAACGAAGTTAAAATGCCCTAGTACCAAAATGTAGAATTAGTGCTACAACGGTCTTCAAGAGGACCTGCGATGCCGCTACTGCCTCCCGTACCCTGGAGGCGGCACATGGGTCACGCGGTACGGTCATTCTGCGGTGGGACGCCCACTCGTTGACCTCTCATGGCACTGCTCCACACTTCAGGGAGGACGCTTTCCATTAGCTATGTTTTCTGATGACATGTCGCGCCGGCCCCGTCCAACAACAGAACTCCTTTAGATCCAAACAGACTCTTCCACTCTCTCACCGGAAGTGAAACCAGGCCACGCGGACACTTTCACAATACAACAGCCGGGAATGCACTTTTCGGTAAAAAAACCACATTCCTTCCTCCTAATTAATCAAATAAACGTCTCACTGAAGAACAGGGGCCAGCTTCGATCGGTAAACAGCCGTTACAACGACTTTTTTACTTTGCGATACCATTATAACGCATGAATTACCACGCATGCG
This sequence comes from Calotriton arnoldi, assembly GCA_963921515.1. NCBI lineage: Eukaryota > Metazoa > Chordata > Amphibia > Caudata > Salamandridae > Calotriton > Calotriton arnoldi. The sequence goes on along the minus strand of CAWUFW010000128.1, from coordinate 2,312,537 downwards.
TTGTACATCACGAAGTCATTACTACGCATTTTTTTAGAACGCATGGTCATTTACCACGAATGCCTTTACAATGAATTTTGTTGTAAAGGTATGTATGGTAAATGACCATGCGTTCTAAAAACATGTAGACGATCCATGTCGTTGTAAGGAAACAGAGGCTGTTCCATTTCCTCACAACGACGTGCACCGCCCCTCAGAGATGACGTGAAGCAGGAACCACGAGGAGAGAGGAACCATGAGGAATGAGAGGTAAGGGGGATTGGGCATGGGGTGGGGTTTCTTTTCTAGGGTTTAGGGTAGTGCAGTGGTGTTTGGGTGGTGTAGGGGGTCGTGCTGGGGGTAGTGTTTTAGGGTTTAGGGTAGTGCAGTGGTGTTTGGGTAGTGTAGGGGGTCATGCTGGGGGTAGTGTTTTAGGGTTTAGGGTAGTGCAGTAGTGTACGGGGTCGTGCTGGGGGTAGTGTTTTAGGGTTTAGGGTAGTGCAGTGGTGTATGGGTAGTGTAGGGGGTCGTGCTGGGGTAGTGTTTTAGGGTTTAGGGTAGTGCAGTGGTGTTTGAATAGTGTAGGGGGTCATGCTGGTGGTAGTGTTTTAGGGTTTAGGGTAGTGCAGTGGTGTTTGTGTAGTGTAGGGGGTCATGCTGGGGGTAGTGTTTTATGGTTTAGGGTAGTGCAGTGGTGTTTGGGTAGTGTAGGGGGTCGTGCTGGGGGTAGATTTAGGGTTTAGGGTAGTGCAGTGGTGTTTGGGTAGTGTAGGGAGTCGTGCTGAGGGTAGTGTTTTAGGGTTTAGGGTAGTGCAGTGGTGTTTGTGTAGTGTAGGGGGTTGTGCTGGGGGTAGTGTTTTAGGGTTTATGTTAGTGCAGTGGTGTTTGGGTAGTGTAGGGGTAGTGCTGGAGTAGTGTTTTAGGGTTTAGGGCAGTGCAGTGGTGTTTGTGTAGTGAAGGGGGTCATGCTGTGGGTAGTGTTTTAGGGTTTAGGGTAGTGCAGTCATGTTTGTGTAGTGTAGGGGGTCGTGTTTTAGGGTATAGGGTAGTGCAGTGGTGTTTGGGTAGTGTAGGGGGTCATGCTGGGGTTAGTGTTTTAGGGTTTAGGGTAGTGCAGTGGTGTTTGGGTAGTGTAGGGGGTCGTGCTGGGGGTAGTGTTTTAGGGTTTAGGGTAGTGCAGTGGTGTTTGTGTAGTGTGGGAGGTCATGCTGGGGGTATATTTAAGGTTTAGTGTAGTGCAGTGGTGTTTGGGTAGTGTAGGGAGTCGTGCTGGGGGTAGTGTTTTAGGGTTTAGGGTAGTGCAGTGGTGTTTGGGTAGTGTAGGGTGTCGTGCTGGGGGTAGTGTTTTAGGGTTTAGGGTAGTGCAGTGGTGTTTGGGTAGTGGAGGGGGTAGTGTTTTAGGGTTTAGGGTAGTGCGCCCAACCAGCCACAATATCCGTGGACAAAGGGGATCCTGACTCATATACTTGGAGAAAAAGGTACATAGTTTCTCATCAATTTCAGGCGTGTGTGCCACCTTCCCCTTCAGTGAGGGCCTGGGGCATTCTCCCCTCATCCTATTCCTGACCTCCCTTTCAAGGGGTTGATGGATTTTCCCCACCACATACTCTGCCACTTTGGCGTCAGGTGTCCACTCTGCCGACCTAGGATGGTAAATTTGGGTAGGCTCGAACATGTCCGAGTGGACCCCGTCCCCAACCGGGGACTGAGAGGAGTGGGACTCTGGACGCCAGGGACGCCCGAGTCCTTATCCTCATCGGAGGAGAAATCGTCCTCCGATACACCCTCTCCCTCTAAGGGAAACCCGCCGTCGGGTCTACAATAGTGGTGACAGTGTCGCAATTTTCTCCGGGCCCCTCCTCCTCCCGGCAGGGTGCATGTTTTAGCGTTTGCACACTCTTGAGGAAGGTCTCCGTAAGTTTATCAAATCCTTCCAAGTGCCCCGCGTTATGCTTAACGGCCCTTTTATTCCCCATCTGGGAGCTACTTGGACCCGCCACCACCAGATCTGGGTCACTGAACACCTCAGGGATGCTTTTTGCCAGCTTATCAACCTGATCCCTAAGAGGAGCCAGCGCCCTAGAAATAGCCAGAGAGAGGGCTTGGTCCACTGCTGGAGGGAGAAGTTGGGGGGCCATTCCTCCTCCACTTCCTGGTAGGAGGAGTAAAAATGGTCTTCTGGAGAAGACATGATAGCAGAGGATGTGAGCACAGAACAAATGCCCTTAAAATCCTTAAGACAGCCCCCTCGCCGGTGCTCCAACAGCTGGGCTTTCCCCGAAGCTGTTATAAGAATAGACTGAGGCGCAATACCAATTACACCACCAGGTGGCGCTGGTCACTAACGTGGCCGTGTGGGGAAATCACCGCGTAGCGGTGTCAAAATTAGGCGAGGGTTGGTCGGGAATCAAGCGGACACTAAAGGAGTGACCGGATTCCCAAACGCGCGTAAAGACCAGCGGGAGCGCTCGACGGAGCTGCCTCGCTCGGACCAGACGCGCCTCACAGGATCACACCGCGCGCAGAGCACACAGCTGGAGAAACTGCGAGGGGGAGAACGCGCTCGGGCAAGAGCCTGCTGCGCAGGGAATATGAAACAATACCAAGGCAATAATGCTAATAACGTGCACAAGAAACCGCTATACAAACAGCAACAACGTCAGCTTAAGCCAAGAATGTAAGGAATGCACTTAACTGACGAGCAGTGAAGAAAGAGGAAGCGGAAGGAACGTCACGATATTATATACGATGGACTGTGATATGATTGGACTATAGTTGCCTTGGAGACTACCCCCCTAATGATTCATGGGTTGTGTAGTCTTTTGTTTAATGATTGTTGTGTTACGTTTTCTTTGAACTGCTATGCAAATAAAGTGAGGAAAGATATGCATAATCCTCGCCTCCGTCCTGCCATAGAATTCATTAAACTTTATTTGATCTGATTTAGAAACATAGATCATAAAAGTGTACATAAAAACAGTAAATCCTCTTTCCTAATACAATACAGTGAGAATTAATTAAAACCAGTAGGTAAAAACGGGTGTTACAAAGCCCGGTTCAGAGCAACTTCAGGTTAACAGAATCGTAAAGTTCAATGTTTCGCAAGATCAATCTCATGTACTTCGTGCAAAATACGCAATAAGGGGTCCAAGTAAGATGTAACGCTCCAATACCTGACCAGTTTGCACTATATAAAACTGCAGAAAAACTAAAAATAAAAAGTGTTTTGCACACTTCTGTCATTGGGCTATATGTGGGCTACATCTGGGTGATATTTGTGCTACATTTGGGCTCTTTTTCTCTGGTGGCCATCTTGGGAGACTTATTTGTTATGAAGTTTCCTAATTTCGTCATTTACTGCAGTCTCCTCAGTAGGAAATGCTTTCAGTTTTTAGGTTTCGCCTACGCAGCGCGCATGCGCTGCATAGGAGAGACCTTTAGAAATCGGCACAGATTTCCCTGCAAAAACGTGCACGCGTTGCATTGCTTCCAATGGCAACGCGTGCACGTCTGGCGATTCACTTGCGGGAGCGAGCAGCTGGCGCCATATGTTAATTATCGCGCCTTGCCGCTCGCTCCCGCAAGGGAATCGCGCTGGCCCCCTCCTTTCGCCCCTCCCTCTGCTGACGCGCGCTTGTTTTTTTTGTTCTGCGCCCACGCTGTCCTGGATGAAGCCCTCGAAGGGTACGTTGTCAAGTGCCCATGTCTCTTGGAGGGCTGTTATATCATACTTATCCCAGTTCTGGGGTGGCGTACCTTCTTCTAGCAGTTGCTCGTGAAGTGTGTAACCCTTGCACAGCGGCTCGTCACTGACATGCATATTATAGCTATTGTTAAAATGTGGTAATGAGGGTTTCTAGAGTGCTAAGAAGAGAGGTCACTGCACAGGGAATGACAGTGTGAAACACACGAGCCTCCAGCCAAGCACACGATAATGGGGGTACGTGTATTGTGCATTTTCTGGTGATTCTCCATTAGTCTTTTTAACAAGTTATTTTTGATTACGACACTCGGTGCTCTTGTCAACTTCGTCTCGCAGTGTCTAATCATAGTAAATGACATGCAAGTAAAAAAAAAAAAGACCTTTCGTAAATAGTATTGTTTTAAACAGTGCCAAACACTGGATAAGGGTCAAAGAAAAAGTCATCTCCCGGTCTAAAATGAGAGCGTTTTCCTGTCGAATTAAAACAGTGGTAACGTTTAGTGGAGCTTTGAACGGAGTCTGCGCACGCTAAATGTACGATCACACAAGTTATTCTTTTTTATGCAACTTGTAGCATTTATTTCTCTAATATTTTTTCTGATATGCATGTTTAGTTGGTTCCTTTTTCGTTTTGCCATCCTATTTTGCAATGTTTGGTTTGCGCATTTTCGAATGGAACTGCAACGTATTTCTTTTATCATAACTCACTCGCTCCTATAGCAGATTTGTAGTTTTGTACTCCGTGTTTTTGTGACGGTTGTTTATTTTCGTTCTGGTATTTGTTTTGGTACCTAGCCGCATAGATATGTCGGGTAAAGATGCCCACGTGCTGGCGTTGTTGGAAGGACTGTGCTCTTTCTTGTTTTGTGCCTAGAGCACTGTGCCTGCTCTTTTGGGACCTTTGAGGATCCAGAAGGGGGTTTCTTTAGGAGCGCATGGTGAGCGTATTAATCTTCAAGAATCCCTTTGCCCCTGCAACTCTTGCCACCTTGACTAAACGCCTGAGTTTGGGGCGGATTCGTTGCTGGCATACCCGTGCTCATAAGCCCCCGCTGGTGACTGCCAACAAGGCACGTAGCCTCCGGAGGAATTCCCTGCTTCGCCCTGCCCCCCAGAGAAGTCACCTGGCTGGTTTCAGATGCCGCAGGCCCTGCTAAGGAAGCCCGCCAACAGCCAGAGAGAGAGTTAGTGAGCCGTGTTCCCTGATGACCTACGGCGGCTGTGGAGAGTGCAGCGCCGACCAGGGAGGAACCAGTATGGCTGCCTGCAAGACGGTGGAAGGCCCATATCTGGATCTCATTACCTCAAGTGCGGTACCGCCGCTCAGTCGTGTCACTCCGTTCCCTTCAGGCTTAAGGGTGAGGGAACTTCCTGAAGTCCGACCCCATCAGTGGTGCAGGCCCTGAATTGGCCCCATACGATACTGAGGGGTAAGGTTGTAGTCGAATCTCATCCCCACGGCGAGCCTTCCTCCAAAGGGGCCGAACTGCACGTGTGGGCGGTTGGCTTCGCTCTGCGCGGGTCACGGAGGACCCGTGGGGCACTTTGTCAGCATAGTGTCCGTATCTATACCATTGATTGCCCGCCCCCCTCCTTACTGAGTGGAGTGGGAGGGTGACGACAAAACCACAATTCCCCTGAGGAGTCCAGCGGTTGATCCTGACTGGCATCATTATTTGGCCTATCGTGAAGCCCCTAATAGCCGTACAAGCACTGTGCCCGCAGTTATTCAAAAGGGGCTTGTAGTTTCCCCAGGGCTCATGAAAGTAACATAAACCCTGTTCTAAGAGTACAGGTGCGCCATGCCCTAGGTCCTCACTGCAAGTTAGATGATATCACTATAACGGTGTATGGAAACATTACAGCTGCTTGCTTTTTAACTTCCAGTCACGATCCTAAAAGCACCTCCAATGTTTTGGGCACTGTGATCACTTTTCTGCATTCCCTGCGATATTTGACAAATAACACCGTGTGGCAAATACATATATATTTGATGTTGTTGTGGGCTGATATTATGTCACAGGTATACATGTATGTTGGACCATAATACCACCTCAGCATCACTCAGCACCACCTCAGCCTGCTCTCGGAATCTGGCATCTGTTGATTCCCCCCTAGCGTCTGGCCGCTGCTAGTGTTATAATACAGGTACTAGTTCCCAACCTTCACCCTCCGATTGTTTATGCCCCCTCAAAAAAAAAGCTTTAACAAACAACCATTGCAATAGGCAGAAACAAGTTGCCAGCATTGCAAGAACAAAAGAAAACTGAGGACATTTTTTATTGTAAATACTTTTTTAATATGGTCGTTCAGTTTTACATAATGCCTTCTTGGTCATATATAAAGTAACAAAAATGCTTCTGACACTTTTTTATTATAACTTTTCAGCATGCTGCACAGCAGCCACACTTCTCTACAGCACAGCTTGAAGACATTGGCAAAGTCAGTAGCTCTGGCTAAACACTTATAAGGCCCCAAAGGCGAGACCTATTGGCTATGCCAATGCTTGTTTACTTTGATTCCATCAAGAAGGCATTCAGATGTGTCACACATTTGCCATACATTCAGAATGTTAGCACTCTAGTTGTTCATTAGATCACTGTAGTAAAGCTACTGCTCACCAGGGAGTTAACTGGAAGTCTACTGCTGGTATTGAAAGTGATTGTTTCAGTCTGCATGTCAGAATTTTCTAATGAAATAGAAGAGGATTTGAGATCTCACTTAAAACATGCCCTAAATTTTCTTTCTGCAGCACTAACCATAATTTCTATGGCAAAATGAACCCCCTCATTTTGTTCCTTTTTAAATTAAATGTTTTAAGTGTTACCAGTTTATTCCAATCAAGATGGCTTCAGGTGTGCCATACTTTTGTCATAAGTAAGACTGTTAGCGCTCTAGTTGTTCTTTAGAACACTCTGGGAAGCTGCAGTAGAACACAAAGGCATCAACTGACAGGCTGCTCCTGTTGAAATATAACAGGAAGATATTTGAGATCTCACTTAAAACATGTCCTAATTTTTCTTTCTACAGCACTAACCATAATTTCTATGACAAAATGAACCCCCTCATTTTGTTCCTTTTTAAATTAAATGTTTTAAGTGTTACCAGTTTATTCCAATCAAGATGGCTTCAGGTGTGCCATACTTTTGTCATAAGTAAGACTGTTAGCTCTCTAGTTGTTCTTTAGAACACTCTGGGAAGCTGCAGTAGAACACAAAGGCATCAACTGACAGGCTGCTCCTGTTGAAATATAACAGGAAGATATTTGAGATCACGCTTGAAACATGTCCTAATTTTTCTTTCTACAGCACTAACCATAATTTCTATGACAATATGAACCCCATCATGTTGTTCCTTTTTAAATTAAATGTTTTAAGTGTTACCAGTTTATTCCAATCAAGATGGCTTAAGGTGTGCCATACTTTTGTCATAAGTAAGGCTGTTAGCACTCTAGTTGTTCTTTAGAACACTCTGGGAAGCTGTAGTAGAACACAAAGGAATCAACTGACAGTCTCTGCCCTTGTTGGATGTACATGTTTTACTGAGAATGTCAGACTTCATTCTCACATGACTGAGAAAGATAATGTGAATTTACAGAAAATATGCTCTCATTTTAGCTTCTGGAGCACCTTCCAAAACTGTATGGGTGGGACAAGCATGTGAAAATAGTTTTCTCTCAAACATGATTCATGATATCCCAGCAGAAGGTTTTTCACAGGGTAAAATCACCTTAGAACACACCACAATTCCTGAAATTAGTATGGTACCATCAACAAATGAATTCTAATGTAACTAAAGTCTGTTATCACCCTTTATAGTTCTCCTTTTGGTAACCCTCAAAATCTTCGATTCACTACAATGCATTTCAATGGGGTACTATCATTTATATTGGTACCAAGATGGCTGCCAGCAATTCCAGGATGAAGTGCTGACAGCCAATCAGATCTCACGATGACATGTGTGGTTAGGCTCCGCCCAGATATATGTGTTTTCTTTTTCAAATTTCTCAGGAACTACTGAACGGATTTACACCATTTAACCAAAAGGCACGACTCTGAACCAAGGGCTACCCTTTTGCCAAATTTGGTGTAATTCCGTTCAGCAGTTCGGGCTGTAGCTGCGACTAAAGGTTCCTATGGAAAATTGCATGGGGAAAACACGTTTTGGGACCCCCTTTTTCTCGGCCCCCACTTGACGAATCACCCGAGACTTTCAGGATAGGAGCGGACCGGAGCGCCCCACGAGTTTTGAAAATTTCGCGAAGATTCATCAACCGACGCCAAAGTTATTGGAAATAGAATGTTGTGAATTTCCTATGGAAAATAGGTCCTAACTATAACTACCTACTGGCGACCGCCAGTAGGTAATATATATATATATATATATATATTCACTGAAAAAACCACAGGTTTCAGGACGTTATAGTTAGGAATTAGCATTTAAAAAACCTTAGAAATTCACTGAAAAAACCACAGGTTTCAGGGACGTTATAGTTAGTTGGACATTTCACTCGTACAAAACCAGAGAAATTCGGCTGTTATAGTTAGTAGAGCTAACTATAACTTACGCCCCCACAATGCACTGCTGATGACATCACATATTACATCACTCATGACATGGTCAGTGACATCACTGATGACATCAGTGATAATTTAGCGATACCAAAGGGGATGATGGACGGAGCGCTAGAGCAAATCAAACACTCACCCCCAGTCAACTGATCTGGGTTTAATCCATCATCATTCTTTAGCTCACTCCACCACCCCAGTTCAGACATGGCCATATGCAAATCAGTCTGACCCTGTGCCTCATGGGAACAGTCCAGCCCGAACTGCCAAGCCATGTCTTCCCTGGACCGGAAACAAGCATCCTGGGACCGGTTTCGGGTTCAAAACCCTCATCAGCCAGGCTATCTTGAATCCAGTGGCAAAGTGAGCAAGGGACCCACGTCTGGGCATACCCTGCCAACTTAGGGCGAACAAAGCGATACCAAAGGGGATGATGGACGGAGCGCTAGAGCAAATCAAACACTCACCCCCAGTCAACTGATCTGGGTTTAATCCATCATCATTCTTTAGCTCACTCCACCACCCCAGTTCAGACATGGCCATATGCAAATCAGTCTGACCCTGTGCCTCATGGGAACAGTCCAGCCCGAACTGCCAAGCCATGTCTTCCCTGGACCGGAAACAAGCATCCTGGGACCGGTTTCGGGTTCAAAACCCTCATCAGCCAGGCTATCTTGAATCCAGTGGCAAAGTGAGCAAGGGACCCACGTCTGGGCATACCCTGCCAACTTAGGGCAAACAAAGCGATACCAAAGGGGATGATGGACGGAGCGCTAGAGCAAATCAAACACTCACCCCCAGTCAACTGATCTGGGTTTAATCCATCATCATTCTTTAGCTCACTCCACCACCCCAGTTCAGACATGGCCATATGCAAATCAGTCTGACCCTGTGCCTCATGGGAACAGTCCAGCCCGAACTGCCAAGCCATGTCTTCCCTGGACCGGAAACAAGCATCCTGGGACCGGTTTCGGGTTCAAAACCCTCATCAGCCAGGCTATCTTGAATCCAGTGGCAAAGTAAGGAAGGGACCCACGTCTGGGCATACCCTGCCAACTTAGGGCGAACAAAGCGATACCAAAGGGGATGATGGACGGAGCGCTAGAGCAAATCAAACACTCACCCCCAGTCAACTGATCTGGGTTTAATCCATCATCATTCTTTAGCTCACTCCACCACCCCAGTTCAGACATGGCCATATGCAAATCAGTCTGACCCTGTGCCTTATGGGAACAGTCCAGCCCGAACTGCCAAGCCATGTCTTCCCTCGACCGGAAACAAGCATCCTGGGACCGGTTTCGGGTTCAAAACCCTCATCAGCCAGGCTATCTTGAATCCAGTGGCAAAGTGAGCAAGGGACCCACGTCTGGGCATACCCTGCCAACTAAGGGCGAACAAAGCGATACCAAAGGGGATGATGGACGGAGCGCTAGAGCAAATCAAACACTCACCCCCAGTCAACTGATCTGGGTTTAATCCATCATCATTCTTTAGCTCACTCCACCACCCCAGTTCAGACATGGCCATATGCAAATCAGTCTGACCCTGTGCCTCATGGGAACAGTCCAGCCCGAACTGCCAAGCCATGGGTGGGATGGGTATGCCCAGACGTGGGTCCCTTGCTCACTGTGCCACTGGATTCAAGCTAGCCTGGCTGAAGAAGGGTGACATACCCTGAAACCGGTCCCAGGATGCTTGTTTCCGGTCCAGGGAGGACCTGGCCTAGCAGTTCGGTCTGGACTGTTCCCATGGGGCACAGGGTCAAGACTGATTTGCATATGGCTGGGTCCAAACTGGGGTGGCGTAGTGGGCAAAAGAACGATGGATTTAACCCAGATCTTTTGACTGGGGGAGAATGTTTGCATTGTCAGCATTCCGTCCATCATTTGTTTGCTGTAACACTTTTCGCCCTAAGTGGGATGGGTATGCCCAGACGTGGGTCCCTTGCTCACTGTGCCACTGGATTCAAGCTAGCCTGGCTGAAGAAGGGTGACAAACCCTGAAACCGGTCCCAGGATGCTTGTTTCCGGTCCAGGGAGGACCTGGCCTAGCAGTTCAATCTGGACTGTTCCCATGGGGCACAGGGTCAAGACTGATTTGCATATGGCTGGGTCCAAACTGGGGTGGCGTAGTGGGCAAAAGAACGATGGATTTAACCCAGATCTTTTGACTGGGGGAGAATGTTTGCATTGTCAGCATTCCGTCCATCATTTGTTTGCTGTAACACTTTTCGCCCTAAGTGGGATGGGTATGCCCAGACGTGGGTCCCTTGCTCACTGTGCCACTGGATTCAAGCTAGCCTGGCTGAAGAAGGGTGACATACCCTGAAACCGGTCCCAGGATGCTTGTTTCCGGTCCAGGGAGGACCTGGCCTAGCAGTTCGGTCTGGACTGTTCCCATGGGGCACAGGGTCAAGACTGATTTGCATATGGCTGGGTCCAAACTGGGGTGGCGTAGTGGGCAAAAGAACGATGGATTTAACCCAGATCTTTTGACTGGGGGAGAATGTTTGCATTGTCAGCATTCCGTCCATCATTTGTTTGCTGTAACACTTTTCGCCCTAAGTGGGATGGGTATGCCCAGACGTGGGTCCCTTGCTCACTGTGCCACTGGATTCAAGCTAGCCTGGCTGAAGAAGGGTGACATACCCTGAAACCGGTCCCAGGATGCTTGTTTCCGGTCCAGGGAGGACCTGGCCTAGCAGTTCGGTCTGGACTGTTCCCATGGGGCACAGGGTCAAGACTGATTTGCATATGGCTGGGTCCAAACTGGGGTGGCGTAGTGGGCAAAAGAACGATGGATTTAACCCAGATCTTTTGACTGGGGGAGAATGTTTGCATTGTCAGCATTCCGTCCATCATTTGTTTGCTGTAACACTTTTAACCCTAAGTGGGATGGGTATGCCCAGACGTGGGTCCCTTGCTCACTGTGCCACTGGATTCAAGCTAGCCTGGCTGAAGAAGGGTGACATACCCTGAAACCGGTCCCAGGATGCTTGTTTCCGGTCCAGGGAGGACCTGGCCTAGCAGTTCGGTCTGGACTGTTCCCATGGGGCACAGGGTCAAGACTGATTTGCATATGGCTGGGTCCAAACTGGGGTGGCGTAGTGGGCAAAAGAACGATGGATTTAACCCAGATCTTTTGACTGGGGGAGAATGTTTGCATTGTCAGCATTCCGTCCATCATTTGTTTGCTGTAACACATCAATGATAATTTGGCATTGCCCCCGGGACCTGGCCCACCCGGGGGCTTACAAACAACGAAGCGCGGGAGCCCGCGCTTTGTTTTTTAAAAATTTTCTCTGCAGGATTCGCGCACCCAGCGCGAATTCTGCCGATTTAAAAAAAAAAAAAAATGTTTAGGCCTGGGGGTCCCTGTGGGACCCCCTGAGCAGGCCTAGGGAGTCAGGGTGTTTCTACCCTGCCCCTTTTTCTTGTTTTTCAACCTTTTTTTCACTGATTTCTTGTGACTCGGTTACCGAGTCACAAGATGGCTGCCAACACATTCTGGTTTAGAGTGTTGGCAGCCAATCAGAAGTCAGCTCGTGCCCGGGAGGGTTCGCGAACCCTCCTCTGTGCTCAGATATCGATATTTTTCTTTTTTTAATTTCTCAGGAACTACTGAACGGATTTACACCATTTAAAAAAAATTCCGTTCAGCAGTTCGGGCTGTAGCCTGTTCCAATTTTTCCTATGGAAATTAACATGGGGAAAACGCGTTTTGGGGCCCCCTTTTTTCTCGGCCCCCGCTTGACAAATCACCCCGAAACTTTCAGGACAGGAGCTGACTAAGACTGGCCATTAGTTTTGAAAATTTCGCGAAGATTCGTCAAACGACGCCAAAGTTATTGGCAAAACAAAAAACGCTTTTCCTATGGAAACTAGGTCCTAGCTATAACTACCTACTGGCGACCGCCGTTAGGTAATATATATATATATATATATATATGTATATATATATATATATATATAAAATCCACCGTTCGATAAAAAAAATTTGCCTTGTAAATCTTGAAATAGATCTGATTGAGATGTGAAATGAATTCATATTTATGTTTGCACCTTTTGGCAGAGCTTTGCGTTTCAACAGCATCAAAAGGAGGATTTGAAAAAGAGCCAAGATCATCATTTTCATTCAGCACGCTCCGGCATCACCTTTTCCACTCACGGATATTATTTCATGGTAAGAATTGGTGAAAAGTCGGTTGGTTTGAAATAAAAATTGTCTTGTATTAGCAGTCTACTAGATTAAATTTAAGTCAAATTTAGAAAATGATGTTTATTAAGACACTTCTATTAAACATTTGAGCAACAAAATAAAATGTTGCAATAAATTAAAAATAATTCATTACAATGAAAACAAGCATTGGCATAGCCAATAGGTGTCGCCTTTGGGACCTTATAAGTGTTTAGCCAGAGCTATTGGCAAAGTAAAACACCCGACCTTTAGGGCCATATACAAGACTGCTTGTTTGACTCATAAGGCCCTACACACATCCATTCCACGGCACCCTGCTGACAAACGTAAGATATCTGGGGGCACTAGACCATTGAGAAATGCTGCATCACCGCTGCTAGAACACCGACCTTTAAAAGGAACGACACGTCTCAATACTTGTCAACAAGCGTGACTAGAATATGGAACTCGTTACCACTGAAACTACACACCACCACTTTTAAGCTTATCTGTAAATTGCACCTGAAAGTGCTTCTCCCTCAAGGATATATTAGTTAACCTCTCCTCCCTAGGTTTCACCTCTCTAGTTTACTCTCCACACCAGTCGGTTCCTTAAGATTTACTGCACCTCCTCCATTTCATTAGGCTCCATCTTGGCACCAGTTGACACATCTTGTTACTCACATTTTATGACTGTTGCAACATACACTGTACTCCAATTTGTGTGGCTTTTTTAATGTACCTACTTCTTCGGATAATGTAAGTTTGTGCCCTATGTAATGCTCTGCTCTTATACTCTAATGTAGTAAAATCTTTGTATTATGTAAATATGTACAGTATGTACTAATCCATTTCCATTATAAGCACTCTGGCACCTTTGGGTTATGCCCATCCTATAAACAAATTGCATAAATAAAAATCTGGTGCACATCACATCCCTTCCCCCTGCATCAGTTTAAACCTGGTAGGGCAGTTGACCTTTTGTGTGATCTTGGTTAAACTAGTGTTTGAGATCATTCTCTGCTCTGTCACAGTCACTCTGTGTGATCCTGGAAAGGCCCCTTTTGCTCCTCTGTTTTAAGAAGAGCCAAAAAGAGTTGAGTAAACGGTGGGGGAGAGCTGCTCAGTGGGACTTGTGGCAGGGCCAGTTATCAGCTGCAGAGACCGACTCCTCTGACAACAAACACAAACATTTTCAGGTGTAAACATGTCTAAATGTTATGAGAAAACTATGCTGCTGGAGCGAGGACCAGAGGTCAAACGTGTAAATCTGTTTAAATATTCACACGTTCACCTGCAGTTCCAACCCTTTGAACAGAGCTGCGCTGGGAGGAAATGAAATAACATTATATGAAATAAAATGTACTGGAATTAAATGCTCGGCTTTCCTTTGCTTTCGGCGGGGAAAGTGAAAGGTTTAGAGACCTTAGGAAGCTCGTCCAAACAAGTGCAAGAGGTTTTGTGATTCAGTTGAGTGCTCTCCGGTGACTGTGCTGCTGTACCACGTGACCCCCACACCATGAGATCCCCCCATACCTCCCCTCACAGCACTGGTTTGTGGTACTAAGAATAGACTGAACAGACGAGGGAAGTGGTCAACAGTGGGTCTTTTAAAATGTTTATTTTACACGAACACAGTTAAAACGCTACATGCCAATAAACACGCACCACTACAAGCCTGCAGCGCCGAAGTAAAAGGCGAGGTAACTTGTTTATTGAACATGATAGAGCGAAATGTTCTTGTGAATTGTAGGGGTGCATCATAATCACTGATAGGCCGCACCCACATGTATTCAGACATATATTCATTGTATACTCATGCATGTTTAGCAAAGAATGAATAGTTCACTGAAACGAAGTGAATTCAGCAGTATAATGGTGTTAGGATAATGATGTAATGTAATGCTTTTTGAATTGTGTGAACATAATGCTTAGAGGAATCAGTTCGTGTATGTAATGTAATTGCAGTAGTTTAAACGTGCACCATATTAAAGTTGCACATGTAATTCATTGTTTGCATAAAGAATCGTAATGAATATGCTTATAGGGAAAAGTAAGATGTGTGTTTAAAAGTTATATGTAAGGGCCTGACTACATATATGCTTAAGGAAGGCCTGGTATATTCTTATGTTAGCTTATAATGTAGGCCGAAAAGGGTTTCTCTTGGAAAGGCTCTCTGGACACAAACGGTAGATTTAATTAGCACAGTAGAAGGTTTCTGTTGAACGTATCTTTTGTTGCAGGTGCAAGGACACATGTCTCGTTAGTAAAGACTAACTCTTTGTTTTCAAAAGTTAGAAAGATGGGAGGCATGGTACGGGGAGTGCAATGGAATTTAGGGATGATACTTTCAGCGGAGAAGGCGCCTGGGACTCAAGGTCAACGAAACCGTCCAGGATGAAGTCACCGTTTCTATGGAAAAGCACAAGAAAGAAGACCTGGCCAAGAGGGCGTAAACAAGGCGTGTACCTTTGTAGTATGGTTTTGTATTAGGGATAGTGCCCTGAGGGAAGAGGCGAGAGAAGCGGTAGGGGAGACCTGAGAGAAGGACAGAGCTGAGCTTAGGTATATGGTGATTGCACTTCTTAGGAAGTCTTCACAGCTGACACCTTTTATTCTTTCTTGCTTGGGAAAATCGTTATGCAGGGATGTCACTTAGCGTTAGTGTAGGGACAGCAATTGATTTTAAGCTTGTTTAGGCCCATGAAGAGCAACTTAGAAATAGGAGCAATCATAGTCTGGTTGATCCTGCTAGAACTTTCTATTCTCCTTATCCTGAGTCGGATGAGATTTCTGCGTAGATTATTATTTGTATTAGTGCCCATCTATTTCTTTAACCTCGTGTTGAGGTGCTTGCACGTTCAGTTATTTTTGGCGATAATAAATTCTCAAACTTGAATTCGGAGTCAGTGGTCCTTTCAGACAAAATGAATGCTGATATCTAACCTGATGAGATTCTCTCCTTTACACTATTCAACAGGTAAAAAGATCTTGGCGGCCAGAGGGTTCTTATAGATAATTAGATAAGAATCGGCGTTATCAGTTGGTAGCAGAGTAGGATGGTTACCTTTGATGGTAAGGGGAGATCTAGAGCAAGATAGGAGATTAAGTTGCCCCATAGAGCCCGAGTGACGCAGATCCAGAGAACCGCGAGAGACGGATGTCGGAGGTCGTGGAAAACTGACGGAGAGTGACGGTGCGGCGGAAGTAGCAGTTCGTAGTAGAGTGAGTATGAAAAGAGTGATGTTTGGTAGATTGCGGTGTTTTATTGTTGTGTGATGTCTTGCGGAGTTGGAACGAAAATTGTGTGATTGAGAAACGGACCGTGAGCGCGCGCGGGACCGGGAGATTTATTGTGGTGTAGAATACACCCAGAGTTGAGAACGTTGACCAGAGTTGTGGGGGTCACGAGACGTCATTGACAGACCCACAGAAGATAGGGACACATGTGTGAGTGTGTGAATAACCAACGCAGGTCGTAGGTTATGGTGTGCAGAACATCGAGTGATTGAATCCTATCGAGTGTATTAGAGGCGATTGTCCGGTCGTTCGTGGACAGACGGTTGCCAGATTGAGGTCAACAAGCTCAAGAGACTGATCGGTCATTGGTAAGACTGACGGTCAGAGAGGTAATTGTTCGGTAGGACGGACATTATTTCAGAGTATAATTGGGACGGATGCGAGTGAGAACAAGTGAATTAGAAAGGAGGGGAACTGCTGCGAGCGGAGGAAACGTGACGTCAGACAAGTGCCGCGCTGCGATAGGCCGGTTGGTGTGAACCGCGCTGGGATTGGTGGATTGAAATCAGGAAGTAAAAGCGGACATTTTGAGTGCAAATACAAAGTTGATTCATCATGAAATGTTTTAAAGCTTTAAGGGAACTTTGTAGAGGTGATAGACATGTGGTTGTTCGGGAGGGAGAGGAAGCTCCTCCTGAGGACACACCAGCACATTATATGGCAAAGAATGTAGGATTGCATACTATAATTTGGCTCGAGAATTGGCATAAAATGACAGAAACAGAAGGAGATTTGTCGTTCCCTCGATATGGTACTTTCAGGTTAGAGGTGCTGTACCAGCTCAAGAGTGTAATGGCTTCAATACGACCACTACCTAGACCGACACAGTTTGAGGCACTACATGCGTGGATAAGAGCAGCGTATGATAGAAAGAAGGAACGGTGTCAAGAAAGGGTGAAGAAATCGGTCAGGGCATTCCAAGATGCAAGGTGGGATGCATTGGAGAAAAAGTGGAGAGCGGATACGATAGACGGAGATAAGTTATACCCACTGCTGATACAAAATGGAAAGATTACAAGAATCGATGAGGACGACAGTGATTTAGATGACAGTCTGTTGGATAGGATGTTGGCGGAGAGGCCACCACCATTTAATCCAGATTCAGAAGAGGGAAAGACAACCCCAGCAGTGGCAATAGTTGATGAGAGCCAGAACCAGACCAGCATGAGAGTAGTGGGAAGAATTTCCACAGGAACGGAGGGGCTACGGCGTCTATGATAACACAGCCTCCTGCGGGGAACACAAGATTACCGGACTCCTTGACAGTACCGGTTACCATTGGCCCTATAGTACCGGTATATGACCCAGACCGAGTGAGAGAAGGGAGCTCCGTGCCGATGAGAAGGGAAGAAGGAAACAGTGAGAGTGGGAATGGGTTTGGAGTAAGGGTGGTTCATTTCCCAAGACCAATAGACACAAGTACGCCGTTACCGGCTACTGCGGACTCTTCATGTGGACAAGAAGAGGAGAGACCGGAAAGACCGAGGTCTTTACGGGAATCTAAGTCAGCTTTGAGGGAGTGGACACCAACAGTAACGAACCAAGAGGATAGGATGCAAAGAGATAGGGCACAAAATGTCTCGGAAGACAGACCAGGTTCCAGGAATATGGAAGGGAATAGGTCACAAGGACAGAATAGTAATTGTGATGAGCGGGACGGCTCAGGTTGTCGAGATGTACTGAGGAGTGCAGTACAGGCAAGGTTGCTAGACGTAGTGAGGCTGAAAGCAGAGGTAGACGAAATGATCAGTGGGGGTCTGCCTTTGGAAAGGATAGAAATTTATGGATCAGATGAGCTGCTGTTTGTAGCAAAAGATGTGACTCGAAAAGCTAGAATGGCACATGATAGATTGAAGGAATTGGCCAAGAGATATGAGGTGGACCTGAACAAAACTAAAGCGTTACAGGGACCACATAGATTGCATTACAGTGATCAGGAGTTGGAGGAGAAAAGAATCACAGGATTAAAGACGCACACCAGAGACCTGATCATAGGAATGAGAATATGGATTTTGTTGGACAAATGGGAAGAAAGGTGGTCCAAAAAGAAACCAGTAAAGAGAGCAGAAGGGGAAACGCCGCCGCCAGGAGGGGGGGCGATGGGTGTAGGAAATTTTCCTTTACGGGAAGTACAGAATGGAGGGTACGTGCATGTGCCGTGGAATAGAGGTGATTTGGCTGCATTTACAAATGATTTTCCTCGGCTGAGGGAAAAACCGGTGGAGTGGTACAAGCAGGTTGAGCGGTTTGTGAAGATTTCAAAAGTATTGTGGATTGATTTGAACACTTTGTTTGACATAGTGGTACCAGGAGATTTGTGGACGGCATGTAAAGTCGCTATTGAGTGGCCGACTTCGGAACCGAAAAGAGAGGCGGTTACAAATGGTCCATCACCTGATGTCATGAAAAAGTATGAGCAGGTGATTACATGGTTGAAGTCGAAGATTTCACCTCAGGATATAGATTGGGTTAAGATAGATCGGACTGTACAGGAACCCAAGGAAACGGTGCATGAATATTATGAAAGACTTCTGCAAGTTTTTAAACAGTATAGTGGGTTAGATGTTTTGGACCCTAAGGATATGGGACAGTTTGTCTCAAAGTTTGTAACGGGTCTGAGAGGGGAAATCAGCCTCATGATACAGCACCATTTGATCTGCTGGCAGAACAAGCCACTAGATGAAATTTTGCGGTACGCGAGGTACTGTAGTGATGAGGTGGATTCAAAACATCGAAAGCTAAAAGACAAATTGATGCTTGTCCAGATGCAGACAGCACAGAATCAGCCTAGTGGAGGGACCTTGGGGAGAAAGCAAGGAAATTTCCAGGGAAACCAGAATGGGCAGGTACAGGGAAAGGGAAAACCAGTAGACCCCAAGACAGGAGTGGACGTGGCCACACTAAAGAAGACCACTGCGTGTCATCTTTGTCGCCAGGTCGGACATTGGAAACGCGAGTGTCCTTTGAACCCAGCTAATCAGGTACAGGAAGAGGAAGAGGGGCTCAGGCACCCGCGCAAGAGGTGGTTAACACAATAACGAGACCTAGAACGATGAAAGGGGGGTTTACAATTCTCAAGCTCAGATTCCCCAAGCTCCAAGGTTTACACAAGGAACACGAACATATCAACAGATGCCCCTGTTCGAACGATATGCTGAGGATAGCTTAGACCCTTTATCCTGACGGTGCCTGAGAGGGGAGGAAGACTGCACACTTGGAGCGGTCTTGGAGGTAGACCAGAGAGGACCTTTTGTAGAGGCAGAGATTGAGGGCAATCCTGCAACACTTTTGGTTGATACTGGAGCTACCCGGTCTACTGTAAGATCTGCAGTAGTCCCTAACCTACCCCTCTCGGGACAATCAATCCAGGTTGTCGGAGTAGCGAACAAGAAGATGAGCAGCCCATTGACAGAACCGATCTTAGTAAAGATAGGTACTTTCCAAACTAGACATCAGTTTGTAGTATGTGACACGAGTCCAGTTTGTCTTTTGGGAAGAGATCTGTTGTGCAAATTGAACTGCACGATTTATTGTACACCACGAGGAGTGGAGGTCCAGACGAGAGATGATGATGCTGACTTTAAGATGGCCAATCAGCATCTGTGTATAGATCTGTACCCAATGGTGACTGTGGAAGAACTTCCACATGATCTGAGAGACGCAGTGTCGCCTGTGGTGTGGGATTTCGCAGGAGACGAAATAGGTTTAATCAGAGGGGTTGAACCAGTGCGGATTGAGGTGAAACAGAATGTTGATTTCCCAAGAACACCTCAATACAATTTATCGATAGAAACGATTGCAGGAATAAAACCTGTGATCGAGACTTTCATTGAGAAGGGTATTTTGAAGGAGATCAGAGGTAGTCCCTGTAATTCACCCATAATGGGACTACAGAAACCGAGCGGGAAATACAGGATCGTGCAAGACCTGCGAAAGGTCAACATGATAGTTGTCCCTTGTTGTCCAGTGGTACCGAATCCTTCAGTAATACTGTTCCAGATCCCATGTGAAGCCGAGTGGTTTACGGTTATCGATTTGTGTCAAGCCTTCTTTTCGATACCGCTCCACGAGGAAAGCCAATTTCTTTTTGCGTTCAGGCTAGAGAATCGCGTGTTAACATGGTGTCGTATCCCTCAAGGGTATACGGAAAGTCCATCGATCTTTAACCAGATCCTGAAGAAGAACCTTGAGAGTCTTGTGTTGCCGCAGAACTCAGTTCTCGTGCAGTACATAGATGACTTGCTCATTGCCTCAGAAACAGAAGATGCTTGCAGAATTGACACAGTAGCCTTGTTGAACCACTTAGCAGAGAATGGACATAAGGTGTCCCCGAACAAGCTGCAGTACTGTTTGAATGAGGTACAGTACTTGGGACACAGATTAGAAAAAGGCAAGAGGAAGGTGTCACCAGATCGAATTGAGGCAATAATGAGCATGGCGGTACCCACTACACAGAGGGAAGTTAGGATGTTTCTGGGAATGGTTGGCTATTGTCGACAGTGGATTCCTAGTTTCTCCTTGAGAGCAAAGCCTCTGCAGAGGCTCACACACAAGGATGTGAGTGATCCGGTACCATGGGACGAGGAGTGCTTGATGTCATTCCTGCAATTGCGAGATGATTTGTGCAGGGCTCCCGCACTGGGAATGCCTGATTACAACAAGGCCTTTTCATTGTTTTGTTACGAGAGAGGAGGATGTGCATTAGCAGTGTTAGCTCAGAACCATGGAGGTGTCCGTAGACCAGTTGCTTATTTTTCAGCTACTTTAGATCCAGTAGCTTCTGCGTTGCCCGGATGTCTAAGATCCGTTGCTGCAACAGGTGTCAGCATTGAAAGATGTGAAAGCATTGTAATGGGACATCCATTGACTGTACATGTACCACATTCGGTTGAGTTATTAATGACCAGGACCAAGACCCAGCACCTAACGAACAATAGGTTAACAAGGTACGAGCAAGTCATACTTGCCGCAGAGAATGTGACTCTGAAAAGGTGCTCCATCTTGAACCCTGCGACATTGATGCCTATACCGAACACAGATGATGAAGATTGTGAGGACCATGACTGTCTCGATGTGACCGAACTTTGCACCAAGCCGAGACCTGACATTGTCGATGAGCCATTGGATGACCCAGATGAAATTTTCTTTGTCGATGGTTCATGCTTAAGAGACAGTGTGGGGCAATTGAGAGCAGCGTTTGCTGTATGTACTATTTCAGGAGTGGTCGACGCCGCTTGCCTGGAAGGAGTACGCTCCGCGCAGGTAGCTGAGATCATTGCCTTGACCCGTGCCTGTTTGGCCGCTGATCGAATTCGAATCACGATTTACACAGATAGCCAATACGGCTTTGGCGTGGTGCATGACTTCGGGCAGTTATGGTCTCAGAGGGGATTTTTGACATCATCTGGCTCACCCATTCGTAATGGAGAATATGTAAGACAATTGTTAGAAGCGTTACAGCATCCGAAAGAAATTGCTGTTGTAAAGTGTTCAGCCCATGGGAAGGGGGAGGACTTTGTATCCTTGGGTAATAACTACGCAGATGAGGTAGCCCGCTTCTGCGCCGAACAAGGATGCATATACACAGGCAGGGAGATAGAAGAGAGCCAAGAGGGAACCGATCTCAGCATAATGTTGACCATGGCAGACACTTGGGAAGAGCTTAAGAGATTACAAGATGAAGTCTCAACCAAGGAAAGAGAGGGCTGGATCAAAGCTGGGTGTGAGAAAGGAGACGTGGATGTGTGGGTATCAAACGATGGGAGAGCTGTGTTGCCGGAAGAATTGCTGAGTCCGATGGCAAGATTGATACATGGACAGGCACACCTGGGTAGAGACGCAATGATGAGGGTGTTCAGACAGACGTGGTATAACCCACGGTTCCGAGCAACGGCTGAGACGGTATGTCAGAGGTGTGTTACATGTCAACAGATGAATGCTGGAAAGAAAACTGTAGTCACACTGAGTCATATTGGAAGGTCAGGAGGGCCCTTCAATAGATTACAGCTGGATTTCGTGGAGATGCCTAGGTGCAATGGCTTGAGGTACATTCTAGTGATAGTATGTATATTCTCACGGTGGGTGGAGGCATACCCCACACGAAGGTGTGACACTCTGACAGTGGCTAAATTACTGTTGAGGGAGCTCATCCCTAGATTCGGGATCCCGACCTCTTTGGAATCAGATAGAGGTGGGCACTTCCATAGCGAAATCATGAAGTTACTTTGTGCAGCATTGAACATTGACCAGAGACTCCACTGTAGCTACAGACCAGAGGCTTCTGGGATGGTGGAACAAGTTAATGGAACTTTGAAAGCCCGGATGGCAAAAATGTGTTCTTCAACATCCCTGAAATGGCCCGACGCCTTGCCACTGGTGCTCATGAGCATGCGAAGTGTCCCAGACAGAAAGACCGGGTTGTCCCCCATGAAATAATAATGGGGAGGGCAATGAGACTGCCAGCAGTACCAACTACAGCCTTGATAAACATCACTGATGATTTGATTCTCGATTATTGTAAGGGACTCTCTGATGTGGTCCGTTCTGTATCCCAGCAGGTGCAAGCAGCTGTGGTTCCAGCCTCGAGTGATCTGTGCCACGACTTGTGTCCCGGTGACTGGGTGCTCGTCCGGAAGCACGTGAGGAAGAGTTGCTTGGATGCCCGTTGGCGTGGCCCGTATCAGGTGATACTTATCACGAACACAGCAGTAAAGTGTGGAGGATTGCCGAACTGGGTGCATGCTTCCCATACCCGCAGAGTTCCAGCACCCTTGGAAGAAACAGCTCCTCTCGTAAATGAAAACCCAGCTGACGTGGTAGGGCCACATGAGAGGACAAGTCAAGCTGTAAGGGTCGCTGACACAGCTGGTGGTGCACTAGAGCAAGCTGAAGGGGGTTTCCACAGTTCGAACCCTGATTCAGGCACCGAAGAAGGAGAAGGTGCAGTGGGCGGAGAAGAGTCAAAGGCAGCAGAAAGAGGAAGTAGTGCACTGGGCATAGAAGGAGAAGGCAGACGAACGAACAGAAGTGCTGAAAGTTGGCCTGAAAGACAGAGGCGACTGAACCTGAGGTTAGCACCTGAGAGAGACCTTGCTCCAGTGTCCGAAGTATCTGAAACCGAAGCAAGCGACGAGGACCAAGCACAAGACAGTCGGCGAAGGTCCAGGAGAACAAGAGTGCCTTGTCGCAGATACTCTACCCCTGAGTGGACTTACACTGTGTTTGATGCAGGGGTGGTGAATACAGGGAGACTGAAGTCAGTGGAAGTGTTCAGTCGGAGCCCGAAACTGGTGGTGAAGGTGGTGCTGCGGATGCCAGGGTTCGAGATAGACGGAACACTGACACTCACGATTCCGAATCCCCCACTTCTGAGTGAAGTCCGAAACTTGCTTTTGCATCGGGTCGAATTCCCGCCTTTCGGAGCTGAGCCGTTTTCACACGAAGTGCTGCTTTTGCGTCTTGAACTTTTGTACCACGTTCTGGTCGTGCTTAATGAGGATCTCATTATGGATCAGTAATGAACTGTAAATAAAAGTCTAAAAGAAGAAGATAACCTAGGTCCGAGTGGAAGAAGAATAAACTTAGGGACTTTCCACAAGAAGAGGAACGAAAACTAGGGAAGTCTTTTTCTGGACTGTGTAAATAAGTTGTGATCGGAAAGGGAAAGCCCGGAGATTTCATGGTTGCTCGAGCTGGTTAAGCAAGTCATAAATAAAGGACAGAGACTTTTCTGAGTTCTTTGCGATAACCAAGACTTTTTGAGAACTTTCGAAATCATGGAGCCGGGAAATCCCAATCGTAGAGCAAAATGGATTATAGGCATTCTTATAAGTAGTGTGATAATTTCTATAATCATAGTAGTTGTAGTCTCATATACTGGTTCGCATGAGCCGGAAGTAGAGGCAGTGACAGGGACACCCACACCTATCACACCTAGTCAGAAGGGGGTAGACAAGGCAGCTGATAGAGCTATGATATTAGAAGAAAGTCGTAGATTACATGTAGATTTGTCTAAGGGTGATTTTAAGCTTAATGCGTATGCTAAGTTGTTGTATGAGTATGTTGACGTGATGGATGCGAAAGATTGTTATGTGTGTATGCAGTTGCCTACTTCGGTGGATGAGGGTATTAGGTATCATCATCTTCCACTGACTTATGGTATTTCATGTAGTCTTTTGCTTAGCTTGTTTTATGAGAGAGAGCAGTTCGAGTATTTCTTTTCCAATTTCGACGCAGTGCTTCCTGAAGTCCCAGCCTACAAGCATTTGAATAAGTATGACTATTATAAGACTGAGGACAGACTGAGGAAGTACTTCATACCGAGTTTGGAATTGGATACAGCATTCGCACACAGACACAATCTGACTTGTTTGATGTCGGATGTAGAGAGAAAGTTTGTAGATCAGGTTGAAGATAGGTATAGAAAGCTGACTGAATCCCGAGACTTAGGGCATCACAGGACAGATTGGACAGAGGAAGAACGGTTGCATAAGACCAAGGGAAGCTATGGTCCTATAGCGTTGGATAAGGAGCAGAGGGGTAAGTTGTGTATAAGGCGTTATCAGACTTACTACGAAAAGGTTCCAGTGGGACAGAGTACTTGTGATCACGTTTTCACCATGGCAGATGAGGCAAAAGATTTTCTCCAAGGTCCTGTACAAGTGATACCTACGGTGTATTACGTATGTGGGAAGAATGCTTACGTGAGGTTGCCTGCAAATTGGTATGGAACATGTTATTTGTCAATAATATTTCCAAAGATTTACCATACAGAAGACTTAAATCTTCTGGAGGGTGGAGAGCATTCAAGAACGAGAAGAGCTGCAAGTGCAGGAATCGTTGTGGGGGATATCTTTGGAGCTATGATACCTAGTCTAGGAGTAGTCTTGAATGATGTGAAGATCCGGAGGTTAGCGACGGTGGTGGATGAATTTTCAATGAACACAGCAAAATCGTTGGTGTTGGTGGAAGGAGAGATGTTGTCGATAAGGGGAATGGTTTTGCAGAATCGCCTTGCTTTGGATGTCCTATTGGCAAAAGAGGGCGGAGTCTGTAAAATGCTGAAGGTTCAAGAGTGCTGCACTTATATACCAGACCGTAGCAAGGATCTGGAGAAATATATAAGTAACATCACTATGATCCACACAAAGATAGCGGATTTGACCGAAGAAGGGGCCTGGGAAAAGGTCGGAAAGGGTTTTGGTCAAGTGGGAGGTTGGTTTGCAAACCTAGGAAAGGGATTCCTTGGGTACTTCCTGAGACCACTCCTTATCTTGGTGGTTTGTGTGGCTGGCTTGTGGATTATGATCAAGGCTTACAAATGGTATCGAGCAGGCAGAGTCAAGAGAGCTTTGAGGGAAAATGACATGAGATTGGCAAGACTGCAGGACAATCAGTATAAAAGGCTCAAGAGCATGGAGAACTTCAGATCAGGGAAGATGGGAACAAGTTCTGTTTAGGTCGGTTCCTTCTCTGAGGGAGTAGAATGGGATGTGATGACAGGAGTCATCAAAGGGGGAACTGATAGAGCGAAATGTTCTTGTGAATTGTAGGGGTGCATCATAATCACTGATAGGCCGCACCCACATGTATTCAGACATATATTCGTTATATCATTGTATACTCATGCATGTTTAGCAAAGAATGAATAGTTCACTGAAACGAAGTGAATTCAGCAGTATAATGGTGTTAGGATAATGATGTAATGTAATGCTTTTTGAATTGTGTGAACATAATGCTTAGAGGAATCAGTTCGTGTATGTAATGTAATTGCAGTAGTTTAAACGTGCACCATATTAAAGTTGCACATGTAATTCATTGTTTGCATAAAGAATCGTAATGAATATGCTTATAGGGAAAAGTAAGATGTGTGTTTAAAAGTTATATGTAAGGGCCTGACTACATATATGCTTAAGGAAGGCCTGGTATATTCTTATGTTAGCTTATAATGTAGGCCGAAAAGGGTTTCTCTTGGAAAGGCTCTCTGGACACAAACGGTAGATTTAATTAGCACAGTAGAAGGTTTCTGTTGAACGTATCTTTTGTTGCAGGTGCAAGGACACATGTCTCGTTAGTAAAGACTAACTCTTTGTTTTCAAAAGTTAGAAAGATGGGAGGCATGGTACGGGGAGTGCAATGGAATTTAGGGATGATACTTTCAGCGGAGAAGGCGCCTGGGACTCAAGGTCAACGAAACCGTCCAGGATGAAGTCACCGTTTCTATGGAAAAGCACAAGAAAGAAGACCTGGCCAAGAGGGCGTAAACAAGGCGTGTACCTTTGTAGTATGGTTTTGTATTAGGGATAGTGCCCTGAGGGAAGAGGCGAGAGAAGCGGTAGGGGAGACCTGAGAGAAGGACAGAGCTGAGCTTAGGTATATGGTGATTGCACTTCTTAGGAAGTCTTCACAGCTGACACCTTTTATTCTTTCTTGCTTGGGAAAATCGTTATGCAGGGATGTCACTTAGCGTTAGTGTAGGGACAGCAATTGATTTTAAGCTTGTTTAGGCCCATGAAGAGCAACTTAGAAATAGGAGCAATCATAGTCTGGTTGATCCTGCTAGAACTTTCTATTCTCCTTATCCTGAGTCGGATGAGATTTCTGCGTAGATTATTATTTGTATTAGTGCCCATCTATTTCTTTAACCTCGTGTTGAGGTGCTTGCACGTTCAGTTATTTTTGGCGATAATAAATTCTCAAACTTGAATTCGGAGTCAGTGGTCCTTTCAGACAAAATGAATGCTGATATCTAACCTGATGAGATTCTCTCCTTTACACTATTCAACAGGTAAAAAGATCTTGGCGGCCAGAGGGTTCTTATAGATAATTAGATAAGAATCGGCGTTATCAAACATGCCGCTGAAATACTGCAATTAAAAGCCAGCAACAATGGGGAAAAATAAATCCAGGGGAGGGAGTGGCTGCATCGGCCTTAACCAAAAGCTGCATCCCCGGTTCCCAGTGCTTGCCGCGAACATAAGGAAGAGAAACCAGAGCTCAAGAGAAGTTGACAGGGCACAGCCACTGCGCGATAGTAAAACATTAAAAAAAATTAAACATGAAGCGTGGCACCTGTCCGTGAAGTGTGCGCCGTGCAACAAAATAAAGTTTGTTTACCCACGCTACTAGTTGGAAAATTCAAGCCCGCTAAGCGGGCGCCGTGCTCATACACAAACATTGTTAAAGATGTGTCAGTCTGTCTCTGCCCACACGAAACGCCAAAAATAATGAAAAAGTAGTGCAATGAAAGCAAACATATGGCCCAAACTGAAAGGATCCATGTAGCACGGGCAGTCCCCAGGGCAGAAACAAAACGGCCACCAGGTGGGACAAATGTACCCTATTCACCAACCAAAACACCAAGCAACCAATCAAAAAGCGGTGGGCATGTTTCACAGAGGAATTACAGCATGCCTCGCAGAGCAGGGCATGCGCGCTGCCTCTAGGCTCGACCTAATAACAATACAAAAATTCTTGACTGTAAAATATATCAATTGATATAAAGAAATTATGTAAAAAATAATTGAACTTCAAGAAGGACCCCAAAATATAATTTTTAAGAACTTAACAGTTTAGCCACTGTAACTTCCTGTCACTTAAAAATTGGTCCACAGTAGGCAGTGCTCCATGGGATCACTGCCAACCCTTCAACAAATTTATTAAAAATTGCACTCTTGGAGGCGTGGCCAAGATGGCGGACGAGTAGGACGTGCCTGCTCGGCGCTCCGTCCTACCGTCTGGGCCCTGCCGATACAGCATTGCTGGGGGGGGGCTAAATCTCAGGCTTCGGTACCCCTCCCAGTCTGGGAGGGGTACCGAAGCCTGAGATTTAGCCCCCCCACTCCCCGGCAATATTTCGGAGCCCACATCGGCCGCAGCGAGCAGTCGGGAGGCAAGGAATCCGGTGCCTGCCCGAGTGGTACGGCTGGCCCCGAGTGACGGCGGGCCTGGGATTGGTGAGAGGGCGGCACAACACTCAACCGGCTCCCTGGCAGCGGGGGTGGACGGGCCCAGTGCTAGCGTCCCGGAGAGAGCAAGGAGCCCTGGCATGTCGGATGGCCCAGAGTGGGAGAGCGGGCGTCAGACGACCTGCCGACGGAGACGCCGTGGGGCGAAGAAGCGGGAGGCTCCTGGGGGAGGGAGGCGTGATCGGCTCCTAGATCGAGGAGCGGGTGCCTTGCAGATCGGAGAGCCCCTGTGCCCCTGTGCCTGCGGTGAGTCCAGACGGCCATACCTGCACTCCGGGGGAGGTGAGTGTCGTTCCCTCCCCCGACCATACACCAGCATACACCTGCACTAAGAGGCCCAGACCTTTGGTTAGGCCTCGAGGCTTCGTGAGGCCCAGTCTGGACGCTGGCTTGGATGCCCTCCCCCTTCTGGCCTAATCGGCCGAAAGCAAGTCTGAGGCAAGTGCAACTTTCCCGAGTTGCCCGACTGGTGGTCTAACGGCCGGGCACGCTGACACTGGGCTGGCCGTGATAGAGTGAGATATGAGGCCGGGGAAGCGCCCTAATCTACGCTCTGTGGAGTGGGTTGATGCCGCTGGGGAGGAGAAGGGAGGAGACATTTGGCTCGCAGCGGGAGCTGTTTGGTCGCCTGCAAGGGCCGAGATACCGTCAGGCCACCAAGACTGCAAATAGAGACCTGGGCCTGGGGGTCAAGTATAGACGCAGAGGAGTAAGGAGAACGCTCCTCTCCTACTACACAGACCAAGAACCAAATAGCAGGGCCGGGCTGGGAAGCCCCCTTCCGGAGGCCATAGCTGGGTCGCCCCCACAACCGTTAGAGCCATCTGGCCTACACAGACCGGTCAAGTGAGAGAGGCCACGAACCCAGGGCCCAACTAAGAATTAGTTGACCTAGAAGAGGGAACAGCTGCCACACAGAACCCAGCGGAGTTGATGTTTGCTCTTGCGGGGAGGACTGCTGAAACCGAGCTTCCCCTGGGTAGTTGAGATCAGGTGCAAGAGTTCGGGAGACAGGAGGGTCTGGGCCGGAGTGAGCCGGGAGAACCACGCTGAACACTGATCGACCTTGAGAGAGTACCTCACCTAACAAAGCAAAAGATACGGCTTAATTTGGAAATGGCTACAAATAAAAATAAGCAGGAACTCTCTGTCAAGGATCTCCTCCTTGAGTCCAGCGCTGGCAGCACAGATGTGACTCCATCTCCATCTGGGGGCCCCGTAGGCCCAGAGATGGGGCTAACAGAAGCCCCGGTGACACGCGCTTTTCTCGAGACTCTGTTTGCCTCTCTGAAGGATGACCTCCACACCGTGAAGAAGGAACTGGCCCAGGAGATTCTGGAGATTCAGAGGGACCTGGAGTCGGTGGGCGACCGGGTATACACACTGGAGACACAGGCATCCACTAGGGACGAAGAGATACATCAGCTCCAACAGGAAGTTCTCCGCATACAAAATCAGCATCTGGATCTCCAGGCACACGCTGAGGACCTCGAAAACCGCTCTCGCTGTAATAACATTCAAATCCGAGCAGTTCCTCGGGGAGCGGAGAGGTCAGACATTGAAGCATACGTGGAAGATCTCTTTCGCTTTGTCTTGGGTGCCCCATCGGACCAGCGGATCAAACTGGACCGCACGCACAGAGTAGGTCCGGCGAGAGCGGCACCGGCTGCACTGCCAGATATCCTCACGTGTGTCCACGACTTTCAACTTAAAGAACGAATCCTCCGTGAGGCCCGAGACAAGCAACTCATCGAGCTCCGGGCCTCTCGCCCCCTCTTGTTCCAGGACCTAGCAGCCTCTATATTGCAGAAGAGGAGGGAGTTCAGGCCAATCACTGCCCACCTGTGATCCAACGATACCTCATACTCCTGGGGCCATCCCTTCTGACTAATCTTCAAATGGGAAGGTAAAACACACCATATCAGATCATTTCAGGAGGCCAGGCAGCTGCTGAAATTCTCAGAGGATGAACCGGGGGCTTCCGCGCAGACAGACTCCAAAAATAGACCCCCGAGAGCAGGGAGGTGGCAGAGAGTGGGTCGGACACCGCTTCATCTCCGGCCGGACCCTGAGACTATCGCCAAAGAGAGAAAGGCGGTCATTGCCTCCCTGGAAGAAGACACCCTTAATGCGGACTGATACATGTCTGATCATGCCGCCGGGGGGGGGGGGAGGGGGGGATCTGGGGTCTTGAGAGCCTAAATTACGAAACCTCCTGTTCCTTTAAAGTGCTGGGGCCCGGGGGGGACGGAATAGGTACTGCTGACAACTCACGTCTACTCATTGGGTCCTCCACCCAGGACTATCGTACTGTTTCTCAGTTATGTTTATTTCAGTTTGAAATGTTGGGGGGTTTCTTAGTCCTCCTCCTCTCTCACACACACTTCCTAATGCTCGAATAAACTCCTCAGAACTTAGATTGCTGGTGCATAAATATCTGTTAACCCATAAATTGGCTGGGCCTCATGACCACTACGAGGTGCTCAATTAAGTATAGCGATCTGATTTATCCAATCACATGACTACAACCCTCAAAATTATCACACTGAACGTGAAGGGCCTCAACAATCGGGTTAAAAAGCGGGCCATTCTTTCGTATCTGGAGAACACGGACGCACATATTTGTCTTGTCCAGGAGACGCACCTTTTGTTAAGAGATATTTCTAGACTACGAGCCAGGGCGTTTCCTCAGCAATTTTTCTCGTCCCACTCCACCAAGACAGCGGGGGTGGCCATTCTAGTTTCGTCTAAGTTTCAGGGTAGAATTGGCCCCAAACGAGCCGAGATTAGGGGTTGGTTGCTGGCACATACATTCACACTGGGCTTACACTCCTTAACCGTAGGCATAGTATACGCCCCGAATAAGGGTCAAGAGAAATTCCTTCCAGAGGTGGTGCTGGACCTATCTAGATCCCCAGACAGATCACTGGTTATAGGGGGAGACTTCAGTGTAGCTTTGGATAATGAGGTGGACAGTTCAAACCAACGTTATGGGCAGACCGGATCCCTTACCATAGAGGGACGGAAGCATCTGACAGAGGCGGGGTTGACTGATATATGGAGAGCTCATCATCCGACGGACAGGAAATATACTTTCTACTCACACCCCCACAAGACCTATGCTAGAATTGATTATCTCCTAACCACTAGCACTATAACCCAGCAGGCGCAACAGGTAGAGATACTCCCTTGCACAATATCTGACCACTCTGCAGAATGTATGTCGGTGGTCTTCACTGGCCCTCGGACCGCGTGCCACATTTGGAGGCTCAAGGAGACAATGCTCCAATGCCCCGTGGTTGTACAGCAGATTACGAAGGCAATAGGAGATTACTTGGCTGTCAACGACATTCCTGATACTTCTATAGCAACACTTTGGGACGCCCTGAAGGCGGTAATTAGGGGAGTATTTATAGCTATTACCTCGTTCGACAATAAAATTCGGCGGGAAAAAAGGGAGCAACTCACTATCGAGGTAAAAGAGTTAGAACGTATACACCAGAGGACGGGTGCTCCGAGGGTCTGGAGACAGCTTAAAGCGGCACAAACCCAATTGGCAGGCCTGGACATCGATAGGGCAGAATATGCTGCGCTACGACTTAGACATTCCTTCTACATGGGGGGGACAGAGATGGGAGACTGTTGGCTAACAGGTTAAGGGCGCAGAGACAGACCTCTAAAATATCCGCAATTCTTGATCACACAGGGCAAGAACAGACGTCTGACCAGGACATTGCAGAAACATTCCGGCAATACTATGCGACCCTATATGGGGCACAACAGCTCCCTAATGACTGCCCTGCCCAATATTTGCATGGGGTGAAGACGGCCAAATTAACACCTAATCAAGCTTAGGACCTTGACTCACCGATCAAGTTAGAGGAGGTAATCTCAGCTATCTCTAAACTAAAACCGCTTATATCCCCAGGCCCGGATGGGTTCTCCTCCCTTTTCTATAAAACCTTCTGTGCTACACTAGACCCGATACTGGTGACGGTATACAACGCAATTGGGACCTCCTCTCCCAAACCGCCCACGATGCTAGAGGCATTGGTTACAGTCATTCCCAATCCAGGTAAGGATAAACGGCATTCTGCGTCCTATCTCCCTCCTCAACGTGGACCTTAAACTGTTCACCAGGATTCTGGCGCAGCGACTCTCCCCTTGTCTTCCGGGGTTGATAGATCCGGACCAATCGGGCTTTATGCCAGGTCGCCAGTGCTCCGATAATACTAAACGCCTCCTGCACATTATAGATAAGGCTGAGCATTTTGATACAGAGCGCATGATCCTTTCCATAGATGCCGAGAAGGCGTTTGACAGAGTTCACTGGCCCTACCTTATAGCAACCATGCGACATTTCGGCCAGTCAGAGAGATTCATATGTTGGGTCCTCAGTAGTTACACTAACCCTACTGCCTCTGTTCGTGTGAATGGCCTTACCTCGGAACCCTTTTCTATTCAACAAGGAACGAGACAGGGCTGTACCCTCTCACCACTCTTATTTGCCCTTTACACGGAGCCTATGGCTCAAAAGGTCCGGGATAAGCCATCGATATCAGGAGTAGTGTTTGGAGGTGAGGAACATAAGATTAGTTTATACGCGGATGATGTGGTTGCTACCTTAGAAAACCCCAGGGACTCTTTGCCTGCCCTTATGTCGGAGCTGGATTGCTTTGCGCAAGCATCAGGATTCAAAGTTAACATCCATAAGTCACAGGCCCTCGATCTGTCCCTCACTCCCGACACAATAGAGACACTTAAACGCACTCACCTCCGTCAATGGGCTCAAGATGCCTTCCCCTATTTAGGCATCCAGCTCACGCCCAGCATACAACGCACCACCTCCTTGAACTACACGTCGTTACTACGACATATACGGGACTGCCTCCGCAGATGGAGACCACAATCATTATCTTGGTTAGGCCGCATAGCAGCGATTAAGATGACAATTCTACCAAAGATAATATTTTTATTTCAGACCCTCCCACTGGCCCCTCCCTCAGGAGTATTGCACTCTATGCAACGCGACTTAGAGCGCTTTATCTGGCGCGATCAGAGACCTAGACTGCACAGGGAGCTATGTTACAGGTCCCCAGCTGAAGGGGGCTTGGGGATCCCAAATTTGCAGGATTACTACTGGGCAGTACAGTTGAGGCCCCTAGTAGAGTGGTCAAGGCCGGAATCGAAGAAGCCCTGGCTGGTCATGGATAGAGCCTTGGCTAGACAGCCCCTATGGGGAGTCCCCTTACTTACAAAGGCGGTACTGCCGCACAACTTATACTTCAAGGGTCATGCACTCAACGCTTTCAGCCTGGGACAGAGTGGCCACAACTCGTGGGCTTATGACATTCCCCTCCCCAATCACGCCTATTGTTTACAACCCCGCGTTTACCCCTGGTCTCGACACGACCGCATTTGCTCAATGGACTAAAGAAGGCTGCCGGTCCATAGGACATTTCTTTGATGTGGAGGGGCCCTTATCATTTATGGACTTCCGCACACAACAGAATCTTCCAGAGAAAGAACGCTTCCGTTATCAACAAATCCGGCATTGGGTTATGCAGACAGAGGTCCGGGAGGGGGCACAGAGGGCTCTTACACCATTTGAGAAATGGTTAGTGACGAAACACACAGACTCACGCCTGACAACAGAACTCTATAGACTTCTTAGACGAACACCCGGGACAGATAAATCCCCCGGACAGCTAAGATGGGAGGGGGAGCTGAAAGAGTGGTCGGACATTTATTATAGAGCCCTTCACACGGCACATAGTGTGGCGAGCATAGAGACCGCAACGAAAATAGCAACCTACTGGTACCTTACTCCACCAAGTCTTCATAGAGGTAACCCGACCCGAAATCCTCAGTGTTGGAGAGCATGTGGCTCGCTGAGCACCCTAACCCATCTGCTATGGGAATGCCCTCAAATATCAAGTTACTGGTCGCAAGTGTTAGACGACATTGATGCCCACTTTGACACTCAGCTTCCTTGTTTCCAGCCTATACTCTGTTGGGGCTCCCCAACTCCCTCACCTTTCCACTTAAATCATGGAGGGGCCGACACATTGCATTAGCGATAGGGGCGGCCCTCCAAAATATCCTATCTCACTGGGGGACGACTACCTTGCCCACTTACCTGGGATGGCTTCACAGGCTCTGGCGTGTTCTTGGCATGGAAAGAATGTCTCTCTCGCTATCTAACCCAGGGGCCTCGTTGCAGGATCTCTGGAAACCTTTTCTGTCGCTCTTGACCTCGGAGTTTAAAGAACTTACCTGCCCAAGGTACCTGAGGCTATTGCCCTAGCAGACCCACCTCACACAACACCACAAGAAGAAGAGACACAATAGCGGTTGCTGACTACTACGGGTTAGAGGTCGCCAGCCAGTGAGTGAGTCTAAGGGCACGTAACGTGGGGTTCATTCCTCAGAGGGAGGGTGAGGAGGGGGGTGGGGATGGGTTTTTGTTTATTTCCTTTTCCCGTATTTAAGCCAGCCCAATTGATGGGGCTCATAGCAATATTCACAGAATGTAGTGCATTGTGTTTTGTTTCTGGTTATCATGAAAAGTCAATAAAGAAATTTAAACAGAAAAATTGCACTTTTTTTGCGCAACCAGTTTTCTTTACGGAAAATAAGTACCATTAAAAAAAAAGGCTTACTTGATTAAAAGTCGATCAAAGACTTGGTGGTCTGTTTACCCAGCAGGCCACCTTCCCAGTGTTGGCCAGCAAGCAGAGTGAGTTGCAATTTGTGACCTACCTCATTATTATTCATAAGGTAGGCTGAATTACAACCCACTATGAATAGGAATTTTTATGAACTGACCTATTAATACACAAATCAGTTCATAAAATTCTTTACAGGTTGTAAAAATACTGGTCTCAAATTGTGACCAGTTTTTTGTGACCAGTATTTCTTACATCTGGACGTTAGCCTTTCTTGGTCTTTTTGCCAAAAATGGGTATTTCCATCATTTCAGTTATAACATTCAAGTTATTATTCATGCAATATTTGCTCAGAGCTTTGATTTTCTTTGAAATCCAACCTCGGTTCGAGCCATAATTACAAGGCTGTTTGAACATTAAAAACATAATTAAAGTGTACTTCCACTTTTAGTTGAAAATGCATTCCGCAAGGGTGCAGGGTAGGTGTGAGGATGTGAAGATTGGATACTCAAGAACCAAGTTCTGGAGGGAGAAATTTCCAAAATAGGGACCTCTGTGGTTGGCAGGGCGGCCCCGTAGTGGCATTAACAAGAGAGAACATTAAGTTGTAGCATGTTAAAACAAAACAGGGAAGAAAATCAGGCAGGTTTTGAGGAGCGGGAATAATCTCTAAAGCAGGGAAACATCCGAAAACAGAGAAAGCCATGTACTGTTGTTGAGGAGAAGGGGGCAGGATCTGTAGTCTTGTAGG
Organism: Calotriton arnoldi; assembly: GCA_963921515.1. NCBI lineage: Eukaryota > Metazoa > Chordata > Amphibia > Caudata > Salamandridae > Calotriton > Calotriton arnoldi. The sequence continues at coordinate 2,277,426 of CAWUFW010000128.1, read as the reverse complement.
AAATACAGCAACATGAAAGGAGGAACAATAGTGGAGGTGGAAGGAGAGACAAGAATTTGCTGGAAAGTTACTACGCCAATGAGAATGGAAGGTAAGAGACAGAGAAAAGTCAGGTTGCTAGAGATGAAGTCTGGCTATGAGATAAAACTCTTCCTTACCATAGGTCGTATTTCTTTCCAGGCAAGTACAAGGGATGAGGTGGAGGGAAACTGGCTACAAGGCAACATCTTTCCTTACCTTAGGTCCTTCTTTCCAGGTAGAAGCTGTTAGAGCCCACCTGAATTAGATAAATATCTGGAGTGAGAAGCCAGAAGTAAGAGCCTAATTCCTGTGGTTCAAGGGGAGTGGGACTCTATTCCAGCACAGGATAAACGCTAACCCCAATGAAAGCCCAAGCTCAGTATATGACCCGGGATTCATAAGCAAGGCAACAGTGATAGCCCCAACTGTGAAGAATTACAGTGCGAGGAAAAGACTCACGAATAGGGGAAAATCCATGAAGGGGGATAAATCGGAGGATGAACATTAATAAACCTGTTGGTCATATCACCCAGCCTGTCTCCAGATATGCCATTGTCCAGTCAAAATTAGGTCAACAAGAAATAATCGAAACAGCATTAGGGAGTAAAAACATACCGCTGACACCATCGAGTAATAATAAGTATACATTTGGTTAGGCGACGCTTGATGTCCTCCCCAACCTTAGCCAAATTATCACTGTTCAATCGCTCTAATGTTTACAGAATACTGCAAATGCATATTTTGTAGCACTAGATGTCTCTGTCTGCTAAATAAAATGTAACCTATAAATCTACGAAACAGCAGTACAAATGACCTGCCAGTTCCAAAGACCTCAGGGCAACACTCCAATGGTCGAGAGTTGAATACCCACTATGCCCAATTGGGAGTGAGATTTTACTACTAGATTAATGGCATCAATAATGAAAAACATTGTACTTCCTTGCTTTGGACTGGATACCAAGTTTTGTATCAGGGCTTACCAATAGACAAAGTGTGGCACAAATCAGAAGTGGAGGGCTGCTCCCCCTTTACCCAAGGGTGAATTCAGTGTGTTTTATCTATCACTCCATTCTAAAGAAACACGGAGCATAATGTTATAGAGAACAGCGAGCATCCCTGGATCAGAATTAACATTTATGTGGCTGGAAAGTACTGTCACAAAGATGATTTTTAGAAACAAGTGTGTATGTGTGCCTAAAACCTGGTAGGCCAAAAATAAGTTTTGCCATGCTTCCACCTCCCACAGTAGCTGTAATTAGATTCCAGGGCTCACAGCTCTACCCAGCAAAAGGTGTGAATGACTATCTTACATTCCCCTGCTTACTGGACAGTAAGCCGTCTGGTACAGCTTCTCTACTGCAAGAAAATTGAAGAATAATTACATGACATCAAACTCTCAGGAAACTTCAGGCTACATTTATCGAAAGAATGTGTGTGTGGTGGGGGGTGTAGAGAGCAACTGTCCCACTGCCCCACAAAATAAACAGGAAGGAAATTCTAGAGGATGTATTTTTTGATGGTCTTCTGAAGATGGCTTGTCATCTGGTGACTATTGCTCCGGAAACAGAAACATATCTCTTATATGCATGTTTTTGACATGTTGGATATCCCTGGCTATCGTTGATACAGGGTGGTCATTCTTGATATAACTTGGTTATTTTCAGCATAATGGTGGTGAAAATTAGTGCCATGTAATGGACATCCCTGATGTTTGATTGTGATCAATACTTTTGAAGGGGTTGACATAAGTTAGTTTCATATAAACCTCTCCACAAAGATGCAATGTTGCTCAGCTTTTCTGTAGGCTTGGAATCCTTCCCTTTTTCTTCTACATGAAGTGTCATGAGTGCCTATGCTCATTTTGACCTCCGTGGCATTCTGAGGCCTGCTTTCTATAGCATTCTCTTAAGCCTGAAAATTGCATGCATACAGACTGAGCCAAACTGCTGGTTTAATCTGTACTGCATCCTCATCATGCTACATCCTGCTGGATTCAGTCTGTAAAAATATGTCAATTCATTTTTATTGAGCTTTATCAAATTTCTAATATCATACCAAACAGGATGTTAAAATGTACCCTACTCTATCCTTGAACCATGAGAAGTGTTGCCTAAAGTTTTAGGCCAAGTAGCCCTGAATCTAAAAGGTGCCAGCATCAGTCATCCCCTTAGTTGCTTCAAGATCAGCTTCAGTCCTGTGGGATCTGCAACCAAAGTGTCCTCGGGCAGATCACTTTCCAATAGTCTCCTGACATATAGTTCAAGAGAGGATGCCATATGAAGAAGAAAAAACGCTGCAGGTCCTGAATGGCACAAGTGTTTTTCTTCATTTCCAGAACGGATCAGATTCTAGTATGCCAATCCTGAATGCTGAGTCTCCCATTTGGCTTGTAGAACCTGTTTTCGCAGATAGTAACAGAAGATTAAGCAACTCTTTTCCTCTTTTCCATTTCCCCCAGGTGAAGTTAGGCATCCAACCTAGTAAAATACTTCTGATTCTTGGAAACCCAAGGCCCGAGATATTTTCTATAGTTCTTAGCACATACTGCCAGAATCTTTATACTTGAGTACGACCCCAGAATATATGCATCAACGTTCCCTCTTGTCCTCACCCCTTCTAGCACATGCTTGCTTATTCAAGACCTAGGGCATGTTGGATACCTCTATGGCATTGCGAAGCACTGTGTACCACTGAATATCTGATATGGACAATCCCGATTCTTCTTCCCTTCTGGACTGCAGCTGCCACACAAAGAAGTTGTCTCCTTTAATGAGTATCTTCTATATCGTGTTTGGAAAATAATTTTTGTCCGATACCTAACTATGCTGTTTCTTTATTTATTTCTTTATTGTTTACCTGGGTCAAAGGTCATATTTCTGCTGCTCAAATTGATGGTTCATAATCCAATGTCTTACTTGTGCATACCTCAACATTTTATATTCCCCCAACTCATGGTCTGTTTTCAGTTGTTCAAAAAGATTTTGTGATTTGTTGACAAATGGGTCCCTTAGTTTAAATATCTACAGTCTTGCAAGCTCTTGAAGGAAATTCCAAGTTTAAGCCAGGGCTGGATCGGGATTCCAGCCCATGCTTAAACTCGGAATTGCCCAGCAGCAAAGTGTACAGGGACAGAAATCTCATCAGCCTGAACCTCACCCCTACCTTATCCACAACCCCCAGGGATGCCATAGTGACCGGAAACTTCACCATAAAAGAAATACTGTCCCTTGCTGGAACCCAGAGGATCACCCATAGGGGCCTTCCTGACAACAAGTGATCTATGATGCACCAAAGGATCTGTCTCTGCCTTCAACTATTTTAAGAAATATCTGAGGTGTGCCTCTTGCTAGTATAACATGACATTCAGTAAGCCTGGCCTTCCCTTCCCTTCTTTACAGACCTGTATATCAACTGTGGACTTCAGATTTGAGTTTGAGGCAAACATCAAACAGAGCTGCTGAAGTTTCTCGAGCAGGGGCTGTAGTGGGTAAGTTCGATCAGACATGGATACCAGCAAGTTGTCTGTGTAAATGGCTAGGATAAATTACTTCTAGCCCTAGTTTATCCCCTTTGATATTCCTATTATTCCTCACCTTCTGCATCAGCTGCTCTCAGTAAAGTGCAAATGTTAGGAGGAGAAGTGCCCCCTTTTCTGGTTACAGTTCCTGTCACAACCATTGGGGAGTCTCTACCATTGACACTAATATTCACATAGGATGATGCATAGCATGCCAGAGCCATATTTAAGAAGCAGGGTCCAAAATATCTGTATCTTAGGACCTCTGTTTTTTCCATTATTCAGTGAAAGCAATAATACATGCTTGTATTGTTTATTAACAATATCCAGTATGTGTATCACTGTCATATCAAATTGTTAATTTGAAGGGTCAAGATGTTTTGACGATCTACGCGTCTACATTCAACAGTGAAATTGGGCGGTACTATCTGCAGTCCTCAGGGTCTTTGTTTGCCCAATTTCAGTACAACTGACACCCTTGCCTCTGCTATTGAAGGTGTCACCCTATCCATTAACTTAATATTGTTTTATAGTTTAGACATAATTCCTAACTTATCTAGCTAGAGTGTTTTGTTATACGAGGGGGAGAAAACAACCAGATCTAGGGTTTTGTTGGGTTGTACATTTCTAATTGTCTTGATAAAGTCCTCTGTCTAGGTCCTCCCTTTGCTCTACCCTTGAAGAGACTAGCCTTGACTCTCTGGCATATTCCTTCACTGCACCACTGTCCACTGGGTTACTGGCATACAGCCACTGGTAGTATTTATGGAACGCATCCAGTTCAGTAGCGGCTCCTCCGCTATGGTGGAGGAGCATCGCCCCAATGCTTTTAAGCAGTGCGTGGCGTACATAGTAGAAACATAAAATGATAATAACTTTGCGTTATCATTTTATGCTTCCTGCGGCTATGGGGCAGGTGGGTCACCGTGGCTACTCTGCTGTTAGAGTAGGGCAGGGGAGGAGTGGTTTGCCCACTCCTAAGTGCGCAGTGACTGTTTGGTCGGCCCTCTCGGGCTGCCCAAACCAGTCATCCACACTTTCTCCTTCTCCATGCAGGCTCCTTTACAGCCTGCATGGAGAACATGCTCACCCCTCCAGCCCCTGGCTGAGCGCTCAGTCCAATCACAATTGGTTTAGGGGAGGGAGCCTGGCTGCCTGCTTCCTGTTCCTGGAGCGGAGACAGGAGAGCCGCAGCAGAGACGGGGAACCGGCGGAAAGGTAAATTTTTTTTATTTGCCCACCCGCAACACCCCCTGCAATACCCCCTGCGACAGCCCCCGCGATCCCCTCCCTGTAACTCCTAGTGCCCGCCACACCCCCCTGCGATCCATACCGGCTGCCCCTGATCTAGTTCATCTTGTTCTTGTGCATGCCTAGAGTTATTAATCCAAGATGCCACATGTCCCATGCCACAAGAAGGGTCTCTTGGATGAATCATATGTCTTCTTTCAAGTGCCTAACGACCTGAAGGGCCACCTGCTTTTTACTGGGGGCATTCCATTCTCGAACATTGATGGCAAGGTACATCAGCATTCTATCTAATAGCACCCAACTTCCCTCTGGAAAGACTTATGTGTTGTTTCCCCTCCTGAGCCTGGAGGCTCTGGAGGGTTCACGAGATATCATAACCACTAGAATGGTCACCTTGTCACATTAAGGACTCTGCTCTCCCTGAAACCCCCTTCAAAAACTGTCCCCTGGCCCCAATTAAAACTCACCTCATCACCTCCCTCTTCCTTCCCAGAAATGCACCTCAACTGACCTTCACCGCCCCCCTCACCACTTGCCACAACCTCCATTAGAGACTAATGAAGGGTGGGCTCTAGGGGAAAAGCGAATAATCCCATATTCAATGTCCTTGGACAGTCGCTATTGTCCTCGGAGAAACCCGGGTCACCTGTAACCCCACCTACGTGGACCGGGTTCCAAACTTATAAGTAGGTTGAGAACAGCTTTGGATTCACCTGTCGTGATGCTGCGTTTTTCAGAATGTGGCTCGTGTACTCTGTTCCTCAAGTATACAATATATGTAACTCTTGGAAGACATTCCATTTATACATTATGTGCTTTAATGTATCTATCACACTGAAAAGTATCTCTAGTTATGTAAATACATGATGTTTGCCTGTGCTTTGTTTCAGGTAAAAGAACAATGGATGCCACCTCAAACTCAGATCTGTACATGGACGACCTCTTCACAGATTATTATGAGAAAGCTGCGAGCATGACTGACATTTCCACAAACTATCTCCAAGACGGATCTCACACACGAGTGAACCTGCTTAACAACAATATTCCAAAGGGCCCTTGTGCCCTGTGTGGAATGGGCCATTCCAAGAGGGAAACGGTTTACGGATGCTTTGAGTGCTCGTTCAACGGACACAAGTATGTCAGATTGCACGCAGTGCCCTGCTTTGACCTCTGGCACAAAAGACTGAAATGAAAAGCACATATGTAAAAGCGCCTAGAGGTGAACTTCAAGTATGATCGTGCCACTACAATTCCCCAAGCTTGCAGGATGGACCATTGCAGCTCCCGGAAGTCACCCATTAATGGAAGACACACGTTTCTATATTAACATCATGAATTCAGTTGCACAGGTTGGGTGTGTAGTTGGGTCTTTTTCTGCTCTTGAAAATGTCTTACACTTGAATTTGGGATTTGTTCTATTACTTGTGCGTACGGATAAGGGATATCAGCACCCACTCACCTGTATTGACCAAATCTGTTAGCAAACTCACTTTCATATGAAACTCTGGCGTATTCTTATTACTGTCTTTTTATTTATCTTTGCACCTACTAAAGCACAGTGTTTTCCTCTTGTGACCAAGGTTTGAGTCAGGATCAAACATGCCCGATTACTCAATCTACCGTCAGGGCTGAGTGAAGAGTTTAATTTGTGTTAAAATGGAATTTTAAATTCCATTTCCCTTGGAAATGTCCTGTTGTGAGGCCTGGGCCACCCAATCGCTGTTTTATTGATACCAATGAGTATGTCAATCCATCATTAATACATTTTACAATGACACACGAGACATAGACTCAGTCTTCCTGAAAATCTTGCAAGTGGCCATATACTTGAAAACAGAACAACAACAATTATACTACTAAACTTCCTACGGTCAGTAGAGGAAGTGAATGTTTTGGTCCTGGTCCTATTCTGCTGGATATGTCTGTGGTGGTCATTACTTGTCATTATCAGGCACACTTCCAAAACACTGATCTGGCTGGCCTGTACAGGGCTACCAGAGGTCGTCTTATTTGGAAAGCGTATTCTTGTCAAGTTTCTCCTTAAAGTTTCTCCTTTCTGTCGCTGTTTTTCTACTTTGCAGATCAACCTGCCACACGCTTTCTTACTAGTGTTTGGAAACTTTTTGATAGCACCCCGTTGGTGATATTTCTGTGTATTTTGGCCCCTCAAGCTTACAGCACTGTAGCAGCTGGTATTTACAGTGACATAAATAGCAATACTGTGGTTGCAAGCAATGTATAAAGCAAGTTGTTCATTACTGATGAATATTAAATGTTGATAATGTAAAACTGTTGTTTCTTTTGTTAAAGTTTGAATTTGAGAACAGATAAGGTGACTCGTCACTCGATAAACAGATTAAGGATAACACTTGTTTATTGGCTGTAAATTGCAAGTTCAGAACTTCTGAGGAGAATTATGTGACTGCAAAGAATGATTTTTGCCCGTTGGGAAGCTGATTGCTGCTCCATAGTTTTCCTTTTATTGGAGACATAATTAATAATAAATCTTCTGGAGGCAGCTTTGAAAGCAGCCCTAAGAAATTGAAAGCTGATCTTCCCTGTGTCATTAGTCACAAAAAAGTCGCAAACATAAGCGTCATACGAAGTGAGGAAAACCTTGTCAGATAATAAATTATTATTGAACCTCCAGCAAGATTTGGGAGGGTTATCTGGAAGAATATCTAGATCAGTACAGACAGGGACATGATCCGAAATCAAGATGGAACCAGCTTCCGAGTGAATTCGGTGCTGGGTCAAATTTTTACTGAGGAATACATAATCAATTATGGCTTGGGACTTGTGAGGAGCCAAGTAACAGGAACATTCTTGAAGAGTAGGGTGAACTAGTCTCCAGGAGTCGGATAAGGCATAGTGTGTAATAGTGTGCTTAAATGCTTTGTGGGGGAGGAACTTCATATCTGAATGTCTATTGAGGAAGGGATAAAGGATTTGATTGCAATAACCACCTAAAATGAAGTTTACAGCGGAATATTGTGCAACCTTTTGAGAGACATTCCTCCAAACGTTTGGGTCAGAGTGTGTAGGACCATAAACATTCATAATTGTGAAAGTGATGTCATCAATTTTGAGTTGGATTAATACCCATTTACCTTCACCGCCATTCTCCTGGGAAAACAAGTAAAATGTTTAAACGTTTATGGCACAATATTGCCACTCCATTTTTATGCATTACAGAGGGGGAAAAGTAAAGCTCACCCACCCATTATTTTTTAAGTTTAGCTATATCTGCATCAGCAAGATGAGTTTCTTGAAGACAGCTAATTGCCATTTTAGTGTAGAGATGTGAGACAAAACATGTTGGCATTTGATGGGATTTTTCAAACCTTTGACGTTTCATGTCTAAGCATCATGTCTAAGCAACATTCGGGAAGAAGTCATACATGAACAGCAAAGTTTTACAGAGGCAGATAAATTGTGAGCGTAATAAGTATCATCTTGAAGAGCAAATTAAAGAGGCAAAAACAGATAGGAAAAAGAAGGAACAGCTAGGGAAGGGGAATAAGGGAAAAAAATCCTAAAAGAAGATAGAAATAAAAATTCCTTGGTTGAGGAAATATCGCTAGTAACCATAAAGACCATCCAGAGGAATGTGGAGGGTGCGGAGCACCTAAAGAAGATGGAACTGGACTGGCAGCTATTGTGTTAGAGACATCTTGCTAGAAATATACCTTATGATCAGACCACTACAAGGGCCCTGCTTGTTTTGTTGTGGAAGAATGTGCATTAAGTCAGTCTATTGAAGGAAGAGAATAATTATGCCTCTGGGTCTGGAATTAGAAGCTGTGGCAGAAGGTTTATGGTCAAGGCTGCGAGCTCCTTGGCTATTTAGCGGTTCGTGCTGACTATGGAGGGAATCGCCTTTTGCAGAAAGGAAATCATAAATTCTCCGGTATACCATAAAGTTGCAAGCTGTTCCTCAGATTCCTGTTTTCCAAATCTTCAGTGGTTTTCTTGCGTAGCACAATTTCTTTTGTGAGCTGGAATACATCTGGAATAATGTTCTCTACATCACTACTACGCTGCTCCATGGCTATAATACGTTGCTAATGAATAGACCATTTCTCCTCAATAAGTAGAAGGGAGGCATTAGTTTCCACAACAAATAATTTTATGGCATTTACGTCTTCCATGATGTCCTCTAGGGTGAAAGGAGGTGGTGCTTTGAAAGGAGATTCTAAGTCTTTCTTAGGTCTTTTAACTGAAGCAGAAGTCTTTTTGGCAAAATTGTGGAGGCTGACGCAGCACCTACCATGCCAAGGTCCTTGGTGCCATCCATGAGGACCGAGAAATTCTAAGGCATGAGGTCCCATTGAAAATTTTTATGATGAATAATAAGCTTGGTTGAGGATGGGAAAGATGTGCTCTTTTCCTTCTGCTTCAAAGATCTGCCCATAAGTGAATGGCAAATTTCCTGACACATAAAATTAAAAAGACAAAAAGAACACCATCTAAGGACCCAAGGAGGATTCAAAACAATAGGTCAGCAGTACCCTAGGAAACCTACGGCGCACCTAAAGTGAATTCCAGAAATTAGATGAATAAAACAGGATCCCAAATGGTAGCGAGTAACATTAAGTAGGACAGCGCCAGCGATAAGGAGGTGAAAACAAAAAGCACTTCATGAAAAACACACTTCTGCCAAATACGTTCTAAATATACAGAAAGTTTCTTAGACATGGCAAAGAAGCCTCTTGCTTTGTGCATAATATTGAAGAAATAATGCCCAGGGCGTGAAGGATGTCCTCTCCAGTCATCATGAAGCAACATCTGTTTCTCCTCAGGAGCGGAAAATGGAAGCGCCTCTCTATACACATGCAGCACAGTAAGAAGAGAAATATGCTGCTACTGCGTGGAGTTGATAAAAAAATGATGAAAATAGAAGGCGCCTACCTTCCGAATCCGACCACTGAATCTAGTGGTTTAATAAAATGGTGCAGGATAGGTGCATAATGTCGAGAATCCGCCGGAGCTGCTCGGAGGTTTAAAGCCCAGCAGCCATCTTGACAGCTCTCACTGGGAGCCTTCTTAATGAGTTTTCCTCAAAGTTTTGGTGGATCCTGAAACCACATAAAAGGATGCAGTGACTGACCAAAAAACAAGAATAGAAATGTTTTGAAAGCGATTTTAAGACCTTTCTTTTTTTGCAAACTATATATTTTTCAAAACAATGCAATGTGTTGGGCATCTCGTAATTTGTTTGGATAGCTGTGGCCATGTATCACAATATGTATCGAATAAAGCATAACATTTCGAGAAAGTGATTAAAGGTGGTTACCAAAATGTAATGAATGCTGTCAAACTAATTTACCTAGGAATTTTTGTGGTTGGAATAAACATATTAAGCAGCACAGCACTCAGAGAATGCTGAAAGTAACTTGGCAACTATTTATGTGTTACTGATACCACGAAAGCGGTTTCCTAATTTGTATATACTTGCCATAATTTGGTTGTGAAGATGAAAATACATTTACTCTGATGATTCTCGTGATATAGACACCAAAATAGTTTAAAATTTAGAGCATGTTAAAATTAATTGTAAAAGTGGGAAGATGGTGTCAGACCTGTCAGCCTTAGAGTAGTCTTCCCTCAAACGTTTTGCCTTCATTTTTGTGAAATTTGTTTTTGTTGGCTTTAGGACTCTGTGCTCTTTACCACTGCTAAAGTGCTTGTGCTCACTCCCCTAAACATGGTTTAATTGGCTAACACCTAATTGCCATATTTAATTTACTTCTAAGTCCCTGTAAATTAAATACTATGATTGGGCCTGCAGCGCTTATTGAGCCACCCACTTAAGTAGTACCTTAAAACATGTCCCAGGCCTCCCATTGCAGCATGAATGCAGTTTTAAACTGCCAACTCGACTTACCTATATAACCCCCTAGCCAAGCCATAAACTCCCCCTTTATTGCATATAAGGCATCCCTAAGGTAGCACATTGAGAAGGGTGCATTGTAATTAAAAGGCTGGACATGTACTTTTAAGTTTGACATGTCCTGGTAGTGAAGAACTCCTAAATTCGTTTTTCACTACTGTGAGACCTACCTGTCTGATAGGATAACATTAGGTTGCCTTATTACATTTCATAAGTGCTAATGTTTGATTGGGACCAGGTAGCCAGTTAATGTTTGGTATCTATAAAATTATATGAAAAATCCTCTTTAATGTTAAAGTCAGACATTTAATTACAATTTTGAAAATTCCACTTTTAGACAGTCTAAACACAAATGCAATTGCCAATGCTGACGATCCTTTAACACATTCCATGTTTTGGGATTTCGTGGGCGCGCAAACTAATTACTGTGCCCATCATTTATTTTGCTTGTGTTCTAAACTTTTTTGTTGCTGTATTTAATATAAGGTAAGCTTTTTTCTTCATCAGTCGTCTTTCTAAATCTCCTCCTCTTAGGTCCGGTGAAACACTGCCAACACTGTCCAATGAAAATCATTCTCAGAGTGGTGATTCTCTAAAAGCTCAATTGTATGGAAACTTCCCCTGCCCTCATACTGAGATTGTGTCTATATTTGCAGATTTTCACCAACTGGATTCACTCTGAAAGATGGAGCTTATTAATAAGAAGCTGGCTGGACAATAAGTGAATGCATGTAAGCTTGTTCCGATTACTACTGATCACAATTCTTTTAGTGAGTCAGTCAGAAACAATAAAAGCCTCCACATATGTTTTATAGAATTTCTGGGGACACATACATGCAAAGAAGATCTACAGAACCAGGCCATTGGTCCATGAATTGTTAACAAGGTAAACAGCCAAGGTTTAAGTCATTTTAGGCTAACCCCACACATATAAATCACTAAAACACATTTTATATTTTTCATAGTATCCAGTTGTTCTGAGCCCTGAGGAGAACCGACCCCCCTTCCCCAACCATACAGGGTTCAAAACACGTCAACAGTGTTGCACACCAGAGAGCCAGTTAAAATATATTACTGGCGCACAGGGAATATGTTTAGGCTTAAATGGTTTAAACAAAAAGATCCCTGTCTCTAACCAGAGCCCATAAGTTGTTCGAGCACCTCTGGTAGAAGCCCAACAGGTAGGACCTAGGTGAAATGACAAAATTGTTCTTGCTCCATGTGGGTTATTAATATCCAGAACCAGGATAAATGTGTCGTTTTATGTTTACACATAGGTTGAAAAGGGTTATTTGCGCTTATTCACATGTTGAAGTCATGATTTTTGTCAAATGTATTGTGGGTCATCAGTTTTGATTAATGTTTTGTAATGTTTTTCATGTACGTAGGTCAACTGTTTATGATTTTGATGTGTAAAAATGATCTATAAAATTTTTTAGAACACAAGGAAAATAAATAGTAGCCGCAGTAATTAGTTTGCGCGCCCACAAAATCAAAATAAATTGAACTGTGTTAAAGGATCCTCAGCATTGGCAATTGCATTTGTGTTTGAGTTTGTAGTGACCTAGCCTTGCTGACATAGTATTGTCTCAACCCCTGTTTCTCCTTGAAACTTTTAGAAAGTTGCAATTTTCCTGCCCTTTGTGCATGCAGCCTGTCGTGGGCCACATGGCTGAGTGTAACTGACAGTTAAGACTTTGTGAATTCCTCCCAGACAGTTAAAATAGAGGTATTATGTGTGCCTTAATGGGTCATCTGCTGGCAGGGTGGGGGGACGGAGCTGAGCACAGCCCCACTTGCAAAGGACCTACCACCTCCACATTGTCAAAGCAGCCAGCTTGGAGCCAGGGCAGGAGAGTCAGGAAATTCCATGCACTACAAATAAACTTTCCAGAAGCTTCTCCCACCTTCCAGAGGAAGGGGCCCCAGGTATAAAAGTAGGACCTTCAGATACACGCTTCAGTTCACTCCTGGACCTGCGGAAGGACTCTCAGAGGTCTACCTGCTGCTGTGACCTGCTGTGCACTCTGCAAGACTGTTTTGCTGTACCTGGAATGACTGCTTTGCTGCCTGGAGCCTGCCTTGAACCCTCAGAGGCCTGCCCTGCTGTTGAGCCCTGCACCTTCACCTGAACCCAGGACTACCACAGTGACTTCAAGGGCTTGTTTGCTGGCCTCCTGTTCAGTGCCACAAGGACACAAAAGGCTTCCGCCACCATGAACCGGCACCTGGACCCAGCCTGAGTGAGTCCTGATTGACCAAGTGGTGTCCCACCAGGCCTGAACACTTGGTTGTGGTGCTAAAGGTGCCAGATGGCCAAATCCCAAAACTTAGGACGGAAACAGTTTGGCCAAAAACTGCTCTGAGAACCAGGAGGTGAATGGACCAACCTGCTTGCCTATCTGCCCGAGATGCATCGCCGGTCGGTTTAACTTCACGGCTTCTCTTGCTACATTTTTCTACACCGCAGCAAACCATGTTCAGTGGTCCTTCTCCAATGGGGTATCCGAGCCCCTGGAACTGTCTTCGGCTACAGCCCCCTGCTTAGTCACGCTGGAGATGTTCGACTTCCAAAAAGAGATAAAGTCCTAACGTAGAAATCTTCACTGCGGCTTCGAACCAAGGCACCCAGACAACGATGCTCCCTCCTTGGATGCCGCCTGCAGCCCTGCCCCATTAAACTTACCCTTTCAGAAATTTTTTCTCAAAATTTCTTCTAAAACCGAAGGTAAGCGCTGACCGGGCCCAATCCACTTCTTGTATCCGAACTGTGCTCCATCACGGTCGGCCCTATTTTTCAACTTAGACCGGATTTCACATAATTAGATGTCTGTGGCACTTTGATCTTTTTAGGAGCTAGTTTTTATTAGAAAACTTAAAAAATACGTAGCTCAGTTCTACTGATTGGATTTTTGTTGTTTTAATGTCAAATAAATTATTAAAATCTACTCTGTTTTTCTAAATTGGTGTGGGATTTTTCTTGTGTTGTGTTTTCACTTTATTTCTGTTTATGTGCTGCATAAATACTTTTTTCACATTGCCTCTAAATTAATTCCGACTGCTTTTTATGCCAAGCTACCCAAGGTTAGGCACAGGTTAATTTGGTGACTTTTTGTGGTTCACTTTGCAAGGGATTGTGGTTGTTGCTTGACCAGGGCTCACAGCCCAGTCAATCAACAATCCAATTTCTCACAGATAGCTTTTTACATTTATAGTTAAATGCATTTTTGCAAACCACACTCTCTTGCTCATTAGTGTGACAAGCTTGGTGGAGTAGCCTTATTACTTTGCTTTTAGCATATGATGTTACATTCTTGACAAAAGTCCTCGTTTTAGAACAGTTTCACCATATCTGAAAACTTTTCCGTATGGGTGATTATTTTTCAGTGACTTCAGGTGCTGGATCTGTTCATGCTCGCCATGGATTTTCTATATTGAGTAGTGTACAGAAAGTAATTTTCTAGCATTAGTTTAATATCAAGGAAAGATAATTGCTTATAGTCACGCTCCATGGTGAATTTTAGATCAATAAATCTTCGTAACCATTGATTAAGAAAACACTGCATGTGTAGCTTGTCCACATTATAACTTAACCACTGAATGGATTATTGTATATTCAATCATATTTAACACCGGTGGCAAAGGAATTTGCAAGGTTGGGTGAAAATGAAGTGCACATTAATGCATCCTATATCTGGAGATAAACTTTTTTCTAAAAAAGGAAGATGCTTTTAGATAATACTAGCTCAGCACATATAACAAAGTCAGCAGGTACCAGCTCAGGTATAGGTTTGTGTAAAAAATAGCATTTTATTTATGGACAATTAAAAAATTTCTTAGGTAATCAATCTGTGTCTCCATTTGTTCACAGCTAGGTTTTCAGTCTTCTGTCAATGAGGTGTCTATTGAACTGTGCTATTTACCTTCTGCCTCTCTGTATAATATGGGAACTTAGTTTGCAGCATAGTATGGTAGATGACCCCCATGCTTCGATCATAATTATTCGATGATCAATACATGGTAGTTTTCCAATCAGTATACTTTACCACAACTCTTTGTGGGGTGAAAACGAGTTTTGAATCCCTTCTTAGTTATGGTTGTTACTGCTCTTTGTGCCACTGACTTATTGCCACAACGTCGTATGTGTAGTACATAAGAAACACTCATTAAGCTATTTGAACTACATTAATGCAACCACCGATGAATTCAAGTTACTGCTTTTACAGCAAGAGAAGCCCATGCAGGTAAGAGCAGGGTAGAGAGAAATCACAAACTCAGCATTGATGGTCAAAAATGTAGAAGAGCTTCAGGAGGCCTTGAAGTGTCTCAAGGTGCTGCGCTCAAAATACAATGCAAGGAGATGGCAGCAAACAAAGTGATGTGTGAGAGGCTGTCAACTGGTTGTAAAGATTAAGAAAAAACGTAAGCACATTTGGGTTACCTCTTAATGACTGAAGCAATTTCGAACATATCTGTGCAGTGCTGACTTGAAATTCAAAAATGCTTTAAAAATTCATCTTTTCCCGAGATCTTTATTGAGGCTTTTTCAAGCCCATCTGTGACCAATAAGTGCACTAGAAAACTTTGGGCCTGATTTAAACTTTGTGAAGGATATCATGTCCAACGTATTCCAAATGATAGAGGATATAATGTCATTGTAATACGGGGGACAGGATATCCGTCACATTTGTGACAGAGTATCCCATCAGCCGAAGTGTAAATCAGACCCATTGTCTTGAAGAGCCACTATCAAGAGAAGCAACCATTTGCAACACACCTCATGGTTCCAGCAGCTACACATTTTGCTTTGGGCTTCTGAAGCACCTTTTCCCATCTAGAGCTTTTTAGGTCTTGGCTATAGAGAGTTTAACTGTATTTCGGCCAGACCTTTAGTTTCCAAATGCCTAGAGTAGGCATTTGGTCATCCCCTTACTCAATTCTGGATGTCTTTTTGGTCTATCTCCGTTGTATGACCTTGATTCAATGATTTTCATCCCAATTCTTATGTTTTTGATTCTCAGAGACATTTCAGTCTCACAGAGGTCTGATTTGATGAGTTCTATCCTTGCACTGCTGACTTCATGAGACCTTTTTTTAGGTCTGGCGTAAGCCATTTTCCCTTGGGAGCCCCAGCAGCACTCGGGCTATTACTGATGAGCCGCTCATGCAGTATAGAGAGCCTCAAATGTCTGGCAGCCTACACATCACTGCTCATCCCTTCTCAATTCCCTGGTAGCCCACCTGCCCCGCAGACCCCGTGCAGAGCTCAGCACCAGACATCACATACTTTTTTACAAAACAGACCTTGCAATTGCATAGTGCTTAGTTTAAAACAATAAACAAAGGATTCACCACTGTACATGGTAAATACACTTCAAGTGCCTATTGCTAACAAGAACAAATATATAAAGCTTTGGAAAGGTAGAGTGCCATATTTTTTAACATGAACACTAAAAACACGGCACGGTAGAGTGAAAAGCAAGACAGTTTTTCATTATAAAATACATTTAAGGCTTGCCCTGATAGTAGTTATGATTGCGGCTATGCAGATAATGGTCACAGGACTGTGGGTATGAAGTTAGCCTAATCACCTCTGTTTGCTATGCTGCGGTTGCTGATGTGTAAAGGCTTCACTTCCACTGACAGCCGACAGAGTACCACACAAGTAATTGAATGGATATTCAAGCAATTACTTTAAACACTGAAATGAGGATTAACATCTGGGCAGCCTATCAGGGCACATGTCACACTGCTGTCTCTCTAGCTCCTTGGAAGGCCCCTATTCAGAGCAAGAGATTTACCCACTTCTCTGTATTTCATTGCAAAACAGAGCTTGTGAGTTTGTTTTCTTTGTCCGGAATTTGTGTTCAGTTGAGATACGTACATTTGTCACCTTTCGCAAAAAAAACCTTACTCGTTAGTCTTGGGCACCAAACTTGACAACATGAACCTTTTTTCAGTGATAGAAAAAGCACACATTAGCCAAAATACATTTACTCACATGCCCTCATCAACGTGTTCCTCTCTCCCGTGGGGTCCTCATGTGTCTTTGGTACTGTCATGGTCCAATCTATCGATTACTGCGTAGTCCCACAGGAGACTTTGGATCATCTTTCAGGAGGCTAAGGTTGATGTCTCTTTCCTACTACCAGGTGGTTTCTGAAAAGTAGAAGAACAGTACAGAAGCCTCCAGAATTCCTGGAGGTCGCCGGGTGTGTGTCCCTATGTATATATATATAGCTTCCAAGTTTCCAAGTCGAAGTCCACTTCACAGTGGACTGAATGTGCAGAGAAACAGATATTACACTTGAGCTTAGCCAACGGTCGAGAAACGATTGTTTTTTGCTTAGACCAAAAGAGAGGGCAAAGTTTTTTTACTTCTACAGAAACTGGGTAACAGTTTAAACGTCACTTATCAAGAACCAGTTGTTGCTAAGAACAGGACATGTCTTTGTAAAGTAACAGTAGCTTATTTTTAACATGAACTACAGAGCGTTATAATGAAAGGCCAGACAGCTTTTCAGTGTAAAATGCACTTGAGGTTTGCAATAGTATTGGTAGGGATTCTGGATATGCTAATGAGGTCACAGGATTGTGGGTATGCAGGCAGCTCACTCATGTATGTATGCTTCTATGAAGGGAATAATGTAAAAAGACATCATGCTGACAACAAACAGAGGATTCCACAAGTTATAACTGGGATTTTGTCGCAGTGTATGGCTTGACATGCTTATGAGGGTGATACGCCTCTTATGATACCATATTGTCCCAAATAAGAGCAAGAAATGTATCCAGTTGCAATAGTGCATAGACCAAAGGTGCATGGAGTTTAAGAGCCACTTTATGTAATGCATGTTCCTTATAAAAAACAGGAAAAGGACATAACTATGGAAAGTAAGAGTAGCATGTTTTTTAACATGAACACTAGATGGCAAGCTACAATGAAATGCAGGTCATACTTTCATTTTAATGCATTTAATGCTTCTAACGGTAGTAGTAAATAGTGGCGTATGTAGATATCATTTTAATGGTTCTAATGATAGTAGTAAATCATGGTGTCTCTAGATGTGATTTTTAGGGGTGTACACATTGAGCCACAGATAAAACTGGCAGGGTCACCTACAATGGACGGTCATGAAAAGACTGAATTAAAGGTTACTATGGTCTGTGGGAAGGGCAAGGGCTTTAGGAGTGTCTCAACCATTTCCTGTTTACACCACTCTCTTCTGCAGTCTCCTTGTTAGATATGTACGCTGTTTGTCTCCACCTATCTTTCTGAAACAGTCTATTTGCATAGCTCCACCTCCTCTCTTTCCTCTTCTGCACCCTCTTTTCACTTTCTCTTGTACGTACTTCCTTGCATCTTCTTCACTTCGCCAATCACCCCACACACACACGCACCCACTCACCTGTACGCACTGCATCTATTTTATCTTTTTTTTATTTATATTTTTTATTTATGTATTTATTGGCATTTCAACAAAAAATGGACTTACAGTACCCAATGAGTATAAGTACATTCATAATGTCTTAGTATCAGTTACGAAATTGGTGAGACAGTTGCTTAGTTCCAGTCGAGCACACATACAGTCTAACAGTCTAGCGTTGTTTCATGTTTAGTGATTTAGCTTCTCTTATTTGCTATCTAATTGTTACGTTACAGGCGCCTAGTACCTGTTGTAGTGTCAGGGGGGATTGTCTGGGTTATGTGCCGCCGCTAGGGTCGCCATGGAGGGTCTGTGCTGCTTAATCAGGAGGGGGGACCTGTCCGCTCTTCCAGCGTCTCCGGGTTTGTAAGCAGGTATGTGCGTAAGGGGTCCCAGATATCTCTAGGCCTAGAGGATGCAGGGAGCAGTTCTGCATATGTAAGCGTCTGTTCCTGCCAGAATAGAAGGTCGCGGATCCATTCTTTGAACTTGGGTGCTCATCCTTTGCCCCATCTACACGCCACCCTCCGTTTGGCCAAGTGTAGTCCCAGCGTCACATATCGTCGATATGCTGCGGGTGTGTCTGCCGTGTATCCTAAAAGCACTACTACAGGTGTTTGTGTTACAGAAGTCATATGAGCTAGTGCCTCAAAGACTTGTACCCAAAATAGCTGGATCTCCGCACAGTCCCAGGCCAAGTGCAGGAAGCCTGCCGCCTCCCACCCACATCTGTCGCAAGCGTCGTTGTTTCTTAATCTAAATTTGAAGAGTTTGACAGGGGTGTAGTATAATCTCTGAAGGTATTTAAAGTGTATAATTCGCAGCCGGTTGACACTTTACTTGTCTGCTGGCAGCAATAGGCCCATTTCTCATCCTCTGTGGGTTCCCCCAGTTCTCGCTCCCAGTTTTCCCTGGCCGTCCCTGTATGTGTCTGTGTTGTCATCTGCGTAGCATGATAAATTAAAGATACTACGTGAGTGAGGCTTGTGGTCTGTAGCAGTCGGTGCAGTGGGGCCATCGTGTGGGGTACGGCCGGAAAGTCGGGGGTGGCAGCGCTGACGCTCTGCCTCAATCTTACGTACATAAACAGGTCCATCGCCCTGGGGTCTGTATCCGTAAAGATTTGCTCTCTGGTGCGGAACATCCCTCCCATGTATAGGTCTCCCCATTTCGTAATCCCAACTCTCTCAAGGAACTGGCGGCATTGCAACTCCCGGGTTACCTCCAGGTCCGGGTGCCCAATCACCACGAGTAGGGGTGAGTAAAGCATTGCTATATCTAACCTTTGCGCGATCTTTTTTCATGCGGCTACAGTGCACGCCACAGTAGTGGAACACACCTCTCTCATTTTGGCTTGCGTAGCTATGAATTACGACAGAGGCGTAGGTTGCATATAATATTGCTCCACCGCCAAATGCGGCATGAAGGGTGGGGGGTTGAACCAATAGGTTACATAGTGCGCCTGCGCACTAAGATAATATAGTTCAAAGTCAGGGGCTTCAAATCCTCCCTGCGCGTGAGGCAGGGTCAGGATCTCCCACTTCAATCTGGGTCATTTCCCTCCCCAGGCGAGCCGTATCATCTGAGTTTTCAAGGTTTTGAAGAATGTTGGTCCCGGTGCATGAGGGATGTTAACGAATAAGTAACATAGTTTAGGCAGGAACACCATCTTCATCAGGGAGATTCTCCCTGCCATAGACAAGGGCAGGGCCACCCATCTCGTCACCGAGTCTGTTAGTTGTTCCATTGTTTTCCCATAGTTCGCCCGAAGAAGCTCCGAGCTGTCTCTGGTGACTGCTATTCCCAGGTACTTCACTTCCCTGGAACACCACTCTATGGGGTAGTCCAAAGGATATGAAAGGGTGGCAGCAGTGAGAGGGAACATCTGGTATTTTCTTCAGTTTATTTTGACTCCCGACAGTTCCCCGAAGGCAATGAACTCCCTTAAAATTGGATTGAGGTTGGTCTGGGGTTCGCGCACATACAGCGTGATGTCATCTGCATATAGTGAAAGCAGTACATGCCTAGTGGGATATTCCAGGGCCCAGTCTCGGTGGTGCTGCCTAAGGTTGGCCGCCAGCAGTTCAATGGCGAGGGCGAATAAGAGAGGTGATAGCGGGCATCCCTGGTGTGTGCCCCTGGTACTAGCAAAAGAAGGTGAGGTGGCACCATTTATGATCACTCTTGCATTTGGCCGAGTGTAGAGTAGCCGTATGTATGATAGAAAGCTGTGTGGCATTCCCATCCTCTGCAGGATGCCAAACAGATAATCCCACTCCACTGAGTCAAATGTCCTAGTGGCATACAAAAATACTGTCCATCAACTGTTGTTTTTGCATTTGTCACCCCGAGTGGGATGGGTATGCCCAGACGTGGGTCCCGTGCTCTCCATGCCACTGGAATCAAGCTATCCTGGCTGAAGAGGGGTGAAACCCCGAAACCGGTCCTAGGATGCTTGTTTCCAGTCCAGGGAGGACCTGGCTTGGCAGTTCGGGCTGGACTGTTCCCATGAGGCACAGGGTCAAGACTGATTTGCATATGGCTGGGTTCAAACTGGAATGGCATGGTGAGCAAAAAACGATGGATTTAGGCCCAGATCTCTGTACTGGGGTGAATGTATGACATTGTTCTGCATTCTGTCCATCAACTGTTGTTTTTGCATTTGTCACCCCGAGTGGGATGGGTATGCCCAGACGTGGGTCCCGTGTTCTCCATGCCACTGGAATCAAGCTATCCTGGCTGAAGAGGGGTGAAACCCCGAAACCGGTCCTAGGATGCTTGTTTCCAGTCCAGGGAGGACCTGGCTTGGCAGTTCGGGCTGGACTGTTCCCATGAGGCACAGGGTCAAGACTGATTTGCATATGGCTGGGTTCAAACTGGAATGGCATGGTGAGCAAAAAACGATGGATTTAGGCCCAGATCTCTGTACTGGGGTGAATGTATGACATTGTTCTGCATTCTGTCCATCAACTGTTGTTTTTGCATTTGTCACCCCGAGTAGGATGGGTATGCCCAGACGTGGGTCCCGTGTTCTCCATGCCACTGGAATCAAGCTATCCTGGCTGAAGAGGGGTGAAACCCCGAAACCGGTCCTAGGATGCTTGTTTCCAGTCCAGGGAGGACCTGGCTTGGCAGTTCGGGCTGGACTGTTCCCATGAGGCACAGGGTCAAGACTGATTTGCATATGGCTGGGTTCAAACTGGAATGGCATGGTGAGCAAAAAACGATGGATTTAGGCCCAGATCTCTGTACTGGGGTGAATGTATGACATTGTTCTGCATTCTGTCCATCAACTGTTGTTTTTGCATTTGTCACCCCGAGTGGGATGGGTATGCCCAGACGTGGGTCCCGTGCTCTCCATGCCACTGGAATCAAGCTATCCTGGCTGAAGAGGGGTGAAACCCCGAAACCGGTCCTAGGATGCTTGTTTCCAGTCCAGGGAGGACCTGGCTTGGCAGTTCGGGCTGGACTGTTCCCATGAGGCACAGGGTCAAGACTGATTTGCATATGGCTGGGTTCAAACTGGAATGGCATGGTGAGCAAAAACGATGGATTTAGGCCCAGATCTCTGTACTGGGGTGAATGTATGACATTGTTCTGCATTCTGTCCATCAACTGTTGTTTTTGCATTTGTCACCCCGAGTGGAATGGGTATGCCCAGACGTGGGTCCCGTGCTCTCCATGCCACTGGAATCAAGCTATCCTGGCTGAAGAGGGGTGAAACCCCGAAACCGGTCCTAGGATGCTTGTTTCCAGTCCAGGGAGGACCTGGCTTGGCAGTTCGGGCTGGACTGTTCCCATGAGGCACAGGGTCAAGACTGATTTGCATATGGCTGGGTTCAAACTGGAATGGCATGGTGAGCAAAAAAACGATGGATTTAGGCCCAGATCTCTGTACTGGGGTGAATGTATGACATTGTTCTGCATTCTGTCCATCAACTGTTGTTTTTGCATTTGTCACCCCGAGTGGGATGGGTATGCCCAGACGTGGGTCCCGTGCTCTCCATGCCACTGGAATCAAGCTATCCTGGCTGAAGAGGGGTGAAACCCCGAAACCGGTCCTAGGATGCTTGTTTCCAGTCCAGGGAGGACCTGGCTTGGCAGTTCGGGCTGGACTGTTCCCATGAGGCACAGGGTCAAGACTGATTTGCATATGGCTGGGTTCAAACTGGAATGGCATGGTGAGCAAAAACGATGGATTTAGGCCCAGATCTCTGTACTGGGGTGAATGTATGACATTGTTCTGCATTCTGTCCATCAACTGTTGTTTTTGCATTTGTCACCCCGAGTGGGATGGGTATGCCCAGACGTGGGTCCCGTGCTTTCCATGCCACTGGAATCAAGCTATCCTGGCTGAAGAGGGGTGAAACCCCGAAACCGGTCCTAGGATGCTTGTTTCCAGTCCAGGGAGGACCTGGCTTGGCAGTTCGGGCTGGACTGTTCCCATGAGGCACAGGGTCAAGACTGATTTGCATATGGCTGGGTTCAAACTGGAATGGCATGGTGAGCAAAAAAACGATGGATTTAGGCCCAGATCTCTGTACTGGGGTGAATGTATGACATTGTTCTGCATTCTGTCCATCAACTGTTGTTTTTGCATACAAAAATACTGCAGCTGCTTCGAGATCCGGGTCAATGTCCTGCATTACTGCAAACAGGGTTCTAAGATTATGAGCGGTAGCGCGTCCTGGCACGAAACCTGCTTGGTCAGGTAGGACCAGCGCAGTCATAAGAAGACTCAGCCGGTTCGCACTTAGTTTAGCTAATATTTTCGCATCACAGTTAATCATGGAGAGCGGCCTATAGGATTCGCATCTGTTAGCAGGCTTTCCAGGTTTAAGTATGGATATTATTGTGGCCTCCCTCATAGTGGGCGGTTGTTCCCCCAGCTCAAAAGCCTCTTCGTACACCTGTTTGAGTATTGGGGCAAGATGATCTATACATGCTTTATAAAAATCTGCTTGTATGCCATCGGGACTGCAGGCCTTACCAGAGCGGAGCTGCATAATTGCTGCACGAATTTCGTCTAACTCGAATTCAGCAGAGAGGAATTCTCTCTGGGAGTCTCCCAGTCAGCCTAATACAATTGGTTCCAAATACTGCTGCAACATTAACAGATGCTAACGCATCGAGGTATATAGCAAAGAATAGAATGCCTGGAAGGTTTGGAGGATACCCGACGTGTCCCTCACTGTATCCCCTTCTAGTGTCTGTAGTTCCAGGGCATAGCTTGAGAATCGAGACCCACGGATCTGTTCGGCTAGCGCTTTCCCAGGTCCTTCACCCTCGCCATACCGGCGAGCCTTAAAATATTTGCCCCGGAACTGACATTCTCTGTCTGCTGTTTCTTGATATTCAGTTATTTTATCTCTGAGATCAATGAATTTTGGCAGAGTTGGCGAGCGGTCAATGTCTGTCTCTAGTTGTTTGATCTCTTTCTCTAATCTTGTAAGTGTTGTACGCAGGTCCCTAAGCACTCCTCCCCCCTTGGCAATACATATTCCCCTAGCAGTGACTTTAAACGCCTCCCCGACCGTCGTCATGTGTTGGACCGAGCCCGAATTGCGCTGGAAAAAATCTTGAATTTCCTGGTCCATTTCAGCTCGGAACACCGTGTCTAAAAGCATGGTGGGGTTCAGGCGCCAGTTCGCATTGGGGGAATGTTCAACCAGTGGTGAAAGACACATGATCACTGGGGAGTGGTCTGAATAGGTACGAGCCAAATGTTCCACCCTTGTCAGCCAGGTGCCAAGCCCTCTGGTAATTACCCAGTAGTCCAGTCTCGACCATGACTCATGTGCCGCGGTGTAGCATGTGCCCTCCCTCCTCTCTGGGTGTGTGTGTCGCCATGCATCTAGTAAACCATTTTTTTTTTTTTTAAATTAAAATTTATTGAACAGAATCCCAGCTCAGCGTATACATTACTTGGGTAGATACATGCTCATACAGTTTGAATATAAACATAAATATACATAGCAGCGTCCGAAATCTCATTAATGGCAGTAAGCAGTATTACATCAGTCACATGTGGAAATCTTCCCACGACAATCAAACAGCATGCCAATTTAAACAGAACTTGCAACTACTGATCCAATGTGTGCAAGAAGGGTAGCTTAGTATTACAGGAGTTATGCAGACCTTACTTGCTTTAGGGCAAATGGACCGTGTGCGTGGTATCAATAGGGTGTGCAAGTAAATATGCTTTAAGGGGATCCCATATAGCCCTAGGGCGCGAAGTCAAGGGGAGGAGCTTGGCATATGTGAATATCTGTTCTTGCCAGAATATCATATCATTGATCCAGTCCTTAAACTTGGGTGCCCTAACCCGTCCCCATCTACATGCTATTCTCCGTTTGGCCAACAGGAGACCAAATGAAACAAAGCGTCGATATGCTACACTTATATCCTCCATGTACTACACTTATATCCTCCATGTACCCTAGTAGAGCCAGCAGGGGGGAAGCTTGTATCTGTAGTGATGTCATCTGTTCTAATGCGTGGAACACCTGTCGCCAATATGTCTGTATAGCGCCGCATTCCCACGCAAGATGCAGAAAGTCCGCCGCTTCTACGTCACACCTGTCACATTTATCGTTATTGTGCAGTTTGTACCTGTACATTTTTGCAGGGGTGTAGTAGGTGCGGTGCATGAATTTGTAATGCGTAATGCGCAAGCGGCTGCTGGAAGAAATTCACTCCGTCTGCGTACAGCAATAGCCCCACTGTTTGTCAGTAATGTCCTGGCCTATATCAGAGGTCCACCTGTCTCTAGCAGGGCATCGAGCTGAAGTCGGGCTGGCATACAGGCTATGATATAGTGTCGCTACCAAGTATCTATTTTATCTTTCGCTAGGCACATGGATTGCCAAATATTGGCAAGAGAGAGGGTGCTACAGTGTAAGCAACTCATAAGAATGGTGTATTATATAGTGGTTCAAACCACAACTGTTGTTTCTAAGCTCTGTAAAACACAAGTGTTACTGTTGCTATGAACTGTCCCAGCTCCTTGACATTGGAAGCATTTAGCATTTAAGGCAGAAGAGGCCTTGCCAGGATTCAAACTTGTGAGATCACCGTAAATGCCAGTCTCTAGCGTTTATCTCATTTCGCTAAAGAAACAAGACAAATGGCAAGAAGTGAACCAGCAAGGCAGCTAATTGGGTTCAGCAGCCGATGCTTACCAGCCTGTTAGTATTTCAGCCTGGTATAGGTATATCAGCCTTTCATCCTTCTGAGGTCAACACACAGAGTACCATCACATTGGGCAATATTAATTAGCATGTATTGCTTACTTTGAAACGAGGAAAAAGAAGTGTCGTGTAGTTCCTATAAGACCTATATATGATCTGCGAATTTAGACAACATACTGCGGGACTGGTGTCCAGACTGATTCCAGACACCCCCACTGGGTATGTTGGCCTGTGTACCAGTTAGCTCGCAATGCCACTATAACCTCCTCTTACCAAGGAGAGAATAGTTCTTGGCAACTGTCGAACATGACAACTTTGATCCCTCAGGACCGTGGAAATAGTAACTTACTTTTCGCTCAGTCACTCGTGCTCACTTGTTCTCAGAGAGATACACAGAATAAACGGTTGGGACGTTTTCAATAAGTATTTATTGAACAGTCGTTATTCTAGCGTAAAATAAGTGCACTGAAATCACCAGTAGACAGTAGCATATATAAATGAGTAGTAGCACTAAGAAAGTAAACAGATGGTAGGTTTCTACGATTTTGCTAAAATCATAAATATAGGCAAGTATATAAAATACATGGCAATAAAATGCGTACTCCTACGATGGACCCTAACTAGATGTACCTAAGTGTACCTAGCATGTGAGCAGGTGTAAAGCCAAGAATCCCTCTAGGATAAAGCCAACCCCATTACCTGATGTGAGACTGCGGGACCCCGTACTGGTCTCGAGCTGAACACCCCGCAAGGGATGTCAGACCACTACGAGCTGGGGTATCTGCATGCAGGAGCGTCTCGCGTCAGTGTGTCGGCATGGAAGTCGTGATCTCCTCTGACTATCTCAGCAAGATGTGGTGTTTATATACCCAAAGGTATCCCCAGGGGTTCTACCTTGCTGTGCCAGTGTCAGACTTAGGATGACGTCAGGAATGAACTTTATACACAGTTATTATGCAGGAGATGATGGTCCTGCTGTGATTCCAAGAAACTAAGAATCCTCATGCATAATTTATGAGGCCAGTGTCCAGGGAAAAACCCTACATACTTATGTGTAGTATTGTAACTGGGTAAAAGGTCAGTCCTCCAAATCCGTTATGTATGTAGTATAGGAGAGAATGTAGGTGAAGGGTTATGATGATACATAGACCTATATCGGGGTACCTATATGAAATATAACACCCACTCCTCATCCGTCTGGACGCATTACTAAATTCTAGCGTACTACCAAGGCATCTAGAGGTCTGTACGCAACAAATAATAAAAACATTTTTAAGAGAAGTTAAAAAGCGTTAAAAAACCCTTTAAAAAGTGTTCTACAAAAAATCATTCAAGTAGTGGCTCTAAAGTGTCCGTTTATATAGTCCGAACAACTACAAGCATCTGAAAGCCATGCAGGTCAAAAGGTTTCAATTTAGAATTTCAAAAAAGTTAAAAAGCCAAATCTTCCCAGCGTGCGGCATGTTTTCCTTGCTGGTTGACGCAACATTGCTGCTGTCTGCATACGCAGCTGACGATCCCTGTAACACCTCACAAAGAATGTCAATTGAGCACAGATGATCTTCCGTACTGCCTGCAGCAGATGCCGGGGCAGCCTGTGCCACATCCAAGGCCTGAGTGTTGGAGGAGCTGGTGTCCATACCAACAGGAGCCTGTGGTGGCTCTAAGAATGCTGCCAACAGCATGGGAATGCGCTGAGGACACTGCAGAACATGGACCGTTATCGGGTCCAGTAAAGCATCAACGTCCGGTGGCACAGCTGATGGAAGTGTCAGACAGAGGTCCAACACGCATTCTTCTCCGCAGAGCAGGCATCGGAGAACAGGTGGACACAGTCCATCCAGGCTGGTCTAAATGACAGGAACCAAGAGGCGCTCAGTTCCCATAGGCGAGGTGTGCCTAGATGGTGTACCATGCGATCACGGTATTTACGCTCTAGGAGAGCCGTTGCTACTTCCTTGGTGGCTGGGACGTCCATTGCGTAGCAGAAAGGTAACAATCAGGATTCCTGCTATTAGGAACAGGATCAGCGGAAGCCCTCCAAAAATGCTTCCAAAGACGGAGTGTATAAAGTTTGGTATAACTCCGAGGACCGTCTGAAAGGTGCTTAACAGTCCTGAACCTATGGTCTTAAATAGGTGTACAACACCCGTCGTATCGGACATCTTAAAGATACGACTTCCCATTTCTGTGAAAGGGAAAGGGCAGTTTGTACGTATAAGTGCCTGTATCTCAGCCGAGGACCTTACGATCTGGAGATCAAAAGTCTCCCAGGCGGAGGTTAAGGGCACGGTTTGTTGTAAAAGCATAGCTTTCATTCTGCTCAGAGTATCAAACCGTATAAAGGAAACATTTAGCGAAGGCCATAACGGCGCCTCCCTGCAAGTAACCCTGGAGCTCACGGTGACTAGATATGCGATGCCTGGAAGCATCCCACAACAACCTTGATCATTCAGCATCAAGTAACTCCCATTCAAGAGAAGCTTGAATACCAGATTAATCACAGCTGCCGGGGTACCCCTCAAGTGACAGGACAAGTTCGCCACAGACCCATTACAAGCCCCATGTAGCATAATATCCTGGCATATGAGAAATCCACTTAAAGCATTCTCGCAGTTAGTTCTGCTTAGAAACACTTCCAGATCCCCACTCCTGCATCGAAATCTGTATGGTAAATCCCAGGATTCCCTGATAAATTCCTTACCCATCTTCTCATACCTGCCTGCCTGTTGTTGTTCTAGGCAATATTGAAACTGAAAAGTTGCGACCAGTAATGTTATATGGCCGTGGATTAACCATTCTGTGGACGGTGACTCTGCCATAGTAAAGGGTAACCTATCTAGTTTCTCAATGCGTAGCATTGTATATTTTACTCCCGTCTGTGCCGTTTTCATCTGCTTTTCTGTTAGATTGTATGCAGAAAATAATGACGTAATGTTGATAAAACGTCAAGGCACATAACCGGTGTGCAATGACTGCAGAGTCCAGCTTAACAAAATAATAGAACGTAACTGTGACTGTCCGTGTTGGACAAATCCTGTTCTATTACATCGATAGCAGAAGATACAATGTTGCCCAGTGAATATATCCTGGATGTTAATGTAGTCATACGATTGTCAACTACAGCTAAAGCCTTTTCTAGGTTAACTCTATCTATTTCTCTTAATCTCTCTGCAGCTTCTTGTTGGGAGATTTTCCAGATTTCGTTAAAGACAGCATACAAAAAGCACTTCTGACGTGGTTTTCTGGGACCTAATAAAAAATCCCATAGGTCCACATCCTCTGTGAGTAAGGACAAGTGTTCCTTCACCTGAGGTAGTGTTGAGGTCTTTAGCCAATCAAGGCACAACTTCCCAACACGGTATGATGTCACTACCCCCGGATGTTCTCGTTGTACATAACGTGGGTCTGGCCTGTGGATACTAAACCCTTCGGTGGTACCCCTGAATCTTTCTTGACATCTGTTTGTGTCAGTGGGCCAAACCAACCATCCCTTCCAATTGGGGTCCGATCTATTGTATTGCAACATGTTATCCAACTTAGCCCCTCTTTCTGATGTAAAATTCCCCTCGGTGTTGAAAGGTGTTGGAATTTGAGGCGTGTTCAAGTCCTTATTCTTGGCTATTCCAAGACAGTAAGTCTGTTGCACAGTGTCATTCAGAAAAATCATCTGCTGTGGAATGAGGCATGCTCTAAATAGTGCATCAGTCCCCTGGACTTGCCAGTCCCTAGAACCCCAGATTGATTTCAAGTCTACAGTGTCCATCCATAAGTCAAAACCCGGTTCAGACAGCTGGGAAATAAAGGAAGCAGAGTAAATCTGTTTGGTGTTTGTTAACATATTTTTCTGTGCAGATATGGGTGCAACTTTATAATAGTACGAGGTTGGGTCAGAAGTGTTAAACCCTGAAAAATATGAGAATTTCTGTGCAAATGTTTATGAACTACCTTTCGGTGGTGTAGGGCAATGTTCCCACTGGTGGTATGTGAAAACATTTCTGGATTTGCCAGATTTATGCAAGAAATGATGACCATAATGTTGGTAACAATACATTTTGTCAAAATCTGATCTATCTTCTAACATTTCAGTGCTAGAAAATGCGGCAGATTGTTCTAAATCAGACAATAAGTTACTAACTGTTTCAAAATCCCAATCATCAGAAAATGTACTGCAGGTAATGATATCGTTCAATGAAATTTTAAACAAATGTGGAATTTTTAAAAGCTCGGTCGGTCCAAATATATCAAAATTTACTTTGTCCCACACTATACCATCCGGTATAGGAACTGCTGAAATGTTCACGAAGGACAAGTCTCTTTGTTCACGATGAGATGAAACATGAGGTTTTAAAATTAAGTTTACTTTTGACGTTGCAGAGCTCTGTTGAAGATAAGTTCCATTGATGAGCAAGTGGAAAGTTATTACTAATCTTAACCAGAAAAGAAAAAAGAAAATACCGGTGATTATCCAAAGTTCTAGCCAAGGTGATACTAAATAAGTTTTTCTAAGAAAGTTAAAAAAGTCTTTCATCCGTTGTTTGCGAGAAATTTGGGCTGGCGTCGTTTCAGGTTCACTTGGATCCAATGAAAAGATATCGAAGTCGATGAAATAGCCAGATGCAGTTCGATCTATCTTTGGTAGCTCCGCAGGTTTTGTTGAACTTGTGGATTGCTCTTGTTGAGGCATGTTGACGTAGACATCTTTATTAGCTTGAATTGAAATTTGTCTTTCATTTTGATTTTGAGAGTTTGTGTCAAGGGGAACTAGATCCATTGCATTGTTATTGATTCCATTGCTTTGTAAAGGTGACTCTTCAAATGTTATGAGTCTTTCTGTTTGAACTTCCTGTATTGTAGCGAGAGGAGGACGTCAGCTACTCAGGAGTCCACGAGGCCTACTATTTAGTATCGGCCACATCGTGTGGTTTGATCAGATCGATTGAGACGAATCTCAGTTCTTGATCCTTCAACTGCCAGGACAGGTACAGGCTTTCGATAGGATGGTCCGAATTCTTTCTTGTCCACAATCTTTTCTCTGACCAGATCCCCAACTTTAGAAATCCAGGCAGGTCTTGCCATGGCTGACTTGACTTCTCCAGTGGGGGTTTTCTTTGTCTCAACGTTACTTAAGGAGGCTCTGGATTCATTCAGATCCTGTAAAACAGCTAAACGTTTATTGATGTCAAACGGTTTTTCATCCGCCACTGTGCCTTCACAATCGAGATCAGGTACCCACATTCTTGTCCCAAACAGGACCTCATAAGGAGTGGCACCCCCTAGAGAGCTTCTGGGCTGGTTATTAAGGGCTCGCTGGACCCCATATAGATGATTGACCCAACTACCACCCGAGCCTAATACCCTAGCTGTTAAAGATTGCTTTAAGTCACGGTTTTTCCTCTCCACAACCAGATTTCCCTCTGGATGGTACGGAGAGGAGTACCGCAGTGCTACACCCAAACTTCCCATGGCTTCCTTGTAAGCCCTAGAGCTGAACGCGGGGCCACGGTCAGAATGTAATGTGCCAACTGCGTATGTCCCTATGAAGACTCGCAAATCTTTTATAACAGTTCGAGCGTCAGCCGAGCGCTGAGGCCATATCCATAAGAATCTTGAACAGGAATCCACTGCCACCATGATATACTTGTAAGCCCCATCACATTTTAAGGGGCCGCAGTGGTCCAGGTAAATGCACGCGAATGGTCAGTCTGATGCTGTCTAATAATGGGATCTGCGCTGGGCGAGCTACGGTGGCCCCATTTATCTGTTGACAGATTTCGCACTTTAAGACGAAGTCTTTGGTCTGCTTTGTTAACCCTAGCCACCAATAGCGTTGTTTCAGTAAAGAAACTGTCGCCATAACTCCTGTGTGCGCAGAACCCAGACCCTCGTGTGCAGCCAAGATTAAACCTAACCTTCGATCCATGTTTGGTATTACTCTATCCCCCACTCCAGGAATCTGAGCAAATGGAACGTTGTTTGCATCTAACTTGTAGGAGTACTTGAGTGGAAAACCTTTAGGTAGTGCTTTGCTGTTACTGCATGAAGCAATCACAGCTACTATTGTGGGAACCGTCTACCCTCGTTTTTGAACGGGTGATTGCAGCTACGGACGCAGTGCATACTGCCCCCTTTGCGGCTTCATAAGCCAATGAATTCCCTTCAATGTGAACGCCATCACGTTGATGACTCAGCGTGTGTATCACGTGAGCCCTTGGTAGTTCGTTCTTTAACTCTGCTACCTGCTCCCATAGTTTCCTATGTTTGATTGTGCCACCTTTTGAATCTCTGAACCCATTTTGTCCCCTATAGTGGAGATATTCGTTGTACGACTGGACACAGTAAAAGGAATCACACACTATTAGTGTGGGGAATTCTGGATCCGTATTTATCAGTGCCAGTAGTAGTGCTTTTAATTCTGCCAACTGAGCCGTGCAGTCTCCTAGAGACTGCGTTTTTGTACAGCTTGGACGGAACTTGCCGTCCTGCATCCTACCTTTACAATAGCGCATGCTGCACTGTATTGTTGCTTACTCCCTATGGCCGGTTGAGCAGATCCATCAGTATAAATAATGTATTCATACTGATCTAGAGGCATTATTTCATTTGGTAGAGGATATTCTTGTTCATATTGCAGGAATGCTTGTGTTCTTAGACTAGGGTCATATCTGTATTCTACATCTGTTGCAGTGAGAGAATTAGCCCATTGTATCCATCTTGGATGTAACTCTTTTGCATTTGGGACACTTGCCTTTGTGGCAGCCTCTAAGGCCAGTACCAGGGTCATGACAATTATTCGTTTCCCCTGAGCCAGTGCTCTTTCTCTCACTACAGCAGTCTGTACTGCTGTCAGAATTTTCTCTGTAGGTGCAAAACGCATTTCAGCGTTAGTGTACAAATGCGATTTATATGCAATTGGTACTGTTTCACCTTTATTAAAGGTTAAGTAAGTGTACCCCGATTGACCTGCGACTACGCGGATCACCAGGTTGTGTACGTTTACGCGTGTCTGTAAATGTTTTGATGATATCATATCAGCTTGTAGGGAACGAAGGATATTTGTGTGGTCCTGTGTCCATTGTTTAATTGAAAAGGGAGGTCTTATTAGGTCGTAGAAAGGTTTTACTCTCTCAGCGTAATCCAAAATGTATGTTCTGCCAAAATTCAAAAATCCCAGTATGGACTGTACATTTTTAATGATTTTGGAGGTTGTAGCAGTGCGCACTTTTCTAAAAGTGGGCTGCCAGGCTTTTGACTTCACTTGAAAGCTCATATCCCAAAAATAGGACATTCAGGTGGGCTATTTTAGATTTTTTAAACTAAATTTGTAGCCCTCAGAGGCGAAACCCCAAATTATGATGCTCACCCTGGTCAAGTGTTCCTCTAAGTCATCATCCGTCAGATAAATATCATCTACCTAGGATAATGCTCCTTCATCCAAATTCTGTAGTAACTCTGTTACCCTCCTTGAGAATAACCCTGGGCTATTCTTATACCCTTGGGGGAGTCGACAAAATTGACCCTGGGACCCTAGCGCTGAGAAGGCTGTCAAATATCTGTTTTCAGGCGCTATGTTTTGACAGAAAATTCCATTTGAGATATCTAATGTTGTTTTGTATTTTTTCGGCACAATGTTATTCATTAATGCGGCACTGTGTGCATTCTGAACCCCAAATGTCTTTGTACATGAGTTCATGTGTCTATAGTCTAAAACTAGACTATATGAATTGTCGGGTTTCATTACGGGAAACAAAGGATTATTCATTGATGAGGTGCATGGTTCAATTACACCTTGGTATTCAAGTTGATCCAAGATCTCCCTGACCTGTTTTTTAGCTTCCTGTTTTATGGAATACTGTCTTTGTGGAGTTGGGTTTGTTTTTATTAGAATAACGTGGTGGGGAGACTTCTCATCCCACCCAACATGGTTGCGGTATAACGCTGGAGCAAGGCCTACCGCCCACTCCTGTGCATATGTATGTCTTAGGTGTACGGGGACTAGGTCGGAAAAAGCTGGAAAAATTACAGTCTCCCCCTTTGGGCATTCCAAAACAATAGTAGGCGGCCAATCTTTTTCCGCTAATAGGATGTCATAGCTAGAAGTCAGGTTCTCCCAGAAGAGACCCTTAACTTGTCTCAGCTTGTCCCCCTCCATTTGGAGTGTTATTTCATGTAACTTGGATGGGACACTCACCCTAGTATCAGGTGTTTCCACCGTGATATACTCACTCAACTCCGCTGTCACCAGAAATTCCATCAGGTTCCGGCGAGCTATTGTTACTTCTGCCGCGCTGTCGAGCATCGTCAGAGCCCATTCCCCATTCAGTAGCTGAGTCCTCAGAATTCTGGGCATGTCTAACTTTGAGACCTGCTACCTTCTTCTTTTTAAATTGAGGTTTTGCTTTAGGTATTTCTTCTTTCTTTGAAGCGTAGTCTGAAGTGCGTTGCTTGTCTCTGGACTTTGTACGCTCTTCTTGTCTTTGTTCTGACCATCCTTCCCTCTCTGAGTTTTTTGATGAACCCTGAAAGGAACGAGAGGAACGTGTATCAGTGTCTTGATACCTGTCAGGTTTTTTAATGTTATCTCTATTCCTAAGATTATATCTCCTTTCTGGGGGCTCCTGCTGAGGAGACCTTCCCCTGGAGTGAGATCTGTTCTTTTGTTGTTTATTATTGTCCCATTTCTTCTTTGAAGAAACTGGTGTTTGCTTTGCCTGTTCTTTATCTGAACTCCCCATTAGTTGGGGTTTTATAGGTCTAGCTCCCAGACTGTCTCTACCTAACTCTGCATAAGCAGTTTCAATTATTTTAGGTAGTTCTGTCTCCTGTTGTAATGGAGTGAACTCTCTCAGGCGTTGGCGTATTGCCACTGATGCTGCTTCCCCTTTAATATTTGCCAATATTATCGCAGATACCTGGGCAAAGTTATTTAGCAACTTCATCCCTAAGTTTAGAGCAGGCTCTGCTCCATACTCGTTCTGTATTTGTCTTAATACATCTGGTATTACCGCTAAAGAAGGGATACCATGAGTCCTGGTATATATTGCAGCAAAGACTGTGCCCCTAGAGGTACAATCCTCTATAGATGGAGCCATCCCCATTGGCAAGCACATAGTAAGTATTCTATGCTTTTCCTTAGGACCAGCGTTTGGAAACACCGCCTCCAGTTGTGTAATTTTTTGTGCTATCCAGAAGGGCATTTGTTCACGTTTTGAGGGCATTTTACCCATCACTGCGTGCAGTGTCTGTGGTGTAATTTTTGTTGTAGGAGTTTGCACTGGTCCTGGTTGTGTAGCCGGTGTGGGCTGAAGTGTGATTGTTCTCAACACGAACTGTGTCATGTTTCTGTAAAGTCTTATTTAATTCTTTATGCTGTACAAGTAGGTCTCCTCCTGGCATTGTGTCAATGTCAGGATGTGGTGTGTATGCCGCTAAAACTGGCCATGTTGCTCTGTCTCTTCCGAGCGGACCGAGTCTTACTCTATTTCTTGTATGGAGGAGGGCGCCTTTAAACCAGTAGAGGTGTTCTTCGTAAGTGAGTGGAATTTCAATGTCAATAGAATGTTTCTATACTCATTTGGTATATCATCTTCTACATAGTAGTGAAATGTTTTAGTTTATGCATTTGCCTGCGGGAATTTAATCCATGAATAGAATACCTCTGTTCTATATGATTCGTGTGCCTCAATCATGAAAGTCACTTGCCCACCCCTAATTGTAACACCATATGCTACTAGTTTTAGGGTGACAGCATTTCTAACATCATCTGCACTGTACATTGCATCTGCATCGTCTTCTTCGGCTGAGAAGTTTAGTGCATTCCCTTCATCTACGTCTTTCTGTTCAGTCATTATTTTTAGAAAGGAGAGCGTTTCAAGGGAACTGAGATAAGGTGTTATGCACAATTAGGAACACTGTATCCTTCAGCTTGATTAAACCAACAGCCAATACATAGGAATTTTCCTACTCAGCTGCGGCGGATTTGTTCCCTCCCACTCCAGATGTCTCTGGGGAAAATGTGAGTAGGGGTCTCTGAGAATAGCACGACTGAACTACTCAGATTTGACTGTTAAATAAGTGCCAATACCAACGTTGGCGGCACCATGTCATGTAGTTCCTATAAGATCTGCGTGTTTAGACAACATACACTGCGGGACTGGTGTCCAGACTGAGTCCAGACACCCCCACCGGGTATGGAGGCCTGTGTACCAGCTAGCTCGCAATCCCACTATAACCTCCTCTCACCAAGGAGAGAATAGTTCTTGGCAACTATCGAACATGACAACCCTGATCCCTCAGGACCGTGGAAACAGTAACTTACTTTTCGCTCAGTCACTCGTGCTCACTTGTTCTCAGATACACAGAATAAACGGTTGGGACGTTTTCAATAAGTATTTATTGAACAGTCGTTATTCTAGCGTAAAATAAGTGCACTGAAATCACCAGTAGACAGTAGCATATATAAATGAGTAGCAGCACTAAGAAAGTAAACAGATGGTAGGTTTCTACCATTTTGCTAAAATCATAAATATAGGCAAGTATATAAAATACATGGCAATAAAATGCGTACTCCTACGATGCACCCTAACTAGATGTACCTAAGTGTACCTAGCATGTGAGTAGGTGTAAAGCCAAGAATCCCTCTAGGATAAAGCCAACCCCATTACCTGATGTGAGACTGCGGGACCCCGTTCTGGTCTCGAGCTGAACACCCCGCAAGGGATGTCAGACCACTGCGAACTGGAGTATCTGCATGCAGGAACCTCAGCGTCTCGCGTCAGTGTGTCGGCATGGAAGTCGTGATTTCCTCTGACTATCTCAGCAAGATGTGGTGTTTATATACCCTAAGGTATCCCCATGGGTTCTACCTTGCTGTGCCAGTGTCGGACTTAGGATGACGTAGGGAATGAACTTTATACACAGTTATTATGCAGGAGATGATGGTCCTGCTGTGATTCCAAGAAACTAAGAATCCTCATGCATAATTTATGAGGCCAGTGTCCAGGGAAAAACCCTATGTACTTATGTGTAGTATTGTAACTGGGTAAAAAGTCAATCCTCCAAATCCGTTATGTATGCAGTATAGGAGAGAATGTAGGTGAAGGGTTATGATGATACCTAGACCTATATCGGGGTACCTATATGAAATATAACAGAAGCTTCCTCATTCGCTCAGCAGGTCGGATAACTGCAGGGGAATCGAGACGTCCCTAACAGCGTGAAGATTTCGGCATTACACTTTTCTTCCACCTGGTATTTTCCCCAGTGGGATGTAGCCCCTCCAGACCAATGTTTACAGCAGGGGGCCGCTCCTAGTGCCTCTGCCACTTTCCCCAGCTCTTCTTAATTGTAGCAGGCATGGAGAGGCTTCAAGAGAGAGAAAGATGGAGGGGGAAGGTAGACAGAAAGCAATCCGAGAGGGAGAACAGAAGGAGAGGATGGATGGAAGGAAAGAGAGAGGTTGTATGAGGAGTTAAAGGGAGCAGGGCTTATTTGAGCATTTTTGCCAGGTCTGCTTTGGTTCTGCAGTCCGTCCCTGGATTCCGGGGGTGGTGCAAAAACTGTGTGTAGGCTTTGAGAACTAAAGGGGATGTGATTGAACCTTGAAAAGAGGGCTGTGAGGGAACAAATGAAACAAGAAACATAGAGGTTGTGAATGGGCTTAAGGTGGAAGAACAGACAAGACGTTGTGAGGAGTAAGGGTGATGAGACCAAGCAGAAGAAGGCTACAGGAAAAATTACAAATCTATACTGATTTTCATAGTGCTGTTGAGGATCGATGGGGCCAGGGTGATTTAGAAAAAATTAGATAGACTGAAGGACATTGTTAGGAACGGGGTCTCTAGTTGGCAGAGGTTTGCACCCTATCCAAGTAGGGACCACAATCCTAATCAGGGTAAGTCAGATAAACACCCTAAATTAACCTGTGCTCACCCTCTGGTAGCTTGGCACAGAGCAGCCAGGCTTAACTAAAGAGGCAATGTGTAAAGTATTTGTGCAACACTTAAATTACAGTAACTCAATGAAAACACCACAAAAAGACTCCACACAGGTTTAGAAAAAACAAAGAATATTTATCTGAGTAAAACAAGACCTAAACATAAAAAAAACAATATGTAGAAGTCGAGATATGAATTTGCAAAGATTAAATGTGAAAACAGTGCTTAGAAGTCACTAACGGTCAAAAGGTTACTTGGGGTCATGAGGGACCGGTGCAAATTCAAAGTTCAGGCTGAATGCAATGGAGGGCAGGCCGGCTACAGGACCCAGACAGGTCCTGCTGAAGAAATACCTTGAATGGAGCGTTTGTCACTGTCGAGAGCCTACTGCCTTGTCGTTGAGTCATGCAAAGGGGGTCCTGTGTACTCATTGAGCTCCATTGAAGTGAATGCAATGCACCATCATCAAGCCATGCAGAGCAGAGCATCGTGGTCGAGCCCCACAGGCTGTGTATCCCATGTTGTCGAGCAGCCTCTGCTTCGGCGTCGAAGGGTGATGTAGAGGAAATTCTAATGAAGTAGAGGCGATTTATCGGTTTTTGCAGAAATCAGCTTCAGAACCCACTTCTGAGGCTCAGGACTGGAGTGGGCACCTCGGGCAAGGGTACGACTCACAGATGGCAGAGTCCAGCAGCACCAGCAGGATTGCAGGAAGTCTTTTGTGACCCTGAGACTTCGTAAAACAGAAGGCATGCCCTTGGAGTCACTCTGGGCTCCAATGAGATGGGACCAGTCATTGTCGTCAGCAGGACAGAGATCAGCAGGGCAGCTCAGCAAAGCAAAGAAGCAGTTCCTCAGAACAGTCAGTCCAGGCAGAATGGCAATCCTTACAGCACAGCAGCCTTTACTCCAGCAGAGTTCTTCCCAGGTCCTGTACTGTACTGATTTGGTAGGGCCTGAGCCCCAGTACTTATACCCAAAAGTGCCTTTGATGTAGGGGGTGACTTCAAAGGAACTCTCTGAAGTACACAAGGATCCCCTTCAACCCCACCCTGTCTGCCTGGCTATCTGTGGAGGATAATCAACCCTTTGTGTGAGGACAGGACACAGACTATTCAAATGCAAGTGTGAGCCACTTCTCCCCCTTTCTGCCCAGAAAGGCTATCAGAATGCAGATGAATGCAGATGTGTCCTCTGTCATACCCAGCCCTTTATGTGTTTGTGCCTGTCTGAAGGGAAGGCACAAATTGCACTGTCACCCAGCCCAGACGTGTACTGGAGACAAGCAGCAGGCACACAGAGCAAAGTTAAGAACAGAGAAATGTCCACTTTCTAAAAGTTGAAACGAATTGGGTAGCGGTCGCACTCCTCATTCAAAAAGAAATGTAATAATTATAAGATGGTATCCTTATTTTTGGGTGCTGGTGAGTGTCACCTCCTGATCATGAGGTGTGTGACGTAACTTCTGTGGAAAGCGTCCTTCACACGGGAAGGACGTACTCGGTTTAGCACTCCTGGCGAACGTGTCGCTTCTACAAAATTATCATTCACTTAGTGATTTTCACAACTGATTTATTCATCATTTGTTTCGGTGGTGAAATTTCAATTCATTTCAATCTTCATATAATTCATCTCATATATACATCATGAAGTGTAATGGTCAACATCTTAATTCACAGAAATTCCAAAGGCCCCAATGCATTTTGGGCACAGCCCTTCGTCAGGGGGTAATTCCTACAAGGAAAATAATATATACTTTATAATCCAAGAACTGAACGAATGCCTATTAAAAATATACTGCTAATGAAATCTGGTGCAAGTGGGATCTAAACAGATCACTGGTGGTTTGGTGCACGGTAAAGACGTAAGTGATAATGTGGAAAAAAGTATACCCGCTATTCAGTGCCAAAAAAGTAAACGTCAAAGTCCCAGAAGAAAAAATGCCGAAATGCGTACACCCGCCGTTACATAACAGTAGTAGAGCGTGAATGTAGAGTATTAACCAAAGTGCGTATATCCGCCATTCCGTGCTGGTATAACTAGTATCGAAAAAGTAAACGTCAAAAGTGCATGTGCTCACCGATACATTACAGTATTCAACGTAAACAAGAAGAGAAACGAGACATTTAATCTACCATTCGCACTCCATAAAATGTCTAAAGATTCCAACAAATAGTCCTGTACGGGACATGCTTACGCCACATACCTGCAAAGCTCGCAGTAAAAAGCCGCTGTGTTACGCTTCAAAAAAGCTTCCATGTACGGAGCACCAGTGCCCCGGAAGTAAATATAGTGAGTGTGAGGAAGTAAACCGCCCATTACCATAGTCAACGACAACAGACTATCATGTTGCCGTGACAACGAAGAACGCGTAATATCGTTCGGATTTAAAACAACGATGTAGTAATAAGTGTGCAAAAAGGATGCAAAAAGGAAAATTGTCGAAAATAAAAAGATGATAAAGGACCGTAGCTGCGGGCTAACCTGGTAGTGTTCGTATTCTGTATGGAATAGTGATGCAAAGTGTCCAATGAAAAAATAGGTGAAATGGTACACGCCACCACGGTAATCAAGAGGGTAAAAACTCATAAAAAATATATATTTTAGCGTATCGTGTGTTGGTGATGTAAACTGACTGTAGTGTGTATGGTGTTACAAAAATACAAAACAAAAATTACATGTTACCCATAATCTCAGTACAGTAAAGGTCATTTACAAAAAACAGCTGAATTCTAAATGTTCGTTTAACCCCTTTGGGTGCAGCGAATTAAGTCTGTTAATCCAATAAATTTCACGCTGTAGGAGAAATTTCTTATTGTCTCTTCCTTCCTTCTCCTTTATCTGTTCTAACACCATATACCTAAGTTGGCTGATGTTGTGGTGCATATTAGAAAAGTGTGTAGCGACTGTCGATTTTTGGTTTCTCATGCGTATATTACTTTTATGTTCCATCAAGCGCGTTTTGATTTTGCGTTCAGTCTTCCCTACATAAGGTAATCCGCACGGACACTTTAAAAGGTACACTACATTACTAGTGTCGCAGGTTGCTGTCACCTTCAATTTGATTGGGGTGCCTTGAGTAGGATGCATGATGGTAGTGCCTCTTATGATGTTATTACAATTTCCACAATTGAGACACGGAACAGTGCCTGTATGCTTGTGGTCTGATGTATTGGTATTCTTATTGAGCAATTGCTTCAAGTTATTTGTACGTTGATAAGCAAAAATAGGAAGTTGTTGAAATATTCCCCTGAAATCTGTTTCAGCTTGAAGTAGTGGCCAATATTTACAGATAACTTGCTTCATTTTAGAACTCTTCGTCGAAAATTTTGACACAAACACCATTCTCTCCTCCTTGGTAGCTATTTGAGTTTTGGGTTTGAGTAACTGTGCCCTCTCTTTCTGTTTGACTCTGTCCTCCGCTTCCCATAGGATAGATACTGGATATGCTCTTTGTTTGAATTTGAGTCAAACAGAAAGAAAGGGCACAGTTACTCAAACCCAAAACTGAGAGAGGTTTGAAAGGCTACTTGTGTAGCTGGCACAACCCGTGCTGCAGGCCCACTAGTAGAATTTAGATTACAGGCCCTGAGTATATGGTATATCACTTTACAAGGGACTTACAGGTAAACTAAATATGCCATTCAGGTATACACCAATGTCACCATGTTTAGGGGAGAAGCACATGCACCTTAGCATTGCTCAGTAGTGGTAAAGTGCTCTGAGTCTTAAGACCAACAAAAAGATAGAGCAAACAGTGGAGGTAAGTATGCAAAAAAGATGGGGGAAGACCACCATAAGATGACACGTCTAACAGACATGTGATTAAGTGTGAAGATTGGAGTGGAAGAAACAAGGTGCACTTGGATAAGGCCCATAGTAGGAGAACTCATGAGAGAGCGATGAGTGGCGGCCGGGCAAGGAATCCTAAGGTGATCAGAGTATGCCACAAGTGGAAAGACAGGGGAATAGCACAAACGATGGGGACACAGGGGAAGTGTGATAAAAGGAAGGGTGAGAAATGGAAGAACCCCGGAGAAAATGAAAGAGCCTCAAAGGGTGTGCAGAAAGCACGGCCACACAAAACATTTTATAGCAATAGGAGACCATGCTGCAGTCAAAGGGACAAGGCCACAGGGTGATGCACCAGTGAAAAAAAGAGCGTCAGGGGGCGTGGCCAACCATCATGGCCGCGAGGACGTGAGTCCGATTGGCTCCACTCAGAGACCCGTGAATTTGGTCCACACGGCGCGCGGAACGCCGCGAAAACCAACTGTGATGCTAGTGTGGGGTGCACCGTGACAAGAGGACACGAAAAAGACTGCCAAGTAGCTGTAGGGGCGCTTTTACGGGTCCGATACGAGCCTGCCGGAGGTGTGGAGAAAGACTCAAAATGGTGGCAGTGCCCGCCGAGCGTTGATCGACACGGCGGAACCACCTCCCCTGGACCGCAGACGCGGTCGAACTCACTGAGACGGACCCAGCATGCAGCACAGCCCCCCGGGGTGAAATAATGTAGGCCGAGGTGGCTAGATTCGGACCTCGGCAAGACAGGCAGAGACCCTCTCACTCTACAAGGCCGTGACGGAGGAAGGCCCAGAGAGAAGCCCAACACCCAGGTGGGAGTGCACCAATAAAACAGCGGAGGGTGGGGAGCTCCCGGGGAATACCCATTATCTATAACCTGGGCCCTAGCGGGGAAACGAAGACACTAGAGCGATCCATCATGAGGTATACCGAAGATGCCTGACTTCAAAATGGCGCCCGACAGGCCCGAAACACCTTGTGAGACCCCAACCTGTGGCTGATTCTATAGAGGGAAAGGACTTGCCCGAGAGGCGTGGGCCCTACGAAAGGTAATGTGACTGCCTGCTTGCAAAGAGTAAACAAGCAGATAGCTGGGGATCTCTGAAAGGGACTTATCTAAGCCAAAGCGAGTAGCTATCTGAGGCCCAATCGAAGCAGAGCCCCGAGCTGATGGAGAGTAGCCCACCCTGCCCCAGATAACCCTGACCTAGTCAAACGCACAAACTGTTTGGGGGTGGCACTGCGCTGACTGAGGCCCACGTCCACATGCCACTGAAAAAGACTCAAACTAACTGAGTCTCCAGCTACTTTGCTCCAACTGAGACCAGGGTGGAGAAAGAAGGGGAAGCTCACGCAGCAGGCGGGATGGCGCTCACCCGGGAGGATCTGCTGGCGACACTGAGGGAGTTCAAGAGGGAACTCAGAGAAGACATCAAGGCCGACTTCAGCGCCTCGTTCAACGCATTCAGGGCAGAGATGGGAACCAGACTAGTGGCGCTCCAGGCGGACATAGACTCGGTCGGTACCCGCACCTTGGACTTAGAAGCAAAATGCAGCGAGCTCGAAGGTCGAATGAAGCCCCTGGAAGAAGGCACCGCCAATCTAAATGCCCAACTGAACTCCACCCTGCTAAAATGCTAAGATTTAGAAAACCGCTCCCGCAGAGACAATATAAGAGTGAGGGGCCTGGAAGAAGGAGGCAAACAGACAGGCCTGGAAACGTTCATGGTGGGTCTCTTCTTCAGTGTCCTGGGAGACGACTGTCCAGAGGTGCAGCTGGAACGAGTACACGGGGTGGGCCCACGGCTGCAAGGAGAAATTAGACGCCCAAGAGACATTCTGGTTAAAATTAGCTCCTTTAAAACTCAGGAACTGTTCCTCCGGAAAGCCAGGAGCAGCGATACGGTCTCCTTTCAAGGCAGGAAGTGCTCACTCTTTCAATATATGGCTCAAGCCACACTAGCACGCAGGCAACAGTTCCGTCTGATTACAGTGGCACTAAGGGATGGCCAGATTAAATACCGATGGACTTACACTTTTGTCATAGCCTTCCTGTTCGGCAACAAACAACACCACTTCACAGAGGTGGAGGGGGTGGCAGCCCTGATTGGCCTCGAGAAAACGCCACCACAGCAGGCAGCAATGTCAGGGAGAGAACACGTGGAGCAGGCGTCGGAGCAGCGCTCACCAGGCCCCTAGCTGATGCCCAAGAGGGGTGGCAAGACGACGAAGCGTTGACAAATGTTGGAACTCCAACCCACGACTCAGTGCTGTGATGATCGGCTCCCTCTAACCTGCTGTTCAAGCAAAGACACCACCCTGAGAGAGAGGCGACATAGTGAAAGAGTCTTCCTGTACCTGAGATCCTAGGGTATAAGATAAATTAGAGGGGAGTATCTCTATTTCATCACGCTGAGATAAGATTTCGTTTTTTCTCTCTTTGTCCTCGGCTCACTCCGGCTTAAAAGAAGAACTGTTCTAGAAAACTAGTGTCCAAATATACATGCAAACGGGGCTCTAGGAGTGGAAATGGACTCATCCCTGGAGTCACCAAGAGTGAAGCTTTTCTATTGCTTTGGGGACTTCTCAGCTAAAAGTTATTGTTTATGTTCTGTTTTATTGTTTTCACCATGGTACCTAGAATGTGGCATATTTGACTGGATTGTTGGGGGGGACAGGGATGGGTGGATTAGGGTTCGGGGGGACTTGTGGCTGGACCGAATCAATAGAATGCTCGCATTAATGAAGGTTCTACACATCGCTATTTAAATGGCAGTTAATTGTATGTGTTGGAATGTAAGGGGTCTCAATTCCCCTAACAAGAGGCAACGTTTGTGGAAAATCCTAGGGGACCATCATGTCCGTATAGTAGCATTACAAGAAACCCACCTAAAGAAAGGGGAAGACCTCCGCCTGAACACAAAACCTACCCACTAATTTTCCGCTCTTCGACCACTACTTAACAGAACGGCTTTGCCCTCCTTTTGCACTCCTCGATTCACTTCCAGCCCCACAACACCAAAACTGACAAAGCGGGAGGTTCCTTATGGTCAGAGGGGTACGACCGTGCACCATAGCCACTGTATATGCTCCCAATGCCAGTCAGTCGGAA
The DNA here is from genome assembly GCA_963921515.1 of Calotriton arnoldi. Lineage (NCBI taxonomy): Eukaryota > Metazoa > Chordata > Amphibia > Caudata > Salamandridae > Calotriton > Calotriton arnoldi. The sequence continues at coordinate 2,233,272 of CAWUFW010000128.1, read as the reverse complement.
TTTCTCCTCACATTTTTATCTACTCTGGAGGGCTTTGCCACGAGGGACATAATCTTACTGGGAGATTTTAATCTCATCTGGGACCCTACAGTAGACACTACCCACCCACAGCGGTCAGGGGGGGAGTCTTTAGTAAGTCTCTTAAATCATCTTTACAACGCATGGGACTGATAGATACATGGAGGGCCCCCAATCCCTCATCACAAGATTACTCCTTTTTCTCTCACTCCCACAGATCTTATTCTAGGATTGACCATATCTTCACCAGCCAAGCACCCCAGCAGATGATCTTGAGTGCTCACATGCACCCGATATGTCTCTCGGATCACGCCCCACTAGAAATCCTGATCAATTGGCCTGCTCCACGCTCTAAACTTGCTAGGTGGTACTTTTCCAATATTCGTAGCAGAGTTAGGCTTCTCCGTGATGACCTGAGGAAGTCAATTAAAGACTTCTTGGCTACCAACGACCCCACAGACACCTCTCACTTGAATAATTGGGATGCCTTTACGGCAGTCATAAGGGGAAAATGCATCTCACTAGCTACCACTTTGAAAAAGCAACAGGCAGAGGAACAGCTCTCATTAGAGGGGGAGTTGCGAGATGCGGAAAGGGCGCACAAGGACACCCCGTCCATACAAACACTACGGAAAGCAACTGCACTAAAAGGAAAACTCCAGGCAATACATACCAATAGGGCAGAAAAAACCATTCTACACCTCCAGTCCCGGGGATATGATGGGAACGATAAAATAGGCCCTCTGCTAGCACTACAGCTTAGAGCGAAACAAGAAAAAGAATACGTTAAACAAATAGTCGACGACAAGGGCACCACACACCTTAGCGAGGGAGGGAAAGCGAGGGCCTTCTGTGACTTTTACCGCTGATCCCCTCATAGAACAGGACCAAGCTCATTACCTGGACTCACTAGAGCTCCCACAGGTCTCCCCTTCCAATAATGACGACCTTAGCATACCTATTTCAAGGGAAGAGGTCCAGAAGGCAATAGACGGCCTCAAACTCCTGAAAGCCCCAGGGCCTGATGGGCTGAATGCCCAATTCTACCGAACATTTGCAGCCGAGTTAACTCCCCACCTGACAGACCTCTTTAACGAAATAGCAACTACCCAACAACTATCTCCATCCATGGGGGAAGCGTTAATCACTATAATCCCCAAGGCAGGGAAAGATCCCCAATTATGCGCCTCAAACAGGCCCATAGCACTACAGAATCTGGACGCCAAACTATATTCCAAGATATTGGCCAGCAGACTAGAAGATATTTTACCTACACTAATTCACCCCGACCAATCGGGTTTTACCAAGGGACGCCAGACTCATGATAACTTACGCAGGATAATGCACCTAATTGATAAAGCTCAGAAGAAACGTATCCCAGCGGCCCTCTTATCATTGGATGCAGAGAAGGCCTTCGACCGGGTCGATTGGCCCTTCTTAATGTGCACCCGACGCCGCTTCGGGTTTGGTGAGGCCTTCCTGGGAATGGTGAAAGCTAACTGCCGCTCCCCTAGATCCCGAGTTCTAGTAAATGGAGTTGCCTCAGACTTTTTGAATCTATCATGAGGCACAAGACAGGGCTGTCCCCTATCTCCATGCTCTTTGCCCTCTGTATCGAACCACTCGGAGCGCGGATAAAATCTAATCCAGAGATCAGCGGCATCAGATTCGGTCCAGATGAACACAAAATTTCACTCTTCGCAGATGATGTATTGCTACCAATTACTGACCCTAGTGCTTCCCTATCAGCTATATAGGACGAACTTAATTATTTTGACCGAGTAGCTGGGTTTAAAGTTAATCTTTCGAAATCCTTCTTACTTAACCTGACAATGCCCCAAAAAATGATGGCAGCGATCGAGGAAACTTCGCCGTTCCGATGGGCACGCAAAGAAATTACCTACCTGGGCATTAAAATTACCCCCAAACTAACAGACCTCTATAAGGCTAATTACCCCCACCCCCTTGCTGCGACAGCTCAAAATCGATTTTTAAAAATGGAGCTCTGCATATATAACATGGATAGGCCAAATAAACGCAATCAAGATGAATGTCCTACCCCGCCTTCTCTATCTCTTTCAAGGCCTCCTGATCACGGTGGACAAGGATTTATTCATAGAGCTAAAAAGGATGACCACAAAATTTATTTGGCAGGGGCAAAGAGCCCGCTTATCCCAGCGATTATTAACTAGGCCACGCCTGGAGGGAGGTCTGTCACTCCCTGATTTCCTCCTGTATTATAGAGCCGCACAACTTCGGGTCTTGGCCGAGTGGTCCCTTAAAGCCTCAGATAGACATTGGCTCCATATGGACAGGCAGATAGCGGGAAGAACTATCTGGGACCTACCTTGGAAACCAAAACAAGACAGACCAAGAAATGTCTATCTGAGTACCCCCACAGCCACCACCCTAAAAGTGTGGGATAGCGTAACCAAGGCATTGCCCCTAATGACCTTTCCATCCCCCCATATCCCCATTCATTTTAACCCTGCCTTCCCTCCAGCGCTAGTGGAGGGAGGGTGGATGCCTCATATTATCTGATCTCTTCAAGCTAGGAGAACTACGCTCCTTCGCAGATTGTGCTGCTCTTTTTAAGCTGCCGCTCACAGAAGAATACCACTATTTCCAATTAAAACACTGGGTGCAACAACCCCAGGAGCGGCTGGCCATGACCAGGGACTTGCTCCCAATAGAGAGGTTTGTCCAAACCGGCAACACGACTAAGGGCTGCATATCCTTTCTGTACTCTCTCCTTCTAACGGTGGGTTCACATCAAGCTCCGCGCCACAGAGGATTCTGGGATGCCATGCTACACATCCCCATAGCAGAGAAACAGTGGAGCTCCCTATGCAAAGACATTGCTAAATATAACCGCTCCATGTTCTTGAGAGAAGCCCATTACAAAATCATCTATGAATGGTATCTACACCCCCAGAAACTATATACTATTTTCCCAAAGACTTCAGACAGATGCTGGCGGGGCTGGGGGCTTTTGGGAGATTTTCGTCATATTTGGTGGGACTGCCCTTCCATTCAACCATTCTGGAAAGAAATTCTTTCCCAAATTAAACAGATTCTGGGGTACCCAATCCATTCTTCCTTAGAACACACACTTTTGGGTGTGTGTGATCCCAGTCTGAAGTACCAAACACAGGGGAACCGCTCTATTATGTGGCTATGTCTGGGGCGGCCAAAATGGCTATAGCAGCAGCCTGGAAGAAACCAGAGGCCCCCTCTCTTACTCAATGGCATGCCCTTTTGTGGCGAGCCCTAGCCCTTGAACGGATGACAGATATTATTGAAGATTCCCGCAAGAGCTTTGATTACATTTGGAGTCCCTTGGGGGGTTACGTGTCGGAGGGGTTACTTCTAATTGCCTGTGGGCCTAGGTTGTGGGCCCTCCACCTCTATCAGATATAACAGATTTGGCCCCAGTCTTGAATTCCCGGAAAGTCGAAGCATCTAGGCCTTCTACTGACTCTTCCGAGGGCGACCCCAGTCTCCCCCCCCCGAACTTGGAGCGGTGGACCCCTTGGGTCCTTCGGACTGCGGATAACGCCTGCACTACACTCCCCTCAGCCACGTTAGGTTCATATACACGGGGTACCACGGAAATGTTTAGTTGTTTTATGTTATGTTTCATTTGTTAGCTCCCAATGGTAGGGCGCAGAAGCAATATGAGACATGTAAACTATGCATGTAAGGCGCTGTAACGATGGAACGTCTGCGCCTAGGTAAGGCGAATAGTCATGCTGAGAACTTATGGAAAAGGTGTGCATTGTCTTTAGATAACTGATGATCTTGGCATGCAAACTAAGCTCGGCTGAGCTACAAATGTTGTGTATCTTTGTAAAAACCAATAAAAAGATTTTGACCAAAAAAAAGAGCGTCAGACGTGAACACTGGAGGATGAGGCTGAACCACACCTGGGACCTCCAGCGTCATGCGCAAATGCGACTGGGCCATGAGAAGGCCCTACCAGGGGAACAGACAGTGCCCGGAACACCAGGTGAAGAGAGAGAGAAAGCTTGAAACACGAATGGGACAGACAGATGGGGGTAGTGTGAATTAGTGGGTGTTGGGGAAAGCAAAACAGGTGGGGGGAGGTGCGGAAGAAACATGGGGGTCCGAAGTAACACGGAGAGTGTGGCTAGGGGGTAAGCAACACAGAGGGGTGCAGGGAGTAAACAGGAGAGAGAGAGAGCAACATGGAGCACGGAGGCCAGGGGGAAAACAGCAAAAGAGCGAGGGAAAGAACATTTGGAGCTGGGAGGAGGTCGAATCAAATAGATAAGAAAAAAACGCTGACACGGAGCACACCAGGGCAGGTGCATTTCACGGAAAGGGACGTGGGAGGGAGAGAGAGCAGCTCGGAGAGGGGAAGAGATCCACTCCTGGAAGACAGTTGGAAAACATATGCCCTCTTATACAATGCTTAAACAAAAAGAAAAATGTAGCACCTGAAAAAGCGAGCAGTGTAAGGATTAGTAATGTTTATGCTCGTGGTGGGGGACAAACCAAACACAAGAAGAAGGAAAGTCCACACACACTTACAAATAGGAAGCAAGCAAATGAGAGTGAGAATGAAACCAACCAATGGTAGGCACTAAGCTCCCCTGTAAGCTAACAATATGTCTTGCAACAGACAGTGTATGTGCTGTCTAGTAGGCACGACCTAGAAATGATTGCTTTCTGTATACAATGCATTTATAGAAATACTGGACTTAACGTGTGAAGATTCAAACTACATTTGGAATGATAAAATAGTCTGTCATGGAATGCAGCCCTTCATAAGAGGTAAAATGATACCCCAAACAGCCAATAGCATGAATTGGAAGAGATTTCGACTCTTCCCGGATGGAGACAAAGCCTACACTGTGTAGGTTTCAAAAATTAGTTACAATAGGTCAGCCAGACCCCTGCGCTGTCAAGCCATCCACCCACACTTAAAAACTACTATTTTGCAAAGGGCATTGTGGACCGCAGCATGTTCCTACCAATGGCCGAGCTCACATTCACATAGTGGTATTAGCAATTCCGCATGGACATCTTCCATTTTGAGAATACTATATCACCTCACCCCACCCCCCACCCCTCTGTGGAGGCGGTATGTCATCAATGGTTCGAGGCCAAAAATGCGCTGTAAAGCATTAATACACATAGTTCAAACATCAGCATAAATCGTGCAAATGCAATACTTGCCTTATCTCTATTCAAATTATAAGATGCATTCCTAAATGCAATCAATGACTGAAAGAAACCTAACATTTTCATTTTCTTTATGTTGACAGTGAAGAAAAGCTGAAATAATGACATAACATTTATAAGCTTGACCCAAGAATAAATACTCGGTGCAACACAAACGATCACATAAACAACGCTAGGTAACTGTGTGGAATATAACAGCAGACATAAGAGAAATCATTATTCACGCCCTGTGTATGTGGAACTTTAAACTCAGGGTGCACCTAAACTTGATACTTCCATTTAACATTAATAGGTGTAATCAATTATTAACACCTAAGTATATTTTTCACCACGAGTTGCTACGATAGTGTAAACAGCGTCAACAGGGTGAGAAGTCTTTATTTAACATTTTGTCCTCACTAATCGAAACATAAAATAAACATGCTTATTTTAAAATTGTTTAGGAAACAGTAAATCTAGAAAAGAAGAGGCAACTCTTGAAAGAGTGGAGCATCAAAAATTAATGTGCAGGCCCAGAAACATGGTAAAAGATAAAACTATAAAATGTTGGGTATAATTAGAAACAAAGGGTGCGTTTCACAAGGTCCTGTTAAGTGGTTGTGCCTTATTGTGCCACAGGTGTGAATTGCACATGAACTTCGGGTTCGATTTATAAAACGTTTTTTCTATAATTAAGCATTTCTTATTCCTTATAGAGTAAGTCACACTCAAGTCAGGATTAAGACAGCTACTCACAGAAATGTTTTGCCAAGCATGTCTGAGAGTTAGGCGCTAATTTGCACCTTAGGCAGAAATATAAAGTAGATATTCTCAAAAAAAGCTTTGTGACTCGTAGCCTGGAGTATCATTCACAAGAATCTTTTAACCATGTTCATGAAAAGCAAACGCTCACCGTTTTTCCATGATGTTATTAATCCTGCACAACTTACTTATATTTAAAAGTCTGAGCTGAGTGTCTGTAGTCTTGCAAAGCTGTTGCCAGTGGGACATCACTCTCTCCACTAATACTGCTTCTTACACCGGGGTCTTTGTTTCCCCGCTTGTAGGCCTGCTTGCTAGAACACCACTAAATTTGGGATAGAGCTACAAGTATGGGCGCTTACACATTCTACACCCAACCACAGATCAGGAACACAGATTCATGCTTGTCCTGCTTATTGACAGCCTCTCGTCATGCTATTTATTCCCTCTCTTGTGTTGCATTCCTTCATCCTTGGTTTCCCTCTTCCATTGTCTTCCAGTAAAGCCACATCAGGTTCGGGCACCCAGGATCCAATATCGTACCTCCCCAACTTCAAAACGCATCATGCTTCTTGGACTCCTTCCACCAAAGTGGACCTTCCCTTTCCTGGATAGGATGGAGTAACACTGACCGAGGAGCACCGAGGGTGCATGATCAACTAGATGCATTTGAGAGTGAATTTATGTGCATAAGAGATCCTCAAGCTGTGCGTCCACTGCCACTTCCTTTCTGCGGTGGTTGATAAAATTACCAAGGAAGAACTTGCATTGCTACTCTTTACAATTTCCCAAATGTATGGCATTGTTGTTGATAATTTATGCCTGTCTTATTTTCAATTGCATCGTTTCCCTATGCAGGGATGCAACTTGTCCTCTTGTACTGCCATTAAAGCTCTTGTAAATGTAGGTAGAGTCCACTCTTTCAAGGAATAGATGTTGGTGGTATTGAGATTAAAACCACTCCAAACGTGGATGATACATCACTACTGATGAGCAACCCTGTTTCGGCCCTTCAGTCTGAGATGAACACTGCAAACTGATATTTAATTGTGCCAGGTATAAATTGAGCAATAAATCTGAAGTTGCTCCACTTTGAGTGGGCAGACTTGAGGCTGACTTGACATGTCTAGTGTCAAGATGAAAAGGCCTATATATAAAATATTTTGCAACACTTCAGATAATCTTAAGGCCTCTTTCTGTGTCCTACAGTTGAATCAAGTACAAAGTGCACCTTCTGAAATTCTTTTCCACATGGTATCAGGCCGATTTGTCCTCCTGATTTCAAGTTTTGCAATGTACAATCGGGAATAATCTGGGAATAACGTGTGGCAACTTTTTGCAATTGTTTTTTTCCCACACTGTATCTAGCATGCTTTTCTGTTTTTTGCATGAATTTCCTCCTTTCAATATATGGGGAAAATTGCATGAGCAAAAATTCAGGACTGAGAGCAATTTACTTGAAACCTGAAACCTGTGATTTGTGCCTGGTGTAAAACTGGATTAAAAAGTCATTTGTTCCCAATGTTACATTTCCCACATCACTCGGAATGAGGTCATTGATGTCTGGGTATAACTCAATCTACCTTTATCAGAACTATTAGATAGCATTCAAGTGAGTTCAAACAGTTGTTTAATTTCTTAAAGCCATAATCCGTCTACCATTCCCTGCATGTCTCTTCAAGAAAGTGTTTACCAGTTATTTTATTGGCTGTGGAAAAACACAAAGAATTATTTTCTAAAACATATGAAAATAAATGCTGTGGATGCATCAATACTGAAATATACAATAAGTATCACAAGTCTGTATCCTGAATCTGACAAAACAGTGATTTGACACAAAATGAAAGAAAAAAACTTGATTGACTTTAGTTGAAGAACAGATTATCGTATCTTTTCCTTTAATTATTTTACCATCTATGAAAGCTTTCGGGTTTAAAATGAAGGAAAATATTAAGCTTTGCCTGTGCAGATATTGATAATAATATAGATGTATGGCCCAGTGCATCAGGGAATTACTGCAGAGAATCAATCTGGTTGAACAAAACTCTCATGTTTAAGAAAGAGGTCCTGAACCGATTACCTTGGAAAAACCTTCAGACAAGTGTTCAGTTGATTCTAGTCAACGAAATCCTAAAATGATATTATCATATAAATCAATGCATTTGGGCAATTAGATGAAAGGGCCCTGCACAAGCTGGCAGATACAAGGCCAGTTGCCCAATCTGCCAATAAATTCAAACCACAGCATTCATGATTGTTGGGCGCTATGGATAACACAGATACTCAATAGTTGAAATCTTTTATTCTAAACCTGATTGGGACTATATGTGGTTCCCACATATGTTATCACAAATAACACAAATTAATGAAGTCAAATAAAAAAGCACAAATAGCTTAAATAGTCAATATTGACATTGTGAATACATGGAATACATGTCTAAAGAATTCATTCATGATGAACTTCAGCCAACATGTGTTTCGTAGGGGATCTAAGCCACTTCTTCAGGGCTGAAACGAAATAGATTTAATTGACATTTATTCAAAATGTTGACATTATTATTATTTGCATTAAGGCATAACCAATAACAATAGCCATTATTGTAGTTCATTTCCACTTGAAAATAGTGTTCCATGTGACAAGTCATCCTATATTCTAAGAGAAGCATATATGCAAATTATTAAACTAATTACTGACACATTCATTGACAAGTTTTCCTGTTTGCCCAAAGAAAAGCAACAAATATATCAATAGAAATTCAAGACATCTTACATCATTAGCTTCTTATAAGAAGTGAAGAGAATATATCCTCGTTTGGTCTAATATTAGTTCCCATTCGCTCCTAAATCACAGCAAAACTCTCAGTTAAATACACATGTTTCTTAATCCATCACCAAATATAACTGATAGTATGTGATTTTTTGGCAAATAACCTTGTTGTCCCGGCTCACCATGCAATGCATTTTCTATTATCTTTCTTATTCGCTCTCTTCTCATGAGTTAAATGATGGGTCAACTAAAATGTATCAGTTTCTTTTTATTATTAACACCAAGGTTCGTAGGCTTGTTACAAAATTCACGATCCACAGGCTCTGTATCTATAGTAATACATAAAAAGTATATATCATGCATAGAAAAACCTATGTAGCGTTCAAAGTCCAAGATCTCCACTAATTGTTCCCACCGCTTACCTATCAAAAGAGGCGCTTCATATCAAAACTGTTGTATAAGACAATCACGTCTCATCCCTTGTTCGAAAGCACTTGGAGTTTCATGGCAAGGTTTAGTCTGTCAATTGGAAACGTAGAGAGAAAACAACAGGCGAAAGGGAATTAAATTAAACACCAAACTGAAAAAGGGAAAACAGGAAAAAGAAAGCTAAAGTCACCACAAATACCCAATGCAAGAACAAAGACTCATTTAGATCCCATTCAACAGGAATCTACACTACACTGGAGCGAGAAAACTGTGTATTACTCTTACAAAAAGCTGTCTTGAAACTGACCTGTTGGTAATCAAGGAGGATCCCCTCACTATCGTCTTAAATATCATGTTTCACACAGCGTCTGTCTTCCAAGATTAGCACCATTTCAACTTCACAGCTGCCCAAAGCAGAAACAAAGAGTAACAAACTCATGGTTATGACCCTCTTCAAAAGGAATCTACGCTGCACTAGAGCTAGAAAGCAGTCCTATACTGAGGGCTCATCTGACCGAGTCCAAGAAGTTCATCCATCGAAACGTTGGCGTTACCTAAAGGGTAATGACCGCCGAGTTGCACCTGCTTAAATACCTAAATCCTGATAGCATACTTGCTAATGGTTCGAAGTGACAATAACAAAAATTCAAAAAGCCATTGTTATTGGTGAAACTTAAAACCCGACACGGAATCGTACAAACAAAATACCGTAGATAGATAATACTGCATAAAATTACCATACAACGCTTCCATTGAAGGACCACATCATCTCACGCAAGTGTAACTAGATAAAGATAAGTAGGGAATTTCCAAAATGCACTGGCTCAAAAGAATACAAATAAAATATATTCCTCTTCCAACTTTTTAATAATAAAAATATCACAACGAAAAGGGGGAATCGAAGCTCTATCCCCACCGTGCTCGTCGTGCACACATTGTTGAATCATTCAGCTATTCTTCTTATCACATAGTATTATGAACACATTAGGGCTATGAGTCCAACCATGACTTCACGTATCGGACAGAGGTTACCATTAGAGGACTCCAAAGCAAGTACTCTCACATCTACATAACAAGCATTGGCAATGTAATAGGTCTCACATTTGTGAGAGTTTGAGTTATTGGCGTTGTAAATGACAATGTCCTTTACCCATGTGTTTTGGGGTGGAGTGGAATTATGTGGTGTGAAATGGAATTATGTGGGTTGGATTGGAATTATTAGATGTGGAATTAAGTGTGGTGGAGTGGATTTGTGTAGTGGATTTATGTGGTATAGTGGATAGATAGGGGTGAACTGCAGAGAATAGATATCCCATATCAGAATGTGTAAGCACCAATCTATGCTGATGTTAAGATATGCTGTCTTCAAGATACCCCAACATTAAGGTGTGCCGGTGTCAAGATGGGCTGACATCAAAATATGTCGATGTTAAGATACGCCGTCGTCAAGATATGTCGACTTCAGCATACAGCAACATCAGACTATGCTCATGTCAAAGCCTGAAAAGGTTGTAGTGCTGGCTCCAGAATACACTAATCACAACTGGACATCTGCTTGTGTGCATGCCTGCTTGTATATGAGTATGTTTAGTTACATTGTTAACACGTGTATTTAAATGTATATTATCTGGCAAATATAGTGCATGCGTGTCACCTATCTTTAATACCCATTAGGTACTTACCTACATTTGCATATTATACACCTGCATGGGAAATAGATGGACGGAAGGAGGTGGGTGTTGGAAAGACAGTGGGTGAGGAAATGGATAGATGGAGATGGTTGTTGGAAGGACAGTGGACCAATGGAGGGAGTTGGGTGTTTGGAGGACGGTGGGAGGGTAGATGGATAGACGGACAGAGGTGTTTGTTTGAAGGTCAATGAGTGGGCAGACTTACGGGCAGAGGTTGGTGTTGGAAGGACTGAGGGTGGGTAGATGGATGAGCGGGTGAATAGATGGAAAACAAAGGCTGCAAATTGGAACATAAAGCGGGTGTGTGTGCGTGTGTCTCAATATATACATCACTGGGAATGTGAGAGCGCATTTGGCACTCTTTTGTTGCTAACTCTGACACCTTCCTCAAAAAATAAGTTTTCCCCACACACCATACGTGTTGTCTTGACAATATATTTGCCGCTTCTTTGAGCAGGCGATGCTGGCCTTTTCTTGTGAGTGCCTATCCTACGAGTTCTGCTGACTACCCTCCATTGTCCCCTTTAGTTCAAGTAGTAACATACGACTCTTGCTATAAGTCAATCAAATGGGCTTCATAAAATTCTGAACTGGACAAACTGTTATGGCAACATTCGAAGTCATCCTGGGAGTCTACAGCGCACTCGTCTTCCTTACCTGATAGGCCGATGCCAGGCAATATTGAGGAAGTGGCAGGGCTTTAAGTGGGAAAAAAAACCTGGGGGTGCTCTAAAAGGGACGTGGCAAATTTCTTAAAGGGGTGTGGCCTATCCGAGTAGGGGCGTGGTCTAAATCAAGATAACTAGCATTGTGTGCTTAAGAAAATCATGAAGTCGCATCCAGCAAAGGATAATAAAATAGGAAAAAAGGTATATTTATTAAGTATAAGCCATAAAATACCAAACACTTTATCACATGTGTTACTGTAAACGTTATTTATTAGGCGATCAGTGAACAGAAGCAGACACCTGGACGGACTAACACACAGAAGGGAATATAATGTAAATGAAACGACCCATGGATGGATAAACTGACTGATGGGTGGACGGTCGGTTGGTTAGAAATAGACATATGATTGAGAAAAAAGACGGGCAGGTATGTATCTAGAGAAATCAGACAGGTTTTTGAGGCATAGAGATGACGGGCCGACAGGGGCAGGGCTGCACTGGTAGTGGTAGTGTCACTGCTGCTGGATTCTGTTGTAGACCCTCGTCCCTCGCTTGCTTGAAGGCAGAGCAGGGTCACACTGGTTGCTGGAGAAATCTTGCTGCAGGCCGTAAAAGCAGGGTCGTGCCGGTTCTAACCAGCTGTTGTTGTGCCGATGGCTGGCACGATGACGTAGGTGGCGCTGCGTGTTCAAAGAGAAGGGAAACCCCGAGAGAAAGTGTCTCTCTTCAAAGGATTTCCCTTCCTGCTACAATGACGTCACGCCTTAAGCAGTGCGCTCGCATGCTCACCCGAAACACCAAACAAAAACCGGGACGTCCCAAAATGATATTATCATATAAATCAATGCATTTGGGCAATTAGATGAAAGGGCCCTACCTTTGACCTTTGAGGCCTGAAAATAGAGCCCCCTAGAGACCCCTTTTGAGGCCCCCCAAAAAAACTGGGGGTGCTCAGACCCCCACAGACCCCCCCCCACTTAAAGCCCTGGGAAGTGGGCTTGACAAGCTTCTCACTAGAATAGAAACCGCCTGCAGCTGGTGTAAGCTTCTGCCATGCCTTAGACAGGCTAACAGGCAGCAATAACCCAGCTACAAATGGATTATGCTCGTATAGCAAGAGCTGGTACTTGCATTTGTCTTCAACCCCTGTCTGAATCCCCTGGGCCGGAGGATTTGGCTTTCAAATGGGGGTGGCGAGAGAGCGAATCCCTCCATCGCCCTGCATGTCAGGAATACACAAGCAATGCTCGTCATTCTGTTCCTTTCTACACTCCACGGGCAATGCGCTCTATATAGAAGGGATACTCAAAGACAGTAAACATGCGAAAAATGCAACTCTGTCTCTTACTCTGCTAAACTCCATGTGCAATCACAACCGCACTTTCAAAGGATGGCACAGTAGTCAATGCACCGGAGGGATTTTTACGCAGTCTAGCATATCTAGCGTGCTACTCGCCGAAAAAGCGCTTCGACGCCTCGTCAGGGGTAGAAAGCCTATATAAATGCAATTACAATACAATATCTGACGAGCCGGCAGGGCTGGGGCAAGCAGCTGCTTGTGTGCGCTTGTTACAACGCTTAAGATAAATACCGAAAAAGAAAAGTGAAGCACAATGCTTTTCTCATCATTTATAAAAAGACATTTTAAATGTGCTCACACTCTACATTATCACTTGAAAACAAAGCATTTTGAGAACGCTTCGGGAAGCATGTGTCCGCGTTTTGGCAACGTATCTGCTTATTTTTTTTAAAGCGCACACACACTTCCCAAAACGTTTTTAAAAACATTTGTTTTCTAGTTATAATACATCGTGTTTGTGCATTTATAATGTCTTTAGTTAATTATTGAGAAATGCATTACGCTTAACTTTTCTGTATTTATCTTGAGCACAATAACAAGCGTGTGTTTACAAAGCATTTTAAACAAGTTGTAGACTGCTCTCATTTAACTAATACTGTATGCGACAACACAGGGCACACCAGGCCGTTGCTTATTGAACTGGGTCTCTCTGAGGTCTCCAAGGGCAGCGCTGCACACCCTGATTGGAGGTAATGGAGGGCATTCATTTTATGTGAGAGGGAGTCTGGACAGCTGCCTGCCTGCCCAAGAAGCTAAGTAGAGAAGCGTTCACTTGAATTCAGGGAGAAGAGGAAGAACTTGGTGAGGGAGCGAGAGAGAAAGGTGACTCGTAGGGAAGCCAGGGAGCAGCAGGAGAGTTATGGACAAATGTATGTAGAGAAGGTGAGAGTGTAGCAAGTAGAAGAGGGGGCTCGGAATAGGAGTGTGAAAGGGGAGATCGTTGGGAGGCTGGTGAGATAAATAAAACAGCAGGAAGGCAGCAGTCAAAGCCGGGCATGAAGCTAATAAAAAAGAGCCCCACCTCCTTCCGCTTCGCAGAAGTCATCTGCTCACTAATGGCATGCAGTGGTTTCAGAGGACGGCTACAGCATAGGGCCTTCCGACCGCGCGAAGGAAGCTACATCTGGCTATAATACATATTCAGGCTTTTGCCGAGTCTGATGTGAGCGATAGAAAACATGCTCTAAACCCCAAAGCGCTGGGTTTCAAAGACCCCGGAGCATAAGAAACTACTTACCCCCAAACTCATTTCACTACCTACTCACAGCGTGCTCACCTATAAAAGAAGCGGCCACACCGTCATTCGGTCTGCATTGCTTAATATGGGCAAAGTCAATTGAGTGTGTTTACTGCCTCTGAGATTGGGCAAGCAGCGATGTGGGGGGATTAAAAAAATAACTAGCCAGGGATGACAGCACAAGGGGGAGTGGACGGGGCCTCAAATGCTTCTTGCGCTCAAGGCAGAACAGCACTGTAATTAAAATTTAAGGGAGAAAGTCATCAAAACAAGTTTGCTTTTCAAGTTAGCGGTCTGAGAGGATGTGGCGTAGCACACAGGGCTGCCGTCTTCAGGACTGGGGACCCGGGTTCGAGTCTCAGCATCGGCTCTCCTGTTGAACAAATGGCAGGGGACCAATTCAAAGAACAAAGCAAACTAACAAAAGAGTCTGTCGAAAACAACATAAATGGACACAGGAGAAAGAAAACATGTGAAAGGGCCAGTCACCATGGGCGGAAACAAAATCAACAAAGGTGGGACATTTGGGACAGTTTCACCACCCAAAAGACACAGGGGTATATTCACAAGAACGTGCCTAAACACCTCCAAAAAATGTTAACGCAACTTTACACATCGCAGTCTATCGCGGGAAGATAACCCCGTGTTAAGGTGGAATTCACAACATGGCGGTACCATGCGATAGTCTGCCGAAAACGCGGCCAATGTCCGCGATACAACCACCTCGACGGAGATAAAAACACAAACCACAACACCAAAAAACGTGCGATGAGCCCATTCACGATGAGGAAAGCAGCGATAAGCAGCGCCAGGCCCGCGACACACACACAGCAGGCGGGAATAAGCACAATAAAAGCAGGTAAAAAAAAGACAAACCAAACAGAAAACAACAGCGAAGCACAATGGAGGCAGCCGGAGCAAGTACACAACCCCACAAGCCCCATTGGCAACAAAACATTGTACATGGCAGGCCATCGTGGACAAGGTGAATGCAGCCGGAGAGCGGAGGAGGACAATGGAAGAAAACCAGAACAGCCGGAATGATGCGAAACGCACAAACAAGCAGAAACACGCCAACAACCAGAAGGCAGCAATGCACACCGGAGGTGGGAGTCCAGCGCCACACCAGGAGCTGGATGACATGGAGGAAATGGTGTCCACCACATCAGTCTGGAGATGGTGGCAGGACTCGGGGACCGGAAACTGCCCAAAATCAACAGACACAACAGCAACAGCTGTACATGCAGCAGACGTGCACGGTACAGGACCACGTGACTAGAGTTGAGCATGTGTCCGGGATGGTCTGCCATTGCGTCAGTGTCTCTGCTTGAAGCGGCACTGGCTTGCCCTGCGCCAGTCCTGTGGATGAAATGGCACAGCTCGGAGCAATGAGCAGTGTCTGTGTGCAACGGGTGCAGGCCTGGGGTGGGAGTACGTGTGAAGGCCATTTCACGCACGCTAACTACGACCAAGGACTTCTGCGTGTGGGATGTGTACACGTTAGTCTCACGTCGGGCAGTGCGTAGTGTGGGAGTCCCAAGCAAATGCTATCGTATCTGTCAGGGAGTGCTGGCCACATGCAAGTCCCAGCTCGGAGGAGCTGGGGAGAGATGTGGTCCGTCGGCTAGACTGCCGACTTTGGTGCTGGAAAATAGGGTTCGAGCCTCGGGGTTGCGTCCACATCCTGTGATTCTGGGCAAATCACTTAATCTCCCCATGCCTGAATGTGTAATGTAAATACGGTGCTCATGTAAAGCGCTCCAAAACCTTCGGGTCGAGTTCGCGCTATATAAATATGCAACAAAAAAAACAAAAACTAAAAAAAACAGGGAGAGGAACGACCAGGGACTGGGGGACGGGGGGGAGATGGGCACAATGGCACACATGCACAATGAAGCACAGCACAACTGCAGACAAACCATGCCCAAGAGTAACAACACCAACCAAGAGCACAAGTCACACAACCCGGCAATATCACACCACTGAACAAGCACAGAAGTGAAAACCACACTGCCTGAAAGGGAGAAGGGTGAGCCAAATCAGAGCTGAAGGGACATCTCACACACAATGCAGCACACACACATAGGAAGCAGAGCACCCCAACATCGAACACAATGTGGTACAAACACCAACATTTGCACAACCGAACACAGGACACAAGTGCACCCGCTTGTGGCCTGTAAATGGCCATACGCATCTGGCAAAGCACGAAACAGGGACATGATAATGCACAAGTACAAACCCACAGCCCTGATGGGGTAGCAATGCATGTATTGCAAGGAGCCAGATAGGCCGTGACACACACATTGGCATACAAATCAAGACTCAACACAGTTGGAGACAAGTGGAAGTGCGGAAACTTTATCAACAAGTGCGTGTCAGTACGGCCAAGAGTAGTGCCACGACATGCAGACCAATGCAGCAGCATGTCTGAATGAGGAACATTTGAAAGCGCACATGTCCACCCCGGGGGAGTCCATCACCAACACAAGTCAGTGCCAACTCGCGTTGGTTGTCCGCGCATGGATCAGGAGTCCAGGCCAATGCAGCCATGTCCACTGTCGTCTTGGGACATGTGACCAGATCCCCAACATGCAACCAGGCTTCGGGACATGTGCAATGGGTCACATCCAGTTGTGGCTGCAGGTACCTTGTCACTCGTCCATGAACGCGAGTGCAGCAGCGTAGGCCAACATTTCCAATGAGAGATCGTTGTCCACCACATCTGACATGTCGGCGACGTAATCCATCAGCTGTCCTGGACAGATGTGCTGACTCCAACCCCTGGCCCCAATTTGCACCAAAGCCCAATCAGGGAGCGGCTCAATGTGGTCACTGCACACGACGACTCGTGCAATCTCCCAGGTCCAGTTGCCAGCATGCATGCCATACATCCAGGCATGCCATAAACGGGCATCACGGTGACACTCCTGGTCGTGGGCAACAGGGGGCGCACACACACGTCGAAATCCAGGTCAGCTACTGTTACGTTGTAGAGGCAGACATCCATGGTCCACTCGAATATGCACGACGACAATGCAACACAGGCTGAACGCAGGTGACGTTCTCAAGGCGGAAGCTCAGCCGGTAACTGATCCGCAGCACTGCCAACGGCAGTGCCCCCAGTACATGCAGCAGACGTGCACGGTACAGGACCACGTGACTGGAGTTGAGCATGTGTCCGGGATGGTCTGCCATTGTGTCAGTGTCTCTGCTTGAAGCGGCACTGGCTTGCCCTGCGCCAGTCCTGTGGATGAAATGGCACAGCTCGGAGCAATGAGCAGTGTCTGTGTGCAACGGGTGCAGGCCTGGGGTGGGAGTACGTGTGAAGGCCATTTCACGCACGCTAACTACGACCAAGGACTTCTGCGTGTGGGATGTGTACACGTTGGTCTCACGTCGGGCAGTGCGTAGTGTGGGAGTCCCAAGCAAATGCTATCGTATCTGTCAGGGAGTGCTGGCCACATGCAAGTCCCAGCTCGGAGCTGCAGATGTGGTACCGCCTGATAGTTCAGACAAAGGACCTTTCATCCCTACAGTAACTTCACCATCTGCATGCATACAGGAGATGTACAGAGGCCTGTCGTGGGTGTGGTGAGATGTTTGCGACCCTGGGAATCATGGATGATATGCCCAGCACGTGGCACATGAGCGGCCTCACTGTGTGTTACGTTGCCTCACAGCTGCTCCTCCCTCCCACGAGCCCCCACACTTGTGTGTGCTGCGCGGTTGTATCACATGTACTCCTACGGCACACCATTGTAATGCCTGTCCGCGCATGTCCAGCGGCATGCCAACAACACCCTGAAGCTGGCCTTTGAGGGTGTGCGGCAACGTGAGTGTAGGTCAATGGTCCGGACAGGGCGGACACAGGTGTACAGTCCATGGCTGCCTGTGATTGCGCTGCGATTGAGGCTAGGCAACTGACTCATGCCGCAGGACTGATACACATAACACTTGGCATGCATGTGCCAAGACCCCGAGCGGTCTTGCGCTCCTACATTTCCCCATACGTGCGGGCCCTCCCTCCTGGTGCATGCTACATTGCAACATCGACTACTGTGGCCCTGGTGGCAACAACACCCCAACACAGAGACACACTTACCGCACTTCCTGCTCAAGGCCAGGCCAGAGCCACGCCCTGATACCCCTGCCGAATCAGCACACCCCTGCGCTGACCTGACGTACGCTGGACCAGCACACGCCGCTTGTGCATGCAGGGGGGGGCGGGCGAAGCTACATGTCCAAGGTGTCAGCCAACGCTGAGGTGACATGGTATCGTCCGCTGAAGACAGCACACTGTGATGTTGCAGGGCTCAGGCCCATCATGCTGACATAATGACCACACAGACACACTTGCTTAGATGGTGGGAATGGCTACGGGCACGTGCGCCCGTCCACTTTTATTAGCAGGCTCACATGTCGAGTGACACCTGTGTTGGAAGTGTGTGGGGTGTGTGCACACCAGCTGTCATGGAGTGCCTGGTGCAGTCAAAGAACGACAACAGTGTACATCGTTAAGGACACACCCATTCAACCATAAAGGCCCCATGACTTGAGCTGCACAGAGTTAGTGGCCCCGGATGAACAGCGTCCTGCACGGGCCTACCGCCACGGGCCGCCGACTTGCGGTGCACTGGGGCAGGGTCACGAGAGCAGAGCAGGTTTTCGTAGATGACAAAGGGGCTTGTCGCGGAGTGTCTCGGTGGACAGTGGAAGGTGTACCCCCAGGGCATGCAGCGGGCAGAACCACGCTGAAACAGTCACTATGGTGGAGATGAATGGAACTGACACATGTCGGACACCTGGTCCGGTCCAGCCAGATGATGATGCGGACAACCCCCAGGCCATGGACTCAGACGCCACCAAAGTCCTAACAGAAAGTGCCCATGACTCATTGCGCACAGAGTTAGTGGCACCAGGTCAGTTGTTGCTAGTGTTCGCTCACCTCCGTGACGAGGATCCGGCTTTCATCCGGACTGAACCGCATCTTCCTCTTACTCCTCTCCATGAGTTCACTGGTATGGACTCTGCCATTCATTCATAGCACTGAGGGTTCTTGTCTAGTTTGAGTATAGTCACGATCAACGCCCCCCACAGGGAGGGGGGAATAACACCAGCAGTAAGGGACTCATTATACTTGGCAAGAAGATGCGGGGCCAGGGTGCGGGCACACTCTTTATAGAAGGCAGCAGTGAGGCATCTAGGCCAGGAGCCTTGTCTCCAGGCATTGTATTGATAACCTGGACAACCTCTTCCACTGAAAAGGGCTTTCCAAGAATCGCCTATGGCCCTCCTCAAGCCACAGCAATTGCACTGAATCGAAATAGGAGGCAAGGTCTGGAGGAGAATGGAGGCTGCTCGGCTGTGTAGAAGGTGGAGAAAAAGGTGGTCATCTCTCTCTTTATGGCCTCAGTACCAACATGCTCGTTAAGTTGGTCATCCTGCAGTTCAACTATGTAATCGCTTGCCCATGGTTTGCGCAACAAGTTGGCTAATGTCTTACCTGCCCTGTCACCCTCACCATATCGCCAAGGGGGGCCTCTTTTCCCAAATAATGAGTTTCCGTATGCGCTGCCTCTTCGTACTCCACAAGTTTGCCATGGATAGATGCCAACGTGGACGCACTGCAATCTGCAAAGTACTGGAAGTCCAACACTCAGATCGCCTCTAAATGCGTAATCTCACAGCACAGCGCATGCAGCACCCCAGCCTGTTTCGTTATACATACTCTCCTATCACAGCTTTGAAGGCCTCCCAGAGGGAAGACCGAAACTCTACCAAGCGCTCATTGTGCTCAAAGTATCCAAAGATAGCCGATCTAACCTCCTCCCTGAATCCCTGGTCATGCAATGCCCCAGCCAGGAGACGCCATGTAAATGCGCGCACACCACAATCTAGAGGGACCATCTCCAACAGCACTGTCAGATAACGTCCGCGGCTGGTGTGTGACACACGAGGCCAATGTATCAATATTGCATGGTGCCAACCAGTAGTCAATGCGCGACCATGTGATGTGTGTAGCTGCTATGCATGTACTTTCAGCACTATCCGAATGTCGGGAGTGCCAAAGATCAGTGAGGTCATTGTTATCCATTAGTAAACGTAACTGCGCAGCTGCCTTCTTGTGCGGGCATTGGCAGTCGCTAGATCTATCAGCTTCCAGGTCTAAGACCACATTAAAGTCCGCCCCCCACAAAAGTGTCCCAGGCCCCAGCGCACCGCCAGTCTCCAGACCTCAGTGAAGAATCAGGGGTCATCTACATTAGGACCATACAGGGAGACGAGTCTCATCGGGTGGCCCTGCAGCATAACAGAGATCAGGACATATCGACCTTGTTGATCACATGTAGATCTGCGCTTGCGCCATGGTAAGCCCTTACAAATTAGTATTGCCACCCCATGGGCATAACTGGAATAATACGCTGCATGAAGTTTGCCTATTCACCCTGCCCGCAGACGCGCCTGAGTGCACTACGTGAGATGCAGCTCTCGCAACATACAAATGTCTGCATTGTGTCTCTGCAAGTATGCAAGAACATGTTGCATCTTGCTCCTATCATTGTGGCCCCGTACATTTCAGGTTACACATTTAATCCACTGCATTGGTCAATACGTTGGTGTGAGAATTTGTGATGCGCTGTATAAATTGTCAAACATGAGACCTTACATCAGTATGCTGAGTGGCAATAAATGGGAAAAACAAGGAAACATTTTGCAGCCAAAAGGCTGCCAATATCAACAATAGCTCAACATTCCACCCACCACCCACTTTGGCCCCGCCCAATTGAGCCAAATACCACCAACTAGCTCACCATTTGACACCCAACAAGCAACCAGAGTAAACAGCCAGGGCCTCATCCTGAAGGGGGCAAACCAGAGATCCTGCACTCTCTCAGCCAGCACATAGCCGGGTGGTCGGAGGAGTAAAATGTCAGGGGAGCCAAGGGCCACCCAGGTGGGCCAGCAGGGGCAGCCTCGTATCCATTACTGCCGCCAGCCTGCTGCTTTAGCACAATGCCGTTGCCCAGAGCCCCAAGATGGTCAGCAAAAGGGCATAGCCGCCCATTGATTAACAACCTCCCACCAGTCTCTATTGTTAGTAGTTTTGGTGCCCCGCCAAGTTGCTTCTACTGTCAGTACAACTCAAGAATGATTTAATAAATCATGGTGCACTAAGGAATCCCCAACGGGCCCGCCAACAACCACCAGGTCACACAGTCACAGGCAGCACGCACAAGAGGTGTATTGTCATTGTCACTCAAATGTCTCTAGTCAGGATCCCGTGCCGCCAACGGTGACCCCTCTGTAGTTGCTGGGATATTCTTGATGAATCTGGCAGCCGACTTTGGATCCATAAAGTAGTGAGTCTTTCCCAAATGGTGTATGCACAGTTTGGCTGAGTAAATCAAAGAGTATTTGGCATCCATTCGTTGGAGCGAGTGCTTGACTGGCAGAAAATCCCTTTTAGCGACCTGCACAGCAATCGTAAAATTGGGGAAGAGGGAGATATCATTGCCTTTTAATGGAGTGGCCACTGATCTCTTGCCAGTCACAAAGCTGTATCCCTGCCTCTATAGTTCACCAGCCGGGCTATTATTGAATGGGCCGGTGCACCCGGACGAGGGCGCTTTCCAAGCGATCTACTGGCCCGTTCCACAATCAGCATGGTACAAAGTGCGTCATCGAACAGGGCACGGAGCATCGCCTCGACATAGTCTTCCATGCAACCCATCGCCATTAATTCCAGTACTCCCAGGATACGTAAATTATTCCTCCTCGAGCGGGCCTCCAGGTCCTCATTCTTGTTAAGGATGATCTCTAGCATCTTTTCCATCTGGAGTAGCTTCTCCCCAGCTACGGAGTGCCCATCTTCCACGTCTGATGTACGACGCTCCAGTTGATCTATGCATTTGTCGTGCTTATCAACTTTTTCTTTGAGGTGGTCAAATCTGTCTGACAAGAGATCTATTTTAGTATCAATAGCGGTCAGACTTTGCTTGAGGCCTAGGAACAAAGCACGGATGTCTAGCTCCAGAATCAAGCCCTCTCCAGCGCCATGACTCAGCTGGTGTTTATCAGGAGGTGAATCCGTCGTTTGTGTCTGTCTGCGGTTTTAAAAGGAGAGCTTGGACTGTCTTGCGTTGGTTTTCCCCATCGTGCATCAGGTGTAGTGCAGCAAACCGCAGCATCGTGAGAAGGGTGTACGTAGCTGCAAACTTTTTAAGAAGTTGCTGCTGCAATCAGGTCCCGCCTCTCCCCCAGAAAAGTGCAGTGTGGTGGCAAGAGCAGACCACAGTCACCTCAGCAGAGCAATTGTGTAGATCAGGCATCCTCCTCAGTTACAGTCCAGCAAGCACTGCTGGTGGTATCACAGTGGACTACCGCAGCTTGCCGGAAGGGAGCCTCCTCAGCTGCGTCCAGGCCCCGCCACACCTTGGTTCTCCCGTCCCTGAGGTCACAAGCAGCCCGGATCTCACCAATGGGCCACCACAATTTAGCAGGAGCATTTATCAGGGACACTATGGGGTATATTCACAAGAACGTGCGCTAAACATCTCCAAAAAATGTTAACGCAACTTTACACATCGCAGTCTATCGCAGGAAAATAACCCTGTGTCAACGTGGAATTCACAACACGGCGGTACCATGCGATAGTCTCCCGAAAACGCGGAAAATGTCCGCGATACAACAACCTCGACGGTGATAAAAACCCAAACCCCAACGCAAAAAAACATGCAATGTGCCAACCCGCGATGAGGAAATCAGCGATAAGCAGCGCCAGGCCTGCCATACACACACGGCAGGCGGGGAAATCACTACAAAAGTAGAAAAAACACACAAACACAAAATGACCAACACCAAAGCACCATGGAGGCAGCCGGAGCAGGCGCAGAGGACGAGCGGAACCCCACAAGCACCTCGGACGACCAGCCTGGGACCTCGGGGACAGGGAAGGGCAAGGACAAGAAGAAGAGGAAGACGAAGTTCAGTCCGCAGGAGAATAGGATCCTGGTCACGGAGGTGATAGAACACCATCAACAACTGTTCGTCACCTCCAATGTGTCATTGGGCACCAAAAATGGAATATGGCGGTCCATCGTGGACAAGGTGAATGCCGTCGGAGAGCACAAGAGGTCAATGGACGAGGTCAAGAGGCGATGGATTGACATCAAGCGTAAAACCAAGTAGAAACTCGCAGGCAACCAGAAGGCAGCAATGCAGACTGGAGATGGGAGCCCAGCGCCACAGCTGGAGCTGGATGACATGGAGGAGCTGGTGTCGACAGTCATCAGTGTGGAGACCGTGGCAGGAGTCGGGGCACCGGACACTGCTCGACATGACACTACACAACAGCAACATGGTGAGTGACCACCAGGTACTGGGGGGAGATGGCCACAATGGCACACATGCACAATCAAGCAGAGCTCAGTGCACACCCACAATGACTCTGGATCATGGCCCTGACCTACAGACTGTCACAATGTACATTGCCATGCTGTCTGAACGTGAACATGTACCATGCGGCTACATACATGTGGACACATTGTAACACAGCATCTCCCCTTCACATTGCAGGGGCACCGTCAACACCTCCTGCAGAGCAGTCCCAGCCACTCTTCACTGATGACGAGGAGGACACCACCAGCATCGACACCCAAGCCCTCCAAGACATCATTGAACTCATCCGCCAATCACCTCCAGGACCAGGGCAGCCCAGCTGAATCGAGGAGACCCCACCCACTACACAAACCACCCAGCAGGAGGCACCCACAACCCCGGCTGTCTCCCAAGACCCCCCCCGAACAACACATGGCCTTCCAACGCTGTGTGTTGGAGGTCCAGAGGGAGATGTCTGAGCAGGTACAGGTGGGGTTCGACCTCATGGCTACCAAACTTGACGCCATCCATGGGTGTCTGAGTGCCACCAGGGACCACCTCCAGTCCCTAACAGACACCCACAGGCCGCTCCATGGTCTCCAACTAGCCCTGGCTGACATCGCTGGAGTCATGACTCGGAGACAAGTACACCTGTCCGCTCAGAGTGGCTCCAGCGATCTCAGCCGTGAGCTGGCACACATGCGGAGGCTCATGGAGGACATGGTGCGGATGGAGGCGGAAAGGATGGCAGCCACCGCTGCACATCAGCGAAATATAGCTGGGATCTACCATGCCCTGCAGATCCTCATCATGGCATTGCTGCCACAAGGCGTGGCGCAGATGAATGCTGCTGCTCCTACACCATCCACATCTCCGCCCCCTGGTGTGTCAGTGCCTCACGGTGCGGCAGGCATTTCCACTCCGGCACCTGATGTGTCACTGCCACACAGTGCAGCCGACAATCCACCTCCAGCCCCTGATGTGTCAGTGGCACACAGTGCCGCAGCCGGAACTGCACCACCCACAGGTGGGGCAGAGCACACATCCGAGGATGTGGATGGGCTTGAGATCAGGAGGAGGCACTGGCATTCATGTCCGCCACCTGGCCTGTTGCTGCTTGGTGCCGCACATGGCTCCATGACCTTCCACTGACCCCCGATACACTCTGCTGCACTCACCTTTGCCCTCGACATGGACTGCCATAATCTGTTTGGTGACCAATGACACGGCGAACAGACTGCGGACTGTACCCTTCCTCTTCCGCTGTACTTGTCATTCCCCGATGGACCCTGGCTGGCCCTCCACGGGCCCATATTGTGAAGTGGGGTTGGCATGGCCCTGTACTGCACCAGCTGCAAAACTCCACTGGATGTGCATTAAACATCCAGAAACGCACTGCTGTGTCATGTCTTTCATCATTCATGTATGAATGTGTGGATGAATGTAGGGTCAGTGATTCCCCCTAACGTCAATGATGCTCATCCGGTGGGATTCCAGTCACAGTGTGCTACATTGCCGATTGCGTTCCGGGTGCCGTAGACACTACAACAGGGACACACGCATTAGTCACTTCCTTGTCCAGACATGGACTGAACCATGCCCAGCACCCCCCAGTCATTGTTGCAAGCCCTGCGCTGGTCCGGCATAGGCCAGGCCAGACCACTCCGCTTATGCTCCAAGGGGGGGGCCACATAGCTACAAGTCGCAGGTTTACACGCTAGTGGTCTGCAGGTCACTGGTCTAGTTTTCAGCATGTCACGACCCCTCCCTGAGGGCAGGTTTGCACACACACCACACCCATCTGGCACAGGCGTCACAGGCCATGGGACCCCGCCAATATAAGGGGCCGACAACGTCACATTCCCCACTGCCGGTGGTGACTGGATGATGGACGTTCCACGATTCTCAATCATAAAGGGCCCATGAGTTGTTGCGCACAGGGTTGGTGGCACTGGAAGCCTTGCGGCCGTCACAGGCCTACCACCACGTGGCGCTGACTGGGGTTGCACAGGGTTAGTGGCACCCGAAGCCTTGAGGCCGTCACGGGCCTACCACCACTTGGCGCTGACTGGGGTCGCACAGGGTTAGTGGCACCGAAATTGCTGAGCGGGTGTGCAGCCTGCGATGATGACGTGTGCACTGATGTGGTCTCTGCATTGATGCCTCAGGACTCAGCGTCATGTGTGGGACCTGCTGGGACACGGTGCGGGTCCGCTTGATGTGGAGCATGCCATGGTGGCGGAACCTGGGCCTGGAGCTTGCACGGGCACGTGGTGTGCCCACTGGTGGACACACCGTTGGCGGCAGGTGAGCAGTGGGGCCTGGGTGCGCAAGTGCAGACAGCCAGCGCTGGCTGGTGGGAGGGGGTAGGGTGTGGCTGCATGTGTGAGCAGGGACGAACAGGCGTTGTTGCCGTGTGCAGTGAGATGGACTCTGCCATCATTGACTCTGGCCTCGTTTATAGATTGCAGACCTGGTGGCTTGCAGTGTATACCGGCACGTGGTTGGAGACACACCGGTGGCAGCAGGTGAGCAGAGGTGCCTGGGTGCACTGGGGCGGCAGTGTCCGTCCCTCCCTCTCTCTCTCTCTCTCTCTCTCTCTCTCTCTCTCTCTCCCTTTCTTTCTTTCCTTCTCTCTCTCTCCCCCTTTCTTTCTTTCTCTCTCCCTTTCTTTCTCTCTCTCTCCCTTTCTTTCCTTCTCTCTCTCTCTCTCTCTCTTTCTTTCCTTCTCTCTCTCTCTCCCTTTCTTTCCTTCTCTCTCTCTCTCTCTCCCTTTCTTTCCGTCTCTCCCTCTCTCCCTTTCTTTCCTTCTCTCTCTCTCTCCCTTTCTCTCTTTCTCTCCTTTCTCCCTTTCTTTCTTTCTCTCTCTCTTTCTCTCTCTGCCTTTCTTTCATTCTCTGTGTCTCGCTCCTTTGATGTTGTTAGCGGGTCGGTAATAATAGGCTGTACTCCTTTAGAGGGTATAGAGGGTTTTATTGTGCGGAGTCCTCGTTTCAGTCTGCCCGCCAGGATAGGGGGTAGTCAATACGCTGCGGCCCGATGATAGATGGTCAGGTCTCCCGGGTTCTGTCCCTTTCTCCCTGCTCCTCACGGGGTCCCTCGGGTTTTCTTAGCCTCCTGGCTTGGCCGTCAGCACTGGATACTCGTGGCAGCAAATATAAAGGGGGACACAGAAAAGGGAATGTGAGCAACGTGTACTACGCTGTGATTGAGGGAAGGGGTAGTGAGGGAGCACCTCCACACCAGTGACGAAGACAGTAGCTGAGGGGGGGGAGGTGACTCGTGGTTGTGAGGGAATAGGGTTTGCTCTCGGTATTTAGGTACAGGGTGGTGGGTTTTCTACGGCCAGCTTCTCCCGCCTCCCTACCCAGCCCGCAAACTGTTTGCGTACCTGTGTCAGCCACGCTCCTCCTGAAGCGTGGCTGGGCGAAGAGCGGTCCCCGCAGTCCCTCGGTCCTCCTGACGCCTTCGGGTTCCGGTCTGTCTCTCCCCCGCCTGATGATGCTTGCGCCCTTCTTCGCTCTCCGTCCGCTTCCTCTCCCTCTCGACCTCTGTTCTCCACGATACTTCCTTTCTCCAGCTCCTCTCGACCTCCGGTGAACCAGCACACTTCCTTCCTAGATCCGTCGTCTCTTGTTGTGGCGCTGTAGGCTACGTCAGCAAAAGGGGCGGTGTCACGGCCCTGGCTGGGCCAGTTAAAGGTATAACAGCCCGCATCGTCCGCGTTCCCGTATTCCTCCGGAGTTGCTTTTATCCATTCATCACACTGCGTGGGAAGAGAAGGTGAGCAGTCAGGATGTACCTCCCACCAAGCCGCAGTCCGTGTCAGTGCTTCCCCCGGACCACCCGCCTCGCGACACACCTCCTCCCCTGGAATCTCCCGATCGGGGAGAGGAAAGGTCCTGGACAGGTAATCGGCGCTGCCGTTCTCCACACCCCTGCGGTGTTTCACAGTAAAGCGATAGGGCTGGAGAGACAGGAACCAACGAAGCACTCGGGGGTTCAGGGAGTAATTGCGGCTCATCCATTGGAGGGGTGCATGGTCTGTGTAAAGGGTGAATGGGTGACCCTCCAGGTAGTAGCGCAGACTATCAATGGCCCACTTCACTGCCAGACACTCCCTCTCAATGGTGGGATACCTCTTCTCCCTGGGAAACAACTTCCTACTGATATACACAATCGGGTGGTCAGCTCCGTCCACGGAGAGTTGGGACAATACTGCCCCAATCCCGTGATCGGAGGCGTCAGTGTGAAGAATGAAGGGCTTCGAGAAGTCAGGGGAGATCAACACGGGTGAAGAGGTTATAGCATGTTTCAGGGTGTGGAAGGCCTCCAGCATCGGACCCGTGGGGTGGAGTAGGACTTGGGGTTTCACATCTTTGCGAAGGGTATCGGTTAAGGGAGTTGCCGTTTCTGAAAACAGAGGAATAAAGCGTCTGTAATATCCTATTAACCCCAGGAAGGCTCTCATTTCTCGTTTGGTGGTCGGAAACGGTGTCTCGGAGATGGCGCGGACCTTTTCCTCTTGAGGTGCGATCACTCCGTGTCCTAGCACATACCCCAAGTATTTCACCTTTTGGTATCCTGCTCTGGATTTTCGGGCGTTTATATGTAGTCCTGCATCCTGTAGGGCTTTGAGGATCGTTTGGAGGTGTTGTAAGTGCGTATTCCAGTCAGGGCTGAACACCACTATATCGTCGAGGTAGGCTGAAGAAAACTCATGAAAACCCTGTAAAACCGTGTTCATCAGTCTTTGGAATGTTGCAGGTGCCCCATGCAACCCAAAGGGGAGCACCGTGAACTCATAGAGTCCGTCCGGGGTAGAGAAGGCGGTCTTTCTCTGATCTTCCTTACGCAAAGGGACCTGCCAGTATCCCTTGGTTAGATCGAGGGTGGTTATATAACTGGCGTCACCTAACTTCTCAATCAGTTCATCTATGCGGGGGATGGGGTAGGCATCAAAAGCGGAGATTTCGTTGAGGCTTCGGAAGTCCATACAAAAACGCGTGCTTCCATCCGGCTTGGGAACCATCACAATAGGTGACGACCAGTCGCTTCTCGACGGTTGGATGACTCCTAGTTTTAACATGTCCTGTACCTCCCTCTGTATAGCTCTTCTCCTGGCGGCCGGAACCCTATATGGTCGTTTGTTTATTGTTTTTCCTGGTGGGGTGTCGATCCGATGTTCGGCTAGATGAGTTTTCCCTGGTTTATCGGAAAAGATAGCCTCAAATCGGGCAAGAGTCGACAGGAGCGAGGTCCTGTCTTCGGGACAGAGGTCCTCATTCACGACTAGATGTTCCAGAGTGCTCTTGTTATCTGTCGGGGTCGAAAGGGTGAGGTGTGCGTTTGAGGGCAACGGGCCTATCCACTTTTTAAGCAGGTTTATATGGTACGTCTGGCTACGATTCGCTGATAAGCGTAATCTATACGTAGTGTTCCCGAGTACCTTCACAACTTTATAAGGCCCTTTCCATTCCGCTTGAAACTTCTTTGTGGTCGTCGGTAGGAGGACCAAAGCCCAATCCCCCAGACACAGCCTTCTCCACTTCTTCCCTTTGTCGTATGTGGCTTTCTGGCGTTGTTGTTTCTCCTCCAAGTGGGAGTATGCAAGGTCACGTAGTTTCCCAATCCGGGCTTTAAGGTGTTGTGTGTACTCCAGCATGTTTCGAGTGTCCACTGCGTCTTCTTTCTCCCAAGCGTCTCTCGTCATCTCCAGTAGGCTCCGAGGTTGCCGTCCATAAAGCATCTCGAACGACGAGCAACCAAGAGAACTTTGCCTTTGACCCCGTATGACGTATAAGGCCAGCGGTAACAGCTGGTCCCACTCCTTCCCGTTTGTGCTTAACATCTTCTTCAAGGTGGTCTTCAGCGTTCCGTTGTATCGTTCAACAAGACCGTCGGTCTGGGGGTGATATACCGAGGTCTTGATGTGTCGTAGACCCAATGTCTGACAGACCTCCTTCATCATGCGGGACACGAATGGGGTGCCTTGATCGGTTAATATTTCTTTGGGGAATCCAACTCGGGAGAAGAGTTCTAGGAAGGATTCCGAGATGTTGCAGGTGGTGGGAGCACGTAGTGGGAAGGCCTCCGGGTATCTGGTAGCATAATCTACTATTACTAGGGCGTACTGATTTCCCCTCTTCGTGCGGGGAAGGGGCCCAATTAGGTCCATCCCCACCCTCTCAAAAGGGAGACCTATAATCGGTAATGGTTGTAAAGGGACCGCTGGGGGTCTGTGGGTGTTCGATTTTTGGCATACCTCACAAGACTGGCAGTATACTTTTGTATCTTTATACACCCCGGGCCAATAAAAGTGTCTGAGTATGTTTTGTGTAGTTTTTTCTGCCCCTGTGTGCCCCGCCGTGAGGTGAGAATGGGAGAAAAACAAAAGTTGATCACGGATAGACTGGGGGACCAGGAGTTGGGGAGGGTCGTTTTGGGAGCCCTGTCTATACAGTAGTCCCTCCTGAATAAGGAATCGCGGGTATGTAGAGACCCCCTGGTCTTTGGTGGCGTGTGCTTGTTCCCAGGCGTTAAACAGCGTTGTATCGTTTGCCTGTGCGAATCTGAAGCTCCTATCCTGTAGCCATGGTTCCGGGGTCGTTAAAGCAGAGAGACGACTGTCGGGGAGTCTCCCTGACCCTATCTTCCTGTCCCGCCCCCTCACCACCTTGAGAAAGAGATCTAGAAACCCGGGATTATCTGTTCCTATGATCAGTTCTTCAGGAAGGCTATTCAATACCCCCACTTTGATATGGTATGTTTCTCCGTTATCAGGGGTAATACTTATAGCTGCCAGCGGATAGGGTCTTACATCCCCGTGTACGCACCTGATGTGTACGGTGGTGTCCGGCAGGACCTGGCTTGGACGTATCAGGGCCCCCTGGACCACTGATTGTCTGCACCCGGAATCTAAGAGGGCCCTTGTGTGTCTCCCATTCACCCAGACACTTACATGGAAAGCACTCCCCAGCTCCGCGGTGTACAGGACGGATTTAGGGATATACCCCACTTCCATCGGCTCCTCTGTGGACTTCCTTCTGGGGCAGGGACGGGCGATATGTCCCCAGTCACCACAGTCGTAGCACTGTGGTCCTTTGAAGCTCGGTGGTTCAGGTCTTAGAACACGGTGTCTCGCCCCTTCTGGTATGGTTTTGGACTTACGGTCATACTTAGGGGTAGGATAACGGTTTGGTTTTTCTATGTCCCCTCCCGGCAGCCTGGGTTGAGCACGAGAGTAGGTGGTAGCCATCTCTATGGCTTGCTCCACCGTGAGATGCGTATGTTGTCGCAACCATTTCTGTGTGCCGAAGGGAGGGCCTCTAGGTACTGCTCCAAATATATCTTGTCCATAATCTCTTCCTTTGTACTGTGCGTCGGTGTTAGCCATTTATCAGCCGCCATCTTCAGCCGAAAGAACAAGGTTTTTGGGTTCTCACCGGGGGCACCCTTCTCCTTTCGGAAACGAACCCGGTATGCCTCTGCGTCAAGTCCCAAATGGTCCAATATTATGTTTTTGACTTCCGCGTATGGCGTATCTCCTCCGGCATTAGCGACCTGATACGCGGCATGTGCTTCTCCGGTCAAGAGGGGGGCTAGGAAGAACGGCCACCTCTCAACGGGCCATCCGCATGCCCGTGCTGCCCTCTCAAAATTCAGTAGGAAGGCATCCGGATCCTCACCGGGCATGTACTTCTGCAGGGAGAGGCCCGATGGGGTGGGGGTTGCACTTCGCGGCGTACCCGTTGGAGACCTCTCGGTCGCCATCTTCTGGAGCCCCTCTATCTGGGCCGTGATGGTGTCTTTGAATACGCTCCGGTCGGCCTCAGCCGACTTCATTTGACGCTCTACTGCCCATTCGAGTCGTTCCTGTCCTTTTACCAGGTGCTGGATAAGGACGTCCATCTCTGTTGTGCAGATGGGTTGGCTTATGCCCGCATTCTCCACCAGTGTTAGCGGGTCGGTAATAATAGGCTGTACTCCTTTAGAGGGTATAGAGGGTTTGATTGTGCGGAGTCCTCGTTTCAGTCTGCCCGCCAGGATAGGGGGTAGTCAATACGCTGCGGCCCGATGATAGATGGTCAGGTCTCCCGGGTTCTGTCCCTTTCTCCCTGCTCCTCACGGGGTCCCTCGGGTTTTCTTAGCCTCCTGGCTTGGCCGTCAGCACTGGATACTCGTGGCAGCAAATATAAAGGGGGACACAGAAAAGGGAATGTGAGCAACGTGTACTACGCTGTGATTGAGGGAAGGGGTAGTGAGGGAGCACCTCCACACCAGTGACGAAGACAGTAGCTGAGGGGGGGGTGACTCGTGGTTGTGAGGGAATAGGGTTTGCTCTCGGTATTTAGGTACAGGGTGGTGGGTTTTCTACGACCGGCTTCTCCCGCCTCCCTACCCAGCCCGCAAACTGTTTGCGTACCTGTGTCAGCCACGCTCCTCCTGAAGCGTGGCTGGGCGAAGAGCGGTCCCCGCAGTCCCTCGGTCCTCCTGACGCCTTCGGGTTCCGGTCTGTCTCTCCCCCGCCTGATGATGCTTGCGCCCTTCTTCGCTCTCCGTCCGCTTCCTCTCCCTCTCGACCTCTGTTCTCCACGATACTTCCTTTCTCCAGCTCCTCTCGACCTCCGGTGAACCAGCACACTTCCTTCC
The DNA here is from genome assembly GCA_963921515.1 of Calotriton arnoldi. NCBI lineage: Eukaryota > Metazoa > Chordata > Amphibia > Caudata > Salamandridae > Calotriton > Calotriton arnoldi. The sequence continues at coordinate 2,201,120 of CAWUFW010000128.1, read as the reverse complement.
TAGATCCGTCGTCTCTTGTTGTGGCGCTGTAGGCTACGTCAGCAAAAGGGGCGGTGTCACAGCCCTGGCTGGGCCAGTTAAAGGTATAACAGCCCGCATCGTCCGCGTTCCCGTATTCCTCCGGAGTTGCTTTCATCCATTCATCACACTGCGTGGGAAGAGAAGGTGAGCAGTCAGGATGTACCTCCCACCAAGCCGCAGTCCGTGTCAGTGCTTCCCCCGGACCACCCGCCTCGCGACAGATGTGCGCATGATACACGTTCTGATTTTGTGCTTTCTTTTCCAGGCTGTGACATCATGATTGTCCCGGACGGACCCGACAGGAGTCTTCCGCATTGGTGTTTTGTGTTGTATCTCAATAAAGTTTTTGGTTGTTACTTCAATGATGAGTGACTGTTTCTCGTTCTTCTGGCCACACATGTGTGTTTCTTGTTGTCATTGTGTGACATCATACGCTTTTTGTGGCTCTTGTGTCGTGCACGATATGTGTTTGTCCGAGGGAGGGGGGTGGCGGGGGTGTTGTGGCACTCATGAGTCTCCGTGCTGCTTGGTCATTGTCTCCATGGCATCTGTGGGTCTTCAGATTTGGCTCTGGGCTGGGCTCCCTTTCATGCTGCAGGTAGTCGTCCTGCTTAACACCAGCAGAAGGCAGGTGTTAAATCCCTGTTGCTACCGCGGCTTATCCCGTTTTTGGTTCGCATCGCAGATCTGGCAATTCTTTGTGAATGTGGTGTAGTGGTGTTTTCGTGTGTTTTTGCACGGGAACGCCTACTCTGCATCTCATATGGGTTAGTTGGTGGTGTCACCCGTGGAGGTAAATTTTGCGGCAGTTATCGCGACAATACTGGCGATGTCTGCAGTTTGCACCCGCTTGTGAATGGGGTGTTAAATCTATCTCCACTTTTGATGCGTTGAGGTGGCGATAACTCGGAGATAAGTCCTTGTGAATATGCCCCTATGTCAGATAATAAAATGTGGAAAGCACTGCCAGTTCCACTCATACAGGCTCCTCAAGGTCCAATCAAGACCACACATTAACAGTTTTTCTGTGTATGCGAAGCATGCAAACCCGGAGGCGCCATGTAATTGCGAAGATTTCCCTGCAGTCAGCTCATGCATTTACACAAAGGAAAGGGATGAATAATCAAAAACAGTTCAAGGGAGAAAACTAGAAGAGAAGACAGTCTGAGACATATCAGAAGGGGACAATTTTGGGAACGAGAATATGAGGTGAATGTCTCAGCTGCCACAAGCAGGGCATGTCATATTTCCAGTACAAGGAGCAAATGTGGCACAACTGGTAGCGTGCGCGGTACAGAAAAATATACCACGAACTAGGGATGGTAAAAATCCTCGTGCTGGTCCCTGATGGTGCAGATGGAGACATAAGTAAGAGCCAAGTGAGAAAGACGCGGGGGTATGAGAGACATAGATGGGGTGAAAGAATGAGGAAAGAGAGTGACAGAGGTATGTATAATAGATTCAATTGGGATAGAAGAGGGGGAGAGAGAGGCAGGTGTCAATAACGAGTGTGAAAGAGTTCAGGGTAAGAGAAAAGGGTGAAAACCATATGAAGATGAAACGAAAAAATGAGAAGAGAATGAAAGAGATAGAAATGTAAGCTGATGGAGCGAAGTACAGAAGATTTTGTGTGTACCCCGTTCAGACCAATCACCCCCCATAACAAAGTAATATATTAATTTTGATTGCTGTGTATTAACCAAACACACACATTACATGTGGGAAATGCTCTGCATTAACAGGTTTGATTAACATATTAATTAATGGTGTAAAACGCATGTTTTTATCTATTTTGCGCATTTAAGTAGTGTAATAGTGCATGTCTATGTTGTAGTGTACATTGTGCATTTCATGCTGCTTTAGCTTTATTTTAATGGCTTGCAGTGTGATGCTTTTCCGCTAGGTAACAGTTTTAGGGGATAAAATATTAGCACTGGTAGGTGGGGGGACAGAAAACACTTATTTTCTGTGTATTCACATTTTCTTTGTGTTTATCGTAGTTTTGGCTGGTGGCCAGTTTCAAGATGGCTTCGTTTTTCCCGGTTCTGCGCAGTAGAGAATGCTTGCATCATCTGGCTGGAGGAACCTCGCGCATGCCTTGTGCTCCACTGAACTTTGCAACTCCAGCTGACTATGTTCGAGGCCATTTGGTATGAATGCCGGCGAGTGGCTGAGAGCCAGAATGATAGCACGAGGACAGTTGAATGCCTGCCAAAGAGAACAGTCGAATGCCAGCCAAAGAATGACCACGTGGAAACAGCTGAATCCCTGAAAATAAACAGTTGAATCCCTGCCAATGAACATTTGAATGCCTGCTAATGAACTATGGGACAGTTGAATTTGTATCTATCAGCTTGTCAAACATAAAGTTATTCACGGACATCCTGGGTGCGGAGAAATACATTGTCATGAACGGACATCCTGGGAGCTGAGAACTGCATTTTCATGACCAATCAGAGCAAGGGAAACGGCAAGAGTTGAAACATTTGAGGGTAGAGAGCCAGCAAACACAGTATAAATATCAGACCAAAATTGGGGTTTTTCAGAGAAGCTGGTTGGAGAAAAGCTGTTTGCAGAGATGCTGTTTGCAGAGATGCTGGGAGTTTGAAACCATGCCAGAATGCCACTGATGACCCCTGTAGGTTCGAGATCGTTGCGGGACACTAGCCTGGGTGAGAGATGCGTCTAGGAGGCCAGGGTTACTAAGTAAGTTGGGGTTTAGTGTTGGTTAGGAAGGTTTTAGTGTAGGAAATCTTTAGAATTAAATGAATGTTTTTAACTATGGTTCACTGATCTTTCATTTTTGGAACCCTCTGTCAGTCACATGACCAAGGATTGATTTTTAAACATTTTGAGAATAATGAAATGAATGCAAACCTACATTTTCTCTTCCTGACTTTTATTAAATAGTTTCTTGATTTATTTCCTGAATAAATGGCGATGCTCAGTGAGAATTAATAGTGAGAGAATAAATGATAATTTTCTTTATGCAAATTAATTACATAAAATCTTTTAAATGATTTCAGGTGTTCGTGATTCTTTTAGAGTAAATTAATTATGCAAATCAATGTATTGTTGTAGTGAGGTTAAGCTGGTCTTGACAATCACCATCAACTTGCTCAACTAATTGGTCCATCGACCTAATTGGTGGGGTACATTGATGCATAGATTAGTTAGTAAAATTATGTGATGAAAACAAATGTTGGTGTAAAAATCTGTGCTTAAAAGTATCCCGTAATAGGAAATAATTCATGCAACCCATTGTAGGATTATTAGCAAGGGTCTGGGGGGTGTGTGTGACAGGGTGTGTGTACTTCGGTGTTATGGGCCCCACCGGAGTTACCCGGACCCTGGGTTGGTGATAGTTTTCTGGGTAAACGCTGCAACAATTAAATGGTAGCAGAATGATGGTTATTATTGACAGGTTTGGTGATTAGTAATGGTTATTTTGACTAGTTTAGTGTATATATAAAAGCCCTATATTCAAAGGTTTATGTCTAACATTTAATGTTGAGTTTGTGTTGCGTTTTATGTTGTCAATTGTTTTAAAGACTTCCGGGAAGTAGGAAGTTGGTTGCCCTGTATGCAAGCAGGGGGAAATGTGTGGCAAGTGAAGTCGCACAGTGCATTGTCTGATTTCAAAGTGGTAACATCGTCGTGTGTTATCCTTAGGGACAATTTCCGTATAAAAGGTGTGTGAACGGAATAGCGACCGGTTTTCTTGTGAAACTCTGGCCTTAATTCTCAGGAGCAGTATAGTCTCCACATGTGCCTTATCCCCAGAGAAACGGGTTTACCACTTGCTTGAAAGAAGGGTAAGGTAGAGGAAAGTGCTACCTTATTGGCGAAACAGAAAAATTCAGTGGTAGGGTAGAGGTAAGCGCTGCCTACTGGAAATACAGAATTCTTGTGTAAATGGACAAAGGTATCTCTTTGGTTTAGCGAAACAGGCAATGGAGATGTTTTATGTTATTACTAACAGATTTTAATTAAAGAAAACGTAAGAAAAGTTTGCCGATAAAATTTTGTAAAGGAGGGGTCGGCAAGAGGAGGAGTAGTGGGAAAGGCTGACGTTAGAAAGACCGCGCTGAGATTGGTCAGCTGTAGAAAGACCAAGCTTTCACTGATTGGTGCGTTAGTATGAGACGTGCTGGGATTGGAGAATCACCAGAGTGATGTAGACGCCCCGGATTGGTGCGTTAGTGAGAGTCGCGCTGGGATAGGTGGATGCGGAAGTAACAAAGAGCTTTCTGATTTGCTTACGAGTGTGTTTCCACAGTGGTATTGGTTGGAAAGGAAACCGCGCAGAGGAAGCTGATTGATAGAGAGTTTGTGTTGCACTGACGTTTCTAGCTGAACGCGAAGACAAAAAGTTAAGCGAAAAATTTATTATATTGGTAAAGAGAAGAAGAATTTTTCGCTGTTTGGAAAGGTAAAAAGATTGTTTGTGAAAGACAAGCCTGCAGTAAAGCAGGAGTGGAGACTATTCCCTGCCCCGGGAACGCCTGTATTTCACATGTTAATGAAGCATGGCTATCACACTTGCGTGTTTGTAGAGAATTGGGTGCGATATACGAAAGGTGATGGTGCGCTTGCATTTCCTCCAGAAGGTTCTTTTAACATAGAGGTTTTGCGGCATTTGAGAGAAACAATGGGGAAACTTGAGCCTAAACTTAGACCTACGCAATTTGAAGCATTAATGGATTGGGAAAATGAGGTGAATGAGAAAGAACGACACAGATCAGGAAGAGGTTATGATTTTGGTTTGGATAAATATCGGAATGAGAATATTGAGGACAGAATATGTAGATGGCAACAGGTGGATGTACCAAATGATTTGTTTCCTGTCAGGAGTATGGGAGGATCTACAGGAGGTAAAAAGAAAGAGGAAAAGAAACATGTTCAAATTTCAGGCTGTAGGTACAGTGATACTAAAGATGAGTTGCTGGATGACATTCTGGATAACAGACCACCTCCATATCAAGGGGAGTTTGCGACAGTGGTGCCAAAGGCACCGCCAGCAGAAACTACAAACGTTTTCCAAACTGTTCCAGTCGCCATAGGGAGTAGTGCAATAAATAGACAAGAACCTGTTCAAATTAATAGTACAGTAACGAAGCCAGAACTCCTTCAAATGAGTAGTACGATTATTTGGCAAGAAACACAAGTGATAAATAGGTCAAATCATGAAGAAGAAGAAAATGAGTTAGCAGTCAGGACACGAGAATTGTCTGAAAGATTGAAAGAACTGCCTATGAATATGGAAGCTTTAACAGTCCCGATGAATGTAGATTCTGAAATTTCTGTTTGTAAAAGTGAGGTAGAGAAAGAACATTCACTGACCATACAGTTAAATGAGGCAAGACCAGATCCTAGAAGAGAGTTATTCTCTGAAAGTGTCAGGAATAAACAGCTTAGTGTGTCCCGATTGGATACACCGACAGATCTGACAAAAGCTCCGACTTACGCGTTTGGAACTCAGATACTGGCTGAAAAACCGACTGGATGGTTGCAGGAAACGAAAAGTAGAGAAAGATTAAAGGAAGTCTCTTTGGGTCTGACAAGTGAGGAGTTGGGAGAAAGGGAAAGAAGTGGCTATAGAAAAGATGCAGAACGCCAACAGATAGATATTGCAGAATTAAAGGTAGACATAGAGGAATTAAAATTTGAAACAGTAAGCATGAACAGATCAAAAACAGGAGTGGATATCTCCAAATATAGGAATTTGCAGAAACCATATAGATTAGATTTCACAGAAAAAGGCATAGAAAACTTAAACACTACTGGAAGAAGAGCTAAAATTAAAGAATTACTGAGATTGCTGAGAAAGAGGAGGGATGTTGAAAAATGGAGAAGCAGGTGGAGAAAGAAGAAAAAACGAATAGCTGATAGGGGATCATAAGCATTTCCTGCTGCTCACAAATGTGAAAATGACTACATTACCAGAGGGAATTGGTTTACAGATGAAGTGGCAAAATATTGCACAAAACAGGATTGTTCTTTGAATCAGGCACGGGCGAAGGAAGACACTTTTTCCCAATATCTCATGCTTACTAACACAGTAGAAACATGGAAAAAAGTGAGGCAATTGCAGGATCAGGCAAGCGATGAGGAAAAAGAAACGTGGGTAAAAGAATGTTGCACACAAAAAGAAGAGGATGATGTTTGGGTCTACCAAGATGAAAGAGCTGTTATGCCCAATAGTATGTTTGCCCATTTTGCACGCATGTATCATGGACAGGCACACACAGATAGGGAAACTCATTTCGACAACAAAGTTATCAGTCTGATCTGTGAAATACTGAGCACTAAACAGAAAATGCATTGTGCCAATTGTCCAGAAGGTTCTGGAGTTGATGAGCAGGTGAATGGCACAATGAAAGTCAAATGAGTAGAAATGTGTGATTCCACTGACTTGAAATGGCCGGATGCTTTGCCCCTAGTTATAATAACCATGAGAAGTACAATTGACAGAAGGACAAGTTTAAATCCCTACAAGATACTAATGGGACGAGCCATGAGACAAGCATATGTACCTGATCCGCAACAAAGGCCACTGAGAAATAGACTGCAGATTTCGGATACAAGTTCTGAATCAGGTGCTGAGCAACCAGAAGCTGTTAACAGAAGAGAAGCAGACTGTGAAACTGGTGAGACTAGATCAACAGACTCTGCGAGTGTACAGCAAGGTGTAAGACTGAACGATTTTTCACCTGACAACGATTTAGAAAGTACTACAGAACTAGGACAAGAACAAAGTCAAGAGCAGAGGCAAGAACAGGAAATTCTGAACAAAGACTGTGAACCTATGGATAAGGATGATTCACACATGTGGCCCAATGGAGTAAAGAGACTCAAATATAAGATAGTGAGAAAAGGAACAAAAGCTCTTGAAGACCAGATCTCTGAAATAACAAACAAGTTAGAACAGGAGAAATTGGACAGACCACCTGAGTGGACTTACGTAGTCTTACGAAAGATAGAAGAAGTAGATTTTAGAAAGGAAAGGGACAGTGACAACGACAGTGAGCAGGACAAAGAAAACGACTTGAGGCCACCCTAACAGTGTTACAGAAAACACTTCTGGGTTTTAGCACACAAGACAAAGACGATTTTTCATGAACCATTTCCAAGTAGTTAAAATAAAAGAAGGGGCAAAGGACAGAAAGTCATTCAAGTGTGGAAACACACTTTGTACATACGGTACATATTTGGTAGATTTTATTTATAGGATAACTTAGATACCATAGCAGATATGAACAGTACTAAAAATAGATATAAAATGTTTGCTTTGGGTGTAAGATGTGTTTCTGTTGTACCATTTTTCCAATAGTACTGTTAACAATGTACAAATAGTTGCACAAGTAGATAGAACCGCACTTCACAAGGATAAGTAAGTTTTAGATTTAGAACTAAAGATAACATTTTTGTCGAGAACAAGGGAAATGAGAAAGAAATTTGCTGAGCTAACAAAATTATTGAGAAGAAGTGTCTGATCAAATAAAAATTAGAGGGATGAATGGGTGGTTTGGTATTTGGTGATGATGAAATCATCAAAGGGGGAATTGATGGAGCAAAGTACAGAAGATTTTGTGTGTACCCCGTTCAGACCAATCACCCCCCATAACAAAGTAATATATTAATTTTGATTGCTGTGTATTAACCAAACACACACATTACATGTGGGAAATGCTCTGCATTAACAGGTTTGATTAACATATTAATTAATGGTGTAAAACGCATGTTTTTATCTATTTTGTGCATTTAAGTAGTGTAATAGTGCATGTCTATGTTGTAGTGTACATTGTGCATTTCATGCTGCTTTAGCTTTATTTTAATGGCTTGCAGTGTGATGCTTTTCCGCTAGGTAACAGTTTTAGGGGATAAAATATTAGCACTGGTGGGTGGGGGGACAGAAAACACTTATTTTCTGTGTATTCACATTTTCTTTGTGTTTATCGTAGTTTTGGCTAGTGGCCAGTTTCAAGATGGCTTCGTTTTTCCCGGTTCTGCGCAGTAGAGAATGCTTGCATCATCTGGCTGGAGGAACCTCGCGCATGCCTTGTGCTCCACTGAACTTTGCAACTCCAGCTGACTATGTTCGAGGCCATTTGGTATGAATGCCGGCGAGTGGCTGAGAGCCAGAATGATAGCACGAGGACAGTTGAATGCCTGCCAAAGAGAACAGTTGAATGCCTGCCAAAGAATGACCACGTGGAAACAGCTGAATCCCTGAAAATAAACAGTTGAATCCCTGCCAATGAACATTTGAATGCCTGCTAATGAACTATGGGACAGTTGAATTTGTATCTATCAGCTTGTCAAACAAAGTTATTCACGGACATCCTGGGTGCGGAGAAATACATTGTCATGAACGGACATCCTGGGAGCTGAGAACTGCATTTTCATGACCAATCAGAGCAAGGGAAACGGCAAGAGTTGAAACATTTTAGGGTAGAGAGCCAGCAAACACAGTATAAATATCAGACCAAAATTGGGGTTTTTCAGAGAAGCTGGTTGGAGGAAAGCTGTTTGCAGAGATGCTGTTTGCAGAGATGCTGGGAGTTTGAAACCATGCCAGAATGCCACTGATGACCCCTGTAGGTTCGAGATCGTTACGGGACACTAGCCTGGGTGAGAGATGCGTCTAGGAGGCCAGGGTTACTAAGTAAGTTGGGGTTTAGTGTTGGTTAGGAAGGTTTTAGTGTAGGAAATCTTTAGAATTAAATGAATGTTTTTAACTATGGTTCACTGATCTTTCATTTTTGGAACCCTCTGTCAGTCACATGACCAAGGATTGATTTTTAAACATTTTGAGAATAATGAAATGAATGCAAACCTACATTTTCTCTTCATGACTTTTATTAAATAGTTTCTTGATTTATTTCCTGAATAAATGTCGATGCTCAGTGAGAATTAATAGTGAGAGAATCAATGATAATTTTCTTTATGCAAATTAATTACATAAAATCTTTTAAATGATTTCAGGTGTTCGTGATTCTTTTAGAGTAAATTAATTATGCAAATCAATGTATTGTTGTAGTGAGGTTAAGCTGGTCTTGACAATCACCATCAACTTGCTTAACTAATTGGTCCATCGACCTAATTGGTGGGGTACATTGATGCATAGATTAGTTAGTAAAATTATGTGATGAAAACAAATGTTGGTGTAAAAATCTGTGCTTAAAGGTATCCCGTATTAGGAAATAATTCATGCAACCCATTGTAGGATTATTAGCAAGGGTCTGGGGGGTGTGTGTGACAGGGTGTGTGTACTTCGGTGTTATGGGCCCCACCGGAGTGACCAGGACCCTGGGTTGGTGATAGTTTTCTGGGTAAACGCTGCAACAAAGCCAAAGAGGTGCAATGAGAGGGAGGACAAGAGAATGAGACGAGGAAAAAGGTAGGGAAGAAGAGAATAAAAAGTGGTAGAAGATGAATGAGAGAGAGTGAGCGAAAGAAAAGGAATATATAATGTAGAAAGGGGGATACAGAGACAGAAGATGCAATGGTAGGGGCAATGGTAGGCAATCGTAGGAGAACAAAAGGGCAAAACAGAGGTGTGTTGCTTTTTTTGTTTTGCCATTTTCTCTTTAAACAGGCCATACTTGGCTCATGTCGCTGACTCCATTACCTTTCGCACCACAAGCACACAAGCTCTCTGCATTGGTAAAACAAGCTCAAACCCTTTGACTAATGGGCATGTGAATGGCAGAAGTTGAATTTAAATGAAGTGACAGAAGCAGGACTGCAGGATATGATGAAAGAGTTACAACAGTGACAGTAGTTCGAGTGACAGCAGCAGGCCTTTAAGGATTCTGATGTGGAATATCACCTCAGTGAGAATGATGTCAGAACTTGCATATTCACTTGCTCATCTTCCTATACATTCCTTTCAGTGAGATAAGCACCCTCTCCAGAGATCTATTAGCAACATATCACTCATACCTTAACTGTGCATGTTCTGTGAGCAACAAAAGCTTGTACCAGTGTGTCCTGCTGGACCTATTCTGCAGAGCATGGAAGATTGCACTTACTGCTTTCTGTGAGAGAGGGAAGCTTACTTTGCTAATGCTATGCTATACCTGTTCTACAAGGAAGCAAAGTTTGCACCACTTCTGATTTGTATATGTCCTGTGATGGGAAAAGCTTGCACATCTGATGCTATAGCTGTACCTGTCCTCTGATGGACAGAAGCTTACATTGTTTCTGCTCAAGATGTGCCTGTTCTATGAAGAAGTGTTGTTTGCACTGCTGTTACCCCATCTGTGACCTGTCTTTTACTTATTCTCTGTGTGGTTATGGATGCTCTTCTGCTGCCCATGTTGTACCTTTGTTGTTATTTGAAGCTCAGTATAAAACTTATCACAACACAAAAGGCATTTTAATGTATGATGTGAAGGAAAGAGTGAACCCTCACAAAATTTGGGAGCTGACCTTACTTTTGGTGTTATGTGTGAAACAAGCAGTATATTGAAATAGACTACATGACTTTGTAAAAATGTAAAACAAAGCTGACAAGTGGCTTAATGTCATGCATAACACCTTAGACCAATTCTGGCACTGTAACTACCAGCTTTTTGCATCCTGGGGTTTTAAACACATAATGGTGACATTCAAAACAAGACTATAAGCCCCACAATGCAACATGCTCTTGGCTAAAAAGCAACGGATGGTATTATATGCAGGCCTACTGGAATTATGCGGCAGTGGAGGAGAACATTATGCGACAGCATTGACCAAATTATGGATCTAGGAAATGCAAATTATGTGGCATAATGCAGCACAATCTATGGCAGTTTTATTTCTTTATTTTATCATTTTAGCAACTATTAAAAGTGTCTAGGCAAAGCTGCACCACATTAGTTCCAGTTTAAACCCAGAAAACAGTAATCAGCAACGTCGAAGGTGAACAGTTAAACTTTACAAAAGATGTGCCACCTCTCAGAATTATGTACAGCGCTTTTTGTTTAATAACTTCTGATCCATAGCCATTGATTCCTTTTTTGATGAAATCTTCAAATTATGGAGCATATGGTGCATTAACTGTTAAATCAAGAAAATCCATGATATATGTGAAAAATGCTGCAGTCGCAGGAACGCATAATTCCAGTGGTGCTGAATATAGTTTTAGTGCCAACTGTCAAGACTTCTGGAGCTGTATTACATACAGTGCCCCAGTGGCACAACAAGCGTGTGCACCAATTTTTTGTAATCTCACGTCACTCTAGTATTATAGAAGAGACAGCAGAAGGCTGTGCTGCCCTTCTATAATACTGATAGCACTGAGAGGGCATGGCCCCCATGCAAATTATGGTATCACTTTGCCTCTGCTCCCGTGCCCTATTACGGACGTGGGTGTAGGGGCAAACAGGCTCTTAGGAGGCGCACTTATTGTGTGCGATAAAGTGGTAGCACACTATCAATGTGCCCGGAGGAAAGCCCTCTGGAAGAGTGGAAAAGGGTATAAGGACCCCCCAGGAATCCCCCTGCAAGCAGGTGCAGTCATTCACTGCACCCGCCTGCCGTGGAATCTCTGTCCCTTCTTTAAAGTGCATGCTGTTGATGCCTGCACTGTAAAACACAGAGTGGCTTGTAAGCAGCCACTCCGTCTTTCACTGAATGCACTGTCGCAGGGCTGCATTCTTGAATAATAGGGCGCACTATCCTGGTCTGCACTAGGTGTAGCTTTTGAAAGGTACACCATGGTGCAATCTGGCACAGTGCACTTTATGTATAATGCGGGCCCTGCAGCAGTAACATGATGGCTATGGGCAGAGCCAGCTACCTGCTTTTTTGCATGTAGGTTTCTAAAGTTCAAACATAATTGGGAATTTCTCCAAGTTAATGCAGGAACTTTAAACAGAACCAGCCAGAAATAGTGACCAGGGTTTGCCTCTCTCTGGTTCTGACTTGTTCTGTCTAAAGTTCATGCATTAGTTCTGAGAAATTTTGAGTGATATGTTTGGACCTTAGACACAGTAAGCGCAAAAAAAGTTTGGCTCTGCTCAGAGACATCATGCAAAATAAAATTCTATTCCTGACTTTCTGCCTTTGCAATCAAGTATTAAACAGCAAAGTGGGTGAGAGGGCAGAAGCAGCCTCTCAAACGCAAATGGCAGATTCTCACTGCTAATAGGCTAAGTAAGGTTAACACTATTTGGATAAACAAAAGAGCATATTAAAAAGATATTTACCTGAACAGTGTGAGTAGCAGCAGCTAAACTGTCTGAAGAGACACTGAGAAAGAACTTCTGGCACCCATCTTTCCGATCCCATCCTTGGTCTAGAGGTTGGTGTGATTTAGGTGGAGCTCAGGAAACAGGCCCCCCCAAGAACAAGTCCAGCACACGCTGCTGGTGCTGCACCGCAAGGGACGCCAGTGGCAATCACTCCGGGCATGGACGAACAGTCTTAAACCATCATTAGTAGGCAGTCCTCAGACACAAGGGCCATGTTTAACAGTGGTCCCTTGGCACGGGATCCAGAAGATTAGACCATATTATTCCAGTTCTAAAACAGTTGAATTGGCTCTCATTGGAAGCAAAACTCCAGCAGAAGATAGCCTGCATGGCACACAAGGCCCTGCACCATAACACTCCAGTCTACCTGGTGAAGAAACTCTAACTGTCTGGTGGTAGTCGCTCCCTAAGAAGCGCCAACTCCCTACTGTTGAAACCTCAGAAGTTCAACAAAAAGAAGGCTTACAACCACTCATTCTCCGGCCTAGCCCCAAGACTTTGGAATGCACTCCCTCCTGCAATCAGGTCTAACCCCTCGAAATTCTCTTGAAAAAAAAGAAGTAAAAATACATCTGCTGAATAAATTCCTTCAAGAGTAGACCTGAAGTCACACAGCTTTACTACTTTCTGGGGCACATCCGGTGCTTAATTATGCTGATTGAGTGTTATATTGTATATGTTTTGATGATTGATTATTCCTGTTGTTTTTCTCCCTTGTATGTGTAACTTACCTGTTGTTTGTACAGCGCTCTGATACCCTACAGAGTCATGTTTGCGCTATATAAAACTCTCAATAAACTGGTCAGGTGTGCAAGCACACCATTTTTTGGCTACCTCTTTGCAATCTAAAATATTGCCTCGAGTATTAAATGGGTGCTTTCTTCCAATGAATGAGTTCAACCAAATATTTTGGGGGTACTTAACCAGATCTACTGGGGAGCAGGTGGTTTTACAGTGAATGAGAACGATTTTATCTTAATCTCCGCGAAACTATGGTTTGTAAGATGAGAGCAATGGAAAGTAAACTGCACTCTGGTGAGGTACATAGGTGAAGGATAAGGTAAGGATATAAAATACATGGACTTGCATCTCATCTAGAGCTGCAATACAACTAATGTACTTTAAAAGTTTCCAGCCTTACATTCTACTTAAAAAGTTGCAAACACTAATAATAACACAAATCTTTATATCTTGTTCATTGTATAATATTCTAGAGCAACCTGTGTGTACTTTTCCACGTCAGTGTTAAACTGTACACACAAGATAATACAAGAATCAAGCTTTTTCAAAATGTTGTTTGTGAACTGCAGATACTTAAACGGACTAAATAAACGTAAAAAATGTATAAAAAAATAGAAATTCAGACTCAATGTTTTTCATTGTTTTATAAATAAAAAATGTCACAAAATACAACAAATCACATAGCGAGTGTCATCTTCTTTAAATCCAGTAGGCAAAGAAGAGCAACATTGCTTATAGGGCTTCCTTTATTATAATTCATCGTGCTGATAGACGTTGTATTCCTTGGCGGAAATGAAACCATCTTCGTCACGGTCATTCTTCTGGAATATATCTTGTAGAATCTTGTCATGGAGCGATTGGTCGCGTGGCTTGCCGTCTCTCAGAAATTCTTCTGTCAGGTAGTGATTTAACTGCAAAGAAGAATATCAAAGATCATTTGGTTGGACACGAAATGAGAGAACCCTCCCCAAGATAGAAATAAGATGCAGATTGTTTTATTGAGCAGCAATATGCACTGTGATGTACCACCTCCTGAAGTACTTAAAATCAAAAGGCATTATTAAGAGGTGAGCAGCAGTGGGACATCCAACAAAAACAGAGGATATTCCCAATCATCTGCCTCTGCCTTCTCCGCCTCATGCAGAGTGTGGGAAAATGCTCTATTACTTACCGGTAATCTTCATTACTCCGGGTCCCGTTGTCCTCGTCCCATTCATCAACATATTGGAGATAACCATCTCCCGACAGAAAAAAAGAGCAGAGGCATGCTGGGACCCTAATACTGCCCCTCCCACCGGGAGTACATAAGCAGTACTTACCCAGCATCCCGTCTGTACAACCAAGCCCAGACAGGAAGGCCGGCCGCCCGGGAGGGAGGGAGGGGCGTATGAATGGGACGAGGACAACGGGACCCGGAGTAATGAAGATTACCGGTAAGTAATAGAGCATTACCCCCAGGTCCCTTATGTCCTCGTCCCATTCATCAACATATTGGAGAATACCACAGCAGAAAACCGGCCTTCCGAACCCACAAGCGCACCCAGGAAACCACACCAAACGCAGCAACCCAAGAGAGCACCGAGAAGGAGGGAAGGGGGGACAGCAGGAAGCCACCGGCCAGTAACCCAGAAGAGGACAAAAGGGTCAAACAAGGACCGGAGACAACCAAGAAAAAAACAGAAGGCCAGAGCCACAAAAAGGAGGCCGCCAACCAGAGAAACAGGGCAACCAGGCCAAAAGGACACGGCCAAGGGACCCACCGGACAAACCCGCGCAGCCCAGAAACCCCAGGAAGGCACACAGGACCCGGCAGCCGCATAGACACCGAGCAAACCTCGACCGCCCCGGAGAAGGACAAAGAAAAAAGCCTAGCCCAGGCAACAGGGCACAGGCCCAAGCACCCAGACCAACAAGAAAGGAGGAAGGCATAGGCCAGAAACCGGCCCACCCCACCAAACCGAAAGACCCGGACCCCAGAGCACAGAGGGGAAAGTCAACGAAACCCCGCAGAGGAGGCCAGGACCGGGAAGGAAAACCAGCACCACCAGGGCCACCAAAGGACAACCACCAAGCACCCAGCCCAGAGGGAGGAGCCGCAGCAAGAGCCTGGGAGCAGAACAGGAGCAAGACCCCAACCAAACCGAAAAGGACAGGGAAGGAGACAAAGACCCGAAACCCCAGGAAGCCAAAAGCCCCACAGGGAAGAAGACTGCCAACCGAACAGGGCGGCCAAAAAACCCAGAACAGGCAGGGCAGAGGAGGGAACCCGGAACCGAACAGGCACCGCAACACAGAGGGCAGACAACAACAGAAGCCAACAAGGCGGAGGACTGCCCAGGCACCCAACACCCAGGCCAAGCACTCAGCAAGGGCCGGAGCAACGGAAAAGGCCCCAGGGCGCACAGCACCCAGACCAGAAAAACCACCAGGCCCAACCCCAGCCAACGCCGAAGAGGAGCCAAGAGATAGCAAAAAACCAGGGCAACAAACGCCCAAGGAACCAGGAAGCCAGGACCGGAGCCAAGCAACCCACCGAGGCAGGAGGACCCACAGGCCCAACCAGCCCCCGGAAGGAGCCCACGCAGAGCCCAAGGAAAAGGAATGGGCAGGGAGGCCAACAGAGACCCCCAGCACACCACCGCCGGACCAAACAGAAGGCCGGAAGAAAAACAAACACAGAACCGCCAAAACGGAAACCGGAGGAAGCAAAGAAGGCAGAGGGCCAAGCAGCAGCAGAACCCGGACAACCTGCAGCCAGGAGGGAGGACCCCACAGGGAAGAGGAACCCCACAGAACCGCACCCCAACCAGAGAGGGGGGGCACCAAAACAGAGACACCAGGAACAGAGCCCGGGGAAGCAAGGGAAAAACAGGAGCGAGCCAGGACAACGGAACCAGGAAGAACCAGGAATGCCCAGCAAAACACACCCCGGAGCCCAGCAAGACAAGGAAGCCCAGCCAGAGGACATGCCGAACCAGCAGGAAGCTGGCAGACCAGGAGCACAGGAGGCAACCCAGGACACGGCAACCCAGAAGCACCCAACACCAGGACCCCACACAGGACCGGACAAGGGAACCAGAGGCGAACCAAGCCCGTGAAGAGAACCGCCGGCAGGAGTAGGCCCAGAAGGACCCACCAGGACACGGCCGGAAACCAAGAGAGCGCCCCGCCAGGACCCACAGAGAGAGCCCAGGCAAGGACACAAGAACGAAAATAAGGGCAACCAACAGACGCCCAAAACCAGCAGAAGCTGGAAAACCCCAGCAGACCAAAAGAGGGAAAAAAAAAAACAGGCGCCAAGCCAAGGACACGGCAGCAGCGAAAGAGAGCCAGGCCCAACCAGCAGAGGCACGAACCCCAGGGACCCAGAACGCGAACCACCACTGGAACACATCCGGGGGGACGCAAAGGAAAGGGAGAGCAAGGCCCAACCCCACCAGTCCGAGAAGCCGACAGCCACAGGCACCCCCAACCAGGAACAAACCAGGCCCGACCAAGGGCAACCACAGAGACCAGGCGAGAGCAGGCCCGCCGGCGGAAGAAGGAGGGGCGACCAGGACCCACCGAAAGAAGCCAAAGGCAAGCCCAGGAAACAGAGCAGGGGCGCCGCAGAAGCAGGGGAACACAAGGCCATACCAAGGAAACCCCAGAAGCCAGGAACAGCCAGCGCCATAGCCAGGAGCAACCAAAGACAACAGCACCCAGAGCGGAAGAGGCAAGAAGCAGAAGACAGCACACAGCCATCTCCCCACAAAGCAACCCAAGCACACAGGAGGGCCCGGAACACACACCAGAAGCTCCAGACAGGTGCAAGGAGAACACAACAGCCGCAAGGGAGGCAGCAACAGGGAAATAAGCCCCTCAGCAAACGCCAGGCCAGACCCCAGCAAGGAGGGGGACACCGCACTCCAACAGACAGAAGGAGCAACCCCGAAGAGAGGCCGCAGAAGCCAGGAAGCGGAGGCACCCAAAAGAGAGCCGAACCGCCCAACGGGGAGCGGAAGAAAGAAGAGAACCCAAGGCACAGCCAAGCAGGGCAAACAACCCAGCCGAACCGGACGCCAGCAGAGGAACAGAGCCTGCAGCACAGGAAAGGACCCCCGGGAAGGGAGAGCCGACCCAGGGACCCAGCACACTCCCGGCCAGACCACAGCACCTGCACCAACAACACCCCGAGAAGCAGGACTGCGCAGGAACAACAGAAAGCAGGCAGACCCCGGCAGGACCAGGAACCCAAGAGAGGGCAAGCATAAGCGAGCCCACGGCCAAGAGGACCACGAACCCCAGCCACACCACCCAGGGAGGCCACGCACCGCAGAGGCAATGCGGCGACGAGCCACAAAGCCCACAGGCACCCAGCTGTGCACAACACAGGAGCCCAGGAGGGAAAAAGCGCCGAGCGGACAAGCCGGCACAGACCCGCTGCAAGCGGCAGCGGAGGTGCGGCGCCAGCCCCGGCCGCCCGAAAGCAGCCCGGGAGCAGGAGGCCGCCGAAGCAGAGAGCCAGGCCGGAGACCAGGCCCCCGCACGGGAGACAAGCCCAAAAAAAAAACAGCACACACGGTGAACCAAAACACCGGCTGCACTGCACACCCCAGCACGCCAGCACAGCCACCCGGAACACCCAGGAGGGCAGGACCCAAGGACGAGGAACAGCCCAAACAGGCAAGAACCCCAGCCCCGCTGACCAACACACGAGGGCAAAAGCGGGGATGCAGCGGAGCGGCAGAATGCAAGCAGCGCAAGCAGGAGGCCCCAGGCACAATCCCCGGCAACCCCGAGTCACCGCCGCCCAAAATGGCCACGGACAACCCGCCAAAAATGCCAGGAACCAGGACCGAGCCACACACCACCGGGCACCCGGCTCCCCCCCAGCCCAGCAGGCGAGAGGGGGCCGGGAAGCAAGCGAGAGGAGCACAGGGGAGAAAGGAGCAGACAGCAGCGTGGGAAGAGCAGAAAGCGTCCAAAAGACGGCCAGCAGCCAACAGCCAAGAGGCAGCGGCAGAACGCACGCCCCACACGCAGGAGGCACAAAAACCACCACCAGGAGGCACAGGAGCCCCGCAGCAGAAGGCCAGCAACAGCAATCAAGGACCGCTGGTGGCAGACATGGGGAGAAGAAGCGAACCGTCCAGAAGCACCGGACGCAGAGCGCCGTAGCTGAGACACGAATCATGTACCCCAGCCGCACGGGCGACCGCACAAGCCGGAAGGCAACACTGTCACCCAGGAACGACAGAAACACAAGAAGAACCGCCGTCAATCAGCAAGCCCAGAGGAAGACAGCCGCATGCTCCAAGAACGGGACTACAAAAGAACGGGACCGCACAGCATTCCCAGTGCACACACAAACAAAGACTCACATGTGCACCCCGGGAACGGAACTCCACCACACACCGGGGCCAGCACAGAGCGTGGCGGACACGGTGAAAAGGCAGGAAGCAACCAACCCTCGCAGCACCCAGAGGCAGCAGCCAGAAGCAGCGTCCCACTGCCGCAGGCGAGACACCCAGCAGCCGCGGAGGGATACGGACATCCAGCGTCCAACAGCGGGCCGAAGGAGAAGCCAGGAGCAGCGCTACACCAAAAGCAACATGCGGGCATCCCAGACGAAAAAACTGATTCGGTGCAGTGTCACTTGATAAACCTGCCGAGTCGAATCAATTATTAGACGCTTTCTAGACGCCCTGAGTAGTGTAGAAAGTACCTCCAGACCGATGGCACCAGCTTGAAATCACCTGAAACAGCTGCAAGAAATCAAAAACCGCTATGCGGGACTCACCCGGGGCAGGGGCCGGACACCACCAGCAGCAAGGCCCCCACCCAAACAGCAGGAAGGCACGGCACCCAGCAAACGCGGCACGTCTCCCAACCAGCCCAGCCGCAGGAAGACGAGCACGCGACCCAGAAGTACCCAGGAGGCGCACCAGCCGCAAAGGGCCCGCCGGCCAGGCAGCACGCCGGCCATCACCGTCATGACCCCCAGCAAGCCCGGCAGGCCAGGGGACAGACCAGGAAACCCCCCCCGCCCGCACAGCCAGGCAGCCGGGCGGGGGGAGGAAGAAAGAATGCCACACCAGCCCAGCAGGAGCAGCGAAACAGCACACCACGTCCATTCTGTCGACAGACAGAAAAAAAGAACAGACGGGATGCTGGGTAAGTACTGCTTATGTACTCCCGGTGGGAGGGGCAGTATTAGGGTCCCAGCATGCCTCTGCTCTTTTTTTCTGTCGGGAGATGGTTATCTCCAATATGTTGATGAATGGGACGAGGACATAAGGGACCTGGGGGTAATGTGGTGTTCTTGATGCCGGAGCTGCTGTTGGCTCCACCATCGGGAACACCCTGTTTGTGGACCTGGCATCAATTTAAATAGTGTCCTTGCTGTCTGACAACACCTTGTAGAACATGTCAATCTCAGTCAGAAAAATGCTTTAAATATCTCCCATGTGATTGGAGAAAACCCTCAGTGAGTGTGGCATGTTAGTTATAGCAGACCTGTCATTACTGATAATTATTCTCCAGAAATGGCCCCTGCAATGTCTCCTGGAACCACTTCGGTGGAAATCTTTAAATTAGAATGTCCAGGTGCGGCTGGTGTGACAGAAGGTCTGTCCCCATCACAGTAGCGGAATAAATGAGAGCCAAATTCACAAAGCACAACGTACAGTAAAGAATTTCAGCAATCATTTATTCTTCTGCATTTTTGATATCAGACACAAGGGGCTGGTCATTCTATTTAGCGACCACCAAGGAAACACAGTAGAGCTAAGCCAGGCTCATTTTAAGAGGTTTGATTCACAAAGGAATTGTTATAGTCAGAAATATAAGCATGATATGTTTTCTACAGAGATTTGTGTACATTTCTGGCTTTACGGGGAGTCTAACAAATCCCAGAGAGTACACATGGAAAGCTACACATAAAATGTCCATGTATGTGCATTCTCCTCTACAGTCACTCCATATTTACTTGTGTGGATTGTCTGGAGGATAGAAGAAAAATGAGGAGTAAGACTGTTAAATATGTGCATTACTACACTGTTGTAATTCAAGAAGTTTTTGGTAAACCAATTTATTATATACATCACATCAAGTAAAAACCAATAGTAACTCTACAAACAAGGTGAAGCAAGGTATTGTCACATATACATACCTACATTTTCAAGTAGGTGCAGCCGCGGCCCGTGCAGGTAAGAGCGGTGGGGCATGGTTGGGGGGAATTCGACAGACGACCACATGGGAAAATTAAATAATTAATTAATTTTCCCTCGTCTTTGTCTGTGGAAATCCCCCTCATCCGTCCCCCGCTCTTACCTGCATGGGCCGCGGCTGAGTAGGTGTAACTAACCAGATGGCACAGTTGTACTAATATCTCATGTCTATGACCGTGGTGTAGTCACGTATAAGGGGTTCTCAATAAAGTATTCCATGGTACTACACCCTCAGGCCTCGCACATTGCTTTGCTTCCGATTCTGCATCTAGTCCTGCTTTCATTGTAAGAAGGTGTGGAGCTTCAGTTGCCCTCCAGTTCTGGGAGATATCTCTCTTACTTATAATCAGCCCGAGTCCCACAAACGCCCTCATGTACATATTCAAGCCCAGATCATCCAAGATATTAAGAAGTGTCTGTTGAGAATTAAGGAAATTTGGGCTGCCCACGACCAGATATATAACTCTCGCTGGTGCCTCCCAGAAGCCATTTAGAGCCTTACAGATCCACAATGTATGTATGAAGTGTACTTCGCCTTCCTGACATCTCGTACAAGTCAGGAGGGATCTGTTCCCATTAGCTCGAGCCTTTTCCTGGTGAAGTATAAGAGTGGAGGCATTTAAATTAAGTCTATGCTGAGTGGAGATGGCAAAGTCTCTAGGAGCCATTAAGTTAGTCTAAGTCTGCCACTCACTTTCGTCCAAGGGACCAAGTTCTGACTCCCAAGCCGCTCTGAGGGCTGGAAATATGTCAGGCGTGTGTATTACCAATCTCTTGTAGATTTGTAATGTTCTTTTGTTAGGTAATTCAGACATGGTTAGCTTCGCCTCCAGCAAATTAAAGTCCGAAGGGTCTCTGGTTGGCAAGTAGGGTGTTAATACATGGTTTACTTCCTGTGAGCCAAATTACATCATTAATTCTTATGAAGGAGAATTTTCTTCCAAACGTTTAAAGGTCATAGATAAATACAATTTAAATAGAATGAAGCATTTTCCTCTTTTAACAGAATGTTTAAAAATACAGTACCTCATCTCGAGAAAGTTTTTGGTCACTGTCCATGTCTATGTTTTTAAATGCTTCAACACTTCGTGGTCCTTTGCTAACAGCAAAAAGTTCAATCTCAAAAATCAATGTAGCATTTGGTGGAATTTTGCCTAAAATGAGGAGTACAAAAAAAAAAAAAAAAAATTAAAGGGCACAGAAAACATGTGTACATTGTTAACACCATTATCAAGATGAACAAGCTACATTTGGTAACCTTTCTGATAGATGATATAGCTCTTGCACATTTCTTGTACGAACCGGAACATTATTCTGCATTCCCATTTTACAGGTGTTTGGATTCGATAAACATAATTGTTTCCAGAGTCAAAGAGACCGGAAGTGAATGAAGCATATATGATGCACAGCCTAAGCAAGTAACATCAGTTCGGCCCAATTTTTTTGCCACCCACCAAATCAAGGCACAAGTCCTAAAAAAAGTTGTGGGGGGACTAACCTAGGTAGGCAGTATGCAAGTGGCATCACGGCGCATGACATCATGGCGCACGACATCACGGCGCATGACATCACAGGAATTGACATCATAGAAAGTGGTATCACAAGCCACGACTTTACAGGAAGTGGCATCACAAGAAGTGACATCAGATCTAAAGCTCTCACATATTCGTTTAGCAGGTCTATCATGTGTACGTTTGAGCGCATTGCGAGGACAATAGCACAGTGAGCTATGGAAGATGATATGTGACTTCTACACCTTGCAATCCCCCAGTTTTATGTAACACATCCTGTACATTCATTTACAAACATATATTTATGGTACATGTAATATGCACATGTTGATATAAAGCGCTCTGACACCCTGCATTGGAATGAGTAGGGCTATACAAAAAAAAATAGTGGTTCATTAAATTATTTCAACACCTCCTCAGGGGAAGTAAGCCCTATATAAATGCAATTTGCTTTGTGTAAATACTGGGAAAGACCAACACATCTGATATTCTTACAGTGCATGCATATCTCCTAAACAGGGACTGAACAAAGTGAAAAGCTGCCTCTCTTAAGTATGTGTGAAGTGCTAACAAGGTGTGAGCCTTTGTTTCCCCTCCGCTTCATTTACATCAGGTGTGAGGCTCCTGACTGCTCCCAGCCAAGAGACTCGAACAAAAGGAGGCCTGATAACCCCTCAAATTCGGCCTTTGTTATGGGCCCAGCAGGAGGCTTAAATAAGAAAGCCCCGTCCCGCCTGCACGTTGTTGCTTGTTGCAGATGGAAAGCAGACAACGTTCAGGCGCTGCTGAATGTGTCCCTGTGTTTGGAAATTACACCGGGACGAGTTCAGCACAATATTCAGTGGAGCCCAAATTCTTGGCAGGGTGGACGGCGTTCACCCTGTGAAAAAAGTGGGTGGACGCCGTCCACCCGCGTGTACCCCTGACTCGTACCCTGCATCAAAGACTAAAGCGGCATAGGCAGAACGAATAAAAACACATAATGAAGAACCATTCTGAAGAGGAGAGTCGGAAGGGCAACAAGAAATTTCCAGGAGCTATCATAGCCACCAAAAAGAATATTAGAAAAGTAAGTAACTTGTTCTTCTAAAGGATATTCACTCCTGCAGCAATTTTGTAAAAACCACTCTCACAACACCAGTGAAAGTGGGGGCAAGGGGGAGGATTACACCAGAAATCTCTGACGTGCAAGTTGACTAAACCGATACACCTCGCAACAACCCACCATCGTCTTGAGAATGGAAAACATCCTTTACCCCGCAGGCACAACCACAACCTGCCTTTACTCCGCAGTCACTACCCCGACTGCGACGTAACCACGCGTTCCTTTGCCTAAAGCAAGTCGTTACAACGACTTGCTTTAGAGGTGCGTTGTTGGACTGGTGTTGGATTTTAAGTTTAACACCTTCCCGACTGATACACTGACTGGAGTTGGAATAGTACTTTATACTATTCCGAATTCCAGCACCCCCTAAGGCAAGTCTTTGTAACGACTTGCATGGTAAAGGAACGTGCGGTAACGTCGCAGCCGGGGTAGTGACTGCGGAGTAAAGGCATGCGTGGGAAATGCATGCGGGGTTCCGGCATAAATCCCCGGAGAACACCGCTCTTGCAGGAGGCTGCCTGCTGCACAAAAGAACACCACAAGGTCAGCGTTATTCTCTCAAATTCCCTATGGATGTAAGATTTGTCTCCTGAACTGCGATAGTAGAAAGTCTGAGAGCAAATGCGCTCACAATGTATAACCTGTAGGAGGTCTGGTTATCATGGATGCCATGCCATTTCGGTGCGATATGAATAACATGAGCTTCTTACTTCTGTTCTGAGCGAGAGAAGACCATGTCTGGGCGTGGCAAAGGAGGAAAGGGTCTCAAGAAAGAATCCTTCACTCATTTGTTACTCTGCTGGTCAAAATTTGGGAGCGCTCGTCGCTCTCTTTTGAAACCTCTGGTCATGTCATATGGATGCCGAACTTGCAATGAGGCCTTACACTATGTTTTAACTCTCGTGAACTCATGGTCTTGGCTTGCTATTCCAAAGTCACTTAGTCCTGGAGCAAGCTAATCTTAGGCTAACAACAGGATCCCATGAAATCCACATCTGGCCCTTGACCTTTTATAGCACAAAGAGGGCGGAGACAGATTGGCATCAACACACAAGGTGCCTGAATGACCTAGTTCCATATGCCTGTTCAAGCAAAGTGAACCCCACTTAAAACCTAAAGGATCCCTTTATGACAACGAGAAAGTATTCTTTGTCGGGCCTCCGCAAGAGGTACGTGGAACACTTGCTGATTTAAAGCCAAGTCTTCTCGACTGACCTAAGTTAGACGCCCTTTTTAGCTGGAAAAATTGTTGTTATCGTTTTATGTACTTTTGTTTTGGTGCTTTTATCAATTTGTGTATTTGTAAAGATTTTAATTAATTATACACAATAAAATTATGCATACATACAGAATGACATGAGCCTTGTGTTGCCTTACCTTTGGCACAACCCTTTAAATGAGGGAACTGATGGTAATACATTGTACAAATCGAGCAAGCAAGACTCAATGCGGCTCCCCTCGAATGGCGAGCATCCTTCTACAGTATCCAGTACAGTGGGCATTTCTTGTTGCTAGAGGTAACAAAAGGACTATTCCATATGAGTAATATTGTTTCCACCACACCTTGCTGAAACCCGCACCCATGGTTTATAGAGGACAGCTTGCTCTCACAATCGCCCTCCACATTTTGACAGGATGAGCTGCTTTGCTAACAACCCCATTTTACTGTACCAGGCCCAAACATTCACTGCTTTATCACACAGTACTTTTTTAGCAACACCTTTGTTTTTGTTGTTGAGATAAAGTCTCATGTGCTGTGGTCAGTCTCAACTTGTACTTGTTGGCCTATTAATCTTGGGAGAAAGGCTTCCATGACCCCACAAATATCTCTACACTCTAGCACAGTTATGTGCTGCCGTTGTTTCAGCAGGGACTGCAGTGTATGGATCCCTGTGTCCCCTAAGCGAGCATCATTTCTTAGAAGAGGTGTTTCAGTGGTTTCTAAAATCTGGGGCCATAGCTTTGAGAAAGGCTCTTCCATGTAAATGTTCACTGGAAAGTCCCACAACTCAATTGTCTGAATAGAGCTTGAGGGAAATGTATAGTACGTCTAAAGCTCCCTGAGAATTGGTTCTATTGCTGCCTTAGAATTGACTGACGACATTGCATCATGAGATGGACTTGAGCCGCTAGAAAAAAGCATGAAGCCATTTGTCCCAGCACATGTAGAGCAGACCTAGCAGGCTGGGTTGGTATTTTTGTAAAGTGTGTCACCATCTGTTGTAAATTCAAGAATCTCTAATGAAGTAGGAATACTCTCATAGGTTGGGTGTTCAGAATCGTCTCTATAAAGAGTAGTCTCTAAGACTGTGCCAAGGATGTCTTCTCTAAGTTAACTGAGAAACCACATTCCTGCAAAAGCTTGATTGTCAACTTTAGGTATTGTCACACCATATCTAGAGCAGACTTTTTTTTATCAGTCAGTCATCCATGTAAGAGTACAGATGGATGCCCGAGCAAGGAAAATGTACTAATACTACTACTGTGACCATCTTGAATACCCTGGGTGATGATCACAGGCCAAACAGCATGCACCTAGGTCTCCCAACCACGAATCTCTGAAATTGTCCATGCTCTCTGCATCAGACCTCAATCCTGAAGAGCTTGCAGAAAGTGGGAAAGAGTCATCATTTTAAATTTCTCTTGTTAAGTTTTTTTTTTTTAACTTTGGATCCAGGATCAGCTGTACACCGTACCCCTTCCTAGGGACAATAAAGTACCTGGAATATCAACTCTGGCCCCTCTGGTGTGTGAGAAAATTTTGGATCATACCCGTTGACAACAGAGAGGCACCTTTCTGCATCAAGTTGTTTGTATTGTATAGGCCTGGGCGTAATTCCGCGAAGTGACTAAAAAACTCTGCGGAGTTCCACAAGCAGCGGAGTGCGGAACGAAGTGCAGTTCGCGCTGATCTTCCTGCCGCTCGAGTCGAAATTCTACCCGAGCAACATCTCGTGCTCACCAACTTACAGTTGGTGAGCGCGAGTGAGAAAAAAACTCCGCTGCGCTACGCGGAGCGGCATTTTCTGCACTCCGCAAGCTCTGCGGAACGCGGAGTGCAGAAAACTCTGCAAACTCCGCGAACGGAGCAGAGTTCACCGCCCAGGCCTAGTATTGTAGGGCGACAGATGGGCCGCTCCTCAAAAAAGGGTAGAAGACAATTTGCTTCTACATTCTGTAAGACCCAGTGGATTGTTCTCTCTTTCCATCTCCAATGAAAGAGTGGTACCCGTTTCTCAACAAGTTGCTAAAATTCCTTGAATAAGAAGTGCTGGGATCAGTTCTGAGGAGTGAAGGAAGAAGAGGAGGCAGATTGGGCCTGCCTTTTCCAGGCTGGACCTTTACCCCTGCGGGGTAGAAAAACTGTTGTTGCTGATTCGGTGGCTGGTGATATGTGCTGTAAAATGACTCGACCCCTGGACCCTGGATCTTCCAGAATTGCTAGTAAAGCTTCACTGAGGAGGAAGCTAGTTCCAGAACCATGGATGTGGATCTGCTCTGCTTAAACATTCCAGAGAGTTGTTTCTTAGCTGAAAAGATATTGCCAATTAAACGGCATGTCTGGTAATTGGGGCCTGACTACATGCAGACGAGCTGCAAGCTAGCCAACAAAATCCGCTCCATGGAATACACCCTAAATGAACTCGCTCCTAGAACCCCTGAGATGGAGACCTCCATGAAGGCGTTGGCTGACTGCATGTACGTTCTGGAATGCAGAGCGGATGATGCCAAAGGATGTTCCAGAATGAACAATATCCGCGTGGTAGGTGTGCTGGAGGGTGTGGAGGGGAAGGATGCTGTTGCATACACAGAACGCTGGTTACGCTGGCTAATCCCACCAGAGGCACTATCACAGTTCTTCCCCATAGAATGCGCCCACTGGGTTCCAGCGAGGCCTCCCCCGCTTGCATCAAATCCGAGTCCCCTGCTGTTCTGGCTGCTGCACTACAGGGACAGAGATTCCATACTGCGAGAAGCACGGGTACTCTCGGACATCACGATGAAAAATGCTCGTATAGTGCTATTCCCACACTACACTATCATGGTGCAGAGACAGAGAAACTCCTTCCTGGCCATGAAATGTCAGTTGCACACACTCAACTTGAAGTACTCCCTCCTTTCCCTGCACGCTTGCGAGTTGTGGCAAAGGGAAAAATGCAATTCTTTGATACCCCTGAGGCTGCCTGGGAATGGCTGGAGTCAGCGTACTTGGCCCGCCGGTCTGTGCATACACGGGCCCCGAGCAGATATCAGGGGACGTCGTCAAGCCACCACCGTGGAGGCGGATGACACAGGAAGTGCCCTCCGCAACCAAACCATGCCCCTGATCTGGAACAGATAATACAAGTCCAACGCAGGGCCTTACAAACAGCGGCGGCCATCAGAGAAGCGACACAGACCACGGACCTAGATGATGACCCCACCAGATTTGGCAGTGAAGATGGTTCTTTAAGTAACAGGCCTTCTGAGACTGACACTGCTGCACCTCCCAGTGTAACACCGCAGACAGCGGATGGCATAATCGAGACTGAAATCTGCTACTGTGCTGCATTTAGGAACCCTTGCTGATACTTACTGATAATATTTACTGTCTTATAGCCAAGCCTGCATTACACTATAGCATGCCCGAAGTTGGTAAACGACATGTACTGCAATCTACTTTTCCCTGCCCCCCTCTTTTCTGAAGGCATAACATTTTGTAATTAACATGTATTCAATTGCTCTGTCACAAATATTGCTACGCTAGATATCCTAATAATGCCTCTTCATTCAACATAGCAGGGGCACCTCCTACTGAGCTCCCTGTGCTCAGCCTCTCCCGCAGGTACTTTCTTCCTCGTTACTAGTCGAACCGAACTAGGTAGTTCGGTAGTTTGGGTGGATACAAGTTGTCCCTCTGCTCTGATGGAATTTCAGATTTTTGTCTTTTGGTTCATAATTGTTCAAATGTGATCTTTTTTGTTGTTCGAAGGAGCCCGACCCCGCGCTTATGCACATTGGCCACCGTCAGCATGGCACGCTCCTGGTCGTCATGTGATTATCAACGGCATTGCTCTCTCTCACTGCACTAATGGCTCCCAATAATATCCTTACATGGAACATGAGGGGCATTCATACACCTACACGTAGATACTCCATCTACTCCTACCTCAGGCGACGTTCCATCCATATTGCACTCCTACAGGAGACACATTCAATACTCCAAGAGGCCACTAGGCTCCAGAAGCGCTGGCGCAGTCAGCTCTTTGCTACTAACTTTTCCACCTACGCTAGAGGGGCATTATTATGGGTTAGGTCAGAGACTCCCTTTGTGGCAGACGAGACTGACATTGATGCGAAGGACGATACGTTTTTGTGCAAGGTCGTCTGTATGGCGACAGATACTAATGGCTTGGTTTATGCACCAAATTCGGAACAAACCCTTTTCCTCGACAAACTGTCTGGCACGCTTTCCCGCTGAACAGATTTCCGCAGCTCATAGGGGTGACTTTAACAGTGTTATCGAGTCAGGGCTTGACCGCTCGTTTCCCCCATTGCCCAACGCACCCACGGTCTCAACTGCGTGGGCGCTGCGCGGCTGGCTCCAACACTGGCAGTTAATCAACATTTGGTGCCAGTGTAACGCTACGACTAGGGTGTACTCGTTCTTCTCTGTCCCACACAAATTGCATGTCCGGCTTGACAAAATACTCTGCACAACTAACGTGCTCTCCTCAGTACTACAGACCAACTATTTGGGTCGGACCCATTTTGACCACAACCCGCAATACTTACAGTTGTCATGGAACACCATTACACCCATCATTCTCACTTAACAGCTACAGCATGGGGGCTCTCAAGGACCCTCCTTTCCGGGCATCCCTGGGTACCCCCCTAACCAAATATTTTGACCATAATAACTGCACGGCATCCACGCGACTTCTTGAATGGGATGCATTTAAAGTCACTGTACATGGACATTGCATGGGTACGCAATGGAACATGCATAGACACCTTGAAGGCGACCTTACCTGCCTTGAACGCACACTTTTCCAGCACGAAAATAGAGCAGAACATGACCCAACTGAGATATACACTTATTAAACAAGCGCAGAGAATACGCGTCCCTGCTGGAAAGACTGTGCTGTTTCAAATATGCAGCCCACTAAGCCCACACGCATGCTACTGCTGATAGATTAGGCTGATTGTTGGTTTGACTCATTCGCCAAGACCAATCCCGTTCCACTATCCTGACATTGCGCTCCACCACCTGCGCTTTACTTTATACACAGAATGAGATACACGGCAAGCTCATGCGACATTACACATCCTTATATCAGTCAATCACCGCGGCTGACCCTGACATACTCAATAAATGCATCTCCTCAATCTCGCTGCCTCGAATCACGCCCACACAACAGGCAGAGCTGGATGACGCTATCACATAGTTCAAAATACAGGAAAGCATTTGAGCGCTTGCCACTGGCAGGACCCTGGGTCCCGACTGCTTGCCTGCCGAATTTTATGAAGTCTATGCCCCACTGGTTGCTTGAGAAAGCCATCTCTGCTGCTACCTTATCCGCCTCCCAAAGAGAGGCCCTACTTGTCTCCCATCCCAAGCACCACAAGGACCCCACGGACCTGGGATCATACAGGCCTCTGGAATGGCTTAATACAGATTATAAGATCCTGGCCAAAACCCTCGCGACTTGATTAGCACCTCTAGTCCCAATGCTAGTCCACCCGGACCAAAATGGGTTTGAGCCAGCACGTAGCACCACCTTGAACCTCAGGCATTTCTTCCACGTCATCACATATTAGTCGCAGCACTGGCCTCGGGCAGGATGCTTGTATTGGACCTCGAAAAGGCCTTTGACTCTCTGGAGTGGTCCTTCCTGTTGAGGCGCTGCAGCGATATGGCATCGGGTCCCTCTTTTTGCACCTAGTGCAGTTATTATACACACACCCTCTGAATAGAGTCAAAACTGGCTCCTCTATCTCCAGTCCGATATCGATGGCAGGGCCACCCGGCAAGGCTGGCCACTCTCCCCCTACTCTTTTCACTAGCGATAGAACTGCTAGCTGCAGAGCTCCGGCGACAAGTGGAGACCTGAGGCATACAGTTAGGCGACGATCTGCATGCCATATTCCTTTATGCCTACTATACCTCAGAGACATCCATAACGTCAACTGGGCAAAATCATGTTTATTCCCCTTTACACCGGGCTTGTCGGATCCATGTCTTGCCTTTTCCAGAATATCAATACCCTGGCAGCCCAGAACGTTTCGGTACTTGAGCATTCGCATGCATCACTCTCTGGAGGATCTGTTTGATGGCATCCTCATGCATGCAGCCACATCTATCAGAGCCCAGATGGCTCTTTGGCAGACATTACCGTTATCAGTGATGGGCCGGGTTGCTCTGCTGAAGATGGTGATACTACTTTTCCAATCTACCTCTATACGTCCCAAACAAATTTTTCTGAGTTTTCGAGACGCGGATCATGGAATGCCGGGTGCTGCAGAGTGGCGCTGGAGAAATTATACTCATCCTTGGACCGAGGAGGCCTTGCGGTACCGAACCTAGAACAATATTATCTCACTTCTCAGCTACAGTGGGTGGCTAAATGGCTATCTGGCCTGCAATTGTCTGACACGGCCACAACGCTACCGCCCTGGACACTGCCCTGTATCCTTCACTTTTTTCACCCAATCACTCAAGCTAAGGTGCCGGACCCTCTGTTGCTGGGTGTCGTACACCGCTACTACCGATGGAGCCACTACCTGACACGCTGAGTGACTCCCTATGCTCCAGCATTAGCCCAACTAGACACTCCTAGAAACGTTACCCATACATCTGCGACGGAACTCGAAACCTGGCGTGCTGTAGGTTTCCACACACTGGGAAACCTCTACTGTGATGGTGCCCTCATCCCCTATGAGACACAAATGGGCGATTCTGAGCTACCGCCAGGACAGTTCCTCATATAGAACTTCCTGCTGGTAATGCTGATCCGCCCATGGGGCAACTTGACGACTGAGCTACCGACTCACTATGTTGTACAATATTTGCAGTTTATGGGACCGGTAGGTACTTAGAACATTTGCTTGCTGCCTCGCTACAGACCCATAAAACATCTTCGCATACAGCCCTACGTGCTCATTGGGAGGGCAACCTCACCCATTCCTGCCTGGACAAGGAGTGGGCTGCAATCCTGGAGAGCCCCATTAATATCCAATGCAGTACAAGGTTTCGCCTAATACAGTTTTAAATTTGTACACAGGGCCTATCTTATTCCCGCCAAAATCAGCCGTTATTTCCACTATGCAGACGCTGCCTGCCCCTCACTGTGCCCTGGTAAATACAGACCTAATCCATATGCTGTGGTCTTGCCCCTCTCTTCACACTTATTGGCAAGGTGTCACGACCCGATTGTCGACAGCATTACATACATAGGAGGTGTGTGTGCTGGGCCTGTTCCCTAGGGCCAAGTTTCTCGACCTGGACTTCCTGACTGCTAAACGACTCATTACCCGAAGGTAGAAGTCCCCGGAGCCCCCATTACTTGAGGCATGGATGCTGTCCTTTCTTGTGTTAGCGCAGGCAGAGAGTGTGGCGTTACACAGGGAAGACACTTTGGGATTGCGTAAATAACCTGTGGCTTCTAGCTGGGACACAATATTGACAGATCTCCTAGCTCTGACGCAAGGGAATGACAGGAGTGATCCCGACCTATAGGTAAATTGGGTGTGGCGCAATGGATGGCTGTTATACACAAGTACTAGTGCTTCACCATACTGATCCAGCTCTCCTCCAGCCAAGGCTCAAGTAGGCTGTATTTCAATTTCCACATTCACTGACTTAATTAGACACTTCATTGGACGGTTGGGTTAGGGCGAAGCTAAGGTATTGGAATTTATCATTTTAAGCTCTAGTTGTTACTACTCTTTTGTTCTCATATAATGGAAACTTTTCTCCTCTTCTGCATAGATGTGGGTAGCTATCCTCATGGGATTCAGGTGGGCCGCTCGATACCCTAACTTGGTAAATATTCTGCAGAACTCTATGAAGCAAGTGTAACTTATCGTTTAAGTGATCAATTGTCTGATTTACCCTCAGTACTTGTTGAAGACTGTATTTGTCAATTCTGTGATACCGTTTACATGGTCTATATTGACTGTAAATGGGACTATAATCCTGCTTTTCCTAGTTGAAAACGCTATGTATGGAATGCATAAAACTTAGTAAAAAGATTCAAACAAAGATGTCTGGTAATTGGGCCTGGATATTTTGAGAGACCCTCGTGGATTGCACAGATGCAAGCTGGAGCCACAGGCCTACCCTCATGGTAAGTGGTGTCCAAGCCCACCTCAATTAACTCCTTTACCATATCCATCTCTACCTGTGCCAGTATGCTCCCAGAGAGCATGGTAACATCAGATAACGAATCAACTGGTAATAGTAGCCTTCAGCGTAAAGATGCCAGAGGCAAAGGTCATTTTTTCTCATCATATAGAGACTCTTGGACTTCCTGTTTTGGGGAGGGAGGGTGTTGAATAGAGAAAATAATTATATTTTAGGTTCACAAAGAATGCCTGAATTATCTGCCTTTCTGGTGAGGGATCGGAATATGACAGCCTGAACTTTTTCGAGGCTGCCTTAAATACAGCTGGGCCAAGTTTGATTTGTCCCAAGGCTCCTGCAGAGTTTTTAGAAGAGGCTCATTAAAAGATAGTAGAGGCTCTGAAGATTATTTGCTTGCAAGTATCTCCCTGAAGAGGGTGCTCGTAAGTAGAGTGAATGCCAAAGTCTCCACAGCTTTGCAAATGATCTTGGTCAAGTGTGACTATACTGTAGTCAAGGGGCTATCGTCAGAGAGAACTCTATTTCTAGGGAGGTTTTCAGCTAAGTCGTGCCTGGCAAGCCCATTAGCAGGACAATGCTGCAGTACATGGGTGGAAGGAGTTTATCAGCCTCACTATTATCATCTCCACCTCTAGGAGGGGACATTTGAAAAGCCAGTATGTTGTCAGACCTAAATAGGTCATGGATGCAAGTGAAGTTTACCACTTTTGTGGCAGCTGTAGTAGGTCTGTTTCTCGCATATACTCTGCTTCTTTTTCCTGAAAGTCAGGAAAAGGAGACCAGTCAGAATCTATCTGGACAGAGACTAGCCCAATGTGGCTAGTGGGGCTGGAGTTAAGGAAGCAGCTTGGGAAGCAACAGTTTAATGGGAATACTTACAGCTCTCGAAGTAGAGATGGAGTCAATGGAACTGGGGCGGAGCTGGCAGCATTGTTGAAGAATTTTCTAAAGTCAAAAACACAATTGACCTGTGGTAACCAGAAATGGCATGTCTGATGGATTCTGCATGAAAATAGCCAGCATGTCCTTTCGGAAGTCAATCTGCAGGTGGGAATCACTAGATGGAGAAAAATGTCCTTGTTTGACTGGTTAAAGAGCAGGGACATATATATAGTTTACTGTGTTCTTTGCCTTGTGAGAAGACGAGGAAAAACAACTGTGCATTTTGTGACATGTACAGTGCCAGTTAGCCTCTCAGAGGAACTGATTCAATTCAGTGTCCTGGACCTAACAGGAGTCCTAAACCTTTATTTCAGAGTGGCCAATGCAAGTTTTACCTCATGCTTGTGGGTGACCCTGGGATGCATCTGGCGCAAAGTTCACAGGGCATAGAGTAAGGTGAGTACACCAGGCACTTTTCACAAATCAGCTCCCTTCTACTCCACCACATAAAACCATACGAAGTTCTGAGTCTGACATCTGTTTGCAACATGGGTAGTAGGGCGTTGTGGTATCCTCTACACAGGCTTCAAGCCCAAAAACTTCAGAAGTGACATGGCATCAAGGAAAGAATAAAACACTAAGAAATCATGAATGGAAAAACCGAGGTAAACCTTGGGGATTCTGTGTCCTGTGGCTGATGAAGCTAGGAAAAAGGGAACTGACATCCCTGGCCCCAGCAGCAACATATAAAGGACCCCAGCGTCACTTCCAGTCTCCGAACTCCACAACAGATATTGTCCAGCTTCTGCTGGGTCCAGTGAAGTGGCGCTACAGAAGAATTTTCCACATCCAGTCTGGCACCTGGAAATAAGGCTCATACTAAGAATCTACAGAATCATGAGTCCTGGAACGAAACTGCCTGGAATTACCCTAAATCAGATATATTATAGTTTAGACGTCATCATCACTTTATTTGTTGTGAGCAGATCGGTACAGTGAAAACGTTCACAGAAGTAAACTTCAAATAAAAGTTCATCATCAAACAATTAGAGTATACAATTGAGAAAGTACAATTTGAAGATTCAAAGACATTTTAGTTGAGGAGTTAGAAATTATCTCTACTACGTTGGTATTTGGCTACAAATGGGTTTCTGGATAGCTCATAAACTAGTGCTAGCTGAATACAGATGCATTTTCATACTGTTTATTAGGATGTAATGGGTCTTGACAGTTTTTAGAGTTGTATTTTTACCGGTAGAATTTCCTATGTTTCATGATCCAAATGACACATTCTGTGTCCCAGGGAAGGTGGTCTTGTGGAGAAAGCAGTAGCAATGAGTGGAGAAAGCAGTAGCTATGAGGGGAGAAAGCAGTAGCTATGAGGGGAGAAAGCAGTGGCTATGAGTGGAGAAAGCAGTAGCTATGAGTGGAGAAAGCAGTAGCTATGAGTGGAGAAAGCAGTGGCTATGAGTGGAGAAAGCAGTGGCTATGAGTGGAGAAAGCAGTGGCTATGATGTAGCCAGTGGTGCCCTAAAGACAGACGGATCACGGGAAAATCCTGTGGGAGCTCCTGTGTATTAGGGCAAAGGACAGAGAAGAGACAGCAGTGGGCTCTTCATTGCTGAGGGTGACACTAGAAGTATGGGATGAAGGTGAGCTAACACTAAAGGTCTGGCAAGCTACCTCTCCCCATCTACGCCCCTATTCGGAAACTCTGACTTCAACCCCGGAATAGACTGGTCAGCCCTTAAGCACTAGGAAGAGAACAGGTTTTTGAACTGAAAGAATGGAAGGATTCAATGAGATGCATAAACAGGTGTGCTCTCAGTGTAAGCAGGATCAGAATCGGACTGGCCTATGGGGCAATCAGGCAGTGCCCGACAAGCTGGTCTGACAGGTCAATGTGTGGGTCGTTTTTTTGGGCTGTTTGTGGGCCAAATGGTCTGCTGGTACTTGCCCATTCTCCTCTGCCTCTTGGGGTTATAGACCCGCCCAGTGGAAATAATTGAACGGAATGGGTCTGAGCCTAGACGAGATGACCAGTTAACAAGCTGTCATCTTTGCCTCTTGCCATTCACAATCCTTCAGTTTCCCCTGGTCCTACATATGCTGTAGATTCCTTTGCTAAGTGTTGGTTCTATTGTTATTATTGGATCCAGTGGGTTGTACTCCAGGACACCTGTCAAAGCCCCTCTGTGTGTCTCTATGGAATGGAGTAACTGCAAAAATCTGAAGAACTGTTTATAATGGAACTCAAACTCAACTGATACCTGCTAGAATGGTTTAACATGATTGCCTGCCTGTCTCCAAATTTTGATATTCCAATCAGGTCCCATGCACTAAATACCAGGAGCTTTGCCACATGTTCCAGCCATGTCCACTGCCACAAAGGGGTCTCTTTGGTCAATTTGGCAATCCACTTAATATGCCTTAATGCCATTTGCCAGCACAGTAGAGGCAATTTAGTGATCAGTGGTATCCAAATAGGCTGTCTTCCCCCATATTGTACTTCTAGTATCACCAGGTTCTCCAGCAAGCTAAGCTCCCGCCATTTCGCTGTATCTTGCCTGTCGCCAAACAGCCAATCATTTATGGGAAGTATCTGGGAGACTAGATAGTATAGGTGGATGTCCGCAGAGTCCAGCCACCCCTCATATGGAACCTAAGGTGCATTTTGTGAATGAGGTTGTATGTAGTTAAGCGTCCATAAACATTTACCATGGATAGCATTTCTGTAAAGAAATTGACGTGAATAATGTGTGGGTAATTTTGTAGTGTGCAGTGAGTGGAGAAATTGGGAAAGGGGCCCCATTTTAAACAGGGATGAGCTAACCACTATCGAGATAGGGAAAGAGGACCACACCCTCCAGTTCCCGCCTTGTACAGTGTAGCTGGTGAGCTATGTTCAGATCCCAACTTCTCTGCTGGTCTAGAGTACATTGATGCCAAAATATTTAAAATTATCCACCTCTAACTGTAGTTGAGTGTGTGTCAAGCAGTGTGGAAGCATTGCCTTGACCTGCTCATATTTAGACGTTTGACAGTTCACCCGTAAACCTAGTCTGTCATGATAAATCTGCAGCATCTCAGTCAATCTAGGCAGGGTATGTTCTGGCCAATGGACGAAAAGCAACATGTCACTAAAAACCTGTGCATCCGTCCTGATCAACTATGCCAACGGCATCTGCTTGCATTGCAGATACTACAGGCAGGAAGGTCTTTTGTAGGAATATGGCAACGCCTCTAGAACCCCGGATAAAGACTGCATGAAAACGTGTGGTGTGCCTATGCCTGCCTGGAAAGCCACAGGGCATGCACAATAAATGGGTCTCCGGTGGGATAAGGACATCAGGGGTGTGCATAAATTGCATAACGGCACATCTTAATTTTATTATGGAGGTTGTTGACATTCACGTCAGAAAGTAGTTATGACCTGTTCTGTGCCATCTTTTATGCTGTGAGTGAATAGTATGTGCATGCCCGTGTCTGCATCTAACAATATGTTATCTATAGTTAACATCGCCCTCCCCTTATACGACCTACCTAGAAGCATATGTCTCCCTAACCACTAACTAAAGCTTAAATGTAAGTAAACTGAAAAGCTTTGTACATCATACCTAGTCTATGAACTGTCAAAGCAACGTCCAATTGCATTTCACCATTACCTTACATAGATAAGGCCTCAGGTCCGGGTCTGCACCTTTCCCCGCTGGGTGCGCAGCTCCATCGGAGTGACCATGGAGTGCACTATCAACTCATCGCCTTCTCTACCCCACCCCAAAGCTCGCTTCAGTTTCTTCTCTGGGACCCACTGTCTGAGGATGGGTCCCCTGCCTTCGGGAAAGAGTCTAGGATTTTAATTTCCCAGTGTCTTAGTGTTGTAGTGCTCTTGGAGACAGATGTCTCGTTGCGAGATACCTCTCCGCCACTGCCATTTCCCTTGCCTCAGTTTTTGTTGTAGAGATAGGCCCTCCTCCTTCGCCCGCACATCTGTTCCCTAAGTCTCATTGACGTCTGATTTGGGCATCACAAGCTGGGGTGTGCTGTTCCTGTTTGTTAGTCCCAGGGGCAACTCCCCGGGCCAGCCTCACTTTTGTTCAGGTTGTTCAAAGAAGAATGTTTTGTTCTGAAAGTTCACCTTCAGTTTTACTGGGTACAGCAGTATGTATTTCAATTTAATTGCTGTAGGTTTTTACTTCACCTGATCAAAGGATTTGTATTGTTTCTGTATAAGCCTACTATACTCA
This sequence comes from Calotriton arnoldi, assembly GCA_963921515.1. Taxonomy (NCBI): domain Eukaryota; kingdom Metazoa; phylum Chordata; class Amphibia; order Caudata; family Salamandridae; genus Calotriton; species Calotriton arnoldi. The sequence continues at coordinate 2,163,814 of CAWUFW010000128.1, read as the reverse complement.
GGAAAAATTACGATTTAGAGTGATTCATACATCACTTCCTTTTTAGGTCGAGCATTCGAGACCTCTTGTATATACTTTAGTATATACCTATATGTGTATGTACTTTGTGGACTCTCGAGATCAACCCTAGGACTTGGCTTCTTCCGCTTAGGGACTTTTTTTTCCATTTTACTGCCTCTATTTAACTGTCTTGATAGAAAACGACCAGTAGAGGTCAGTAAAATACCAGAATTGCTTTCTGCTGAGGGACTTTCTCTTTTTTATTTTTCTGGCAACTGCCTCTATTTAACTTTCTTGATAGAAAACGATCAGCAGAGGTCAGTAAAATACCAGAATTACTTTAGCATTCTCTAGATTCCAGTCCATAGAAATTGTCTTCCACGAGCACCCGTAGACAATAATATTTTTTTCAAATCTTGTATTTTCAGTGATATGACCACCGAAGGCCCTGATTTTATATTAAAAACAGAGCTTTGGACTATACCATTTCCCGCTGAAAGGCAATATTTCTCTCCATGTGTTCCCATACCTGGCATGTCACGCAGTTTGGTGCTTACTTTCCCTCCATGTTTAAGAACAGTAGATGTTTCAGCACCCAGGCTAATGTGCTGCATAGCTAAATACATATAGGGTCCCAAAGGCGAGACCTATTGCATTGCAAATGCTTGTTTTCTCGTGCAGTTAGTAATACCAAATTTCTGTCTCGATAATTTTGGAAACAGTGGTGTGTCCCAGACGTTGGCCTTTGAGCAAGAGAAAGAGGGAGGTGTGCCTGTTAGATCAGTAAGCATGGAGAAATGTCTGTACATTCTGACCAGAATGGATTTGTCACGGGGCATAGTACCTCCCTAAACACTCGGCGTCTTTTTCATATCCAGGATCGAATCCAGGTACGATTCCCACACACAGCCTGCCTCATACTGGACCTGGAGAAAGCATTCAAAATGCTGACATGGTATTATATCTTTACTTTTGTAGCCTGCATGTGGATTTGGGCCCTGGCTACTTGTTTACACCCGGTTACTCTACACCAAATCAACCTCCAGAATACATCTAGGCCGACTCGTCTCTGCCCCTTCCTGGTGGGCCAGGAGACCAGACAGTGGAGCCCACTCTCCCTGCTGTTTTTAGCGCTTGCGATGGAACCCCTGGCCATCTGGCTGCACAGGGAGGGCCAAGAGTGGGATATACCCCTTGAGGACAGGAGTCATGCTGTATCCTTATATGCGGAAGACTTGCTTTTAACATCTGACCTTTCCCTGCTTCGAGATACCATAACTGCGTATGCTGTGGCCGCAGGGCTTCATGTCAACTTGATGAAATCTACACACTTTGTCCCGATCAGCCACCACAACTTGTACACCTGGGCGAGATTCATATTTGTTGGCGCGGGGAAGCAGTCCGCTATCTGGCGATCCGTCTCTACCATTCCCCACTGGTTTTGTATGAAGGGAATCTCCATATGGCCCAGAAAAGTATCAGACCTCAAATATATTTTTGGCAAACCCCTGCCCCCGATAGGTAAGATACCTTTAACAAAGATGGTTGTTTTACCCTGTCAATTATAGTTTTTGCAAACCTTCCAGTCATCCCGCTGCAGTTCTTTTTTAAAGAGCTTGATTCCCTTTTATGCACACCCATCTGTGGCAGTAAATGCTGTGGCATTGCTCTTAAAAAGTTTCAGCTACCTGTAGACCAAGGAGGACTGGGCGCCCCTTCTTTTGAGGCGTACATTTTAGCCGCTCAGCTGCAATGGTTGTCACGCTGGACCGCTAGGCTCTACATGGATGAGATGAGATGTGCAGTGAACAAGGGGTCATGTCGGTCTCAACGATACAGGGTTTCCTCCCTCCTACCCCCGGGCACTTGCAGGTAGCAGTGGCTCAGTCATGCATGGCTCAAGTACATTGCCTTACGCATGGGGCTCCGGTGTATGCCCCGGCAATACCCCTGGTTGGTCTCCCCCGCTTTCCGGGTTATTATTCACCCAGGGTCATGAGAACCTGGATGGGGCATTCACTGCTCACGCTCGGGGACCTCTTTTCTGATGGCCTGATCCTCCCATTTGAATAGTTGATCACGGACCACTACCTCCAACTAGGGCAGTTTCTTGTCCAAAGACAACTTAGCATCACATGCTCTACTCTGTGGGACATTTCAGAGGGCGAACCCACCACACATCCGGTACTGTAAGCAATCCTTGCCATGGGTGACGTCCACAGCCTTATCACTTGGCTGTATAAAGCCATATGTGAACTAGCGGTTGCCCCTCTTGCACTGCAGTGACACAAGTGGGAGGACGATTTTGGAAGAGTGCTGCATGATAGGGAATTGGAACAAGCGCTAGAATTTCCCCATCTAGTCCCCCGTAATTCCTGTTTTAAAAATATTACATTTTTTGTACTTCACAGAGCGTATCTTACCCCAGCCCAGTTGAATCGCTACTTCCCTAATGCACAGGTGGACTGTCCACATTGACATATCCCTGAGGTGGATCTCAAACATATGCTGTGGTACTGCCCGACCCTGCAGAGCTACTGGCAGTTGGTGCACACCACCCTGTGTGACGTCACAGAACTGCCTGATAGCCACACGTGGGAGAAGTGCCTCAAGGGCATTTTTAAGCATAGAAAACAACATAAGGTGAGTGCCCGCTTTGCGGCCCTGGTGCTCCTCCTCGTTGAACGTGCACTTACACTCCAATAGCCCCGCCAGTGGCAGCGCGGCACGGGATGGTGCGCAAATTGGGCATGGCTGAGGAGAATGCCCTCAACTATGAAGTGGTTCGATGCTTGTGCAGGTGACCTATCTCATCCCAATGGGCTACCCTCCTCAAGCAATTCCTACAGGAGGTGGGGAACGATGAATTTCCCCCATGACCTAATTGCGTCACCTCTGCAAATTCCTACTATTGCATACACAACTAAGGCCCCCAAGCTTGCGCTTGCCAGCTGCTTCTGCCCTCCCTCACTTCGTCCCACCGGTCCACCTACCCATCAGCCCATGCATATACCTCTCTCTTTCGGACGATACAGCCTGCCACAGCCATCCTCCTTTACCCGCCCTGTCTCCGCCCCATTTTCTAGTTTTATCCCTTGTTTACAACACTGTGGCTGTACGCTACTGACATTCACTAGTGCACAATAACTAGACCCTCACGCTCAATGCTATTCCGCAAGCAATGTTCATTTACTAATTTAAGATCTCTTACGTGGTGAACTGCTCATACTGTCTGACCACTGTATTTCATATATTGCTGGACTATGTCAATTGCAATTGTTGTTTAAAATGCAAAACCCAATAAATATATTTAAAAAAACAAAACAAAAAATGGAGAAATCTTGTCTTCTGCTAAAAACAACTCTTGAGCCATAGCTCAAGGAAGTTCTCAGTGTGTATTCCGTCTGACCCTTTATAATCCGTGAATGTAGAAGTATTTACTTCTGGTGCCACAGTAGCAATGTCCACCAGGCCAGATCCTCTGCAGCTCCCCCTGGAGGGCTGATAGCTTTAGTATACTTGTCCACTGTTCCCTGTTTGAGGACTGTCTTGTCTTAGGCCATATGTAGATAAGTGTACTCTCTGTCTGGTGTCCAACTCAACTACGGTGATGCCCTTAATACAGCGAGAGACAAAGACCTGGCGTACCAGCGAACTGAGCAACTATACAATAGTGTTGTGAGCACAGCTAGTTACTTTGTAACACAACCTTGCTTGGAGACTCCGCTCATGTCTAAAAGGTTGAGAAGCCTCCAAATCTCTGCATGGTGCTGCCCAGTGGTGCTATGGTCCATTGTGTTGCTGTGCTCTCGTGAATCCCAGCCTTCCAGCCCAGGCAGACTGTGGGCAGCATGTACAGCTGGGTGGCCTCAATCAGCCATGTGTTGAGAGTCTGACCATGCCAACACAGCGGGGCTCCCAGGTAGCCTCAGCCTCACTTAAGAAGTGTCTGTGTCAGCAGCCTAATGCAGTATGAGCCAGGACAGCATGCATCCAGACCATGCATCATAAAGTTCACTCATGTGTGCCACTTTTTGCAGGTGATACAGGGCTATCAGATAGTTCAACCCCATACGCATTGGGGTGGGCATAAGGCCAAGACCGGGGCAAGCCGCAACACACACACAGAAAATGTCAAGCCTCACCAGGGTTCTGTGGCCTCCTCCCCGAGGACTCCACTGCAGATCATCAGCAGATGAGTTGTAGAAATGTTGTGCATCAGTAGATTTAAAGTGGGGACACCCTCGCAGCAGCAGATGCATCTCCTCCCCCCTCTGTGAAGGCAAGCTGTGGTCCCGCCATAAGCATGCATGGACCTAGCATACAGAAGAGCGATTTGGGGTCCCCAATCGCAAGCACCCCTGCACCATGCACCAAGGCTCAGGCTGCTGTCCTAAAATTCAAGAGTGGCGCAGCAACACACAATCACCTTGTTTCAAGCTGAGCTGTGCTGCCATTAGTCCAAGTGCTCGGTTGTCGGCTTGCTCACCTCCGGGCATCTGGCCACTCAGGACTTACTTCTTCTGTTGGTTTTAGAGTCGCCACCTGGCCTACTGTTTGGCCGCCATGTTTGCAACAGAGGTTGCCACTATCTGTAGCTTTCAGATCTCCCTCACAGAAGCCCCAGGGCAATATTATGGGCCCACCACTGCATTCGCGCTGCTGCCAGGTCTAAGGTCTGCACTTCGACTTGCAGAGACAAGCTTAGCAAGGCAGAATGTTTGTGGAATGTTTGGTGCTTGTGTGGGAGCACAAGAAAAAGGCAACCATCATCTTGTGCTGCAGACCACACACCCCCCTCATTTGGATACTATTCTATTAATGGCCAGAGACAAGAATGTTAGCAATTGACCTATATTTCAGTACCCACATATAAGATCATAGGGCAGTAAGAGGTGCATTTACAGGGAAGATTAGTCTTCTAAAGAAGACAATCAGTGAAGCCCAAATCCACGAAGGGGGAGGTCAGTACACCAACAAGACTTTGAAATTACAATAAGAACAGGCATTGGCAAAGCCAATAGTTAGTGCCTTTCAAATGCTGCAGCAGAACAACTGGTTTTACCAATGCTTGTTTGCTTTAGCATACTTTAGGGCCAAAACCATTCAGAGATGACCAGCCATACTGTGCAGCACTGATGGTCAAATTTGGAATTATTTTTTTTATGCTTTTGAAAATAACATTTGAATATGGACAACATGCATGGGCATGCCTGTGTACGCACTGTGGCCATCTGCGAATGCTTTTTATTTTGCTTAAAAAAACATTAAAAGATGGCAGCTATGCCTGCGCACACATAGTCAGCATAGAACGGTCTAAAAACCATTTAAAGATTATGCCCATGATATAGTGCCAGATGGAGTGCAGGGGTGGGGACAGAAGCTGGCACTGGGGGAGAGCCAAGATACAAGAATTTCAATAAAGGAAGTAGGGGCGGCAAAGAGGATGGGAAAGCAGGGATAAGAATGAAGTGGAGAAAGGGAGAGAAAGTACTCCCTCATGCACTACGATGCATGTTCCTGATATATAAAATACACCTCACGTAATCAAAATATAGTGACACCGAAGTGCTCCTTCAGTGGGAAAATACAACAATAGGAAGGAAAGTCATTGAATCATGAGAAAGGAACTGAGATAGACAAGAAACCACTGACTCATGAGCAAAGGGTGGACCCAAAGCCTACTCTAAATCTATTTTAGATGGAACAGTTCTGCTTGCCAGCAGACAGCATAGGTGAGAACTTAAAATTGAAGTCCCTTAAAAATCACTCAGAAGTCAATCGAGACTTTAGGGTTTACAAAATGCTTCTGTATTAAAGCTACTTCTTCTAAGCAAAATTACACTGATTTGCAGTGAATGCTTACATCCAATCCCATTACCAATACCATCTGCCTACTAGGGAAAAGGTAAACGATCACTGTAACATGTATTAACGTATGCCAAATACCAGCTATGTTCAGAGACCATGAACAATTTAATACACAAGAACTGAGAATGAAGACGGGAGAAAAACATATAAACCCTTGCATGAGAGGTTTTCGGCGCACCTACTGTCTGAAATATAATGGTAACGATGCAGCACATCCTTTTTTTGTAATGTCTATTAATAATATCTACTTTAGGGTCAGTCTAGATTTGAAGTTCATAGAAGATCAGATGACCATCCTACGTGTACAGATCAATAAAGAATTGCTGGCAAAGATATGGGTCACTGGAGTTAGCCCCCGCCCCAGACTGAGTGAAAGCTATACTGACAAAACCCTGTAACCTCAGGAGTTGGTTTAGTCCTTGAGTATTACAAAAACAACTCCTGCCACTTATTCATGCTCGAATTCTCTGCGGCTTTCCAACCCCAGACCATTCAGCATCGATCTACTCTCTGAAAACTCACTAGGACTTCACTGGCACAATCCTACAATGGTTCACAAATCCTACCTGACTAACTGACAGCAACTCATTCAGAGAGGAACTACCGAATTCCAGGCTCTCCCCATCACTTGTTGAGTCAACTGGACTCCATCCTGTCACCTATCATTTTCTGCCTTTTATGGAACTCTTTGGAGTCATTCTTGCAGACAGCAACATCAAGGTCCACCAATATGCTGAGGACACACAACTCTATCTCAAAAGATCTCCTCAACCAATTACATACAAAGACTCAAAGTCTGCCTCGAACACATCAAAACATGGATGTCAACAAACCACTTGATGCTGAACCACATCAAGACCAAATGCCTCCTGTTTGCCAACTATGCCAGACATTCAGTGATTCATAAACCTAACTGATCTGATGCTCCAACTAACAAAACAGGCCAAACCCCTCAGACTCACCCTCGAGATTAAACTTCTCATTCAAAGGATTCATTGCTAAGAGACCAAAACACATGGTTCCAGCCAGGAGCGGCCAGTGCAGGTAAGAGCGGTGGGGCAGGGTGAGGGGGACTAGACAGACGTCGACGAGGAAAATTAAATAAATAATTAATTTTTCCTCATCATCGTCTGTCGAGTCCCTCTCTGCCTCTTCGACCACGGGGTTGTTCGCTTTGCTCTCCTCCTCTTTTCCGTACAGCTGTAGACACTCTCTCTTCCTTCTGTGTTAGCCTGCTGCATTTCTGAAGTGCCTCCCAAAGTTCCTCCCCAGCTCCCCGTTAGATCCATCTCTCCTTTTACTTGCGTGGTCCCGCCCCCTCCACCTGAAAGGAGAAGTCTGTCATCAGTGTTTCGAAATTCCTGTCCCTTTTCCGTCTTTCCTCAAATGCTTTGTCCTTTTTCTCTTTTAGGTACCCTCGATCGTGGTGTTTAGAGGATGGAGGACGGGGAGGGATCCTTTAACTCACAGAAACCATCTAGTATTATCTGTGAGGGATAATGTAACCCCACTTCTGCTTCTTTCCCCTTTCTCAAGAGATCGGTTAGAGGGCTAGGTAGTTGGGAAAAATAAGGTATAAATCGTCTAGAACAGCCTACTAATCCAAGGAAGGCTCTAAGATCTCTCTTTTTGTCTGTGGAAAAGGTACCTTATAAATAGCTGCGACCTTCTCTACCTGGGGCTGTATCAATACTTCCCCTAACAGGTAACCTAGGTATTTTACCCGTCCGGCTGCTAAATGGCTTTTCTTTGGGTTCACCTTGAGACCTGTGGAAACTAATGTTTGAAGGACATTTCCCAACTGCTGGACATGGGTTTCCCAGGTAGGACTGTAGATAACGACATCATCAATATAAGCTGCAGCATAGGCCTGGTGGGATCTTAATAAGATATTCATCATTCGTTGGAAAGTCACTGGAGCCAATTGTAGTCCAAAGGGGAGGGTAGTGGATTGATATAACCCCCCACCACCCCCCGGAGTGGAGAAAGCATTTTTTCTTTGTCTTTGGGATTAAGAGGAACCTGCCAATATCCCTTACATAGGTCTCAGGTGCTAATGTACTGGGCGTCACCAAAGTTTTCAATCATTTGATCAACTCTGGGACTGGGGTAGGTGAATCTAGATATTTTATTCACCTCCCTAAAGTCGATGCAAAAGCGTATTGAGCCATTGGGTTTTGGGGCTAGGATAATAGAGAAATTCCATTCACTCACTGATCGTTCAATGATTCCCAGTTTTAGCATTGATTGTACCTCTACTTCAATGGCTTGTTTACAGGCCTTAGGTATCGTATAGGGTTTCAACCGGACTTTCTCCCCTAGCTTAGTATTAATCGAATGATAAATCATATGGGTCCTTTCCGGGGTGGTAGAAAATACCTCTTTATATGACTTTAATTATTCAAGCAACTCTTGTTGTTGCTTCCCTTTTAAATCTGGATCCATACTGGTAATGAGTAGGTCAGGTTCTTCAGAAATGAAAGCAAAGAGTGCTGGTCGTGGACCCTCCCATTTCTTTAATACATTCACATGATAAATCTGTGATTCCTTTTTCCCTTTGTTTAGTTTTATTTTGTATGTAACTGGTGTGATTCGCTCTAAAATCTTAAAGGGTCCTTGCTATTGACCCACCATTTTATAGTCAGAAGAAGGCAACATCTCCTGCCTTAAATTTTCTGAGCTTTAACTGTTTATCATATTGTTCTTTTTGTGTTTGTTGAGCATGTTCTATGTTCTGTTTCTTTATTTCGCTAATCTGATTTAAATTTGTTGTGAGTCCTGTTACATATTCCAGTAAGGGTTTAGAGTCATCTTTTTCCTGCTCCCAGGACTCTTTGGCCGTATCTAATAGAGTACGAGGTTTGCGACAAAATACCAATTCGAATGGTGAGAACCCAGTACAGCTCTGTTTTGGCATCTGATAACAAAGAGGGCTAAGGGTAACATCTGTTTCCACTTTCATGTTTCTAGATCTAATAGTTTTTTCAAAGACGTTTTCAATGTGGCATTATATCATTCCACCAGACCATCCGTTTGAGGATGGTAGGCAGCTGTACAGATTTGTTTAATTTCGAGCTGCTCACATATCTGTTTCATTAATTTGGAAGTGAAAGGGGTTCCCTGGTCCGTCCATATTTCTCATGGAAATGCAACCTGGGAGAAGACTTCATCATAGCTTTTGCAATAAGGGTAGTAGGAGGATGGCGTAGGGGAATAGCTTCAGGATAACGTGAGGCATAATATGTATTTATTTGCTCTCCTAAAGGGTAGCAATGGGCCAATAATGTCCATCCCCACCCGGGAAAAAGACTCATCAATTATCGGTACGAGTAGTAAGGAGGCTTTACTTGGGGTAGCTCAACTTTGCTTTTGGCAAACTGGGCATGCCCTACAGTATTTCTTTACATGGCTGTAGATACTTGCCCAAAAAAGTGCTCAAGTACTGCTTTCTCTGTCTTTTTAGGCCCAAAGTGCCCTCCTAGTAGATGACTACGGACCGAGAACAGAACTTTATCTCTAAAGGGGGTAGGAATGAATAATTGCTTAGGCTTGCAATATAATAACCCTTGTTGTGATAAAACCTGGGGACCTACAGCGCAAGGATCCTCTTCTTCCTTAGCTACCTTCCATGTCTCTCGAAACTGGGTTTCTTTCCTCTGGGCTGCCCGAAAACAGGGATGTGGAATTCCTATAGCCCTACTCCCAGGACATTTTGTTTTGGGTCAAGGACAGTAAGTTTTCATATTAATTTTGTCCTTGGGATTGACATTGCTGCCATAATTTGTCACTGCACTACGTGGCACCAAAGGGACAGGGGGATTTTTTTACAGGACAAGTAGATTTATGAAGCAACCTGTCCCATGGACAAGTAGATATTTTGTTAAATTTCACACCCCTGCGAAAACTTCTATTGGATTCCCAGATACAGTCTCCCTAATAGATTGGCATCGCCCCTGATATGTTATACTTTTCTGCTTTTCTTTGTCTCCTACTTTTCCATTCTTTTGGAATAGGCCACTCTTCATCTCCTATTTGGGCAAATGGGGCCGTCTTCCACCAAGATTCTCCCTCTTTCCAAGCCTCTCGAACCAGGTTTTCTAGGTTTGGGTAATCAGTACCCACAGTGAGAGGTTCAGGGAGCTGGGGTACCATCCCTACTTGTAGCGGTACACTCAGGTCATTTCCGTGTTGCAGAGTGATCTCAACAATGGGATATTTCTTCCTGTCCCCGTGGATGCACTGTATGTTTATTGCTCCAGTTGGTTCTGGGGGTCCACCAGGGATGACCTGTGGCCTAATCACGCTCTGGTGACATCCGGTGTCTAGAAGTGCTGGGACAGGGTCCCCATTGACTTTCATTAAACAATGGTAGGAGGGTGTGGTTCCCGAAAGCAGTATAATATGAGGATCTGGCTATTCCAATCTCCATTGGCTCTTCCTTTTGTTGACCTAGCCGGGCAATGTGTCCCATTTCCCCACAGTTATAACACTGGGGCCCAGGTTGTATAGGTCAGGGACTGGGTCCAGGTACGACGGGAACTACCTCCGGTTTTCGTGAGCCACCCTGTTTTATAGGGCTCAGTATGCCTGTACTCTTGCCTCCCAACCCACTGTCCTCCCTTCCTTTAGAAGACTCTTGAGTACAGCTATAAGCACTAGCAATCTCTACTGCTGTCTCTAGGGTTACAGTATTATGTTGCCGTACCCACTTTTAGATAGGGGGATGTAAGGAAGCGAGGAATTTTCCAAATAAATTTTGCCATAATCTCTTCCTTGGTGGCATTCTCTGGGTTAAGCCACCTATCTGTCATATCTCTCAACCTATATTACAAGGCCCTGGTTTCATGAACAACTTCTTTAATGAGTCTCAACCAGACCAGATAAGTCTCTCTGTTGACCACTAACGTCTCTAGGATACTCTTCTTGATAGCAGTGTAGGGGGTAGTCCCTTGAGGATTAGCAGCCTGATACACTGTTTGTAGATCTCGTGTGAGCAGGACCCCCAAATACTGGTCTCATCTATTAGTTGGCCATGCTACCGCTTGGGCAAAGCATTAAAAATTATTGAAAATGAAGTCAGGGCCTTCGCCTTCCACATATTTTTGCAATACCACTGAGGGGAGGGTAGTGTGACCCCGTTGTTGTCCCAACATGTCGCAAGTCTCCAAATAGCCGCATCTTGTGACTGCACAACCTTATCTAGTTTTTCCGCTTGACTTTTTATAGCTTTTTCAAAACTCTCTCGATCCTCTGTGGCTGTGAGGAGGAAGCGTTCCATTACTTCCTCCAATCGTTGGTGTCCTTCAGCCATGTTGGTCATCATAGCCTCCATTTCCTCTAATCCCACTTCTGACACCACTTGTGGGAGGGAATGGTGGAAATATGGCTTTGGAGGCTTTGTTAGTTTCTTAATCTTGACTGTTTATTGACCAAGAGCACACAAAAAGGATTACATCAGACACTATATATATATATATATATATACCCGAGGATCCAACAGTGGGGTTCTGTAGAATACTTGAGAAGCATGGTGATACTTGTTCTCACTCTTCCTTTACAGATTCCAGAGATGGTTGTCACCGCCAGCACCCTCAAACAAGCAAGTATGAAAAAAGCGGTAAGTATTGGATCTCTGGAAGCTAAGTTCACTGTCACCGAAACACCTGTGTCTCCAAGTACATGCATCTCTCCTTTCTCTCCTCCCCTATAGTTCAACACATTAATTATTGTGTCTCTGAAGCATAAAGGGTCAACAGAGAATTGGTCCTCCTTTTTTAATCAGCACACACAAAAATAATACTAAGCTCTTGTGAGACAATAGGTTAAAGAGTTGAAAAAATACCAACAAAACATCTTGTTGCCCTACACTCGGGTGTCTTTCTTCTTTTCCCACCCTTTCTCAGCTAGATTCAGGCCTCGCTCACTGACTGCGCTAGTCACAACTCTCCAGAGTTGTGGCAGGCTGCTGCATCCCGTCTGGTGGCGTCCACCACTCTTTGGACCAGCTTTCGGGGGTTTCTTCAGTCTCCGCATCCGCACCAGATCTCTGTGCCTCGGGGTTGCTCGCGTTGCTCTCCTCCTCTTTTCCGTACAGCTGTTGACACTCTCTCTCTCTTCCTTCCATGTTAGCCTGCCGCATTTCCGAAGTGCCTACTGAAGTTCCTCGCCAACTCTGTCTCTCCTTTTACTTGTGCGGCACGACCCCTCCTCCTGAAAAGAGAAGTCCGTCGTCAGTTCTTCGAACTTCCTGTCCCTTTTCTGTCTTTCTTCTAATGCTTTGTCCTTTTTATATTTTAGGTACCCTTGATCGTGTAGTTTACAGGATGGAGGACGGGAGTTGCTGTCGTGTTTTCCAGGGAAGGAGAGGGTGTTGGAGGGGGTCCCTTCACACTACCTAATCACAGGAGCAAGAACACCACGACTAGAGTATTTGAAGAGTTGTGACACAATGAGTAACCAGCATTCAGCTCCTTTAATAGGGAAAAAACAAGAAGTACTTAATATGCCATCTTAAATTGGCCAGCTCCCCTCAAACCCCTATAGCAAGTGGCCATCTTGTATTGGGAGGTTTTAAATGTTCCCAGAGGCATGAATGAAGCACTCTGGGAAGAGGAAATACTAAGGAGGGAACTCTGTCCCTAAACATGGCCACAGTGAGAGGAATGCCAGATAGGATGACAGCCCTAAAGGGCCAGCTGCAGTGAGGTGAGTCTTATGGAGGGAAGCGGTGGCCCGCTCATGCGCTTGCTCTCTCCATTGTCTTCAGGACTCAGGGCAAGCAATATGCCCCACCTACAGTGAATTTCTGCTAATGGCAATGGGCGGGGCGCGATGCACCACTGAGAGGCACCCGGCCCGCAGCTAGCGTTCACTGCTGGTTCGGCGGGCTGGCGAGGAAATGCCGTAGAGGCACAACAGTATGCCCCCTACCTGAAGCCACAGGCTTGTCAGGAACATTTCTTAATCAATCAAGGGAGACAGAAGCTGAGATCCATTTGGCTTCCAGGCGATAGTCATATTATCATAGGAGAATGGATCACTTGTCCTGTATTATTACCAGGGTCTAGGGTGTTAGCAGTCTTTAAAAACCCTCATTCACGTAAATGGTACTGTGGCGATATATCTTGATTTTCCGCTTGTGTACCTACGCGAAAAGCATCATCATTGGGTCTTACAATATGCTTTCCTTCTCCTGGAGGGAGACCTACTGGTGATTACAGTAGTGATCAGAGATGGTGAAAGTGTGAATAAAGTGAATTTAAAATTACCTCCATCTCTCAACAACGTATTTTATTCTATTGGAGATGGGGCAAGGATAAAAATCAGAGGACGGTGCGTATCTAGAAGGGCTACTGTTCTATAGCACCTACTTTAAAAACGTGGGTGGTCGACATGTTTCAGCCGTTTCGGTGCCCAATCGGGTCGGGGGACTTTTTTCAGGACCAGTGTCGCGCACGTTACCAACTCGGTGGCGTGCGTGGATAAGTTTTTGCATTTACCCTTCTTCTCAGATGTTATGGGTCTATAGTACCTATAACTGGAAAGAGAAAACAGAAAAAAGACCATAACGACAGGGTATCACGTTAATTAAACACGAAGCTAGATCTATTGTGATCAATGTCTGTCTTAGAAGATGCTTATAAACAGTAATTATTGACTTATTCTGAACTTAGTACTCGGGAAGGGTGGGGAAATACACAATAATTGCTTTATATGTTGCAGGGGCTCCTGAATTTCTAAAGGCCTCCTTTTGAACATCACTACGTACACGAGGCCATGTCTATTGGACTTTGTGAGGTGGATAGTATGCATGGCGTCCAGTGCTATTAATTCAGCCAAAGGAGTATGTAGTTCCAAGTGTTTATATAAGGAATAAACTAGCGGTGGTCGAAATGTGCGGTATTATCTGTTTGGTAGTTCATTGCGTCACGCTGCACCGAATTGTTGTATCCTTCATGCCAGTTTGTTACCACTTGAGAGTGCGGTGGATCTCGTGTGACCCGCTTCTACCGGTGTATCTGGGGGTAGCGGAATGCGCGTTAATGCAATTACTAGGAAAGAGCTGCTCTAGTTTTTTTATAGACAATAAAGCGTGCTCGTGTTTGTTTGAAAATCTAACAATTCTGCATTACTGCTAATTTACATAATGATAAAGTGAAGGAGACGTTATTGCTAATTATTGGTTACATCGCCTGTACAGTTTCGCGCTCAAAGTTTAACCAAATACCTTGGGAAAGGACAGCACTGATTAGTTCTCGGAGGAAACAGTGAATAGAGCGTTCTTGTTAGATAATGCATGTAGTTTAACAATTCTGATTTTGTGCTAACTCGCGTAATGTCAAATAAATGGAGGAGTGCTATTGCTAGTAGGCGGTTAAAAAAGTCTGGTGAGATAAGCGCTCATAGTTGTCCAAATACCTTACAGTTCAGCTTTTACGCTTCCTCGGGGGTCAGGCTTGGGCCTCCTCACTTACTGTTAAACAAGGAAGGGAGAGTCATTTAAATAAACAGTGTGGCCAAGCGCTCGTGTTAAACAGCCTCCTAACAATGGAAAATCCCTCGAGGGGTAAGAGTCACGACTTGTGCTCGCTCCGTCTGCTTTTCCCCGGTGGTGCGCGCTCCTGTGAAGCAGATTTTGTAGTCAATTACCGATTTTTATCCTTGCCCCATCTCCAATAGAATAAAATACGTTGTTGAGAGATGGAGGTAATTTTAAATTCACTTTATTCACACTTTCCCCATCTCTGATCACTACTGTAATCACCAGTAGGTCTCCCTCCAGGAGGAGGAAAGCATATTGTAAGACCCAATGATGATGCTTTTCGCGTAGGTACACAAGCGGAAAATCAAGATATACCGTCACGGTACCATTTACGTGAATGAGGGTTTGTCAGGAAACAGCTAAAAGAAACGGCAAAGCAGAGCTGGAGCACCCTCTCCAGACCGTTCACTAGGGAGACAGCCCTTCCACTGAATCAAGAACTGCAGCCTTCCTTGGAAGTATCTGGAATCACAAATCTGCACTTCATATTCAGGGAAATCATTCTCTTAAACTGGAGGAGGCCGAGAAAAACTCAGATGATAAAGATCCAAATGAAATGGCTTCAATTGAGAGGAATGAAAGACAGTATGGCTCTTCCAATGTAGGGGTAATTGCAATCGAAAGGCCACATGGTTTATCATGTGAACAATTTTAAAGGGGCCATAACATTTAGGCTGAAATTTGTTTTGCAAAACGCAACAAGGAAGAAATCTGGAAAACAACCACACTTTGTCCCCTAGTTTATAAGTAGGGGCAGGAACACGAAGGGAATCAGCAAAACGTTTCATCTTTTGTTTGGACTTTCGAAGATTGATCAGAGCGTTCCGTCTGACGGTGTGTAGCTGTCAGAAAAAACTGGCAGTCATCGGAACCATGGTGGAAGGTGGCAAACTAGATGGGAATAAACATGGATGAAGACCATGAAGACCAAACAATGGTAAAGTGTGTGTACCTATGGTGCCCCCCTACATAGCCCTGCACCATGTGGCAGGCACCGCGTGCATAGGCCTGGAGTGGTGTCGGAAACCGCCGTCGTTCTTAATGGAGGGCTGCGAAGAAGAGCTGCTGCCGGGAAGGAAGAAAGTGTCCGTAGGAATCCAAGGGTGGATTCGTGATGGAATGAACCTTGAAGCAGACGGGACAGAGTCTGGGTCACTTCAGGGTGACCAGGGGCTCGGTAGACGAATGCCCACCAATGTCGGGTGCTTCAGGTGCAAAGAAGGGTTGCTTGACTCTGCAGCCACAAGTTCCAGGAAACGTCGAGGACAACCAGGAGCCGGATGCGAGCTGTCCCACGAAGGATGTCGAGTGCTGAGGGGGTCAGTGTCCGGTTGGAGCACCAACAAGCCTTGGCAACAGCAACCCACGCAGGAAGGTCAAGCAGGTTACGGTGTGGACCAGCAAAGTCCAGGGGACTCACCAAGCAATGGGGAGTCAGGGCACGTCTGGAGCAACCAGGAAAGCCCAAAAGACATCAAGATGACCCTCAAGAGGACCCACAGGTCGAATGACCTAGAGCCGCGAGGGGACCTCGAGCAAGATCACAAAGTACCAGCCCACGCAGCACTCGGTGCGAGGAGGCCGGAGTTCTTTGGTGGAAATACTGCTCAGGGTCAGGACTACACGGAGTCCAATGCACAAGCTCAGGAATTGTCAACAAGCATATGCACTTGCAAAAGTACGCGGTGCACAGAGGTTCGGGTTATGCGGTCCCCACGAGGGATACTGGCCTCAAACTCGGTGAGAGGGCAGATCGACCTCAAGGAACTTCGGAACCCACCTCCTGTGTTGCTGGAGCCTTTGGAGTCTGCAGGAGCTCAGGATCAGCAGACCGGTCAGTTGCGTTATGGTGCCTGCGAATGCAGGGGAGTGACTCCTTCACCCCAAGGGAGATTCTTCAGTTGTCCTCAGTGCTCCATAGGTCCTGCACGGAGCCTGTATGGTGCAAGGGCACAGACGATGCTTTGGACGGAGAGGGAGATGAAGTCGGGCCCAGTCGAAGTCCAGCGAAGTCCAGAGTTTCCAGACGGTCGAAGGTCAGTGGTTTTTTGTTGCAGAATCTTGTCCACGTAAAATCTAGAGTCTTACAGTCAGGTAAGCCCTTATGTACCCACGGGAGAGGGTTGGACAGATCCAGGGGACCCTCCTAGGGGAGGGTCAGAACAGAGGGGAGGTTACTCCCATGTCCTTTGTCCAGTTTCGTGCCAGAGCAGGAGCCAACGGCTCCCAGAACTGGTTTGAGCTGGACTATGCACAGGGACACCAAATGTGCCCCAGGTGCAGACTTTCAGGCACTTTGGAAGTGCACCCACCCAGCCCCAATACACTAAATCCTGTCTGGGAGGTGGTCACACCTCCCTGTGACAGGATGCCTATTGTGCTGCCTTCCTCTGCTCGAGCTTGGCTCAACAGCAGGAGGGCAGAAATGTGTCTCTGGGCGGCAGCATCCATTTTGTGCTGACCGGGTCGAGAAGGCTGGCACCGGAAAGACCAGTGACCCCACGAAGCTCACTTCAGAAGGGTGGAATCATACCTCCAACACCGGTTACCGGTGTGGAGGTATGATTCCAAAGTGTTTGATACCGAACACGACATGTTTTGTTTCAGCCGTTTTCGAGATAGCATTTACCGCAAGGTTATAATGCACCTCTACCTATATGTCTGGCTGAGTCACAGACAACCTGGGAGAATGGTCTCCGAAGGCTGCAGAGGGGCTCTGCTCATGCAGGGGCACCCTCTCACATAAAACCCAGCACCCTGCCTTCAGAATTGTTAAGGCCTGCTATAGGGGTGACTTATAAGTTTTAAGTGTAGTGACCTATAGATATAGTGAACCTATATCTAAAGAAAGTGGTGCAAGCACCAGCTTACACAGGCTGCAATGGCAGACCTGTAGTTCCATTTTGCATGGCCTCTCATGGGTGGCATAATACATGCTTCAGCCCATGGGAGGCCTCTGGGATACCTATGCCCTGGGTACATGTGTACCATATACTAGGGACTTATAAGGGTACCCCAGTATCCAATATGGAGTGTACCAAAGTACATGGCATAATGTTTCAAGGAGAAAGCAGATAGACTGGGGTCCTGATTAGCAGGATCCCAGTCAGACTATTAAAAAGAGTGTTACATCAAGAAAAGAGTGGGGGTAACCATAAGAAGAAGATCCTACTTTCCTACACAACCCCCCCCCCCCGAGACGTAAGGAGATGAGACCAACCATGCCCAGTTGAGTCTTCATTTTCTAAGTGGAAATATCTGGAGAGTCCATCTGCGTTGGCATGGTTACTCCCAGGTCTATGTTCCACTGTATAGTCCATCCCCTGTAGGGAAATGGACCACCTCAAAAGTTTGGGATTTTCACCCTTCATCTGTTTTAGCTATAAGAGGGGCTTATGGTCTGTCTGAACAATGAAGTGAGTGCCAAACAAGTATGGCCTCAGCTTCTTCAGAGCCCAAACCACAGCAAAGGCTTCCCTCTCAATAGCTGACCAACGTTTCTCTCTGGGGGTCAACCTTCTGCTTATAAAAGCTACTGGTTGATCCTGTCCCTCTGCATTAAGTTGTGACAACACAGCCCCTACCCCCAACTCAGATGCATCTGTTTGGACAATGAATTGTTTGGAATAGTCAGGACTTTGCAGAATGGGAGCAGTGCACATGGCCTGCTTGAGATCATCAAATGCCTTTTGACAGCTAACTGTCCATTGAACTTTCTTGGGCATTCTTTTAGATGTGAGATCATTTAAGGGAGTCACTATGGACCCATAGCCCTTAACAAATCTTCTGTAGTACCCAGTCAGGCCCAAGAAAACTCTGACCTGAGTCTGGGTAGTGGGAGCAACCCAGTCCATTATGGTCTGGATTTTGCTCTGCAATGGCTGAACCTGGCCTCCACCCACAAGGTGGCCCAGGTATACAACCTTACTCTGCCCTATCTGGCACTTGGCGGCCTTGATAGTGAGGCCTGCTTGCTGCAGAGCCTCCAAAACACTCTTCAGGTGGACCAGGTGATCCTCACAAGTGGAGCTAAAGACAGCTATATCATCAAGATATGCTGCACTATAGGCTTCCAGACCTGTAAGGACTTTGTTCACCAACCTTTGGAATGTGGCAGGTGCATTCTTCAAACCAAAGGGCATCACAATAAATTGATAATGCCAACTAGGGATTGAAAATGCTGTTTTTGGTTTGGCACTCTCAGCTAGTCTGATTTGCCAATATCCAGCAGTGAGGTCAAATGTGCTCAAGAACTTTGCTGAGGCCAAAGTGTCTATGAGTTCATCTGCCCTAGGAATAGGGTGAGCATCAGTCCTAGTGACTGCATTGAGCCCCCTGTAGTCCACACAAAACCTAATTTCTCTCTTACCACCCTGGGTATGAGGTTTGGGTGCCAGGACCACTGGACTAGCCCAAGGGCTATCTGAGGGTTCAAATACTCCCAATTCTAGCATCTTTTGGACCTCAGCCCTGATGCAATCTCTGACATGGTCAGGCTGCCTGTAAATCTTATTTTTAACAGGTAAGCTCTCATCTGTGTCCACTTCATGGGTACACCAGGTAGTCTGGCTAGGAGTCAAAGAGAACATATGTCTGTATTGATTGAGGACCTTCCTGCAATCAATCTGCTGTTGCTCAGTGAGGCTGCCTGCCAAGGCCGCACCATCAACTGAGCCATCATCAGGGTTCTGTGAGAGGAGATCAGGGAGTGGGTCACTCTCTTCCTCCTGTCCCTCATCAGTAGCCATGAGCAAGCCCATGTCTGGCCTGTCCACATAGGGTTTGAGCCTGTTTACATGGAGCACCCTGTGGGGGCTCCTAGGAGTTCCAAGGTCCACCAAGTAGGTGACCTCTCCTTTTTGCTCAATGATAGTATGGGGTCCACTCCACTTGTCCTGGAGAGCTGCTGGAGCCACAGGCTCCAACACCCATACTTTCAGTCCTGGCTGATAAACAGTTAGTACAGCCTTTTGGTCATGCCAAGCTTTTTGCAATTCTTGACTTGCTTAAGGTTTTTGCTGGCCTTCTTTGTGTACTCAGTCATCCTGGAGCAGAGACCAAGTACATAGTCCACTATGTCTTGTTTGGGAGGTTTGAGAGGTAACTCCCATCCCTCCTTCACCAGACACAAGGGACCCCTAACTGGATTCCCAAACAAAAGTTCATAAGGGCTGTAGCCAACCCCCTTTTGTGGGACCTCTCTGTAGGCAAAGAGAAGGCAGGGCAACAGGACATCCCATTTTCGCCTAAGCTTTTCTTGGAGGCCCATGATCATGCCTTTTAGGGTTTTGTTGAACCTGTCAACCAACCCATTGCATTGTGGGTGATAGGGTGTGGTGAATTTGTAATTCACTCCACACTCCTTCCACATTGCAGTGATGTAACTAGACATGAAGTTTGCATCTCTGTCAGTTAAGACCTCCTTAGGGAAACCCACTCTGGAAACTATTCCCAGGAGGGCCCTGGCCACCACAGGAGCTGTGTTGGTTCTAAGGGGTATTGCCTCTGGATACCTAGTGGCATGGTCCACCACCACTAGTATGTAACTGTGCCCAGATGCAGTTGGAGGGATCATGGGACCAATTAAGTCAATCCCAACCCTCTCAAAGGGAACCCCTACCACAGGTAGTGGTATTAGAGGGGCCTTTGCAGTACCACCTGACTTATCACTGGCTTGACAGGTGGTACAGGAACGACAAAACTCCTTAGTGTCCTCTGACATGTGAGGGCAGTGAAAGTGAGGGACAAGCCTGTCCCAAGTCTTACTTTGGCCTAAGTGACCTGCCAAGGGAATATCATGTGCTAGGGTGAGTAGGAAGCCCCTAAACTTCAGAGGTATGACCAACCTCCTGGTGGCACCAGGCTTGGGGTCTCTACCCTCTGAGTATAGGAGTGCCTCATCCCAATAGATCCTGTGGGACCCACTGATACTACCAGCAGCCTCAGCAGCAGCTTGCTGTCTGAGGAGTTCAAGAGAGGGTCAGGTTTGCTGCTCCTGACTCAGATCTGCCCTGGAAGGGCCCCCTGTCCCCAAGAGCTCAACCTGGTCAGGTTCCAGTTCATCTGGGACAGTTCCTTCACAGGGACTGGGGTCATCTTCCTCAAGAGACTGACCCTCTTCCTGAGCCTGGGGGGAAGACACAGCATTACCCCTCCTGCTCCTTCTCTTGGGATAAGCTGAAAATTTATATCAATTCGTATATTAAATATTGACAAGCTTTTTCAATTTGCTTGTAAATTAATATTTTTCTAAGACAATTACAGTTATTCACACATGAATCAATCTTTTATAGAGAAAAGTCTTAGAGACATGTTAGAAACACGGTGTATGTGTTCAAAAAGAGTTTTATATTGATACAACTAGTTTTATATATAAAGGGTACAAAATCATTATACAATCACAATGAAACCAGAAGTTACAGCTGTATACAAATCAATGTTCTTCCTAGTTGCAATTGTGAACACCTTTTCTTAAACTGTTAAAGAATAATTAAGAGAAAACGGTGCAGTTTGTCGACGTTTCGGTCTCTTCTGGCTTTTGTCCGTTAGACCATCTTCAGGACTGTTAATAAAAACGGTTGACCCTTCAAGGTAAATGTAAGAGGACTATGGTGTCCAGATAAATTTGGACCTTAGGAATATGTCAACCTTAGGTGTTGTACACAATGAGAATTTTTGCCAGGCCGACAGGGATATCTCCGGGCCAAACAGAATTCAAGTTCTTTTGCAAAGAAGCACAAAGGCGTATAAAAGCGCGCCACTTCATGCGTGCAGGCCGAGTGAAATATGGTCCTACACCAATATCTTTTGTGCCCGAGTGACCACGGAAAGACACAAACTTTAAAGCAGCATCCGATTTAGACGGTGCCCCATATTGATGGAAAAACAAACCCAAGCCGTCTAAATACTGCACAATACTGTATTCAGTCCAGAGTTATGCTCGCTCAGAGAGTCGGCGTCGGCGAATTCTGTCCTTTGTCTAGGGTCAACTGCTCTTGCCTGAGCCTAAACCTAGCTTTCTCAAGTTCAAACAGTTGATACTCCCTGTCTAAGGAATGGTCCCTCTTGCTAGATACAGAGGTCTCTACAGACTGTCCTGAGTGATGTGACTCTGCAGAGGGAGATCTAGATCTCCTTGGTAAACTCTGCACACTTCCAGGAGGGGTGAAGAGGGGGGCCATTTTGGCCTTCTCCACCATCTCCCTGAAGATCTGAGTTGTCCAGGTGGGAATCATCTTGATCCTCCCGGCCAGGGTTTGAATCTAGGTCATAGAAGGTGTCACCTCCTGACCTGTCTTCATTCTCTGCCCCACCCACTCTATCCTGTTCATCTGACCCAGGGGTCTTTCTAAGGTCATCTAACAGTAACACCTCAATGAGGCGTTGAGTGTTGGCATTTCTCCCTGTCTTCAGCTTTCTAAAGACACACATGGCTTTCAATTCCTGGAATGTAACTCATTGTACCTAGAAGGCAGAGAGCCACTGGTGGCTTCTCCTTTAGAAGACATACTAAGTGTGGTGTGGTGTATGCACCTACCTAACCTAGTGGGAAACTAAACTCTCTTAGGTTGGAGAAAGGGTGTGCTAGACCCTTGACTACCCAACCCCAAGTTCAGTAGAACTTACTTATTCAAAGCTGGTATTATATGTACCTAGTACTTTAGTGGTTTTCAGTTAATCAATACAAAGATGTATCTTGTAAAACAACTGCAAGCTTGAATCCCAACCGCTGCACACCAATGTGAGAAGTTGGCCTGGTATATGCTGTCCACTAATTAGATTGTTTGCTGTAACACTAATTAAAGTGGGCACCTTGCACCAGTCCAAACGACCCTTATGATGTATGAGGTCAAAGATAACCTTTAAAAAGCTATCCTAGTGGTAGCTGTGGAGAGCAGCCTTCAGGCTTAATCTTGAAGGAATGTAAAGCAGCTTGTTTTACTAGAATATCACCTTTGGTATTAACTAAATGAAAGGAGAACCACACGGTAGTTATAAAAATATTTATTTATTTATATAACACTCTCTAGTATCCTCTACACGAGGATACAATACAAAGCACACAATACTTTAGCAAAGAAACAGTTGTAAGTAGCACAATACACAGTGGGCTCCAGAGGGAGACCAAACCATATACCAAAATAGTGGTATAAGAACCACGACTGGAGTCGAGACAGTGTCTAGATCACGTAGAATCGCTGGGACCCCAAGGAACCACCTAATGTGAGTAGAAAGGGACCCCACGGAGGACGGGTGCAGTGTGCTAACATGACCACGGGCTCCGCACAATTCTATGGGGAAGTCGCGGTTACAATTTTAAAGTTTAAGGACCCTTCTCGGTGGACTTCGAGGAAACCCTTTGGAACTTAGGAGGTTGGAGAGCCACCCCACCCATGGATACCGTAGTACCCGAGTTACCTATCCCAGATGAGCCGGGTGCATAGGCCTGGAGTGGTGTCGGAAACCGCTGTCGTTCTCAATGGAGGGCTGCGAAGAAGAGCTGCTGCCAGGAAGGAAGAAAGTGTCCGTAGGAATCCAAGGGTGGATTCGTGATGGAAGGAACCTGAAAGCAGAGGGGACAGAGTCTGGGTCACTTCAGGGTGACCAGGGGCTCGGCAGACCCACTGATGTCGGGTGCTTAAGGTGCGAAGAAGGGATGCTTGACTCTGCAGCCACGAGGTCCAGGAAATGTTGAGGATGACCAGGAGCCGGATGCGAGCTGCCCCAGAAAGATGTCGAGTGCTGAGGGGTCAGTGTTCGGCTGGAGCACCAACAAGCCTTGGCAACAGCAACCCACGCAGGAAGGTCAAGCAGGTTATGGTGTGGACCAACAAGGTCCAGGGGACTCACCAAGCAATGGGGAGTCAGGGCACGTCTGGGGCAACCAGGAAAGCCCAATAGAAATCAAGATTACCCTCAAGAGGACCCACAGGTCGAATGACCAGGAGCCTCGAGGGGACCTCGAGCAAGATCACAAAGTACCAGCCCACGGAGCACTCGGTGCGAGGAGGCCGGAGTTCTTTGGTGGAAATACTGCTCAGGGTCAGGACTATACGGAGTCCAATGCACAAGCTCAGGAATTGTCAACAAGCATATGCACTTGCAAAAGTACGCGGTGCACAGGGGTTCGGGTTATGCGGTCCCCACGAGGGATACTGGCCTCAAACTCGGTGAGAGGGCAGATCGACCTCAAGGAACTTCGGAACTCACTTCCTGTGTTGCTGGAGCCTTTGGAGTCCGCAGGAGCTCAGGATCAGCAGACCGGTCAGTTGCGTTACGGTGCCTGCAAATGCAGGGGAGTGACTCCTTCACCCCAAGGGAGATTCTTCAGTTGCCCTTAGTGCTACACAGGTCCTTCACAGAGCCTGTATGGTGCAAGGGCACAGACGATGCTTTGGACGGAGAGGGAGACGAAGTCGGGCCCAGTCGAAGTCCAGCAAAGTCTAGAGTGTCCAGACGGTCGCAGGTCAGTGGTTTCTTGTTGCAGAATCTTGTCCACGTAAAATCTAGAGTCTTACTGTCAGGTAAGCCCTTATGTACCCATGGGAGAGGGTTGGACTGATTCAGCAGACCCTCCTAGGGGAGGGTCAGGACAGAGGGGAGGTTACTCCCATGTCCTTTGTCCAGTTTCGCGCAAGAGCAGGATCCCACAGCTCCCAGAACTGGTTTGAGCTGGACTATACACAGGGACACCAAATGTGCCCCAGGTGCAGACTTTCAGGCACTTTGGAAGTGCACCCACCCAGCCCCAATACACTAAATCCTGTCTGGGAGGTGGTCACACCTCCCTGTGACAGGATGCCTATTGTGCTGCCTTCCTCTGCTCGAGCTTGGCTCAGCAGCAGGAGGGCAGAAATGTGTCTCTAGTTGGCAGCATCCATTTTGTGCTGACCGGGTCGAGAAGGCTGGCACCAGAAAGACCAGTGACCCCACGAAGCTCGCTTCAGAAGGGTGGAATCATACCTCCCACACCGGTTACCGGTGTGGAGGTATGATTCCAAGGTGTTTTATACCAAACACAATGTGTTTTGTTTCAGCCGTTTTCGAGATAGCATTTACCGCGAGGTTATAATGCACCTCTACCTATATGTCTGGCTGAGTCACAGACAACCCGTGAGAATGGTCTCCGAAGGCTGCAGAGGGGCTCTGCTCATGCAGGGGCACCCTCTCACGTAAAACCCAGCACCCTGCCTTCAGGATTGTTAAGGCCTGCTATAGGGGTGACTTATAAGTTTTAAGTGTAGTGACCTATAGATATAGTGAACCTATATCTAAAGTAAGTGGTGCAAGCACCAGGTTACACAAGCTGCAATGGCAGACCTGTAGTTCCATTTTGCATGGCCTCTCATGGGTGGCATAATACATGCTTCAGTCCCTGGGAGGCCTGTGGGGTACCTATGCCCTGGGTACATGTGTACCATATACTAGGGACTTATAAGGGTACCCCAGGATCCAATCTGGAGTGTACCTAAAGTACATGGCATAATGTTTCAAGGAGAAAGCAGAAAGACTGGGGTCCTGATTAGCAGGATCCCAGTCAGACTAGTCAAAACAGTGTTACATCAAGCAAAAAGTGGGGGTAACCATAAGAAGCAGATCCTACTTTCCTACAATCCCAATTAGCTTTGGTGATGGAAACATATTGTGCTTAAAAACGAGAAAAGTTTCAGGGTATCTTCGGGAGAGACTGTCAGCTGGAATATATAGGGAACCAGGAATATAGGTAATGTTGAAGTTGTACTGATTAAAGAAATAAGTCCACCTAGCTTGATGGCTATTTCTACATTGCATAGTGCTCAAACTTTTTAGGTTGCGGTGATCAGTTCGTATTTCAAACAGTTCTTGCGCCCCCATCAACATATGCTTCCACTCAGTGTAGGCTAATTTCATTGCCAGGAGCTCCCTATATATGACTGAATAGTTTTGTTCAGTGATTTACAATATATGGGACAAATAAAAAATAGGGTGTTCTAACTCTTTGTCTTCCTGAACTTGAAGCAGGACGTCATCAATAGCTCTGTCAGAGGCGTCAGTCTCAACTATAAACATCTGAGCTGGATTAGGATGATGCAAAATGGGTGCGTGAGTGAAAGCCTGTTTGAGCTTAGTGAAGGCTTCATCTGCCAATTTGTCCCAACAAAAACTATGACTAAGCATTTCTTTTTTGAGAACTCAGGTTATATTGCTGGTAGGAAGCACAAAATCAGGTATGAATTGATGGTAAAAGTTGGCGAAACCAAGAAAGCATTGAGTTTCTTTCACAGTAGTAGGGGATGGCCATTTCAATATTGCAGTAACCTTTTAAGGATCCATAGAGACCCCTTGGCTAGTCAACCGAAAATCCAAGCATTCAACTTAGGTTTAGAGGAACTCACACTTTTCCAACTTACAATGTAGACAGTTAGGCTGCAATCTCCTCAACACTTGGCCAACCTGGGAAAGGTGTTCTGCTGGATTCTTGGAAAAGATGAGGATATTATCTAAATAAATCACAACTAATTGATTCAAGATGTCAGCAAATAGGGTATCCATAAATCACAGAAAAATTTCCAGAGCATTGTTCAGCTCAAAGAGCATGACCCAGTACTCATAATGACCCAAAGGAGTTCTAAAGGCAGTTTCCGTTCATCACCCTCCTTTATGCTCAAGAGATGGTTAAGTAACATGAAGATACTGCTTGGTGTGGATTGTTGCTCCCCTGATTGATTCTAGAATGTCCTTGATCAATGATAGTGGGTAACAGGCTTTGATGGTTACCTTATTCAGGCCCCTGTAATCTATGCAAAGTCTTAATTCATTTGATTTTTTGAGTACAAAAAACATTGAAGGCCCCACTGGGGACTTGGACCGAGTAATGAGTCAATTATGAAGATTTTCTTCCAGATACCGCCTGAGCTGAACAAGTTACTTACCTTCGGTAACGATGTATTTGTAAGAGACATATGTTAGTTGTAGATTCCTTACCTAAGAATTTCCCCCAGGCGTCATTCGGGATCCGGAGATTTTTCTTTAGCAGTACCCCTGCGCGTCGGTAGGTGCCGTTGGTCGACTCCACATCCGGCGTCGTGGTCGCCGGGATGACGTTGCGGTGCCTACTTAGATGCCGCCCCTGCGCGCGGACGTCAGTTGTGACACGACTTTCCATGCCAGAAGCGTAGAGCCATGAAAGACACTGACCACTGGTGCGCCACAGCTAGGGCCCTGTAAGGGAGTCCCTATCCCTAGAAATCAGTTCGCAGACCGGGGAGTAGGTGGGCGGTAAGGAATCTACAATTAACATATGTCTCTTACAGATCATCGTTACCGAAGGTAAGTAAAGTGTTCATCTGAGAGAGACTGTTAGTTGTAGATTCCTTACCTTAGAATAGATATCCCAGCAATACCATCCTCAGAGGAGGGTCTGCGAACCAAGTTCACATGAGAAAGTCCTAGAGGACCGAACGGGCAAAATAGCCGTCACTCCGGACTTGACTGTTCAGGCTATAGTGTCTGGTAAACGTGTGAAGACGCCCGCGTTGCCGCCTGGCAGATATCAAGGAGTGGGACTCCGCGTGCCAATCAAGTGGTTGCTGCCGTAGCCCTAGAGGAGTGAGCACGCAACCCCACTGGAGGATCCTTCTTCGCTAAAGCGTAGCAGATCTTGATGCAAAGGACAACCCATCGAGAGATGGTACGTTTTTGAACAGCCCGGCCTTTCTTGGTCTTGGTCAAGATAGAATGACAGCGCACGCTTAGGGTCCAGACGGTGAAGTCACTCCTCCTTGGAAGGGTGCGGAGGTGGGAAAAATGTGGGCAAAGTGATAGCTTGTTCTACATGAAATCGTGTAACCACTTTAGGAAGGAACGAAGGCCTCGTTCTAAGCACCACTTTGTCTGGATGCACAGAGAAGAAAGGGGGCTTGGAAGATAGAGCCTGAAGCTCACTCACCCTGCGAGCAGAGGTGATGGCAACAAGGAAGGCAGTCTTGAGAGTGAGGAGTCTGAGACGACAGTTATGAAGAGGCTCGAAGGGAGCAGACATAAGATATGTGAGAACAAGATTCAAGTCCCACTTGGGCATTATGAAGGGAGATAGAGGAAACAGATGAATAATGCCCTTGACGAACCGATTAACAATAGGAGACTTGAACAAGGATGGCTGATCTGGCAGCCGAAGAAAAGCAGAGCTAGCTGCAAGATAATCTTTTAGAGTGCCCAGAGCAGAGCCCTGCTTGGCCAAAGAAAGTATATGCAGAAAGGGGATCCACAGTCTTTGCTGTGCACCATGCCAAAAACTTGTTCCATCTACAGGTGTATACCGATTTAGTGGAGGGACGCTTGGCTGCAAAGATGACATTACAGACTTCGGGCGGAAGGTCGAAAGCTGTCAACTGTCGCCACTCCATCTCCAGGCAAGGAGGTGGAGACTGGACAGGTTTGGGTGGAGAACTGTCCCCTGCTGCTGTGACAGAAGATCCTCCCGAAGGGGCAGTCTGATCGGAGGATCAATGGTCATGCTCAGAAGCTCGGGGTACCAGGCTCTTGGTGCCCAATCCGGAGCCACAAGAATAACTTGGGCCTGGTCGCGTTTGATCTTCTTGAGCACTCGGGGCAGCAGTGGTATAGGCGGAAAGGCGTACAGGAGGCCACAGTTCCACTCGCGACGAAAGGCGTCGCCGAGCGAGTGCTGCCTTAGAAACGCCAACGCGCAATAATGCTGACATTCTGCGTTCTCTTCGGTGGCGAACAGATCTAACCAAGGCTCTACCCACCACTGAAAGAGACCTTACACCACCTCCGAATGAAGACGCCATTCGTGATCAACCAAGCACCGACAGCTGAGTTTGTCCGCCCTTGCATTCAGAGAGCCCGCCAGGTGTTGAACCACCAGGGTCATGTCCTGATGTTCTAGCCATGTCCAGAGGTGAAGAGCCTCCTGACAAAGGGTCCACGACCCCACCCCGCCCTGTTTGTTGCAGTACCACATGGCAGTGGTGTTGTCTGTGAACACCTGCACCACTTTCCCTTTGAGAGAGGGAAGGAATGCCTTCAGTGCCAGTCGGACGCCAGGAGTTCCAGCAGGTTGATATGGAGTCCGGACTCCGCCTGAGACCAGACGCCTCTGATCTCCGCCTCTCCCAAATGGCCGCCCCATCCCAGGAGTGACGCATCTGTCACCACTGTTAGATCTGGTTGGGAAAGGGGGAGGGATCTGCCTCTGACCCAATTTTGGTTTGTTAGCCACCACTGCAGTTGTTGTGCAGTTCCCTCTAAGATCTGAACGTAGTCGGAAAGATTCCCCTGATGCTGCGCCCATTGGAACTTCAGGTCCCACTGCAGAGCCAGCATATGCCACCTGGCATGATCCACCAGCAGGATGCAGGAGGCCATGAGGCCCAGCAACCTCAGAGTCATTCTCACCAAAATCCAGGATAGAGGCTGAAACATCAGTATCATAGCCCGAATATCCCCGACTCGCTGTTCGGGAGGATAGGCCCGAAACTGCACAGTGTCCAGAACAGCTCAGATGAAAGGGAGCATCTGAGAAGGAGTCAGGTGTGACTTTGGCACGTTTATAGTGAACCCCAGCGAATGCAGGAGGTCTGCCGTAGTCTGGAGGTGGGTGACGACAGCCTGCGGCGAGCCAGCCTTCAACAGCCAGTCGTCGAGATAGGGGAAGACTAGAACCCCTGATCTGCGCAGATGAGCTGCGCCACCGCCATCACCTTTGTGAACACCCGAGGGGCACTGGTAAGGCCAAAGGGGAGTACGGTGAACTGAAAGTGCTCGTGGCCCACCATGAACGTTAGATAACGTCTGAGGGCTGGCAGGACGGGAATATGGAAATAGGCGTCCTGCAAGTCCAACGCCACCATCCAGTCTCTGGGGTCAAGGGCAGACAGGACCTGAGCTAAAGTGAGCATTTTGAACTTCTATTTCCCGAGGAAGCGGTTGAGGGCCCGTAGGTCTAGAATAGGACGCAGGCCTTTGTCCTTCTTGGGCACCAGAAAGTAGCAGGAATAGCAACCACGAGCTACTTCTGGTGCGGAGACCCTCTCTATAGCTCCTTTGGCCAAAAGAGCTGAGACTTCCTGGCGGAGAAGGGCCAAATGATCCTCCGATATGCGATCGTAAGATGGTGGCATGGAGGGAGGAGTAGTCTTGAAGGGGAGGGAGTAGCCCCTTCGGACGATTTGCAAAACCCACCTGTCCAACATGATGGATTGCCAGTGGAGGAGGTGATAGCGAATCCTGCCTCCAACTGGCCGATGGTGGCCCTGAAATGTCAGAATAGGAAGGTTTGGAGGCTGCGGCGGGGGGAAAGGGTGGACTTGCTCGCCTGCTGGCTCCCAGACCCGCGAGGATGCTGGGTCCCACGTCCGCGCAGAGGCTGGGCAGCTTGCATGAACCAGTGGCTAGGCTGGGCTGGACGTGGTTGGGTGCCCCTTCCGTAGCCACGAAAGGGACGAAAAGTAGACTGAAGTGGACGGGAAGGCGCAGTGAGGCCCTAAGATCTGGCCGTAGCTCTAGAGTCTTTAAAGCACTCAAGCGCAGAGTCTGCTTTGTCGCCAAAAAGACGACGGCCATCAAAGGGCATGTCCATCAAAGTTGACTGGACATCCCCCCGAAAAGCCAGATACCCTCAACCAGGCGTAGCGCCTAAGGGCTACCGACGTGGCAATCGTTCTGCCTGGGAGAGAACGGCCCGGGCCTCCTCCGGGCACTGAGGCAGCACCTGCACGACCGTATCCCAGATGGTATGGGAGTATTGGCCCAAGAGGCACGCTGTATTCACCGACCGCAGTGCCAAGCTGGAGGAAGAGAACATTTGCTTCCCAAGATGGTCCAGCTTCTTGGATTCCCTATCTGGGGGAGCAGCAGGGAATGCACCCTTAGAAGAAGAGGCTTGGACCAGCAAGCTCTCAGGGGAAGGGTGTTGGGTCAAGAACACTGGGTCGCCCGGGGCCGGGTGGTGGCGGCAGGCAATCATCCTCTCCACAGGAACCCCTGTGCTGGGCTTGGACAAAGTGCCCAGAAGGACATCAGTAAGGGCTTCATTGAATGGAAGGAGGGGTACAGAGGAGGAAGCCGTAGGCTGAAGCACCTCTGTCAGGAGGTTAGTCCTGACTGCCACCGAAGGGAGCTCCAGGCCCAAGACCTTAGCTGCCCTTCTCACCACCACAGCATAGGATGCTTCCTCTTCTGTAGCCACGGTAGGGGGAGAAAGCAAACCAGTCTCCAGCCCGGTTCTTCCAGCTGGTCAGTTAAAGGGTCCAGTGACCCCTCCCAGTCCTCATCACCACCCTCTGGTCGATAGGGAACACTGGGGAACAAAAGTACCCTCCGGCATCGGTTCCGACATCAGCCGGCGTCGGTCCGGCTCTGAGTGCAACTCGGGGATGAGGATGGCATCGGCCGGGGTCATCGCCGGCGCCGGAGGCGTCATCGTAGAGATCGACATGAGGGAAGGTCAAGTGAGGACGACCGGGGTCGATCCGGATCCAGGCCTGGATCCGCAGGGGCCGCCGGAATCAAAGGCTCAGGACCCCCGACCCGCTTCGTGGGGCCCGAAGGCACGCCAGCAGAGTCGGGCTGCCCAAAGACGAGGTGTAAGGCCTCATAGAATTGTCAAAGTTGGGCAGGGAACGTTCCAGCTCCCGGAAAGGGTGGGAGGCGCGGAGTCATCCCTGAAGCAGGCACCGGAGACGGAGCCTTCAAGCGACGACGCTCCGAGTCCCAAGTCGCATCAGCCGACCGCTTGTGCTACTTCGCATTCTTCTTGTGCTTTGACTTACCCGAAGACCTCGACGACTTGGAGTGCGAGGAGAAGTGGGGGCCCCACGAATGGTCTTGTGACCTTCCTCTCGAACGAGACCGAGAGCGATGCGGAGCCGACCGCCAGGCCTCCAACAACTTTCGGGACCGCTCCCGCAAAGTCTTTGGGGGCTTGGCCCGGCAGTCAAAGTATGACTTTGGGTTGTGGTCGTGCCCCAGACACCACAGGCACACGAGGTGCGGATCCGTCACAGACATCATCTTGTGACAGGAACCGCAGGGCTAGAAGCTGGTCTGACATTGGGACATCCCTTGCGGACCAGGAGTCCAAGACTTGAAAAAGATGTCGACAAAAGTGGCCAAAAAGCTAGCCAAAAAACGGCTAAGGGGTAGCTCTCTCCAGATCTGTGCTAGGCTGGTGCGGAAAAAGAAAGAACTGACGTCAGCACGCAGGGGCGGCGTCTATGTAGGCACCGCAACGTCATCCTGGCGACCACGACGCCGAAGCCAGACACGGAGTTGACCGACGCCACCTACCGACGAACAGGGGTACTGCTAAAGAAAAATCTCTGGATCCAGACTGACGCCTGGGGGAAATTCTAAGGTAAGGAATCTGCAACTAACAGTCTCTTTCAGATACTATTTTTACAGATGCAGAAAATGAGTACACCCTTCCATGGGAACAGTTGCTCCTGGTTCAATTGGAATGGCACAGTCATACTCTCAATAGTTTTGTAAGCACAGCTATTTGGGCTTTTCAAATAGTCCAGCAAAACGGGAATATTGCTCTGGAACACTGTTGATAGCGTTTATTGTTCTGGAATCTAGCTGATTTCTGGATGTTCACATTTTAGAAGCCCAATATTCATCTGAGGAATAGCAGTGATGATGACAGAATCGTGAGGATAACAAGATTGTTCTGGTCTCCCAATTGATTTATGGGTTGTGATAAATTAACCAGGGAATCTCTAGTATGATGGTACGAATTTCTCAAAGAAAAACAGTCAAAAAAGACAATTTCCTGATGGGTACCTAAAGCCAACTGTAAAGGAATGGCCATTTGGGTTCGTTCCACCCAAGTAATTTCAGTAGCAAGCTGGCAAAAATGGGTAACATAAGACAGAATGTCTTGTCCGCCTTGTTGGATATCACACAAGGTTTCTTTAGCAGTCAATTCCAAATCAGGCCTCTCAAACATCTTCATAAAATGTTGTTACAAAGGTGGCATAGTTAGATAGGCAGGGATCTTCTGTGGCTACTAAAGGGGTCATCCATGATAGCGCTGGTCCTGACAGTGCGCTGATTCAATACCTAACTTTGACTCTGTCCTGACAGAAGTGGCAGGACGGCAGGCAAAGAAGACAGTCGAAGAGACCCAGAAGTCTCTTAACTTATTAGGGTCTCTTTTTTCTTCTCTCAGAAGTGATTTTCCCCGCCTTAAAACAGGCTAGATTGGGCAGATTAGTTGTGATTTCTTGAATTACCAAGTTACATTCTGCCATGTTTTTAGGCCATTTCAAATTCTAGGTAAAAGCTTCCATGTTAGTAGATACAGCAACTACTGTCGGTCAAATTATTTAACCATAAAATACAACCATGCCCTTTGCCCTCGAACAGTGCACCTCTTAGTCCCCCACATTAGAAGAAGTCCCTTTCTGAGCATTTAATGCTGTAGTGAAGAGCTCTTCAATATATTTTCAAGGATCTCTGCCCCATACCTCTCCCTTGAATCCAACAAAATGGAGATCCCAGTGTTTCTGCAGAGTCTCACACATGCCACACTAGAACTACCGACAATGATATGTCCTCAGCTAATGTTAAATCTTGGACCTTCTTGCATTTCATTATGACCCTGAAGAAGGGCTGTGCTAGCTCAGAAATACATATTGGCAAAGAACACTTTTGTAAAAATGGATTTGCTCTTGTAGATTTATTCTTTTAACGTTGCATTTCTTTATATAAAGTTGAACTTTTTAAATAACTTTTACATCATACATATCATCTGCAGCAGTGGTGTGGAGTGTGCATTTTGAAACTGTGTGAAACATCAGGTCTTGGAGTTATTGGGTTTTCAGTGGTCACCAACACCTGCCGTCTCACACATGAGCACCACAGATTTATAAACATATTCCATGCATGAAAACTGAGAAGTGCGAAGTATTGCTACAGTGCTTTTGGATGTACTTCGTTAACATCTGTCTGAAACCTCTGAGATTTGACTTCCTACGGAAACAAGGATTCTGCTATAATTCTTATCCTGATGACACAGGTTTATTTGCAAGTCAATAGACCATATGTGAGTTGCATCAGAGTGCCTGAGGGCCAGAAACTGCTGTCAAAGAGTAAGGGAGTTGGCGGTCTGATACTGAATGATTTAAGGACACCAATACAGATTGGCTGGATTTGAAGTGGAGAGATATTGGAGCCAGAACTAACAATTCTGGTTAGTATTTATCCACCTATATTTGACCATCATTAAGTCCAAAGAATGGGGATTAACCTATGGTACTGGGACTCACCTGTTCTTTTGCAGAAGATTTTTTTCACATGCCAGATTTATCACCTACACTGAACAGCTGTTAAATGGGAGTGGTTCGGAACAGTGGGTTACTCTGTGGGTTGTGGGGAGTGGACCTGGCTTCAGGACAGCCTTTTGAGTTGCTGGGGTAGAGTCATTACACTGCATTCTCCCCTGTGTTGTTTGATGAGTTGAATAGCAGTTGACTTGAATCGCTGCTAGTTTTGAGCTCTGATTCGCCTGTAAGTTTTACACACCCGGTAAAATTTAGTCTGGTATTGTCTCAGCTGGTAATATGGGGTGAGGGAACACCAACCCTCTCAGAATTGGCCAACTTGTAATGAGGGACCAAAGGGTTTTGTTGTTGGGTCCCACACTTGATTACCAATCCATGTGGTCTACCTAAACCAGGAGCAAATTAATATTTAATTAGACCAAAACATATGTATGCCCTATGCTTTCAATTTTGCAATGGATCCAGAGACCACTCCAATTAACCCGCTCTTTTCGCTTGTGAAGTATTTTTATTTAAACCAAAAACTTCTCAGCAATCTGTTATTTCAAGGTTTGAAAAATTTGATTAAACTTGTTATTTATTTTTCTTTGTGCAAAAAGTGTCACGCTCCTTGTTAACTGGTAAGACTGAACAGTGCTATTACGTTGTATCTTACAATGAGGATTAATATTCTACATAATGCATGTCGGACTCAGTGGGTTACTTCGTTAGATGACTAACTTGGTGGTAGGAATGGAGGGACTGGTTAATCTGGTGGTGTGACATTGGTTTACGTAGTGTATGAATACTGGTGTATCTAATGGTGGAACATTGGTTAATCTAGGGGTGTCACACTGGTTAAAAACAGTGTGTCTATGGGTTATCTAGTGGTGAGAGACTGTTTTTTTCTAGTAGTGAGACACTAGTATATCTTTTGGTGAAACACTAGTTTATCTTGTGGTGGGACACTGGTTTATCGTGTGGTGGGACACCGGTTTATCTTGTGGTGGGACACCGGTTTATCTTGTGGTGAAACACTAGTTTATCTTGTGGTGGGACACCGGTTTATCTTGTGGTGAAACACTAGTTTATCTTGTGGTGGGACACCGGTTTATCTTGTGGTGGGACACCGGTATGTCTTGTGGTGAGACACCGGTATATCTTATGGTGAGACACTGATTTATCTTGTGGTGAAACACTAGTTTATCTTGTGGTGGGACACCGGTTTATCTTGTGGTGGGACACCGGTATGTCTTGTGGTGAGACACCGGTATGTCTTATGGTGAGACACTGGTTTATCTTGTGGTGAAACACTAGTTTATCTTGTGGTGGGACACCGGTTTATCTTGTGGTGGGACACCGGTATCTCTTGTGGTGAGACACCGGTATGTCTTATGGTGAGACACTGGTTTATCTTGTGGAGAAACACTAGTTTATCTTGTGGTGGGACACTGGTTTATCTTATGGTGAGACACCAGTATAGCTTACACCAGTATAGCTTGTGGTGAAACACTAGTTTATCTTGTGGTGAAACACTAGTTTATCTTGTGGTGGGACACTGGTTTATCTTGTGGTGGGACACTGGTTTATCTTGTGGTGGGACACTAGTATATCTTATGGTGGGACACCTGTTTATCTTGTGGTGAGACACCGGTATATCTTATGGTGAGACACCGGTATATCTTGTGGTGAAACACTAGTTTATCTTGTGGTGGGACACTGGTTTTAACTTGTGGTGGGACACTGGCACGAAAATGAAGCTCCTACAGTGTATACAGTCATTTATTTTCTGACCAACAAGGTTACTTTCCATTTCTTGCAGAGGCACAACTTAAAGTCCTAGCAACTCCGTTAACCAAAAAATGTCCCCAAAACTTGCAAAACAGTGTGAATCGCATTTAGGTTTCAAAAGAATAATCCTGAATTACCCAAGGAAACATTTCACCAGTGAAAAACAGAAAATCTATATTTTTTGCACAGGCGGATTTATAAAGAATAATTTGGATGCTTGTGTCACAAGCAAAGGAGGCTAAAGCAGTAGAGACCCTTCAACTAAATAAAATGCAGTCAAAGCAGCAAGCATAGCAAACATTTGTGGTAAACTCAGTATTCATGCATAATAATGTGAAAGTATCTTTTACCTAAACCATGTATTCCGTATGCTAACGTGGGGGGTATTGTCACTTTTCTTTTCTCGCCGGGACACATATCCATCATTGAAATGTCTAGTCCTTTAATCACTTGTCCAACACCGAGAACAAACCACTTAGGATGACCATCCTGTTCAGACCGACTAAAAAACAGAAACACATGTAAGATATAATAAGGAAGTAATATTTAAATACACTTCAAATAAATCACATAAAGTCATACAAAAGATGCATAACGTAAACCCGTTTTGTTTTTAACAAACACACCCATCAATTGCAAAACGTACCTATGTGCACTACTAGGTAGGGGGTTCACACGTGAGTCAATAGCAGCTGAAGAAAATGCCACATATAAAGAAATTCCTATCGCAAATTAAGGCACCACATAATAGTCCATATTTATAGGTCCTGCCAGAAATCTCACTGCCAGGGTCTCACTATCTGATCCATTCAACATGAAAGGGGACTGAAATACCACATTATTGTACTTCACCTGGAGACACTGAGGTTGTGGTCAACCAGGCAATAGTGCCACTGTTATGTTAATCATTTTTTACCCTGAAGCATACCTTTATGGAGACCTGGTGGCAGAGATTGTGGTGGTCACCTATTGTGGAGCAGGGGCAGCCCTTATCCTGCGTGTGTTTCTGGACATTGCACAACTAGAATTTACTACCCGCCACTACCCCTTACCAAGCATTATGGGCATTCCAGGGTGCCTCTGGGTTGGGCAAATGGCTGTTAGGGCTTCACCAATCATACTATACCGGCTCCTGCTCAGCGACCCTGTGCATGATGCTTAACATGTACACAGTCAGACTGTGGGGCAGCGTGGGCAGAGCACCAGCTACCCTCTCCTGAGACTCCTGACTGAACTATGATATGAATACTAAACATTTTCTGTACTCCCTATTTACCTCTTCTGAACGCATCAGCTACAGGGGTGCTTCCTGCTGCGATACAGAGAAAACTTCAAGGTTTCAAGGCTTCTGGGTGTGCAGTCAAGGGCAGAAAGAAGTTGGCAGCTGCCTCACGGGGCTCTGAAGGACCCAGCCTTAACAGCAGGTCACATGCAGCTTGGGAGGCAGGACTTGAATATCAAGATGCAAGTCTCCCAATCAAAAATAGGTATCCATCCTTCATATAAATAGGAAATCCCATCCTTCCTGTGAAAAAAGGAAGTCCCACCTCCCCAGGACAGAGAGGCAGGGCTGTCAGTGTAAAAAAGAGAAGACACCCTGGAAGCAGAGACTAACCAAGTGGTTACAAGAATTTTGAAACTGTTTAAAACTGGGGTCAAGCCTTTGCAGGTGTTACAAAAATGAAGTAATTGGGACAGGTAGGATTTCCATTATTACTGTTTTTGACTTCGTATGTTTATCTTTAGGAGACCTGATTTTAAAGATTCCTCTGAACCTATAACCCTGTTTTATTTACAGAGGCTAGTAACTCAGCATATATCGGAAATCCATTTTCACTCAGCTACGTTCCTCTGTCCTCTATGAGCCGTTGACCCGTACAGCAGTGAAGGTTTTTCCCTGCCAAGGTGTTTCATACTATGGAGAATGTCCTCTTTGGAGTGAAACACCAGTCAACACTTTCAGAGGCTACTGCACCTATAAAAACCGATGAATAAGGAAGAAGTTTTCATGGTAACCGAGTAAAGGAGGTTAGATGAGCAGGCCGGGGAGACAAAGTTGGATCAACAGGGGACCGCGACTAAAGCGCCTTGACGGTTCCAGGACGTTAGGAGCATCAGTGCGAGGGAATAAAAGGAGTTTGGGGGTGAAAGCGGAGAGTATATACACTCCGCCCCTTCCCCTTCAGTAGGTAGCCCTACCTTGAGGCAGAAAAACCCATGCTTAGGATTGGTTCAGGATCCTTTTAAAAGAACCAATAAAGGGAGGAGGATGTGACCCCCAAAGAAGCCTAAAAGACTGGGGGGGGGGGGTCAGTGGTCAGTTACTGACTGCGAATGTTGTGCCTCCGAAGCAGCACATGAGGTGTTTAGACAAAATATCTGAAAAAAGTATTGTGTGGACAAAATATGGTGTCAAGAGTATCGAGGACAAAAATATCTTAAAGGTAAGTTTCTATAGGTAAGCAAAGTTTTACTATATGTAACTCCACTTATATATCTTCAAGGTGCGTAGATGTGGAGTTAAGACTAGTAAATCTATACTTACCTATTTGCACCTATCTTCTCAATATTTTGGTCCTCGATATTTTTGACACAATACTTTGTGAACACCAGTGCTTAATTTGTAAAAAAAAAAAGTGCCAGGGCCTTTGTCAGGAGTCCACTTTCACTTGCACCGCTCATTACCACTGTCAGTGCTGCCAATTACAGTATCAACACAGGTACTATCTTTCGCACTCCTACAAATGTGACAATTCAGACTATTCCAGGCCCCCAAATCTATAAGAATGGCTTTGGCGGCAGATATTTGTAATTTTTAAGGTATGTTGAATTAATAAACTGTTGTGCTAGTCTCCAATGTGAAAGACTGTCATACGTGCTGGTGTTGCCAATTAAGTGAGGGGGTTCTGAGCACCAGAAACCACCGGCTCAAATTAAGCACTGGTCCATACAATAGTTTTGTTTCCAATATTCTGTCAGTGATCTGTTCAAGGCGAGCGGTGGCAGAGGTTCGGGTTTTACATCTGTTCCTCTAAGGTGAGCATGGGTCAAAAATGAGAGAGGCTGTCTTATTTTCTTAGGCGCCTGACATTAAATTCTGTGCCAAAATGGCAGTTTTTCTGGTTTAGCCGATAGTAACTTACCCGGCAACTCCTTCCACGAATATGCCTAATCTTAAACTACCTCTGTACGACATGACTTGTGTCTGGTAAAGGGAGACCATGAGGATTCCCCCTTGTGTTGGGTTGCCGAATGGTCTAGGCTTCCCAAGAGTTATAGGGTTTAAAGCCAGTCACTTGAGCTGGGTCTCGGCACGCACAACAGGGCTTATTTGAGGAGCTCAAGTACCCAGGGTGAACGATCCAGACTCCAAGACTGGTGGGGCACAGCCAACAGCAGCCACACCCGAGATGGCACCGAGGGAATGGGTGATCCGGGCAGCCCAGGTAGGGTGACCAACTGGCATGGGTGCAAATTCAGGACGGTAAGTTTAAAAATTCAGGACAGAGGGTCAAAATTCAGGACAAAAATTCACGACAGAAGGTCAAAATTCAGGACAAAACTTTGTGAAAAAAGGTACGTTTTACAGACACATCAGAGGAAGTTGCGCGATAGTATAAAAGTAAGTAAATAGGCAACCACTTAAGTACAAGTCAAAATAAGTTTATATTAGGTTGAGACAATCGTGCACTTCACATTTATTTGGTATGTGTGCAGCTTTAAGCAACTGTGCAGGCCTTTTTGTGGTATTTCATATGATAATTTACATTCTGTCATCCATTAATTCTTTCATCCATCATTCTGCCTTTCACCATTCATTCTGTCCTTCCATCTGTGTGCCCATCCATATCCAAACCTTTTCAATCATTTGCAAACCTATCCATCATCTATCCTTCCATCCATCATTTCACTCACCCATCCCTTCATCCACTCTTTCACTCATCCATCCATCATCCATCCATCCACCCTTTCACCCAATCCATCCTTTCACTCATCCATCCCCTCTTCCACCCATCCATCAATTCACTCATCCATTCAATTATTTACCCTTTCACCCAAGCCATCCTTTCACTCATCCATCCACTCTTCCACCCATCTATTCACTCATCCATCCATTTACCATTTCACCCATCCAGCCATCCTTTCACTTACTCATCCATCCACCCAGTCACTCATCCGTCCACCCTTTCACTCATCCATCCATCCTTTCTTCCAGCTCTCCACCCTCCCTTTCACTCATTATGCATTCTTTCACTCATCCATCTTTACATTCTTCTTTTCACTCATCCATGCACCCATTCACCCATCCATTCTGCCAATCATTCATCCATGCTTCCACTCATCCATCCATCCTCCCTTTCTCTCTCCATTCCCCTTTCACTTAGCCACCCATCCTTCCAGCCACACTTTACCCATACACCCACCCGCCCATCCACCCACCCATCCAGTTGCAGACAGAAGAGGCCCATCAAGAACTTCACCCTCGCTGTAGTTCCTAAAGCAAGGGGTGGGGTGGGGGAGGGTTCACTATGCACCTGCACATAGGCAATCTGAAAACTTGGAAGTCATGAGTCATGCATGATGCACAGTGCCAGGACGTGAGGTGACTGTGACATGGTGTTGTTGCCAGGGCTTTACGTGGGACGAAAAAACTGGGGGTCTCTCCAAGGGGTGTGTCTGATGTAATTAAGGGCTTGGCTTAAAACAGCTAAGCTAAAAATATGTGCTGAGCATAGTGTGCCGCCCGACTGGTATTTTGCTGTTTCTATCATTGCATCCAGTAACATTAGACCTACAACAAGCCATGACTATTGGCTTTGTAAATGAATGTTAGTTGCATAAAATAAATTAAAAAGCAGCAACTATGGCTTCGTTGTATATAATATTAACAATGCTTCAGCTCTGAAATGATGAGACTGTGAAAGAACTATAAGATCTTCTTTTTAACTTTTGTACTTTGTACACTGTAATCCTTGTAATTCTCTTCTACATATTCTTTTTGTTTGCCTGCTTGGTGCTTCTTTTCCTTCTGTTGCAATAGTGTTTTGTAAGAATGCCCGGTAAAGAAAAGGGTCTGGGTCACGGTAAGTAATGGGAATCCTACAGTGTGTGCGCTGTGTTCCTCTTAAGTGCACCAGGGACCCATTTGAAACAAGAGCTAATCCCAATTCGTCCGCCAACTCCCACCTGCAGCAGGTTTGGGAATTGAGTAAGGTATTGATTGTGCACCCCACAGGTATTTATTTGCCTGCCTGATTTTCGCCAGGCAAATCCTGGCTCAAATCATACAGGGAAATGTGCGAAATCTGAGTTTCTGCACCTTGGAATCGGAAAAAACATGCACAGGTAAACAGTTATTCCTCATTCTGGGGGTCAAAACGTCAACACTGAATGAAGTGCAACATGTCACCCGACAAATGCTGTACCCCGTGTCACTGGTGTTTACTAAATGCTCAGCTCACAACACCTAGATTTGTGTGAGAATCAAAATGGGGTTCCAAGTTATGAAATTTCAAGTCAGCCTTGTACTGCTGTAGGCTATCTAGATAGGCTATCTAGACTAGTGTTCAGTGTCACGCTCCATACCACTGCCTAAGAGGAGTCTTAAGTTCAAATGTCGTCCATCTAACCTTAAGAGAATGCCCTGCCCTAGACTGAGACTGGAGGAGGCCACCACATGCTTTCACAGCCCAGACTGGCCCATTGTCATTCTGTATGTGGCAATCAGCCTGCATACAGAATGACAATGGGCGGGGTGGGGCTGCTTTGTGCTTCGCAGATCAGTGCAAGGCGGCCCCGTCAGGGAGCTGAGGCCTCTCGCAGGGGAACAGCTCTGTTCCCTGCAAGGCCCAAAATTACAGACAAAAGACGTCCGTAAAAGGGATCCTCACGGACAACGGACGTGAGGTCCAATTTACGGACGGTCCGTGAAATTTACGGACGGTTGGTCACCCTAAGCCCAGGTGCTATCCGGCATGCGCAAGTCTCTGGCTGAGCAGGGGCCCCCCAGGATCCTGTTAGCTCCAGCGGACCTCCTCTGGCGATCCAAGCGCAGACTCTGCCCAGTCAGGTCCCCCCTTCCCCTAATCTAACCTTGACTGTCTGCACAGAGGAGACAGCATATTCCTTCGCCCCACAGGGTTTATTTAGGCAGCGCCTGTTTCCATTGGCTGTGAGTCATGAAACTGCACATGCCTCCCGCAGTTGGGCTCATGGTGCACACCGTCCGGGCATAGAAGTAGGCTGTGAGAGGCCTTCTAGGCACTGTGTTGCTTTTGGAACATATGGGGCTGACTACACACCGCATGGCTCCCTCTGCACTCTCTGCCTGCATTTGTGCCGCTTGTTGGTGGAGAGCGGTGCACCCTGGTGAATCAAATTTAGGCGCTTGGTAACTACATGCTTCGCTGGGGGACATGGCTTTGCTATGTTTTCATTGTTAGATGCTTAAAACAACCAACCAAAGTCACCTCTCATAAGTGAGGGCCAAAAGTTATGGTTTCATGTCCCTCCTTTGATGCAAGAAGATGTGGCAGTAGGGCCAGAGCTGTCGGCTGTGAACAGGGGAACAACACTGAGCTTTGGCTTCAGCTCAACATCCTGTAATTCTGGGCACAATTACTTAATCTCCCCCTGCTTACAAATGAAGTGCCTTGTAAGATGTAACTTGTTAGTACATTCGGGTTGTGCTCGCACTTCCACCCTCACAGATCAACAGGAAGACGTGCCGGCATCGTCCCGTAACTGCTTAGAGGTCGATCCAGACCCTTTGCTGCACCCGTACCGCGGACGCGGTCTCCAATACTGACGTTGTGTCAATTACAAGCCCAACGGCGGCTTAATCCTTTGCATCGGCACGCGTACTGATTGCTCATACATCTGCCAGGACCTTCACGGAAGGTTAAAGTATCCAGCCTATTGGCGGCCTTTCGCATCTTGTACTTGCCAATTTTCACCGGCGGCTTCCCCGCCTCCACCACCCGCAATTTACTTCAGGTATCACGCATTGAGATTCTCCCAGTCCCAT
The DNA here is from genome assembly GCA_963921515.1 of Calotriton arnoldi. Classification (NCBI taxonomy): domain Eukaryota; kingdom Metazoa; phylum Chordata; class Amphibia; order Caudata; family Salamandridae; genus Calotriton; species Calotriton arnoldi. The sequence goes on along the minus strand of CAWUFW010000128.1, from coordinate 2,121,315 downwards.
TACCACAGACCTTGATCTACCCTGCGTCCTTGTCTCCTTGAAGGCCTTATATTCAGGCAATACCTAAATGTCCTGATGATGATCCCATATATGTTTAAGGGGATCGAAACGTCGTCGACCTATAAGTACACCTTATACACCCACCTATTGAATATTCTCGATGTGTATTGGTGTCTACGAAACATTCTTGTTTGCTTTATGTCAATGTATAACATGCAAACAATTTCTTTTGCCTGAGCCCCCTTTTTTTCCTTGTGTTAATTTTCTTGATTGTTTGTCCCCCGTTATTATTCCTATTGTTTGTTATTTTGTTTGGTAGGATGCAGGCTTGTGTCCCACCGGTTTACTTTTGTCTAAATCACTGAAGCATACATAAATTAAACTATTTTGTCCGGCTGGACAACCCCCAATATAGTACTGACTCTGAGTCTATATTCATCAGCCCTCCCTATTTTAGCTTTGTCTCGGGACCACTGTGCCTTAAAGCACGCTATATAAACAGCCAAATAAATGCTCAGTTGTCTGCACTGGCCGTTCCTCCACTGTGGGAGTGTCTCGCCACTGCTCGGACAGAATCTGGGGTTCCGGGGGGAAAATAGGCCAATAGATCGGTCTGATGGCAGTTAAAGTAATTAAAGTACAATGGCAAAATATACAACTGAGGCAATTAGGAAGGCTCTGCGTACACTGTGCGCAGCTGGGCAGGGTAATTTGATAGGTCCAGGTGTCCTTGATCAAGTGTGAGTGGGAATGGACCATCCTCGCAGGCAGGCGGCTGAAGAGGTAAGCTGCGGAGGTTGCAACGTGCTCTCCTCCTCGTGGGAGGCAAAGGTCGTGACTAATTAGGGGTACAGATCAGGCGCATACCAGTCGCGGACGCAGTCAGAAAAACACTGCCAGGCTCACCTGCCTCACATGTTGAGGCGGAGGCTGTACGGGCTACCAAGCATGCGAAAAGAGGAGTCCCGAGGGGACGGAGCCTTCCGCTGACGGAAGCAAGTGCTGGTGTTTCAACGACGCATTTGGGTAGTATCAGGCATGGTAGCAGGAAGAGTTTCTGAGGAGACTTGGGCTGGGCCGCATTTGATGAAGGGAGCAGGTGGGCAGCAGGGGTCGCAGGTTACTGGCCGTCGCATACAGCATGAATGTGATGAGGTTATGCCCTAAAACTCAATGAGAAATGCATACATGTCAACTTGCAGAACAATCTCAACAGGTGTGAAGAGGGGCGGGGCCTCGTGCTGAGAAGTTGAGAAGTACCTACGAGGCACTTTTAACCCCGCCCCCCCGCCCAAAAAAAAGCTTGCTGAGGGTGGTGCCGATGTCCTGTGGTGTTTTCACGCCCCTTAATGGACGTCCGCTGTTCAAAGCCTGGAAAACAACTATTTACAGTGGTTTTCAACTTGTTTTCCCTGCCACCATGTGATATCGGCTCCTCTCCGGGAGACCGTGTGATGGGAGCCGATATTGTGTGTCACACGGTGGCACCGGCACCGAGTGAGTTGAACGGTATGGAAATATAGTTCCCGGAGAGCAAAACATAGGTGCCTTGCAGTTTACGGAAGATGTCTCCCGAAAAGCGAGCCCTGATCACGATTCGGGTGTATTGAACTTTACGCTGCAGGTAAAAAAAAATGTAATCTGGCACAACACGAAGTTTGGTTTGGAGACCTAATGGAAAGCAAAATTTGCTTTACAGGCGAGACAGTTAAATGCCCAAGGCATAATGGTTGAGAGGGAGTGGGATTTGGTATTGGGTGAAGATATTAAGGCAAACGTTAAGGAGGATAATGGGGGACGAGGTAGGAGTTTAGGTCAGTAGGTTTGGGTCCTGGATGGGACGAGATGGGGAGGGTGGAGCAGGCGCTTTAGTGGCTTGAGGGGTCCACAGATCAAGAGGTCCCCCAGATTAGAGTGCTCAGGAGTAATTTTGCCCTACAACTCCAGTATTGGTGGTTGGTTATGCTTCACTGCCCTTGACAGGGGCTGTTATGGCCCTATTACATAAGCCAGAAGTGAGGATGCAGATGTTGGCAGCCTTTCCAAAGCCAGGACATGATGTCTCCACTTCAGCAATCACCAAAAACTGTAGATGATTGGAGGGTGTATGATGGAGAAGTGGATTATAGAAAACTCCCGGGAGTGAGTGGGGGTATGAATGTGAAGTGTGAAGATAGTATTGGACTTTGATGATGAAGAGGTTGAGGTGGAAGAAGGAGAGATTGTGTAACATGATGGTAAGTGGTAAGGGAAGTGTATTTTTGAAGGCTAAAGTGGGAGGTGATGCTGTTATCAGTGGTAGGGAGATTGGTGCCTATCAGAAGTCAAGAGCAGACATGGCACTTCAGAACTCCCAACTGATGCGGAGAAGTTTTTCAGAAGAGTGGGGTCGGAATGAAGCCTTAAGACGGATGAGACGGCTACCACAAGGTACGCAACATTGGTGGACGGTTTGGGATATAAGTCCATATGGGGAAAAAGGCATGAAAGGAAGTCAGTTGTGGTGGGAGAGGGGATAATAAAGGTTGGGGTTTCAGATGTGAACACTTTGAAAGAAAGGTCGAGCTCTGTGGGGGAACTACAGTGCTTTTGAACTCTTTGGAAGGTACAAAAGACAAATTAAGTCCTGAAGGACAGAGGTTAAAAAAGGGGATGGAGCTAATCCGGTGGGAGATAAGACCATGCCGTTGGGTGCCCATTTGTCAGCAAAAACGAAAGAAAAAATTCATAAGGGAGAGCTTGTGGATGTTTATAAATTGCTTAATCGAGAAACTATGGTGAAAGTTGGTTTCAAAGAAGAGGAGTGGGAACTGGTGAGATGTCCCAGAGTACCTATTAACATTAATAATTGGACATCAGCTTTCTTAATTTTTGCTAGCATGTACTGTGAGCGTTATCATGAAAGGGCAGTGGCACTGTTCAAATATGAGGACATCAATATAGTGGAGGAATTTGGTGTTCCTTTGGCACCGGAAAAAACAATGGGACCAAGTGCACTCTTGATTTTTCTGGGTATTGAACTTGATACGCTGAAAAAGCCAGCGAGATTACCAGCTGATAAAGTGCAAGAAACTGTTGCTTTATTAACAGAAACGAGTGAGGCAAGGAAGTTTGAGTTGCAGAAAGTTCAGCGTCTGCTAGGTCATCTTAACTTTGCTTGCAGGGTAGTACGGGCAGGGAGTACTTTCTGCAGGCGGATTGGTTTGGACATGTCCGGGGCTAAGTTACCGCACCACAGAGAGAGGGTCACCGTGGCTTTGTGGGCAGATTTCAGGATTTGGCACCAGTTTTAATGGTGTCAGTATGTTTTTTAGAGAGGAGGAAACAACATGACGTGTACAGACTTTTTCAGATGCAGCTGGAGCCACTGGTTTTGTACTTTTTTGGGATGGATTGTGGAGTGCTGAACAGTGGCTAAGTCATTGCTTAAAGCATGGGATAAGTATTACATTTCTGGGATTTTTTCCATTGTTAGTTGTGCTGGTGGTGTGGGGTAGTGAACTGGCTAACAGAAGAGTGATGTTCAATGTAGCATCATGACTGTGGTGCAGCTGGCAAACAGACAAAAGGCTCGGGACTTAAGGGTTTAGAGGCTGTTGCGAAGATTTATGCTGGATTGTTTGCATTACAACATCATTTTCAAAGCGAGTCATGTTCCAGGATTAAAGAATGATATATCGGGCGCTTCATCTCTTTCGCAGTGGCAGAGGTTCCACCAGTTGGCCCCGGGAGCAGATGACATGAAGACCGAGTTACTGCTGGACATCTGGGCACTGGGGGAATAAGTGTTTTGAATTTGGTGGAACATTTGTTGTCCAGTTAATGAGGAGGTCATATGCGCATGCTTGGGAGGAATTTTTGAGGCAGGGTGAGACGAAGACTGGTATTGCACAGTGTACTAAGGATGTTCTGAGTTTTGTTGTGTTGTTAATTGATTACGTTTTATCAGCACCAACTCTTTCTGGTAAATTGACAGGTTTGTCGTTTTACAGGAAACTGTTCTGGGGTTACGATTTAGTAGAAGGCGATTTGGCAAGGCATGTTTTGTTGGGTTGGTCTAAGTTGGGGGGACAGGATGGGGGAGTGAGGTAACCAGGTTTGTTTTCTTTGTTAGTGAAGTTAATAGAGGCATTGATTATTTTGTTGTTATTAGTTTGAGGTGGGCATTTTTAGGCTTTGCATGATCCGGATTTTTTGGGGGGGGCTCTAGGGTGTCTACGTTGTAGGGTTGTAGAGACAGGCCAGGTTTGAGGTTTCATGATGTACTGAAGAAGGGTGGATTGCTAAAAATGTGGTGGTGTCAGTCTAAGACAGATCAGCAGGGCAGAGGGAAGTGGGTTATTGTAACATGGTGTTCTGTGGAGGAGGTTTGTCCCCTGGCTGTGTGGAGCAGGTATCTGCAAAGGGGGAATATTTTGACATGCCAGTGGTGCGAGGGCTATAGCAACTAACTTGTTGGAGGTACTTAGGAAGGCCCTGGGTTATTTGGGTTTGGATGCTACATGGTTTGGTTCACATTCTTTTCTACTGGCGCTGCTTCAGAAGTGGCACACCTTGGCCTGCATTGTGGAGACATTAGGCAACTTGAGAGGTAGCGTTCTAGATCTGTGGATTGATTATAAGGCGGGGAAGGACATGTAAGCTAGTACTATGTTTTTTGTTTACTAACCGTTTAATTTTTCATAGGTTGCATTAGAAGTCCGGCCTCTGAAAAAACGGTGACATGGATTGTCGGACACTCTCTTGTTTGGTGGGTGGTAATATTTGCAGACAGTTGACCTTGTGGACATTCATTGGGGCTGTCAAGTAGCAGGTATGTTGTACTATGGTGGGGTAAGAGTGGTTTGAGATGGAGCAGCTATTGCCCTGATTAGCGGACGTATTTGTAGGAAAGGGATGCCTAGACCATTTAGTGATTAATTTGGATCAAAATAGATCAGTTAAGTTATTGGGGTTGTCATTATTGAAAGCAATGAAAGAAGATTTAGCAAGGATACAGTAGCTTTGGACGAGCACTTGTTTGGCTTGGACTGAGTTAGTGTCCAGAGGACATTGGCGGGGCGGTACAGCATACTGCTGTGGACAATGCGAGACTGAAGTTCAACATGGCTATAAGAGTTTTCTCTTGGTGGATGGGCATCAAAGTTTTGACACATGAACAAATTGTAAAAACTGATGTTAATGTATACAAAGCGGATGGGGTACCTTTATCACTTTTTGGCAATGCATATTATTTGATAGACCAGCAGGAATTTTTATCCAAGTTGTGGGGTGAGAGAGAATGGGGTTGAAGGCATGTGTTTGTTGCGCTTTGTTTGGTTTGTGGGGTGTTCGGCAGGAAAACACCTTGGTAGGTTTTTCCTGGGTGGTGGTACTGGGGGGGATGGTGAGTCACCAGCATGCGTATCCACGCAGTGGCGGGGGCACAGAGCAGGAAAGGTTATCTCTTTTGGTGCCTGAAAGGCTGCTCTGACAGGTGAGCATGCGGGCGGACCATTAAGAGGTTTACAGGCCAATTGTTCAGGGTTGGTAGGGCTTTCTTTTCTCTCTTATTAGGACAAACATTGCCTTTGACACGCGCAAAGTTAGGCAGTCTCTAATATTTTGTAAACACCCATAGAGCGAACCATGATGGGTTCAAACTTGCCATAGTAGCAAATATGGCCCATTTGAGGTCTCTGATTAGCTAGTTTACGGCCCCTGGCCTATTTCAGTCGCTAGCCCAACATTGCATTCGTACAGTTCTTTCAGCAAGGCATCCTGATCAACTTTCGGTTACAGAATAGCACAACCGATATTTTGCAGTTCTGGTGGCATTTGAAGTAGTGCTCGGGAGGAGGATACCACAAGGTATTGAAGCCCAAAGGCTGCAACTCATCGGTTACCAGCCCACTTCCATTTCACAAATAAAAGGGGAATGTGAAAAGTTATTCTGAAAGGCACTGTCAATAATTTCAGAATGAAATACGAGAATGGCAAAAAAGTCCACAGAGCAAACCTGAGCATATTTGCAAGCCTATTTGTATTGGTACTCGAGTTGCCATCTGACCAGTTTACTACCGGTATTTTGTGTCTTAGCTGGTAAACAAAATAAGCATAATCACATAAAGCCAGCATTTTAGCTCTTATCTGTGCATATTTCAGACAGCAAATATTAATAGAAAGCACTTTAAATGTGTTAAAGAGCTGTGTTAATGATCCCAGACCAATAATAAAAGGAAAGAAAGGAAAAAAGTAATGTTACAAATATAGGGTTTAGTGAAGTCTTATTTTCATGCCTGGGCCTTTGCAGACTCTTAAGGCAACAGCAGATGGCCGGTATTTTCTCTTCGAAAGGTAGCAACCCTAATAGTTACCAGCTCCTAGTCCGTAAGGGATCACAAACATGTTGGAAGGACCATGTGGAATATGGCATTGTACATGTGTCACGATGATATAGGGCACAGGGGGGTGCAGTTTGCAACTATTTTGAGGATCCTGACCATTTCTATTTCACGTGGGTGCATGTCATTAATGCCATCTTACAGACAAATTAGGCTGCCAATCTCGATTCTCAGAAGTGATGGACGCTCATAGGATCACAACTGTCTCACATTTTCTGTCGGTGGCTGGGGCACAGCTCTGGATTGGCATTACAAGCAGCAATGCACAGGCATATATTCATACCATATGTGCATGATCGACCCGTGCGCACCACATTTCAGAGCTAGCTGGTTCACTTCATAGATTTAAGCACATCTGATTCTTCCCTACTAATGTGCATCAAGGTGATTTTGTGACCTATACCTCTGAGGTGATAGTGGCATAAACATGCATAAGGTACACTTTTTGTGTAAGTGTTGAGAGCAATCCTCTTACAGGGCCACTAGTGTCCGTGTGGAGACAGGATGGCTTCACCGGTGGCTGTTATTGATGTTAAAGTCATTACTAATAGTTAACCTTATACCAAAACAACATTGAAGCCCAAACTAATTTAAGGGCTGGTAGTTCTCTATCACCTCCGCTTCGGACAACAGGTTACCCGCCCCCTCTGACAATTCCAGGAGGGTATTGTGGATCCTCAATGCCTGGAAGCATTACCTAAGCAACTGGCACAACTGCTGGGGATTCAACTACTCAATACCGAATATCTGCTCAGACTGCCTGAGGCACGATCACTGGTTAATTCTCTAAGCAAACTGAAATCTTAAACACTGTAAATTTGAAGGAATTGGAAGCTGGAGGCAAGAAGCTTGTCGCGATCCTTAATCTGAGGGAGCAGCGCAAGTGCTGCACGAAGAATCTAGTAGGGATGAGGAGTGACCCCAAGTGTTCAGAAGGCACAAATTCCTGCAGATAAGTCAGCAGTTGCCATCCACTGCCAAATAGACTCCATTCACGCGCATGCCACTCACCCAGTACCAGTCCACCCTCTGTCAGGATGGGGGCAGCGACACCTTACAAAGGAGCAGGGCTTCACCCTAAGGCAGGAGAGAAGAATTGGAAGGTGGGAGGCAGATGCTAAAAGCAGTATGTACGCACTAACATGATATAAACACATTGGCACATTGGGACTTTTAAGTAATGACAGGTATTCTAAATTCTATCTCCTGTCAGGAGGGGGAGCTGCCATGAGGGTGCTCTCAAACTAGTGGGATGCTCTTAAACAAAGAGGGCCTAGCGATGTAGGGGGAGCTGCAATGAATGTGAAACCACCAGCTGCGTGGCGGAGACAGCACAGCTAAACTGCATCAATAACACATGTGGGCGGCCAGTAGGCCATCGCAAAGGAAAGAGTTGTCATAGCAGTGGTCCTAAGGGATGCCTGATGGCTGGGACACTGGGGGGGGCAATGGAGAAAGCCAGAGGGGATATTTGCAAAGCAAAGACGGTGCTTGTAGCCCGGGCACAGCCAGAAAGGGCCTTGGATGTCAGACATCGGTAGCAAGGGAAGCCTAGAAGCTGCTGCGCACAACATGAGGGACCTTCACATCCGAAGCTAGGACAGGAACCTGTGTCGGATGGTGCTGGCAAAAGATGATATATAGTGTTGCCAAACTAGCTTAAGACTGTGGATCACTGATTTATGACAGTACGATGGATTTATGCTGACGTTCTTGCATGATTTATGGTGTATATCAATGATCGATTACTGTCATGATGATTTATGACTTGAGGTTAATAAACTGCGACCTTTTGCTCCACCCAGGGGCCCTGACTCTTATTGACAGGAGGGCGGGAGGAGGGGAGGGACGGTTAAAGGGCCACTTGGACCGGGTAGCCTGTCTGGGGCAGGTTAATCCTATGTGCACAAAAGGAACTGTTTGCCTCTATATCCAATGGAGTTCAAAAACGGAACGCGTAATCAACATGCACGTTCAAGGAGTTATGAACTTGTATTTCCTATTATGTTTAAACAGAAGGTTGTTGAGTACAACAAGATGGTTATTGGTTTTTAATTACAATTGTGTGATATTATATTAAATAAACATGGATGTAAATACGAACCTCAATGCACTCTATCATATGTGTCCACCGCAAATCACGAATACAGGGAATGTGAATAATGGATTAAATCCAGGGAAATTACAATTCAGAAGCAATGCCACATTTCACACCAAAGTGGATATTTTTATAACTTGGAAAGTGTTTTTGCGCCAGCTTGAAACACTACCTGAAGTGCCAGTGTTGCATCACCCACACCATCGGCTCTAGAGTGCAAATGAAGGCCCAGTGCCCACCCACTAGAGTAGGCTGCTGGGAGGGCTACTCAGTTAATTTAGTCCTTTGTTCACAGCTAACTTGTTATTGGCTCCCCCAGATAGTTTTTAATTCAAAAAGGATAACTGTGATGTTATCAGAGAGAGCACAATTCCCTCTTGGTGTCCAATGTAAACCAAGTCAGATGGCATCACACTGACAATCCATGGAGAATGAATCCAGTCTGTATTTACTCAACGACCTAACATTTGAACGTGATGTGCGTATGCCAGTAGACTGTATGTTTTTCAATACCAGGAGTCGTACTTCTTTCAGTTATCTGAAATATTTGCAATGGTTAAAGCCAAAACTGGAATAACCCTAACAATTAGCAACTGCTGCTGACAAGCAGAAAGCCAGCAGAAACAAAACCATAGGGGATCAAAAAATCTAGGTACATGCCTTATTACCTGGAGAAAGAGTAGTAGCAGCAAGTTTAGGTCGTCGAGCAAAAGAACTTAGAAACAGATGGTAATCAGAATTTCACTTTATATAAAAACTGATTGTGGGGGGTGGCTGCTGATGCCTATCCCTCTATCCTAAGCGTGAAATATTTCCTGTCAGTGCTTGTGAAGCAGGTCTATTCCTAATCCCACTGGGTCCACTTAACCTTGCATTATTAAAGGGGTTGGTAATATGAGAACCACTGAGTTTGGTACCAACAAACATCTGTTATTCAGTGCCAAGATACCCCAAGGGGTGAACGTGAGTTCAATAAATAGATATTATGTCAAGTTAGGTTGTGTCAGAGTTACTCTTCAACCAAGCAGAAACTGCTCTGTGCACTGTTTTTGCTTCTTAACCCAATAAAAGTCTGTGTTTCACAGATCTTGGTTATACCCAACTTCTTACTAAATTAGGGGCTACCTGGATTAAACCTCAAATATGGTAACGATAATTCCTTAAAATCAAGGTTGGTTTGCTGGCACAGATTTCTCCCCTTGTGTTTTCTTGCAGCTTCTCTCTACTTTCCCCAGAGCGCTACTGATTCCATTCTGATGGGAAATTATTTTCTTATACTGTATTCAACTATATTTCCTACGTAAATCAAAGAAACAAGTTCTACACATTCTCCAAGACGAATATGACATTTTGGGTCCTACATGGCAACTGAAGTAAGCATGTCTTTCCTGGCATGTTTAAGCCTGTTGCTGATAGAGTGCTTAATGATTTGCCTAGATAAATCCAACTCAGAAAATGTGCCATTGAGACATCTGTAATATCCCTGGACCTAATCTGCATGGACATCCTAACAATAGATTTTCATAAAAAAAGGTATTCAGGCAAATTAAAAAAAAATATTGTTCATATCTTTAGACATAAACAAGCCTTCCCAACATTAGACCAAAAAGCCACCAGATTAGTAGAGGTGATGTGGGAAAAGTATTTAGTGCGCTATTGATGGCTTAATGGCATCCACTCAGATAAGTGAAACTATGTTGAGTCAGGTAATAGTTGCAAATGGCCAGTTTATTACTCTCGATATGCTTGGAAACCTATAAACTAAGCATGAACAATAGTGGAGTCAACATGTAACCACGCCTACATGCATTGCACACAAGTGTACAAAGAATGAATCCAGTGACTGCTCACCTCATGACGTAATGGTAGGTTGTGATGCTCAACTGCTAATAGACCTGTGTTTTGGAGTACTACCAGATAGCTGTGGTCAGACAGTTATCTGAAATGTGTACAACAGTAATAGAAACAACTCTAGCAGGCCAACTAGTTAGCCACGGCTGCAGATAAGACAGCCAAGAAGAACAAGACCTGGAAGGAAAGGCCAATGCATCTTGTCTAGAGACAGAGTATTAATATGAAGCTTATGTGGTAGATAAAAACAACCTTGCTAACAGTGAAAATTAGAGCTAAACATCGTGGAACGCTAGAAAAGCAACATACTAGAGCATAAAGACAATCACAGGGAACACTATAATCATAGGAATGAGGAGAAGCGGCCAACACACCAACATCACAAAAACAGATGTTTTTAGTGAAAAAATAAGAAACAACAATTCACTCACTTGAATAAGACTATAACTTATGTCAGACTTCCACATTATCGACTTGCTAAATCACACCACAAAAAGGTGGCACATTCAAGTTATAAAGGCCTCTTCTGGCTATTGCTTCACTGAATGCACCTCTTGCACACTCCATATTTACCCCCATGAGGCCTCTCTTTCAGTTTTTCCTGTGTTGACTAGTCCGGGGTCTGCCTGATCAACTTATATTCTCAGGTTATCTGTAGCCATAATATACACAGTGCCCCAGAAACGAAACAGGCATGTGTGCCACCTTTTTACATCTAGTACCAGGCATATGGGCATTTCAGGATGGGCCGCATACGCTAACACAAGCCTTTCTGTAACATGGAATCGACTAGAGCTAAATGTGTACTGGTACGATCCAAAGGGGGCATGCTCATTTGCTTGAGGGAGTTATGTTATGTTATTTCCATTTATACCGCGCTCGGATACTACAAGAGTGTCCCGGCGCGAACCTTGAGAGGTGATACATGGCCAGCTTAGTTGAAGAGGAATGTTTTCAGGTTTTTTTTTAAAAAGGGTGGGTTCCTGAATGCTACGTAGGGCAAGCGGTAGTGCGTTCCAGGCCAGAGTGGCTTTCATACTAAGTGAGCTGCCCCCCATCCTCTGTAATCGAAACCGGGGAACCGTAGACAAGAGATGGTGCGTGGAACGGAGTAGTCTTGGTGGAGTGTAGAAGGAAAAGCGATTTTGAAGATAGATTGGACCTAAAGCGTGAAGAGCGCAGTGAGCTATTACAAGGGATTTGAATTTCACCCGCTCCGCTACAGGCAGCCAGTGCAGCGCTCTCAGATGTTGTCTCACGCTGCTTCTGGCAGGAATGTCGAGAAGAAGCCTGGCTGCCGCGTTCTGAACCACCTGTAACCTGTTCAACAGATAGCCTGGAATGCCAACATAGAGCGCGTTGGGATAATCTATCCGAGATAGAATAAGGGTCCGGGTGACCGTTTCCCTTGCCGCCCTAGGAAGAAGGGGAAGAAATTTCCTGAGAGTTTTCAAAAGCCCAAAGCAAGTCCCGGCCAGCTTCTTAATCTGAGTCGAGAAGGTGAGGTTCTCCTCGAACCAAATCCCCAGGTTTTTAACGGGTTGGCCTGTAGAAGCTGGTAAAGCTGAGCCGGACGGCCAGAGTGTTTCTCTAAAGTGGGAGGGAAACTTCCCGAAGAGAAGGATTTCGGATTTCTCTTCATTGCACTTAAGTTGCGCGGAGGACAACCAATGGAAGACTGTAGTCAGGCATCTTTGGGCGGCGTCAATGGAGTCCTCATTTTTTCTCCAAGTGAACAGAAGCTGCGTGTCATCAGCGTAAGCAATGATTTTTGCACCCAGGTCCTCTGCCAATTGAACTAGGGGAGTGACATAGATATTAAAAAGGAGAGGGCTCAGGGAGTGGCCTCAGGCAAATAAGGGAATCCTGTGCGCCCCCCCCACATTACAAACACAGGTCTGGGGGCGAAAAGGGCATCAGGAGGTGCACTAACTTTGTGCTGCACTGAGGTGGCACACAGTCAGTGTGCCCCATGAGGGAAGCCTTGGGACACCCTAGGCTTCCACGTGCATGAGGGTGCAGTCAATTACTGATCTTGCCTGAAAGGGGATCTCTGTCCCCCCCTCACTTTGAAATACAAGGCAGGTACCCTCCTGCAGTGAAAGGTGAACTAGTGCCTTCAAACAGCCAGTCCGCCGTTCACTAAGGCACTTTTCAGAATGCAAATGCAAATTTGTGCCTGCACTTTAAAGAGTGTATTCACTATAATAGGGATGATGCACTGTCCTGGTCTGCACACAGTACAGAGTGTGCTGCAACACAAAGTGGGACGGGGGGCCCTATATATAATGCTGCTCCTGCTTTGTAGTGTTGACAACTTAATTCCCTGTGTCCCTCACCGTCTCATCAAAACCTTTCACTAGAATCACTGTAAAAGATCCTTTCTGAAGAGAACTATTTTAATGTTCACAACATTTTTGTTGGTATTTTTTTTTTTATATCCAATTTTATTGCCATTTTGTAAAACAAGTTGACCAAAGTAACATTTGTATCACTGTGACAAGTAAAACATTTAATTGCTAATCCAAATATTATCCCCCCCTTCAGTTGGCTTAAAAAGATAAACGGAAAGGGCCCGCCCTTAGCGCTAAGAGTAATCAGTCCAATGGTCCTGTCCACTTGCCCCATATTAGTTCATGCTTGTTCGGACACCCTCTTGCCTCATAAACCGCTTTTTCTTGGACAGCACACCAATCAACTCCCCTACACCATTTTGAAATAGAGGGAGATTTTGAGTCTTTCCAAGCCATTGCAATATCTCTTTTAGCAATTAACATGGCTGTTCCTAGAAACAACTTGTCAGCTCGGGAGCCGTCCATTCCCTCCATCACCCCCAGAAGAAGAGCAAGAGGATTAAGGGGAACATCCCACCCCAGTATGCCCCTCAATTCAGATGTAATTGACGCCCAGTATTTAGATATGACCGCGCCGGACCAGACCATATGGAAGAAGTCGGCTAGTTCGTCTTCACAGCATGGACATTGTGGGGCGGGGAGAAGTCCAGCTTTGTGCAGTCGCGCCGGTGTAAGATATGCGCAGTGAAGATAGTATATCTGTATAAGGTGAAGTCTGGCAGATATAGTGAGTGTTCTAGGGGCCATAAAAGCATCCCTCCAGTCTTCATCTTCCAGAGGGCCCACCCATCTTTCCCATCGGGTTCTAAGAGGATCTAGTGTGGATGGGGTATTGTTTATCAGGGATCGGTAAATTTGGGATATCCCTCCCTTCCCTAGGTCTCCCATGAGGATCTTGGCCTCCAGCGGGCTGAATTTGGGGAATGACTCTTGGTTAGGGATGTGAGTGGCTAGGGCGTGACATAATTGGAGATACTTAAAGAATTGTGTAGAGTGTAAGGAGTATGTATGTTGTAAGTCCTGAAAGGAGGACAAATGTTCTTCCTTCCAGACGTCTCCTAGGTAGATGATGCCTATTAGGTCCCACGTTTGAAAGCCCGTCAGAGTCCCCACTTCTCGCAGCCAAGTGCCGTGCCATAATGGAGTTTGTAGTGTGAGTCTGTTGTCCCAGTGGATGTGCCTCAATGCAGATCGCCATGCTAGGAAAGCTGTACGAGTGACTACTGGTAGGGCCTGAGGGATTGGGGCTCCGTACAGCATAGCTTGGGCCCGAGAGAATCCAAGGCGTCCAGTTCAAGCCGATATGTTGGGTCCGACCACCCCCGTTAAACCAGTCATGGATTATCAGGAGGCGAGTGGTGAGATAGTATAAAAAGGGATTCGTCATACCCATTCCTCCCTCATATGTGGTTCGTTGGCAAGTCGTGAGAGCCAGACGTGCTCTTGAGCCACCCCAAAGGAAGTTGGTAATCACCCCATCTAGATCGCGAAACTAGCTGCGAGGGAGATGGATTGGGAGATTTTGGAGGACACATAAGAGGCGGGGGAGAAACATCATTTTGAAGAGGGCAACTCTCCCGAGAGGGTTGAGAGGAAGTTTTTGCCATTGACGCAAATCATCTTTTGTGCGTCTGAGAAGTGGACCGACATTAAGGGACCAGGTCAACTCCGGGAGAAGCACCACCCAGATACCAAGGTATTTAAAGGATAATCTTCATATGGGCACGGTTGCCTGCCAGTCGAAACATTCCCTGGAGGCATGAAGGTGCACCACCGTGAATTTGATTGGGTTAAGGCTCGCCCGAAGGAGTGGAGGATCTGCAGACTTCTCGGCCCGGACCAGGCTGGATCAGCGAGGTACAAGAGGACATCATCAGCGTACAAGGCGAATCTGTCCTCATGAGACTCTCGCCAGCACCAGCCCTGCACCCGGTCATCCGTCCGGATGCGACAGGCCAAAGGTTCGACCGCGAGGGCGAAGAGGAGAGGGGAGAGCGGACATCCCTGTCGGGTCCCCCTCGCGATCGGGAAGACCTCGGATAACGCCCCATTTATAAGGACCCTGGCTGATGGGATGAGTAAAGAACTCCTACCTTCTTTCAATAATGGGGTCCGAAACCTGCCCTTTCTAGCACGTCTTGCATGTAGCAACAGTCAACCGTATCAAAGGCCTTCTCGAAGTCAAGTAAAACTAAGGCCAGGTATGGTGTAAGGAGGTCCCGGTAGGCAAGGGCCACATGCAGACGTCGAAGGCAATGACGGGTGCTGAGGTGCGACATGAAGCCACATTGGTCAGGGTTTATGAGGGTGTGGAGCACTCTTTTCATCCGGGTGGCCAAAATCGTTGCATATATTTTGACTTCGGTATTAATGAGGGAGATCAGGCGATATTGTGCGGAGGAAACCGGGGGAGGGTGTGTCTTAGGTATGACCACAATGGTGGCTGTGTCTGTAATGGGGGAGAACGACCCGTCCTCTATAGCTTCCTCAAATAGGGCATGGAGTCGTGGGATCAGAGTTTCGTGGAACGCCGCGTAATACTCCGCCGGGAGTCCATCTGGGCCCGGGGTCTTGCGAGTGGCAAGCATGGAGATTGCTTCATTTACTTCCTCAATTGTGATAGGCTCATCCATGGTTTTCTGCTCTATCTCCGATAGCCTTGGGAGAGGGATATTTTGCAAGAAGGCTAAACCATCATATGGTGTGTGTGTGGGATCTGCGGAGTACAGTGTCTTGTAATAGTTCACGAAGGTCTGCGCAATTGCTGCAGGTGTACGGGAGGTTTGACCCTGTGTGTCTCGAATTTCGAGGACTATTCGATTGGCCATGGGATGAGTAGCAAGCCAATGGAGCAACTTGCCATTTTTGTCTCCCCACCCGTAAACTCTGGCTACTGAGGATCTCCAAATCATCTTGGCTGACTCAATGGAGATACTCTTGATTTCTTCCCGCACTAATTGCAGTTGTCGGCATTCCGCTTCCCCCTCCGTCGTCGCCGCCGCTATTTCCATACGGAGCGCCCTAGCTTCAAGTTGAGCGAGCTAGTGGTCCCGGGTCTGACGCCTGCGCTTAAGGCGTCCTTTAGCGTACCCCCGAATTGTGGCTTTGCCCGCCTCCCAAAGTGTACCCTGACGCTGCACTGTGCCACTGCACAGAGCTCCTCCCCAACACTCTCTTTGTATTCTTGGTCTTGGAGGTACCAAGCATTTAATCGCCATATGGGCCTGAGCGCCTTCGTGGGGCTACCCACTTGTAAAAGGAGCGGGGAGTGGTCTGATACTCCGCGTGCCACGATCTGGATTTCAGAGACGGGGCGGCAGTCTGGAGCGGGCATGAACAGGAGGTCTATAAGGGAATGGTTGTGGTGCGCCACAGAGGTGTGTGTATACTGTCGTTTCGTAGGGAGCCAAGTGCACCAGACATCACAGAGACCCAGTGTAGCGGTCCAGTCCCCAAGACGTCTGGCCCCCAATTATCTTTGAGAGGATGTGGGACCCGTAGCATCCTCCGTGGGCTCCGGGACAGCATTAAAATCTCCCCCAATTATCGTCAAGCCCTGAGGAAGAGCGGATATTATTTTCAGTGCAGCTTGGAGCATGGACTCTAAATTTGCTGGAGGAGCATATAGTGATACTATATTAATGGTGGAGTCTCCTAGGGTACCAGAGAGAGCTATGAATTGGCCTGAAGGGTCGTTAAATATTTGGGTCATTGTGAAGGGGAGGGAGCGGCGTAAGAGGATTGCTGTTCCCCGAGCACCTCTGGCGAATCCAGAATGCCATATCCTGTCAAATCCCTGACGTGCCAGGAAAGGGCAGCGGTTCCCAACTAGGTGTGTCTCTTGTAGTAATAAGACATCTGAGTCATTCCTTCGGGCATACTTTAAAATCTCCGTTCGTTTAATTTTATCTAAGAGGCCATTCACATTCCATGAGAGGATTCTCATGGGCTCGCTCCCATTATACGGACCTGACATGGTGGTAAAGTGGCAATGTTTGGGACCGACAATTTGGAGGTTTCCAATGGATCAGGCAATTGGGCTCCGAAGGAAGCTGTGTGTACTCAAAGGCGCTATTTGGGCTGCTTGAGGAAGGATCTTGCGTGTGGTGCACAGTGTTACCATGGAACAAATCAACCTGAACAGTGTTGAAAAACATTCCCAGTAGAAAACCCCAACCAACCCGCCACCCCATACTTCCCCAAATGAAGCATCTGTCGCCCAATCAACGAAGGCTTAGAGTGTAAACAAGTAAATCAGGGGTCGTGGTCAATGACAGCATGTTGAGCCCCTCTGAGCTCAAGGATAATTGTTCCTCTGGTGCGGACTTCTGGAATAGTAGTACTTAAATTCATATGTGGGGACTGCGGGAGAGATCAGTGTCATCTGAGCTGGGTCTGGGAGAATCCCCAGGATTTGTCTCCTCCTGCTGGACAAGGTCATTTGCGGTCTTCCTGGTCTACGGCGATTCATCTCTGTCCTGGAGAGAGCCACCCGGCGATGTGGACTTTGTTCCTCGGGTCCCGCATCTTCGACGGGATCCCGCACGTCGTCCACGGGGAGTCGCAGAGTCTTTCCCAGGTGGACCTTTCTGATGGATTGCTGCTGGTGCATTTTTCAGTAGGAGGAGTGGACACTCCTCAGTCGCCCAGGTCCAAGCTGCCTCAGGTGTGTCAAAGAAATAGGATTTGTTTTGGAATATCACTTTGAGGTGGGCTGAGAAGAGGAGTCTGTAGGACAGGTTTAGGGCCCGCAACTTTTGTTTAACCTGGATGTAGGATCTTCTATGGGCCTGCACTTCCTTGGTGTAATCAGGGAAGATCATGATTTTGGATCCCTTATAGCTGAGTTCTGGTCGAGAGCGGGCTTCCTACAGGATGGCATCACGGTCCCTGAAGTTAAGGATCCTCATGATTATTGGTCGGTGTGGTGCTCCCGGCGGAGGTCGAGGGACGAGGGAGCGGTGGGCTCTCTCCACCACAAACCAAGGAGACAAGGCGTCCGCAGGCATCCATGCCCTGAACCAGTTTTCGACGAAGGTGTTGACTTGGATGGGCTCCGCACCCTCAGGAAGGCCAACCAGGCGGAAGTTATTCCGGCGGGCGTCGTTTTCGGCATCCTCCGCCCATTTATGGAGATCCGATGTGTGGGATAAAAGCTGCCTCACTTGTGTTTTCAGTGTAGAAACATCATCCTCCACCTCAGATATACGGGACTCCGCCGCTGTCACACGGGCTGTTGCGTGGCAAAGATCCTGGAGGATGAGTGCCATATTGACGCGGACCTCCCCTATTTTGGTTTCCATTGATTCCTGGCATGTCTTTATCGTTTGAAGTATGGTGGCCAGGTCCCCCTCCGATCGGCCAGTCGCAGAGGGCCCCGCTCCATCCTGGGTAGACCCTGTAAGTGTATATTGTTCCATTCGAGTTTGAGTTGGCAGGTCTTTGCCCCTTTGTCCTTCCCCATGGTGGGAAGAATGCTCTCGAGCGTTTTGGCACTCAACTCGGCATCTCTTTCTTCCGTATGGCGTGGCGGAGCACTGCTGGATTCGGCCCAATCGGATGGCTAGAGTGACCGCACACTCTACCACGATCTCAAGGACCGGGGTTTGGATTTTGGGGGGCAGGCGATCCCCCAGTCCATATATATTCAGGAGATGCCTCGCGGGTCACACCTCGGGCGCCCTCCTCACCAGTCAGCGGTCAATTTCAGATCGCCCGTCAAGACCGCCCCCACCACAGAAGACCAGGCGATGGCCCCGTTGTCGATCACTCTTCTCCACTACTCCTCCTGAGCAACAGTCAGAATCACTTTGTTCGTCCGGAGTGTTACATGAGCCGCAGGGCTGTTGACTGCCTCACTAAGTCTCACCCAGGTGGACGGGATCCGGGCCCGCCAGAGGCAGAGATCACCAGATGGAAGGGAGCCCTAAGAGCGCATCCATTACAATCTTGTCCATCCCGCAGGCACCAATTTCAAGGACGTCGCAGCGCCGCTAACTCAGGATCCCCCACCGGCAAGACCCATTGGCCGCCACCGGGCATTCATTTGTAGATTCCTCTCGGGCTGCCAGTATCTTTCTTCAGCAGTATTTCTGTCTCTCAGGGCCCAGAAGGCGGATCCTCACTCTCTCCCAGGCCTGGCCCCAATCCTGAAAGGTTGTGTGCTTAACTCCCGGGCCACGGCCCTGCCAGGCCTCCATAGGGGCGTCCTGCCGGCTGCAGGCCAAGAGCCCTCACTCGTGCCCCACCAGCAGCACCAATCAGCCCGCAGAGGCCCAGCTCCAGTAAGGGGATCTCCACGGCGGCCCACTATTTAGTCCTGCATCCCCCTCCTCACCTGAGAAGTCCACGAGGGGGGGGCCTCGCTCGTCCCGGGCGTCACCGGGTTCCTTGGGACAGTGGAAGGCTCTATTGACCCCCCTTCTGTCTTGTGGGGACACTGAGTTCTTTATGCTGCGGCCTCAGTCGGGTGGCAGGGAGCCTTAGGGGTGCCCCCCTGCCACTCCAGCGGCAATCGGGGCACACCGATCTCCCCCTCTCTGGGGGGGAAGAATTTCTTCAATCGAGGGGCCGAATCTTCTTTCACGGCCCCGGCGGCAGGGCGTCTCTTTCGTCCCGTGCCTTCAGAAATCTTTTGCTGCCGACCGGACCCAGGAGGCGGGGCCCGCCCTCCACCAGGTAAGGCCCGGTCGCCAAAGAGCTCACGCCGCAGGCCCCGGCCGCAACTTTATCGGGCCCTTACAGGGATGTGCGTCCTGCCGACCGCAGGCCGAGCCCCCTCATCCGAAGCCCGCAACCAGTCCCGGGTCATCCGCCAGACCCCCCGCAGGCAGAGGAGATGGCGCGGCGCCCGCGGCAGCAAGCTCCGTGCCTCTCCCTCACTCTCGCGTCCCGCCAGGGGCCTCTTCACTCGCCTCCGGCGCCATAGGTGTCCTCGGTGATTAGATGGGACCGGCACCCCCCGCTCACCAGCACAGGATTGGTTTCTGCACCGCCAGACTCCGTCAAGTGATGGGGAGCCGCAGAAGCACCGTATTTCCTCGCCACTCGGCCCTTCAGTACCAGGTAGGCGCCATTTTGTCTCTCGGGCTCGGGGAGCCCTCGGGTGTCTGCCAGGCGCCTTTTGTTTCGTCGTCAATTTTTCTGCTGGTTCCAGGAGTGCCACCACTACAGTTGCTGGTTGGCAGGGTTTTCCCCCCTGATCGATGCCCGCCATAGGATCAGGATGTTGGCGGATTTTAGAGGGGTCTGGAGCACTCCTAGAGTGCGACTGCCATCTTGGCTTGCCAAGCCACGTCCCTTTGTTGGTATTTTTAAATATAAACAGAAATAAAATACATGAAAAATACATAAAAAAATAAGTCCTCCCCCCTCCCAATCAAGCCGTCCATCCCAATCAGTCTGCAGTGTTGTGGTAATAGAAAAGACTGATCTACTGTCACTCATCCAAAAGAAACAATCACTTTCTGTGCGTAGATGGAATACTCTCCCGTAGGCAGTATATGGTTAGCAGGTCACTTCTCTGCAGTCTGCAGTCTTTCATAAAATATTTAAAGGTTGGGGAGCATCTATCTTAAAAGTACCACTCTGTACCCCCAATGGAATATGTGATTTTAACCATTTCCCAGATTCTCCCAAGTTAAGGGTACCTCTTTTGGAGCTGTGCTACAGTGGTCTTACCCCATGTTTCTAGGATAGCTTGTTTGGAGGAGAGTAGCATGCACTCACATTAAGCCTCTATGAAATACACAGAAGTGCAAGTTTATATTTACCCTGGACGTATTATTTTAACACGCCTGTGCTCTTGATTTTCAACTGTCACATCCATCAAATTAAAGGCTGACCATCACATGGAAGCAACAGTGACTATGTTATATTTACCAACATACATTTCCTTTATATACGATTAATCTTGTTCACGTGATGGAACAAGAAATATATAGTGGAAACAAACATGCTCAGTAGGAACATATACATTGCTCCATGCATGCAGGGAGACCACAATAACAAAAAGTATTGCTTACATTATGTCAAGTAATGTAAATAACATGGTTACTACATTGTTATTACATGATGCCATTTGTAAGCGGAGAACTGCTGTGGAGATGTCGCTTCTCTATGCCGATGCGTGTCTGCTGCGGTGCTTTCAGTGCTCTGGCTCACGGAGGGGCGAGGGCACATTACACGCTCTGCTGGTGATGCTATGAGGAGGGCAGGCCTCACCTGGCACAGAGTGCGCATGGCTGCGCTGATGTGCCATCAGCATTGACAACGCCAAGAGACATTAACAGTGACAACGCTTAAAGCTCTCGGATTGCCGAGACCTATTGGCTTTGCCAGTGCTTGTTTTTAATGCAATTCGACCGCTGGAGCCGACTGATGAATGTGTGAGTAACTAATTCAATTCTAGAGCATAAAGCAAAAAGCCTGGACTTGATAACATACTCGCAAACAGACCTGGAAATCCTGATTGCTCCGCTTTAGCATCTTATGCAAAACAAAGGCTGAAAGCATCCTGCGTCGCAATGCACATGTGCGTTATTTTTGTCCAGCCCTTAAGTAGCCCATGACTTCAAACCCCATCTTTAAAAGAGGATGAGAAGGGTCCAAGAGAGGTTATGGGTGGGAAAGAAACAGTGTTAACAAGAGGATGATGCGGAAAGAGACACTGTTGCAACATGAAAAGGGAGGGGTCGAAAGAAGCTTTAATTGGGGAATAGAGTGACAGACCGGAAGTGGGCATAGGCCGGCAGACAACAAGGAATGAAAAGCATTTCATGTTAAGGAACGAGACAGAGGAGCAGAGAAATGAAGAGAAAATAGGCACGTGAAAGAAAGGGAGTGTGAGTTTAAGAGGAATGCAGAATGAGAAATTGAGTAATGTACAGCGAGAAACATAGTCCACGGGCCTGCGTACGTGATATTGGAGGAGAATAATGAGGAGAACAGACAAAGGTGTATAAAAACAAAACGGGTGGAAAAAGATGATGAGAGCACCAAATAAACTAAGATTAGTATTTTATAAGAGATGGAGAAATGACAATAAAGAAACCCAGAGATGGAGGAATAAAAGTTGTTAGAAATGGTCAGAGAGACTGTGTGAGACTCAAAGAGAAATATAGGTAGCAAAACACAAACCCAGACAAAAAGAAATTGCGACAGTGACAGAAAAAACATAATTAAAAGTGTTTAACGAAAATTGATAGGCTAATCAAAGAAAGCGAGAGAGACCAGCCTGGTATTGAAATCGTTTGTTGGGTGTTTATTTGACTGTGTGAAGGGAGCCCCAGAGTTTGTGAGGTTTTTTTTGACTACATGAGTCCTCTGATGCCAGAGTAGAGCAACCACCCAAAATGGAGCTTAGTGAACTGGAGCTAAGGGCCATGTTCTAATAGAACTTCCCACTCTTAAACACACTGTGTGATCTTGGCAAAGAATATTGGTTCTTAGTGCCTCATTCCCTTAGCAGCCATATCTGACAACACTTGGAAATAGGTTAATGCCGAATGTCAATAGATGAATTATTAGTAAGGCAGATTTTTTTACATCGATATAAACGTGTTTTGGTATCAGACCCTCTCCGCCCCAAACTTCATTATATTCAAAATATTCCAGCTACTTCATGCTGTCGGACTCAAAACAGAGTGAAACATGCCGGTGATTGTTAAAGATCTTTGAAGCATGTTTGGAGCCTGACTTGGGAAGGGTTCTTGGTCTACCAGCTGTGTAAGTGTGATGTCTATATGTAAACAGTAGCGGCCAGTGTTTGGGACGAGTGGCGGGGTGGGCGAGAGAGGTGTAGGGGTCGCAAAAGGAGGGGGGGCAAAATAAAAAATAAAAATTTTTTTTTTTAAACTTACCTTCAACCGGCCGTGTCGCGCTCCTCTGCTCCTCTTCTTCAGGCACCAGCTCCCAGAATGCCCTTCTGCCAATCCTGAAGCTGCTCCCACATGATTGGCCTGAGCGCCCTCGATTAGTCCTCCAGGACAGACTGGGAGTCTGTGCCTGCTCTCTCCAACTCCTGCAATGAAGCTGAGGTTGGAGTGAGTCTCACTGCCCATCACGGTTTGGCAGGCCTGAGACGGCTGGCCAAACCATCATACGCAGTGAAGGGAGTGCACTACCACTCCCCTCAGTGCTGTCACCCTCCAGGCCCCACCCCCAAGACTCGGCAGGAAAGGAGAAATAAAACAAGTGTCGTTTTATTTTTCCTTTCCTGACGTTTTTTTTGGGGGGGGGAGCGATGCTCCTCCGCCATAGCGGAGGAGCCACTGCTGTATGTCACTGTGCCTAGATGTGTGTGTTGTTCTGACTGTCTCGGTGGCTCTGTGCTGCCTGTGAGTTACTGGGCTTTTTTGTGTAAACCACTGTGCTTCTCTCTTTGTACGTGGGTTTGT
This sequence comes from Calotriton arnoldi, assembly GCA_963921515.1. Taxonomy (NCBI): domain Eukaryota; kingdom Metazoa; phylum Chordata; class Amphibia; order Caudata; family Salamandridae; genus Calotriton; species Calotriton arnoldi. The sequence continues at coordinate 2,098,232 of CAWUFW010000128.1, read as the reverse complement.
GTGTTAACTAACAATCTGCACTTTCTGGTACAATGTGGAATACTGGCAAATGTGAGCTTCACAGTGTCACTGTAGAGAATGGGAAAATAAGTGAATTACCACTTCACTCTTAACACTGGGCAAAAACATTTTTTACAGTTTGCCTGTGGATTGTGTAAACGAGGCAGACAAGTGCATCACTATAGGACTGTAGAAACATGGCAAACACATATTTTTGTAGGGTACTGTGTTCAGATGATGAAATTATGTTTTACTAATGGGAGTAATATTTATTAAGGTTTGTCCTAACTGGTGCTATCATAAATATCAATAGCCTTGGAGATGTGATGCCCTGACTGTGACATCTGTTATATTTCACCTTGGGCAAAGGTATGTTACTGCTATCACCTTGTGTAGCAGAGATACCTATGTGGAAAATACTAAGGAAGGTTAAAGAGTGGCAGGGGTGGCTGAGGAATGAGGGCATTTACCTGTAGGGGTGGGACCCACTTTACTTGCTTGTATTAGGGCCCCTGGTCACCATGTTACGCCACTAATGCCGGGTTACCCATGATTGGGATATATAGAATGGCTATAAATAGTGGGGATTAGATGTTAGTAGCACCATTGCGACTCCCGCCTTATCCCAGACCTTGACAGCTGCGCTTATGACGGAGGAGTGGGGCATATTTACCGGTCTGTCCTTTGGGTAGAGCCAGCGGATTTCCCACAGAGACAACCCAAAGGAATGTGATCTTACAAAAAAGAATGTTTATTGGATTTGGCCTTTGACCATTCCAAAAAGGTACCTATGGTGTGATACCTGGTAGTACCACAGGAGGGTAGGAATACCCAGCCACCCACCTGGCTGGACGGAAGCCAACATTTGCTGGAACTCTCAATTTCTTTCCACCCTCAATGAAGTCCATGCATAACTTTTGGCATGCTATATTATCAGTCATCAGTTGACTGTCAGGGGAAGGGCCTGGAATACAAATAAATGCCAGTGTCGTGTAGTTCCTATAAACCTATATAGGATCTGCGCGTTTAGACAACATAGCCTTTGGGATTGGTATCCAGACTGATTCCAGACACCCCCACCGGGTATGTTCGCCTGAATACCAGCTAGCTCACAGTGCCACTGTAAACTCCTCTTACCAAGGAGAGAATAGTTCTTGGCAACTATCGAACATGACAACTCTGTCCCATCAGGGATCGTGGGAACGGTACAGTACTTTTCGCTCAGTCACTCGTGCTCACTTTGTCTCAGAGAGATACACAGAATAAGCGTGGGGACGTTTTTCAATAAGCATTTATTGAACCAGCGTCATTCTAGTGTAAAATAGGTGTGCTGAAACAACCATAAGACAGAGACAGATATAAATGATTATAATCACCAACAGAGTAAAAGGATGGTAGATTCCTACCATAGTGCTAAAACAATGAATACAGGCAGATATATAAATACATGACAGTAATAATGCGTACTCCTACGATGCGACCCTAACTAGATGTACCTAAGTGTACCTAGCATGTATGTAGGTGTGGAGCCAAGAATCCCTCTAGGATAAGTCAACCCCATTACCTAAAGTAAGAGACTGTGGGACCCCGTCTTGGTCTCAAGATGGACACCCCGTGAGGGATGTCAGACCACTACGAGCTGGAGTGTCTGCATGCAGGAACCTCAGTGTCTTGCGTCAGTGTGTCAGCAGGGAAGTCCTTTTTCTCCTCTCCCTGCCTCAGCAAAGATATGGTGTTTATAAACCCAAAATTGTACCCTCAGGGGATCTACCTTGCTGTGTCATGTCGGACTAGGATGACCGAAGGAATGACACTTATACATAGTTATTATGCAGGAGATGGTAGTCCTGCTGAGATTCCAAGAATCCTTAGGCATAATGAATGAGGCTAGTTTTCGGAGAAAACCCCACGTCATATAAGCAGTACCGTAACTAGGTAAAAGGTCAGTGCCAAGAACCGTTATGTAGTGTAATGGCAGGGGAAATATAGGTGAAAGGTCTGGTTACTACCTGAGCCTATATCGGGGTAACTGTAGGAAAAATAACACCAGGGCAACACCACCATCTGATGATAACTATTCGCCCAGGCCATAGTAGGGCAAACTTTTTGCCATCTGTGGGTGTTCACTCGGCAGCAAAGAAGTGATTAGCTTAATCCCCAGATATTAATCAAAGAGGCTTCACTCATAGAGGAGTGCGACTGGAGCCACCGCACTGTTTCTTTCAGCATATTGATATTTAAGGATTTAGACCCCTGCATAGTGATCTTAAATCTTGAGACAGCGGCAAACTCACGTAGTTCTCTTGGGAGTGGTGACATCGACTCCTTGGGGTTGGTCAAAGAGACTAAGACATGAATAGTGAACAATGACAGTTTAAATTCATCTATGTCAAATGTTACTCCTATCTATGGTGTATCCTGTGTCCTGTGCCAGAGGTTCAAGGTTGAGAGAACAACAAATGAGACATCAAGCAGCCCTGTCTCATGTCCCGCTTCACATATACATTAGGGGAGTACAGGTCATATGCGTGCGGAGAAATTGATATCTCCTGCCATTGCCGTAGCTCTGAAGCGTGTGCCGAACCCTGGGCCTATTGTACCTCACCAAGAAACACCCAAGTAACTCTGTTGAACACCTTCATATTGTCTAATGACACGAGGAGCGCCCGTCTTTTTAAGTTTGTTCATCAAATCTATCAGGGTAAGTGTTTTGGGTACTGCCTCCCACTTGTCATCCTTAAATGAACCCTAACTTATCTGGGTGGATCAGTTAAGGCATCAGGTCACTCATGCATATGGCCAGGACTTTAGTGAATTACTTAACATCTATGTTAATAAAGGAAATAAGGTGGTGTGCGCTCGATTTCTTTGGGTCTTTACTTGGTTTCGGGATCACCAATGTTGTAGCTTCCTTCATATTCAATATTACCGTGCCTGGAACTGCAGTCATTAAAGACCTTTGTTGACACACCTCCGAGCTCCGGCCAGTTCGTTTTGTAGGAGGCAGGAGCGAAGCTCTCGGGCTCAAGTGCGAGTCCCAGTTTTGGAGATTTAACAGCCTTAATAATTTAATCTAATACGATGGGGCTGTCAAGGCTATCATCCTACTCATCAGTTCAGGTGTTTAGGGGTGCTCCACCAATATACTCTGCCACTAATTATACCAGGTCTTCAGAACAGAGGTTCTGGTAGAACCGCTGAAATGTCTTCATTATATCTGCTTCTTGTGTCAACAGCATATCTCCCGGACCGCTCAAGGTTGTCACAAATGATGGCGAATGCGTGCATTTCAGTTTGGCTGCCAGCATACTCCCGCCTTGTTGCCGACCTCCATAATATTTTTGTTTAACTCTAGCTTAAAATAATTGGATCACCTCTTTTCTGAAAGATAGCACCTTCCAAGTCTTCTCTGCCAGCTCTACGTCAAAGCCATATGCTCTTGCTTTTGGAATCCCTCAGGGATCAGCCTTAAGCCCAATGTTATTTAATATCTACATTGGACCGCAGAATTGGTGGAAAGCTGTGGCCTTACCCTGTTTTCCTACGCAAATGACACTGAAATCATCTTCTCTTTGTCATCAGCTGAGGGCCACAATTCTAAACACTGAATTCCTGCCTGGGTAAGATCTCCACCTGGATGAACACCAACTCATTAAAACCTAATGTCGATAAGACCCAGATGATGGTGTAGGGTAAGAACCCCCATCCTTTGGGGCCCACAGCATTGGTCTGAGACCTTAGGTACTCTTCCAGAACTGGCTTCCAAAATAAAGAACTTAGATGTTTGCCTGGATTTCAATCTGTCAATGAAACTCCAGATTGCTAAAGTAGCTTCGACTTGCTTTGCAGTCCTAACATGGCTGAAAAAAATCATCTGGATGCTCCCTTTTTCAGCCCAAATGACAGTAATTCAGGCCTTGATACTATCAAGACTGGATTATGGAAACATCCTCTACTTTGGGGAAGACAAGGCCTCTATTAGATCTCTACAAGTAGTTCAGAACTCTGCCGCCAGGCTTTTATATTGATTCCCTAAACATGCCTCTGTGTCGGGTCTGCTTTGCAAGCTCCCTTGGCTCACTATGGAAAAATGGATACAGTTCAAAGCATTATGCTATATGCATAAAGGCAGGTCGAGCAATGGTCCGCGCTACCTACCAAAATTGGCGTAACCTTACCAGCCTACTCGCTCCCTGCGATCAAGCAACCAGTACCTCTGTACGGTTCCCAGAGTTAAACTGGCATGCATGGGTGGTCGCTTCTTCTCATACTTGGGATCTAAGCTGTGGAACACCTTACCTGGGTCCCTGAAAAGCTGCCTCTCGTTGACCATTTTTCACAAAAATCTGAAAACCTGGATGTTCTAATCCTGTCTTATTCTGCTAGTGCCTACCTCGTTGCCTAAGCGTTGGGAACCCCTGTTTGGGTAGCTATGCGCTATACAACACTTTAAAAAAAAAAAAAAACAGCTTTATTATGTTTCGGTGCCCCAAAATGACCCCTCATTGCCAATATTTTGGCCAACTCTTTTGTTAGTTTTTCTGGGTTGCCCAAATTCCTCCGTTAGGCCAGTCAAGTGCATACGTGCTTACTTTCACACCTGACTGCCTCTGCTATGTAGGTCCCTGGCACTGCTGACATCAGCGAGTCCCTTAGAGTCTGTCACTCACATATCCCTGTATCGTTAAGAACAGGAATTCTTTGATTTGCGATCGAACACTTGCTTGGTTACGGAGTCTTTTAGGAGGTCGTCACCTAAACAGCCCTTTTTAGAACACTTCATAATGCTGATGGTGAAACATCCAACGCCTGGTGAATAACCAAGTACCACACTCATCCCTGTATCCATCAGAACCACCCCAACCCTACTCTTCTTTAGGAAACAGCAGAAGTGACACCACTTGAAAGAACACTACATCACAAGGTAGTAAGAGTCCATTTTCACTCGCAGACATCAGCTACTCCTATAGTCAGTCATTGACTGTACCTCTGCCTTTGACCTTGTGTAGCCCTCTGCTATCTTTCACCTACGCTTGCGCTACAAAAAAAACACATATATACAGAAATACCTAAGGAATATTTATTTTTGAATGGCCAGAAAATGTCCAAACAACATCAGCATGCTACCTCTCTTCTTCCTGTAGCACCCCGGATGGAAGCTGCTCTTGGCACTTGTAGTCAAGTTCCAATGACTTTTGTTCAGGGGAGGAAACAGCCTGAACAACGAATCCTTAACAACGAGTGTATTAAGCAACGAATCCTTAACCACGACCTTTACCAGAACCACGACCTCATTAACCACTACTGTACACGAACAACGACCACCTGAACCACGACTTACTAAACAAGAGGAAAGTGTCAAAATGTAAATAATTAATCTTAAATGCAAGTGCAATTATAATAAAATAATTTGGAGCGGGATGTTGATTATTGGATATATTTAATAATTTAGGAATGTGTAATATTAATATAAAAATTCATTTGTACATTTCCATATTTTAATTACGATGTAGAAAAATTAGTTTGTTTTAATTTAGCGTGTTAGGCCAGTAGATGGCAGTGTTGGTTTGTTTTTCAGTGATGCGATTAAGATCAGTGCTCGATAAGAATGTTCTCTCTTGTTGTCAAAGTTGAAATGGTAAGAAAATGGTGGATGGCCGTTTTTAATGTTTCATTTACGAGAAGTATTTTTACAAATAAAAATATGTACTGCAATCCATTTTTAAAAAAATTATTTTATGTGAGAGCTGTATTTTTGTAAGTTTGTCAATATTTGTAAATAACGATTATTAGATTGATAATTTAAAGATTATTTAAATAAAATTGTTTAATTTAAAAGTCATGTGTAATATAATTACATTTTTTATCCGTGTTTCAAACATGCGATTTATTAAATGTAGTGGTAGATTACGGTAATATGAAAAATTATTAATTTTCGTGGTTTAGTAATTTGTTGAACTGAACGTAGTGGTTTGGCTTGGGTAGTGGTTTAGCCTTCGTGGTTTAGGCATTCGTTGTTTAAGTGGTAGTTGTTTAGTCATACAACCGTTCGGGGTTATCATGGGTTTGGGTACAGCACTTGAGTCTCTGGAAGAAACCTATGTAATGTCCCGCTCCACTCCCCTTGATAGCGAAAGGAAATTGAAGCAGGTACTCTGCTGCTGTGGCCTGGGAACGGGCAGGTATTTGGATGCATACTACTACGTTTCTCAACAAGTGGAACTTCCATAAAAATGAACTCAAAAGACTTGAAAAGGCCAGAAATCGCAACCCCAGTGACTGTGCTATGGGAAACAAAGGTATGCAAAAAACCCAAAAGGCTCTGCTGCTATGTGGAAATCTAAGCTAGAAGCCCAGTATTAAAGAAGCCTCCCAAAGACAATTGGAGCTGTTTTTCTGTGAGCAGTTGTACTCCAGAATCGATGTAAACAATGACAGACTTTTGGCCCTCTGTACAACTCAGAGGATATCTTATTTAGGGTTTTAGGGTGTAAGCTCTACGCCGGCATCAACAAGTCCCTACTCCGCAAACTCCAGACAGTACAGAACACCGCCGTCAGACTCGTCCTCAGCATCCCCCGTCACGAACACATCAGCCAACACCTACGAAGTCTCCACTGGCTCCCCGTGGAGAAAAGAGTCACTTTCAAAATCCTCACTCACGCCTACAAATGCCTACACAACAACGGACCCAAATACCTCAACGACAGAATCAACTTCCACGTACCCAAAAGAAACCTCCGATCTTCCAACCTCGCACTGGCCGAAACCCCGCGCATCCACAGAGCCAGAGCAGGCGGAAGATCCTTCTCTCACATTGCAGCCAAGACCTGGAACGAGCTACCGGCAGACATCAGACGCGCCCCCTCCCTGAACACCTCCAGGAAGACCCTCAAGACCTGGCTCTTCGGCTAAACAGATCTGCGGACCCCCCCTCAGCGCCTTGAGACCCTCACGGGTGAGTAGCGCGCTTACAATTCCCTGATTGATTGATTGATTGATTGATTGAAGCTACTTATTCATACCCTCTGATTCTTAATAAGGCAAGACTGCCTTTTCCTGGTTCCTTTTTGTTCCCTTACATAGAATTTACCAGGGTCACCTAACATTCAGCAAACTAAAAAAGAAATGCTTTTCCTCTGGTTACCAAACCTCTTCAGAGATCCATGACCCCTGCTCCATTTCTCTTTCCATGGGTAGCAGTGCTTCCCTCTGAAGTCTCCATTGCCAATCACACCATTAACTAGGTTACCTCAAGGTAATCTTTCCAACTTTTCACCCTTTTTCAAATATTTCAGAATGCATGCTGCTTCTCAATCAGCTACTTTTAAGTCCGTCGCCATGTTTTAATGGAAGCTCTCCTCTGCCCTGCTTCATTTCTGGACTCTTGGTATTGTTCTTACTCTACATATGGGCTTCTACCAGTATCTCTTAAAAATGTGTCTCTGTGTTTATTACTTGTTTTTGTACTCTAGAGAGTAGCTGCTAAAAGCCAGGTGCAGGTGCAAATGGTGAGGCTTTACCAGACCCTGTTTCACTCCCAAAGTGACAACTACTATGTGTGATTCCTCAACAAATAACAACCAGCTGGACTAGATAAATGATTAAGCCATCAATAATGATGATTTTCTGAATTTACTGATAGTATGGATGCCATGAAGGGATGCAAAATGGGATATATATATTACAGGGGTTGCAATCTCTAAACCAATCAACCAATCTTGCTTCTAAACAGGTGAACAAAAATTGCTATTCAGACACTAATCAAATCAAGGCTGACTTCAAATCAGGAATATCTGTCAACAAACCACTTTAGCAGTTTCTAGTACATAATGTCTCCTAAAGATGGCTTTCTGATTAGCTTTAAAAGCTTTTGATCAAGTAGATTTTTTAAATCTGCATACTAACCCCCCATGAAAGTAATATGTGCACCATGACAAGGGAATCCTTGATGTCCCTCTTATTCAAATCACTTGTACTGAAGAGACAGCAGCACAATTCATTTATTCGTTACACCTAAAAAGAAATCTCACAGTATTTGGCTGATGTTTTGTTGTAGAGATAGGAGATGGCAAGTGCAAAAGGCAAAGATAATGCTGCACCTTTGTAGGGGCCTCTTCTCTACATGTGTGGGTTAGCCTGATCTGAGCTCCAATCTCATACTTGTGCCTGCGTGTAAGAGTGCGATAACCTTGAAATCCCTCCACAGGGTTTTATAGTTAGAGTGTTTATGGAGGGAATGATACAGATATTGCTTTGTAACATCAAACATGGTGTGCATAAGAGGAGCTGTTTGTGACTGACGCTCGGACTAGAACTAGAGAAATAATTTCCATTCAACAGAGGTTTTAACAGTGTTATTGGATGAGTACGGACTGCCCATAACATTATTCTACGGACAACTGCAATGCATTCAACCTCTTCTTCAAAGAGAAATGAGCCAAGATTACAAAGATAATCAAGCACACCAAGAGATCAAGATCCAGGCTCGCAATGCACATTCATGGACACATCTACCACCCCTCACTACTGAAGAGCTGCTAGTCTTCTCAATGACCTCAAGACAATATGCCACAAAGACATAATCCCCTATTCAACAGTGAACACCATCATTGGTGAAGCAGTCAAGCCACCACCGCTATATTTGTAATCCCTTCCTGACATGAGGGATCTTCTCTGACCCTTTCCAAACCAAACAGGTCCTCCTACCAGTGAAAAAGTGGTCATCACCCAAACGGAATCTTCAATTTCTGTTCAATCACCTATCTCCCCTTCCTCAGCAATTATATTAAGAATGCAACAGCAAAGATGCTAAATAATAACTTTAAAACCAATACTCCCCCCCCCCCCTCCAGTCAGAAGTCAGACCCAAATGCAACACAACGAAAGCCATCATCCAGGTGAAAGTCAGCTTCATTCTTATCAACATTATTGGTCATTCATGTCTCATTTGAGCCCTTTACATCACCCCGGGGGGCTGGACGGCACTATTGACAAATTGTTATCATTCTACCTGGCTAATGTGTATCAGCACCTCTAAAAGAAGTTCTAAAGATCAGAAAACATCCAGGGACTTGTAGCTTACACCAAATTTCTATCCTATCACCTGTCAATTTCAATCTGTACACAAAGTCTCTTAGCATACTCCTAACAAGAGCCTCCGTTTTTACCAGTACACTGAAGACACTCAGCTCTATTTGAGGCAACATCAACCACCTAAAGAAGTGCCTTTCCAACATCTACTCTGGTTACTGCAGGTCTGCTTGACACAGGACCCTCTGAAAAGACAGTTCATCTTCATTACCAAGGTCAATACACAATATCAAGTAAAAAAATGGTTCACTGCAATGAATCCTGAACTTTGACAGATATACCACCATCTTGCAAAAGTGCCAAATCCCTCAAAGTTTGGGCAAAGAAGACTTAGATAGCTCGGCACCAGTTCTCACTTCTGTTGAAAATTAAAGCCTACCTCCGAGAGCCCAGACAACAGCAACAGTCTGCTTTCTAGTATCCCATATAGCACATAGCCGAATCAGTAAAGAGCACCTGCCATAATGAGAAGAAAGACTCATCAACAAATTCACAAAGTAAGACACTACCACTCCCATACTCCTGGAACTACTTTGCCTCACCTGCAAGTTAGAAGCCCTTTCAAGACATGCTGCATCATAGACGGCACACACAACCAGGACACTGCTAAGCTTGAAACAAAAAAATCAAAAATGAATGACCAGAACAATACATTCGATGCCAACCAATGTGACCCTTAAAGCCTTTCCTTTCTCCCCCTTTTGTCCGAATTTTGGATTGTTTATCTGCTTATTTCCTGGCGCCAAGAAAAAAATACGCATACCAGCAAAAATAAATTGGAAGCCATCTAGATGTTAAAACTTTAGGTATTACTAAGCTACAAAACTGTATTTAGTCAGTCGTTTACTTGGGTGGCAAAAGAAGAAAGTTCCATATTTCAGGCAGCAGGTAAAGGAGGAACTCTACCTAACCTTGGAACCTGTACCTTGGGAACATGTTATAAGGAAAAGGGCAATTTCAATATTAATGATTAACATGTCTTCTTTGGTTTAGCCTGAAGAAACAATTGTACCCATCTCTTGACACGCCTGAAAGGCATAGGAGTGATGATAAATGAGATGTTTAGATAAAGGCAGCCTATATATTGTCCTGAGGGAACTGACGCGGCCATTGCACTAAATATTTCAGCTGACTCTGATACACAAATTCCATACTTGAGGCATGACAAAATAGTGGGATTAACTGAAGCCTTCTGGGGATCAGTCAGAAGGAGAGAAAGAATCTTCCTAAGAAGCAAAAGAGAGAACGCAGCAATGCTGCAAGACTTGTAATATCGGCATCGAAGAATATTCAGCTTTAAAATGAGTGCTGCTACTGAGCCATGTTAGCCAAAAAATAGGACATTCAATCTAAGACTGCGCCATGGACGCCTCTCCTGGGAAGCTAGGATGCAGAAGAGAATTGCCTATTCAGCCTGTTGAAGGATTTAACAATATGAGGGAGCAACATTGGAAGAATATAGCATTCCACGAAGGGGGTAGGGTCAATTCACAGTCGGAGTACTTCTGTGCTGTCCTAATTTCATTATTTCTGACAGACTAGTAAAATGTTTCTTTTCAGGGATACTGGTTTCATGAGTCCCCTAAGAGGTGCTCCAAGTTATGTTGATGTACTTCACAGCAGAGTGCTGAATCTACTGGGAAAGGCACACCACTACTGTAACCACTATAATTAGTAGTCTTTTTTGTGAAAATCTGTATAATGTTTCATAAATAGTATTTCACAATACCCCCTTGAATGTGATATGAATGTGGTTAGCATAGGAATACATATGTGGAGATGGGATTGGCTCTGCCTCGGGCCCTTCGACCCCTCCCACGTGGAAGGCCATCGATGTTGGTCTGACAATAAGAACAGTTGTGCCCTTACCTTGTAGCTTACTCTCCCTTTCCCTGAGCAGGTAGCTCGGCCTAACCAGTCCCCCCTCCCTGGAAGGCCCAGGGCCGCAGAGAAGAGCCATTTGTTTGTTTTAAAAACAAACAACTTGTGCAAGCTTTTGCAGGTGAGCCTGCGGCCTGCAAGAAGTTAACACTATACAAGTAAAAGCCATCAGAATTGTCACATGCTCACATCTGTGGCAAAGATGTTTTCCTCTGTGCCCATAGTGCCAACTTACATGTGGCCCATAGTGCCAATTACATAGGCGCAAAGCGTGTCCGGCACAATCGGCCTCCTTTCTTGACACCCAGTCATGTGCCGTGGCTTCTTCAACCATCCCCATAATCCGTACCTGGATCTCCTCCGTTGGGTCAACACGGAGGATCTCGTAGTGGGGATGGTTGAAGAAGCCACGGCACATGACTGGGTGTCAAGAAAGGAGGCGGATTTCCTTACTCAGAAGTCACCGAGGACACCGTATTTTTATACCATTCCCAAAATCCACAAGGAGTTAGAATACCCCCCCGGCCGCCCGATTGTGTCCGGGATCGGTTCCGTACTAGAACCCCTTTCCAAGTTTGCTGACGCATTCCTGCGGCCTCTAGTCCAGAAAACAGACACCTATCTTAAAGACACCAAGGCCGTGTTACAACTTATCAAAGATCTCCCTTTTGACCCAGAGCAACACCTCCTGCTGGGTCTTGATGTCGAAAGTTTGTATACTAGCTTGCCTCACGATGAAACCCTGGACATTATAGAGGAAGTACTATTCTCCACTACGTGGGATTACCATACACCCCGCAATATGGTGATGGAATGCATCTCTCTGGCCCTGAAAAAGAATTTTTTCTTGTATGAGGGGGTACACTACCTGCAGAAGCATGGGACCAGCATGGGGAGCACCTTCGCTCCCAGTCTAGCTGGTCTCTATGTACACCACCTAGAAACCAACAAGATACTTCATCAATACAACCCGTTCCATGACAATATTGTCATTTGGAAACGCTACATCGACGATGTACTGGTGATATGGAAAGGTGACCCTGAATCCATTGGATTATTCATGATGTGGCTCAACCAACAAAATCCTTTTTTTAAATTCACGCATACTTTTTCCAAAACAAATCTGGTGTTCCTTGATCTGAATATCTATTCAGACGATGGGAAGCTCAAAACTATTACACATTTTAAACCAACGGCTAAAAATTGCCTATTACAATACAATAGTTTCCATCCCAGACACCTTCGGGATAACCGTCCCTACGGTCAGTTCCTCCGTCTTCGAAGAAACTGTTCTGAGCTTACAGATTTCAAGAGACAAGCCTCTGATTTGGAGAACAAACTACTGACACGCAACTATCCAGAACGGATTGTGAAGAGAGGGTTGAAACGGGCAAGAAATAATAACAGAGACGCGCTTTTGGAAAATCGCATTCCTAAAGAACAGGAAATAAGACCTATTTGCGTAACCACTTTTAACACCCACTCCAACCTAGTATCCAAAATAGTGAATAGACACTGGAGATTTCTGAATTGCGGAAGTCTCATTTTTCCGAAACCCATGTTCTCCCACAAGAGAGGCAGAAATCTGAAGGACATCTTGGTCCATACAAGACCACGCGTGACACCAATAAGGAATTTGACCACTACCACCCTTCTACCGGTACAGGGTCACTACCCGTGTGGTAACTGTAGTACATGCAACCTTACGAAAAGAAGTAAAAAAATCCAGTTTACCAATGGTACAGTCTGGGAACAAAGAGGATTCACAAACTGCAATAGCAGGAATGTGATATATATGATTACGTGTCCATGCAGACAAGAATACATCGGGATGACATCAAGACCAATAAAGATCCGTATTGGCGAGCACAAGAGTAACGTTCGCTGTAAAAAGAGCACTACAAAGATGGCAAGCCACTACCTAACCATGTCTCACAACGTGGATGACTTGAAATGGACTGTGATCGAACAACTCCACAACGAAAATGGCTTGCTGGAAAAGGAACAACGTTGGGTGTTCCGTTTGGGCACCTACCTAACTGGTCTGAACGACGATATTCCTTGGGCTCAACTATCCTAAACCCATACCTAAGAGAACCCTAATGAATAGATGACCATATCATCGATGCACTCTGTTTTTGGACTATACTAGTCCATGCCTTTTTGGGAACCTCCGTGGTAGATAGCCTAACCTTTCCTTTCCTTTCCTTTTTCTCCTCCCTCTTAATCTTTATTTTACATAAGCTTATCTATCTCTAAGGAAGTTGAAACAAGCAAGAAGTAGTGTCTATATTTCTGGAGCCATACGTACTCCCGAGTTAGCCTTCACTTTCTGTGGACATTCACACGAATCTGGGCCAACCATCATGGAATTATAATTTGAATATGTGTCTTTGGGCCTTTTTTAAAAAAACATGGTTAGACCTTGGCACCACCAATTTAGTTACTTTTCCCCTCTAATATGTTAGTGGTAACATTACTTTTTATGCGCACCCCCTGGGGGTATTGCGTCTAACTACACCCGTAACTTACCCCTAATTGATTTTGAATTCTGAATTACTATTCAGATTCACGACGCTCTCTTTTTTACAATCTTTTTACAATTTTTACTTATGAGAGATCGTGAACGTCGTCGCGGCCAGTGTATCGATATTCTGATTAAATCATTTCCAACTCCACAATAATGGTTATCACCCCAAATTGTCTACGACCTCAGTGGATGCTGTCACTTTTATCTGCATGCAATCCTGACTCTACCGCTCTAGTCTTTATTGTTTAGCGGTCACAGGAAGTGAATGGTTATCCATATCCGGATACCTACGAACTCCAGGGCGGGTGCATGTATTACCGCTCTAGTCTTTGTGACTTATCAGTCACAGGAAATGAACGGTCATCCACATCCGGTTCCTTTCGAAAGTCAGATGCATGTGCATCCATTTGTGTATAATTAAATATCAATTAACGTCCGCATAAATAGGGCGCCCCTCGCCGGTCTCCTTACACAACGGAGCCGCGGGTAGGCGATTGAGTGAGGTAGTGTTGACTGCTACGTAAGTACGGCATAGCCGCGAAGGGCATCAATGACACTAGTTGCCTCGAATATTTTCCCTCGAATCACTGGATTCCAACTTCCTTTTTTCCTTTTTCCTTTTTTCCGTTTTCCCTCCTTCTCTTTTCCTTTTTACCTAACAGAATACAGTGGCAACATCCTTCCCACCCGTTCAGAAGGCTCATGGAGCATTGTCTCCTACATATTCCAGTATGTACCAACCTATGGACATTTCTTTTATAGTTACTCCGATCTCTAACATAGAGAGTGTGTTTTCTGTTTTGTGTGTGTATGTTTCGTTTTTGTCCCGTTTTTCCTAAACAGGTCACAGCGCTTGTTTTTCGAGTTACAACTAAGGCTAATGATACCGTAATCACTTTTGTATTTACAGGCGTTAATGTGTTTGCGCTTTTGGGAGGCGCAATTGTGTAACTAACCATGCTCTCTCTTTTACAGATTTACATTTTGAAATACTGATTGGGTAATATAAAGTGCATGATTGTTGCATTTTTATCGTTTTGTATATAGCACACTTTTTCTATTACGCATTGATAGCAACATAGTGAGCACTGAAGGGATCATTCCTAGTCCTGATGAAGAAGCCTTGATGCTTCGAAACATGTTGACTTGATCAGGAGTATCCGCACATTATACGCAGGACATCTCCGAACCACTTTTTTAATAGCACCAGCCTCCACGACGTATTAAAATTTTCTAAGTCTACGAGGTCAGGTCCTTTTTAATTCACATTTTTTGCATTCACTTCTGACCCTTCCTCTCACTACCCCTACACCACACATAGTTTTGTAAAAACAGTGCTCCCGCGTAGTCGCTGGTCGTAGCACGCCCCGTCCCGCAGCGGGGCGGGAAGACCCCCATGATGAAGCATGACACCAAGGGCCCTTTTGGTGTGTGAGGGGTATTTAAGCAAACACTGCGTGCGTCCTGTCATAACAGGACACACACCCTTATGAACCTTTCTCGGGGTGGATCCCTATGTTTTGTTTGAATCTCTAGAGGAGGACGTATCCACCTCCAGTGCCCTCTAAGGACACTACCTCTTCACTCCCTAATCCTGTTTTTTGTAGCACATTGTTTATTAGCCTGAAAGTGCTAAAAGTACTGTTGATGGCTTGGCACATTCAGGGTTTTAGCTATTAATCTGCACATATGGAAAGTTTGAGATCCCTATCCAGGAAATGCAAGGGCAAAATGAATACCTCAATAGAAGTGTTGTATCATCATGTCTAGCTCCGCCTCTAACCCCGCCCACTAGCCACGCCCCTAGCTCAATTTAATGAGTACCTGCACTTATTTTTTCCCATTTAAAGCACTGGTCTATAGTTTTGGATACTGGAAAAGCCAGGAGCTAGCTCTACAATAAATATTGGAACAACATACCTGGATATTTGAAAAAAGGCATATCTGCCCTGTTTTCCTTAATTTAAATTTGGGAATCATTTAGACAGCTGTGAATTACTATGAGGCCTTCTTGTATTTGCTGCATACGCGTATAGTTTAACGAGGACAAATGCCAGCTTTTGCTGATTTTTCAAAGGTTACTGGCCTTGACATACAAACATCCAAGGTTACTGGCCTTGACATACAAACATAGGATCTCCTGTCAGCCTACTAAGCTACTCTTCCGTCAGAAGTACACTTTCATTGCCATCATCATCTTCATGTTTGTTAGTGGAGTGAAAGATTTTAGTCAGCACTACTCTGGATTCTGTGTGAACAACCAGCAACTATTAACTAAGGACAGTGACGATGGTCCACACTGCAGTACTAGGTTGCTGGTGTAGAAGTGAACAACTATCTGAAAGAACAAATGTTTAACATACAAAATATAAAGATGACAAAAACGATGTATGCATACTTTGTGTGTAAGCTACGGCATCTACAAATGAAAGAAGCTGGGGTAAAGGGTGACCGTCGCTAATATATTATTTTATATTTTCAGTGACTTTAAACATAAAACCGAGCAATATCCAACAAAGGTCAGTCTTTTGTGGAGGTTGCCAGACAGTCCGGGCCAGGCACATCGCCAAATACGTGAAGGAGGGGTGTTCATAGACATGATTTACACTGTGCAGTTGACTCGATAAAACCAACATAATGCTCCATCTCTGTTGGTGGTCATCTCTCCCTCGTCTGCCACAAGCCCCACCCAGAAGTAGTATGGAAGCCCCCCTTTACCATGCCCAAAAAGCCCACACAGACCAATGGTCCCTACTTATCAAGATGGACGCACTTGTTACCTTCTGGAATGTGTACTCCAAGACTGAGCACAGGGAATTTATTTAGAGAGGATTCATAAAAGCCTTCTCAATCCCCTCCCTTGGCCCCCAAACAGCCAAGATGGCCGCCAACCCCCAACTATGCCACTGTGCAAATGAAAAGGCAGAAAAAAACAGAAGCGATTCATAAAGACAT
The DNA here is from genome assembly GCA_963921515.1 of Calotriton arnoldi. Lineage (NCBI taxonomy): Eukaryota > Metazoa > Chordata > Amphibia > Caudata > Salamandridae > Calotriton > Calotriton arnoldi. The sequence goes on along the minus strand of CAWUFW010000128.1, from coordinate 2,081,773 downwards.
TTTCGGCCTCAGAGTCTGTGTCAGATCCTGAATTACTGGATTTTTTTATGAGTCTCACCACCCCTTCCAGAACCTTCTCTAAAAAACCTATTGCCCTTTAGCCAATATAGTTGGAATAATAATATTTGAAGTTTACATTTTAGCCCATTTATTTCAAACCTAAAAGGGAGGTTTGCTTCTGGATCACCCTTATGAAAAGTAGCAGTAGCACACTTGTAATAATTATCATGTTTTCTCTTTCCTAGGTATCCCCCTTTTTAATTACATCTGTTAGTCATTTACATATAAATGGTATATATGTATTGTTCCCATAGGCTGGTGGCTAATGGTTATTGTTGATAGACAGGGCTAGTTCTGGGCAAAGTCACTCACATGTTAGTCGAGGTTTTCCTTTATCAGCAGACTCAACTCTATTTCTGGGTACATAGCTTCTAATGTTCACTCATACCATATTCAATCCCGGCGTCCCAGCTTGACCAAACTATGTGGCCCTTGGTTAGACAAGGGCGATCCAAAAAATTAATAGGGATAGTAGAGCCAAGGGTCTGGATTGGCTCTAACATCACGTGCACGAGCCAAGCCATAAAAATCTCTTCCGTGTAATTCATGCAACAAACATCATGTAAAAATATGTTCATTAAAACCCTATATTTCTTTAACATGCAGAAGTGTTTCACCTTAAACATCAGATATCATTATATTGCACGACATTTATTAAGCAATAGTTTTTAAACAATGAACTAAGAAAAATTCCTGCCATCCCGACCCAACTACAGTGCTATTAGAGAACTAGGAGGCAAGTCTGTTATGACGTGCACCCTACATGTGGCCCAGATTCTTATTATACATATAGAAATACTATAGTCTATTAAATCGAACACAAGACAGATACTTGCCTAGGCTCACACAATTAGGTTTGCCAGGGAAGTCTGGGTTCAGCCCAGGTTTTCTGGTTTCACATTGTGCAGTTCAGTCACTAGGTAGGAGTCTCTTTCTCCTGTTTTACATTCCAGGTTAATGCTTTGTCTTGAATTCTTGGTACATGAGGTTAGTGCGCGGGCAGCATGGCAACATGAAAGGTTGGCTCGTTTTGGGCTCAAGCTGAGCAAGAGGCATCTGAGTTGAGTCGGGCATCTGAGTTGAGCCTTGCTCGAGCATTCAGTGGCTTGCCCACCTCTAACCTGGGCAATTACATTTCTTCACTGCAGCTCCTTTTCTCTGGACATAATATTTGAGAGCAGAGACAAACTCTCTTGTATATGGTTAATAGTCCATAATGTTGCTCCAGTTATCATTTTGTTAACACTTTATTTGGTATTTTTAAAATAAACTGGCACAATAATATGGCATACCACAATGACACCATTGTCAGTGGTATACACTTTGTGAGTCGAAAGATTAAAAATAATCCCGGAATTAGTAGTGCTACTACTGACTAATTCCATGTTCGGCAACAGACCACTGCTCCTGACACTATCATTCTTGGTGCAGAGGTATAACTGTGAACTGACCCTGATGTTGGCTGACAAATATTTATTTGTGTGTATATGTTTTCTAGTTTTTTAAATCCTTAAATAAACCCAACTACAAGTGAATGTTTGATAAATACTGCTATGTATTGTACAAACCTAAGAACATAAACCTATTTTGACTAGTACCTGTATCGGATATCTATTTTATAATTGGGTGACATCCTCCGATGTGTCCTTAAAATTGACCTTTTGTTTTGAGTTTTGACCCTTTGTCCTGAATTTTTACTGTCACTGTCCAGGATTTGCTTCCTTGTCACGAGGTCACCTTATTGTGTGATGCTACCTTGTAATGAAAATTGCACTTAGTTCCCAGTCTCATTCTGAGGCTCTCCCCTTCTCACATATAGCCGCCTAAAATGGAAAAAATATTTCCACTAGCCCGGCCATGACTGATCAAATATTTGACACTTGCCTTGTAACAATTTGAGATTGGCATATGTACTTCTGTGCTTGTTCATTGTTCGATGTAAGTGTCTGCTAAGAAAGAAAGATATTAAGCAAGGCTTGCTTACTGCAAGCTGTGCTCTTTCTTCTACTTGAGCAAGCACAAGACCAGAGAGCACACTTGGCTCTCGGCCAAATACTATGTACTGCTAGTACAAGTGCCCTACGTGTCTAGACAGGCTCACACAATGTGGTTTTAAGAGGCACTGAAACCAGCCGTTTCTGAGACTTCTTTGGTGCATTTGCTGGTTTAATGTTTGTGACTTTCACTTTTTCCCTATTGGGCTTCTTTACATTAGCTGTTAAATGCATTAAAACCAAGTACAAACACGTGGCATGAAACTCTTAAACGTATTTTTACCTAGCTACGTATGTTTTGGGGGGCAATCTGCAAATGTAGTGCTTCCTTCCCACAATCGCCTCTGTAAACAACTTTTCTTCGCTCTATCATTTGCCCTCCAATCCACTGCTAGCTGATCCTTCCACGCAGTGAGAACAGGGAGGTTTGTCTCCTCTCGGCATCCTTACGCCCTGCTGCTGTAATGTAACTCTTTTCCTAGCATTCATACGTACCCCGTTCTCCCTCCTACCCCGTGTAGCCCGAGTCATCTGATAAAAAATCCGATTGGCTTGAGCTTGGAATATACGGGCGTAGCAAACCTTAACAAATAAAGTGAAAGAGTCGCAGCAGCTCTTCTAGAGCACTGCATAAAAACAATCTTTGGCGCAGTATTTCCGTTGGAGGGTCGTTCCACTTTTCTTTCTACCCAGTAAAGATTACGTTTCAAAAGCTGGCATGAAATTATGTTTTTAATGCAGATATATATCAGTAGAAACAAGATGCCTCGGACTTACCTGCAATAGAATTTAGTGTTATCTTCCGCTAGGTATCCATCGTAATGGGCGTTCACAAGGTCGCCTTTCTTGCTTTTCTGGCTGCACACGCTCGGAAGTTCTACAACTTCTATTTTCACTCCCTCCTTGAACACAACTTCGTTCGTCTGTCCGAAAACGCGAACCGAGAGAAGGCTAAAGCACTGCAGGAAGAAAAGTGGTTCGAAAAACGCAAACATGGTTAACAGTCTGCCGATTTACAGATGCTCCGACTAGTGTAGCTCTCGAGATTCCGCACAGCGTTTGACTGATCTCTTGAACACGTGGCACTTAGACAAAAAAACTATAATTTACTTCAGGCTGCTTCGAGCACTGTTCAGCCACTCGCACTCCCTATTTTGATTCAACCCCTCCAGCTACATTCTGACAGACCGAAGCAATCCGAATTCCTCTCCTTGCTCCCTTTTGTCATGCATAATGATGTAGACAGCAAGCTTCAAACTATAACCTCATTATTATCATTTTACCGTTATTTAAAAAATAACCGAATACAAAATAGCACACATGCTATAAATACTGTACGGCGCATTTTGACAATATTTGTTCAGATTTGTAGGTCTGATAACATCCTGTTTTTCCCTCTTCTCAGTTCTCTTGGTTTCCCAGCCTTCCTTATACCTGTCACTTGCCTATACCTAGTGATTGTTTGCTTTGTCTCCCTGCTCCGAGGCTTCTTCCTTGCCGGGTCTGTAGTGTCATTTCTCATACTTCGGCTATTGAGCACGACTTCAGTATGCTTGTGGGCTTATTCAGTCCGACTGCTCTATGCACCTGGTAAGTCAAGATCTTGTCCCTGCTATATTTGTTTTCCTTTTCGTGTGTTTGCCTCCATTGACTGTTCTATGTCTCCTAGGATACTGTCAATCCCTTGAATATTGGCGTGAGAACGTGCCTCTTTTTGCCTGGTCACAGTCATTTTTAGGTCTCGCCTAGCGATGCAGCGCATGCGCTGCTCGCCTTGGCTAGATCTATTGTTGTCGGTTTCTTGGCCGAAGGGGGACAGGATATGTGCATGCGCGTACAGAGGACTGGCGATGTGCAGGCGTATGGCTCGCGCGTTCAGCACAACGGGCGCATTGCGCCCTTTCACTTTCCCTCGCTCACCGTTCTGGAAGCTCCGGTTGTGCACGCGCTCAGTCTGTCTCCCAGAGGTTGCAGGATATGTGCACGCGCGTACAGAGGACAGGCGATGTGCACGCATATAGCTCGCGCGTTCAGCACAACCACCCTTTATGTAAGTGTTCCCGAGCGTATGGCGTTGTTATTTCTATCATTATGACGTCATTTCTAGTTTTTGGATACTCGGGGCTGTTTCTCTGGCCTCAATAGAGCGAACGCGTTGGCTTTCTTGTCTCTGGGTCTTGTGTGTTTTTCCCTCCAAGTTTTAGAACCAGGCTTTGAGTGTTCTTAGGCGTTGCGCATGCCTGCCGCCGACTCTTTGTGATGTTCTGTGTGCGTCGGTGTGTTAGTACCGTGCATCTTGCTGGTGGGTCTGTGTGTGTGCAGTGTGCTGCTGCCTATCTCTGGCAGCGGCCTCTCTGGGCGCTAGAACACCCCGTCTCCGCCGCCGTCTAGCCAGTGACGGGGCTCAGCTGGCCGCGCCCACGCACTTGTGGATGAGAATTGTACCAGCAATAAAGCGCCAGGAGGCGGCTGATGAAACTCGTTTTTATTGCCCCCCGCGGGCACCTGTCTGCCTTTCCTCCGCCTGGTCAGAGCGGGGTCAGGAGCCCGCCTGCTCGGAAGTAGGCCACGCTGCCCGCCGTGACTGTTAATGCACCCGCTGGGGATGCGGTGCCGTGCTTGTAGCGCTTGCTGGCACGGCGAGGCGCTGCCAAGTGCGCAGTACAAGTCCCGCCTGCATGCCGGTCGGGCACAGAGCTAAGCAGGTTAGCGCAGTGCCATTGACTGAACCAGAACACTTGTTTCACCGCAGGCTCCGCGTCTGTCTCTCCCCTCCGGGTGGTTGGTGCACTCTCTCCGTCTGTCCCGAGAGGAGTTGTCTGTTTGTGTACAGCTGTGCAGAATTTATCTTCGTCGTTGTAAGGATAAGATCTGTACCACCCATCTGTCCCATTTCTGCATGTTTTCAGGTTGTGTCTGCAGATGGGGTTTAGCTGTCGTAGACCTGCTGTGGACCGTACCATTATTTACAGGGGGCCTGAGTGAGCCTGTTGCTTCTATCGCCTGGCTTTCTTGTCAGTCTTGCTTGGTTCTTGATCAATGACTTTCCGTAGGTATTAATGTCAGATCATGCATACATCAGTTAGTCTTATGCAGCGGGCTGCTGGGGAACATGCAGGCTACATTCGGAGGTGCTAGCAAGGAAAGTATTTCCTTCATTCCTGTGCCCAGCATCAGCTCCCCAGCAACTCCATAGAAGCGACCAGAGTAACAGATAAACATCACCACTTCGGCTTTTGTACCGGGTGTATGTGGCGGAGATATGCTTCAAGTCTCGAGGTTACCCTTCATCAGTTGCAGATGTTTTCACCCCTGTAGGAAGCAGGGATGTTCAGTATCTTCACGTGCAAAACTAGCTTCTAGTCGGGCAAACATGGTGTCTCGAAGTCTACCATTCAGTAGTGTGGAAGTGAGATAAATGCTACTTCGTAGAATGTGTGTTCTTAAAAATCAAGAGGAATTTGATGATAAAGCAAGACCAACACTACAAACATTAAATCAGTCACTGCAGAGTTGTAGCATTTTAAAGTACCAGCCATTCCACGGTAGCTCCTCCATTATGCTTGAACAGTCAATGAAAGTTCCGTGTTTTATGTGTTTTATGTGTATGTCTGTGTATGCATTTTCTTTTGTTATGTGTATGTGTGTAAGTTATATTTGTGTAAAATTTCTTCCAAAATGGTGTGCTAGCCTATTTCAGTGATGCGTTACTGGTTCTGATTATGCTGTGTTTGAAAGATTTGTGTGAGGGTACTTTGCATGTTATCGAAGCTGTGTACTGATTGTTTTTTAAATATTAGCTGTTATATATTTATTTATTTTTGTCATCATGACCTTCAGCTAGAGTGTCAGATCACTTCATATAAATAGAAAGGCAAGCATTTGCAATGCAATAAGTCTCGCATTTACAAGAGTATGATCAATTGGCATTGTAAATGACAATGCCTTTTATTTATGTGTTGGCTTTCAAAATGAATAAATAAAAGGCATTATCATTTACAATGCAGATAGCTAAAACTCTCGCAAATGCGAGACCTATTGCAGTGCAAATGCTTGTTTGTAATGATGCTGACAGTTTTGAACTCTGCACAGTGGGGCACTGCTGTCCTGTCCCCGTGTATGTGCTCTGACCCTTACAAATGGTAAAACTGGATAATTCCTAGTTGGCATATTTAACATTGTAGTATGACCATAGTATATAGCACAGGAAACACACTAAGGGCATGGGAAATTTGAATGTCATCTGTGGGCTGCATACATTTTTGTGCCATTCACTAAGTTAACAAAGGAAACATGGCTTCAGGCCTACCTCTGAAGACTTATTAAATAAGTCACCCTTAATCAGCCCTTGTAGCCCACAATTTAGGGTGCCTTGTATTTGAAAGTGGTACAAGCAAGAATTTAATGTTGGCATGTACCTACAGTGACAAGCCCACAAAAGCTATTTTCAATGTAAGGGGCTGCAGCTGCGCTGTGACAACAATTAGAATTCAGAATAAAGCCATAACACTGATATCTGCGGTTTGGGACAAGATACCGGAAACATTCATACACTATTTTTTTAATGTTTATTCAAATTCAATTCAGTTGTGAAGTCAGATTTTCAATAAATATTTAGGGAAGATGATTTTTAAAAAGCCACATTTTACTTGCCTGAGTCTGCTGGCAGATGTCCCTGCCAGTGCTTCCCTTTAGTAAGAGGGAAAACTACTCCCAGGCAGCAACATTGGCTTAGGCCTTTTCACAGGAAGATCTGGGAGTGAGGTGCCTGACACATATCAGCTCAGGAAGGACAGCTGGGGAAGATCCAGGAACTTCATTAACTTGAAAAAGACCAGGGTGTGGCCTGCACATTCATAGTTAAGGGTAAGGGGAGACTGGAGGAAGGGAAGGTTGTTGGTATTAAGTGCCTATGTTGCCAGTTGGGGACACAGTGCTGACCCGAAGACATCCCTGACGATGATGCAGAGCCGATACGAAGTCCCGACTGTGAGTTTCGATGGCAATGCCGATCTGAGGTCCCAACTGTGAGGCTCAAAGACGACGCAGCGCCTGCATCATAAGGAGTTCAACTATGAAGTGGGACCCGTCTGTGAGGCTTGACTCCGACGCATCAACCCGACTGTGGGAATCAGAACCGACACATTGAGTCTTCGACGCCGACTCTTGCTCCATCCAAGGTGCTTTTTCAGCAGGCCCTGCATGGGTCCTGTAGCCAGCCTGCCATCTATTGCGGTGAGCCTGAAACTTTGGATTTACTGCGGTTCAGTGCGACCTCAAGTAACCCTTGAGCGCAATTGACTTTTAAGCACTATATTGCAGTTATTCTTTAAAAATTCAAATCTCAAGTTCTATTTATTGGATTTTTGTCGTTGTGGTCTTGTTTTACTCGGATAAATATTCTTTTTTTTTTCTACACTGGTTTGGAGTCTTTTTGTGGTGTTTTCACTGTGTTACTGTAATTCAAGTGTTGCACAAATACTTTACACATTGCCTCTTAAGTTAAGCCTGACTGCTCTGTGCCAAGATGCCAGAGCACAGGTTAATTTAGGTTGTGTATTTTACTTACAGTGACTAGGATTGTGGTCCCTACTCAGACAGGGTGCAAACCTCTGCCAATTAGAGACCCAATTCCTAACACTGGTGATCAGCGGTGAGGATAGGACCTGTTCAGTACCTTACAGTAATTTGCTGTACACTACTACCCACATCTAGATCAATTCTAATCAATTGTCTCTAATCCTCATTTAGCATTTCCCTGCTTTCTTTAAATTGGAATATACATTTTATTTCATGCCCCCTGATTTGCATTTTTGCTTTTTTCTAAATCATGTACAGTCAGTGGGTATCCATCAATGAGCAGAGGATGGAGGCACTGAGAGACACAGGAGCCAGCATGACAACCATCTGGTGTCTTCAGAGCAGGTAGTTCCTAATATGTTCCACCAAGTTGTTGGTGCTGACAACCGTGAGAGCCACTACCCAGTGGCTCTGATTCCCTTTGAATGAGGGCAGAGGTCTCGGGTCAGCAGGAGGTAGCTGTGAGTCTGTCCAGTCCTGTGGATTGTCTGTTGTGCAATGACCTGGAGCACACCATCTGGAAGGAGGTGGAGCTCAGGTCACACTTGGAAATGATGGGGCTGCCTGAGTGGGTGTGCCTGACCACACAGTCCTTTGCAACTAAAGAGGATGGTCAGAAGGACTTGGAGCCTGGAAGAATGGCCCAGGTAACTGCCAAAAAGAGGGAGGGCAAGGGCCATGGCAAACCCACTCCTGAGAGTCCCACGTCCGGGAGGAGGCTGACCCTGAGGGAGACGCCCCGGTACCTACAGGGGAAGATGTGGCTGAATTGGTGAACCTGCCTGAGCTAACCAACAGCAGCAGGATGGAGGTCCCTCCAGGGAAGAGTTCTGCAAGGTGCAGGAGTGCCCTACTCTTGTGGGTCTTTGGCAGCTGGTGACACCTCTGACAAGCACCTGGTTTATTGGGAGAATGATCTCCTGTATAATGAGCCTAAGGCTCCTGAGGCAGGTGCAACATGTGTGTTGTTGGTACCCCAGTGCTTCAGGTCTTTCCTAATGGGTCTGGCTCATGATGTGCCACTAGCAGGTCATCTGGGGCAAGACAAGACCTTTGACAGGCTTGCCACCCACTTTTATTGGCATCAAATGAGGAAGGCCTCAGATGTGTTCTGCAGGTCCTGTCCTACCTGCCAAGCGAGTGGCAAGTAAGGGGGGGGAAGTGCAAGCCACTCTGCAACCTTTTCCGGTCCTTAGCACCCCTTTTTATCGGTGTTGGCTTCAATATTGTGGGGCCTCTGGATCCCAAGACAGCCACGGGCAACAGATTTGTTCTGATCTTGGTGGACCAAGCCACCCAGTGCCTGGAAGCTATCCTTCTGAGGACAGTGACTGTGCCCGTCGTGGCCAGGGCACTAATGGGGATCTTTACCCTTGTGGATTTCCCCAAGGAGATGGTATCTGACTGGGGTACCAACTTCATGTCCAATTACATGAAGACCATGTGGAAGGAGTGTGGGGTGACCTACAAGTTCACCACTCCTTACTACCCCAAACTGAAAGGTTCAACTACACCTTCAAAGGCATGATTATGGGTCTCCCCAAACCCATGAGGCGTAAGTGGGACATCCTCCTGCCATGACTTTTGTTTGCCTACTGGGAGGTACCACAGAAGGGGGTTGGCTTCAGCCCTTTTGAACCTCTATATGGTCACCCTGTGACGGGACCTCTCAGTTTGGTTAAGGAAGGCTGGGAGCAAACTCCCAAGAAGCCACCCCAGGATGTAGTTAGCTACATGCTGGCATTCCACAACCAGACAGCCCCCTTCAGGAAACTCACACAGGAGAACCTAAAAGCTAGCCAGGAGGACATGAAATGATGGTACAACCAGAATACCACTCTGGTTGAGTTTAGCCAAGTCAAAAAGTGTGCTTAATGGAGCCAGTGGAGCCACGGGCTTTGCAAGACCATTGGTCTGGACCTTATGAGGTGAAGGAATGCATGAGTGTTGTCACATACTTGGTGGATCTCAAGACTCCTAGGAACGCTTTGAGGGTCCTGCATGTGAATCGCCTCAAGCCCCACTTTGAGAGGTCTGAGATTACCATGCTCCTGGTTACTAATGATAGGGTGGAAGAGGAGGGTGAACCTCTTCCCGACCTCCTATCTTCCAAGGAGCAGGATGGGTCAGTGGAGGGTGTCAGTCTTTCCCCTACACTAACCCTAGATCAACAGAGAGACTGCCACCAGTTGCTGGGGCAGTTTTCCTCTTTGTTCTCCTTTACCCCAGGACTGCTGCCTGCTGCTTCTTGCCTGGGAGTATGAAGGACTGGACGTGCTCTCTACATCCCTGCACCCATGATCTCCAAGGGCTTGCTGACTTGCCTCCAGTTCTTGAAGTCTCAGGGCCAACAAATACTTCTTTCAACCCAGCTTAAGCTGCTGGACTCTGCCAACTGAGAGTCATGCCCTGCCAAGAGGTGCCAATCCAGTCCTGGACCTTGAAAGAGGGTTCTGCAGCTGTTTTCCTACACAAATTGATGCACTGCCAAAGCTGCACTGATCAGAGCCAACTCAGTGCCCTTTGACACTGATGGAGTGCCAACCTGAAGACATACCTGCACGGCTTGACGATGACCTGACTGTGAGGTATGACGATGTAGCACCAATCCGAGGTCCTGACTGCGAGGTTCAACGGTGACAGCATGCCAATTCAAGGTCCCGACTGCAAGGCTCGACAACCACGCAGCGCCTGCACCGTAAGGTGTTCAACGACGACTTGGGACCTGACTGTAACGCTCGACTTCTATGCACTGACCAGACTGCGTGATTCGGAACTAGCACTCAGAGTCTTCTACGCCGACACTTGCTCCATTCAAGGTACTTTTTCAGCATGGTGTACCCATGATATTGATACTGGGGACAGCACGCCTATGAAGAACAAAATGTACAGGTTGTTTGATGAGGTGAGAGCCAGCATTAAGGAGGAGGTCTCCAAGATGCTGGTGTTAGGGGTTCTTGAGCCCTCAAACAGCCCTTGGTCCAGCCCAGTGGTGTTGGTTCCCAAGGTTGCCCTTCCAGGTGTCACTCCTGAACTTTGGTTCTGTTTTGACTACATTAGGCTCAATGCAGTCACCAGGACTGACACACACCCCATCCCTAAAGCTACTTAGCTCATCGATTGGCTTGGAGCAGCCAAGTTCCTGAGCACATTTGACTTAATGTCTGGGTACTGGCAGATTGCCTTGACCAAGGGGGCTAAAGAGAGGTCAGTGTTCTCAACACCAGAAGGGCACTTCCAGTTCCAGGTCATACCTTTTGGTTTGAAGAACACCCCTGCCACCTTCCAGAGGCTAGTCAATCAGGTCCTGGCTGGGTTGGAGAACTTCAGTGCCGCCTACCTACACGACATTGCAGTATTCAGCTCTAGTTGGGAGGACCACTTGAACCACTTCCAGGAAGTGCTTCAGGCTCTGCAGAGCGCAGGCCTGGCTAACAAGGCCGGTAAGTGCCAGAAAGGGCAGGGTTCTGTGGTCTACTTGGGACACCAATTGACACCATTCGGGCTTGGGAACCCCCCAAGACCCAGAAAGAAGTGAGAGCCTTTTTAGGCCTCACTGGATATTACAGGAGATTCATCAAGGGATATGGCACCATTGTTGCCTTCTTGACAGAGCTGACTTCCAAGAAGCAGCCACATCAGGTGATCTGGACAGAGGTGTGCCAGAAAGCTTTTGATGCCCTGAAGGAAGTCATGTGCACGGCACACGTGCTCAAGGCCCTTAATTTCTCCCAAGAGTTTGTTGTGTAGATGGATGCCTCAGAGCATGGCATAGGGGCTGCGCTCTTACAGCTAAATGAAGAGGGCCTAGATCAGCCTATAGCCTTTGTCAGTAGGAGGCTAATTCCCAGGGAACAAAGGTGGAGCGCAATTGAAAGGGAAGCCTTTGCTGTGGTATGGGTGCTGAAGAAGCTAAGGCCATACCTGTTTGGCATTGACTTATGGGTTCAGACAGACCACAGGACCCTCAGATGGTTAATGCAGATGAGGGCTAAGAATACCAAACTGTTGAGGTGATCCATCTCCTAAAAGGCAATGGACTTTACGGTGCTGATGATCTCTCCAGGTTCTTCCGCCTTAGTGAAGAGAACTCCTAAGGGGTTGGATAACCCTCCCCACCTTCAGCTGTGAGGGAGGTGTTAGACCAGGCACCCTTGGTGTGGGTTCCCATGACTTTTTGCCTCCTGACCTCATTTTTGCTGGCTCTAGGATTATGGGATTACCACTGCTAACCGGTGCTAAAGTATATATGCTCAGTACTCAAAACATGATAACATAGGCTTAATCACAATTGGCATATTTAGTTTACTTATAAGTCCTTAGTAAAGTGCGCTATATGTGCACAGGGCCTGTAAATTAAATGCTACTGGGTGCCTGCAGCACTGATTGTGCCACCCACTTCAGTAGCCCTTGTAAATATGTCTCAGGCCTGCCACTCCAGAGCCTGTGTGTACAGTTTTAAACTACCATTTCGACCTGGCAAGTTAACCTACTTGCCAGTCCCAAACCTTCCCTTTTATTACATATAAGTCACCCCTAAGGTAGGCCCTAGGCAGCCCTGTGGGCAGGGTACAGTGTATTTAAAAGGTAGGACATGTACTTTTGAGTTTTACATGTCCTAGTAGTGAAAACTACTAAATTCGTTTTTCACTACTGCTAGGCCTCTCTCTCCCACAGGTTAACATTGGGATTGCCTTAAAACATATTTTAAGTATAATTTCCAATTGGGAAAAGATTGAGATTTGGAGTTTAGTTTCTCTGGACTCACAATTTAAAATCACAATTTATGGTGAAGTCGGATTTTAAATTTTTAGAAAGTTGGCATTTTCTTACTTTAATTATTCTGTGCCTCTGCCTGTTTCTGATTACACATCTGGGTTGGGTGAAAGCTGGGCTTTGTGCATTCCCTCTAGACAGTCACACACAAAGGGAGCTGGGGTGTGACATTGACATCCAGATGGCCCATAACCAGGTTGATGAGCCTTCCTTAGTAGATTGGGAGGGAGGAGCTGACACTTGTACCTGAATAGGGCTGTGCCTGTCCACACACAAGAGCTGCATATCCCCCTGTAGTGAGTCTGGAGCCAGAGCAGGAAAGGCAGGGAAAGGCCTCTTTGAAGTCTACCCCACTTCAAAGGCACAACTAGGTATAAGTACTGGACCCCTGACACCACCAAATCAGAACTTTGCTGGAACCAAGGACATTCTGCCAGGAAGAAGAGCTGCTGTGCTGTAGGAGGGACTTCCACTCTGCTAACTGCTTTGCTGTGTTGGCCTGCTGCCTGCTGCTTCTTGCCTGGGAGTGAGAAGGACTGGACCTGCTCTCTACATCCTTGCACCCATGTTCTCCAAAAACTTGCTGACTTGCCTGCAGTTCTAGAAGTCTCAGGGCCAACAAAGACTTCTTTCAACCCAGCTTAAGCTGCTGGACTCTGCCAACTGTGAGTCCAGTCCTGCCAAGAGGTGCCAATCCAGTTCTGGGCATTGAAAGAGGGTCCTGCAGCTGTTTTCCTGCACAAATTGATGCACTGCTGACGCTGCGCCGATCGGAACCAACTCAGTGCCCTTTGACACTGACACAGTGCCGACTTGAAGACATACCTGCGCGGCTCGACGACGCAGGACCTGACTGCGAGGTATGACGATGCAGCACCGATCCGAAGTCCCAACTGCGAGGTTCAACAGCGACAGCATGCCAATCCGAGGTCCAGACTGCAAGGCTCAACGCCGACTCAGCGCCTGCACCATAAGGGGTTCAACAACAGCGCGGGACCTGACTGCAAGGCTCAACTTCAACGCATTGACCGGGCTACGTGATTCAGAACCAGCACACTGAGTCTTTTACGCCGACACTTGCTCCATCCAAGGTACTTTTTCAGTGGGCCTTGCGTGGGTCCTGTAGCTGGCCTGCCCTCCATCGCGGTCAACCTGAAACGTTAGATTTACCCGGTCCAGCCCAACCTCAACCATCCCTTTTGACTTTTAAGCACTATATTGCAGTTATTCTTTAAAAATTCATATCTCAAGTTCTACTCATTGGATGTTTGTCATTGTGGTGTTGTTTTACTCAGATAAATATTCCCTATTGTTCTAAACTGGTGTGGTCTGTTTCTGGTGTTTTCACTGTGTTACTGTAATTCAAGTGTTGTACAAATACTGTTGCAATGTCATCCTGTGCCCTGGGCACCCCCCAACATTTTGCTGACTGGTACTGGTGGTAACTGACTCTGACTGACCCTGGGCTCTGCCTACCGAGGCCCAGGGCCAGTGCTATGCTGAAAGACACTTAGAATACAGTGAAAACACCTACATACACTAGGGTACACTATGGGTTTGGGTACTCCTGTGATTGGCATCACCTACCCTATAGGGCCCTAGTACATAATAGGGCAGGGTGATTGAAAATACCTATCAGTCCCTAGTATATAATAGGGCATGGCAGTTTAGAGGTCAGCAGCACTTTTCTGCACTTGCATGTGTGCACTGCTGAGACTGAGGTCAGTTTAACAGTAGCCCTGTGCTGCAGGACTACTTTTTTTTAAAGTTTAGAATGCTTTTATTTAGATAATACAACAAAGTAAAACATCATTACAAGGTCATGTTGTGGGTACAGAGAAGGAAAAATTAACATTAGAAGTACACATGACAAAATAAAATCCTTAACCCTCGAAAGGGAATATATATACTTAGAAGAAAAATGCATTTTTCACATTTTGAAAAAGAAAGAGGGGGAAGAAGGAGAAGAAGGAGAGAAGGGGGAAAAGTAAGATATAGGAAAATACAAAGTAAAAACATTAATTAGAGAAAATTCTAAAAAACAACTAACTCTGTTTAAGGTGATAATAACAACTGTGGTACTTTAAAACTGAAAACAATCAGGAGTTAATTCTAGAGAGAAAAGAGGTTAATGGTGACCACAACAAGTCTTTTTTGATTAACAGAGGTACTGAATTTGCATAAGCACGATCCAACCTGTGGTGATGACATAGCAAGTTCCACCAGGCCTGATAAGAAATTTGTGAGGTATCTTTCCAGTTGGTGGTAATGATCTGAAAAGAAATAGCTAAGTACAAGTCTATAAATTTACCAACATTGCTTTGCACTTCCCATAGGGGCGAAAAACTGTCCAAAAACACATGAACAATTTCAAAAGAAAAATTTGTAGATAGAATTTCATTGAGCTTTAACCAGATACGGGACCAAAAGGATTTAACTAAAGGACATTGGAAAAACATATGGATAAAATCACTATTCTCACACGGGCAGGACCAACATTTCTTGGAGTCTAACAGATTAAATTTGTACATATCAGAGGGAGTGAAAAAAAGTCTGTTATAGAAGAAAAATAGAGTTTGTGTAGTGCTGGCCGAGCGAGAAGACGTATGTATTTTTGACCAAATAGAGTCCCAAGTTTGAAAGGAAAAATCCTGGGCCAATTCTTTCTCCCATAAAAGTTCCAATTTAGATTTTGTTCTAACATCCATAGAGTGGGATAAAAGTTTGTATATAGTCGCTGCTTTAGACGGGACCAAAAAATCAGGTGGGGAAGAGGAAACTTGTTCAGGTATCCCATGGGAAGTAGTCTGAGAGAGGAAGTGAGTCAGTGAAGCCTTCAGTAGGGGATACTGAGAGGCATGCGTGGAAGTGGTGTCAAAAGATGTGCAAATATCAGTAAAGTCCATAGGGGATCCGTCCTTCAACAACTGATTTAAAGTGATAATACCTTTATCAATCCATTCCTTCCAGAATAACGCTCTGTTATTGATCTTCAAAAATTTATTATACCAAATAGGAGTATGAGAAATTTGATCCTCGAAGGGTAAGTGACTTCGAAACAGAGAAGATGCAAGGGCTTTAGAATGGGAAAAAATAGGAGTGGAAAAGCGCTTCGGAGGTTGAGATAAGCGAAAAGCCGTACAGAGTGTAAAAGGCTTGATTTGAGCTTGTTCTAATGAGCTCCAAGCCGTTATAGGAGTGAGAGGCGAATCCTTTAAAAAAGTCCAGATTTGCTTCAAGGTAAATGAGGAGTGATAGCATTTGAGGTTAGGAAAGTTAACTCCACCACAGGCCTTGGGTTGTTGAAGGCGAGAAAGTGAAATTCTGGCTTTACGATTGTTCCAAAGAAATTTGGTTATGGAGCGATTGATCTTGCTAAAAAAGGAGAGCGGAAGAGAAACCGGGAGCATTGAGAGATAGAAATTTATAATGGGCAGGAGCATCATTTTAATTGAAGCCAATCTACCCCACCAGGATATGAAGAGAGGAGACCAGCTTTCAATAAGGTTGGAATTTTTTTGAGTATTTCCTCAAGGTTAATTTTAATAGTCTCTTTGATGTTGTTAGCATATAAAATACCCAAGCATTTGATGCTCTTGGGATTCCACTCAAAACCAGATCCATGGAACATATGAGAAAAGCAGAACTTGTTCAAGGGCAAAACTTCAGACTTTTCAATGTTCAATCTATACCCAGAAACTATTGAATATTCCTGTAATAAAGAGAAAAGAGCAGGCAAAGAGGTAGACGGATTGGAAATATATAATAAAATATCATCCGCATAAGCGGTAAATTTAATATCAATATTTTTAAATTGAAAGCCAGTGTACTGTGAAGATCGTCTAATTTTCTCCAAAAAGGGTTCCAATGCAAGAATAAATAGAAGTGGGGAAAGGGGACATCCTTGTCTAGTGCCCCTAAGAAGTGGAAAATATTTAGACTGACAACCATTAATCCATATAGAAGTAGAGGGAGCAGAGTATAACAATTGGATATACTTAATAATAGAGGGGCTAAAGCCATGCCATCTCAACGGACCAAAAATAAAGTCCCAGTTGACCCTATCAAATGCTTTCTCCGCATCTAATGTGATGGCAGCAACTGGAGAGTCCATCTTGGAGGCAAGGTGAATAATATTAAGGAAGGTTCTGGAGTTGTCCGTGATAGATCTGCCTTTAACAAACCCAGATTGATGAACGTTAATGAGATCAGGGATTACCTTATTAAGACGAATGGCAAGTAATTTAGCAAATATTTTACAGTCTGTGTTGATGAGGGAGATGGGCCTATAGTTCTTACAAAGGGAGGGATCTTTATCCTTTTTAGGAATCAGACACAACATAGCTTGAGTAAATGATCCTCTCGACTCTCCAGTAGTGAGGAAGTGGTTAATCAATGTGAGTAATTGGGGGACTAGAAACTGTTTGAAGTGTAGAAAAAATCTAACGGTGAAACCATCCGGGCCAGGCGTTTTGTCCTTGGGTAGTAGATTCATGGCACTAGAAATTTCACTTTCCAAGATAGGTGTGTCTAAGGACGAAAAATCTATGGAGTTATCAAGGGATTTAGGGATCGTTTGAAAAAAGAAGTCAATTTGTTCAGGCGAAGGGACGGATTCTGGAGTGTATAAAGTAACATAATATTGAGTAAAACACTCAAGAATCTCCGCATCTGCAATATGACGTGTTCCGGCACTATCTGTGATAGCAACGATTTTAGATTTCTGCTTTTTGATTTTAAGATAATTAGCCAATGATTTGCCTGCTTTATTCCGTCCACCATACATTTTTGCATTAAATTTAAGAAGATTATTGCAGGCGGAATCCCAAGAGTGCTTGTTGTATTGCAGTTTAGCTTTAATAAGAGAGGACAAAACATCAGGGCAATTAGAGGTGAAATATTGATGTTCAAGAGCTTTTATTTGTTTTAGAACAAGAGAGGACTCCGTAAGGGCCTTTTTTTTCTTCCGAGAAACAAATTCAATAATAAAGCCTCTAGCAGTAGCTTTGAAAGCGTCCCAAATATAGTGAACTTCAGAATCAGAGGAGAGATTATTATGGAAAAATTCCTGAATGAAAAGTGTGAATTGTTCAACAAATTGGGGATCCAGGAGTAGAGAATTGTTAAAACGCCAGCGACGGGATGTAGAGGAAGGAGTGGGATAGTCCATGTCTAGAATGATGGGGGCGTGATCTGAAATAAGAATGGAGCCAATTTCTGAATTACTCATAAATTGAAGAGCGTGTGTAGTAAGGAAAATGTAATCTATACGAGAGTGAGATTTATGTACAGGGGAAAAGAAAGAAAATTCTAATGTGTCAGGATGAGAAATTCTCCATGAGTCGACCAAACCTCTCGAGGTGATGGTTTTGTGGAAGGTTTTCTGCATCTTATTAGGGATGTATTTAGTTTGGGATCGTCGATCAAGGAAGGGATCCATAAGTTGATTACAGTCGCCCCCACAATCAAATTGTCTGCAACCTGGGAGGATAATAGAGTGGAAAATTCATTCCAAAAAGTTAAGTCAATGCCATTTGGGCCATAAACATTGCAAAAGGAAAATTGAATATTATTAACTTTAACATTTGAAAGCAGCCATCTACCATTAGTATCATGAATTTCATTTTGTAACTGAACATTTAAAGATTTGTGAAACAGAATGATCACACCATTCTTGTTGTTCACAGCAGGGGAGCAGGAAATTACTCCTACCCACTGTTTACGCAGTGAAGATATATCTTGTAGTTTGAGGTGCGTTTCTTGTAACAATGCAATATGACATTTCAATCTTGCGAGATGAGATAACACACGCTGTTTTTTAACAGGGTTTCGAATACCTTTAACATTCCATGAAATTACACGGAACCCCGTCATCAACAAAAACTAGAAAGTGACAGACATATGGGTGAAACATAGGAACAACCAGGAAAAAATAAAGAGATAGGACAAATTGGCAAACATATGAAACAAAGTGGAGGGAAACTTACCAGACATTAAGGGAACTGTATTACGTGGTATTTCAAACATGACAGGACGCGGAGAGAGTGGGGAAAGGAAAACTTGCATCAGGAACAGCGCAAGGAAGACCTAAAATATAAGAAATAAACCAACCAACAGAGGAGATCATTAGGGTATACAACAAACATCAAGGAGACTAACTAACGGAGAGAAACATATATGACACCAGATAAATACACCTGCATCTGAAGCATCAAGGGAGAAACAAGAGAGTAACCAGAGAAATTTTTCTCTTTTTTTTTTTTTTTAAGGTTTGCTTAGTTTCATATCTTCTCCCTTGTGGGCATGAATGAACTTCCGAAGGTCAGCTGGATCATCAAAAGAGAAAGTTCTGTCCTTGTAAGTCACCTTAAAGAAGCAGGGATGTATTAGACCGTATCGGGCATTCATGGACCTCAAAGAAGGTCTGAGGTCGAGAAATTCCTTGCGTCGACTTGCAGTTGGCTTAGAGACATCTTGGGAAAAAAAGACTTTGTGACCGGACCAGAGCATCTGCTTGTGTCGCTTGGCAGCATTAAGAATAGCAATGAGATCAGAATAAAGGAGGAAGTATGCGATAATACCTCTAGGTCTAGATGAGGAAGAAGCACTCTGAGAGCCCAATCTGTGTGCCCTTTGAATATTGAAGTCCATGGACTTCGGAAGGCCAACTATCTGCAGAACTTGGGACTTCAAAAAGGAGATCATGTCTGAGCCTTCAGATCCTTCCGGAATACCATAAATACGAAGGTTGTTGCGCCTATTGCGATTTTCTAAATCCTCTGTAGTCTTCTTTAATTGAATAACTTCTTTATTAAGGGACTCGACTCTGGCAACAACATCCTGAGCATCGCTTATTTTTTGTTCCACATCCGAAAGTCTCGAATCAAGTCCAGACCACTTCTCCTCTATTCTCTGAAGGGTAGCAGTAGTGTCTGACATGAAAGGTCTGATATGGCGTAGTTCCTCCATAATATCCTCCAGTGTCAGAGGTAGAGGCGATTTCGATGGAGAAGACGGGTCCTTCTTGACGCGCTTGTTCGTGGAAGCAGCGGGATCCTTACGACCTCCAATACCAGACCCGGAGACACCAGTCGACTTGTTCGAGTGTGGAGTATCCATGGTAGAGTGTTTTGCGCATACAGCAAAAAATCAATAAAAATTAAGTAGCAACAGTTTTCCAGAAAGAAAGAGGAAGAGGTGCCTCACATCAGGCCATTGGTTAGGAGAAATGAACCCACCGGAATGCATAGGGTAGCCACGTAGCAGAGTGATGTTAAATAAGACTTTTATAAACCATGTTCTGTAAGGCTCTTTGTTTGCTTTAAATAACCAAAATCACTCAAAGTGGCTGCAGCAAAAGGTATAGCCTCTGAAGAGAAATACCTGAACATAAATACAAGACCAGTCTTGGAAGGAACATAGCTGCAAAATGATGTATTCAAGCAACCAAAGTGGGATTAAAATTCTTCTGATGACATCCACACAAGCAGTAACAGAAAAGAAGGCACCATGTAGAGAGGCCCGGAGGGAGCGCACAGCACGCCTTTGCTGAAATGGGCCACAGAAGAAGGGAAAAAAAAAAACCTCTTTCACCAAGTGACGGCCATATATTCACAAAATGGCGGCCATGAAAACGAGCGCCGTGAGAGGGGCAGCCAGAGTAGAGAAAAATCACCAAAAAGACCCTAATACATTGGCCTCAGCATGCCCTGTAGCCTCCGACACAAGAGCAGGTGCCCGAAAACCAGAACTGCAATGGAGTTAGGGGCTGTACATCACCTCAAGAAGCCACCATCGTAGTGCACCACAGCCAAGCGCTCGACGCTCCAATCCGCAGCCAATCCACCAGCCTCCTCGTGAGGGAAGATATGGTGTCCAGCAGCGAACTGTTCCTCTCCGTAGCGTCACCGCTGAAGTGCAATGGACTGACACACAATCAGTCACCACCGTCTGTCAGGCTCCGCGATGAAAGGCGACACAAAATGGCGGCCGTTTGAAACGGGCGCTGTGAGGGGAAACAGACTGGGCCAAAGAAGAGCGCCGTAGAGACCTTACATCGGTCTGCAAATTTGCCTCGGCATGCCCGACAGCTTCCGACACATGAAACGGTGCTTTAGATTCGGCACCGCATCCTGCAGTCGTCACCCCCTGCGCCGAAAGGAGCTCGGTGCCTCCGAGCGTCTCACGGAGCGGCCATCTTGTTCCGCCGCAGCCGCGCGCCTCCTGCAGGACTACTTTTAAAAAGTAACTTGTGCCCAAACTCGACTTTGGTGTTTGGGGCACTTAAAAATGGGTAACCTACAATGTTTGGGTATATTAGGTACCCCCAGGGACTCCCCTAGGTGTCCCAGGGGTGGGGGATCAGGTATTTATAAGGAGGACCCTTATAAAATGAGTTTTCTATGCCCTGGGTTAAGTGAAATGGCACATTTCATTCCCACGTTGTGATAAAGTGCTGCCCAAAATCAACTTTGGTGGTAGGAGCACTGTGGAGGGAGGATCTGCAATATTTATGCATATTCAGATCCCCTAAAGGCTCCCCTAGGTATACCAGGGGTGGGGGCCCTGTAAATATAGGCAGAGTACTTATAAAATATGTTTTTATAAGCCCTGGTGCTGGAAAAATGGCCCAAGTCCTTTTTCCCATTGCAAATCCCCTGCCACATAGGTTAGCATGGCAAGAAGTTATTAACTAATAACTCTTTATAGGAGAAGGCTAAAAGTACAATTCAAAGACTTCCCAGAATGGTATTAATAAATCCAACAATATGATATTGTTGAATTTCTCCTAAAAGGTACATACAAGAAGTTATAAGACTTTCTTGTTTGTAAGTCCAGATTCAGCCTTCCAGTGGTCTGTCCTGATTGGTCAGAGTTAAGTAGATTAGCCAGGCTTCTTTGAAGAGGTGATAAAGAGCCCCTGGGGTTGACCAGCTCTGCTGGCAGGGCATTGTCCTGTTGCAAAGGAATGCCAGAGCAGGGGGAGGAGTCGTAAACCATGGACTTCAAGGGAAGGGGATGACCCCAGTGTCATTTACAACTTTACCCTTGTGAACCCCAGCCAGATGCTAGGATTAAGGAAGGAATGAGCAGATGCAAGGGGGAGAGACTATGGAGATTAGCCATCCTAGGGGTGTGTTTAGCCAGCTCTTCTCTCCCTGCTGGAAAATCAGCCATTATGAATTTGGAAGAATTGGTGCACTCTGGGACAAAATAGTGCCACACTCTGCAGGAAGTGATCAGACCTCTGGGTGGTACCCTGCAGCCCATTGGACAGGAGCGACCTCCTGCTTGACCCAGAGAAGTTGGAATAAGTATCTGAGAAGGGCACAGCCCCTCAGATCTGCTGCCTGAAACCTAAGAAAGCAAGACGGGCCATGCTGAGAAGTTTGATGTGCATTTCCTAAGGCCTGCACTCTGAAGATTACACCTTCTGCACCATCTGAAACTACAGCCTGTGGATTACCTTGCTGTAAAAGGACTAAAGAGTGGACTCCCTGCAAGCTACAGGTTAACAGAGCTCACCTGGAACATCACCACCAAGGATCCTCAACCTGGAGAACTGCCAGTGGATTTGTAAGGGTTTTGTCCAAGTGTATTGTGGGAACTGAAGTCTTCAACTTTCAAGGACTATCTTGGAGCTTCCAGACCCTTGGAGTGAGTTTGAGACACTTTGGGACCCTTTGGGGAACTTCAGGAAGAAGTTCCAGGAGTTTGGAGAACTTTGGAGCAACTTTGGAAAAAAGCTCCATAAGGGGACCGACTCAACATGGCCAGCCAAGCTGCCTGGCTTCAACCGCGAGCCAGCCTGCCGTCCAGGTTCGTCCCGCTGAAAAGCTCTGTAGGTCCTACTTCCAGAGTTTGACCAGGAGTAGGCGAAATCCGAGGCCGGCGAACCCTCACCAAATCCGGCCTGGTGAAGAGCATCGAGGGACTCCGGGAGAAAAAGCTCCAGAAAAGTTTCTAAGTCCGAAGGTAAAAACTGTGACCTTGACCTACCGCAAGTGGTAGCTGAGCAGGGCTCCATCGCGGTCGGCCTGAAACTTTGACTTTGACCCGGTCTATCGTGACCAGATGTCCCGATAAGGTGCTATAGGTTTCTATGTGCTAGAAATTGCTAAATCTTTGAAAAATCATATCTCCGGTTCCCTACATTGGAGTTTTGTCGTTTTGGTGTCATTTTAAAGATAAAAATATTTCCTATTTTTATAAATTGGTGTTGGGTGTTTATTATGCATTGTGTCTTAATTATTTGCTGAATTGCTGTTTTTAAATGCTTTACATACCTGTCTTTGAAGTTAAGCCTGCCTGCTTGCAGCCAAGCTACCAAGGGTTGAGCATAGGCATAATGTTCTAAGACCTATTCTGAGCCCTATACTGTGTTAGTGGCCTTATTGCCAGTGGCAGATATACATTTGCCCCTACTAATAATCCACTTTCCAACATTTGGTGCTCAGCAGCGTGGATGAGGACTTGTGTTTAAAAAGTACACCTTTCAGTTAATTGAATTAAGATTGTAAAAATCCTCTAAATTGCCTTAGAACAAAACTTTTGAGTTTGATTTTTGGAATTTGGACTAAACTGTTTTTGATCCATTGTTTTGATTTTTCCAAATTGTTCTAAGTCTGTTGTGCCTAGTTATTGTGACCCAAAAGTAGGGGACCATGGAGTTGGACCTGGCTAAACTGTCCCAGTTCAGGAAGGCTGATCTGAGGGTACAGTGTAGGCTGTGGGGGCAGCTTGCTGCCCACAAGATTAGGAAGGCAGGGTTGCTTAAGTCCCTACAGGCCTGGGCTGGGGTAGCTGAGGAGAATCCAGGGGGGATGGAGGGTGCTCCCGCCCAACCTCACCCCAGAGGGGGGTGAGGATGATGCCTCTTCCATTTTCTCTAGTGTTAGCCATATGACTCCAGATGGTGGGAGGGGGGGAAGGGTCCCCTACTCAGGAACCACCACTGTCCCTTGTAGAGAGAAAGCTTGAGGGTCAATTAGCTTTAATAGCTTTGGAGCAGAGGAAACTGGAATTGGCTGAGAAGAGATGGGAGAGGGAGGAAGCGTTCAAAAGAAATGGTGGCAGTGAAAATGATGAATATTTTGAGACGTCCAGGGGTGGTGGTTTTGATCACAAACTTCCCAAGGGTATAGTACCCAAGTACACTGAGGGGGATGACATTGACAAGTGGCTAGCAGCCTTTGAGAGGGCCCTTAGAATTAGTAGGGTCCACTCTAAGTATTGGGGTGCACTCCTGTGGGAGTTGATACCAGTAGCTGGGAGGGATAGGACCCTGACCCTGAAGGGAGAGGATGCAGAATCATATCAGCAGATGAAGGCATGCTTAGTCAAGAGATTTGGTCTGACTCCAGAGCAGTACACGGTGAAGTTTAGAGGCACCCAGAAATTGAGTTCAAAGTCTTGGGTAGACTTTGTGGACGTTTCAGTGAAGGCACTGGAAGGCTGGATTGTTGGTAACAAAGTTGACACATATGAGGGATTGTATAATTTATTTTTCAAAGAACATATTTTGACTCATTGTGCAGAAGAGAAGTTACGCCAGTATCTAGTGGACTCTAAGCTGACAGGCCCCAGAGAGCTGGGAGAAGCAGCTGATGAGTGGGTGAGAACCCAGGTGTCCATTCAGCACCAGGGGGTGACCAGAAGAAAGGAGGACAGGTCCCTCCCCAGGGGAAAGCCCAGGGAAAAGAAGGTAAAAACCAGAAGGAGTCCTCCAAAGACCCACAAAAACCTGCACAAGGAAGGGGGGCCCGAGCAAACCCAAATTCAAAGGGAGGGGGTATCAGGGAAAGAATGGTTTGACTGTAACCAGCCAGGGCACAAGCAGGGAGATGCTGTCTGCGCCAAGAAGCTCCCCCCTCTGGGGCCATCCACAGGGATTGCCAGTGTAAGTGTAGGGGTGGAGAGTGGTGCCCTAGAGGGGGTAGTCAGGTGGTGGAAGCAACCTTAGTGTCCCTGGGTGGGGTGAATATTGCCACCCTTGCTGCCTTACCTCCAAATATGGACAAGTACAGGCAGAGGCCTAAAGTGAATGGGACTGAGGTTGAGGCTATCAGAGACACAGGGGCTAGTGTAACTATGGTCCTGGATGAGCTGGTGCCTCCAGGGAGGTTGCTACCTGGTGAGTTTCACCAGGTGACTTACGCAGACAGCACTACCAAACTCCATCCTATGGCTGTGGTGGATTTGGAATGGGGAGGTGTGACAGGCCCTATGAAGGTAGCTGTGTCTAAGGTGCTCTCACTCCAGTGTTTACTGGGCAATGATCTTGAAGCCCCTGAGTGGTCAGAGGTGGAGAGAGGACTCCATATGAAAATATTCGATCTCCCTGAGTGGGTATGTGCTGTGACTAGGTCACAGACTAGTCAGAGGGGTGGGGCTGGACACTTGGACCCTGGATCAAAGGGCCAAGCATCCGAGGACAAGGGTACTGGGCCTGGTGAGCCAGCCCAGTGAACTCCAGAGATGCAGGAGGAATCTAACCTTGATGTGGAGGATCTGGCCTCTGAGGGAGGGACTCCATCCCTGCCAGAGCTGACAGATTTGGCAGAACTGACAGGGGCAGGTGGACCCTCCAGGGAGGAGTTCAGTAAGGGACAGAGAGACTGTTCCACCCTTGAGAGCTTGAGGTGGATTGCCTCTAAGCAAGAGGAGGGGGATGACAGTGGGTTTCACAAAATCTACTGGGAAGATGGACTGCTTTATACTGAGGTCAGAAACCTCAAGGAGGGGGCCACCAGGAGGTTGGTGGTGGCCCAGAAGTAAAGAGAGTTCATCCTGACTTTGGGTCATGATATCCCCTTGGCAGGACATTTGGGACAGACAAAGACATGAAACTAGTTGGTGAACCATTTCTACTGGCCCCATATGTCTGAAAAGGTAAAGGAGTTTTGCAGCTCCTGTGTCACCTGTCAGGCCAGTGGCAAGGCAGGGGGCAAGACAAAGGCTCCCCTAATACCACTGCCAGTGGTTGGGTTTCCTTTCGAAAGGGTGGGGATGGACATTGTTGGTCCCCTGGACCCACCAACTGCATCAGGGAATAGGTATATCTTGGTGGTAGTGGACCATGCCACTAGATACCCTGAAGCAATCCCTCCTAGAACCATTAATGCTCCTGTAGTGGCTAGAGCACTGCTTGGTGTGTTCACCAGAGTGGGTTTTCCAAAAGAGGTGGTGTCAGATAGGGGCACAAACTTTTTTTCCAGCTATCTGACTGCTATTTGGGATGTGTGGTGTCAACTACAAGTTCACCACCCCCTATCACCCACAAGCAAATGGTCTTGTTGAAACATTCAACAAAACCCTGAAGGGCAAGATAAATGGGTTGTCAGAGAAACTCAGGAGGAGATGGGATGTTCTCCTCCCATGCCTACTGTTTGCCTACAGGAAGGTGCCACAGAAAGGGGTTGGTTTCAGTCCCTTTGAGTTGTTGTTTGGACACCCTGTGAGGGGGCCATTGAGCCTGCTGAGAGAGTCTTTAGAGAAGCCTCTTAAAGAAGCAAAGGACAATGTGCTTGACTATGTGCTAGGCTTGAGATCTAGAATGGCAGAGTACATGTACAAGGCAAACAGGAAACTGGAGGCCAGCCAGGAGCTCATAAAGCACTGGTATGATCAGAAGGCTACTATGCCTGAGTATATTCCAGGACAATTGGTGCGGGTGTTGGAGCCTGTGGCTCCCAGGGCCCTTCATGACAAGTGGAGTGGGCCCCATCCAATCTTAGAAAAGAAGGGTGGGGTTACCTATTTGGTTGACCTTGGCACCCCCAGGAACCGTCAAAGGGTCCTGCATGTGAATAGGTTGAAACCCCACCATGACAGGGCAGATATGACCATGTTACTGGTCACTGATGAGGGTGTGGAGGAGGAAACTGAGCCTGTGCCCGACCTCCTCTCCACTAATGTGCAAGATGGGTCAGTCCCAAATTGACAGACCAGTAAGCAAGTGCTGGAGCAGTTTGCTGGCCTGTTCTCTTTGATCCCAGGCATCACTGAGTGGTGTGTGCACCACATTGACACTGGTGACAGCCTACCTGTCAAAAATAAACTGTACAGGTTGTCTGACCATGTCAGAGCAAGCATTAAAGCTGAGGTTGCTAAGATGCTGGAATTGGGAGTAATTGAACAGTCTGAAAGTCCATGGGCCAGTCCAGTGGTGCTAGTGCCCAAACCTAATCCTCAGGGGGGACCCAAGGAGTTAAGGTTCTGTGTGGACTACAGAGGACTGAATGCAGTCACAAAGACTGACGCTCACCCTATACCTAGAGCTGAGGAGCTCATTGACAGGTTAGGGGCTGCTAAGTACCTGAGTACTTTTGATTTGACTTCAGGTTACTGGCAGATTGCCCTCACTGATGGAGCAAAGGAGAGGTCAGCATTCTCCACACCAGAGGGACATTATCAGTTCAAGGTAATGCCCTTTGGCTTAAAGAATGTACCTGCCACCTTCCAAAGGTTGGTGAACAGGTTCTTGTCTGGGTTGGAACAGTTCAGTGCAGCTTACCTGGATGATATAGCTGTATATAGTTCTACATGGGGGGATCACTTAAGTCACCTAAGGGAAGTGCTTCCGGCCATGCAGCAGGCAGGCCTGACTATTAAGGCAAGTAAGTGCCAAATAGGGCAGAGTTCTGTGGTGTCCCTGGGCCACCTGGTAGGTGGGGGCCATGTACAGCCTCTCCAAGCTAAAATCCAAACTATTTTGGATTGGACAGCTCCTGTTACCCAGCCTCAGGTCAGGGCATTCCTTGGACTGACAGGGTATTATAGAAGGTTTGTTCAGAATAAAGGGTCCATTGTGGGGCCCCTAACAGAATCACTTCTAAGAAGAGGCCCAAAAGGGTGGATTGGACCCCAGAGTGTCAGAAGGCTTTCGACACTCTGAAAGCTGCTATGGGTTCAGCACCAGTGTTGCTGGCCCCTGACTACACGAAAGAATTTGCGGTTCAGACAGATGCTTCAGAGCAAGGGATTGGGGCAGTGTTGTCACAGCTAAATGAAGAGGGCCTTGATCAATCAGTTGCCTTTATTAGCAGACGACGTCTTCCCAGATAGCAGAGGTGGAGTGCCATTGAGAGAGAGGCTTTTGCTGTGGTTTGGTCCCTGAAAAAGTTGAGAGCATATTTGTTTGGGACTCACTTTCGTGTTCAAACTGACCACATGCCTCTCAGATGGCTCATGCAGATGAGAGGGGAGACTCTCAAGCTGTTAAGGTGGTCCATTTCCCTACAGGGAATGGACTTTACAGTGGAACACAGACCTGGGGTTGCCCATGCAAATGCGGATGGACTTTCCAGGTTTTTCCACTTAGCTGATAAGGACTACCAGGGTGTAGCTTAGTAACCCATCACCTTTCGTTTGGGGGGGGGACTATGTTGCAAAGACATCCTGTGCCCTGGGCACCCCCCCAACTTTTTGCTGGCTGGTACTGGTGGTAACTGACTCTGACTGACCCTGGGCTCTGCCTGACCAGGCCCTGGGCCAGTGCTATGCTGAAAGACACTTAGAATACAGTGAAAACACCTACATACACTAGGGTACACTATGGGTTGGGGTACCCCTGTGATTGGCATGACCTACCCTATAGGGCCCTAGTACATAATAGGGCAGGGGGATTGAAACTACCTATGAGTCCCTAGTATATAAGAGGGCATGGCAGTTTAGGGGCCAGCAGCCCTTTTCTGCACTTGCATGTGTGCACTGCTGAGCCTGAGGTCAGTTTAAAAGTAGCCCTGTGCCGCAGGACTGCTTTTAAAAAGTAAATTGTGCCCAAACTCGACTTTGGTGTTTGGGGCACTTACAAATGGATAACCTACAATGTTTGGGCATAGTAGGTACCCCCAGGGTCTCCACTAGGTGTCCCAGGGGTGTGGGATCAGGTATTTATAAGGAGGACCCTTATAAAATAAGTTTTAAATGCCCTGGGTTAAGTGAAATGGCACATTTCACTCCCCACATTGTGATAAAGTGCTGCCCAAAATCGACTTTGGTGGTAGGAGCACTGTGGAAGGAGGATCTGCATTATTTATGCATATTCAGAACCCCTAAAGTCTCCCCTAGGTATACCAGGGGTGGGGGTCCTGTAAATATAGGCAGAGTACTTATAAAATATGTTTTGATAAGCCCTGGTGCTGGAAAAATGGCCCAAGTCATTTTTCCCATTGCAAATCCCCTGGCACATAGGTTAGCATGGCAATAAGTTATTAACTAATAACTCTTGATAGGAGAAGGTTAAAAGTACAATTCAAAGACTTCCCAGAATGGTATTAATAAATCCAAAAATATGAATTTTTCCTAAAAGGTACATACAAGAAGTTATAAGATTTTCTTGTTTGTAAGTCCTGATTCAGCCTTCCAGTGGTCTGTCCTGATTGGTCAGAGTTAAGTGGATTAGCCAGGCTTCTTTGAAGAGGTGATAAAGAACCCCTGGGTTTGACCAGCTCTGCTGGGAGGGCAGAGTCCTGTTGCAAAGGAATGCCAGAGCAGGGGGAGGAGTCGTAAACCATGGATTTCAAGGGTACATTTGTGTCATTTCCAACTTTACCCTTGTGAACCCCAGCTAGATGCTAGGATTAGGAAGGAATGAGCAGATGCAAGGGGGAGAGACTATGGAGATTAGCCATCCTAGGGGTGTGTTTAGCCGGCTCTTTTCTCCCTGCTGGAAAATCAGCCATTATGAATTTGGAAGAATTGGTGCACTCTGGGACACAATAGTGCCACACTCTGCTGGAAGTGGTCAGACCTTTGGGTGGTACCCTGCAGCCCATTGGACAGGAGTAACCTCCTGCTTGACCCAGAGAAGTTGGAATAAGTGTCTGAGAAGGGCAGAGCCCCTCAGATCTGCTGCTTGAAACCTATGAAAGCAAGACGGGCCATGCTGAGAAGTTTGATGTGCATTTTCTAAGGCCTGCACTCTGAAGATTGCACCTTCTGCACCATCTGAAACTACAGCCTGTGGATTACCTTGCTGTAAAAGGACTAAAGAGTGGACTCCCTGCAAGCTACAGGTTAACAGAGCTCACCTGGAACATCACCACCAAGGATCCTCAACCTGGAGAACTACCAGTGGATTTGTAAGGGTTTTGTGCAAGTGGATTGTGGGAACTGAAGTCCTCAACTTTCAAGGAGCATCTTGGAGCTTCCAGACCCTTGGAGTGAGTTTGAGACACTTTGGGACCCTTTGGGGAACTTCAGGAAGAAGTTCCAGGAGTTTGTAGAACTTTGGAGCAACTTTGGAAAAAAGTTCCATAAGGGGACCGACTCAACTTGGCCAGCAAAGCCGCGTGCCTTCAACCGCGAGCCGGCTTGCCGTCCAGGTTCGTCCCGCTGAAAAGCTCCATAGGTCCTACTTCCAGAGTTTGACCGGGATTAGGCGAAATCTGAAGCCGGCGAACCCTCACCGAATCCGGCCTGGTGAAGAGCAGCGAGGGACCCCGCAAGAAAAAGCTCCAGAAAAGTTTCTAAGTCCGAAGGTGAAAACTGTGACCGAGACCTACCGCGAGTGGTAGCCGAGCAGGGCTCCATCATGGTCGGCCTGAAACTTTGACTTTTACCCGGTCTATCGTGACCAGATGTCCCGATAAGGTTTCTATGTGCTAGAAATTTCTAAATCTTTGAAAATTCATATCTCCGGTTCCCTACGTTGGATGTTTGTCATTTTGGTGTCATTCTAAAGATAAAAATATTGCCTATTTTTATAAAGTGGTGTTGGATTTTTATTATGCATTGTGTCTTAATTATTTACTGAATTGGTGTTTTTAAATGCTTTACATACCTGTCTTTGAAGTTAAGCCTGCCTGCTCGCAGCCACGCTGCTAAGGGTTGAGCATAGGCATAATTTTCTAAGACCTATTCTGAGCCTATACTGTGTTAGTGGCCTTATTGGCAGTGGCAGATATACATTTGCCCCTACTAATAATCCACTTTCCAACAAATACTTTATAGATTGCCTCTTAAATTAAGCCTGACTGCTCTGTGCCAAGCTACCAGAGGGTGAGCACAGGTTAATTTAGGTTGTGTATCTGACTTACCCTGACTAGGACTGTGGTCCCTACTTTGACAGGGTGCAAACCTCTGCCAACTCGAGACCCAATTCTTAACAGGCAGGCACACAGGCTCACTTAAGGGGCAGAAAGCCTGACCCATCTTGTATTTCCCTTAGAATGGAATGTGAGATAGTTTGCAGTAAGGCAAACAGGTTGTGCTGCAAAAGTGGGAAAAGATGCCTCTGGAACTTCTTCCTCATTGGTCCCTGAGTGACCCCACCCACTGGCTAGTAAATCCTACAAAAGTGGCACCTCACTATAGCTCAGCAGAATACTTTCTGGACCTGCGGAAGAACAAACGAGGATTGAAGAGGGCTGAACCTGCTGTTTGAAATCTGGGAGACCTGAGAGCCGGACCTGCTCCCACTTGTATCAGGCCAAAGACGTGGGCTCCAGGAGTCAGTTGGTTTTCCTCTTGTGTGGCTACTGAAACATAAAAAGCTGCAAGAGGCCGTTTTTCCTGGAAGGATCAGTGATGAGTTGCAACTGGAAGAGGACTCTGTGGAGTGTGTCCTGACTTATGAATGTGGTACCTGATGTCCTGGAAACCTTAGTGGCGTTTAGAGGGGCTTATTCTGAAAAATGTGGACATAGAAACATTTTGGACGCGAAGCGGGGTGGATGTGCGAGCCGCGGCGGAGGGGCCGCCACGCTCTCTTCCACAGCAATCGGGATGCCGGCGGTGAGCCGCCTTCACAGACCTGCAGCGAGGGCCTGAACTGGGCTCGGCCCGTGATCGTCGGGAACACTGTTTCGGCCCTCCTCCCCCCTGCGAGCAGCGAGGCAATCCTGGCGGAGAGAGGCAGCTGCAGGTCGCGGGTGAGGAGGGGGCACTGGTTGTGGTGGGGGGCCGCGGCGCTGCTTCCCGGGCCGGCTGGGGCCCCCCTGGGCTAACCACAGCCAGACTCCTGGGCATTTGGCCCGTGATCGGCGGGACCTCCCCCTCCTTCTCCCCCTTACAAGGGCCATGAGGAAATCCTGGGCCTGCCTCTACCTCCTGAGGCAGTGGCTGTACCGTGGGTGGACGCACCACCAACACTGGCCCAAAGAGCAGCGAATAAAACGCCAAAAGGGCACCATACTAACAGGGACACCACAATCGGCCCGCGGCCGGCGGGACATCTCGGGGGGCACTGTAAAGGCAGGGGCCGGGAGCAAGCACCCCCCGAGCGCTCAACGTGTGGCCTGCGATGGTTGTGGCGGGGCGCTGCAACATTAATTACTGAACCGGCTGGGGCCCCGCGGGCTAGTTGCAGCCAGACCCTTACACAGTTGGCTCGCGATCGGCGGGACCTTCCTTCCTTCCTCCCCCCGCGGGGGCCACGGGGAGATCCTGGGCCTGCCGCCAGTTCTTTAAGCGGCGGCCCCAACGCAAGGGGGCGCTACCCCTATCACCGGCCCGGAAAGAGGCAGAAGAGCAGCTGGAGAGGCCTCACGCCGGCACTGGAGCAGTGGCCCGCCACGGGCATAGCCACTGACCACCCACAGATAGCCAGCAACACAAACAGCCCGCGGCCGGCGGGACGCCTTGAGGGGCCTGGTACCGCGAGGGCGAGGCTTGGAAACACACACCCCCTGAGTGTCCGGCATGTGGCCTGCTATCAGCAACGCGCCGCTTCTATGTTTCGCCCCGAGAGCGGTGTGGTGCCTCCGCCCCCGGCCCTACAAAGTTCCCATTCAGTCACCTGTAGTTATCCTGGGGGCTCTGTACTCCATTTTCCACTGGACACACAATAATAATTGGACAGGCGTCCCGGGAACCCAACCAAGAGAGAGGACTGACCGCACCTGAAAGCCCAGGGTGAGCCGGGAATCCGCAGACTGACTCACGCCTGTGGAAGTGCCCATTTGGGCACCGCAGCCTATACAAGGATGGCTGCATAACCCTGTACACAGTCAGCCGGAGGCTCAGACACCTGTCCTCTATCCTGCCCTGCGCTCTCGCCCCTCTCTGGCTGTCCACACTGGACCAACCAAGTTCCCGGTGACCCTGCAGTAGAGTGCGATCCACCATGGGGAAGGACAGGGGAACGAAGACCGAGCCGACCCAGACCAAAATGGACCAATGCGCAGTCAGTGCCCCCACCCAAAGCGAATCCACACTCTCTGCGACCGGCCGCCCCGAAGGAGACCTGGCTACCATACTGCATGCCATCAAGACTTGCCAAGAATCGATGGAAACCAAAATAGGGGAGGTCCGGGTGGACATGGCTCTCCTCCGCCAGGACCTCCGTAACGAGGCTGCCCATGTGACGGCGACAGAATCCCGTCTCTCAGAGGTGGAGGATGACGTCTCCACTCTGAAAACGCAAGTGAAGCAGCTTCTATCCCACACGTCAGATCTCCACAGACGGGCTGAAGACGCCGAAAACCACTCCCGCCGGAACAACCTCCGCCTGGTTGGCTTTCCTGAGGGCACAGAACCCACTCAGGTCATCACCTTTATTGAGGAGTGGATCAGGTCCTGGATGCCAGCGGATGCCCTCTCCCCATGGTTTGTTGTAGAGCGTGCCCACATCGCTGTTGCCCCAAACCACCACAGGGGGCCCCACACCGTCCAATCATCATGAAAATCCTCAACTTCAGGGACCGAGATGCCATTCTCCAAGAGGCCCGCTCCCGAACGGAACTGCTCCACAAGGGGGTCAAACTCATGCTCTTTCCTGATTATACCAAGGAGGTATAATCAGATGCTCTTATCTCCATGTGAAACAGAAGCTAAGAGCCCTCAATCTGCCTTACAGACTCCTTTTTCCCGCCCACCTTAAAGTGATGTTCCAGGGCAAATTCTTTTTCTTCGATACGCCACAGGCAGCGTGGACCTGGGCAACTGAGGACTGCCCAATCTGCCCAATGAAAAGCATCCCTATGACGGACCACCAGCCGGGGCCGAGCAGAGCCGCGCCTGTGCCCCCCCGTGGACGGTGCGCTGGGTCCCGAAAATGGCCTAACACCCGCGGAGCAACACCCACCTCGCCGGCTGGCTCCCCAGGCGGAGGAGTGGATCTCCTGGACTTCGAGACAATTCCAATGGCCCAGACCTGACAACCACAAGGGGTCCCAATAACTCCCCGAGACCAGCTCTGATGACACTGACCTATCACGCAGCCCCCATATTTGAACCTAAGCGCCGCCACTATGAAGACTTCAGCTAGATGAACTGGTATCCTTGAACATTGAGGGGCCCACCAGATAGCCCCACCGTTGACCAACTGGTCACTTGTTTACACTTCAGGCTTTGTTCACGGGACGACAGATGCTTCATTTTGGGAAGTATGGGGTGGGGGGTTGGTTGAGATTTTCGACTGGGACTGTTCTCCCAGCAATTAGTTGTGTTACTCTATGTTATAACGGCACCATGCACTACTCCCAGAAATTTCCCTGGGACGGTCCTTGTGATAACCCCAAATGCGCCCAGCCTTCACCAAAGCCTATGGATTTAATCCACCTTAGCGACTCCACCTCCTGGGTTCCTACTCCTCCACACTGCCATACTGCCCAATCCATACACTGGGGGTGAACCCCTGACGGTTCTTTCATGGAACGTCAACGGCCTTCTAGATGAAATTAAACGAACTGAGGTTTTAAGGTAAACCTGGAGGGTCAACCCAGACTTCCTACTATTACAAGAAACACATCTGATGGGAAACCACTGTCCCTTCTTAGCACGTCAGGGATTCGACAGAGTATGGCACTCTGGGTTCTCCAGAGGTGCATGCAGGACGGCAGTCCTCCTGCGACGCTCCTTCCCCTTCTCACCGAGCCAAGTCCTCACTGACCCACAAGGCCGGTTCATGGCTCTTACAGGTACTCTTGGGGACTCCACTGTTAATCTCATGTCACTATATGCCCCCCCAGCGACCTTGGAACCCACCCTCCGAGCTGCGATGGGGACATTGTCCACCCTTCCTCAAGGCCTGACAATAATTGGGGGAGACTTTAACGCTGTCCCTGAACCCACTACCGATGACACGGATGCCTCAACCTCCCATAGGAAAAGGGGGAGCAAATGCCTCAAAGACTGGGACTCCGCACTGGGCCTCTGTGACGTCTGGCACACCTGGCACCCTCAGATGCTGCAGTACTCACACACTTCGGCTGCACACCATACCCACTCTCACATAGACCTCATCTTTATGCCTGTCGAGCCGTCTCTGAAATTCAAATACTGGTGCGCGGAGTGTCTGACCACTCCCCGCTCTTTCTGCGGGTGGGGGGCCCCACGGGAGCGCTGCGACCCATGTGGCGTTTAAACGCCTGGTTTCTCCAAGACCCAGAGTATAAAGAGAAAGTGGGGGGAAGAACTAAGCACCTATTTTCATACGAATGAGGGCACAGTGCAACTACAGGGCACATTGTGGGAGGCGGGTAAAACCACAATTCGGGGATATGCGAAAGGGTTCCTCAAACACAAATGGCAGATCCAAGACCGCCTACTCTCCCAGCTTTATGCCCAAAGCCCTCCGCCTGGAGCGAACGTTGGTTGTGGGAGAAAGAGAGGAGATCAAAAATATCTCCCTTGAATCTGCCAAACTGGTCTGGAGGTCCTCGGTGGCCAGGGTCTACGGATGGGGAGACAAGAACGGCAAACTGCTCCACTGGCTCACCGCCCACCCCATGGCCAACCGGATTGTCCCTGAAATTTGCGATGCGCTAGGCCAAATCTCTCGCACCCCTGTGGCAATTGCACAGGCCTTCACGGCCTATTACAAGGAGCTATACTCAGCGGATCCCTCGCATAAGCCACAGAACAGCTCCTCCTTTCTGCAGGACACCCCCCTTCCGCGACTCTCACGGGCAGAGAGCACAATTCTGGACGGAACCATCACGCTCGAAGAAATCGGGGCAGCTATTTCCTCACTCGCCACCCATACGACTCCCGGTCCAGATGGGTTTCCTGCGGAGTATTACGTAGCATTCTGGGATACTCAGATCCCGAGACTCCATGCCCTCTTTGAAGAAACTATAGAGAGGGGTGCCTTCCCATCAGTCACAGACATCGCCACCATCGTGGTCATACCCAAGGTACATCCCCTACCGCCCTCCTGCGCTCAGTACCGCCCAATTTAACTCATCAATACGAAGGTCAAAATCTACGCAACCATCCTTGCCGCTCGCATGAAGCAAGTGCTCCACTACCTCATCCACCCAGACCAGTGAGGCTTCATCCCATGCCGCAGCACGAGACACTGTCTCAGACGCTTACAGGTAGCCTTCGCCCACCGTAGTCGCCTGTCACCATACCTAGCCCTAGTGCTGCTCAATTTTGAAAAGGCCTTTGATATGGTTAACTGGCGCTACATTGGAGATGTGTTGGAAAGGGCAGGATTCGGGCCCTCCTTTCAAAGAATGGTGAAGGTCCTTTACTCCACTCCGTCAGCCAGAGTCCTCATAAATGGCACACTGTCGGACACCTTTCCGATCGAGAGGGGGAACCCACCAGGGATGCCCGCTTTCCCCTCTCCTATTCGCCCTCGCAATTGAACCCTTGGCATGTCGCATCCGAAGTGATGACCAGATCCAGGGTTGGCGCTGGCAGGAGTCTCACGAGGACCGGATCGCCTTATACGCTGACGACGTCCTCCTCTATCTGGTGGACCCGGCCCGATCTGGACCAAGATCTCTCCACATCCTCCACTTGTTCGAGAAGGCATCGGGACTACGTCTCAATCTGGCCAAATCCACTGTGGTGCCTCTCCATGTCTCAAGGGAGTGCGTGGATTGGCAAACAACCATTCCCTTGCGTAAGGTCGCATTCAAATATCTTGGGATCTGGGTGGCACTCCTTCCCAAATTGACCTGGTCCCTTAACCTCACCCCACTCCTCAAGCACGTAAAAGATGACCTCAGCCGCTGGCAGACTCTTCCGCTGAATCCCCTGGGCAGAGACGCACTTTTTAAGATGATGGTTCTCCCCCGTCTTTTATACACCATTCAAAACCTTCTGCTCCACCTCCCTTGCAGCTGGTTCCGCGACCTAGATGGAGTAATCACGACCTTCCTTTGGGGCGGGGCAAGATCGCGCCTGGCCCTCACAACGTGTCAATGACCCACATATGACGGGGGTATGGGGATGACAAACCCATTCCTGTACTACTTAGCCACTCGCCTTTTACTGATCCATGATTGGTTTAATGGTGGATGGTCGGATCCAACCTATCGACTGGAGCTAGAGAGCCTCGGATTCTCTCGAGTCCAGGCCTTGCTCTACGGGGCCCCAATTCCACACACCCTACCAGCAGTTACCCGCACAGCCCTCCTGGCATGGCGTTCCGCGCTGCGACACATCCACTGGGACACCAAGCTCTCACTGCACACACCGTTGTGGCACGGCACTTGGTTGCGGGAGGTCGCAACACTACCAGGGTTCCAGAAATGGGATTTAATTGGCATAACTTGTTTGGGAGACATATGGAAGGGAGAGCATCTGTCCTCCTTCCGAGACCTCCAACATACATATTCCTTGCACTCCACCCAATTCTTTCGATACCTCCAACTGCAGCATGCCCTGACCCTCCATGTCCCTGACCACACAACCATCCCCGAATTCAGGCCCTTAGAGGCCAAACTCCTTATGGGGAACTTAGGAAGGGGGGGGATATCCCAAATTTATCGCTCCCTGATTAACAACACCCCATCGACAATAGAACCTCTCAAGGCCTGCTGGGATTGGTGGCTTGGTCCTCTCCGGGAGGAAGACTGGAGAGACGCCCTGATGGACCCTAGGACACTCACGATCTCCGCTAGGCTATGCCTCGTTCAGATCTACTACCTTCACTGTGCATATCTTACCCCGGTGCGGCTCCACAGGGCAGGCTTCCTCCCGACCCCACACTGTCCGCGCTGTAAAGCAGAAACAGCCGACTTCTATCACATGGTTTGGTCCTGCATCGTCCTCTCCAAATACTGGGCATCCATTGTGTCTGAGTTGAGTGAAGTGCTGGGGTGGGAGGTCCCCCTCAATCCTCGTGCCCTTCTCCTGGGAGTGATGGAGGGACTGGATGGCTCCCGGGCTGATAAGTTATTCCTAGGGACTGCCACTCTCATAGCCAAAAGAGACATAGCAGCAGCCTGGAAGGATTCAGCGCCTCCCTCCTTAGCTAAATGGCACAGGGGCGTAGATTGGTGCGCCACCCAGGAAAAAGCTGTCTACGAAGCAAGAGGGTTCCCAGCTAAGCATGAACATATATGGGGCAAATGGTTGGGACCATTGGTTTGATTATCCGCTGCACGGGTGGACTCACACCTCACACGAACAGAATGGTGAGATCATGTGTAACTGTATTGAAATACCTGATATGTCAAAATGGTAATGTGTCTACGTTGTTGTTTTTCTTAAAAATGCCAATAAAATTGGTTATCAAGAAACATTTTGGGCTTTCAGACCGCTGGGGAATCAGGACCAACCATCCAAGTCAATCTGCCGAAGGGGAGACCTCGCTGGGCAAGAAAATTGGTTGGTTCTGCTCGGAGTTCTTTGACACTTGAAAATCCAGCTCAGTGGACTCTAGAAGCAAGCCTCGTGGACTTCGCTGCAAGTTTCCTGGCTACAGCCTGATGCCTTACTCCGCAGGAGGAATTAAGCGGTGTGAGGAAAGAGGTTTATTACATGGTGTGGTTGTGCAACCTCACTGTGTAATAAATGCACAAATCCATATCAGGTCCAGTCAGGTTTGTTGGTAAAACCTTGGCTCAGTCCTGCATAGTTGTGCTCAGAGCAGTCAGGCTTTATCAACGGAACATGTGTAAAGCATTAAAAAATACCCAAACAATTTAATAATAAGAAAATGCAACACAATAAAAATCCAACATTAATTTATATAAATAGTTTGTATTTTTATCTTTATGAGTTATGAATTTTTAAAGGAACAATAAATCACAGCTTTTACCTAGTGCAATAAATCATTGTAATCTACCCCGACTCGCGGTTTAGGGATAGCCATCATAAGTAACTTGAAAACAGATATAAGAACATTTTTGTGGGGACCAACTCCGACATGGAGCCAGTCACAGGGACCAACAATGTCCAATTAAACAGTTACCTTGTAGTTAAAGTAGTCTCCAGTCCAGTGCCAGGGTCTATATGTGAACCGGCATAGGAATCAATGGAGTGGTCCTGATGCAAGGAATGCAGGATTCTGAAGATGCTAAAGGATTCTGAGGATGCTGAGCCAGTGTCAGGGGTCTTCCCGTGGCCAACCCTCGGTCCACGAAAACGGTGGTGCGACTTTGGCCTCAGGGGTCAATGTCCCTCGAAGTCCAGGTGAAGTCGAGCACAAAACTAGTTTCCGCTGGTCCACTCGTCTCCGGTTACAGTGAAACCAGCATTTCCCTTTAACGTGGGGTAAAGTCCGTGCTGGGAGACCATACTGCACTCTGACGTCTCTCCCGGGGTCTAGCAGACTCAGATCCATCTTTTGAGGGTCGGGACTCAGTCTCCCAGGCTACACCTTGGCGTCAAGTGGCAATCAGACTTCTTGGAGCTGGGCTTTCAAAGGAGCAGGCTTCTCAACTTTTATGGCCCTGTGGCTGTAACAGGGAGTCAGCCAAATAACTCTTGGAGTCACCTTCTGTGTCTGGGGCTCAGGGACGACATTTCCTTGAGTGTGACACCACAGGCACAGTCCTTGCTTTGGTAGCCCAAGGTGCTGTCCAGTCTTTGGTGCAGCCTGTCTTTGCTGGGTCCAGGGAACAGCAGGGCAGTCCATCTTCAGTACTCTCTCTCGAGTGCAGACGTGATCTGAGGGCTGCAAAGTGTGGCATCTGGCTAGCCCAGAATGCTCCATTCTGCCGACTCCCAACATGGCAGAATCTTTCTCTTGGTGGTTGGAGCTCCTTACCCATCCCAGAGGTGTAGCTACCTGGGAAGGCCTAAAAAAATCATTAAAATGTTACCAGACCTGCAAGTCTATTGACTTAAATAATCTACTCGACCAAACTGCAATTCGCATGACCCGTAAACTGGTGTCAAATTGTGTGATCATAGGCAGATATTTTATTTTACAGAGTTGCCTTTTATTTCATTATCACATATGAGAGCACCTTCAAATATGTGAGTTTAGCATGTCTGCTATATAAAAAAACTATTTTATTTGATTTAATAGACTACATCTTTTCTCCATGTATATTAAGAATCTAGCCCAAATATAGGGTATACATGACCCCTGACTTGCCTCTTAGTTCACTAATAGCATCATCAGGGCAGGGTAGGCAGTAATGTTTCTCTTCTCGTCATGTTTAAAAACTCTTACTTTTAATAAATGTATTACTAAAGCATGATGTGGTAGCGCAATGTCATTTACAGACAGTACATTTTCCATTGAAATTGCCACAAACATTCCCACTAACATGCAGCTTTACTGATAAAGCTTTATAGCGTAAAAACAATAATGTGATACAGAATTACAAAAAAATTACTTTCCTAATTAATAAAATATATTTTAAAATATTTGTACAGTTCATTTACAAGCTATTTAAATGTTGTGTGTTAGAAAAACAACCTGACAACATACAGCCTTTCATTTCATACTTTTTGTACAGCACAATTGTCAGACAGTGCATTACAAAATCCTCAAACTTTGCAGTCAGAGAAAGAAAAGTAAACACCTACCTCTGATATAAAATAATCAGCAAATTTTAAGAAGACATAAGCTGACACCTCACCTCCGTATTTGAACACACAGCAAAGGTGACAAGATAGAAACAAGATTTAAAGGCATCTTTATTGCTTATTCATTTTCTGATTCAACAGAACACCTGTTCTTTGACAGGGCTTCAGAATGGGCCAGTAGGCCCAAAAATAGCTCGCCCTGATAAACTCTGACTCGCCATAGCAAGTGGGCGAGTAGAATTCTCAAGGCCTGCTAGGGCTAGATGCCCACGGTAAAAAACGGTTTGACAATAGCTCCTTCCTCTCTGTCTGAGATGCCAGTGTGTCTGCTAATACAAAAGCTCAGCCCCTGTCATGTATGGCTACAATTTGCCCTTCAAGGCGGGTTCCCCTTTGAAGGTCGCCTTTTGGTCTCACGCCCAAACTGGCCATCCTGCTAGGAGGAGGGCACAGATCTGCTCTCAGCAGATCCTTTGTGTTTCTTCCTGAGAGTCGTTCACACCTCTCCTCAGGAGGGCAGAAGGCTGTCTTGAGGACAACAGCTTGTTTGCAACTGCAAACAGCTACTGGAAACTTTGGGCAGCAAAGTGGCAACTTAGTAAACTTGCCATTTGTGCAAAAGTTACATTAAATTCAACTAGAGTAGCAAGTAAAGTTTAAGGCAACAATTCTTTTGCTACTTTAAAGCTTCACGTTTAGTAGTCCCATTTAGAAGTTAGCACTGCTGAGTTGACAGTGTGTAACGCCATACTCGCCAACAAGGCTTGTAAGAAAATGGCCCGGTTTGCAGGTCCCCCCCACATTTTGCCATTTGGATTACTAGATGCTGGTTTTCAACTCTGACAGTGCACTGAAGCCTGCTAACCAGTCCCCAGTGACAGTGTTCTCTCCCTAAAACTGATACATGTTAATTGGCAACTCCAATTGGCAAGGACTTTAACCCTCTTATAATTCCCTGGTAAGTGGTTCCAGGAGTACCCAGAGTATGGGAGTTAAAGGCGTCACCAGGGCCTGAAACACTGTTCGTGCCACCCTGAGAGACCCAAGTAAACAGATGACAGACGTCATGCCATTGTAGACTACAGAGGGTAGAAGCAACAGGAGTAAACCCATAGACCTGGTTGAGATCTGGGTGAAGTAGTATAAACAAACAACAATGGGCCAGGTGTAGGAAGCGAAATAGCGATCGCAAACGGTGAAATTCGCAGAATTTCAACGTTTGCGACCGCAAAATAGCCCTGTGCGATGTAGGTAGGAAAAACCTACTCGCAAAATAAGGAATCGCAAATATTGCGATTCCCTATTTTGCGACTGCCTTTAAGGAATCGCAAATTGCGATTCCTTAAATGCAATGCAGGAAGCCCAGAAAGTCTGCGATTTGGGCTTAAGAAATCGCAAATTACCACCAACTTCAAGTTGGTGGTAATTTGCAATTTCCTTGAAAAATGCACTTTTTTGCATTTTTCAAAGTGCCAGTGAAAGCGTGATAATTATATACAGGAAAGGACTTATGGTTCACAGGTAATTATTTACAATAATTTTTACAAATATACGACTTTATTGTGAACCATGGTAAGGGGCGCCGGAAGTTGCGCTGGTATGTTGACGGCGTTTCGATCCTAGTGATTAAGGATCATCATCAGGACCAGGTTACTGAATGAAGGTGCTGTACAAGAAAGGGGATAAGGAAAATGAGGTCTGGAAAGGAAGAAGGTAAACAAGATGGGGGTAGGACGGTAAAGAAATTACCTGAATACGGTGAGAGATGGAAGAGGAGGAGGAAGACGGGGGGAGGGCGGGTCAGCGAAGCTTGATTCCACCGCGGAGGATGCCAAACGTGCGAAGAAGCTGTGAGGAAAAGAGGAGCGCCGGTAAAGAAGCTGGCTGGGCATGGACACAGGTAAGGAAAGGTGTACCTAGTCAGACACTTACCAAGAGGGCTGGGCAAGGGGGGCGGGGAAGGAGTAGGGTCCCAGATGGTTACTGAAGGGTGGGAGCCTGAATAGCAAGTGATCCCTAGGCCCTAGGAAAATGGTGGAGTGGGGGCCCAGGGCGCTAAGAAGCCTTGTGCGGTAGAAAGACGAAGAAGATGCTCACCAGGTAGAAGTGGATTTGGAGGCAAGGGGCAGGGCAATGTGACAAGGGTCTGACGGCAGGCGGAGTCCAGTAGTGACAGCCTTGATCGGGGCCCCGATCCACAGCAGGCTGTCAGAAAGAGCGGCTGGTGAGCGGCGGTCAGAGGGCCAATTCTGTAAAGGGGGTGGGGGGAAAGGACGGTGTCAGTGGGATACAAGCCCGTGAGGGGCCCTGGAGCGCGGGATAGGGGCAACAAAAACCAAAGCAATTCGACTTACCAATTACGGGTAATTGTAGTTGGGGCCAGAGGGCCAGCGGTGACCTGTTATGGCAACCTGGGTTGGATCTCTGATCCACAGGAGGCCATCAGAAGGAGCGGCTGATGCGGGACGGCTGGAGGGCCGAAACTGCAAGAGAAGGACCGGTATCAGTGTAAATGCTGGTCCGAGGGCCGTCCTGGGGCAAGGCAGAAAGACGGCAACTATTAGGATCTATGCAAGTAGGACTTACTGGATGCGGCAGAGTCTGGCGGGGGCCTGTAGCAAGGCGAGTGTCCTCGTACGTGGAGCCTGGGTCGGATCACCGATCCTCAGGAGGCCGTCACGGAATGATCGGCTATGATTCAATTGGGGTGATCGTGGCGGCGCCGGGGAGTTAAAGGAGGACAGCGCGCTGGAATCAGTGCGTCTACGTCGTGACGATGGAGGGGCGGGGCCAGAGGGCGGAAACACAGCCGGCGGGAGGCCGGGCTAGGTGAACAGCCAGCGAGTGGCCGGACTGAAACAAGATAGGCAGAGCAAAATGGGGAAAAAGGAAGGAGGGAGCAGAAGGAGAGTGAGGGACAGATAGTGTCTAAACAAAGGGGAAATTGATTCAAGAGCGTGGAGTTAGGTATTGTTAAAAACCAATGTAATACAAAACATTTAAAGGTTGTTACATCATGAGATTAAGAAGTCTTCATTAAATGCACAAATATGAGAACAAGAAACACATGTTTGAACAATCTAGGTATATACAGGTATGCAGGTGGGCAAAGCGAGCCAAGAGGGCCATATCTATAGCCTTGGGGTCGGCATGCTTTTGAACATATTTCAGGGGCCTGGGGTCAGGATGATTGTGAACATATTCAAGGTCAACACAGAGATAATTAATATGGTCGTGGAC
The DNA here is from genome assembly GCA_963921515.1 of Calotriton arnoldi. Lineage (NCBI taxonomy): Eukaryota > Metazoa > Chordata > Amphibia > Caudata > Salamandridae > Calotriton > Calotriton arnoldi. The sequence continues at coordinate 2,038,457 of CAWUFW010000128.1, read as the reverse complement.
AGCATGATAGACAGGAACCACAGGGTCAGAAAGAGGGTGGTAGCTCACAGGAGGTACATGTACGTGAGTTATAGTTGTATGGTGTTGTTCCATTCATCAATAGTGTTCAACCCATGATTGACAAAGTTGCATCTGGTGATCCATTTGCATTCACTTCTATTAAGTAGACGTTGAAGATTACCACCCCTGATCGGTAGGATAGGTTGGTCTATGACCTGCCATGTCATATCTAGTTTACTGTGTTGTTTCTCTAAATAATGGGCCACCAAAGGTGTGGTCATGACCTTGCAGTGGATGCGACTTTTATGCTGGATTGTTTCGCTGTTTCACCATTTGTGTAGTTTGGCCAATGTAGACTAGATCGCATGGGCACCGAATGGCGTAAATCACGTTGGATGATCGGCAGTTGGTGAAAGTCTTCAATGTGTGGGTCATGTTGTTGGTTGTAAATTCTTTAGTGTTTACTGTGAGGCAGCAAACAACACAATTTTGACATCTATAGTGTCCAATGATTGGTGGGAGCCCCCACACAGATGTAATGGATTCCTGGTGGATGGGTTTCGTGGGCCATGTGATGGCATGGGCTAGATGCTTAGATAGATTGTCTCCTCTTTTGTATGAAAACAAAGGCTGGTTCCTGGAAGGGTTCAAGAGTGCGAAGTATGGGCCAATTCTTCTTGATGATCTTGCTGACCCGGTTGCTGCAGGGACTGAATGTGGTGACAAAAGGAATCCGGGTGTTTTTGTGTCTGTCCTTGGGGGTGAGGCGATGTTCTCAGTGGCAATACCAGGCTCTCTTATGTGCTCGGGACATCAAACGGGGTGGGTAACCTCTCTGTATGAGTTTGTTAGTAAGGATGGCTGCTTCACAAAAGTAGTCTTTGCGCCACTTGCAGTTTCTTCTGATGCACAGAAATTGTCCGTAAGGGAGCCCATCACGGAGACTGCGGGGATGGTAGCTGGAGTAGTGCAAAAGGGTGTTGCGTTCCGTGGGTTTCCTATAGAGGGCGGTCCCAATTTTTCCATCTTCGGCATGCAGAGTGATATCAAGGAATGGGAGGTCGCTAGATCTACAGTCAGAGGTAAATCTCAGGTGTGGTTGAGACTGGTTAAGCCAAATCATAAAGGCGTCCAAGCTGTTGGTCGGACCTTTCCATAGTAGGAGAATATCGTCTATGTAACGACGCCACAACAGAATGCGGTCCTGGAACAGATTGTTAGGAGTCAGGATATGAGTTTTCTCCAGGTTGTGTACAAAAAGGATAGCAAAGTTGGGGGCAAAGCAAGCCCCCATTGATACACCCTTGATCTGGAGGTAGAAGGGGTCACAATATAGGAAATAGTTATTTGCCAGGGCAATCCTAAGTAGGTCTATTATGAATTCTGTGGGAGTTAGAGTGGGTTTAGGCCTGGTTACTAGTAGGTCTTGGATGACCTTGAGGCCTTCATCGTGGGGAATGTTGGTATAAAGGGACTCAATGTCTAGTCCTGCCATGAGTTCAGTATTGGTGTCGAATGGTTTGTCCTAGATGGTGTTTACGAGGTCCATGCTATCACGCACAAAAGTATCCGTCAATGGTACGAAGTCTTTGATGGCAGCATCAATATATTTTCCTAGAGGTTCAAGAATGGACCCACATCCAGAGACAATGGGTCAGCCCGGTGGGTTGGTAATGTCCTTGTGTATTTTTGGTAGGATGTAAATGACCGGTGTTCGAGGGTGTTGGTTGTTCAAAAACAGGAATTCTTTCCGTGATATAATGATCAGAGTCCTGGCGTCGTTGGTCACCCTTTGGATTTTCATTCTACTGTCTGGAAGCGGATCCTTGGATAGTGGGCGGTAGTGGCATCCATTGGATAGTTGTCTCTTGATTTCCTGGTCGTATTTATCAATGTCCATAACTACAATACCACCGCCCTTGTCGGCTGGTTTGATGATTAGGTCGGTATTTTCTTTGAGGTTCAACAATGCTTGTTTCTCGAGCCATGGTAGGTTGTATGGAATGTACTCAAACTGGTTTTTGAGATTTGCAACTTCTTGTAGTACTATGCGTTCAAATGAGAGTATCTCGGGGGGCATGGAGATAGATGGGGGTTAAAGGTCGATGGTGGATGGAAGAGGTTTCTGGACGTCCGGTTAGATGGTGGTCTGTCAGCAAAGAAGTGTCGCAACCGGATGCGCCTGAAAAACTGGAGTAGATTCTCCTGGAGGTTGAAAAAGTTGCTTCGTTCAGTCGGGACGAAGGTTAGGCCTCTACTCAAGAGAGTTGTTTCTTGTGAGGATAAGATGTGTTTGGACAGGTTAAATATGGGGATCAGCTGTTGATCCAGGTTGGTAAGGTTGGTAGGTATGGGCAAGGTGGCAAGGTCCATAGTGTCCCTGATTGCAAGGGAGTTGTTTACTGTGGTGGGCCCCATTGGTAGAATTTTCTTCGTGTTTGGCGTTCGCCGGAGTATTGATATTGGTAGTTGGTTCTGGTTCTGCTGCATCCGCGTCCACGTCCACGGTTGTCCTCTAAAAAACGAGGTGGCAGAAGTGGTGGGGGTCTATTGGGATTCCTGGAGGTGCTGCTTCCTTCTCCTGGGTCTGAGTCTTCTATAGAGGTGTTCGAGGAATCCGAGAAGATGATAGGCTGGTTGTTGCGGATTCTTCCCCAGTTGCGGGTTCTGGGCGGGTTGTATGAAGTGTTATAGAACTCGTCCCGTAGATAGGGACATGTTTTTTCTTTGTCGTAATTTTTGATGTCTCTTTGTATTTTGGTGATCTTCTTGTTGAGTTCAAAGGTATTGAAGGTGGCAATGATGGTACTTATTTTGTCCAGGAGATTTTTGGCATCAGGTAAAGTGCTGTCTTCCAGAATGAGTTTTTCAAGCTCCGCAATCTCTTCCAATTCCTTTCTGCTATGTTCAATGGCCGTATCAATACCTAACACCATCCAGTGACGTGAACAAGTTGTGGCCAGGTGGCTGAAGCCTGTGCGGAACTTGGGATCTTGAATAAAGATCGCAGGGGTATTGCGGATTTGTAGACCTAGTGGAATAATGTTTGATTTTAGATATTCTGTTAACATGCATGCATGTAGGCTGGTTCTAATCTCTTTCTTTTTAAGTTTTTCAAGTCTGTCCAAAAGAATCCTAGAGGAGTTGGTGGCAGGGGTGGAGGAAGAGGTGGCGGGGGCAGCGGAGAGTAAAGAGGGGCCACTAAGTATTTGTTGGATGTAATCATCTGAGTATGAAGGAGTCTCTCTAGACATAATGTCCACAATGAATATGAACAGTAAGTGTCAAAATTACTTGACAAGAGAATAAGGGTCGACAGAGGACCTACTCTAGCAGCCCAGTGGCTGCTCACAATATAGGTAGAAGCAACAGGAGTAAACCCATAGACCTGGTTGAGATCTGGGTGAAGTAGTATAAACAAACAACAATGTCTCAAGCGGTATTATTGAGAGGACGAATGATTAAGCATGCACAAAACATTGCAAGGAAAGAAGGTAGAGAGACTCATAATTCATTTGAATGTGCCCAAGGCATCATATATTTGGATGAATACAAGCAATTAGCAGGACAGGAAAAGAAATGGGTACAGAGCAATTAGGAACAGTTGTAACAGCACTGTAAGCAATTAATACGTAAGTAACCCAAAAAACTATGTTTACACAAGTGCTCGTGACACTCAAAGGTGGACGACGCAGGTGACAAGTGAAAACAGCGACGGCGCAGAGTGAAAACGTGATAATTATATACAGGAAAGGACTTATGGTTCATAGGTAATTATTTACAATAATTTTTACAAATATACGACTTTATTGTGAACCATGGTAAGGGGCGCCGGAAGTTGCGATGGTATGTCGACGGCGTTTCGAGCCTAGTGATTAAGGATCATCATCAGGACCAGGTTACTGAATGAAGGTGCTGTACAAGAAAGGGGATAAGGAAAATGAGGTCTGGAAAGGGAGAAGGTAAACAAGATGGGGGTAGCGCGGTAAAGAAATTACCTGAATACAGTGAGAGAGGGAAGAGGAGGAGGAAGACGGGGGACCCTGTGGTTCCTGTCTATCGTGCTGTCCACGACCATATTAATTAACTCTGTGTTGACCTTGAATATGTTCACAATCATGCCGACCCCAGGCCCCTGAAATATGTTCACAAGCATGCCGATCCCAGGGCTATAGAAATATGTTCACAAGCATGCCGACCCCAGGGCTATAGATATGGCCCTCTTGGCTCGTTTTGCCCACCTGCATACCTGTATATACCTAGATTGTTCAAACATGCGTTTCTTGTCCTCGTATTTGTGCATTTAATGAAGACTTCTTAATCACATGATTTAACAACCTTTAAATGTTTTGTATTACATTGGTTTTTAACAATACCTAACTCCACGCTCTTGAATCAATTTCCCCTTTATTTAGACACTATCTGTCCCTCACTCTCCTTCTGCTCCCTCCTTCCTTTTTTCCGATCACTCACCGGCTGTTCACCTAGCCCGGCCTCCCGCCGGCTGTGTTTCCGCCCTCTAGCCCCACCCCCCCATCGTCACGATGTAGACACACTGATTCCAGCGCGGGGCGTCCTCCTTTAACTCCCCTGCGCTGCCACGATCACCCCGATTGAATCATAGCCGATCACTCCGTGACGGCATCCTGAGGATCGGCGATCCGACCCAAGCTACACGTACGAGGACACTCGCCTTGCTACAGGCCCGCGCCAGACTCTGCCGCCTCCGGTAAGTCCTACCCGCATAGATCCTAATAGTTGCCGTCTTTCTGCCTTGCCCCAGGACGGTCCTCGGACCAGCATTTACACTGATACCGGTCCTTCTCTTGCAGTTTCGGCCGTCCCGCATCAGCCGCTCCTTCTGATGGCCTCCTGTGGATTGGAGATCCGACCCAGGTTGCCATAACAGGTCACAGCTGGCCCTCTGGCCCCAATTACAATTACCCGTAATTGGTAAGTCGAATTGCTTTGGTTTTTGTCACCCCTATCCCGCGCTCCAGGGCCCCTCACGGGCTCGGATCCCACTGACACCGTCCTTCCCCCCCTTCCAGACTCGGCCCTCTGACCGCCACTCACCAGCCGCTCTTTCTGACGGCCTGCTGTGGATCGGGGCCCCGACCAAGGCTGTCACTACTGGACTCCGCCTGCCATCAGACCCTCGTCACATTGCCCTGCCCCTTGCCTCAAAATCCACTGCTACCTGGTGAGCGTTTTCTTCGTCTTTCCACCGCACGAGGCTTCTTAGCGCCCTTGGCCCCCACTAAACCATTTTCCTAGGGATCTCTTGCTACTCAGGCTCCCACCCTTAAGTAACCATCTCGGCCCCTACTTCATCCCTGCCCCCCTTGCCCAGCCCTCTCGGTAAGTGTCTGACTAGGTACACCTTTCCGTACCTGTGTCCATGCCCAGCCAGCTTCTTTACAGGCGCTCCTCTTTTCCTCACAGCTTCTTTGCACGTTTGGCATCCTCCGCCGTGGAATCAAGCTTCGCTGACCCGCCTTCCCCCGTCCTCCTCCTCCTCTTCCCTCTCTCACCGTATTCAGGTAATTTTTTTACCGTCTTACCCCCATCTTGTTTACCTTCTTCCTTTCCAGACCTCATTTTCCTTATCCCCTTTCTTGTACAGCACCTTCATTCAGTAACCTGGTCCTGATGATGATCCTTAATCACTAGGATCGAAACGCCGTCGACATACCAGCGCAACTTCCGGCGCCCCTTACCATGGTTCACAATAAAGTTGTACATTTGTAAAAAGTATTGTAAATAATTACTTGTGAACCATAAGTCCTTTGCTGTATATAATTATCACGTTTTCACTCTGCGCCGTTGCTGTTTTCACTTGTCACCTGCGCCGTCCACCTTTGAGTGTCATGAGCACTTGTGTGAACAAAGTTTTTCGGGTTACTTACGTATTAATTGCTTACAGTGCTGTTACAACTGTTCCCAATTGTTCTGTACCCATTTCTTTTCCTGTCATGCTAATTGCTTGTATTCATCCAAAGATATGATGCCTTGGGCACATTCAAATGAATTATGAGTCTCTCTACCTTCTTTCCTTGCAATGTTTTGAGCATGCTTATTCATTCGTCCTCTCAATAATACCAGTTGAGACATTGTTGTTTGTTTATATTGTAGACTAGAGAAGCAGTGCAAACTGCTTAAACTCGACTTTGCCCTCACCATGTGTGGCAAGGTAAATGCACTATTTTTACTATATGTCAGTCACACCTAAGGAAGTCCTCCTGAGCCCAGGAGGCAGGGTGTATTATATTAAAGACAAGGACATATAACTGCAAGCTAATTTGTCCCTATAGTAGTCTTTTCTATTAAGGGCTACAACAAGTGATCAGTGGTCCATAGGATAACATGGGCTGGCACCCGGGCAACCCCGAGGTTGTCAGCACCATTATGGTACAGCCGAAATATGTAATGTTTAATATCAAACAACTTGCCGCATCACCCCTGACATGATTCTCATGTCGAGGTCGATGTGGCATGTACCCAGGTGGCTACTTTAGAGGTTGCCACATGGTCGCCCCATGCTTTCCTGTGCTCTGGCTGTCAACACTGCTGCTGCCAAGACAGGAATCTAATCCCCCTGTCAGGAGGTGTGAGCTCTCCCAGAAGTCAGAAACAATGGCCTGGAGGGGAAGGAGGTCACACCTCCCTACCCGACAGGATGGCTAGTGAATTGGCACATCAAGGCGGTGAGCTTCAAAGCTTATATCACCTGTGATATGCAACCAGGCTGCCTCCTAAAATGAGGAAGTAACCCTCCTCCTGCTCCCAGGAACATTTGCTCCCAGGAACATTTGCACCCAGGCACGCTGGAAAATTATGTAGTCAGGAGGTGTACACCTACAGAAGGCTAGCCACACCTGAAGGGTGGGCTACCTGGTCTGTACAGCTAAGAAAGGTTTCTGCCATTTTTAAAAGTGTCATAATAGAGGGTACTGGCTAGAAAAGGGTGGATTAGCCGCTGCGGCTGGTAGCCCATTGGCCACTTGCACCCATACCCCTAAAAACCCTAAGTCTAGGATTTAAGGGACACCCCTTGCACCAGAATCTCAGTTCTGATTCGACTTGCAACAAAGGACACAGAAGAGAGAAGTGTCTGTGACAACAGGAACGGCACAAACCAAAGGTGGGATTCTCTGCACTTGTGGCAACCATCCAGAAACTTCACAGCTGTGACTCATCCCGGACCAAAGACCAGTTCCCCCAGACAGAAGGACCCCTTTGAGAACCAAAAGCAACCCTAGACGTCCCTGGACTAGTGGCACCAGTGCCCTGCAGACCACAGGTAAAAACAACGTACAGGAACCAAAGAAGTGCTGGCCATCAGGCCCTCCAGGGAATCATCCAAAAGTAGATGGTCCAGTGCATTGGAGTAAATGTAGTCCTGACCTCTAGCAAGTTTCAGGTGGCTACCGTTTTCCCCCGGACCTCCGAATGTTGAAATAACTTCTTGCTGACCTTCCCGCAGCCATGGCTTGTTGGTGGTCAGTCCGGTAACCGCCATCTTTACTCGATGCTGTAACTTGAGGGAACTCCATAGCACCTTCAGCCTACCACAGCAGTGACACCAGCACTGTGAAAGCAGTAAAACCAGCTACCCCACGGCTCCCGCTTCAGCACCAAGGACAGCCAGGGCAAATCTGCACCTGGGCTTCTCAAGCCACGTAAAATTGAACTGACTGTTGTGGCTTGGTCCTGGGACCTGCATCATCTTAACCCCTTGTGGGTTCCACGCAACGCGACCTGCAAATGACCGAATGTCACTATTGTTGTTTCACAATTGACCGCAATGCTAACGTTCTGCAGTATTGAATTGCACTGATTTATTTTTCACTCTAAAATCCATAACTCTGGTTATACTTATCCGATCGACTTTATTTTGGTGTCTAAATTTATATACACATCTGCTTTAGTTTTTATAAATTGGTATTTGAGTCGTGTCAATGACTTATCGTCCATATTAGTACTCTGAAATGCTTAACACAAGTTCCTCTAGTAAAGCCTGACTGCTATTTGCCACTCTACCAGGACTGAGCTAAGGATTTATTTTTGTGAATCCAAGGATCATCTTTGGGATATTGTGAGAGTATTGCACAGTGAAGCCTAACCAACATCACTACATAATACTCCACCTTCCTACAGGGCTTCTAGCTTTTCCACTATGAAAACGACAATGCAGGATTTTTCCTGTTAGGACAAGTAAAGCTAATAAAATACATGTCCATCTTTTCACTATCATTTACCCTGCCTTTAGGGCTCAGTAGATCTGCCTTAGGGGTGTTTTATAAATAGTAAAAAGGACGGGCTGGGCTTTGTCATAGGTTTAAATGACAAAGTCGACTTAGCAGTTTGAAAACTGCTCTGTCAGCCTGCAATGGTAGGCTAGGAGTCATGCTTTGTTTTGGCACACTTGTGGTGGCACAGTGAGTGCTGCAGTCTGTGATAGGCTTTAACTTATAGGACCTCGGTTCCCCTGGTATCATATACTAGGGACTTGTAAGTGAACTTATGCCAATTGCCGTTTTTGTTGGCTTTTAGGATTCTGTGCACTTTACTTCTGCTAACCAGTGGCAAAATGATTGTGCACTCCTTTTTAAACATGTTAAAATTAGTATACACCTGACTGGTCCATTTAATTTACATATAAAGCCCTAAGATATGGTACTACTTGTACCCATCACCTATATATTAAACACTACTAGTGTGCTGCATCACTCATTGTGTCACCCACTAAAGTGGCCTAGTAAAATATGTCTCAGGCCTGCCATTGCAGCCTTTAGTGCACTTTTAAAACTGCCATTTCAATGTGGCAATATAAACCTTTTGCCAGCCAAAACCTCCCTTTTTAACACTTATAAGTCACCCCGAATGTAGGCCTTAAAGGCTCACAGGGCAAGGTGGATGGTATTTAAAAAGTTAGAACACGTGTACATAAGTTTTACATGTCCTGGCAGTAAAAATCCCCCAAAGTTGATTTTCACTGCAGTTAGGCTAGCTCTCCAACAGCCTAACACTGGATTACCTTATTACACTTAATAAGTGATAACTTCAGTTTAAGACCAGATAGGGAAATACTTCTTCCATTCATTTGAATTATAATTTAAAATCATCTTTAGTGGTAAGGTCAGATTTAAAATTGATATTCTGAAAATGCCACTTTTAGAAAATTGGCATTTTTCTGCCTAAACCAAATGTGCCTATCTGCCAGTGTCTAGGGTCACATGACTGATAATGGCTTGCCTGCGGTGTGCAGTGCATTCCTTCCAGACAGGACAAAGTGGCCTTAGGTGTGGGGAATGGCGTTCCTCTCCTGAGCAGGATGGCCTGGGGAGTTGTACACAGACCTTTTTGAGCTTCAAAGGGTAGCCTGACGGCCCAGCCCCTTCCTGACTTCGAAAGATTCCTGCTCTGTCACTAGTAAATGCAGACCATATCTGGGCCTGCCTGTATTTTGTTCCCCTAGACAAATTGAAGCCAACCTGAGGAATAAGGGAAGAACTGACCAGAACCAGGTTTAGGGTTAGAAAAAGGGGATGACTCCCACACACAGGCTGGCATAGGTATAAAAGTGGCACCCTCAGGACTTCTCATTAGAACATTCCTAGAACTGTGGAGAATCAGAAGAAGGACTGTCCTGATACCTGAAGAAAGACTGGACCTGCTTGCCCTGAACCCAGGACCCAAAAAGTGAGTCCAAGGGTCAGTTTGATGGCCTCATGTTTGAGCAACAGGGACAAAACAAGCTTCCAGAGGCTTGCCCTACCACTACCCAGCTGACCAGTACCAACTGGACCCACCTGAACCCTGCTTCTGGCCTCTGCTGGAGTGAGTTCTAATCCCCAAGAGGAGTCCCTTCAGGTCCAGGGCCCTTGCCTGGTGTTAGAGTTTACTGGACTCCAGGTGAAAAACCAGAAGCTCTGGGCTCTTCACATCGAACAGCCAGTGCGAGCGTACTTCACTGAGGCCAACGTGTGACCTGCACCCAACTGCCAGTGCGGCCTTCCCGAATACAGACATCGGACTTCACCACCTGGAGCTCTTCCCATCAACAACTGCCCACGTTTCCCACCAATGTGAAGTTCAATCGTCATCGGGCTCTTTGTGCTGACGACAACCACACCGCCATCACGAAGTTCCGACCAAGGCCTGAAATGTTAGCAACCAGTTGTCGATGAGCCCCTCTCTGGATCCAACTTGCAGTCTGACTGCCGGTGACCTCATCGACGAGTGCTTCTCGCCTGAAAACTGGACAAAGTTAGAAGGTAAAGTTTTCACCGGGAAAGGGTCTGTTCATCCTGTATAAAAATCACAAAGTCTGTGAAGAGGACCTGAGCATAAGGGGAAAATGTGGTAAGGAGAGGGAGAAAAAGAGAAATGCTCCTGCAGGTTGGGTAATGGAAACTGGACAGCCCTCACCACCGAAGACACACTGAAGACGATGAAGTCAATACACTCCGGGGCCCCCACGGACCTCTGCCCCCACCACATTTTCAACAGAGCCGCCGACACCATCGCACCCATGCTCTGCCATACCATCAACCGCTCCCTGGCAACCGCCTCATTCCCCGATGACTGGAAACACGCCGAGGTCAACCCCCTCCTGAAGAAACCCTCGGCGGACCCCACCAACCTCAAAAACTACAGACCCATCTCCGTGCTCCCGTTCCCAGCGAAAGTCATCGAGAAAGCCATCAACAGCCAACTCGCCACATTCATCGAAGAACACAACATCCTCGACTCCTCCCAATCCGGCTTCTGAAAAAACCACAGTACGGAAACCGCCCTCCTCGTCGCAACAGATGACATCCACACCCTACTGGACAAAGGAGAAACAGCAGCCCTCATCCTCCTCGACCTCTCAGTGGCATTCGACACTGTATCTCACCGCACCCTAATACGCAGACTCCACGACGCAGGGATCCAAGACAAGGCCCTCGACTGGATCCGCTCCTTCCTCTCCGGCAGAACGCTGCGGGTCAGACTCCCCCTTTCCCCTCGGACCCTACACCAACCACCTGCGGAGTCCCCCAGGGGTCCTCCCTCAGCCCTACGCTCTTCAACGTCTACATGGCTCCACTCGCCCCCATCGTCAGAACCTACGGACTCAACATTGTGTCATACGCAGACGACACCCAACTCATCCTCTCCCTATCCAACAAACCCAATACCGCCAGACACAACTTTCGTGAAGGCATGGAAGCCGTCGCCAAATGGATGAAAAACAGCTGCCTACAACTAAACACCAACAAAACAGAAGTACTCATCATGGGCCCAAACCCCAACGCCTGGAATGACACCTGGTGGCCCCCCGCCCCCGGAAACCCGCCCACCCCGACAGACCACGCACGCAACCTGGGAATCATCCTGGACTCCGAGCTCAAAATGGACCGCCAGATCAACTCCGTCTCGTCCTCCTGCTTCCACACCCTCCGCCTCCTACGTAAGACCTTCAAATGGATCCCCCTCGAACACAGAAAGACCGTCACTCACGCCCTGGTCACCAGCAGACTCGACTACGGCAACGCACTCTACGCCGGAATAAACAAAAACCTCACCCGCAAGCTAAGAACATCCAGAACGCCGCCGCAAGACTGGTCCTCGACCTGCCAAGACACTGCCACATCTCCCAGCACCTGCGCACACTCCACTGGCTCCCCATCGAAGCGAGAGTCACCTTCAAGATGCTCACTCAAGCTCACAAGGCCCTCCACGACACCGGACCAGCATACCTGAACAGCCGACTCAAATTCCACGCACCCAAGAGGACCCTACGATCAGCCCAGCTCTCCTACGCAGTGGTCCCCTGCACCAGAAAGACCAGATCGGGAGGCCGCTCCTTCTCCTTCCTCGTGGCCAGAGCCTGGAACGCCCTTCCGCTCCACCTCAGACAGACAACATCGCTCCCCATCTTCGCAAGAAACCTCAAAACCTGGCTCTTCGACAGACCCCCCCTTGATGGACTGGAATCTGCTAAACCCCTCCCCCCAGCGCCTTGAGACCCCTATGGGTGAGTAGTCGCGCTAAACAAACGCCTTGATTGATTGATTGATTGAGTATTGGGAGGCTATACTGACCAGGAAACTGAGATCACAATCTAAAAGCCTTATTTGTAGCTCCCTCTGCCAAATATGGAAAATAGAGCACACAAGCTTTCTGGGTTCAAGGTGCTCAAATATGAAACTCCTTACCCCAAAATATGTGACTTGAGCCATCTCTATATAAATTCCAGAAAGGAAAACAGGGTTCTTGCCCAAGTGATAACTAACAGGTATGCACCTCCATTTGGTCATGCATTAGGGCTTAGAGACTCTTCCAGAGTGAGCGGTGTGAATTAAAAAAAACTTTTAGAATAAAAAAAAATGGCACAGCAACTCTGACCAATTGTAAGAAAGTGAATTATTTTTGGGGGAGGGTGTAAGTCCATACTTTAAATAATTTTGCATACAATATTATAAAAGAAGGATCAAAACATGATATTACAGATGTGGAAGCATGGGTCAAATAGCGTTTAACAAAAGTTGCCTTCCTATAAAACAGAAGTGTTCAAACTGTGGAATGATAGAACATTTCACTAGAGCATGTTGAAGGAAATTAACAAGTGTTTCAAGAGGGAAATTCATAATAGATGAAGTCAATCTGATGAGGAGGCACATGATAGCAGCAAATGTGTGTTAAGTGTGGACAACAAATTGTTAGTCTTAACCAAGGTTCAAAAGAACAAACCGGTGTGTGACATGAAAAGTGGGGGAATAAAATAAGCTGACTTAGGTTCTCCCTATGCTATTGTTGACAGAAGTCTATGGTACGAAATGTTCGTAGAGAATAAAGGGAGAGAACTGGAACCTCCTACAGATTAGTTCAGAGAATCTCAACAGGTGAATCGATACTGATGATTGTCCACAGACAGTTATTCTTTGAATTTAAAAATTGAAGAGTTTATGGAAATCTGTATGTCACTGAACGAGAACCATAATTAATTATCATTAGGCTGGATTAATTAGTATTCTCCTGACATAATTCTAAATCTAAATAGCAAGGAACAAGTCCTAGTAGCAACAAATAATACTGATATTGGAAAGCATATGACGAAATGGTTTTTGAGAGTCTTATGTATGGTTGTAAAGTTAGAAGGGTTTCTTATAAAAGCATACCGAAGGAAAATTAAAAAAGGCAGGAGTGTTACTATAAATTGTAAGAAATGAGGTGACACAAGAGTTGACAAAGTTATAGATTGCTGGGATCATAGATCCCACTGAATCATCTGAATGTTTTTTTCTCCATTTTTTGGTAGTGAGACATGAGAAGATTTTCACAGATTTTGTTGGTCCAATGGATTCATTGAGGGATGATGAGCTATCTGGTCATGGACATGCATTCATGTTGACTGGGGATAATGAGGGACAAAAACACTGAAACCACCATCAAAAGTTTGTAGAAAACATTTAGAAGAGAGGGATACCTGGCATATATTGTCATAGACAATGCTATATATTTAACTTCAAACATTTCTTGGAAATTGTGGGATTAACTATTTTAAAATTTCAGTATGTAACCTACAGGGATGGTGGAGTGCACCAATCAATTGATCAAGGGAACCATTTAAATGGCCATAAGGAGTAGACAAAGGGTGAGAAGAGCAGATGAAGAATATATATCTGCATATTGCACCACTTGTAATATTTTGAAAGGTGAGGTTCCTTCCATAATAATGGGTAGAGGGAAGGACCAATATGATTCCACAATGGATCGATGCAATGAAAGACAAAGGAGTGACATTAACACTGGACAGAAATAGAAAGTGGGTCCAAGATGGTAATTGAGTGAAGGTGAAATTTGGCAGAGGGAGAAATGGCATGGTCACGTTTTCTGAACCAGTGGAGATGGAGAGAGTGAATGGCTGGTATGTGGTGATGAGGAATGAACAGAGATGGTTCAGAAGGAAACTAGCTTTGCATTGTGGAAAGGGTGAAGAGGAGGAAAAGTAGGAAAATAGGGATGAGAAGAGAGTGTTGAGCAAGGATATAGTGGTTTTATGCTAATGGCTGATGGAGCGATGGTAGTTCTTGGGTACAGCGGACAAGAATGAGGTAGGAATGAAGTGGCTGGAAATGTCACAGACTCTTGGCCATTGGTCGACACCTGTTTGCACCTGGTCACACACTCTATATAGGGCCCACAGTGAGATGTTTACCTGTAAGATTGGCGGATTGTGTGTTTGCCTCATTATGTTTCTGTTGTTTCTTGTTGCTGTAAAGAAAGATGATGTGTAATGCCTGGGCACTTGAAATTCTGTCTAGGCTATGGTCAACCTTTTATTGACTTCTAAAACCTAGATAATATGTTCTGTGTGAGGTCCCTGTGGAAGCCTGAGGAGTTTGCCAGTTGCTCTTGGGCAGGCATAAGGATCTCCAAGACACTGAGATAACTTGTTACGAACCATCTATAAAACAATTCTCTGCTTAATGTCAAAAATATTACATAAACTTGGCAAATCCTGAGTCACTGCCTTCACCCATGGTTTTAGCAGATGCATAAAATGCATCTGACTTTGTTAAATGGAAGAACTTATGGAATAATATGTTCTATTTCAAGCCCCCTTTGTTTTTGTTAATGCAGTGCAAATGTTCTACCAAGCACCTAAGGTATCAATGGTAGTAAACAGAAGTAGGAGCAGTGGATTTAAAATCAGCAAGCAGATGGTGGTGTACAGTGGAGGGCTGTCCATTATCCCAAAAACTGTTTTCAATATTCATAGAACAATTAGCAGCCATGTATACCTGATATACATTAGGAGCTTTGATGCAAAAATCAAGTTGAATGCTGATGGCTTGTTAGTACTAACATCAGACCCATCTGCAATTAGGACTATAAAGAGTTTGCTGAGAGAGTTGGGACGAGTTTACTAGCTGTAAAATTATTGTGTCTAACTATGAAATCATGTTGTCGAAAACACCATCTAACACTGGAATCTATTTACCCAGAACAATCAGAGGTATTGGCCCTGCAAGATATTGGGGAATTCGGATAATGAATAGGATTGATAAGAGACATATACAAGAATACATGTACTGAATTGAAGGAAATTCTGGAATGCAACCAAAACTTCAGCACCTCAGCCATTTGGACGATCAACCTTCTAAAAATGGTAATTCTTCCAAAATTAATTTTTTCATTCCAACAACTGCCAACATATGTCCCTGAACAATACTTTTTAATAAATTAAAGTCATGGGCGGTTAGCTTTATCTGGCAGGAAAAAAAAAACTAGAGTTGCCAGGAAAAAGCTTATTCCGGAGAGTGAGGAGGCAGGGTTAAGATGGGCAGACTACAGGAAGTTTTACTGAGTGTCTTGTCTTCATGACTTACAGTTTATTTTAAACTGTCACAGAAGGGTGGTGCAGGAGTTTACATTGTATCAGAGTTCATACACCTACGTGTACACAATGTATATTTGACAATGTTTAAGGACCCAATTTTTTAAAGAATTGAAATTTAAGATTATCAGCACTTACCATAGCTGGCCCAACATTAAGAATTTAAAAAAAACACACACAAATTATACAGCCACTTAGGGTAAAAAAAGTTTTCTGTTGTTAAAAATACAAGTTGATTTAAATATCACTAACATAATTAATTTTGTTGATGTCAATGTTTTAACAATGTTTAAACAAATGTTAATATTTGGTCATATTATTTAAATGTATACACAATAAAAAGTCACTATTTTGGATGCTAAATATTCATTTGAATACTCAATATAAGGACACATTTTGATCACAAATTACTGTTGCAATAATTAATCTGGAGTTCTGACTTCTTGGCTGGCAGCGATTGCTCTCACTAATGATACCTTCTCTAATGTTCAATGCTGTTGCAAGCACATCATGACCATCCATCTTACAGACCTTACAACACAGAAACTTGCAAATACTTATCCAGGTCCACAATAGGGCTCTGCTAGCTGTAATGGCCGTAGTGTTGAGCGAGCATGTATACTTTTCTTATGCCCAAACTTGGTCTATTTTAATTGACAGAGACTGAGGAATTGCTTTAAACTATTAGACAAGAGGTGGTGGAATGGGATTCAAATGTAACTGTCTTTGGATGCTACTGAATTCATTGACTAGTCAAAGTCAAAGTCAAAGACAACTTTATTCGATTGCTGTTTCAGACAATCATAAAAGCACCTAAAAATCGCATAGTTCATTGCATAAAATAAAAACACAGAAAAGAAAATATTATATGCAATTCATTTTAAAATGTAAAAGTTAATAATATAATACCAATGCCAGTTTCTGATATCAATGCGTTAATTTTCCCTACATTTCCTTAGGCTAAGGACTTTCTTTAAGAACGTTACTATCCTATAAACTCTGTGTTCATTATCCAGGAGCTGTAATACAATAAGGGCCGGACGACATTGTCGAAGCCCCAGCGATTTTAAAATTGATAGGATATATACTTTCCTTAATTCAGTATAAAATCTGCAAAAAAGGACAACATGTATAGTGGACTGTGCTGAAAGGTTATCACAAGGGCACATTTGCATGTCTTGGGCCCAATCATTCATTTTCGGAAAACTAACAAGTCTATGAAAGACCCTCAACCTAAATCTGGTCAATAAAAACTTATCGTAAGCACAAAAGTTAAATAAGGTTGAATATTAAAAGTAGTTAAAATCAACTGGTTATGCAGGACAGTGGGTTTTGTGATTTCTGACGACATTCTTATAGAGTCCAATAACAAGAGAGCCTCTTTTTTTAAATTCTTTCTCGTAATCATCTGAATAGTTCTTGGATCAGTAAAATATTCTATGTGGCCTAGATCGTGCAAGAAGTCTCGAACATATCTCACCCAGGGGATCTTTAAGGCCCCTTCCAATTTCAAGCTGTCCATTAAAATGTCTCTGTTTAACTTTGTTTCTTCTTTTATCCATACCCTATGCCATAAAAGAATAGGCTCTATTTTCATTAATTCAGAAATGAAAGGTAGGCCCAACTCTGCATGACAGACATACGATGAAGTGCTATTCGGCACAGACAAAATGTATCTTAAAAAAAAATATCCACCCGTTGCAGTGGATGCAGATCAGTAAAACCCCACACGCCTGCCCCGTACATCACGGTGGAGGTACACTTTGCTTTATAAATTGAATGAGCTCTACTGGTGGTCTCCTTCCCAGTTTTTTCGCAAAATTAACAAGTGCATTTGTTGTTCTTAGAAACGCTAATTTTTTTGCTGAAACCGCTTGGACCCAGGAATCATTTTGGTCAAAGAGTATTCCAAGATACGAGAATTTCTTAGTAACCTCAATCTTCTGACCTTCAACAAACATATCCCTGCACCTCTGACTTCCGTGGCCACACCTCATTATGAAAGTCTTTGAGGTATTCACTCTAAGGCCAAGGTTTTTCATAAAATTGGAAAAGCTATCTAAAACCCTCTGAAGGCCTATTTGGGTACGAGACATCAATACCGCGTCATCCGGATACAGGAGAGCTGGTATTGGACGGCCAGCTATTTGGGGAAAATCTTGACTATCTTTGAGGAGCGCCTCTCCCAAGCCATTAATATAAATGTTAAAAAGAAAGGGGGCCAGGACACATCCTTGCCTGACCCCCCTCCTTATTGGAAATGAGGCCGAGCGCTCACAGTTCAAGCCACAACGTACTCGCGCCTTAGCGCCACTATAAAGGCGCCTAAGGAAATGGATAATCCGTAAGTCTACCCCCATGACTTCTAAAGTCTCGCATAGTTTGCTGTGACTCACACAGTCAAAGGCTGCAGTGAGGTCCACAAAAGCTAAAAATAACCTCCCCTTCTTCGCCCCCGTATATTTCCCCACGAAAATAGATAAATTTAAACGCTGTTCAACCGTCCCTAAACTCTCATGGAAACCATATTGTAAGTCAGATAGGACCCTGTTATCCTCCGCCCAGTCATGTAGGCGGTCTAAGATTATTCGGCCGACTACTTTGGTCAGGGCGTCCAATAATGAAATGGGCCTGTAGCATCCAGGGTCCTGTCGGTCTCCCTTTTTAAAGATTGGGACGATGATGGATTCCACCCAGGTTGATAAAAAAGGGGCACGACAACTGGCGGTAATCACCTGGGTGCTTATTGGTCCACATAGGGGCATGTTTGACTTAAACAAGTCTACGGGAACCCCATCCGGCCCGGGGGCCTTACGACCCTGGCTTGCAGAAATTGCCCTATTCACTTCCTCCAGAGTAATCTTCAGGTCCGAACAATAAGCCAAGGGATCCATGTTGGCTTCCCCTAGGTTGTTGTTAACCACCACGCCAGAATTTTCCTCACCATTATATACCCTAGAGAAATGGTTAATCCATTGGTCCTCAGTTATAGCGGTTTCAATAGTAGGACCACCACCAGAGGTCAGAAAGAGTGCTTTTACTGCTTTCCAGAAAGCCAAACTATCTTTCAATAGAGAGGCTTTATGGAGGGCTTCCCATGCCTCGTTTCTCAAAACAGTTTTCCTTTCTGTAAGTGCTAGCCTGTAGTCCCTTCTTGCCTGCCTCACGCCTACTGGGTTTCTAGGTGTCTTATGTAACTTTTATTTTAAATTGGTGTAGGTTCGGGTACACCTAGAGTCAAACCATCTTTGAGATTTTCCTTTGTTTCGAGTCTGCACAAACAATGCTTCCCTTGTTGCACTCAAGATCATATAAAAGGAAAATAGAATACTATCTGGGGCAGCTGTTTCACTCAGGCATATCTCAAAGGCAGATTTACCTTTATCTATCACCTGCTTAGTGATCACTAATGGGTCGACCATCGACCAGCGCAAAGTGTAACCATTTGTCCTACCAATTGTTATGTTAGCTAACATCTGATCAACTTTATCATGTCTAGCAGATTTACTTGCCGGTAGTATGACAGAAAGACACAATGGAAAATGGTCACTCAGTGGGTTGTCATCTATAGAAAAAGAGTGAAGACTACACACATGACTATTTGACATTAATACATAATCTATAGTAGAAGATAAGCCCCTGCCATTAAAGGTATGGGGCATTGGAGCAGGTGTTGGGCATAATTCATTTGCAAAGCCCAGATCAAGACTGAAAACCAGTTCATTAAATGACTCTCCCAAAGTAGAGTGTTTAAAGTGAGAATTACTTGTCCCTTCTTCAGTTATAAAGCTACAGGATTTACCATCAATATTAGGACACAAAGCACAGTTGAAGTCCCCCCCCAAGATTAACATTGTATCTTTAACATTATCAATGCGCACAGATTTCAAATCCCTACCCAGTTTTTTTACAATAACCCCATTTTTATCCGGGGGAATGCTGTTATAAAAATTTACCACAGCGATACAGTGTTTTGTGTCTACATGGATTATAACCACATGGTAAAACGTTTCCTCTCTAAACATCTCTACCTTTTTTTTTTCCGACTGCTTGAAATGTACGTACAGAGCCCGCCCTTTGCCCTTCCACTCAACCCCTCAATAGCTGGTGTATGATAGGTTCTAAAACCTTTCATATGGATTGCTTCCCTAGCCCACGTTTCCTGGAAACATAATATCTCAAATTTTGCTACAAAACCACACCACAAAGGGTTATTTAGCTTAGACCGTAGACCAGAGATGTTCCAGGAGACTAGATTACAAAGGGCTACGTCACTATTAGTTGAGAAGCTAGTTCTTACTGCCTTACAATTTAGTGATCCATCACTATTAGAAAGTGCCTGGACTGGGTTTATATGTTCGAGGAATTCAGATAAAGCACCCAAGGTCGAGTTAATTGTGCCAAGGCCCTCTTCCCCCTGCTCACTGCGAACTGGAGGGGGCAGATGGTTATCTCTACCAGAGTGGGCCGGTCCAGAGTGGATTTTCTGCTTGTGAACGTGAGCACCCCGACCTCCATACAGGCAAAACTTATCATTTGAGGAGTCAACACTCGCAGGGACCAGTCAGTCTATATCTTCTAATGAATTCAAGATATCATAGCGATTACTCACTGGGAACGTATACCTAGGCTGTCTGTTCCCTGGGAATCTCTCCTCCACGGGGATGTACCATGGAGCTCTGGGAGGTTGATAGAAATATCCCAGTGGTAGTATGTTTATACCTTGCACCATAACAGTCCGATGGCCAGCCCTGTCGAGGATTGACTGCACCAGACCAGGGGATCTGAAGGTTAGAACTACACAGTCACACGCTAGAGATTTTGCAGCTATATCCACCCAGCCAATTCTTCAAGCCATTTTAAATTCTAAGACAAGGTTATTAGTAATACCAGTCCTTGCACTCAGTAAGTGCAACGACTTGTTCCTTAGTGTTGACCAGTGTTCAAAGGCATTGGGTGCTAAAGATGGAACATTTGCCAGTACAACCGTATAAGGGGTTGCTTCTGGGGGTACGTGCAGGTTCGGAATCAAGTTAGAAAAGTCTCCCTGGTTGAACCTCTGTTGGATCTGTGTGTTTCTAGATCTCCCTCCTTCGCCTTGTGTGATGTTCTCCATGGAGTTAAGTTCCCCGTTTGATGTATTTACGGGCTGTACCTCGATAGTGTTCGTATCCTCCATACGCTGTGGATGCCCTTGAGGGTCTAGTGCGGGGCATGTTACTCTTGAAGATGAATGACCAAACCGAACAGAGGCCCTGGCTGTGCTAATATTAATGTTGTTAGAGGTGCTAGGGTGGTGCACTTGTCCACTTACAGAATTACTAACAGAAGGACTCTCCCCTATTCCCATCCCCCTATTGGACAACCTATCGGCCCCTCTACACGAGCAAATATCTGGGTGAACCGGGGGAGTGCTAGTGACAAGCTCCTCCAGCTTTGTTAGTCTAACTTCCACTTGGGATAGTTTTTGTGATAGTGGATCCAGCAACACTGATACCATTGTTTCTAGCCTTCTCCAGAACTCCTCCTCATGTACCCAGACAGATGGTCCATTTGTTACAGTGGGAAGTGCCGTTATAATAGGGCCCTGATTATGATCTCTATCAGTGGTTGTAGTTTTAGTTTTCCGCCCAATTGCCTTTTGACCAATTTGAAATTGTTTCTGGGGGCCCCGGCCCTTCCTTTCCTTTGGTGGTGGTTCATAACTATTGCCTTGACTTATTTTGGCCTTCTGACCTCTGGTGGTTACATTAGACCTACCAGGTCTACTTTCTAGTTCCGGGGATGTAATAGAAACAGGATATGTCTCCGTATGATGTATCTGATTAATTCGAAGGGAAGAGTCTTCGGGATTAATTTGCATAGGAGGCCCTATAAGAGCAGGTCTATTCTGGGGCTCTAGGGATAATCTCCGCTCTGTTAGCTCGATCTCGTGTATAAGTGCTGACTCTGCCCTTATAAGAAAAGCATCAAGTGTCCCCACAACACCATGCCCGGTGCATGTTTTTCACTTGCTCATCTTAAAGTTCCCCAAGGGTAATATCAAAGTCAAGATGTAACACAATACCTTGCCACGTAAGGGTAAATCGTCCCAAGATCAAAATGTTAGGGAAGTTGCCCAGCCTCGTCCGGTCTCGGACGGGCGCAGATGGGCCCACCCTTGGTCCGGGCACGCCCGCGCGCATCCCGTGCCGCGGGAGCCCTGTCCCTCTTTGAAGCGCCGCCTGGCGCGGTTATCGTGACGTGTGCGGCTCCTGCCGCAATGCGCTCTGGTCCGTGAAGTCCTCTGGGCGGGCAGACGGGTAAAGTGCAGCGTAACTTGTGCAATCGGAAAAACAGCTGAGCCCGGTCCCTCTTTAAAGCGTCGCCTGGCGCAGTTATCGTGACGCGTGCGGCTCCAGCCGCAACACGCTCTGGTCCGTGAAGTCCTCTGGGTGGGCAGACGGGTAAAGTGCAGCATGCCTTGTGCAATGGGAAAAACAGCTGAGCAGGGGCTCCCGCACCGCGGGAGCCTGGTCCCTCTTTTAAGCGCCGCCTGGCGCGGTTATCGTGACGCGTGCGGCTCCTGCCACAACGCGCTCTGGTCCGTGAAGTCCTCTGGGCGGGCAGACGGGTAAAGTGCAGCGTGCCTTGTGCAATGGGAAAAACAGCTGAGCAGGGGCTTCCGAGCTGCGGGAGCCCGGTCCCCCTTTTAAGCGCCGCCTGGCCGGTTATCGTGATGCGTGCGGCTCCTGCCGCAACGTGCTCTGGTCCGTGAAGTCCTCTGGGCGGGCAGACGGGTAAAGTGCAGCGTGCCTTGTGCAATGGGAAAAACAGATGAGCGGGGGCTCCCGCGCTGCGAGAGCCCGGTCCCTCTTTTAAGCGCCGCCTGGCGCGGTTATCGTGACGCGTGCGGCTCCTGCCGCAACGCGCTCTGGTCCGTGAAGTCCTCTGGGCGGGTAGACGGGTAAAGTGCAGCGTGCCTTGTGCAATGGGAAAAACAGCTGAGCAGGGGCTCAATGTTTTAACAATGTTTAAACAAATGTTAATATTGGGTAATATTAATTAAATGTATACACAATAAAAAGTCACTATTTTGGATGCTACATATTCATTTGAATACTCAATATAAGGACACATTTTGATCACAAATTACTGTTGCAATAATTAATCTGGAGTTCTGACTTCTTGGCTGGCAGCGATTGCTCTCACTAATGATACCTTCTCTAATGTTCAATGCTGTTGCAAGCACATCATGACCATCCATCTTACAGACCTTACAACACAGAAACTTGCAAATATTTATCCAGGTCCACAATAGGGCTCTGCTAGCTGTAATGGCCGTAGCGTTGAGCGAGCATGTATACTTTTCTTATGCCCAAACTTGGTCTATTTTAATTGACAGAGATTGAGGAATTGCTATAAACTATTAGACAAGAGGTGGTGGAATGGGATTCAAATGTAACTGTCTTTGGATGCTACTGAATTCATTGACTATATGTTTATATACTGCTGTAGCGAAGCATAGGAAGAGTGCTGTAGCACCACAGTTAGCCTGTGGAAAGCCGAAGTGTGACAGGTTTTAACTATAGGAAATGCAGTGGCAAAAACAAGGTGATACGAAAAAGACTGAATTGCGGATGCATATAAAATCCCTTTTAGACACTTCAAATAAAGTAAGATCGATCACAGGAAAAGTAGAATGGAATGTTTAAAATGTTCTTATGCTTGTGCTACAATTCATGGTTGAAACCTTGCTGAATTTATCATCACTGATGCTGCTATGTTATTTTGTCGTGTTGCAGTATGTGTGGTGTTATTTTGTCTATCCTGATTTAAAAACAGAAGGATGTCTTCTGTGATTGAAGTGTTAGGATTAGGATAAAAACCATGAGGTTGAGGTTTTGTTTGCAACTGAAACAATGAGTCCACAAAAATTATTTTGGAAAAAGCTTTCTAAAGACTTAAAAAGGAAATTGACATCAACTAACAGGGTGGTATTAAAAAGAAGATGATTAAAGACGATGAGCTTGATATAGAGCTTATTTATGAAAATGTAGCATTTCCTGGAGGAAGCTAACTAGTAACTAGTCTCATTCTGTATGTGGTGATAATGGGCACTTCAAATGGGAGAAGTGACTCCCACGCACAGCTTCCCTTATATCTCATATACCCTGTAGTGCCTTTCAATCAGTGGTTGTATGGGAGGAAACATCAATGCCCTGTGTTGCTTTTATATACTGCATTGCTTTCTGATAATTCTACTACAACCTTAGGTCAGGGAACTGTTCATATCTAAAGCACTGTATAACTAATTAACAGTGTGAATTCACACTCACTTCTCAGTTTCCATCTAAGTAAACCCGCCCTCTTACTTTCTATCTGCATCATACTGCCCCAGCCATGCTCCAATCTTTAAGTGAAGTTGTCCTTCCCTCTTTTTCAATAATACCACCTCCATCTCTGAACTAGAAGTAGGTGAGTCATTTAAGGTTTGAGCTAGATACCTGGCTCTGGCTCAGCTACAAGGCTTCTTGGACACTTAAGCCAAAAAAAACCTCAGCTTTCACATGGCTACTACCTTCCACCTCATTGTCCAAGTATTAAAGCCAGAACATTAACCTTTGACGTAAAATACAAGACAGAAATAGATCCCCATCAAGTGGTTGAATTGCACAATGTGAGATAGGAAAACCTGTTATCAGTCCCTCGTTTACTAATCTGTGGGATCCTAGGCAAATATTTTATTTCATCAAGCCACCTTTTAGTACACAATCATATATGAGAGCACATTTAGCTATGTAAATTAGGGATGTACACTGTACAAAAGCCTATTGTGTATATTTTAATAGGCTAAAATGTTCCATGTTTTCAAGTATAAAAAGAATCTATGCCACCTATAGGATGTACATAACAGCTGACTTGAGTCTTAGTTCACTAATGGCATTGTTGTCAATAATGTCAATGGCGTAAAATAAGATGATGGAGCCTCCCTGAAGAATCTTGTGAGTGGCACCTGAGACTTAATAACTCACAGAAAATATTTTTAGGCATTAGGTTGCACAGTGCCTTAAATGAGTCAGTACTTTTCAGGTCGAAGCCTACCAGACAGCACAGCTGTCTGGTTTGCTAAAGACATCTTGGAGACATTCAGAAAGCTTCCCTGGGAATGCATTCTGCCCATAGCTTACTGTGAGGAAGACAGCCCGATCCCCTGCACTTACCTGGAATGGGGAGGGTGAATCCGCTTACCAAAGACCGGAACCCAGATTCCATCTGCAAAAGAAACAGAAATGAGATACTTACTACAAATCCCACAAGAACCCAAGCCTATCCCGTATTGCAACAGGAAGGCAGAGCCCCGATAGAAGAGAACCAATCAATAAGGGCCAAGGGAGGAGAAGAAGGATGCGGAGCAGGAAGTCGAGAGAACTGGAGAGAGAAGAAGGAAAACGAAGCCAGAAGGAACGAGGAACTCACCGTGAGGCCTGAGCAACAGGAGGACTCCGCCGAAGCCCTGCAAGTGGTCGGATGAGTCCTTGGCCGTTGTAGAAGGCGAAAGAGATGCTGAGATGGAGGAAGCTCCTGAGAGGTGGAGCGGAAATGGTGTGGCCCACCTGCGGACGCTGAAGTGCGGCCACAAATCTGGAGAGTTGCCGCAGAGCGGGTGAGTCAATGTGGGACAGATGGGCAACCTATTGGGGTGGAAGAGAAGTAGGTGCACGGTGGAGGACAGGGAGCACGGATCGTTTTTGGGTTTAAAATGGCAACTTATTTCTAGTTGGAAGCACATTAACCCATTGAGGAAACCTCTCTAGTGAGAGGTAGGTAATTGAGAGAAGAAATACCGAAGCCGGGATTCCAGAAGAAAATAGAGTATTAGGTTCGCTCTAGGTGAAAAGAACCTAGAGACCACCCGTATGTAGGGAATTTGCTATCCCTAAATTCTGTTGTTATTGGGATTTCTTTTAAGAGGAAAGAAAACTTTCATCTTTATTTTGAGCACTCATGTCCTGTATATCACCCTGCACGCCTCCCTATAACCCTCAACACACCGAACGATGACTCTGAAAGGAGGTGTGGTGGCGGGTAGATTAAAGACGCCTAAAGAAAAATGAACCATCATACTTACCGCTGTTTGTCTCTCCTTTTCTGAGCCTCCGGGAGGTGCCATTCGTGAAAGGAGGAACCTAGAAGAAAGAGAGAGCAGAACATCACCTCAGAATGGATTTGTATTAAATCATCTGACCATCAATTTTGTTTATCACAATACTTCATCAAAGACATCATCATTAACAAATATATTCAGCCTCTGCATCTGTTTATCTGCCCAGCCCTCCCACAGATGGTGTCAGAAGTGGGATCCAGTGACATGGAGGCTGTAATAACCAAGATGGTGGAAAGCCAGGAAAAATTGGAAAGAGTACTGGAGAAATTCCTCTCTGTGGCTGAAGAAGACCGGGAGAAGTTACACAAGGCCTTGACAGGACAAAGTCAGACGCAGGAAACAGCCATAGGAAAATTGGTGGATGCAATGGGGCAACAACTTGGCTACACCTCTCTACCTTCAGTAGTAATGTAAAAGTATGTGAGTGGCGAGGACCCAGACTATTTTCTCAACAACTTTGAGCGTATGGCCCTGGCAGCAGCCTGGCCAGCTGATAAGTGGGGACAATATTTGGGTCCATTGTTGTCAGGGGATCCACAAGTCACATACCAGGCTGCCAACCTCCAAGGGGTTACTCCTCCTGACATTAAGCAAAGTATCCTAGAAATGTTGGGCACTGATGAAGAAAGCTATAGGATCAGATTAAGGCAGATTAAGGAGGGTGCCCAAGAGAATCCTAGGGCTTTATGTTTCCGAGTCAAGGATATGACGGATTGATGGCTGAAACTTCTTACCACCTCCAAAGCAGAGATAATGGGAAAAATATATCTAGAACAATATTTGTCCTCTCTACATCCCCCTATACAGAAGTGGGTCCATCAACATGCCCACTGGAAACCGCCGTAGAGATAGCCATCGCTTACAGCAGGGCACAGGAGATAGAGTAAGGCCGTGAAGAAATCACATGGAGACATGGGGGAAGTGAGGGTCCCAGACCACCAAGATCAACCCCCTTAAAGAAACCTGAGACTGTTACAATTCTGCCCGGGCTGATCCTCAGACCCCCTTTCCCAGGTCCTCAGTGTTTCCACTGTGAAGGTATCAGTCACATAGTCAGATGTTGTCCACAGAAAGAGGAGCCTATGTACATAAGAGTCGTAAGATCATTATATATTGTTCTACCAAGGTCAAAAGACCCCCCTACCACTGTAAGTTGTCCATTAATAGACAATACGTTACGGCGTTAGTAGATACAGGCTGTCTACAAAGTGTGTTATGACCCTAAAGTCTTCCTGGAGAAGTAACCCATACTACTGGCAGCGTTACTATCCAGTGTGTACATGGAGACACGACGAGTTACCCCACCACAAACGTATCCGTTCAACAACAATCTGATCCTTCTGTTTCTCTGAGAGTAGGACTGATACCTAAACTGCCTGAACAATTGATCGTAGGGAATGATTATCCATGTCTGAACAGTCTGGTTCAGGAAACACAGAAAGAGGGAGAGACATGGTGGAACACAGTCCCCTTCTCAAAGGATGAGGCTCATGAATGGCCTCCCTCCAGATACCGGAAAAGCCGAAGACAGAAATGAGAAGAGACAAAATACCCTTTCCAGGTTTTTCCCGTTCTTGAAGGATGAACTCCTATAGGAAACGGATAGAAACATCTACGCTGCACAGAGAAGACCACGTTCTTTGTGAGACCTGGAATAAAGCCACTGATCAGGAAGATCCACTTCAAGTAGGTCCCCAAACAGGGACTACTATATCGGAAGGGTGGGATGTCTCAAAAATCCCAATTGTTGGTACCTAGTCCTTTTCAGGAAAAAGTCTTGTTCCTAACCCACAGTCACTTATTAGGGAGTCATTTTAGTAACGCGAAAACAGAGAAAGCGATAGTGGAAACATTTTACTGGCCTGGTATATACCAACAGGTTAAGAAATACTGTCGTGAATGTCACATTGCCAAAAAAATAGCGGTAGTATACCTGCCAGAGTACCCTTGAGACCCCTACTTGCATTGACAAACCTTTTTATCGAGTTGGTATGAATATAATTTGCCCTCTCTTAACGTCTCGTAGCAGGGGTCGTTATGTTTTGGTACTAGTCGATTACGCCACGCGTTTTCCTGAGGCAGTGGCCCTAAGACATCTAAATGCCTCCTACATAGCTAAAGCCATGTTGAACATCTTTTCCCGGGTAGGGTTCTCTAGAGAAATCTTAACCGACCAGGACACCCAGTTTGTATCTAAACTAATGAAGCAAGTATATTTACAACTGGGGATTAAACAAATCCGCACAGCAGCCACCATCTGCAAACAAATGGTCTCGCTGAGCGTTATAATGCCACTTTGAAGTGCATAATTAAAGAAACTCAGAGTTAGAAGCCAGGAAATGGGAGGATATGCTACCTCTTTCTTTGTTCGCCATTCGGTGCAAATAACAAAAAAGCACCGGATATTCCCCATTAGAGCTCCTATATGGCAGACAGCCATGTTCTTTGTTAGACATGGCCCGGGAGGAGTGAGAGAAAGAGAAGGATGGAGCAAAACCCCTCTTGGAATATGTATGCAACCTAAAAACCCATTTAGGACAGATTCAGACTATGGTCCACGACAATTTGGAAGAGGCTCAGGCAACTCAGAAAAGTCAGTATGATAAGAAAACAAAGGACTGATTATTTAATGTGGGTGACTCTGTCCTACTGATGATGGCCTCCTCAGATCATAAGCTGCTGGGTCAGTTGCAGAGGCCTTATGTAGTTCTTGAGAGAGTGACTCCTGTCACGTATCGGATTGAGCTTGACCCCAATCGTAGAACATCTCAAATATACCACATAAATGTATTGAAAAAATGGGAGGGGGCTCTCCCAGTCCTGGTGGGCATACCCTGAAAAGACATCCCCCTCTTTGTCTAGCATAGACCCAGAGCTCCCGAGACCTTTACAACAAAAACTGTCAGAAAAGCTGCAACCCCTAAAAGAGGTATTTTCCCTCCTTCTGGGTAAAACCGCCCTATTAGAACATACCATACAAACCAATCCAGGAGAAAAGGTTTGTTTACAGCCATATCGCATACATGAAGCTAGAAGAAACATTATCAAACAAGAGGTTCAACAGATGTTACAAATGGGCATCATTGAACCCTCAGTAAGCAAATGGAACTCCCCGATTGTTAGTGCCTAAACCAGATGGGTCGGTTGGGTTCTGTATAGACTTTCAAGAAGTGAATAAAGTCAAAAAAGTTGACACTTACCCTTTACCCTGTGTAGACGAAATGATAGAATGAATGGGCAAAGCAAAATTCATATGCACACTAGACCTTTGCAAAGGTTACTGGCAGGTTCCTCTCCAGAGTCAGGATAAGGAGAAAACTGCTTTCTCCACACCCGATGGCTTATACCAATTTACCGTATTGCCTTTTGGCCTTCATGGGGCTCTGGCTACCTTTTAGCGTATGATAAATGTGATTCTCCAACCCCATGAACGGTACTCGGCAGCCTATATCGATGACATTATCATCTATAGTGACTCATGGGAACAGCATATTAACCGTCTTCAAACAGTTATAAAAGCACTAGACACCCATGGGATCAAAATCAACTCAGCTAAAAGCCATTTTGCTGCCTAGAAATTCAAATACCTGGGGTTCCTTTTGGGGGAGGCATATATCAGACCCCAAACCGACAAAGTAACCGCCATTTCCCGTTCCCCAAGACCAAACAAGACCTTAGAGCTTTCCTGGGTATCCTAAGTTATTATCGAAGATTCATACCAAATTTTTCACAGACAGCAGCCCCTCTGACCGATTTACTTCGAAAAAACATAAAAACTGAAACAATGCTGCGACAACCCTCTCCCGAGATCAGACAGGCGTTCGAATCCCTAAAGAAATCCCTTACCTCAGAACCTGTACTAACCAGTCCAGACTATAGTCAACCCTTTGTATTGCAAACTGATGCCTCAGACAGTGGTCTTGGGGCTGTCTTGTCAAAGAAATCCCAAGGGGGAAGAAAGACCGATCATGTACATATGCTGTAAACTCTTTTACTGGGAAAAAAACTATGTGGTTATAGAAATGGAAGCTTTGGCCATCAAGTGGGCAATAGATACCTTGAAGTACTACTTGGAGGGGGGGAGAATTCAACCTTTTCACAGCCATACCCCTCTTGAATGGCTAGCCCGCAATAATGAAAGAGTGTTGCGGTGGTTTCTGGCCCTACAACCTTTCAGTTTTCAAACAATAAAAAGGTACAGATCAGATAAATGCAGATTTCTTGTCAAGTAAGACTGCTAGGGAAGAGGGATGTGAGGAAGACGGACCTGATTCCCTGCACTTACCTGGAATGGAGAGGGTCAATCCACTTTCCGACGACCAGAACCCGTATTCCATCTGCAAAAGAAACGGAAACAAGATACTTACTACAAATCCCACAATAACGCAAGCCTATCCCAGATCGCATCAGGGTGGTGGCGACCCAAGCGAAGGGAGCCAATCACGAAGGGCCAAGGGAGGAGAAGGACGTAAAGCAGGAAATCGAGAGAACTGGAGAGAGAAGAAGTACAACAAAGGCGGAAGGAACAAGGAACTCATTGTGAGCCTGGAGCAACAGGAGGCCACTGCCGAAGCCCTGCAAGCCGGTCGGACGGGTCATGGGCCGTTGGAGAAGGTGGAAGAATACGCTGAGATGGAGGAAGCTCCTGAGAGGAGAAGCGAGGAATGGGGGAGCCCACCAGAGAACGCTGAAGTGCGGCCGCAACTCTGGAGATTTGCGGCAGAGCGGGTGAGTCCGTGCGGGACGGGTGGGTAACCTATTGTGGTGGAAGGGAGGTAGGGGCACGGTGAAAGACGGGAAGCACGGATCGTTTTGGGGTTTAAAATGACAACTTATTTCTAGTTGGAGGCACATTAACCCATTGAGGAAACCATTGAGGAAACCTCTCTAGGGAGAGGGAAGTAATCGAGAGAGGAAACACCGAAGCCGGGTTTCCAGAAGAAAATAGAGTATTAGGTTCGCTCTAGGTGAAAAGAACCTAGAGAGCACCCATATGTAGGGAATTTGCTATCCCTAAATTCTGTTATTATTGGGATTTCTTTTTAAGAGGAAAGAAAACTTGCATCATTATTTTGAGCACTCCTGTCCCGTATATCACCCTGCATGCCCTCCTATAACCGTCGACACACCAAACGACGACTCTGAAAGGAGCTGTGGTGGCGGGTAGATTAAAGACCCCTAAAGAAAAATAAACCATCATACTTACTGCTATTTGTCTCTCCTTCTCCTAGCCTCCATGAAGTGCCATTCATGAAAGGAGGAACCTAGAAGAAAGAGAAAAGAACATTACCTCAAAACAGATTTGAATCGAACCATCCTGACCATCAATTTTTGTTTATCAAAATACTTCAATAAAGACATCGTCATTAAGAAATATATTCAGCCTCCGCATCTGTTTATCCGCCCAGCCCTCCCACACTTACCATTGGCTTTGTGGTTTGCAAGTCACACTTTCTGGCTTTCTATTTGCTGGCTTTATTTGTTTTAGGCTCTCCAGTGTGAGTTCGTCCCTCCCAAGGAGCAAAGCCTTTTCACACTACCTCTCCTTGTATTCTTCCTCAAATGCTCCTTTCTGTAAAAAGGCCTGTAAATCTTGTTCTTATCTTGTTACATTTGCTGTGCATTCAAAGAAAGAGGTCAAATGTCAGGCTCCGTCTTACAATGAAGTTTGTTGTTTACTTTTCTTTCTCTGACTTCAAAGTGAGAGGATTTATGTGACAATCTTGCTGGATACTGGGGGTAGGACACAACTAGGGGTGGGCGGAACTCACAAAATTTTACACAACCGAAGTCTGCCGAGTCCACGAACAGGAGGAAAATCCACATGGCGTTGCTCGCGCTGCAATTCAGCATCAGTAGCTCGTTTCCTGCGGAAAAATCAATGCAACGGCACCACGCGGTGCACAAGCTCATGCCCATTTTGTTTTACCTGCTTCTGCCTAGCATTCTCCTGCCTGTTCTTTCCTAACTTTTTGGCCTTACCTAAACCACCCCCCATCTGACCACCCACCTTTTATTTATTGTCATTACTGTCTGTTTTTCCCTACGCGCATTTATGTTTCTGTGTGTGATTGTGTGACTTTTTGTTTTCCTTTCCTAACCTGTCCTCCTCCTTCCCAAGTTTCCCATCCTAGTCTGACTCCCTCCTGTCCCGATAAGTCCAGTCCACTCCACTTACCCCATGGCAGAAGCAGGGAGCGCCAGTGCCACCCGCACTACCTCTGGGTGACGCAGGCACGCAGGGTGCAGCCCCACCCCATTTTCAGCGAGGCGGAGATAGACGTACTAATCATTTGGGAGCAGCGCCACCTACACTGCATGTTGGGAGCAGGCGGCAGACCCAGTAAGGGTTACGCTATGCAGGATCACCGTCTGCTCTGGGGCAAGTCTGATGATATATATATATATACATATATATATATATATATATAAACTTTTTATTTTTTCGCATGCTAGGATCTGCAGATCCACTGCAGTGCTCAGCGTCGCCCCTTCGTGCGAATCTGTGGTGGATCTGCAGATCCAGACCCCAATTACAAAAAACAAATTCACACACTCACAGACCCACTCACCCACCCACTCATACAGCCATAAACCCACTAACACCCATATAGTCACTCGCACACACATACAGTCACTCACACACCCATACAATCACTCACACATCCACTCACAAACCCACACAGGCACTCACATAGCCATATACCCAGTCACTCACACACCCATACAGTCACTCACAGACCCACTCATCGGACACTGACATGCCTACTTACATACCCACACAATCCCTCACACACCCATACAGACACCCACACACACCCACTGACACCCATACAGCCACTCACACACCCACCTACAGACCCAAAGAACCACTCACACACCCATTCACATACCCACACAAATACTAGCACACCCACCACACACTCACATGCCCAGATAATACCTAAACAACTACTCAAACACCAACTCACACACCCATACAGCTACCTACAGACCTACACAGCCACTTACACACCCATACAACCACCCACACACCCATGCAGTCACTTACACACTCACTCACAGATCCAGAAAACCACTCACATAGGCACTAGACAGCTACTGACACACCTACACAATCGCTCTCACACCCAGAAAGGCACTAACACACCCACTCACACACCCATATAGCCTCCCACAAACCCACACAGTTACTTACACAGCTAGTCACACTCCTAAACACAGGCAGTGATACAGTTATATAAATTGTAATAGGATAAGTTTGTATTACATGTGTTGTTGTTTTGTATAGAATGTGTGCTTTTGGTTGGGAATAAATTCACAGAGCCATCACGGATCCACCATGGATCCGCCAGCAACCTAGTCGGCAGACTCTTTATTTGACTGAGGATCTGCAGCGGATCTGAGTGAGAAATTAGAAAAAAAGGATTTGAAAACAAAAAGAACCAGTGTTTGGGAAAAACGTTTGTGTTTATGGTGATTAGATAACTACACATTCAACAGGATGCAGTCTTTTAAGTTGCTGAGGAACACCCTGCTGCCTGGGAAATGGACTCCGTCTTTTCAATATATTCTGCCTGTGTCGAAGCATAAGTTGTTATGGTATAAAAAGCCCCTGCTGTGGTCTCAGAGAAATGCACAATCAGCTTTATTGATATGTTTCCTAGTTTGCTTTATCGGCGGACAAAATTGGGTTGACCACTGCCACTTTTGTCTTTGGCAAATGTTGGAGAACACCAAGGCAGTATGTGGGGAAAGTGGCCTTAGTTTACCAAAGGCATCCTTCATTAGGATTTCCAGTCCTACCCCAGTAATTGTGCCTAAGTCATTGCCACCACAGTGTACAAACATGAGATCTGGATGTTGACAATCCGCAATGCTTTAAACCACAAGCAGCAATCAATGCTACTTTAACTATCTCTGGCCTACCCAAGTAATGTCTACATTACAAAAACTTTGGCCCCTGTCAACGCCACTCTTTATAGCACTCTCTCTGACCCAAAACATAAAACTATGGCCCACAATCCAGACTCTGACCATATTGGAGACAAGCACACTGGAAAAGGCTGCAGTAGAATGAGGCAGTTTTGAAGATGAAAGGCAGCAACAATGGAGCATCAAGTTAAATATAAAAGAACATATTTGATTGGATGGTGGAGTTGTGCAGGGAACTAAAATTAGGTAGTGACTTTAAGAAAAAAAGTAACTAACTCTGTGATTGACTATGGAAAAATAACAAAAGTTATGTTGTTTGGGATATGCTTGGAATTGCTAACCATCAATTACACCTGCTACAGTTAATGTGAAGCTAGTATGCTGTTTAGAGAAAGTCTTGTGAACTTTTGACCTACCGGTAGGCAGAGACTATTGAAACATGGTTACTATGGAAACTGAGCTAAATGAGTTTTGGGGGGAGGAAACAAAAGAGAACGTAGTGTGAAACTAAAAAACAGACTAATGTACAAAAAGTGCTCAGTAGGGAGTGTATATCTTGTAATTGACTATATTTTACAAAATGAAATATAAATGAAATGCATTAACAGCAGATTATTGAATTTTTTTAGGGGCATTCATGTGGATCAGGAGATCCACTGCAAATTTACACGGGGCTGCGCTGAGCGCTGTGGTGGATCCGTAGATCAGTGAAAAACCTACTAAACTGGCTTCCTTAAAGGAAACATGGAAAGGGTTAAAAAAAATAGTGACCATTTAGATGTGGTCTAACAAAAATAAAAGATGAAAGCAGTCTGTGATTTGCTCAGTACAGGAGTATGAGTGAGAGCACAGTGGGAAGGGTAGCCATTTTGGGTACTTTTACAGAGAGTGGAGGAAGAGTACCATATTTCTGACTTGAGATTTGCAGTAGAAAACAGATGTTAACAGATATTAAAATAAAAGTTGGACAGCAGCAAAGGAATTTTACAGATATGTTAATTAAGTTGTACTATTAAAAAGTATAGTAAAAAAATATAAGTGTATATAAGCTCAATGAAAATGTGTAGCTTTGAGACACTACAGTAAAAAGCAAAATAGAAGGGAGGGTAGATGAGAACATTAACTATACATATAGTGACTAGCAAAGGAGGAAGAGGAATTGCTATACTGAAAATATAGTTATTTTATTAAGCCAGTATGAATGAATTTGTTTGAATTAGATGTGAGTGCTTGCTTATAGTACGTAACTTAATAGTATGTAATTTGCATCCACTAACACATTCAGGCAGGCACTTACACACCCAGTTACACTCCCACAAAACCACTTACATACTTACCACTCATATAGCTAGACAGTGACTAACATACTCAGTTACACACACAAAACCATCCACACACCCATTTACTCACCTATACATCCACTTACATAGTCATTCACACATCCATACAGGCTCTGTCGCACCCACTCAGACACCTATACAGCCATTCATGTACCCAGCACTCAGTCAGTTACACACACACTTACACACACATACACCCAGTCACCCACCCATACAGCCACGCATATACCTATTTACAAAACTGTACAGCCACTCACACACCCAGTCAGACAGTGAGAGGTAGTTACACATCCATTCATGTATCCACCACTAATAGAGCCACTTGCACACACACCCACTAATACAGCCAGTTACCAATCCATACAGCCACTTACACACGCATTTACACACCCAGTCACACAGCTACTTACACATCCAGTGACACACCCACAGAGGCACTGATACACTCACTTATATATTCACTCAACCACTCACACACCCAGTCACCCACCATACAGGCACTCATATACCCATTTATATACCCACACACTTACACAGCCTTTTACACACTGACATAACCACTTATGTAGCTACTGTCTAGCTTATAGTATGTAATCTAATAGTATGTATTTTCAAGTTAAATGTATTATAAATTTGCTTTTCAGATATCTACTTGTACTTAAAGAGGAATGGAAGATGGAACAGTGAGGTGGAAAAAAATAACAATTATGCTTGTTGACAGCATCCATAAACTAGGCAACATATGCCATTTTTAGTGCAACTGGCATTTGCCACGAGTGACCATGTCTTGCAGTTTTGGTGAAACAGCGGGAATGGCAAGCATCTGGTTAGGTGGTAAGGGTCCCACAGATGGTTCAGCTGCTGCTGCTGATTATACACCCTCTCTCATTATGTGATGTCATTGTATGTATGGTTTATAGGTATTTCCAAATAGAGGATGTGTGATGTGAATACTTCTTCACCATACCTCTTGACAGTTTTTGTTGCATAGACTGCATTGAACAAATTTGGGAAGAACTTTCTTTTCTCCTGAAGGGATGGAGAAATATTTTCAAACGTCGGAGGAATTCTTTGGAGGTGGTAAGTCTTATTCCTCTTCGTCCTGCTCCTTCCCTTCTCTTCTATCTTCACCAGAAGATGTCTTAACTTTGAAACTATCTTCTTTTGAAGGAAAGCAAAAAAAACGA
The DNA here is from genome assembly GCA_963921515.1 of Calotriton arnoldi. Lineage (NCBI taxonomy): Eukaryota > Metazoa > Chordata > Amphibia > Caudata > Salamandridae > Calotriton > Calotriton arnoldi. The sequence goes on along the minus strand of CAWUFW010000128.1, from coordinate 2,002,457 downwards.
TTGAGCTGTGGTTTTCAGACTGTCTCCAGAAAGACATGAAACCCAATTAACTGATTTAGGGTGTGGTTTGCATGGTGGATGGGTGGAGACTTACTGTATCCAATGAGAAGTTGAGGTTTAGGTGTGTTCCTGGATTTGCGGCAGATTCATGATGGCGTCGCTGCGGATCCATAAAATGTATACAAAAAAGAGAAAGCTTGCTGGATTGCATTTATAGAAAGTTTCTATACGGTATTCTACGTTGTTAATTTTTACTTTTAAAATGTATAAGAATAAATGTGTGAATAAAATGTATTTATAAACTTGTAAAAATGTATGTCACTAAATTTAATTTATAGGTGAAATTGTAGTACAATTTATATTGTTTTTAAACTGTGAAATTCACTAAACAAAACAAAGGTTACAGGGACCTTATATCTAGGAAATAGCATTAAAAAAAAAAGCTGAAATTCATCGAAAAAAACAAAGGTTACAGGGACATTATATTTAGGAAACAGAATTTAAAAAACCTTAGAAGTTCACTGGAAAAAGAAAAGGTTACAGGGACGTTATAGTTAAACTCAGATTTTACACACACAAAACCATAGAAATTCTGCAGTTATAGTTACCTGAGCTATCTATAACTTACGCCCCCGCAATGCGCTGCTTATGATCTCACATAATACATCACTCATGACATTGTCAGTGACATCACTGATTACACACATATATATATATATATATATATACATATATATATATATATATATATATATATATATATATATAATAGAGCTATCTTTGCAACAATTATCGTGGGCACATGTGCCCTCTGGTGAACAGAGGACATTTTCTTTATGAGCATGTTACCATGCTCATGCAAGTGTTTTTTTATTGTTAGTATGTGCCACTCACATAAATAAATGCACTTTTAGCATCAGAAAGCGCTTGCATTGGTGAACACTGTCTTTCTTCCGAAAGAGGTGGGTATCGATGCAATACACCAGGGTTAGCTATACACTTTGCTGAGTGCATCGGGCCCAGAGTTATCAAAAATTCCTGCAGGGCAGCAAGACAACTTGCTGCGCAGCGTCGAAGGGAGAGGGCAGGAATTAACATATTTATTAATTTATCAAGATATGTCACATTCCTGCTCTCTCCCTACGCTGGTGCACCGAGTGCTGCCTACACCAATGCAGGCACCCTTGCGCCATAGTGCAGGGTGCCACATTACATGGCACCCTGGATTGTTTATGTGCAGGAAGGGGACATCTCCCTGCACAAAAACAATCCTTAAAGGCAAGGACAACACAAACCCTTGATAAATCTGGGACCTGGGAGTAGTGATGTATGGTATCAGCCAGACAAGAAGGGTGTTGCACAGTAGGAGTGGAGCAGATGCCAAGTGAATGATACTGCTTGGATTCTGTTCCAGTGTGAGCTAACCAGGTGCTTGATTGGGCTAATTTAAGAAGGGATGCCGACTCCTATTACTATTAAGATATTAGTATATCAGGTATGTTAGCATTCTTATCTGTGCCTTTAGGTAGCTCATACAGTTCCAATCTCCCGATGTGTAGTATGCAAAGGGAGAGTGACTTGACCCAACAAAGGTGGTGGAGAAGCAAAGATCATTCGTTGCACTGCATGAGTGGTTCAAAATGTAATTTTAGGTTAGGAAACTAGGAATAGGCTATTTATTTTTATTTATTTTATTTTACAGAGTTTTATATAGCGCGAACTTGACCCGAATCGGGTATCAGAGCGCTTTACATAGCACCAGTTGCATTACATGAGGACACATTCATTTTTTGTTAGGCACGGGAAGATGAAGTGATTTGCCCAGAATCACAGGATCTTCTGATTTAGAAAGTACAATGCTGTGCCTGTCAAAATGTTTTTGTGGAGAGTACCACTAATCATTTTTGTAATTTCTTATTCCTTTCATTAGTACCCAAGGGAAGAGGCCATCCGAGGGCCAAGCGACTGCCACCACCAGCGCCACAGCAGGTGGTACTACCACCACCACCAGCACCGTGGCAGATGGTTCTGCTGGCCCCAGTAAGTCATGTTTATTATTATTTCTTACTTTTACCTCTTCCCACTACTAAAATTATGGCCTTGTGTATGTTATACCACCTATTTTTTTTTCAACTCCCCATATCTAGTGTTTGTTATCCCTGCATTATTCTGTGTTTTTTATATTTCCTGTTTCCGCAGCTGACTTTCTCCTGTCAATAGCTTTCTTCTTCTCTTTTTTTAGTACGTTTTTCGTCGCCCCTCTGTCATATGTCTTATGTAGTTCTATTAAGAGAACAGAATTTTGGTAATGTGAAGAGGATCACAGGCCCAAGTAAACTATTCACCAAACATGTTGGATGGGCAGGCTTTCTTAGTCAAACAGTCAAAAAGTCCAGGGACAGAGAGATAGAGTGGCCATTGAAATGGACGTCTTATGTTGTCTATTTATCCAGTATGCTAGCAGTTTCCATGACAGTGCAGAATGGCAGGAAAGGAATCAGATCCCATTACCAACCAATACCTTCATTGACTATTCTCTTTCACCCCTTCATTGCGTTTTACTCTCATCCTTTCATAGCCTTATCCCTCCTTTAGGAGAAAAAAGCGTTGTTGTTTTTTGGTTGACTTGACTACTTGCCTTTTTTTAACATGTTGTCAACCAACAAACCTCTCAAAGTGATAGTTTCGATAGAAGATACTGCTAACAGAACTGTAGTGAGATACTGCTATTGTACTTTGTGCAAAATAATTAGTTAGGTGGCTAATAAGGTATCTAAAAAGGGTGCATTATGTTTTTTCCAGGCACACAGACTACCAGTGCTGCAGGCAGCAGCCAGCCAGGGACGGAGGAGGCTCAGATGGTCGGAGGGGGAGCAGTACCAAAAGCGGCAGGGACAAGTGGTAAGTCTCGTTCCTTTCTTATTGACAATACTGTATTTGTTAAGGGAGGCAGATACCCATTACTTCCCTGCCCACTACATTTTGCCACCTAAAACCACAGCATGCTTTAAGTAGCGCTGCAGTGTAGGCGGTGAAATATACATCTGCTTCAGTTAACAGCGCAGCATTACGGAGTTTGCAATGCGTACATACCGAAAACAAGGTGTGTTTTCCAGTGCCCACTCAATCTCCTATTATTAGAACTTCACTTCATCATTCTTTCCTTCTGTCCCAGCCTACCAAAAAATGTAAATTTCATCTTGGCGTGTGCCACATTTTTCTGTCCAAGTGATTATATTTCCTGGCTTCCATAATGGATTTACATCTTATTCTAAGTTTTTCCTTCTGTCAAGTCATCATTCGGCAACAAGTGTGACTAAGCAAAGCACAGTGACACCCACCCATTTCATTGCTAAACCTCTACCTAACTTAATCCCTATAACTTACCTTCCTGTAGAGTAACTTTCCCTTCTGCCAATGGAAGGTATGTGTTGAAAGTAATTTGTGGTGGAGACCAGGGTATAATGTGGGACTAAGTGCCTGATTTAGAGTTGGATGTATGGGTTAATCTGTGACAAACATGCCAAATAAAATGTATCCCGTTCACTGTACTACAGTGTATTGTTTATAATATGTGCACTGCCTACTTACAGCGGACGGGATATCCATTATACGCCAAGTGTGTGACAGAGTAGCAAATCTGCCCTTAAGTTTGGAGTCAGAGTAGAATTGAAGAGGCAGTCAAAGAATAGTGTGGGAATTGGAATTAATTATAAGTTAATAAATTATGCCATTGCAGCAGCACCAAAAACATACTGCAGAGTAGCAGACCCTCCTGCATGCCTCCATTAATGTTGCACATATTCTATAGTCAAGTATACTAATAATTGTGCAGCATATATTCCTTACTTATTAATAAGAGGTCATTCATAACACACAAAGTGTCTGTTCAGCTTCACTATGAAATCCTTTAAACGAAAATCACTTTTTGATTATGTTGGGATTTTGGTTACATTTCTTGCAGTCAGTGCTATTGCATTATGTGATGCATGTGTGGGAAAAACTTGACCCTGTAACTGTTCACATCAAAAATTCCATGGCCATAGGGGACCAGCAATTTTCTGCTACTGTGCCACTATAGTATAAACAAGCGTTTGCACTGAGCATTAGAATTTGTATTTTTATTTTATCTTTCATTTCTTGATATAGCTCCTCCTACTGCTGGAGGTCAACCATTAGGGCAGGAGAGAGCTGCCCGGCTGTGGCTCCATAGGCTGGAGGCCGTCGCAGCCGAATACCACCGTCTGGTGGCATTGGAGGAGGCAGAGGAGGCACATCCCTCCAGTTCTTTGGGCCACCAGCCTGGCCCGTCTCCATCCCAGCCAAACCAACGCCGCCTGCAGCCAGGGTTCACTGCTGTGCAGCGGAACACCACCACCTCTCCTCCTCCACAGACCACCTCCTAAGCCACGCTATACGTGAGCTGGTGCTGCCCCGGCATGGACAGCGGAACGTGGCCCGGGGCAAGGCCCACCTAAGGCCGAAATAGATGTCATCAAGGCCCTTTTTTCTAGAACTTTTGTTTTGTGGGAGGGACTGTGTTGTTGTGTGTGGAGAGGGTGGGAACTGGGAAGGGAAGTTGGGGAAAGAGTCAGACTCGGGACATTTGGGGATTTTTGCTTGGGGAGAGGAATTGGTCTATTGTGGGTATACAAGGTGTGTTTCCTTATGTAAAATTTTTTTTAGACACACATCACTAACTATCTGTTTTTGTCTTTGCATTGCTAGTTAGTGTAGCATTGTGGTTTATTCATTGACAAAAGCGAGACAGAAGCTTTCCTCTGAAATTGTCACACATTATATTGTACATCGGCTTTTCACCTAGATTTTCCCTACCTGCAGTCCCTTGGCATGTATTTATTCTTCAGTAGGTTACTTTACTTACCTCATCCTGCAGTACAGTATACCCTGCTCCCAGAGTGGGAACAGCCTAGTTCTTCTGTTTGACTTATTGCTTGATGAGGTTTTGCAGCACCCAGCCACCTATCAAAGTATATAATAGTTAGTTAATGCCCTTGTCCTACCCTCTGTAACTACTGGCCACTAGGGGGTATGCCAACAACATACACAAAAATCTTAATCTTACTTATCCATCTCTGCTTTCAGAGAACAACTTCAGTAATAAGTTCTTAACTAGTTCACTTCTTTGTTCTAACCTGAATAAATTAAGCAATGGCTGCTACCTCTCTCAATCTTTCCAAACCTTATTGCAGGGTTCCCCAAAGGGCCTTCTTAATGCTGGTGGTAGTAGTGGGCTAGCACTATCAGGGAAGACATTCACAAAACGAGGTCCCACTCCTACCCATTCTGAATGATGCTTGCAAAGTGAACTCCAACTGTCTGATAATTCAGAAGGATTATCCATCACAGGCAACTAGACTGAAATAAAAAAACATAGAGCTAGTGGGTAATCCAAGACTGAGAGACCACCATGACACAAACGTCATAAAACAATTAGCAGTAGTACTTCTAAGCAATCTGGGGAGCTAATAATTAATTAATTTATTAAACAAAATTCAAACTAAACTTACAAAAACCTCAAGACAGGACTCAGGATTCAGGGGAAGGTTACTGCATGTTGCATAGCTTTTGTAAGCAACACAAGGCCTGATTCACAAAGAAAGTTACACTTTTGGTGTTCATTTACTCTTGCAGTGCAAGTTTACTCCTAGTAACTTCTCCATCAGTAACTTAACTTTACGAATAGTAACTTTGCGAGTAGTAACTCCTATCATTTTAAAAGGAGTTACTGTTCCTACTAGTAGTTAGTTACTACTCAGAAAGTTTCTGACTGGTAGTACAGTTAAACAACAAGAGTAAACTTACACCAAAAGTGTAACTTTACTTTCCCTTCGTGAATCAGGCTATGGTGTACACTAGTACTACCTGGGACAGACAGTAAGACTCTGCAAAATGATGATGACCCCCTTTCATGCCTGGGTTGGGGTAGTAGGCCTGGCGAGGGCTGTTGTTCAGAAGATCCTGTAACAGTGAGTTGGCGTCGCATTCACCACATCCGCCCCACCAAGTGTGTGATCCATTTATGGTGTAAATTATTAAGTCACACCTCAATAGATCACCCAACCTGGGGGAAAAGAGTTAGGGGTTTATTGAATGACTGGAAAGGTGGAGTTGGGGATAGGTGAGACACAGGGCCTGATTTAGATCTTGGCGGATCTAGTCCCGTTGTCACTTTTCCTACGGTTTCTCCGCCCGCCTAGTAGGCAGTCTGCCTGCTTAATTTAGATGCTGGCGGATCTATGGACGATAGTCCATCTGAGTGACGCTGTCTCCGTCAGATTTTTCCTCCCGCATTGACGGCATCAAAGGCAAATGCAGCTGTCGGAGTGAGTCCAGCCAATATTTCTGCCGGGCTAATTACGATGTGCCTTTCCGTCGAGGAAACTGTGGCGGTTAACTCTCCAAACCGGAGTTGGTGGAATTGAAGGGATATGAGGTAGAAATGTACCTTTTCTGTTTTCTACTTCAGTTTCTGTCTTGAACCTGATTGTCCAAGACCTTCCTTTGCTGCTGCTACTTGATCACGAGGCACATCAACTCCGTTGTTGCCGGAATCGAAGGTAAGCTTCTTTTTAACTTGTTTTCCTATGAATTGTCTATTTATATTTGCTCTGGATTCGTGCATTTTTACAATGCTCTTACATGCAATTTCTTTCTTATGTGTAATGCATATGGAATTCTTTTTCAACTTACTATGGTAAAATAAACACACCTGTATTAACACTTTTAAAAAAGAGTACGGGTAGGAGGGGTGGTAGAGGAGTGGCTATTGGAGGTAGAGGGAGCTGAAGTGGGTGATGTGCTTGTATCTATGTTTGGCAGTTGCATGTGGGTCTGATGTATACTGTGTAGGCTTGGATGTGTTTTTGATAATCTGCTGAGTGTGTGTGTTTGCTTTTGGTTGGTGTTGTTTTGTGTGTAGAAATGTTTTTGTGTATGTTGGTTTCGATCGGTGTGTTGTTGTGGGTGTTGTGCTTGTTTGTGCAGTTTCAATAGTGTGCATATGTTGTTTGTATTACTTTGTGTGTTTGTGTTTATGTGTGTGTGATTGTGCTGCTTGAGTCTGTTGTAGTGGGTGCCTGCAAAGAAGTGAGTGTGTTTGGTACTCTGGTGGGAGTTTTGAATTGGGTTGAGGAAGGGACCAGAGTTTGGGCAGAAGTTTGGGCTGGTTGGGAGGCTGGGGTGAGTGAGGAGACTGCTATGCTATATGTTAAAAAAAAGAGCAAAACACATTAGCAACAGCTAATTTAAATGCAAACAGTACCTGTATGTTTAGTGACACATTAAAAGAGTATTACTTACTAGTCTCCACTCCACCAGGGATTCCTGTCAGGCCTTCAGGGTGTGGGATCTGCAAAACATTCTCTTCCCAGGAATACAGTGGTAAGGGGGGCTGGGAGAACCACCACCAGTCCTCCAGGCCTTCTGGTGATGCTTGGAGGTATGCAGGTGACAACAATTAGCACAAGCACATCAGGTATGTGATGCTAGTATCCATCCGAAAGCCACAGGAATAGTGCAATGTTGGATGTGCCCAAATGACTGATTCACTCCGTCATGAATCCGCCACAGGGACAACTCCAGCATGACTGGGAAATCTAAACAAGCTTGGTGCAAACCCGCTGCCCTGATGATGACGGAGTACTGTTAGCCGGAGAGGAGTCTGCCGCATCGAAGGAGTGAGTCGCTTACTCGACGGAAAACAGTCTGTCAATGCGGATGGCAGAGGAGCCAGCCCACATCTAAATACAGCGGGTGGGAATCCGTCAGCTCGATGGTGTATGTGTAACCGCCACCACCAAGGGACGACGGGAGTCCCGCCAAGATCAAAATCACACCCAAAGACAGACACAACATTCATCAAGTCGATGAGTGGCACATGATCATATGTTTTGAGGAAGGAATGACAGTTCAGTTACCAAATGCATTGCAAACAGACCTTCAGTCCCAGAGTCCTAAGTTATCTTATATTACCTAGGGTTGAAAAAAATACAAAACAGGGAGGACCCACATTGTTCTATAAAATGTCATTGTTAAGAAAAGAAAAACGACACTGTATATATTATAAATGCCAAAATGGACGGTGCATCTGCCTTCTTCTTCTTGGAATGTCCGGCATGGGTACAGAGCTGAACCGGTCCGGTAAGCAGGAGTGTTATGTAGCTTTCGTGCAGAAGAAGAGAAGGCCTGTGGAATGCAAATAAGTACATATCAATATTGTAGACCCAAGGAGAAGGTAAGCTTCATGGTGGATGATGATCAAGAGGGTAAAGTATAGGCTGGTGCAGTCATGTGCGATTAACTCAGAAGTGAGAACAATCTTTTACCACCAATCCCAGACAAGTAGCTTCATGCACCTGGCTGATCAATTGCACAAATGCCAATTGTGTGCGTCCATCACGTGACATGTGTCCAGTGACAGTACCCCAGACCACAACCATTGAATTAGAGTTTGATTGATATTTGGGCCAGCACAGTACTGAGCATTTTCCAAATCAACCCACCTCTCTCCAGTCCACAGGAGTACGCATCTTTGAGTCATGCTGCTTGTTTCCCAAAGGCATTGCACGTAACTTCCATCTTCTGGCTTTTGAGGTAGTCACGTGACCATCCCGACTCCGAGTCCTCTACCAACCCAAATGATCTAGACCTGTAGTTTTGATGAACAAGAAAAACAAAGGAATTTGAGCATTTTGCGTAGTTTTGTGAACTAAACTGACTGGTCTCTTAAGAACCTGAAAAACAGAAGTACAGGAAAAGACTAGAGTGGACTATGTAAATAATTATGGTGAAATGTGAAAGCAATGCAGTCATTCAGGCAGAATCATCCATCGGGCCCCAAACTTATAAATCAAGTTTACAAATTAGTTACAACACCCTCCCACCAACCACATGAATTATCATTCACTCAATATATCACTCATTGTTGCATTGTTACTTGTTCCAAGTGTGGTGCACTGCACATTGTCTATTGCATCTTCTCTTTTCCCCTGAAGTGGGAAACAATGGCACTCTTGCCTTATTAATGATCTTTATTGGTGACAGGCAGCCCAGCTAGGAAAGGAAAGAAAGAAGGTTATGGATGGGAGGCATTGTCTTCTTGTCCTTTAAGGGAATGGGGGAGGCTTCTTCTGTCTACACTGGTCCACTCCATACAAGTGAAAAAATGGGGCTGCACAAGTCAGACACCAAATATATAAATGTTCTTCGACATTTCCCCCCGTTTTTTTGCAAAGCAGTTCTGCAATAATATATGAAAGTACTGCTGTAGCCTGCTTAGTCAGGGAAGTAGAGTTTGTCCTCAAACTCAGGTAGTTCACCCAGAGGTTCATCAGCTAACACACTTGAGTCTGACCAATCACCCTCATCATCCTCCTGTGCTGTTTCAGGAACAATGTAATCTTATTGTATGCAGTGTTTTTATCATGGTCAATATCTCCACGTTTTGGGGCGAGAGACTGGTGCGTCTGTCAGTGACAACTGCGCTGGCTGCAATGAACACGCACTCAGAAGACACACTGGCTACCAGACAAGCTACTTTATTGCCAGCCTGCTGAGCTCGGCAATTATTGCATCTTTCCATACCAATAGACCAATAGGTTTTGATTCAGGTAGACCTCTTTTGGGTCTTCCAGATAGTCTTAGACCATCCTCCCAATGGTGACTGGTGCTGCCACTTGCTCAACCTCTGTTGCCTTCTTGACTTTAGCCCTGCCACTTGAAACCAAGTCATTGCAGAAGTTAGGTCAGATTCTTCTGCTGCTGGTGATAACGGTGATGGCTGTGAGACAACAGCACTGCCCTCTCTGGAGGTTGATGGCTGCACGCCAGAACTTCTGCCCGGGCCTCTAACTTCCAGACATTCTTCTTCCAGATTCTCGCTTGTCAACAATCTAAGTCTAATATTGTGAAACATCCCCTTTTGAAAAAGGAATTAAATTGGCCAGTATTTTATTATACCGTGGACCAAGTCCTGTGGCACAGATGTACTCTTTGGAGGACACGGTCTATATTTGCAGCCTTGTATTAACTTCCAAGCAAAGGATCAAGCTCAGAACCAACTTTTGCTTTTTCGTTCACACCGGCAAACCTTTGCGACACCTTTTTCAACTGGTCCTGTAGCAAATGCAACAACAAGATTGCTTGGCTCATCGTACTGTCCTCCTCGCTGTCTTCCTGTGTCAAAAACCTCAAAAGAAGTAGCATTTGTGTCAAGCATTTGACTAGACCCATATGTCCATCTCCATGGCCATGGTTGTCCCAGTTGAGACCCCCTCTTCTTTGAAGGAAATAGACGTGATCAGTCTGAACTACTCAAATAGACGTTTCAACATGTAGTATGTCGAATTCCAATGTGTTGGCCTCCTCTATGAGGGCTTTAACCGGTACTCTATTAACACACTGAATGACCCTCAACTGCTTCCAGGCTGTAAAAGAATGACTGAAATGAGTATAGATTCTTCTACAGGAGGCCAGTATGTTGCTGGCTATGTCTTCTTTTTTTAGAAAGTCCTGCACAATCAAGTTGAAGCAATGTGCCACACACAGCGCCCTGAAATATCCACCAACCAAACTGGCCACGACTATTTTACTGCTATTGTCTGTGGCAACAAATCCAATCTGAGAACTCTGGCTCAAAGCCAACCAAACACCTTGCTGTTAAAGTCTTCCAAGTTGTTTGCAGCTGTATGGGATTTCTCCATGGTGAACATCGCTACTGTTGCATGCCGCCGAATGCACTGAAAAACTTTCTTCAGCACTGAGACTTGCAGATACCTGTTGCCTAGCCCCCAAAAAAGAGATTAGTGTACAGTGATACACATGTAATCAGCTGTTGACAACTGGTCCACATGTCTGTCTCAGGTGGACAGTGTGAACAGCACTCTGCTGCATAACTTAGCCAACCAATTGCAGCACATCATAATGGAGCACTGGAACGGCAACTCTGGCAAAACAGGCCTGGCTGAGAACCTTCCATTACTAGCAGATGGCTGCCACAAATTCCTAAAATCCCACTCATTCCACAAAAGAAAAAGGAAGAAGGTCCAGCGGTAACATTTTAGCCAGCTACCCTTGTACAAATGTGCTGTTCGGTAGTTGCGTTTGTAGGGTCCCTCCTGCCTAAACATGTCCATAATAGTAGCTTGGATTAGGTGACTTCCGGAGAAAACCAGGAGGTGGTAGACTCAATGTGTGTCTTAGGGGAGTCACTGTATGCTGAGGTGTGAGCATCTGAGTCTTGAACCATTTGGAGGTTGCTGAAGCAGGTGATGCTGGCACACTACAAGGTTGCTTTGTGTAATGCCATCATCCTCTTTTTCCTCATGACCACCTTCTTCTTTTATCACTGTGCACTCAGCTGCTTCCCCTCTCTCATCGGGAAGCTCAACCTCCTGTTCTGCTCCTACTTCAAGAAGAACTGTTGCTGGCTGCGGCTCCTGATGTCCACTGGGTACTGGTTAGCAGCTGAGACAAATCCAGTTCAGACTCACTGCTCGTCGCCATGACTGCATCGCTGAGACACGAGCTTGGGTTTAGCCTAAGGTTGGGGTGGTGCTGCTGATGATGTGGGAGTGCTGCTCCCACCCGTATGCTGCCCAGAGGAGGGTGCAGCAGGTACACCACGTTTCCTGAAAAAAGGTGGAGGCTGGCACACAAGTGGTGGCAATATATATCTTCTTCGCCTCCTCCTCACTGGCCCCTCTCTTAGCAGGAACACCCTTCTTTGGGACCATCTTCAAGTTCCTTCTTAGCTCTGGCAGTTGCCAAGTAGCTGCACAAGCGGAAGAGGATTCAGTTGGTGTGCGTTGCTTCCAGCCTTCTGTCTGCTGCACTGTGTGTGTGAAGATGTCTTTTGGGCACCTAAAAACAAACAAACACAAAAACAATTCAGGGCAACGTGGCAATTGCAGTTTGAATCTAGAGACCATATAATTTAGTGAGGTCACATCACAAATAATCAACAATAGTATATCCATTCCAAACCATAATAATAATATTTCAATAACCTACAGATTGAAAAGTTGACATTATGTGCCTCTAAGGCCTATGAGACGCCTGTGGCAGGCAGGGGGTCCAGGGGGAAAATGGAATAATCCTTAAAAGAATTAATGCTGGTGTGCGCCTGTGGAAGGCGACGGGTGCAGGGCAGGCCAGGGGAAAATGGAATAATTCTTTTAAAAAATGATAGCTGGTGTGCGCTTATGGCAAGCGGCGGGTGTAGGGCAGGAGAAAATGGAATACTCCTTAAAAAAATTATTGTTGGTGTGAGCCTATGGCAGGCAGGAGTTGCAGGGAAAAATCTAATAACTGAAAACAAATATTGCTGGTGTCTCCTAGGGACTATGAGAAATTCTATGGAAGGCAAGGAGATTTAGGGGAAAAGGGAAAAATGCATTAAAAAACCACTGTACATACATACTACAATCATCCCAAGCACATTAAACTCACATCAGGGAAAAAAGAAAAATTTACAAAAAACAAAAAGGCGTAGGCCTCTTCTATCAATGTCTTTAGAAAATGGCTTTGAAAAGTGAAAGAAAAGGAACACACTGGCTACACCAAATGGCTGCACTGGCACATGGCCACAAGGGCAAATGAATGGAAAACAAAGAACACATGCAAGCCTATGGCTTAAGCAAAGCACGCTGACTACAAAATGGCCACTGGTCGCATAACCACCAAGGGCAAAATCATTGACAACGAGGAGCACATCCAGGTCTATGGCAAAAGCGAAGCACACAGACTAAAAAAATGGCCGCCAGCCACATGGTGAGCAAGAGCAAAGGCATGGACAACAAAGAACGCAACACAGAACACATACAAGCCTATTGCAAAAGCAGAGCACACTGACTACACAAAAAAAATGGCCACCCTGCGACATGACATGGAGAAAAAAGACAAAATGGTGGCCTATGGCAAACACACACGTACAGTGGCCACATAAAAAAATGGCCACTTGGTCAGAAAAGAAAGGAGGCATGGTAAACAAAGAAGAAAGCGCTACCATTAATTCAGCAATCCGAAAATTGAAACTAAATAATGTCAACTTTAAAAATTCACCAACGACAAACATCTCAAGAAGGCATCAAAATTACCCCACCAAAATACTTGAACACTTTGACAAAAAATGTAAAATTCAAAAAACAAAACACATTTTGCATTTAATACAAGGCCATCTTTAAATCAATAGATCTTTTAAAAAAACACAAACCACATAAACAACAGTTATTGTGCATGGAAAGTTTCGGGGCCATTCGTCAAGAGGGTCCTGAGAAAATGTGGGGCCAAAAAAAGTGCTTTTCCCATATTAATTTCCATAGAGATTTTAGACACACTATAGCCCGAACCACTGGACAGAACAACGCCAGATTAGGCAGAAAGTTAGCTCTTGGTCCAGAAAAAAACCCTTTTTGGTATTTGGTGTAAATCTGTTCAGTAGTTTTTGAGCTCTTAACTGAAATCAAAATTTGTATACCTAGGGAAACAGATCCTCCGCGGATCCTTCTTGGATTCGCGAATCCATGCGCCAACAGCAATGCTGTGATTGACAGGCCGCCACCAGAGAGGAAAGTTGCGGCCACCATGTTGTTCATCAGGACTTGGTTCCCAGCAGGGAAAATAAAGTTAAAAAGTAATAGAAGGGGTCAGTATAGAGGTACTCTCACCCCATGGGACTATGGGAGGGGTCTGCGGATCCTCCCTATTTGGGTGGATCGTCGGATCCATAGCCCAATTAAAAAAAATACACTCACTCAAAGATCCAGACACCTACTCATACACTCACACCCACACAACCACTCAAACACCCACTCAGACTCTCAAAATCACTCACAGACCCACACATCTATACAGCCACTCACAGACCCTCAAGACCACTCACACACCTACCCACTCACAGACCCACACAGCCAGTCACACAAGCACTCACACACCCACCACATACTCACACACCCACTTACACACCCAGGGTGCAGGGATGTTATAGTTAGGAAATAGCATTAAAAAAACATAGAAATACACTGAAAAAAGCAAAGGTTACAGGGATGTTATAGTTAGGAAATAAAATTTAAAAAACCTTGGAAAATCACTGAAAAAGCCAACGGTTTCAGGGACGTTATAGTTAGGTTCAGATTCTACACACACAAAACCATAGAAATTCAGCAGTTATTGTTATCTCAAGTAACTATAACTTGTGCCTTAAGGCAACTATAATCACGCCCTTGCATGATGCAGATTAATTGCTCACACTAATGCTGTGCAGATCAGTGTGCCATTGAATTCTTGTCTTGCAGCACCTGCCTATCATCACCTGCCACTGACTGATTATGTTCAGCAGGTGTGGGTCGAGGGACATGGCAGGCTTTTATGCATGCAATCTCTGGGCGTCTGTGCCCACCACTTGCTGATCCCAGTCTGTCCTTGTGCTGCCTGGTGAAGTCACATTTTTAATAAATATTAAAGAATAGTTACCTTTTCCCTGCCTGAAGTTACTGGAAGCTAATTTGTAGTGGCTCTCCAGCTTCTCCTACCCAGTGATTAGCCTTGAATAAGTGTGAAATGCCTCCCAGGAGTGAACAATAGGCTGACCAGAATGGGCAGCAATGATGCCACAAAATATGCAGGGTGGGGTGTGGACATCCATTTTAACATTACTGTCAAATCCTGCTTGAGTTTCATATCCTGTTTGCCATGATTGCTTGGTTGGTGCAGTGGAGAATAGTGAATAGTGTATTTTTAGTGCTACGAAGTCACAACCTGTGACAGAAAGCACTGTTAATATGTTAATTCGTTATTTTAAACTTGCATTTCACACAGTGTAAGATAGATTGCTACAAAATACACAAAAGGGTTTAAGATAAAATGTTTTTTTACAAAATATAGATTTTAGTAATATTCAGACTGTACTTCAACACCTAGTCAGGGGTAGTAAGTGCTATATAAATACAATTACATTAAAAGCATGAACTTCACAGCTTAGTTGTAAGCTCTTTGCACTACCACTTGAAGAAATCGAATTCCTTTGTTTCCACTTTACAAAAAGAGGCCAGTAGTCAGAGGTCTGCCAAAGTATCTTGTATTTATTATTGACGCGCGGGTGCACATATTCACAGCGCCTGGATGGCTATGAAAAGAGTGGACATCGTACAAAGATCTGCAAGGTTATTTATACATGTGGCACGATCTAGGGATGTGTAAAACATTTACAAAAGGGAACAATCCCTGATTAGGTAACAAGGATAAGGCTTGTTTATTTTCTCATATCCTGATAGACAATCGAACAAACGAGTATAAACATTACAAGTGGACATTGCTGGTTCCTTCTCATACATTGACAGACAATCGAACAATCAAGTATAAACATTGCAAGTGGATCATTGCTAAGCCTCAGACAGGCAAAGAGCAGGTATGTCGACAACAGGTGTGTAAAGATACGAGCAAAACAAGTCTGTTTGTGCTGACTTGCAACAATAGTAGAAAGGCACAAAAGTTGGCAATTGAACATCTCTGGAAATACAAAATGGAAGAACTGATGTACAAAATGACTTATAAAAATGCGTTTCTCACACACTCAAAAAGAATAAATATTTGTCATCACAAAGCTTCCCATGATTCAATCGATTAAATCCAGTACCGGCTCCCATGTAACCTGTACATTTGCAGATTACCTTTTACATTTGCAGATTAATTTGTTGCGCACGTTTGCATTTCTTTCAGGCAAGCAGGCACCGTAGCAGGAAGGCTTGTTTAGCTGTCTGCCCGGCTTCCATTTCACAACACAGGAGACTCAGTGAACGACACGTCAGCAGAAGCATTCAAACTATCAGATTTAACCATCCCACGACGGTTGTCTTTTTACAAAAAATAGGGGAATGGTTTTTCAAAAATCAAAAAACTATGGGCACATCGTGTCCCTCCGATCCCTCCCACTTCGACCTCTGGTGCCAAGCCTAAATGTGACACCTTCAGGAATCTACTGCCGAACACTTTATGGGCCGGCGAAAAATCAGAAGAGAACAGGACCAGCTGTTTATAACCTGAGAGGAGCCCTGAAGGACTGGATCTGCTCCCTCTTGTACCCAGGATAAAGAACTGGACTCCAAGGATCAGTTGTCTGGCCTCCTGTGTGGCTAAGGGAAGACAACAAGCTGTAAGAGGCTAAGCTGTGAAGGGTTTTCCGTATATCAGGGAAATGGCGCTCAGACTCGTACGCGTTAGTGTTAAACTCACTGTTGTATGTGTACGGTGCTAACAAGTTGGGGGAAATAACCCAATAACCCCCGTAAATCGTGTGAGTCAGCAACCCACACTGGTAATATGAACAATGTCCTGTGCACACGTAGTTGGGATAACAGATCAAAGCAAAGTCTCAAAAGTAGCCCAATTCAAGATCAACATCAGTTGTGTGAGTCATAATTATTTAATGATGAAATAAAGCACAAGAAGAACCAGCCGACACGTGTTTCGTCACATTGGGTGGTAATCCCGTGACTCTTCAGGGCCGGAGGGTAGTGAAGAACTGGGCGCAAAGATAGGGACGTCTGGAGGGAGAGACCACGGGGTCTGGGAAACAGTTCAAATCCGCTTGAGTGAAGCTGCGTGTATCCGGCAGTCATTGGAGAGACGGACGTCTATTCCCCTCTGATTTTCATGCAGGTCCCGGGCTCATCCGCCTTATTTCTCCTTCCCCTTGCCGCACACACGCAGCTTCACTCAAGCGTGTCCTTTTGGGCCCTGCCCCCCCTGGCATTACAGGGACTACCCCCCCGTGCCACACGGATTTGAACTGTTTCCCAGACCCCGTGGTCTCTCCCTCCAGACGTCCCTATCTTTGCGCCCAGTTCTTCACTACCCTCCGGCCCTGAAGAGTCACGGGATTACCACCCAATGTGACGAAACACGTGTCGGCTGGTTCTTCTTGTGCTTTATTTCATCATTAAATAATTATGACTCACACAACTGATGTTGATCTTGAATTGGGCTACTTTTGAGACTTTGCTTTGATCTGTTATCCCAACTACGTGTGCACAGGACATTGTTCATATTATAAGCTGTAAGAGGCCTTTTCCTAGAAGTACCCAGCTCACCATGGCAACTGGATTTGGACTGGACCCTGCTCTTGGCCTCTTCCTGACACCCTGCGAGTCTTTAAGTGCCTCACCATACGTCCTTTGGGCTTTAGAAGAATACTCCTGTGGTGGATTGAGACTTAAGAGACTAAGTCAGAAAGTAAAATCTTTGACCAGGGCAAACCAAGACCCGTGCTCCATCACGGCCAGCCTTAAATCTCATCTAGGTCCCAGTCTACTGTGACCATTAAATATCATTGGCAGTTAGGGTTTTTGTTGGAAGTGTCTCTTGGACGCAGCCACACATAAATAAGGGATCGCAGGCAGCGTAACTTGGTGAACTTCTCGTTTATTCAAATAGAAGGACTATCCAGTCCGGAGGCAGGTAAAGAATGACAAGCAGTTACAACAACCACATAATCCCCGCTCCCACAACATTTCAAATAATAACCAGGAATGTGCACACGAGGAAGATACGACCCTGCAACACTGCCACGCTCGTGTCCACCACGTGATGCACAGCAAGAGAGCACGAGCAGGGAAACTCGCGTGAACCCAACACACCTTCCCCCTTTGGGGGAAAAAAAAACCAAACAAAAAAACAGTGCAATGAAACAATGTAAAAACAAAAAATCAGCTCATAACATAGTCTTGAAATTTCGCAGGAAGACGGCGAGATCTTACACATCTCGAAACAAGATCAGAATTGCAGCCTGAATGGGTGTCTTGGCACACAGAATCACCTTGTTCCCTGATGTCCAAGAAAACATTACTTCCAGAATCTTCCAAACAAGACTTCTCCCCTTTGTACAATGAAACTCGATTTAAGCTCCACATACTACCACCATCCACTCTAACAGCATTCCTGTAGACATCAATGACCTTCTTTGGTGATGACCAAACAGGATAACCCTTGCCGACCCCACCTTTCTTTGTGATACGTACAAGGTCACCAACAGCTAAGGTCCGTTTACTGACAAAACCTTGTTTCTTCCTCATCTCTTGTCTCATTTTCTCTTTATACATTTCAACTCTATGTTGAACTTTTTCGTAGTCCACATCAGAAAAATCACAGCTGTTACCTAGATTCTTTTTCAACCACCAAGGAACTAACCTCGTGCTGGGTTTATGCCCTCTCAAAAGCTGAAAGGGACTAACTAAAGTCCCAGAATTGGGAGGTGTCCTATAAGCCAACAACATAGATTGCAAAGCATAACGCCAATTCAAACAACCCTTCACAGACAATTGAATGGCTTATTTTACCACACGATTAAATCTCTCAACTTGACCATTGGCTTCCAGATGGAAAACAGCAATCCTTCTATGTGTGATACCACATTTCTTAAAGAAAAGTTCCATCTCCTTGCTGATAAATTGGGGTCCATTATCGGTCACAATTTCTTGAGGAATGCCCTCCCTACAAAAGACCTCATCCAGAAACTCTATAACCTTTTCAGAAGTAACATCCTTCATCATTTTTACCTCCGGCCACTTGGAATAATAGTCAATTAAAACAATACCAAAAGCCTCTTGCTTGGGTAAAGCAGCAAATGGTCAAATGATATCTAGACCAGGTTTACGCTATGGAGCTACAGGAAACTCCACAGGGTGGGGTTCAGGATGTAAAGCTAAAGCAGACTTATCGCTGGAAGCGCTTTTGGCACACTTCGTTACAGTATGTTCAACTAATGAGTCAACACCCGGCCACCAAAAGGATTCTCTGACGTGTCTTCTTGTGAATGAAATGCCTAAATGGCCTTCGTGGGCTATATTCACAATGGTGTTCCTCAACGTGTGAGGAGGAATAAATTTATCACCCCTTACAATAATACCATTCTCAAAAGCAAGTTCATCCTTCACCTTGAAATAGCTCATCATGTCACCAGAGAGCTTCCTTTCTTCTGGCCAACCTTGTAAGATAAATTCTTTGACTTTACCCAATTCCATATCATTTCGTTTTGCCAAACATTCTCTTGAACGCAGGTTTGGTCACCACACACCAACTTGACATCGTGAAAAGTGAACGCAACTTCACAGTCCTCTTCATGAATATCCCCCAGATCAGTAATAGGAGGAGGAAACCTGGACATGCAATCAGCATGTACATTTACTTTCCCTTGAACATATTCTAGCTGGTATTGGAAACTTTTCAGCCTAGATGCCAACCTAGCAAGTCTAGCCGACATAGTGCGTCCACCACCAGGTGCCATCATGTAAACTAGGGGCTTGTGGTCAGTTTTAATGGTGAACCTAGTGCCCCAAAGAAAGGTTCTAAAGTGTTCAGCGCCCCAAACACAAGCTAGAAGTTCCCTATCTATAACAGAGTAGTGCTTCTCTGCATCTCTCAAGGCTCTGGAAGCATATGCCACAATCCAATCTTTACCATTGTCCCTCTGGATTAACACACCACCCAAACCAGAGTTACTGGCATCCACCATAACAATGCATTTTTTCCCGCTAACAAAAGGTTTTAAACAGGGGGCATTCACCACAAAAGTCTTAAGACTATTGAAAGCAGTAGACATTTCTTCAGTTCATACAAACTTTGCATTCTTTTTTAGTAAGCACCTAAACGAATCCACTTTGGATGCATAATTTGGAATAAATTTGGCATAAAATTCAGTGAGGCCCAGAAAAGCTACAAGTTGTTCCTTAGAGGTGAGAATAGTAGCATTGGTAATGTTATCCACATGGTTGCGTTTGGGTTTAATACCCAAACCACTGATAGAGTGTCCTAAATATTCCACTTCTTTGGCTTCAAATTTACATTTCTCTACAAGAAGGGTAAGACCTTTATTTGACAGTGCAGAGAATACTTGTTTTAAGTTTTTATCGTGTTCTTCAGCATTTTTACCATACACAAGTATGTCGTCTTGAAAAGCAATAGCGCCAGATAACCCTTCAAGAGT
Source organism: Calotriton arnoldi (assembly GCA_963921515.1). Taxonomy (NCBI): domain Eukaryota; kingdom Metazoa; phylum Chordata; class Amphibia; order Caudata; family Salamandridae; genus Calotriton; species Calotriton arnoldi. Next base: position 1,982,458 of record CAWUFW010000128.1, on the reverse strand, counting down.
CTCTTTCATTAACCTTTGAAAGACTGATGCCGCACTGGCAAGACCGAAAGGCATGCGACAATACCTAAAAAGACCTTCAGGAGTGATAAATGCAGTTACATTTTTTGATTCCTCATCCAAAACAACCTGGTGGTAAGCACTGGCCTGGTCGATGCAGGAAAAAACGTGTGCACCAGCTAAAGTGGAAACCATCTCGTGTAAATTAGGTAAGGGGTGGGCATCCACCCAAATGGCATTGTGCAAACTGCGTAAATCAATACATAGCCTAAGTTCCCCTGAAGATTTAACCGAAATCACCACCGGAGAAACTCGATAGGTTCTGACTCGATAGGTTCTATGATATTTTTATCACATAAGTCCCTCAGCTTGTCCTTGAGTTTACCTCTATAAAAAAGAGGTACATTTCTTACTTTGTGGCGAATCGGAACAGCATCATCGCGCAGTTTAATACAATGTTTGAATCCTTGGTACTCACCCAATTTTCCACTAAAAACCATAGGAAATTGTGTTTTTAACTCAGAAATAAGTTTGGGGTCGCAACACTCATGTGCCTTTGAAGGTCCCACTACATAAACAGGAGGATTGGCTCTGGGATCAAGTTTAATTCCCATTTGCTCTTGGTGTGGCCATCCTAAAAGGGACTGTTACCATATGTGTGACGTACTAAGAATTCTAAATTGGCCCAGAAGTACCAGACTAAGTCAATTTTGTGCCCAGTGTAGCCTCCTGGAGTAACATCAGGTGCAACCAATTCCCTGTTAGGCCACTTATTGTTTAAAACATCTTGGGAGATACTAGTGTACCATGCACATGAGTCTACTAAGAATTGCAAACTCACTCCATCTATGGCAATTTTACAGGAAGGGAATTTGATAATACCTTCATTCCTGCACATATTAATCACGGTATTGATGTTGTGTTCATGAGTGTCAAAATTGCTGTCACAGTCGTCAAAACACTGTATCATGTTAACTTTCTTGAGCAAAGACCTACAAACTCTACTAAAGTGACCTTTCTTATCGCATTTTGAACATGTTCTATCAACAGCGGGACAAGACTTTGAATTAGCTAAGTGCCCACTACTACCACATCTATAACAAAGTAATACATTCTTTTTACTTTCCATTTTTGTCCCTTTGTACTTCCCTTCAAACTTATGAACATTCTCAACCTTATGTGTAAAGTTCTTCTTTGGTTTATCAGAATCTTTAGAAACGTTAAAAACTTCATTTTTCTCATTACCCCTTATTTCCTTAACAAATTTTTCTGAATGTTCAATAGACTTGGCTATGTCAATGGCAGCATTTAAGGACATATCAGATGTAGTCCACAATCTTTCCTGTACTTTTTTGTTATTTGTCCTCATTAGAATCTGGTCTCTAAGTACCTGTTCATAAGAAAGGTGTTCAAAGTCACATGTTACAGCTAGAGACCTTAAAGCTGACACAAAGTCTTCAATAGATTCCTCAGGTTGTTGTTTCCTAGAATAAAAAATAAACCTTTCCATAACTACATTTTTCTTTTTTCCATACCTCAAGTTAAGTTGCATCGAAGCGTAATTATAAACATTAATATTGCCAGGATTAACTAAAGGAGGTAGGTTTTTAAATTCTTTTAAACCAATTCCCCCTAAGCAGTGCTTCAAAAGTGCTAACTTGCGTTCAGGTTCACATTCATCTCCTTCAAGCACCTCAACATAAGCTAAGAAAACAGGTTCCCATACCTCCCAATCCATTGAAGGTTCACCAGGCGTCGCAAGGAAAGAAGGAGGAGGAACAATGCCAGACATTGCTAAAAGTTGTGAGGAAGAAGGCAGTAATAAATACACTTGTTGTAAGTAATAAATACACTTGTTGTAAGAAGACAGAAGAAATGTGATTCCTTTAGTTGTCCAAAATGAAATTGCGGGAAAACACTGGGTAACCCCAAAACAGAATGTCTGCTCGTTGCAAGATGAAAGTAATCCCAAGACAGAATGTCTACTCATAGGCAATGAGGAGAGTTCACGATAAGTATCTGTAAGTAACTGTTCCAAATCAGTTATTAGTCAGAGAATGATGTAAAATAAGAAAGGAAAAACAAAACCCAAAAAAATAAATAAACTAAACAGACGTAGTAAAGTAGTAGTGTTACCGCTGTATTTAAATGTTCCAAATGAGTGTGCATATCACTGAAAGTAACGTATGCACAAATGAAAACAACTCTGTGAGAGAAGACAGCTCGTACACGCTGTGTCAGAAATAAATATGGCCGCTGAGGGAGGTCACAGTGCGTGACCCCGCGTCATGACGTAGATACGTGATCCAGCGCTGAGACGTCAATCGAGCTCCAATCCTTGTTGACATAGTGTGACGATCCAGTGGGCATGCGCGTGGAGTTAGCATGACGATCCAGTAGGCATGCGCATGGAACAATAGAGGAAGTGCATAGCAACACACGCCATGGCAGCACTGAAGATTTGCAGCTTGCCGGTAAGAAATGTCAGTTGTTAAATCCAAAGAAATACTTTTCCAGTAAATGTCCACTGCACCATATGAACTCCAGCACACCGTGGCAAAGTCCAGAAACAGCACTACGCAGTGACAGTTGCAGACACACAAAGCAATAGCCAATTCAGGAATAATCTGCAGAAAATGAAGTAAACATAGTCCACCATGCAGTAAACGGGCTCCGAAAAAAAAATGGAAGGGCAACCACGAAGCGTCGTTTCAATCACTGGGTCTCACTCTTGATAAGAGAGAAAGAAGCAAAAAAAATGATAAAAAATATAATAAAATAAAATAATTCTTGCAAAAGTAATGCAGATCCATCCCACCCTCGTCGCCAGTGTTGGAAGTGTCTCTTGGACGCAGCCACACGTAAATAAGGGATCGCAGGCAGTGTAACTTGGTGAACTTCTCGTTTATTCAAATAGAAGGACTATCCAGTCCGGAGGGAGGTAAAGAATAACAAGCAGTTACAACTACCACATAATCCCCGCTCCCACATTTCAAATAATAACCTGGAATGTGCACACGAGGAAGACACGACCCGGCAACACTGCCACGCTCGTGTCCACCACGCGATGCACAGCAAGAGAGCACGAGCAGGGAAACTCGCGTGAACCCAACAGTTTTGACACTATTTCTACTTAAAACTTTCAAAATTCAGATCTTTGGTTCTTCCTTATTGGATTCTTGTCGTTTAGTTTTTTTATTGTTTGCATTTTGACTTTATAATTGTTTTAGTGCTACATAAATATTGCCCTAAGTTAAGCCTGCCTGCTCTGTGTCATAGCTACGAGGGAGTTGAGCGCTGGTTAGTGACTTTGAGGGTTCACTCTGACCAAGGGTTGTGATTATTCCTTGAGGCGTGCAGACACTCACCCCAAATAATAACCCCAATTTCTTACACCATCATTAAAACAACCGCTTGGCAGCACAAACAGAATAGTCGTCAGAAATACTTCTGCGCTATCCCGACAGTTGCACAGCACAGCGCAAAATCTTTCACTGCCCCTGGCACTGAAGTACCGCACACAGCCATACCCGAAGAACAAACGACGCCATGGAGCTACTCTACATGCAGCTCGGAGCCCCAACAGGGCCACAACACCCACCGCCACCACCCCATGGACCGCCACCACCCCCAGGACCCGGACCCGCTCCCCCCCCCGGACCACCACAGAGGCAGCGTAGAGTAAGACAGTGGACCTACCGAAAACGCACCACTCTCACAGACCTAACGCCCGCGGAAGTATTGCCCACTACAGGCTCAAAAGGACAACCATCCTCCGCATCCTGACCCACATCGCCCACAGGCTGACGGTCCCAACACAGCGGAGAACAAACATCCCTCCGCAGACAAAGCTGCTGGCAGTGCTGCACCTGTTGGCCTCTGGGACCTTCCAACCAACAACTGCCAGAGTCGGAGGGGTCTCACAGCCAGCCCTATCAAAGTTCATCACACCTGTCCTGGATGAATGTATGACGATACAACGCATGCATTCACATCGCATGCCATTAGATCGCGGTTTTTACAACGCAAGTCGTTACAACGACTTTCGTTGGAGGGCGCTGGACTTAGGAGTAGTTTAATTTACTATTCCAACTCCAGCCTACGTACAGTAGGGACGGTGTTGGATAGTAAATTAAACTATTCCTTGTCCTATAGCGCCCTCCAGCGCAAGTCGTTGTAACGACTTGCGTTGTAAAAACCGCAATCTAATGGCATGCGATGTAATGCATGCGTTGTAAAGGTTGTTTCCCGTCCTGGATGCCATCATCAGCTTCATACCCCAGTACCTTCACTTCCCCAACACTGCGCAGGAACAGCTGGAGACTAAGCAAGGCTTCTACGCCATAGCCGGATTCCCGGCCGTGTTGGGGGCACTAGACTGCCCACATGTCCCACTTGTGCCCCCTGCGGATACTGCACACCACTACCGCAACAGGAAGCATACGCATTCCATCAATGTGCAGGCAATAGTGGACCACCGGGGAATGTTCACCAATGTCGTCGCCAACTACCCAGTCAGTGTGCATGATTCCTTCATCTTCCGACAGTCCATCATCAACCAGCGCTTTCAGGATGGCACATATGGAACGGGACTGCTCGATGGTAAGTACCAAATCAACACCCCACACATCCCACAGCCACCAACGCACAAGGCACAACTGTGGGGATGCACATGTGACCAAACCACATCCGACATGTCGAACTACACGACCACCTACCAGACACGACTACACCACTCCATGGTCATCCTGGGCTACCCCTGTACCCAATACAGACTTCACATGGCACCACAACCACACAACAGCTGAACGTGTGGAGGTGCAGAATGCAGCCATGACACATGTGAGGCACTGCTCTGCCCTCATGACCCTACCCCAGTCTCCCGCAGCTCAGCGTCCCGTGGTGGTGGGCCCGTGTCGGCTGCTGTGCATCCAGGGCGACTAGCCCCGTGCGCCTCGAGTCATCCCCCCTTGTAGTTCTGACATTGCATGTCTGTGTGCCTGATGACTGTTGGTGTAGTTGCCAGCAAATGCTACTCCCTGAGGGCTGGCTTACACTCACCCCACACACAGCCAGCACAGGCGTCACTGAATTGGTGGGCCTGCCATCACATCCTGCCGAACCAAGTATTGACTCTTTTCTCCCTGCACTGTCACAGGTGATCAAGGATATGCACTCTGCCCTTGGATGATGACACCCCTCCGAGACCCGAACACACCCGCCCAGAGGCAGTACAATGCGGCCCACATACGCACCAGGGGCATCGTTGAACGCACATTTGTCGTGTTGAAGTCACGTTTCAGGTGCCTGGATGGCACTGGTGGGAAGCTCCTGTACAGCCCGGACGTCGTGTGCAAGATGATCGTTGCATGTTGTGTGTTGCACAACATCTGTGTTCGCACCAGGGCCCCATGGATCCCAGTTCCAGAGGTACCCGACGATGATGGAGGTGATGGGGCAGGTGGCCCACTGCAGCTGCGGCAGGAATGGCCCGTAGGGACTCCATCATTGACACTTACTTCTCATGAGCACGTCACATTGTGACCGTCCGTGGCATTCATGGGACAGTGTGCGGTGTGTGGTGCAGCGGCCAGGGCAGCTGACTTCGGAGCACAGGGTTCACGGTTCGATCCCCGGCTCCGGCGGCAGCTCAGCTCAGCACCATGTGACTCTGGGCAATAGCTCACTTAATTTCCACTCCGGCCCCCAGCGCCTTGAGACCCGTAAGGGTGAGTAGCTGCGCTATATAAAAACGGACTTACAGTAGTAGATATCCAATTGCACTGCATGTGTGAATAAAACATATTTGCAGGTCACAGGTTGGATTTGTACATTGTCATGTTACATGTCCGTGGTGTTTCAGATGTGATTTGCCATGTTGTGCACATTTTCCGAACCAGTTGTGTCCTGTGTTCAGTTGTGGAGGTGTTGCTGTTTGTACGGGGATGTTGTCACTGTCCGGGTGCACTTCTGCTTATGTGCGTATGCTGCACGGTGGGTGTGTCGCTCCTGCGGCTCTGATTTGTCTGCCACTGGTCTCTTTCATGTGGTGTGCCTGTGGGTTCTGTTCTTCCACGGTGCTTGGATGTTGTGGTGTGCATGTTGTCCTCTGCAGTTGGCCAGGGTGCATCCGTGGTACTCCGCTGTTGATGTATTTTGTTCTGTGGCATTTTCCGTATCCTGTTCTTCTGCTTTTTCCCCATTGCGCGTGCGTATTGCTGCCCTCGCGCTGGTTGTCACTGTTTTCTTATCGCGCTTTCACCCGTCGCAGTTTTTTTCGCGTTGTGGTTTGTTTTTATCTCCGTCGGGTTGGTTGTGTCGCGAGCATTGGCCGCGGTGTCGGCCAACTATCGCATGCTACCGCCATGTTGTGAATTCCACGTTGGCACGGGGTTATTTTCCCGCGTTAGGCTGCGATATTGAAAGTTGCGTTACGCTACTCTTGCGGTAGTTATCACACGTTCTTGTGAATATACCCCACAGTTTTTAGAATTCTGAACGTACGTCATTCTATTTTTACATGTTTGTTGCACATGTAGGGGCATTTAGAACGAGATCCTCAACTCGGTTCGCCCTGATAATTTGTTAACTCGTCCACCTCTACTCTGAAACCGTCCATCTTCGCTAACCTCCTTCACGTTCGTACAAGCGTCCTCTATTACAATAGCCCAATTGTCCCCTCAAAACGCTGGGAGACGCAGAGCTACGGAGCACCGGTAATACCTTCCCTTGTAGGACACAATGCTCACTCTTTTCTTTCTTTGTTAGTCTACTCAAACTGGGCTGGGACTACTGCTTCGATACGACCACTATCTAAGCCGCTCGTGTCTCTGCGCCAATTATGTGATGAACTTGACACAATGTCGCTGCCTCGCTGAATAAGAGCGGGGAGAAGAAGTGATTCCTCCCGGCCGGAGCGGACTACGACGAGTCTGCCTCCGGGGGAGGAGTGTGGCCCCGGGAACACCAAGTACAATTGGCGAGGCGGCAGGGAGCGGACCAAGGAAACGGCCGAGACCACTCCAAGGCACCGATGCCTTCTATGGTGCAGCCCCTCTCGCGGCTCCCTTTACAGCGCCGCCGATCTGAGAGTTGGCTGCCATATACAGGAGGATTCCGTCGGCCGGAGTGGCCCAGCGGCTGAGACTAAGCCTGGGAAGCCAGCAAATGACACGGGTGCGAAGGTGAGGAGAAACGGCGAGGGGCTTTGGCACAGCATTGGTCAGAAGGTTGGTGGCGCTGCGGTCGGGACACCACGCTGCTACTCCGACCGAGCATGTGGGAGCCCGGCACCTGCGGGTGTGCTTCCTTGTATTCTGCGGCCTGCCTGTGCACCCAGATAAAGGCGGCCGGTACAAATTCGTTTCTGGGCCAGCAGCGCTAGTGAACGGGAGTACGATCGGCTGAACCGGTGAGTGCTCCAGCTACAGCGCGGAGGCGGGGGGAACCGGCCATGCGGGAGAGTGACCACCCTCCTATCGCTGCCTTCTACCTGCCCCCCCCCTCCTCCTCCCTGAGAAGTAACGGACAATGGGGCCTCCCGGGCCGAAGTAGATGCCCCATGCTGCCTGACCCTAAAATGGCGCCCAGGCAGGACACTTTGTTACAGCAGAGTATGGGGCAACACTGGGAAAATTTAAATTTAATTATAGCGCCAGACCAGCAATAGGAGCGGCGAAAAGGCAGACACATCAGCAGAGTACCTCCTCACACACTGACCAACAGACTGTCTGTTACTCTCATGACCTCGAGTCGACTTGCTGCAGCCCCTCTGCCCCTGTTGGTGGCGATGCTGTGGCTGCAGAGGCTAGTGAGGCCCCAAAGGCACGGTTAGTGCCAGGCCTTTTCACTTCACAGCTGCCCAGCAAGTAGTGGGAAGCTGCACCGTTTAGGCTAATGTTGAGTTGGGCAGTTAGGAGTGAAATGCCCTCCCTTAGCCCTGACCTTCACAGCTGCGCAGCACTTAGTGCCAGCTGCAACGTTTAGACCTGGGTTGGGGGTCATACCTTGGCTGTTAGAAGTGAGATGCCCTCCTTTAGCCCTGACCTTCACAGCTGCGCAGCACTTAGTGCCAGCTGCAACAGTTAGACCTGCGCAGATTGCGCACCCTTGACTTTCGCTGCTTAGGCAGCGCGCCCGGACCTTCACAGCTGCGCAGCACCTAGTGCCAGCTGCAACGTTTAGACCTGCGCAGATTGCGCACCCTTGACCTTCGCTGCCTAGGCAGCGCGCCCTGGTCCTTCACAGCTGCGCAGCACATAGTGCCAGCTGCAACATTGAGACCTGCGCAGATTGCGCACCCTTGACCTTCGCTGCTTAGGCAGCGCGCCCGGAACTTTTGGGTCATAGGACATTTGAGCCCCTCTTTGAGATTGCCAGATTCCGATTGGGCTGTCCTGGCTCGATCGGTGGCCCATGGGATGAGTAATTGCACATAATTGGCGTCCACTTTGCTCTCCTCTAACTGTGCTCTTGGTTGAGGTATGGTGTCCATTTGGGCCTCCTCCCTGGGGAGCCAAAGAATGTCCTTCCCCATCACTGCGATCCTATAGGCGACTCCCATTTCCATGCGGGTTTCCACACTGGGAGGTCCCAATCCCTGGTGGTAGGGTTTGCCCCGGTATGATCCCACACCCTCTCCACTGCTGGAGACAAGCCAGCCTTCTATCCCACCGGTACGATGTCTTATTAGGGAGTAAGACCAGAGGCCCTGGCCCTGCATGTCTAGTAGCCTCCTGACCGCTCTCATTGGATTATCCTCACTCGTCTTCCGGCTTATGTGCCCTCCTCTTCATATTATTCTTTTCTGATCTATCGCTACCCTAGTGGCCCTCCTCTCCCTACCATGGCTTCCATTCGAATTAAGTCGGGAGTTAACTGCTTCAAAGTCATCTATCCCCCAATCTGTCCAAAGCAGCAGCAAAACGGTTCAAACACAACACCATTGAACACTTCCCTGATTCCCTCTTTGTTGATCAATTCCATAATGGGCACCTAGGGAAGCTAAAAAATGACTTAATTTTTTTCACCCATGGCATCCCTTCCTGGTCCACCAGCTTCTTCAATTTCTTCAACGTCTCCTCCTCCTCACCTATCCCGCATGGACAGCGGCTAAAAATTTCCCCCTCCACAAGCTTTAAGGGCTTGCTCACCATAACACTCTACAACAATGGCACCGTCATGATTCAAGCGACAGACTCCTGTCTCTCCCTCTTCGACCATCTCTTCCACTCCCTTCGTCCAACCCACACAACTATGATCTCCCCCAACTCTTCTTTGAACTCCTCTCCTTTCTCCCTTTCTCCCCCCAGACCCCCGATACTCCAGCAGGCCGCTATCCCGGGAGGCGCAGGTCTACCCTTTGTTCCCCCAGTCACTGCTCCCTCATCTCCCTCTCTTCCCCCTCCCAAAATGCCCCTCCCCCTATCTTATCTTTCCGGCCTCTGGCCTCCACCCCCCTCCCCACCCTACACCTGCTCGATTCTCCAACATTTTCACTGCCCCCTAATCCCACTAAATCTGCCCTCCGCCCCCCTCTTAATTCACCTCTCTTACAACCTGGTCTTCCCATCAACTGTCCTTACCTTCCCCCTTACCTCCCCCTTTCGCCTCATCCCTTTCCGCTCTTCCCCGTCCCCCGTACCCTAAATTCTCCTCTTCCACCTCCCATCTATCCTCAACCCCACCTTCCTCTTCCCTTGCTTCCCAACCTTATCTCCCTCCCTGACAATTCCTTCCTCGTCTCTCCCTCCGACCTTGCAGTCCCTTGCTTCTCCCTCAGTTTCCCTCTAGTCAATTCCCCCACTCCACCTGGTACCTGTCCCCCTACATTCGCCTTGCATAGCCTACAGTACCTATCTTGCACCATCCTCTCCTTTCTCCCCATTCCTCTGGCCCTCCTCGGACCCCCTGCCCTCCCCCTCCTTTACAGCCCCCTTTTCTTTCGGATCCACGCACATTCGGACCTCATCTGTCCCCCGCCCACCCCGCCCGGGTCAGTCTCGTCTCCCCTCTTCTCCCCTTACCTCCGGCCCTCTTTTATCCCCCCTCCTACTCCTCAACTTCCTCCTCGGACGTATGCCCTCTTCTCTTCCCCTCTGTTCAACTCCAGTAAAAATATTTCTCTTCCCACCACTGTTTCACCTTCCACTCCCTCTGTTCACCATCGTTCCTCACCCTCTTCCCTTGCTCCCCAACACCCCACCCATTCCCCCACCCCTCCCCTCCCTCCCTCACCCTCTGCACTCCCTCACTTATCCCATTCCACCACCCCGCCCCGTCCTCCCTCACCCTCTGCACTCCATCTCATATCCTGCTCCTCCAGCCCGCCCTGTCCTCCCTTACCTTCTGCACCACCGCCCTCTACTCGTTCCCCCACCCCTCCCCGTCCTCCCTCACCCTCTGCACTCCCTTCTTTATCCACCGAGCCACCTAACACTCCATGCTCAGCTCTCCTCTCTCTGGAAAATAAACTGGATTCTCTCATCTATTCCATCTCCCAGCTGGTAGCGTCCATCTCACGTTTAAGCGCCAAGTTATCCCCTGTCCCTAACACCCTCCCGAGGAGTCCCTTGCTCCCGCACCCCAATAAAACCAATCACAGTCTGCCCTCTGCAGACATCACCAATTTACGGGCCAGCCTCAAGACCACCAACGTCACTCCCTCTCCGCCCTCCTCTCCTAAGAATTTTACGCAGTTTCCTATTCAGGTCATCTCCTCTGTCAGACCTCACCAACCTCCCTCTTGCCGGGCTCCCTCATTCAAGAATCTTATCCCTATCTCCCTGAACAACCCTAACACCCCCTTCACCAAAACATCTGCGTCAGAGCTGCACTGTTTGCTCCACAACTGCAGATCTGCAGTCAAACACAAAGTGGAAATCTCTGATACTATCACTCACCAAAATCTTGACATGATCTTCCTCACTGAGACCTGGTTTAATGACTCCTCTCATACTTTGTTTGATCTGTTGGTACCCACTGACTATTCTATCCTCAGAAATGACAGGGCAGACAAAACTGGAGGAGGTGTCGCTATCATCTTCAGAAACTCCCTTCAAATTAAAGCGGTCCCAACCACCCTCTTCCGTACATTCGAATGCCTTTCCCTAGAACTTCAAATACATCACGGCTCACCCTTTAGATTCCATGCCATCTACCACCCGCCTGGTTACTGCTCTTCCTTTGTGGAGGAACTGACTGACTTCATCAGTGACCAACTCTCTCAAAGTGACAGACAGATCTTCCTGGGTGACTTTAATCTCCACTGGGGCTCCTTGGAAGACTCGGCTGCCAACAAGCTTGCCTCCTTTCTCTCAGCCAATGATCTCCTCCAACATTGCTCGGAAACCACACATTCTAAGGGCTCTATTCTGGACCTTGTCATATCCAAAGAAGACCTGCTGACCACTGCTCCCCCATCCATGTAGACTGGTCTGACCACCTCCTCATTCCCTTCCGCTTTCACCTATCGCACGTTATAACTCTCGGCCAACCTAAAAGAGCTACTACCTGGTTCCGTAACACTAAGAACATTGATCTTGACACTTTTTGTGATTCCGCTATGCAGGCACTTCCTAGACTAGACCCTAGCGTGGATGTCAACGATCTCACTTCTCAGTGCCTCTCAGTACTAGCAGTCGAAATCGACATTGTTGCTCCTCTCCAAAGCAAAAGGAAAAGACCCACCCCCTCAGCACCTTGGTTCAATAAAGCGCTCTACGATGAAAGGAAAAACCTTAGATTCCTGGAGAAGCATTGGAGAAAATCTCCTTCCACCGCTAATCTCTCTCTTTTACGCTCAGCAAGATCCATATATCACAATCACATCTTCCTGGAAAAAGCATCACATTTCAGATCCCTCCTTGACTCGGCTAAAAACAGACCCAAAAAACTTTTTGACCTCTTCAAAAACCCAAACTGTTCTCCTCCAACCATTAAGCCTGAGGATTCCTCAAAGAAAGCAGCAGATTTCGCTATATTCTTCGATGAAAAGGTCAAAGCTCTGGTGGATAAGGTCGCCCACCCCCCCCATGGAGGAGCGGAAATCCTTGGTCACCTGGCAGAACTTTGACGTCATCTCGGAAGATGACCTCCTCAAATGCATCCGCGAAACTAAACCCTCCAACCATTCCTCCGACCCCATCCCTAGCGACATCGCCATCGATTTCTATACCTATACTCTCTCTTACTGGACCAGGCTAGTCAATCTCTTCCTCAGTCAAGGCTCCCTCCCAGTTACCCTCAAATCAGGTCAGGTCACCCCTCTTCTAAAAAAACCCGCCGCGGATGCGACACGACCTCAACAACTTCCGCCCTATCTCCAACCTCCCTTTTCTGTCGAAAATCACCAAAAAATGTGTCGCGAAACAACTTTCCTCACATATTATGGACAATAACCTCCTCGACGTCTTCCAGTCGGGCTTCATCCAAAACTGCAGCACTGAAACAGCCATGCTGCAAGTGATTGACGATGCGCTGCATATACTCGACGCTGGGGATTCATGTCTTCTGATTCTTCTAGACCTCTCTGCAGCCTTTGACACGGTTAATCATAGCACCCTCCTCAACACTCTTCAACAGAGAATGGGACTGGATGGCACAGTGCTCAAATGGTTTGCCTCTTTCCTCTCGGACAGATCCCAAATGATCAAGATAGGGAACAGTCTTTCATCTCCTGTTGCCGTAGGTCAAGGCGTCCCTCAAGGTTCTATCCTGGCACCCACCTTGTTTAATCTCTACCTGGAACCTTTAGGGAACCTCCTAAGCAAATCTGGGATCCTTTACCATCTGTATGCGGACGACACGCAAATCTACCTTAAGGTGTCCTCCGCACACGATCTCTCCCTACTCAATTCTACCCTCAACTCTATTCACAACTGGATGTCTGCTCACCAACTCATTCTGAATCCCGCCAAAACTGAATTCCTCCTCCTCTCTACCTCTCTCTCACCTCCTCCTGTTCAATCTTGGATGGATCAGCTGAACCTTCTCAACAACAAACCCATCATTGTTGACAGCGCTAAATCCCTAGGTGTCATTCTCGACAAAAGACTCAACCTAATCGCCCACATCAACTCTATTGCTAAGAATGCACGGTACCAGCTGCGCCTTCTGTGGGGGATCCGTCGGTTCTTCCCGGAGAAAGACTTAAAAACCTTGGTTCAATCTCTGGTTCTCTCAAGACTGGATTACTGCAATTCTCTTCTGACTGGCCTACCCAAATCCCACCTCTCCCCTCTCAAATCCATCCTCCATTCAGCAGCTCGCTTCATTTCAGGGTCTAAACGAAGCGACCACATCACTCCTATCCTGTCCTCTCTGCGATGGCTTCCGATCGAGGCAAGATCTATTTACAAAACTGCCTGCATCACACACAAAGCCTTCCACACGTCCTCCCCTCGTTACCTGGCGAATAAACTGAAATTGTCCGGTGGCTCTCGCCCTTCTCGCAATGCGGAAAAGCTTCTGCTTGAGCCCCCCGTCTTCAAAAGGGAAAGATCGATGGCTCAATCCTTCTCGGGCAATGCGGTGAGAATCTGGAACTCGCTTCCCCCACTGCTCCGTGCCACCTCCTCTACCCGGATCTTCAAAGCTGACCTCAAGTCTCTTCTATTCCAAAGACACTTCCAGAACTAATACGTTCGGTCTTAGGCCCCTCTAGGAAGCCCGCTCGTCAGTATAAAGTTGTACTTGTGTCTGTTCATTCCTTATTTTATGTGTTGTGTTGGTTTTTATGTGCGTGTTCCCCCCATTATAAGTCACGCCCTCTCTACTACCTCAAGGAAGCTCTTCCATGATAGGAATTCTGTATTCCAAGCCTATAGAAGGGCCTTCTCAGTGTGCTTCGAGTTACTGCCACTTATTACAGTATTTTGCCTTTAGTGTATTTTGTACCCCATGTATCATATATTTTGTACCCCATGTACCCCCTGTTGAATCCACGCCCTCTCTACTACCTCAAGGAAGTTCTTCCACTATAGGAAATTCTGTACTCCAAGCCTATAGAAGCGCCTTCCCAGTGTGTCATGTGTGACTGCCATTTATTGCAGTATTATACCTCCATTTGTATTTGGTATCCCATGTTTCATGCACATCTGTCACTTTTTCCTATTGGAACTCATTCCTCTTTTGTATTTGGTTTGTTTGTTTTTGCACAATTGTCACTTTTTCCTCATGCAATGTAACGCTTGTCTTTGTATTATGCTCATTTGTATCCTCCTCCTTATGTAATGTTGCTGATCCTGTTGTGAAGCGCTCTGACACCCTCGGGTAAAGTCCGCGCTATATAAAAACGCATAAATAAATAAATAAATGGGGCCAAGTACCGAATGTCAACCTGAGTAAGGTGAGATTCACAGAATATACCAAAACTGCATTGGTCAAATGCGCGAGGTTTAACTGCCCCAGCGCGACATAGAATATACAAGAGAATATCAACAAACGACTCGATGACATACGTTTGGCAGCCATATTGAAATGATTATTTTCCCCACACCTTGCCGCTGCTGAAAGAAGAAAACCCCCAAAACATACATAATTGTTAAAACTATCAATTTAATTGTAACCCTTTTTATCCACGAGACACAAAAAGTCAACATTTTTTATTTTTAGCGTTTATAATCACACGATCGTATGGTTGTTCTATAATACCTCGAACAGAGTAATTTATAACAATTAGAGCCACATATTCTAAAACAAACTGAAATATTTGTTTTCAGTATTGGCGAATTAACGTTGTAGGTCGTTGTTTTATGTACTCTTTCCATGTCGTTTTGTGATTTTGGTTTGTTTTTAGGGACGTTTCAGCTTGTTATGAAATGACGTGCCTACGCTGGAAACTGGGTTTCCGGTAGCCCCTCAAACCTGGGGCTTAATGGGGAGGCGGTAGTGTTGTTACCCCTCCCCCTACTCACCTCTGTCTGACCTCCTGAGATTAGGACAGAGCTGAGACTGGGACAGAGCAGGAGGAGGAAAGGCTGCAGGCATCGCCGGAAAGATGCGCGAAGGACGAGTGTGACGCGAAGGATGGAAGGAGTTCTATACAAATGGACCAATTACATGACAGGTACCTGCTTGCTTTTGTGGTTCCATGCTGTGCCCGTCTCACTTACTTTAGTAACCTCATTGTTTACCTCCACTGATCTAGAGTGACCTTGAAAATTCACCGGTTTCTGTTAACCTAGGTGTTGAATATTTCCCTAGACTTGGTAACAAAGGGAGTTAAGAGATTGTTTGTATATTTTGCAGCCACCACACATGAGCTTCCGATGCAGTATAAACAGGAAGCAACTAGAAGAATGACGTGTGTTGATGTGTTGTAACAACAACAAACCAGCACACACGTTGCCAGCATTTGTTTGGTGCGTTCCTACCATTTATCTGATTCTGCGGTGTTTGTGGAGTCTGAGCGCCCTTTACGATTAGCGTTGACTGTGGTCAAGATTGTCTGTAGTGGTGTTTAAATATGAGAAACTTAGTTTAATTTAGAATGTTGGTTAGTAATGGTTTGTGTGGTTAATGGATCAAATGGGCAGTGTGGTATCTTGTCAGGGATCATTGTAGTGTTTGCTTATAAAGGTGTTTGCTGAAAGACTTTTGCTCTTGATTTTGATTCACATGGGTACTCGATTGCTCAACTTGGCGAGACTGTTCTGTTGAGATTCCTTTTTACTTGAGTATATTGCCTCGATAAAATAGTGTGCACATGCAGTGTGAAATGGTTGACAAAGAGTGACAGCGGACTTCTATATTCCCAGAAACGTACCCACATGCCCAGTTGTATTGACAGAGTGTACAAGCCGGCAACTTTGTTAAAAGTGCGAATGGTATGGGGAGCAGAGGGCATACCTGCCTCATCCCCAAGTTATGTTTATTGGGGAGCAAAAGCACACAATAAATCTGAAGTCTAGCTGTTGATTAGGTAGTTAACAGTCTAATCCAGGCTAAGAATTTCCCATTGATTCCCAGTCACTCCAAGGTTGCAAATAGGAACTGCATTCAGTGCTAGCAAAAGCTTTTGTGTTGTAAAGAAATAATGACACCGCTTTCTATTCTGGATTTAATTGGCGTAGTTACTAGTGTGCGAATGTTGTTTGATGTGGAGCGACCCGGCATGAGCCCAATTGTTTGAGTAGTACCAGTTCTTTGAGGAGAGGGAGTAGTCGCGATTGCTATCATCCTCTACAGTATCTTGGTATCCATGTTGATAAGTGATAGAGGATGAAACGATTGGTATTTACTCATGGGTTTATTTGGTTTCAGTAATGTGATAAGTAAGGCTTCTCATAGTGTAAGAGGTAGGATACCTACATTCCTAGCTTCCTCTTACAAATACGGGCACAATAGATCAGCAACTTTTTTTTTTTTTAATAGAAGTCCATACCGAGCCCATCGCTTCAACACTTTTACATCTTTGATCAGTTTGTAATTCCTCCACTGAGATAGGAGTTAGCCTGCACATATTCTCCACCCATTCTAGTGCTATTCTGTCAAAGTAAGCAGTTTTTATGGTGTCCTTTGTTGTTCAGGTGGTGTGAAGGTCTGCATAGAAATTTTGAAATTCCTGTAAGATCTCATCTGTATCTTGTCATCCGTATATTGTTCAAGTTCAGTGATGGCTGTTGCAGCCCAGGGTCTTCTGATCGGATTTGCCAAGGTCCTAATGAAGAATTCCCCCTCCTCATCTATCCTTGCACTCTCATTTTCGTGGCAGTATTTCACCTCAATGTCTGCTGATTCCATGTTGTCTTGCAGCATTCAATTACATTATGAGAGCATTTTAGTAGAGCATTATGATGACTACTTTGAAATCCCCCAATAATGCTCCTACACTCTCTACCTAGCCTATATTGTTTTAAGTAATCTAGTAGTTCTTAGCTCACCAGTGCCTCGGAGGGGACGCACCAACAATTCATGCATGTAATTGATCTAGCATACGTATGTGAAGCATTTCCATGGAGTGATCCGTAAATGTTCTTGCTATATATGCCACTTCTTTAGTCCAGCCGCTAACATCACTGGTACCCACCCAGCAGTAAAGTCTGGATGACATCGCACAAGCCTCTGATTAAAAGATGTTGGTGCCACAGGTCTATAAGGGCATCCTGTTCCATAATATGTTGGAGCCCCTTCGCTGCAGCCATTGAGGGACTGGCGGTTGCATTTTGTCTGTCCATTTCTGGCTCTATCATGACACTAAAATCACCTCCAAGATAATCGTGTGAGGGACCAGTGTTGTACAAGCCACTCAGACTTATTGGAAGTATGTAGGACATCCCAGATTGGGGCAACTGTTCTGCGCAATTGTGTGTATGGGCTACATATGTTGCTCTGTGTTCATGTTGGCAATGAGCTTAGGGAATTAATTTCCCGTACAACATAAAGCTTTGGGACTGTGACTGTAGAGTTACTCTGTGGGTCCAGGTTGCTGTCATTAATTACATTGTGAACCTGTATATTTTAGATGGGAGTAACCGTGCTCTCATATTGCAGAATGTCATTTTCCCTGTGATGAAAAATGTAAAATAAACATTCCAATATATTATTTGTAATTGTTACTCAATATTTCATTGTTTAATCCTTCTGCAAAGTTTGTTCGCAGTATCAATCTATATCACACGTTTATTTTCACATTACAAAATAATTTTGTTAAGTATTTCTTAAAACCATAAGATGGATATGCTCCATACATCCAGCATCCAAATTCCTGTACCCAGTGCTTTTGGCGCCACTTGCGCTTCATCCTGGGTAAACTCTGTAAACAAGAACAGTAATCAATCCGAACAGAAAAACATCTTGAATATTTTTCTCACAGTTGATTTAAAATGCAATGCTGGGATGTGTAACCATCTTCACCAACACCAAGGTGGTGAGTGACATTAAAATCGTCCAAGCTCGTCATTCAGAATACACACCGGTGGACTTCTTCAACACCTTCGCAGTCACTGGGGTAATGCGTGAGCTTTCATAACCAAAATGCGCACTGTCTCACGTTCCACAAGTACTTGAAAAATTTGATACAACATTAAATCTGGTTTCAAAACACCACCAAGCCCCTATGCTCTCTCGCACAATAACTCACGACCCACAACTTCTTTAATAGCAAAAAAGGCCACTTTATTAAGACAGGTGCATATTATATTTCTCAAAAACACAACTTACAGATAGATGATAAATCAATCCCCAAACTCAGCTTGACATATCTTCAAAAACATAACCCCCAAAATGTTGACCCAAGCAACCCCAGAAGAACTGACTCATGTTGAGAGAGCCCCATCATTTTCTTTTCCTTTCCCCGTGATCTGTATACCCCACCTCCCCCCTTGGAGGATGGACAAGCCCGCTCAAGACTGCCCACCCCCCCAGAAAAATCCGCCTACGAATTCTACATGGCTAACCTAAACCTGTCTTATAGTGGCAGAAAAAATTGTGAATCCGCTGGCAGTAACTAAGGCTGAGAAAATTGAACGCCTGAAAAACAGCGACAGAGTAACGGGAAGGGTGGGTGGGACAAACTGAATTCCTCTCCTCCCGCCGCCCTCAGGCACAGTGATTTTCCCGCCCCACCAGACCTCTCCAATTAGCCTTCCCCGCGCGCCTGCAGACTTCCGCAATTAGACCTCCACGCACGTGGGTGGCCGTTCCATTGTGCGAAACAACCCAGGGGGAGACCGGCTCGCGCCCAGCTCCCGCTGGGTCCCCCCTCGCACAATAACTCACGACCCACGACTTCTTTAATAGCAAAAAAGGCCACTTTATTAAGACAGGTGCATATTATATTTCTCAAAAACACAACTTACAGATAGATGATAAATCAATCCCCAAACTCAGCTTGACATATCTTCAAAAACATAACCCCCAAAATGTTGACCCAAGCAACCCCAGAAGAACTGACTCATGTTGAGAGATCCCCATCATTTTCTTTTCCTTTCCCCGTGATCTGTATACCCCACCTCCCCCTTTGGAGGATGGACAAGCCCGCTCAAGACTGCCCACCCCCCCAGAAAAATCCGCCATCCAGGAAAACCAAAGAGTTTTCCTGCCCCCTCCCCACCAAGGAGAAAAGTCATGACACTCTGTTAGAGCACCATATATTTTCCTTCCATATTTGTGCGATCAAATCCCTCAACTCCAGTAAGTAATATGCTTGCCCCATCTGGGACAAATGCACCCCATCCTCACGAAAAAGATGCCCCTCAGTACTTTTTATGTGACAGTGAGATAAAACTGTGATTCCGATGTCCCCACAGAAAACTCTCATGGCTCTATTAAGCTTACGTCTCGCCTTCTCCAATGCTGTGTGGCATCTTGCTCCTCTCCAATGCAGCCGCGTTATGAATTCAGTCCAAATCACCATGGTACCCCCCCAGTTATTCTTGATAACGGCCAGATCCAGTTTCATTTGCTTTATTAGAGTCAGGCCAGATAAGTTAACTAGATCATTTTCACCTAGGTGAATGATGAGCAAATCAGGAGGGCCCCCCCTAGAACACATCAGAGACAACGTGGGAAACAAACCCCCCCCAACGCATTCCCCCTTTTCCTTTCCATACCACCTAATGACTAACACTTGTAAGTCCGAGCGATCTGCCCTAAATCTGTTGCTCAGCGTAAACAGCAGCCCACTTTATGAAGGAGTGTCCCACTATCCAAGTTGTCTTTTTCTCACATACAAGCCCTTGAACATGACCTAGGTAGAAAAACAAACATTAACAAGAGAACAAATAGATGCACTGAAATTATTTCCTAACATACTTTTCACAACATTTGGACTTCCATCTCCCAATCCGACCTATGTCTGACCAGGACCATCCCAATCTCGCAGCCTCCGTTGCTGCCCCAATACGGAAGGAGTGTGTGCCTAATCGCAAAGGACTCTCACCCAACTTAATGAGCACCTTCCTCATTACTGCTAACAGCTGGGCAATAGAAATCGGTTGCCCCTGGGCGTGACAAAAAATGTCCCCTGGTGCGAAAAATCTAGAGGCTTGGAAAACCTCCCATTCCCCCACAGGACAGCAAACCTCCACCCCACTCTTGTTCAAGAAAACCCATTTTCCCCTGCCCAATTGATCCGTCTTGGAAGCCCTCAACCAAATCCGCAACCTTTGTTGTTCTATAAAAACTTCATCGCTGCGTATGCCTGCCTTGTTTCGCAAACCGAGTAACTCAGATGCTCTAAAAGCCCCAAAGAACAACCATAAAAAACAAAACCGAAACTTGCAACACTCAAACTCATCATAACAGCAAGAAGGCAACTGAAACAACATCCTTTGTAACAAATCAAATCAAATGTTACCAGCCTGTTCCCTACTTAAACCTCTAAGAACCTTTTTCACTAACACTCCTCCCACCGGATCCCTCGCCCACCTTAACTGCCCATAAAAATAAATCCCTGCCAATTTGCCGGAAATGGTAGTGTGAGAAAAACATCTTTCTATCAAGTGTAACACAAAACCTAATAAAAATTGTTCATCATTGACCATGCTCCCATTCTTAGCAAACATGTTACCATAACTTATGAACTCGGTCCATGCTTGCTGATAGCTTCGTCTTGTGGAGGCCGCAACTGATTTCTCTACCGGTTCGACAATTCTCATTCCCCCCATGCCCAGACACACTGTGGGATCTGAGTCTTGTTGGGTTCTGCCCCAGGAGCCAGACTGCGAAATTTCGTCCGCTGAAAACGAGACAGAGCGTCTGCTATACAATTATTGACTCCTGGAATATGTCTTGCTTTAAAAACAACGTTAAGCTGCAGACATTTTAGCATAAATGCACGTAACAACCTCAAGACTCTCAAATCCTTGGCCTTTTGTTTATTGATCAACTCGACCACAGCTAAATTGTCTACATTGAAAAGGACTGGTCTATTCTGGAATTCTTCACCCCATACACACAATGCCACGAGCAGAGGAAAGCACTCTAGAAAGGCTATACTGCGACCCTGCTTCAGCCAATGCACTGGCCAGCTTTCCGCACACCAACGCCCCTCCCAGAATATGCCAAAACCTTTAGCACCAGATGCATCCGAGTAAATCTGAATTTGCCAAATCATATCTTCATCCGCAAAAAACAAAGATACACCATTAAAGTCTGCTAGAAAAGTCAGCCAGATGTACAGATCGGCCCTAGTGGCTGCTGAAATCCGCACTCTGTGGTGAGGGAGCTAGGCCCCTGACATGGACATTCCCAGCCTCCTACAGAAGGTTCTGCCAGCCCTGACCACCCTACACGCAAAGTTCAGATAACCCAACAATCTCTGCACCTTCCTGAGCTCCAGTTTACGTTCCTCAATCACAGATAACAAAAAGGCTGAGATCTCCTGCTCTTTCTCCGCTGGTAACCTAGCTACCATTTCCATAGTGTCAATTTCAATTCCCAAAAACGTCAATTTTGTACTAGGCCCTTCGCTTTTGTCAGGTGCCAACGGCACGCCAAGCTCCTGGGCCATCATCTGGAAATTGTGCAAAGCATTTTGGCATTGTCCTGTATTCTGTGCACCAATGAACATAAAGTCGTCCAGGTAGTGACAAACAAGTTCATGACCACTAATGTATGTAAAACGCCACTGCAAGAAAGTGCTGAAGGTTTCAAATAGAGCACACGATACTGAACACCCCATGGGAAGAACTTTATCAACATAGAATGCTCCCTGGAAGTGCATACCTAAAAGTTCAGTCAGAACGGTGAATGGGTAAGAGCCGAAAAGCTGACTGTATATCACTTTTAGCCAATTCTGCAGCTCTCCCAGCTGACCTGACCAATCTCAGCGCATCATCCACTGAGGCTCATGACACACTAGAATCCACTTGTTAGATGAAGTCATTAACTGACGAGCCCTCTGGCCACGATAGGTGGTGTATTAAACGGAACTCCCCAGCTTTCTTCTTGGGCACCACCCCCAGAGGTGAAACAATCAGAGATTCCATTGGGCAATGGACGAAAGGACCAGCAACTCTTCCTGCCTCTATTTCTGACCGTAACTTCTGCTGAACAACCTGTGGAAACTCCTTAGCTGATGTCAAATTATCAGACAACCTGCTCTGTCGAGGACCCTGGTAACCTATCTTAAACCCGTCTTTGAAACCCCAAAATAATCTGGATGCTGCCTCGGTGTCAGGATAGTCCCCCAGCCAGCTTACCAAAATATCCAGCCTAATTGGAGTATGAGCCCTTTGGCGCAAATTGAAATGCCTGACCTCTTCCCCTCTGCCCTCTTCCTTGATCACCAAACCTCTGGCCTGCGAAACATTGTGTGAGGGGGTGTTTGCCCCCACATTGAGAGCACTCATGCTTGTACCTGCAGAATTGTCTATTGCAAAAACCTCTGTTGAAGTTCCAGCAGGCTCCGGAAACAGTCGTTTGACCCCTCCCACTAAACCCCGCCCCAGCCTGGGCGGGACGGTACTGAAAGGGCCGGTAAGATACCGGTAGACCACTCGCAGTATGGGTGGTAGCCGGCGGCTGAGAAGACGCCATCCATTGTAACCACAACTCTGAGTCCACATCACCCCATGGCCTATCATTAAAAACGCTCATTCTGGCTCTAAATTCCTCATCATATGATAACCAAGCGTAACCACCAAAATAACTTTGAGCTTTCCTTATTATATCCATGTATTTGAACATAGCTACCGCTCTATCCTGATGTTTCTCGCAGTAGATGCTAGCATAAATAAGAAAAGCAGATGTCCAGTTCTCAATTGTTTTGGGGACCCTAGGTCTCCTGGCCAATTCCCATTCCTCCTCCTTTGAGCCTTCTTTGGCCTGAATATCCCGATGTAAAAGCTTAAAAACATCGACAAATTCATGGCTCCAAATTCTGCTTTTGGTCTTGTCAGATAAATGAGAACCTAAAGGCATACCAATCCCCATGTAGGGAAGTTTCTTATGAATATTTTTATCTTCCTCTACCACTTCTTGGCCCTCTTTCATAACATCCTTGACCTCCTTAACACCTTTAGCACAATTGTTCCCCGCCAATACCGCCTCTTGTAAAGGGCCCTGATGCCCATCCCCAGGAAGATCTGTGCCCAAAACCGCCTCCCCCCCCCCAACTCCAATAGATCTGGTCGATTTCTGTGTTTGTCTCCCGTGCTGCCAAGCTGTCCACCACTCCGCCTTACCTTTTGGTAATTGAGATGCTTGTTTGTGAAAATCCTGAGAGTCATCCTGTTGCAGACTGACGTTTGCAGGTTCCCGTACAATTGCTTGGTCCGCACTTGACTTCTGCAAAAGACTAAGAACACTGGTTTGCCCCAATAAACCCCTCTTTTCCCCAATGGTATTCATATACTTCACCCCACTGTCCCCACAATCCCCTTCTCACAGTTCACCCTCCTCGAGGTCATCACTGTCTGCATCAAGGACCAAATGCTCATCACAGCCGCCCAAACTTGCCCGCTCCCCCCGGGCAGCTCCCCATCACCAACCCCTCCATCATAAAATCTCCAATGGAACTTTTTCATATTCTTTGTTTTGTCAAAATTAGCAGGAAAATCCGCTCCAGATCTCCCTTTATCCACTATCCAACCTGACGGAGCCGCATCGTGCTCTACCCGCGAAATTCGTTTACCAGCCGCTTTCCCGATTAAGGGAGCTGGCACCTTACTCTGCAAGCCGCTCAGACCTGACTGTTCCTGATAGCCGGTCGCGCCCTCCATGCCCACAGTCCTAGCGCTAATATCCGCTCTGTTAGCAGCGCCACCATCCACCCATACCCACTGACCTGCACCTGACTCGGGAACGACCTTCTGAATCTTCCCTCCCAATTTCAAGCACTGTTGGCTCGCCATAATCTTAGGGCTGGCTAGATGCCCTGAATCCTGACATGCGCCCCCATCCTTAGAAACTTGGGCTCCTGCGCTACCTCCTTGTCTAGACCAGGAAGGCAAATGTAGGGACTCAACACAGTCCTGTGTCCCAGGATGCAGCAATACGTCCCCACCACTGGTGGCCTGCCTCAATAAAAGCCCTCTTGGAGATGAGCAGACACCACCAGATAACAAACCCCCCACTGCCCCTGCAGAAATAGCATTACTAGGCAATGCTGGAGAGTATAAACATGGAAAGGTTGGGGCAGGGCTCAGTAAATAAGTTTGGCCCTGCACATTAATTAAATTAGCACCTCCAGGCAGCATGCATTCCTTAGACAGCCCAACAAAAGAGGAGACCGGCTCCTTTAACTGTCCACACCGAACAGGCACAGCAGCAGCACTCTTAGCCCTCCTCCCCCTAAGGCATTTGCTATCCACAGCAGCAAGCCTGCCCAGAGCTCTGCCCCTCAGCTTCCCAGCCCCTCCCGCGGACCGCCCCCTCCTCCTGCCCACGACGGAGTGCTGGGCGTGTACGGAGTCCCGAGCATCAGCACATACCTGGCCGGTAGCTGGCGACAAAGTGGGGGGATCAAGAGTCTCCTCCTGCCCATTGGCACCGACCTGCGCTGGAACCAACAGCTGCTCTCCATCGCGCTCCTCGCCGTCAGCAGCATGCGGGGATAGACAGGCAGCCACCGTGTCGGAAACCCCACTCGCCGACTTCCGCTTCATGCGAGCGAGCCCCACCCAGGCCTCACCGGGGACCCCAGGCTGCAATAAATCATCTCTGCCAGCTGCGCAGAGCACCCGAATGGCCTCCCTGACCTCCTCATTCTCATTCATCCTGAAGGAGAGGCCCACGCAAGGTGAGAGACGCAGGGAAAATTCCTAAGAGGACAAACTGAATTCCTCTCCTCCCGCCGCCCTCAGGCACAGTGATTTTACCGCCCCACCAGACCTCTCCAATTAGCCTTCCCCGCGCGCCCACAGACTTCCCCAATTAGCCCTCCACGCACCTGGGTGGCCGTTCCATTGTGCGAAACAACCCAGGGGGAGACCGGCTCGCGCCCAGCTCCCCCTGGGTCCCCCCATGAGCCCCGTGGGAACCCTTCCATAACTTGAAACTTAGTTACCTGCCAAAAAGCCATTCTTCTCATTTTACTCTACTTAATCGGTTGTCTAGCCCCGAGTGCTTTCTCTGTATACATAAACAAACACGATGGTCCAATCCCGAGTGCTTTGTCTGAGCATAAATAAAGACCTGTTATTCACAGTCAATTACCCACAGCCCACGCACGACTTATAACTATGTTCTTACCTTCTACAGGCAGCTTACCACCTTGATGAAAAGCACTCTTTCTCCAACCCCCACCGAGTGACGGCCACGCATCTCTGTTTACACCACTACCATCAGGGCTCGAGTCGGGGTACCACGCGGGTGGACGGCGTCCCCCCACTTATTTTACCGGGAGCTCGATAACTGGAGCAAATGGAGCCACACATTCACTCTTTGGCCTCTCTGGGGCGAGATCGGAGCTCATTCAGAACGCTGCTCACGCGCTGGCTTCTCTGATGCAATCGCATCTAAGGGGTGAGCGAGGGGAGGCAATGAGTCTGATGGTGCAAGCCGCCTTTCGTGACGACACTTCCTGTCGTGACGTCAGCGTCCCCCCACGTCTTTTTTTAGGACTTGTGCCCTGACTACCATTCATATCCACGCTTCTCTGCATCCAAGGCACTGCTTGCCATAACATTTTTAAACAAACCTTGATTTATTGCCAGTGCTGGCTGTACCCTCAGGCCGATGTAATCAAACTCAGCTTTACCGATCTTCCTGTTCAGTCGTGGCGCCTGATTTCACTCAAGCTTACCGCTCATAGATGTTACCCACTTACTGCTGAAAAGTTTTAATGTGCATTTCTGATTTAGTCATCCTACTGTGCATAGTGCCTCATACTATGTTAGTGGCACATAAATCTATCTATATAAATAATTTATATTGCCTATGAAAATAGTACATTTGTTTGCCCATTTCACAATGAGACACATTCAGTGTTATGCATAACAGACATAAACATAACGTGCATTTGTAAAGCACACGTTTACCCAGAAGGGGTATCTTGGCGTTGAATAACAGATGTTTATTGTTACCCAACTTAACGGTACTCATTTTATCCACCTCAGAAGGATGAAAGGCTGAGTGGACCCGCCGGAGTTTGAACCTGTTAGTATGAGGTCAAACACAGGCCCCTACAGCACGCACATTAGTCTACTAAGCCACCAGACCCGGCTTAAATGCATATATTACTGTTTGTATAATGATATTTATATAAATGTTAACAATAAACACCTGCTGTACGTTACATTCACATGGCAGCCGTTCTCCACCATGCTACAAAGTTTTTTAGATTTTTTTTTCACCTGGTATCCAATCAATTTCAGGCCAGTGGTGTTTTTTCTTGTTTATTTAGTTCAAGTTTGTTCAAGCTGACGTTTTACCATGTCTTTCACAGACTGGTGTCCTCAGCTTTGCATTTTTCAGGGAAATACATAGAATGTATTACTGCATTAGTAGAAGAGGTGTGTTCCTATAGGTTCTCTTTGAATGGCTAGAAAGAGGAGATAGATGCTGTTAAAAAAACTGCTATTCTGTGGGACAATTTTCAACATGTCCATTTGTTTTGATTTAGGTTGGCAGCCGCGCTGGTTTGTTTTGGAAAATGGAATTTTATCTTACTATGACTCGCAAGACGATGTTTGCAAGGGGAGCAAGGGCAGCATTAAGATGGCTGTGTGTGAAATTAAAGGTATGTGTTAATTTATGTGTGCTTGAAATAGTCCACATTTATACTTTATATCCACAATCCTGTTTTGAAAACCGATTCAATAAAGTATGCTACATCAGTAGTATAAAGGTTTATTTCTAATGAGGCATATTATGATGAAAACATTCATGGGCTGATTGGGATGTTGGTTGGAGTTTCCTCCGACCGATGTCCCTGCGGTTTCGAGACCGACCGACCTCGGGTCGGCGGTCCGAAACCGCAGTTACGATGCGACTGCACATGGTGCAGTCGCAGACTCCCATTTCCCTGTCGGAGCTTGTGCGGCGGTCGGAAACCAGCCGCAGCACAAGCTCCCATTGAGAAATGGGGGTCACTGCAAATCCCTGCACCGTGTGGCAGGTACCTCACGGTGCCTGCCACACGATGCAGGGATTTACAGGGGAGCACCATAGGTGGCCCCTCTGCCTCCAACCGGAGGCCGTGGAGAGAGGGGGGCCCTGATAGGGTCCCCCAGAGTCGCTTTCCAACAGGCTTTCCATGTCGGAAATCCTGACATAGAAAGCCTGTGGGAAACTGACATCATAATCCCGGCGTCAGAAACACCGTCCGTAAGGGATTATGTTCGGTTTCCGACTGTCCGATGGGCTCCTTGAGCCTATCGTAAGCCAGCTGGAATGACCGGCCAGATTGAATTCTGACCATCGTAGTATGGCGGTCGGAATTCAAATCAAGGATGTCGGATGGAAAGGACCGACATCCTAATTAGGGCCTTAATGTTCTATTACTTGCATTTGTGTCCATATATACAAGGTTCTTGTATTGGTCTTTTTTAGGTCACTACTTTTGAGTATGGTTCTTTTGACTTCTTGGTGTGGAAAAGTTACTTGGTAGAAGAGGTGTCGATACTTGTGTAGTACATACAGCGGTTGCCCCATTTAAATAATATTGTAGCAGAGGCAATTTTAGGCCGGAGACAGCTGAAATAAAGCCATTTTTTGCTTAAACATCAGGAGTCTCCCGCCTGCATCGGGTCTATTGGCATGTATGGTGGTTGTCTAATATGATAAGATTGACCTTATCCTAATGTATATAAGATATTAGTACTAATTGTATCTGCCTTGCTTAAACTGTTGTCTGTAAGAAATGGCTGAGCAAGGTCTGACTACTCCCCCAAAACACGGCTCCAAAGAGGAGTCTAAGAACGAGGCATCATAAGTGATAGATAGATAGATAATTCTTTATTGTATAGTTAATTAAAACCAGCACAATATTCCGATATATAAAATACAATATGCATTTGTTCATATCTCAGTTTCATTCACATAGGGGATAAAAAGTTGATACTAAAAAATAAATCGTCGGTGTTTATATTCAATACTTTAAAATCAAGTTCATTATTCCTATTTACCATGTTATGGCTGTAAAAAGATAGAGGAAGTCCAAGCCAACATTTTGACAAATATCACTGTGACGCTAATTTCTCGTAACAAATTAAGAATTTTATCAATTGACAAATTAATTGTGGGTCCTTTGAGTCCAAACTTTGTAATATAGCCGATCTGCAAGTACGGGTGCCTTTTTCATTGAAATATCTCCTCAAAAGATGGCAACGATGGAAACCTAATACTGGGCAGATACATATTAAATGTATGAAATCCTGGGTTGGTGACCCACATAGGCTGCATGCTTTAGAGCCGTTGAACTCCCAGCTAGGACGGTCGGCGTTGGAGGGCAGCTTTCCCATACGCAGTTGTAAAAACGCTGCTTTTAAATAAGAGGGGAAGGCAAGGCCCAGATAAGCCGCTGGCTCTGGTTTAGTGTAAGAATGTAAGACCATCCATGCATGTGTTCGTCGGCT
This sequence comes from Calotriton arnoldi, assembly GCA_963921515.1. Taxonomy (NCBI): domain Eukaryota; kingdom Metazoa; phylum Chordata; class Amphibia; order Caudata; family Salamandridae; genus Calotriton; species Calotriton arnoldi. The sequence continues at coordinate 1,953,998 of CAWUFW010000128.1, read as the reverse complement.
TAACGTCGCTTTGTCGTCTAGTAGCGAGTGCATTTTTACTGCCTTTTTCATAATTAGTTGGAATGAAGCCAAAGGTAATTTTCTCTGCCAGAGGTCAGCCGTCCTTGTTATTTGTAATGAAGCGTCTAAATACTTTGCGTATTGAGACTTTGGGTCATTTTGCAGGGCATCCCAGAGTGCTTTGTTGATTTCAAGTCCACGATTCAACCAGATTTTATACCAAATTTTGATTGCCTCGTACCTTCTGTACAGTTGCTGTTCCTGCAGGCCGAACTCCAGACGTACCTGAGCTGGTGATGCGTCACGTGGCAGACAGAATACTCTTTTGTACACTCGCGTTTGGATTTTATCCAGAATTACTGCGTTGTTTCCATTGTGGACCACACTTCCATATGCGATGGTTGGAAGCAATTTTGCTTTAATCACTGCCATTAGTGGGGTAAACAATGGACCTTTTATATTTTTCACTAAACTACAAAATGCAAAAAGTAATGCATTGCCCTTTTTTTGTATGGCCTCGTGCTGCTTTGTAAAGGAGAACCTTCCATCCAGATATATCCCGAGATATTTATAGCTGTTAACCACTTCTAACCTTGCGTTGTTAATTATAAATGACTTTTGTGTACGTAATCTGTGAGTTTGAAAAGCGCGAGGCCTTGGTGAGCGCGCCCTTAGGGCCCGGCACCCCCGGTCCCACGCCACACCGCCATAGTCCAGACCAGTAGCCCGATTGGCTACTGGCCCGAGGAAGTGCTTCCGGGTCGGCCGTGACGTGTGTCCGGCCGGAGCGGGGAGCGGAAGGGGGGGAGCCAGGTGGGGGCTATTTAGGCCCCGGGTCCCCTTGTGAGCATCCTCTTTTTTCCTGTACTCTACCCCCAGGAGCAGCAGATTTCTTCAATCTACGTTCGCGGGACTTATCGTTCGTAGGACTTCGGGGACGCGTGGCGGCTTTGTGCGGGGGATATCGCTGTGGTCTACGCGTGGCTGCTTTGTTCGGAGGATATCGTTGTGGGCAGCGCGGATTCCGAGGTGAGGTGTCGGGGGCTTTGGGGAGCGTGGGGCGGCTGCTGGTAGCTGGTGGGCGAGATAAGTTGTAACCTTGAGGAACTGTCTCCCCCGCTGGACGCTAGTGGCCGCCCGCAGTCTCCCTGCAGTGCTAGCACGCCTCGGTGGTGCTCTGAGTTGGACACCGCACTCGGGGGATCCGGGGCCCGCAGGCCGAGCGAGGGTTAAGCGCGGGAATACGAGGAGGCTTTTTTCAGGGTGCTTCGCTGTTTAAGAGCCAGTATTTAATAACTGTTGTGGGCGGAGAGCAGTGGCCAAATTTGGTAGCGGCCCCGTTCCGGTAACGTGGGGATTAGGGGAGCGCGGGTGTGCTGGCCGGCGTGGTTGTTCCCTTAGTGCTCATTGATACGGATTACGGCAGGGCACGCGGATAGAACGCACGAGGGCGTATTCGCCAAGGGCACGTACATATGTCCTTCCTTCAGTCGTGGGCTATTAATAATATTGCGCGGTGTCGCACTAACGGTCAGGCTTGGGGTGCGCCATTGAGCGGGGTATACGCGCCACGATAATAACCAGGCACGCACAGGGGTTTTTGTAATCCCAGTCTGGGAACAGCTGACTCACTACTAACGATTGGCGGCATCACGCCTTACGGTACTGGTGACTGTGTTGCCCAATTTAAAGCACGCAGGGGTTTAGCAGCAGCTAAGGGAGCGCTAGAGAACCGAGTGAATGCGCTTGTGTTTTACGGCAGGTTATTACGAATTGCACGTGCGTGTGCTTGAGCACCCTATGAAGGTTTGTTTTAGGCCACATTACTGTACTGTTTTAGGCCATACTGTGTGCTAGTTACTAATTTCACGCGCGCAGGGGTTTTATCTGCAGCTAGGAGCAGCACTGTGGTATGGGTTAGACGCGCTTGTGTTAACGCAGTGTCAGATCCAAAAGAGCGCGCGCTTCTAGAGGAACACAGGATGCCACCTAAGCGCAATCAAAAGAGAAAGGAGGGCGAGTCTGAAATAGCGCAGCTATTGAAGCTGGTGTTGGCAAAATTGGGCAGAGATGAGGAGGAGAGTGAGGAGGAACAGGGGTGTGAGGCTCCTGTATCGGATAGTGAGGAGGTCCCCGAATCAGCTGTGAGGGCCCGCCCCCGTAGAACCATAGTCCCGCCCAAGGCGGCTTTTCCTCCATTAGTAAAGAAGCCCAGGGTGAGCAAAAAAGGGAGGGGGGGCAGGGGACCGGGGGAACAACCGCCTGCACCGGCTTCTCCTGTAATGCCGCCACAGCCGGTACCCCAGATGCCTAGTGGGCCGCCAGCGCCGGAGCCCTGTTTGCCCGAAACGGTGCTCCCTGTTCCCACAGGGACCCCAGCGCCAATGCCTAATACTCCTGGACCCGCCCTGCCAATACCGTGTGTACCGGCAATACCGGTTCCCAGCATGGCTCCTTCACCTCTGCCGGGGGTACCCCCGCAGGCAGTCCCGCCACCAGTAGAGGGACGGGATGACGTGGGCACAATCCTGGCTGAGATCAGGGGGGTTTTGAAGGCCTTGATGCCAGCTCCGGCTCCCCCAATAATCGTAGTACCGGAGGTAGTGCCAGTGGTAGCCCCAATCCCGCAGGGGGAGACAGCGAGCGGGGTACTGCCTCCCACACTGGGGCAACCGGTTGCAGCAGCAGAGGGGGGGCAAGCGGCTACAGCTGCTATATTGGCGACGATGGCAACCCTTTTGGCGCAATTAGGCGCACCGGCAGTAGGGAGCCCGAGTGGCAACGCGACGGTAGCGCCATGGGCGTCACCAGCGGGCACGGGAGGCGTGCTCAGCGAATTGAATACACAAGTGGCCCTCTTGGGCAAAGCGCAAGGAAAGGATACGAGCACGCCCCTACAGGTGGTGGGTCAAGCGGCCCCCGCTCAGTCGTTGACAACTGGGGTTGCGGCAGGTAAGGCAGTAGAGTGTTCAAGCAAAGAAGTAGATAACGGGCCAAAGGTAATTGGTGGTCATGAGTCCGTGTTATCTAAACGGGGCAAATTGGCAACACGTCACGCAGGACACGAGAGAAAATTTGGAAGGGGGAGTTTATTGACATATTCTCCTTAATTAGACCTAAGAGGAGGGAAGTAGAGTCTAAAGAGAAGGACGGGAAAGAGGGTTCTTTCAGAGATGGGAAACCAAGGGTAGAAGAATCAATCACTAACTGGTTATTTGGTTTCAATGTTTTTTCCATAGTAATGCTGGAAAAGAAGCCGGAATTGGCAATACCCCTGATTTGCTATTCGAATAAGATTTTAAAGGCACAGACAATGTATGGGGGGGTTGCTTGGCTGGATTACGATAGAGATTTTAGATGGGCCAAAGTAGATGACCCGGACATGGGCTGGGACCAAACAGAGGTAAATGTGTGGCTGGAGAGCGTCAATAACAAAGCACCCATGAAACAGCCCTTTTGGACTTCCCAGGGGGGCACAGGGGAGAAGAGAGGGACTTGTTGGGCTTTTAACCGAAAAACGTGTACCTGGCCCACCGGGGCATGTAAGTTCAAGCACGCATGTGCCTACTGCGGCCACTCTTCCCACCCCGAGTTTAAGTGTATTAAGAAGTCCAAAGAGAAAGGGAGGGAGGCTAAGCCACCCCAACAATAAGCTTCCCACGCCAGTAGACTTAGGGAGGCTGATTTTCTGGCTGAATCAGTACCCGGACAGGAAGGCAGCCAAGACATTGTATGATGGGTTCTCCTCAGGCTTCCGCATCCCGGCACAAGGGGTGCCCCCAGTGGGGTATTGCAATAATCTATTGTCAGCACGCATGCATCCCACAGTGGTGTCTCAGAAGGTGGATAAGGAAAGGGTACTAGGGCGGGTGGCTGGTCCGTTCACTGCTCCCCCATTGCCAGGATATGTGTGTTCACCTCTGGGCGTGCTGCCCAAAAAGGAGCCAGGCCAGTTCAGGATGATTCATAACTTGTCGGCACCAAGGAGGGCGTCAGTGAATGATGCCATAGATCCGTCCCTTTGCTCAGTGACATACTCTTTCTTTGACACAGCATTACAGAGGCTGCGCGACTTAGGTCCCAACGCCTTCATGGCGAAGACTGACATTGAGTCAGCATTCAGGCTCTTGCCTGTTCACCCTGATGATTATCATCTGCTAGGTTTCCAGCTGAATTACCAATTTTATTATGACAGATGTATGCCAATGGGTTGCGCAGTGTCATGCAAGTATTTTGAGTTGTTCAGCACTATGCTTCAGTGGTTGTTTGTATTCAGAACAAAACACAAGGACATAGTACACTACCTAGATGACTTTATGATCATGGGCCCCCCAGCATCAGGAGAGTGTGGCCAGGCCTTGAGCAGGCTAGTAGATATGTTAGAGGAGCTGGGGGTGCCATTGGCTCCCGGTAAGACGGTGGGCCCGGCTACCTGTATGTCATTCTTGGGCATTGAGATAGACACGGTAGGAGGGGAATGCAGGTTGCCCCCGGACAAGGTACGGGCTTTCTCGCAAGCGATAGATTCTGCTCTGGCCGGTCCCAAAGTCACGCTGCATCAGCTTCAGGTTTTAGTGGGCCAGTTGAATTTTGCCTTAAGGATCATCCCGATGGGACGCCCCTTCTCCAGGTCGATTGCACGGGCAATGGTGGGGTTAACTCAAAAGCATCATCACGTACGTTTGCCGGCAGATGTGAGGGAGGACCTGAGGGTGTGGCGTAGTTTCCTGAGGGATTTCAATGGTAAGGTAATCTGGCCAGAGCCGCCAATATCCAGCACAGACTTAGGCCTGCTCACTGACTCAGCAGGTAGCATTGGTTTTGGAGCAGTGCTGGGGTCCCATTGGTGTAGGGGCGATTGGCCGGCATCCTGGCATGAGAACGGTTTGACCAGAAACATAGCCTTTCTCGAACTATTTCCTATTATAGTGGCAGTGGACATATGGACTGGATTCTTTAAGAACAAATCAGTAATCTTTTGGTCAGACAACATGGCAGTGGTGGAAGCGATCAATAGGCAGGGAGCTACTTGTAAACATGTTCTGAGGCTGCTAAAACATTTAGTTTTGGCCTGTTTAAAGCTCAATCTGCTGTTTAAAGCAGCACATATCCCAGGTGTGGAAAATCAGGCTGCTGATGCTTTGTCTCGCTCCAAGTTGCAGGATTTCCGGAGGTATCACCCTCAGGCAGAAGAGCAGATGACTGGGTTCCCGACATCTCTGTGGAGGATTGGAGCCCCGCCCTAGCAGGGCTGGTGGGAGCGTCATTGAGCGAACGCACTAGAAGAACTTATCAGCAACAGTTTAAAGCTTACAGGATATTTGCTGAGCGCACTGGCCGGTTGGCCCTTTTTTCTACAGGGGCGCTCTGCGAATTTTTACTAGCGTTGAAGGATCAAGGAAGGCCAGCGTCTTATGCTAGAGCACATGTGTCGGCAATAGTTTTTTTTTTGCTAAATTAGCGGGGGAAGGTGATCCCAGCACAGCTTTTGTGGTAAGGAAAGCACTATCAGGATGGGCCAGGCTAGAAGGGGTCAAAAAAGACAGTAGAAGGCCATTGGATGTGAAAACCCTGGGCGACATTGTGGGGGTATTACAGACGATTTGCTCTTCTTATTACGAGAGCATCTTATTTGGGGCGGTATTTACCTTAGCCTTTTATGGGGCTTTCAGTTTGGGGGAACTGGTAGGGGCCTCCAAATTAGATCACGCAGGAGGACTCCGGTGGCAGGACACAAATTTAGTCCAAGGGGATCTGGTGGTGGCTCTAAGGAAATCCAAGACAGATCCATTGGGTAGGGGGGCTACAATCCGCTTGGGCCCTGCGCCAGGGGAGGATATTTGCCCAGTAACCAGAATGAAAGCATACCTGGCGATTCGTCCAGTGGGGTGTGGACAGGCCCTGTTCGTACATGAGCAGGACACTTGCTTGTCGCAATACCAATTCAGGGCTATGTTTGGGCGGGCGCTGCCATGTCTGGGTCTGGATGCTAAGGGGTATTCTTCACACTCATTCAGAATTGGGGCGGCAACTCTGGCAGCAGGCGCAGGCTTACCAGCTGACGCGGTCAAGAAGGTGGGGTGCTGGTCATCAACTTGTTTTAAGCGCTATGTGCGGCCCGAATTACTGTAGGACACCGGACTGATATATTGATTTGACCATGCTGACCTTTCCATTTCTCTTCCTGCTATTAGTATGTCCTCAAAGATGGTATGGGTGTTGGGACACTCGTTCGTGCGGCGGGCCACAGTTCGGCTAAGGCAGAAGCGAGTGTCGAAACCACCGGGTTTAAAGAGGGCGTCGTTCCTATGGCGCGGCATGGGCGGTCTGCGAATTCGGCAGTTGCGGCAGCTGGTTGAGGAGACGAGGGCGCACGAGGGACATCAGTCCCCGGATTTGGTGATCCTACATGTGGGCGGCAACGACATGGTGGAGTTGGGACGCATGGCAGTCAGGGAAGCCTTACTGACTGAATTCGCCTGAATCGGCAGAGCATTTCCTCATGCTCGGATTGCGTGGTCGTGCATGATACCTCGCCGGACATGGGCCGCTGGAGTCAGATCCCGGGCATTGAACGTATCGGTGAGGCGCCTCAACGGTGAATTGGCCAAGTTGTGCTCAGGCCCGGGCCGCTTGTGTCACATTCCACATAGACTGATCACAGGAGACATGATGTTTCACAAAGACGGCGTTCATTTGTCGGACATTGGCACAGACGTATGGATAAAGGGGATATGGTCTTTTGTGCAGAACTTATTTGCAGATGGGGAGGGTGAAGGGCCTGTGGGCCCTGGTCACCCTAGTGGCGGAAAAGAGACCACAGAACATTGATTTTCAGGGTTAACGGGAGGCCTGCTTACATACTCCCGAGGCCAGCACTGAGGGGAGAGACGGTAAGCTCTCCGCAGGGAGAATGGGGACACTGGCTGGGGAGGCAAGGGCACCAGGTCACACGTGCCTCCTGGGCAGCCTGGTGGTAGAGGGGTTGGCCCCTGCAATGACGGACAAGGGCCAAGGGCTGGGGGTCACCGCTCAAGGACGCAGGTGGGTTGCGCCTTGCGTGGTTCTCAGATAGGAGAGGCGAGCCAGAGGGCCCCTTGGTGCTGGAGTAAGTAGATAGTGCATAACCAGGGGTTATGAGCAGTGATAATACTTGTAAATATTAAAAATGTAAATATTGACTTTATAAATGTGAATTTTATAAATGTTTGTCATGTTTATGAACGTTTGATGGTTATTAAACATGGCCGTTTTTACCCACACGCTTGGACTGGCAAGTTTTGATTGTGGGACTGCATGAGGTCGGGGCGGGGGACGTCCTGGGGGGTCCGGGCTCTATGAAAAGCGCGAGGCCTTGGTGAGCGCGCCCTTAGGGCCCGGTCCCACGCCACACCGCCATAGTCCGGACCAGTAGCCCGATTGGCTACTGGCCCGAGGAAGTGCTTCCGGGTCGGCCGTGACGTGTGTCCGGCCGGAGCGGGGAGCGGAAGGGGGGGAGCCAGGTGGGGGCTATTTAGGCCCCGGGTCCCCTTGTGAGCATCCTCTTTTTTTCCTGTACTCGACCCCCAGGAGCAGCAGATTTCTTCAATCTCCCACCCACCCGTCCCTTAGATTAGTGGTTTGGGTTAGAATAGGAGGGGGATTGGCGGAAAACAGACCACAGAACATTGATTTTCAGGGTTAACGGGAGGCCTGCTTACATACTCCCGAGGCCAGCACTGAGGGGAGAGACGGTAAGCTCTCCGCAGGGAGAATGGGGACACCGGCTGGGGAGGCAAGGGCGCCAGGTCACACGTGCCTCCTGGGCAGCCTGGTGGTAGAGGGGTGGGCCCCTGGAATGACGGACAAGGGCCAAGGGCTGGGGGTCACCGCTCAAGGACGCAGGTGGGTTGCGCCTTGCGTGGTTCTCAGATAGGAGAGGCGAGCCAGAGGGCCCCTTGGTGCTGGAGTAAGTAGATAGTGCATAACCAAGGGTTATGAGCAGTGATAATACTTGTAAATATTAAAAATGTAAATATTGACTTTATAAATGTGAATTTTATAAATGTTTGTCATGTTTATGAACGTTTGATGGTTATTAAACATGGCCGTTTTTACCCACACGCTTGGACTGGCAAGTTTTGATTGTGGGACTGCATGAGGTCGGGGCGGGGGACGTCCTGGGGGGTCCGGGCTCTAATGATCATGACCTTTGTTTTTGTTATGTTTATTTCCATCAAATTTATTTTGGCGTAGTCAGCTAACTCCTGGATAGATCTTTTCAGGCCAATTCTCGTGTGGCTTAAGAGGACCACATCATTCGCGTAGGGCAGGTGCGTCACTGGTAATATACCCAGACGTGGTGGATGTGAATTGACCCCATCTAGCCTTGGTGATAGATCGGCCATAAATAGGTTGAACAAGTGTGGGGCCAGTACACATCCTTGCTTTAGACCTCATTGGTATGGATCTTCCTAGTAAGCCTCAGGCCATCTGCGATTTTGACCTGCATCCAGGTATCAGTATAAAGATCCATCATTGGTGTCAAGATTGGATCCGGTAGACCCTGCTGCTTCAATTTGGCCCACAGCGTGCGTCTACTGACCCGGTCAAACGCCGCCTTAAAGTCCACGAAGCATAGATACAGATCTTGTCGTTGTCGTAGACTTTTGTCGGCGATTAGCCCTATTGCTTGGGCGTTTGTAATTGTACCTGTGCCTCGACGGAAGCCCGACTGATTGAGGGGTATTTATTCGCATCGGACCAACTTATCAGGTCTGCTAAAATCAAGGATGCATAGTATTTAGCCTCTGCATCTATTAACGCAATCAGACGGTAATTGGCGGGATCTGTGCGCTCTCCTCCTTTGTATATTGGATTAATTATTGCTCCTCGCCAGCTCTCCGGGATGCGACTAGTTAAGCCTATCAGCCGGAACAGGGTGAACATCTTACTAGCCCAATAAGTAGGATCTTGTTTGTATATTGCTTGTGGTACGCCATTAGGGCCCGGTGCTCCATCGAGACGACTTTTTGTTATAACTTTTAAAATTTCTGCTTCAGGATAAAGAGTGTATGGCTGTGGCATTGAAGTTTTTTGTTCCCCCTTTATGTTGGTTACAATGCGGTTTGGCCCACATGTATTTATTAATGTGAATGTGGTGGTTAGATGTTGTACCCAGGCAAGCTCGGTGACACAGGTCATGTTTATGACTTTTGGTGTCCTATTCAAGGAATTTACTTGCTCCCAGAAGGATCTAGCATCTGATTTCTTTGTGTTATGTAATAGCTTTGTCCAGAAGTTATTATATTGAGTTTTTTTGTCAATCCAAAGTTGTTTTTTTATATTTTTCTTAAGTTGACGTACTTGATCCCATGTTATTGAGGAAGAACTTTGGTGATGTACCCTCCGCAGTGCCTTTCTCAATTGTTTCCTTATGGTACGTGCAGCTTGACTAAGGTGACTTTCGTGATTTGTCCACTTTTTGTTTAACTGTTTTGTGGATACCCCTACTAAAGGTAGACTTGCCAAGAAGGCGATCCATATTTCAATTGTCAAGTTGTTTTGCGACTCGAGGGTCAGCATTAGTTCTTTTGCCTTTAAAGCGATGTGCGGGAGTGTGTCATTTGACCATCGCAGGCGTTTCAGGTTTATTGTCGATAATGACCCCTCCACTACCGGTGCCTTGATGTGTCTTTGAAATATCAATTTAAGCTCAATATGCTGGGCTGAGTGATCACTATCGATGGTACATTTGATCTGAAAACTTTCTATTTGCCCCAAAAGCGGAAGAGTTACTATTGTATAGTCCAGAATTGAGCTCGAATGAGGGCCATTATACGTACATACGGCCGGTCTATCTTGTTTTATTCTCCCGTTTAATGTACGCATCCCTAGATGTTCCATTATAAGTTGCCACCCTATGTTGTCCTTACGTTTTGGTTTGGGATAAGATTGAGTTTGTACTGCCCAAATTGCATTTGCTGCCATGATGTTGTCTTCTTCTTCTGGTGTGTGTAACAAATTTGAATTAAAGTCTCCAGTTAAAATAATTTCCAAAGTTGGTTGTTCAAAACGAAATTCGGCGATAGTGGCGATAAGTTTTTTTGAATACATCCTTTTTAGGTCTCGGCTAGGCAGCGCATGCGCTGTCTCGTCGAGAGATGCTGTATACAGTATTGTGGGGGGAAGCTCCGCCCACTTTCCGTCTGTTTTTCTATGTTTTAATTCGCTTCAATTTTAAATGCTGCCTTCTTATTTGTTTTCCACGTGTTAGTCCCTCCTCCCGACGGCCATGGCGTAATTTGTGCACATCCGAGGCTATTGGCCCTTTTACTGAAACATTATTTTATGCCCTATGTCCCCCCCCTGCCAGCTCCCGCAGTTCGTCAGTTCTTGCCCCCTGATCACCCACTCCCCTCCCGTTCTTGCCTTTTTAAATGCATGCACTCCTATTTGTAATGCAATACGTCTCGCGTAAATGCGATCCGTATTGCATTGCAAATGCTTGTTTTAAAGTAGTGCGCAAACTTAGAGGCACGTCCGACGAAGCCTTACCGGAAGTGACATCCCTATGGTGCATCGGAAAAGAACCCTTGGTTGCTCCGGAACTGTTTACATTCCAATTGCATCTCACTGGCGCGCCCGCGAGGTCAGTAGAGAATGGTTACCGGGCCTCACACTGCTCGAACCGGCTCCAGCCCCCACCTTCCAGGGCCTCTGCATGGCTGTCCCCGTTTTTTGTTTTAAGAATCTGGTCACCCTACCCATGGGGACTGACGCTGCGTGGAGAAACCAGGAGGGGCGTCTAAGGGAGCCACGTGAGAAGCAAAAACATCAAACCGTGGGCTCCCTTTTTTCCCCCGCCAGGAGTGAGGGCTGCGTGCGCTGAAGGCAGCTGTACCCCGCGCAAGATGAAATCTCGTCAGCCCCTATCTCGGGTCCAGCACGTAGCTCATCACAAGCTCCTCTGTAATCTTTGATCAGGTACCGCAGGCTGTGCTGGGCAAGCTAGTGTGTTTTGGGGGAGGGAACGCGGGTAATTTTTTCATACAGTTCCACATAATAATTGCTTTACTTAATTAAGGGGAGGCTTGCTGCAACATGTAGGGCGACCTCAGTCTGCAGTTTTGGCAGAAGGGTCCCAGAGGGGGTTCTGGCATGGCACAAAGCTTGCTACAGAGCTTACTGCCATTAAGGAGCCTTGGGGTCCAAAGGGTTGCTACCAAAGGGTCGGAGACCAACGAATTAGCTGCAAGTCACTTTTTGGATTTCCACCCCACTCATTGCCGCAAAGCACATTGGATAGGCGGCAGACCGGACATGTGAAAATGGCCTTTGTGCTCCTTCAGGGGGCGCGGCGTTTGTTTTCGGTGCCATAACAATATGGGGACATGTTTTATGTCTCCATACCTCGGCCCAATTATTGCAGCAGTTTGACTGATTCATGTAACCTACAGTTTGAAGATGTGACCAAAAGACTGGAGACACAGGAGACGGTGGGGAGGTCGGCGAGCACCGCAGTCAGTAGTTCATTACTTGTGGTTAAAAGCTGGCATGCCTGTATGTGCATTGAATGCCCTCAAATAAGCTGTCACAAGGCGCAGATAAAGTATAGAGATCCTTCACTTTCTGCACACAAAGAAACTTTGCCCTTTGTACAACAATAGGCCTAAGCTGGGAGACCCATATATCTCAAGCTCTATATATAACTAGCGAGAGGTAGGGGAATCTCTTAAGCGGGATGGACGATATTTGGAGACAAGATTCGTACAAAATAAAAATAATTATATAGTACGAATAATCAAAGCACAATTGCATTGAGCAATCGATTTGGGGTTACAATATGAGATGACCTAAGGCAAAATTTTGAAATTGAATGGTTAAGAGTTGCATCGCGAGTAATGGCTTCATATGGGCTGTAGAGAGTCGTGAATCGGTTATGTGGCGTGTGCTGTGTGTGCGATGGTATGTGTTTAATGTGTGAGTGAGAATGGTGGGTGCTGTAGTGGGTTGTAGAGTTTAAGCGCGTGGGGTGTTTGTGTGGGTGGTGAATGGATTTGGTGTGTGGCAAGTGTGTGTGAAGGTGAAGTGGTGTGTAGGACGAGTATGTACATTTGTGTAGAAAGTGTGGAGTTTGTTTGCATTTGTCGGTGTGTTTGCGTGTGTGTCAGCGTTGCGTGTGTTGATGACTATGGTAGGTGTGGAGTGTCTGTTTAGAGGCAGTTTTGTATATGCTTGAGTCTGTGTGGTTAATGTGTTTTGTTGGGAGTGGAGTGGGTGGGGGTTGCTGCCTCCCTCCCAGGACCTCTAATAAGGACTGGTGCCAACTGGTTGCGGCTCAACCAACCCTGGGTGCCGGTGCGGCGATCGGTGAGCAGGTGTCGAATGATCCCGTACACATTCCACGCACCACCACCTGTGCGCTAGGGCGATTGTGTTTTTTGTACCCCCTAAATAAACCACATTTGAAGATGTATTTCTTCTGTGCCCGCCACCCCACTCCATTAGATCCCAATTATGTGCTATACAGCTAATTACCAGTGAACAATAAACTACATCAGAGTTCACCCTGTACTCCCCTCCTCGTGCTAACGCCCTTCCCCCAACAACTAAAATGATTTCTGAAGTAAAGGCATAACATGGCAAATAAATTGTACTTAGAAAAGACAAACGAGGTGGGATTTGGATAAAAAACACTCTGGCACAACTATTTTGATGTGTATCTACTAGTCACTGCAATTACTTTAATGTTTGGGAGGTTGGGTTATCCTCAACATTCGCGAATCGCCGCCATTCATTTTTTTCTTTCCAATAAAATGCATAAGAAAATTAAAACAAAATTATAACACAACAAAACGTTTAAAAATGTGTAGCCACTGAATTAAATATTTCGAAAACAGAGACCGTTAAATAAATGTTTTTTTTTTGGTCTGCCACCATGCGAGGCTGTCACTTGAAATTGAAAACAAACACGCTCTTTAGCGCATGTTGCCACCTCCCAATCTCCAGTTTCACAATTCCCCATATGCAGGAGCGCACGTGCCTCCTGGGGCTGCTTAAATATACATTGAAAAGTATTCATCGTGGTTCCTCGCCACGCTTTAATTGTGTGCTTCATAATTGTGTGCTTTGCATACGGTACACAGGGGAGCGCTTTTGCGCCATGCGCCGTTATTTTGCGCTGGATCTGAGAGGTGGACTCTCGGTCTGGGGAGTTTGATGTCTGTGTCAAATGAATGTGTTTCTGGAGTGAGCCGGAGATCAGCTTCTGGCCGCTGGCAGATGCGGTGACGTCAGTGAAGTAAGGGGGAGGGGAGAGGAGCGGGGGCGGCGACCCTGGCAGAGCTCTACTGACGAGGTGGCAGGTGGACTGAGTGACAGCTGATTGACAAGGTGGGGGCGGGGAGGAGAGGGCACAAGGCTTTTCCAACGGGGATTCAGTGCCAGAGAGCTGGGCAACTTCCAGGGAGCCAGAACATGAACGTCATTTTTATCGACCTTGGAAAGATGAAAAGCGGAGTTGAACCTGCCAGACCTTTAAATTGCGCCTTTGAAGGCTAGGGTGAGCGCTCAGGTAATGAATGCCCCAAACCGAAGTCTGTTTTCGGCAAAAAACACGACAAGCCTAAACGTGTTCACTCTGTTTATACTTCCTTTTTTGTAACTGGTCGGAGTTGTGGACAGCGAAGGAGTGTTGTCCCTGGGGCTCACGTAACCACGAAAACTTGAGTTTTTTTGACAAACTTCTAGTGTCTGAGATTATTATTATTATTTTAAACTTTTTTTCTGATCCCAGTTTATCCTGTACCACAAGGTAAAAAGGAGCAATTAATTTGCTTTTTTTGAGCAGATCGGCGAAAACCTCCTGGTACTGCTTCTCTGTGGGTGTCACCCACATTTGCATTGCATGTCTTTAACCACGGCTTGATCACTACTCTTTTTTGCATATGTAAATCAGGGTATTTTGTACTTCCAACCCTGTCGCTATCCAGTATACGTGCAGCCTGCGACTGGTGTACATTAATTTGTGGATGCAGAAGTTACGCTCACGTAGACTAATTTACTTACACGCAGATCAGGGTAATCACACTTCATATTGTCTCGAGCAGTTTCTGCCGATGTTCCAACTTGTGCATTTTGTGAATTGCATTTAACCGGAAATAACATAAAATGAGAGCAAGTCTGTTTTACAGTAAAGGGAGCTTAAATACTCATTCATTCCTCTTCCAGTCCCTTACTATATTCACTATGACAAGCGAGGACTACCACATATAAGCATATGCACAACTATTTTTTTACCATAAGGCACTGCTCATTTCCTCACACATGATGACATAAGTTACATCATCAATGACATCATATATCACGCTCCATTAACATCTTTCATAACATTACTTTGGGCAGGCAGGGTGTGGGATTTTTGAATAAGCTTTAAAATGAGTTCCATCTGTGCACACACTATTTAATCACCAAATTGGTAAACTTTCTTCTCCATGGCTAAATACTCAAACGGTCCCAAAGGCGAGACCGATTGCATTGCAAATGCTTGTTGATCTTTTGACTTGGGTGTCCGTAGATGTTGATTAGGATGATGGTACTAACCCCCAATTGAGAGCCCAGCTCCAATTTTATTATTTGCATGGCTGATGTAGTAGTTGCCAGTTGAACTGAGGACACCTTTAGTTCGGTTGAAATATAGACGGCGAGGCCGCCTTTGGGTCTTCCATATTGCCGTGTTCGTGTTGCGTTTACATTGTGGAGAATCCTGCCTGGAACCTCTACTGGAGCAGTCAACCATGTTTCTTGCAGTACTACGATTTCGTAATTATTCCAGTTATCAGAAGCTCCTTTTACCTGTAAGATATCCTTTGCTCCTGCTATATTCCAAGACAGAATTTTAATTGAAGGATACTTCGATGCGCGAGGAATGATGGCGGTTCATTCTCCTTTTTGACCTGAAAAATGGGAATTTTGATATGACGTTTTTTGCGACCTGTGTTGCTGTGTCTTTGCGCCATCTGCACCTTTAGCACCTCGCAAGACCGAAGGAACTATGCTTGCTGTTGGGTTATTATTTAAAACAGTAATAGACGGTAGAAAGGGTGACGGATAGCGTTTTACCGATGGAGTAGAGAGTGATATACCCCAATCTTCGAATTTTGTAGCCTCCTTTAAGATATCTGACACTATTTCTTCCGTCTTCCAGGTTGCTAAAGTTTTTTCCTTTCCTCCATTTTTATCTGAATTTATAAATTCTATTGTCAGTAAGTCTGTGGATACTAAATGTTTTAATGTTGGAATGACTGCCATAAGACGCATGATGTTCCCTCTGTTTAAATAATCTTGTGGTCCTTGTGAAGAGTAATGTGGCGTGAAAAGGAGTTTATTGTTTAAATTTGGTTTTGGCTCCTTCTTTTGAGGGTGAGATGTTAATAGGTGCCTTGGGTGTTGGTGTCTTGCCAGTTCCTTTGGTTCATTCGTGTTATCACAGTGAGTTTTTATACTAATCAGTAACTGAGCACTCTTGGGGCTTCCTAATTGTTGCCTTGTCCTTGAGATAACTTGCCTATTTACTTCGTTGTCCCTGTTGTAGGCTTGTGAAATGGAACTTGGGCTCCTATGTAGGAGGCCATTTTCTTGTGAGTTTGGAGTTGCTCTCTTCTGAAAGTTTGCTGGTCCTTTGAGTTTTTTATTTTGTTTGTCATGTCCTCTGGGCGTCTGTCTACTCACACCCAGTTTAGGTTCTTCTTTGCTTTTTCTGATTGCAGATGGACCACCAGACTCGAAACTTAGATTTATTGATGCTGGACTATTTAATGCTGGGAATCCCCTTTGCAGTAGGTTTGATGAATGAATTGCGACTAACTGATCCGGGCAGCTTGCCTCATCTTCCTCCTTAGATTCTTGGTGCTGCCCTATGGGTTTTAACGACCCCTGTTTGCCATTGTTAAAGTTGAAAAGTGGATAGATGTCCTGTACTTGTATCCTTGATGTTTTGTTCTCGTGCTGACGGTTTCTTGCTTTCCTGGCTCGTTTTTTTTGTCTTTTTGTTAGAACTGGAGGAAGGTTGTTTATTTGGTTCGCCTGATTCGTTCGCTCCTGAGTCACTTGAGTTCGCAAGGCATCATTGTTCATATATGATGCGGAAGAATCCACAATGGATGGATCATCATTTGATTCACCAGATTTTGACTTATTTCCCGTTGGTAAAAGAGTTGTCTGTTGGATATCAGGTAAGACCATCGTTTCAGGTCTTCGTTCCCCGCTTGGTCGCTCTTTACCATTTACTTTGTTTATGTCGGGTGAGTGATTTGCCCTCTTACATTCTTGAAGAATACTTGTTAATACTGTTGGTAGGTCCCTTAGTTTGTCCAGAATAGGGCAACAAGCACATTTTGAAGCTTCCACCTGCGTGGCTTTTAAGTATTTGTTGATTACTAGTAATTGGACCATCATTGAGTCAAGTTTAATGTTTATCCCGGAGATGTATTCAGCAATTATGTGCATTAAATTAATTTGAATGTCGAGTTTGTCTGATTGCATGTTAAGGGTGCTGATTGTGGTATGCAGCGCTTTAATTAGTGAAGCATGAAGATTTGGTAGAGCTTCCAGGTTGTTTTCTGGTTGCTGATCCTTTAAGTATTTGGTGATGATGTTCTGTTCCGGGTGGTTCCGCTTCACGACATTGCGGGAAGAGAGACCCGAACTGATTTTATCTGCTACATTATCCATACTGGTCCTACGTTCAGTATCATATACTTTGTCGGTTAGTTCAGAAGTGTTATGTCCTACCTGTTCGGATGTACTAGATATATCAATTATTATTTGCTGTTCCTCTGTTACCGACAACCATTTTTCCCTTTGATGACCCTCTGTTGGGGTCTTATCTGGGCAAACCTTTCCTTGTACTAAAATGACATGTGTTGGCTTCGTGCGCTGTGCCATTTTGACTTCCTTTGATTCAGTCGATTGCTTGGTCATTTTTTTATTTAATTGTTCGGTGTTATTGTTTATTTGATTTATTGTCCTAACTGTTGCCTGTACTGGTGGACTTGGAGCTTCTTCTGTCGTTGTTTGTTCTCCTTGGTGAGGTATTCATTTATTACTAATTGGTTTTAGAGGTTTAGCCATTGTAATTATTGCCTGCTGAATTTCCTTGTTACTGATTTGTTTTGTCGGTTTGGATGTTGTACTTATTGCCTGCAGTATTTCCTTATTGTTCAGTATTGATTGGGACTCCATCCAGGAGTCACTGAAATCGTCTGAATTATAGATATCTTCATTTTTGCTATGTTGCTGGGGCCTTGGTGTGGATTGATTGTTAGGTTTTTCTGCGTCACCGATGACATTTGAGCTGTTAAAGAATCTTGCATCTGTCCTGTGCATTGGATCCTGGTTGGTATGCAGACTAAGAGACTCTTGCTCTATTTGGTTCAAGCTATTCAGATAGAATGGTTTTATTTCTGTTTTGCCTGCACTCACGGTGCCCGGGGTGGCGGCTGTGCTCTTGCTCTGAGCTGGGGCTTCCTCCTTATCGCCCTCTTCTGTGTTTGTATGTACTTGTGCTTGGATGACTTGTGTATTTTTGCTCCAACAGTTGGATTTTTTGACCTTTTGCACAGAACACTCAGACACTTGAGGAGCTTCTTTGCTCCCAGTGCTGTGCGGAGCAACGTTCGGAGCTGCATTCGACACTATAGCCATCGTCTTATGTGCCACGTGGACTTTTTTATCTTCCTTCTGAGTGGAGGTTGATTTGTATGGTGTCCGTGGTTTCATAAGGCCATTTACCTTTTCTGGCGTTGAGTAGATGACTGCAGTTGGGTCCTTTAGAAATGTGAATTTGCCTGTTGGGTTCATTGAGCCAAAAATTGAGTAGGTAGGTGATATGAGTGCGGCTGATGTGGTTCCTTTAGTCATTTGTTTAGACTTGCTTTTCTGCTTTGTCAGCTGTGGCGGGTTCTTCCTTGTCCTTCCCGACCTCATTGCCCTGCCAAAAAAGTCTTCGTCAAGCTGGCTAAGACTGTGAATGAGTGAATAGGTGATGTTGGCAAATCACAGTGGCCTGGTTACTAGTTGGTGATTACTGATACGGCTTTACTGCCCCCTTCCCAAGATAAGATGTAGGTTGAATGTAGGATGAATGCCTCCGCTGTTACTGGGGCTGTTACTGGGGCTGAAGTAAGTGTGAATAAAGATAAACATGAGAAAAGTTTCTGTCTAGTGGAAAATATTGTAAATCTTATTGAACATTTTTGTTGTTTTTCAAGAGGCTGCAGTCTTATTTTATATTCTAAGTATAAGGTCCTTCAACTGCATCCTCTTCAGCACCCATCCAGGGAGCTCTTGGTTGTGGCACAGGCAATGGGGATACAGCAATGATACCCAGCACTTCAAGGGCCTGATCAGCAGTCTTTATGGTGCTTGTTCCTGGAGTGGGATCCAAAGCAGACTTTGTCACCCAGAGTCTTTGGTCGTTCTTGCATCACTGTACTCAAACCTTTTCACTTCCTCTGCAGAGGCAGCATGGTGTATGTTATTTCTTTTTATTTTGTTTGCCAGCATACTTGTCGTAAATTTGGTATCAGCAATCCCGCTTGTTTTTCATGCGATGTCCTGATGTGTTGTAGGACGAGGTGCAGGAAGGTTGACCACAATGAAGTCTATTGGGCAAGGTTGGATTGTTGGAAGGGTGAAAATGTTCTAAAGCTGGTGAACTTTTCTGATTGA
This sequence comes from Calotriton arnoldi, assembly GCA_963921515.1. NCBI lineage: Eukaryota > Metazoa > Chordata > Amphibia > Caudata > Salamandridae > Calotriton > Calotriton arnoldi. Next base: position 1,935,287 of record CAWUFW010000128.1, on the reverse strand, counting down.
AGGTGATTTGAGCGTTGCACGATTTCTGAATCGGGACTTAGCATCTTTCATAACTAGAAAGGTGACCCAGAAAAGCACATACGTTTATGGGGGATGCTTTATTCTTACAGGAGCTTGCTTTACTGATTAAACAAACAAAGATGCGAGGTAAAGTGCCTAGACTAAACTAGAAGTTTACCCACTAGGGCCATAACTGTAATATACTTCTGTTGATTACCCCTTCTCTACTGTTGAAATCCTAGTACATTCAAAATAAATTAATTTATGGTCAATGTGATCGGTGGCACTTTTTTATGTGTATGCGCAAAGAAAATGTTTGCTGCATGCCTATTGTGCTCCTTGCTGTCAAAGCATGAGCATGTCCACTTTAATAGGAGCACCTGATATCCAGGACAACTCAACAAAATTGAGCGTACAAACTTTTGAACGTAAATCTGGCTTTTTTTTTTCAATAGATGAACTTATCTGGATGCGCATGGTGGTATTTACTAAGATGGCGACATGTAAGAGGCCTTGCAAGCAGGAGGCATAGCAGTTACTCAATTAGGCTTTTAACTGATTACTGAACTTTTTCATTGTCCTTTTGCTGCTGTGACATTGTCACTCCTTTGATCTATTTTACTGCCTCTTTTGGTTCCAGTCCTGTGACGTCTCTGTCACTCCTGCTATTCCTTAGCTTTCTGAACCTAATTTCATTCTTTTCTCTTCCCTCTTCCTCCCCTACGACTTTCTTCCTGTTTCTCCCTCTTAGCGTATCCTTGCTTCACATTGTTTGGAAAATTTGGTTCTTCTGACACTGTTGCCAGCAGTACCATTGTCTAATTCATCCTACTGCCTCTTTGCCAGTAGCATTTATTCCTAGTGCACTGTATGCCAGTATGCACAAACTCTGTGCAAGCACATGGTGGTACGGGTGTGACAAGGGTTTGACAGCATTACAAAGTGGAGCATGAGTCGCTGCTGTAAAACATTCGTCTTGGCCAAACAGTCAAGTTCAATAGTGACCATTTTTTTTGTCTAACATTCTAGTTTTCATTATAGAGATAATATTATGGTATATCCATGCACAGATTACACCCACATATCTAAGTTCATCCTTTGTTTATTTCATAATCCATCGTGCAAATTGATATGCGTGGATTTGGTTATCATTAGGACTAGAGAAAGTGCCATGTTAATGTAGGAAAGTTACGGAATACAAGAGCTCTCTACATCTGAAACGAACATCAATAAATTATCAGCTTAAAACTATATCTTAATTTTCTACTGAATGCCTGCAAATATCAAAGTATGCCTTTAAAAAAATCATATTTTCACTGTTGTCCTGGGGGGTGTTTGCAGTAGTTGGGCCCAGGGCCTGACACCACTCTGAGAATCCGACCTTGTATTCCCCAGGCTCTCTAAAAAAAAAAATAGAGACCCGGGGAAATACAATATAATGTGCTTGCCTGGATACTATCACTTTCTCCTACTTAGAATGCGCCACAAATGTAAAATGTTGGTTTAAAACCTATTTTCATTTCATTTAAAGCATTGAAAGCTCTAGACTTTGCGTGAATGGCAAAGTCCTAGCACGCAGTGCAGTTCTGCTGATTACACGTTACCCCATATGTGTGGGTGGCCTATCGGCTAGGACATGAAAGGCCCAGAAATGCAATTTCAGAAAGGGCTTGTGTTGGACTTGGCCCTTTTTGCAGGATTATCCCCAAACTTTTTGCCATCCTTCTGTATTTCTTCTGACCTGTTTTTGCTGTCTTCAGGACTCTGGGCATTTTCCCACTGCTATTCAGTGCTAAAGTGCATGTGCTCTCTCCTTTAAACATGGTATAATTAGTCTACACCTCTTTGGCATATTTAATTTATTTGTAAGCCCCTTGTACAGTGGTATCCCATATACACGAGGCCTGTAAATAAAATGCTACTAGTGGGCCTGCAGCGCTGCGCGCGCCACCCACAAAAGTAGCCTTTCAAATCTGTCTCAGGCCTGCCACTGCAGGGCCTGCGTGCACAGTTTACTACCACATTGGCTTGACATTTAAAGTTACTTGCCAAGCCTGATACTCCCCTTTTTATACATATAGGCCACCCCTAAGGTAGGCCCTAGGTAGCCCTATGGGCAGAGCACTGTGTATGTAAAAGGTAGGACATGTGCTTCGATTATGTGGCATGTCCTGGTAGTGACACACACCCTATTTTGTTATTCACTACTGTGAGCGCTGCTCCTCTCATAAGTTTGCATTGGGAATTCCCTGATATGTTTGTCAGTGGTATTTTCTGATCTGAAAGGAGTAGTGTTGCCATGTTTGGTATGTTTGAAATAGTGGTGATAAATCCTGCTTATTGGTGTAGGTGGATTTTTCATTACTATTGCAGGAATGCCACTTTTAGAAAGTGAGCATTCCTATGTGCTTATTACTCTTTGTGCTTTGCAGCCTGACTGCAATCCACGTCTAGGGTAGAGTGACAGCTGGGCTTTGTGCATACTTTGCAGACAGCCATCAGACAGGAAGGGTTGGGTGTAACAGGGTTGCATCTGCATTCATCTGCATACTGAATGGTCTTCCTGGGCTGGGAGAGAAAGAGGTGCACTTACATTTGTAAAGGCTGGTTCTGCCCTCACACAAAGGGGTCCTTTACCTCCTACTGATGTCTGGAGCCAGAGCTGGGATTGAATGGGGGTGTTGTGCACTTCTAAAGTTCTTTTTAAGTTACGTCCACATCAGACATTTTGAGAATAAGTACTGGGGCTCTGACCCCATGATTTTAGACACTGCGTGGGACTTGTAACCAGATGCTGTTGACTCTACATACTGACCAGAGGATTGCTGTGCTGCCAGGAAAACCACAACTTGGACCTTGATTTATTGTGGTGACCTTCTGGAAGGATTTCCTCGTTGCCTGCAAGAATCCTGTGTGCTGCCCTATTGCCTACCTTCTTGCTTGTGTGCCCCCCGTGCTCTCCAAGGAGTGCTGCTTATGCCCCCTGTCCTTGCCTGTTAAGCGCCTGGTGAGCACTGTTACAGGCTCCTTTTGGTTTTGTACCTTTCAGCTCGGGGTACTGCTCTTGGTTTTTCATGCGTGCCTGTGTGCTTAGGAAGACACACCTTGGGGAGCGTGTGATGAGCGCTTCATTTCTTCATAGCGCGAGGTGAGCGCGTCCTGGTCTAACCAGTGCGGGAGGTGTACTCTATGCTAAATTTCCCCAGCGCTTCCTCCAGCAACAGCCCGTTCCCAATACGGCCCCCCCACGCCTAAAGGAGAGGTGGTGATCAGTGGCACCGTCTCCTTGTATGGGAGCACGACACCTGGCACGAGGGCAGATACCACCCCGCGAGGTCTTCCATCAAAGGGGCCCCGCGAGGCTGAAGGCTGCGACTGTCTTCTAGTGGCTGCCTGTAAGGTGCGTAGGCTTGGGAGGAATTCCCTTCTCCGCTGCGCTCGAGACGGGCTGCAGAGTCACGAATGCGCCGCAGCCCAAAGTAAGGATTTGACTCGCCTGGAGTAATGAAACACTGTAAGGTACTGTGTGATAATCAACTGCACCAGCATGTACCCCGGCTAGAAATACATTCCTGATGGCGCCACACAGCTGGGTGGTTGCGCACACTTTTCGGCCAGACGGTGTGCTCCAGATAGTTTGGCTTCACACAGTACTGGCACAAAGCCCCTGATCTTGAGTGCTCATTCCAGCACTTTAGTAAAACATACCGTGGGGCATCTGTTTCTCTATGTGGTGGTCCATGGGGGTACTCGACATAGGTCCCTGGTTTGGTATCGGAATCTTGCCACGTTTGGGAGCACTTTGGAACTGCTGTACTTCATGTGGTAGGCACGCAGGTGTCCCTGCGGCCTACAGTTTATAGTGGCATTCTCCCCAGAGGTGCTCACCGTGTTCCCCGCACAACCTGTAATAGAGGCACAGTGTGATATATCTATATGACGACTGCTTTTCGGGTGATTTATGGGTGATGCTTACGACCTAACTGCTGCAATGCTTTGCCCTGATGTTTGCTCTAATGTAAGTCGTTTGGATCTTTGCACTGTCAGAATTACGAGTATTATTTTAGGGTTTGCATTTGTTTTCACAGTGAGGGTGTTTCCATGACGTGTGAAACATATAAGTCTTTGTTATTGCACTAACTGTGATGTTATGACAATTGCCTAGATGGCAAAGTGACTATTGGTTCATGTGGTTTTGGTCTATGTTTATATGCAATACAGAAACTTATTTTAAAATAATACTGTGTGGAGTCTCTTTTGTGGTATATTTATTGTGTCACTGGTGTGAGCATGTTGCGCAAATGCTTTACACATTGCCTCTGGGATAAGCCTGACTGCTCGTGCGAAGCTACAAAGGGGGTGAGCAGGGGTTATCTTGGGTATGTAACTTCCTTACCCTGACTAGAGTGGTGGGTTCTGCCTAGCTTTGTTGCATACCCTAGCCCACCAGAAACCCAATTTCTAACAGCTTGAAATATGTTTTTGGGGGGAAATGTTGTTTTATGGTATGTTTGTTGCTTCTGTATTTAAGCCTGAGGTTGTTCTCTGCCCAGGAACCCGCAGCAACCAGACATTTCTGAAAACTAAAGAGCCAGGGTAATCCATGGTGGCATGGCTTCTGTGAAGGCTACAACTTATCCTTACATAACATTTTCTGCAAAGGCCAATGCTTGTGTAAAAACACACACTTTCCTTACTTGTGTTTGATTTTGAAAACTGTATTTTACTGCCAACAGCAAATGTTCTACCATCCTACATTCCCACACTTCAAATAAAAACAGTACCCTACCTGTGGGTGGGCCCATAGTTTGTGACCGGAATGGATCAAATATATGACCACGTGAATACCACATTCACACTACATTGACTTAATGCATTTACAATTTTGGTCTGCTCCTGTCTGGTATCAGAGTCCCAGGCCCACCTAGAATTTTTTTTATTTTTATTTATTTTTTATAAGAAGTGTAGTGACCTAGGATGTCCGGACTTTTCCTGTTAGATGGAAATTTGAGAGCTTTCTGTTCCATAACTGAGGTTGTTACTCATACTTTGACCTTTGAAGGGTCGTGTGTGAAGGGATAAGTGGTGGGATCAATAAACTGAAATGGTATACCAAACCTTTTCAGCACCATGGGAAGGAATACCAGCATGGCCAAGTCATAAGTTTTCTGTACATCAATGCTATCATCAAAAAGTCTGTTGGATTTCTCCTCTCCAATCAAAAGGAGAGACAGCAAAACTAGTAGAAGCCCTTATGGGTAACGAAACATTGTGTGAGATCCAGTCTGGAATAATGTTTGCTAAATGAGTGACCAATAATATGGTGCTGGCACATATTAATGCTATTGGTAAGTAAGAAGCTTGCAGGGGGATGGATTGTCATTAGGTCTCGCCTACGCAGCGCGCATGCGCTGCGTAGGAGGACCTTTAGCCGTCGCTCTGCTCTTTTTGGAAGCACATACTCGTGCTTGTGGCGGCATCCACCTTGCGGGAGCGAGCAGGGGCGCGCATGCTAATTGACAACATATGTCTCTCGTGCCGCTGCTGCTCGCTCCCGCAAGGCGCATGGCAGCACAAGCACGAGTGCTTGTCCCTCACGCTTGTTTTGATGAACTTTCACGCGCGCGCTTGTTATTTCGTGTTGTTGTCTTGTTCCCCATGCTTGTTCTATAGCCAAGCTTCTCTTGTTGTCATACAGTTCAAACAATGAAAGGGTATGTGTGGGTCCGTTGCTAGGTTTCCGTCCTTCAGTTCAAAGCTAACATCAACTCCGTTCATGTTTTTGAATGGATATAACTCCCTTCCAAGGTCCCTCAGACCTCTCCCCCCACCCTTTGGTACCTCGAGGCACAATAGTTTGTTTCTTAGCAACTCAGTGTAGCCGAGCTAAAGCGGCTTTACATTGCACTCCGGGAAAAGAAAAGTTTTCAGCAGATCCGCCGTGAGACCGGTTTACTGTGTTTTCGGGACTTAAGAGCAAAACTGCAGCATACCTCCAAAGAGGTAAGACATGTATCGTTGCAGTTTACATTCACACTTTTGAAAATCATCTTGTGGTTGCAAATAGATTAAAGTGAAATTCCACGAAGAATTTCATGGGGTTACTCGTTTAATGTCTTTGAAACTTACATTTTGGCGGCAAAATGATCTGTGAGACTGAAGAAATCAGATAAGGAAATTCAAATAAACAAGTTCTGGAAGTGTATTAGTCAGACCATGACCTGTTCGTTTTCACGTGAAAAGCAAAATATTTATATTTTTTTAATGCATGTACGAACGAAGTACGCACGTGATGTTTAAATGCGCTCTTAAATTTTTTTAATAAGTTCTTTTTTTACATTTATAGTTATTCGTACAAGCACCTACGTATATAGCAGTCAATACATTGGCATGCATTTTGCGTTTGCTGCCATTTCAGATGGCTGCGCTGTTAAAACACGTAATTCTAGTTACATAAAAGGCCCCTACTGAGATTTGTCAGTTTTCTCTTTGGCTGTGCTTCACCTCACTTTTACCGTGCCGCTTTCATATCCCCTCCAGCTCTTCTGGTGTTTTATATCTGTGTTGATCATTTCTAGGCGATATCTCTCTTTGGTTGTCAAATCGATGTTTCAAGCATCACTGCTTTATTGTTTATTCTGTTTGGAGCTGTTGAAGAAAAGATTCTTCATCATTGAAGGCTTCCAGAAGTGTTCTGCTTCTACGTGGATACTGATAGGATGGAAGACTTCATAAGTGTCTGTGTGTGTATTTTTGCGTGCACACATGCATCTTGGGTGTGTGCGCGAGCATGCATTTTATGAGTCAGAATGATGAGCCTGTACAGTGTGTGTATGTGTGCGTGTGCCTGCAAGCTTATATATTTGTAATTGTGTGCACTAGCATGCATGTGTCTTTGTGAGTCAGAATAGGGGTACCATATTGTGTGTGTGTGTGAGTGTGTGAGAAAGACAGAGACAGATCAGGGTTAATGTTCCTCATTTGGGGCTAAATGTTTAAACACTGGTTGCAAGATACTGGTTGCCATTTGACTAGTATTTTTGCAACTAGTGTGGTATTTTGTGACCCATGTACTAATGTACTTTGTACTAGTAGGTCGGTGCGCAAAATACTAAAGTGTACTGGGTGGCAATTTGTAGGATGGAACCGAATGCATGACACAACAAGCATTGGCATAGCCAATAGGTCCCGTCTTTGGGACCTTATAAGTGTTTAGTTATCCAGCACAATATCCTTGGTGCAACAACATCAAGTGTTGCATGGCTAAACACTTATAAGGTCCCAAAACGCGAGACCTATTGGCTATGCCAATGCTTGTTTTTAAGAATGCTACCAATTTTGCTGTGTCCCAGCTTTGAGCTTCTTTCACTTCATTGAAAATCTTGTTATTGTAGTCTACTAAAATAGAGATTCTCAGATCTGGGGTGGGCTAATATTCCACAACTGTGATTGGCCCTCACGCATGTTGTGATCAAACTGCTTGTCTCTGTTACAAGCCCTTAGAGTAAAAACGGCCTGCTATGGGGATCAGGTGTTCTCAGTTGCTGATGCATAAGCCTGGTATGCATTCCCTCTATATATTTAAGGACAGTAATCATCTCTACTCTTTTTTTTCAGGAAGCGCTTAACCTTTATATTCAGTAAATAAAGCAGGCCAGCTTACAAACATCTAGTTATTGTAGTACCATAAAGCTTTGTGCCTGTTCCCTGTACAAATACCTTTTTATATAGCATAACAATAATTCACTGTTCAGCCCAGTACTTGTCTTAAAAAAGATGAAAACTAACATCACAAGAAAATAAAATACCTCACACATCAATGGAGGGTTCAGTACAGGGTTTGATGTTCATGACTATGTCCCACCAGCTCTAATGCCCTCTTCCTATAGGGTCCCTTATGTCTATAGTATTTAACAGCCAAAACAGGACACAGGCAACTGGAAGTGCAGGTGTGAGGTAACTAAGTAATCACCATAAGTCAGTTTGTGTGAAATTAAGTAAAGAGTTTCTACTGGAAACTTTATTTCCGTAACATCAGGCTTCTCTTGATAGTTAAAAATATAGCCTTGCTCTTTCTGTTTTAGGCTGTGTGTTACCTGTTCACAGGGGAGGCAACTGTAGCAGCTTTGGTCGGGTTGGTACCAGTGGCGTCCTCTGAAGTGATGCAGAGCCGTGTAGGTGACCTCACTCCTTGCTAGTGCCTCTTGTATGAATAGTGTGGCAGGCCTGGGCAATGGGTGCTGTGCTTCAGGTGCCTCCGGGCCATGGAGCAGGTTATCTGCAACAGTAGTGATGGGGCTCTTCTCAGGATACACTGCGAGCAACAGCAGCACAAGTCCCTCCAGATGTTTTGTGGTGGAGTGGTGAGGGGCAGACAGCACTTTGCTGGTTTGGATTGAAAGTATTCTTCACATAGTTTGCTACATGAACTGCATAGGGAGACCAGATGACACTTCATATTCTGGTTGGCGCTGGTTCTGCTTCCGGTGGTGGTCCGCTTTCTTTTAGGTACTCCACAGGCTGAGAATAGGACTGTACTTCTCCTCCTGGATAGTCTATCCTCATGCAAGGTCAGTTACTCCTTCCCTCTCTAAGCAGACAGGTGTCTAGTGCTAGGCAGATAGTCCGCTTCACCTGTAAGTTGCACAAACTTCAGGGAGACTGGCTGTCAAACAGACACCAGCCCTGTTCTCTCAGCAGTCCTTTGAGTACTCCGCGTAGAAATCCCTTTCTAGGTCAGTGAAGCAGCTTGAAAATGGCAAAAAAGCAGGGTTATGTGGATCCCACTTCTATACTCATTTTCCAGACTCCGATGTGTATCCACTGTTTGGTTCTGGAAATGCTTTGAGGTGGTTCCCTTTCAAGTGTCATTCTTTGGCTGTAGTGCAAACCAAGATTTTGTGGAAGGTGATGGCTCTCACAGAAGGTAGTGATGATGCTGGGCCCGAAAAAGTCATATCCAAAACCTTGATACAACGAAGTGTGGAATCTCTGCAACTTAGTGTCATTAGCCCTACCTGAAGCAGCAGGTGGGGAAAGATGAAAGGGCAGACTTTGTCTTGAAACTTCTTTACGTTTAACAACAGAATCTGCTGACTCCCCCCACCTCTCCTCAACTATTGACCAAGTTACAGTGCTCAGGAAAATCTAACCTACGTTCCCTTGCGAAAAAGTCCTCGTAGAGTTTCTAATGGCAGTCCTATTTCCATCCTCTCGCCCTTCAGTTATGGGCCTCCGGTCTCCAGCCACATGAATGCAGGCCATGCACTTCCTCTGTCAGACCTCCATCTTGTGCTATTCTACCCAGGGACCATTGAAAATTGATTTCACTAGTCACAGTAATCAGACTCTTACTACCACAGAGTCTTGCTTCTTCATATGTTCCTTATATCGACCATGTACACATGCTTTTTACATGCACAGGAAATGTCAGTGAATGGGTCAGTTTCATTGTAACTTTGCATGAGTCAGGCCAGTAGGCCTCACTCCCCGAAAACAAAATAAAAGGTCTTCTCAGGACTCTTAAATTACTAATATCGATACTCTGCCACAACTGCTTTATTTGAACAACCCAGGAGATGGACAGTAGTCTTATGTTATTAAAAGAGCACATTTTGTGCACTCCTCCAGTTCCCAGAACAGGTACTTGACCTTAGCTTTACCATAGACCGGCCTAGGCCTCAGTGGACACACTAGATCAGCATACTAGTGAAGCTAAGAAAAAGTGAATATACCAATTTCACATGTAGACTGTCCCTGCATTGTATATGGGTGTGTACCCCTGTTTGAGTAAGCAGACAAGTACCAATAGGGGTAAAGGCATGCAGCAGATGTTTTTGTATCTGTCATGCAGCAGATGTTTGTGTAGCTCCATTGGAATTGCATCCAGGCCAAGTGCCTGTTGGTGGGGAATAATATGAATAATGTTGATTAGCTTGCCTAGGATCAGCAGAACAAGCCAGTCCGCAATTTAAGCCATTACAAGACTAGGAAAAGTTGCCTGCATTAAGAGGGTTAGACCATTTTGTTTGGGCACCTATCAGTGCTGGGTACTTAAGTGTTCATAAAATGCTAAAAAACACTCAAACTTCATATGAAAATATTCCTCATGCGCTCTTCATCACCCTAGCCTAGAGGCTGACAGTTATCTAGTGGAACTTCCTCTACATATGTTCTTTGGCCAATATTGGCACATATGTATTGCCGTATTCTAATAACTTTTGTCTTGCTGACATATGTGTTCAGTGATGTACTGGAGATGTATGTAGCGGTTATCAGGAAGCAGGTTTGGGCAATTTATAGCATAAGGGCTCATAGTCTGGGATAATCTTGTTGATTATTGATACATGCTTATTTTCCCTCTGGATCAGGCTGGAACATAGCTCAAATTATGTAGCCCTTTTCAGTCTCAATTGGATGGGTGTAAATTTCACAATCAGTCTTGAAATGCAAGCTTTCAAAGCATCCCTGACATTTTCAAAGGGGGCCCTCCTGAGTTAAACAAATGAAACCTGTAGATCATTAGACTTAAGATGGCTAAATAGCCTCATTCTGCAAAAGCCATCTCTTCAAGATCCATTGAGATGGTTTGGGAACTTTGTTTTTCACCTTAGATCTGGCAATTGAAAACTGTCACTTGAAGAATTCTGGTGTCAGATATGCCACCCAGTTCTACAGTCACCAAAAAAGTACCAGTATATAAGTAGTGATTATGTGGGAGAGAATAAAAGAAAAGGTATAGACCCTATTAGGTTTTAATTAACCTACCTATTGATTTTCCCCAACGACCAGATCTTAGCCCTGTAAGCTTTATTATTTGTGGCCAACTTTTTTTTTTTTTTTTAAATCTCTATTAGATTTTAACAAAATAAACACACAAACGTGATTACAACCATTTTGGTAGAATACAAAGGCATCAAGCGTTCTAATTATACGGTGTCACAGGCTCTCACATGTCCGTATCGCTTGCTGCACTCTTATAAGCTATGCTGTGCATGAGTCAGTGACCCAACTCCAAAATGTGGCCTTGGTAGGCGTGTGATCTCCAGGGTGTTCCTCAATTCTATTAATCATCCCTCCCCAGTTCTTGAGGTCCTCCTCGACCATTTGTCATGTCTTGTCCGTCGCATGTGCTGAGTGTCCGCAATTGCCAATTCCACTAAGCCTTTCCTCCACACCAGTTGTGACCAACTTTGAATGAAAGATACAATTGTAAACCCCCCCCAACCATGATCAAAGGGTGTATAAACTCCACTAATATACAACTAAGATCTTGAACGAGCCCCAGCAGATCTTGATTTGATCCACATATTGAGCAGAATGTAAAAGTTAGATGGCTGTATGATACTTCAAAAATTACGTCTGCTCCGCCTTCCCTCCCAGAGCTGTGTGATGAAATATTATTTTCAAAAGAGTAATTTAGGATGAAAATATGATCCCCTTGACTGAGGCGTAACTTGATTTTTTTTTTATACCCCATTTTCCAGACAATCTTGATGTCTCTGAAAGTGATTCTGGTCTCCAAATGCGCATTGCCATGGTTGTCAGCTGTAATTTTAGCTTGAACCAGCTTCTTTTTGGACTGTTTGTTTAACCCTTTTAATGTTTAATGTGATTTTGGAAAGGTGACCCAACATATAAGTGATACTTGTTCCAAAACCATGGTTAGGTACTGCTGACTTCTTTTCATCCTTCCACACCACTCCCATACCTCTTCTCGCTTCCTCTCCCTTAAAAAGCACAATCTACTTCTCCCAGTTCCCTAGTGGAAATCATACCCAGAGCGTAACTGCTAAAATTGCAGCATATCTCCTGTCGAGTGATTTACCCCCACTGGTTACAAAACACAAATCATACACACTTGTGCCATGCTAGTCAAAATTTGAAGATAAAAACGAAGAGGGCCCGCCTTCATTGCTTGAGGAGTAGTAATAGTAATTATACCTCTCGCACTTGAGCATGGCAGAATGGAACCAAAAGCGAGTGTGCCTGGTCTGATGAAAAGCTTGCCGATTCCAAACACTAGTTGTCTGTTTTACTCAAACAACAAAAGCAGACTGATGATTCTGGATTTTCCAGCATTAGGTAGCAATACTGGTTATATATTTTTCTACACTCTATCAGGAGTGAGCTGTACTGTTATACTGAATCCTGAAGCCCCGACCACACCTGCACCCCGTTGAGCAGAGCCAGGTATGGCCGAAGTATATAATTTTAAGGTTTGCTGGCTCTTGGGGATAAACTGTAGCACTTTTCTGTATAAGAGGCTTGATACACTGGTGCAGCTTCCATTTCTTTTCCATGATGCATTTTGCTTGGTCTGACCCTAAGAAAATAGCATGTGAGCCTTCCTTTACCAAGATGAGCATCAGTATAAAGTCACTGACTGTCTGCACTTATATGGCACCTACTGCTCTCAAATGATCACTTGGATTGGAAGCCCAGGGAATCACTTGATAAATGGCCCCCATTCTACTACAATCTGGGCCAGAGGATTTGTTTTGTGGTCTGCTTGACACCAGGCTGCTTTTAATAATGCTGGGACTGTGGTGAAGTGTTCTTCTTAGTTGTGACTAAAGATCACAGCAGGCTGCTTTCCTGCAGCGTTTCCTAGTATTGTCACGGAGTTACAGTCTAGGTCCTCAAGAAAGGATTAAGAAGGGCTTTTGAGGCATGTATTTAGTCTCCTCTTGCAAAGGGCACAGAAACGGAGCAGGTGCCAGTAGCTTGCTGGGATGCAGAGAAGATATGTACAGCATAGGTGGGTAGAGGAGAGGAAATAAATTGTAGTCCATGTAAATTTATCCTTGAAATTCAGTGGCAATGCCAGCACTGGTGACTTTGGGATCAGTATTCCCTATGCAATCAAAGAGCAAGGGACCCCCTCTAAAAGCGAATAAGGTCTGGAAGTAAGAGGGGAATAGAACAAATAAATAGAACCAGAAAACACTCCCCTTAGACCTATATTTCTTTTTACAAGAGATTAAATCTGGTATGGGTATAGAAAAAATCCAAACATCAAATATTTATAACATATCAACAGCATCATTGTTTTTTATTTTTTTAAGATCATGTTTATTCTTTTCATTAATTTCTTTTCTCCTTTTTTTCCCAATGCATTAAATATCATTTTTCTCAATAGATACAAAAAACGTTTTTTTTGTTTTTTTTAAAGAAAATTGTAATTACATATAAACAATCATACAGAATAAAATGCAATTTTATTAGTCCCCACAATGACAAATCTTCTTACAAAACATGCATTCCTCACAGACATTTACATTCATACAAGACACTTATGCACATCTGGATTCAAAGGGAAACATAAGATGTAATACATTTCCACCAAGATGAAAAAAACAAGCATTTGCAATGCAATAGGTCTCGCATTTACACGAGTTTGACCTATTGGCATTGTAAATGACAATGGCTTTTATTTATGTTTCAAAAACCAAAACATAAATAAAAGGCAATGTCAATTACAATAAAAATAGCTCAGACTCTCGCAAATGCGAGACCTATTGCATTGCAAATGCTTGTTTTGAGTGTGTCTCTGTCTTTGTGTCCCTCAGTTTGTAGCTGCTCCTCTATATGTGGGTACGTTTTGTGCCTGAGTATACGTTCCTGTTTATGTGTGTGTGTCTTTGTATATACATTTCTGTAGGTGTCTCGTCAGTGTGTGTGCATCTAATTCTTTGTGTATACATCACTGTCTCTGTGTGTATAATTATATTTATGTGCTTTTTATTTTTCCTGTGTACACATTTCTGTTTCAGTGTATGCGTTTTGTCTTTGCTTTTCTGTCTCAGTGTGTCTCTCTATATGTGCATCTTTGAATGTGCATTTATGTATGTGCATCTCTGTTAGTGCGTCTTTCTCAGTGCGTCATTATCAGTGCGTTTTTGTTCCTGCGTGTCTGTTACTGCTTCTAGCTCTGTGGGTTTCTGTCTGTGCGTGTTTGCATGTGTATGTTTGTCTGTGCGTCTCCTATGTGCGTTTATGTACACTATAGTAATTAAAGAAGCTGAACTTAGAGAAAACTTAGGTACAATACAGTATAAAGTACTACTGGTTTTGTTGTGCATTACATGTAAAATTAAACGTTACATTGTACAGCAGACATTAATGCACCTGTGATGTACTAGTTAAAGGGCATCTAATATTGCTAGTATATAAAAAGTGCAAATTGTTACAGTGTTATACAACAGGACTTAAGTTGTAATGTATAGCACATAACAATTTTTTTGCTGTAACAAGGTGTTGTGTATATATCCGTGTGTATGTTTTTTTATATCTGTTTGTCTCTGTTTTTGTCTGCCTAGCTCTGTGTGTGTCTTTGTGTGTGTCTCTATTTTTGTGTCTTTCTCATTGTGTGTTTCTCTGTGTCAGTGGCTGTCTATATATCTCTGTAAGTGTGTCTATCTCTGTGCGTGTTTGTTTTTCTTTGTGTCTGTGTCTTTGTGTTTATCTGGGTGTATGTTTCCCTTATTGTCTCTGTGTGTGTATGTCTCTGTCTATGTGTGTGTCTCATTTTCTTTCTCTGTCTTTGTGTCTGTCGGTTTGTAGCTGGCTCTCTATATGTGGGTGAATTTCGTGCCCCGGTATGCGTTTTTGTTTGTGTGTGTGTTTCTGTGTGTACATTTCTGTAGGTGTCTCTGTCACTGTGTGTGCATCTATTTGTTTGTGTGTATATTAGTGTCTCGACCTGTGTATTATTGCCTTTGTGTGCGTTTCATTCTTTCTGCATATGCATTTTCGTCTCAGTGTATGCCTCTTTGTCTTTCTGTTTCTGTATCGGTGTATCTCTCTGTGTATGTGCATCTTTGTATGTAATTTGTGTATGTACGTCTTTTTTAGTGCGTCTGTCAGTGTGTTTTTGTCAGCGCGTCTTCGTCAGTGCGTCTCTGTTCTTGCATGTCTCTCACTGCTTTTCTTTCTATGCGTTTTTATCTGTGCGTCTTTGCATCTGTATATTTGTCTGTACATCTCTATTTGTGCGTCTCTGTACTTTATAATAATTAAAGAAGCTGTACTAAGATAAAAATTAGGCACTCTACAGTTTAAAGGACTCCTAGTTTTCTCTGTGCCTTACATTAAAAATTAAACGTTACATTGTACAGCAAACATGAATGCATTTGTTATTTACCAGAGAAGGGCATCTAAAATTGCTAGTATATACAAACTGCAAATTGTTACAGTGTAATACAAGAGGTCCTAAGTTGGAATGCATAGTACATAACCATTTTTTATGCTGTAACAAGATGGTGTGTTTATTTGTGTGTATGTTTTCTATCTCTGTCTTACTCTGTCTTTGTCTTTCATCTCTGTGTGTTTGTTTTTGTGTGTGCCTCTGTTTTGTGTATTTCGTATTGTGTTTCTTTGTGTCAATGGCTGTCTATGTATCTCTGCCCAAGTGTCATTGTGTGAATGTGTCTATCTCTGTGAGTGTTTGTCTTTGTTTGTGTCTGTGTCTCTGTGTGTGTTTGTGTGTTTCTCTTATTGTGTGTCTGTGTGTCTGTGTTTGTCTCTGTGTGTCTCTCTTTTTTTCTGTGTGTCTCTCAGTTTGTATGTGCGTCTCTATATGTGGGTACATTTCTATGCCTGAGAATGCGTTGCTGTTTATGTGTGTCTGTCTCTGTGTATATATTTCTGTAGGTCTCTCTGTTACTGTTTGTGCATGTATTTTTTGGTGTGTCATCACTTTCTCTATGTGTGTATTATTGTTTTTGTGTGCATTACATTCTTTCTGTGTATGCATTCTATTTCAGTGTATGCGTCTTAGTCTTTGCGTTTCTGTCTTTGTGTGTGTGTCTCTCTGTATGTGAATCTTTGTATGTGCGTTTATGTATGTGCCTCGCTATTAGGGCGTCTCTGTATGTGCGTCTGTGTATGTGCGTCTCTGTTAGTGCGTGTTTGTCTGTGTACCTGTGTGTCAAAATTGCGTCTCTCTTTGTGCGTTTCTGTATGTACGTCTTTGCAGTAGCGGTCGGTGGTGATGGTATACAAACTAAGAACGTTGTAAAAGAAAAAAAAATAAACCGCTATCTCTATACACATGCTACTGTCTGTTGGTGCAGCTTACGTATTAATAACTCTTTGCCTATTTATATTTTTTCTATGTACTTTTTTTCAAATGCATGCTGCCATTGTATACTTTTTCCTACCTTACTTTTTCAATGCACTATTTTACTATTTACAAACACTCGTGACACAAGGACTATTGATTAAAAAGCCATAAACGTGACCAAAAAGTAAAACGCACTTAATGTAGCACAGAATGTATTGAATAAAGCAGGGCGAAAGCATAGAAAAAGTTTGCACCTGTGATTTACTAGTACAGTTGCCCTAGAATTGGGAGTATATACAAAGAGCATATTGTTACAGTGTAATACAATAGGCAGTAAGTTGGAATGCATAGTACCTAATATTTATTACGCTGTAACAAGGTGCTTATTTGTACATTTGCTAGTAATCCGCTTTTTCGTACTCTTCTAACACAGCTGTGACTGTGACTCCACCCATTGACACACATACACAAACACACAAACATATAGAGGTGCACACACAGAGAGACACACACACAGACGCATAGAAACATATATAGATATTAAGGTACAAACAGATACAGATATATCTAGGCACACACTGACAGAAGCACATACATACAAGAGAAACAGAAATAAATAAAGATACACACTTAGAATAAGGCACAAATAAAAACACAGAAAATAAAAAAATGAGAGAGAAAGAGAGAGAATGAAAATGAACGCGATAGGGAAAACAAAGAAGCCTGCAAGTGGTGCGCGCACGCGCGCCACAGCTAAGCATGTGATTTCAATTATCACGCCCGTGTCTGGGCACGATAATTGAAACCACATGGCCTATTGGTGTCTATTACGCGCACCAAGCGCATAATAGTCACCAATAGGCCATGGGCGGAGCAATGCGCCCGCCTTTGGCCAATTGCGTGCAGTCTTTTATAAAAAGACGCACGAAAAGGCCAATGGGGTAGCACAAAAGGAATCGCACACGCACGAGCGTGTGCGATTCCTAGGTCAGTGCTGAATCTCCGTTTTACACTTACTAAATGTCTCGCGCTGCGCGAGCACTTCTGCGCAGTGCAACGCTAGGCGCGAGACCTAACAACAAAAAGGTCTGGACACACGAGGTCGACGCGCGTTTCGGTGGATTAACACAACATGTGAACCACCTTCCTCAGGACCTTGTCCAAAACGGGCACAGTATCACACCGGCAAATACACAAGGGGAACACATTTCCTATATTGAAGTTCCAATATCCAGGACGGGCACAACAGGGTCTTTTATTAAGGGTAGTAACCACTATACCTTATTTTCAAATTTTAGAATGTATATGTAACCTTCCACGTATTTTCTATACGTAATAGCAGGACCATAGCAAGGATAAAATTCACAAAGTGTTATAATGATATATATTACTGGATCTGCTATTTTCTATATATTATGAGGTTATTTGCTGGAAAACGTAGTGATACACCATAGGGGAGGGAACAACCCCACAAGGTGAACAAGATATTCAGTGAATGAAGCCAGTAATATCAATTCCCCAAGTTTGATGATAAGGTCCTTCAAAGTGCTCCGCGTCCTTCACCAAAAGCAGCTAAGGGTTCAGTATTCCCTATGTCCACTGGCTCTCTTTTGGGAGCAGGGTGTTTAAACAGGTGCTCAAAAGTCCTGGAGCCACCATACCCCCAAGACCTATTTTGTTCTACCTACTTACCTCTCCACACTTTATTCCTTGACGATCTACCAGTCAGGAAAAAGTTCATGGTACTGCTTGGACCTACAGCTACTGGTCATATATTTGTTTAGGCAGCCACTTTATAGCTGTGGGTTGCTAACATCACCCTCAACAGTGCCATTAAACCGCTGCTCCTTTTGCTGACAAACATGTATACTTCCAGCCAATGGAGATATGATTTATCAAGGGCTGAGCAGTGAGATGACTGTGGCTGTCTAGCCCTGTCAGCTTGTAGAGCTGGGGCCAGAAATTCTCCATCTCCTCCTGGCACACGAAGAATGGGCATTGTAAATGCCACAGGATCAAACTCCAGCAACTTATGTTCCTTTATCAGTGAGTATCCTGTGTATTAGTAGTCCCAAAGGAGGAAGGAGATGGAGGTGGTACAGAATAAACTGCACATCTTCTTCCTTGTAGCTGCGAGGTACTATTGGAAGTCAGCCTGGGACTTCAGCAGACACCATTGATTGCAATCGTCTCCAACAACTATAACGTTTGTTATCTACTCTGCTCACGTAGAAATATTCCAATGATTAACAATGCATTTTCAGGAGGAGGATTGTTTGGGACACTGGGCTGCCCTGTAATTTTGTTTTACATACCATCTCTCAGGAGAAAAAGCAGAACAGCTGTATGTCTAGAGACAAATTCAGACATTTGGCAGAATGCCCATAGGCAAGATAAATAGAGGCCCTGTAGAATGGGCAGTAGGGAGTAGGGGTGGATCCCAGGCTTGTCAAAAATGAAATCTAGAAGTAAAGTTTAATTTTTTTTGTTTTCAAGTTTCATCGTCTTAACCAAAGAACTCTGCTGATAAGCAATTCATACTGTCAGTGCAATTCTGGAAGGGAACTATTTCACTATGATTGGAATTTGTGACCAGTGTATTACATGCAAACACACCTGTTCAACAGGTGCGTTTAAATATCTGTGCTTTCTCACTGGTATTCAGATCACTGACTGACAGAATACACTCATCTCCACTGTAGGTGAATGTACCTTAGTGTAGAACAAATGGCCAACAGGCTACTCATGCATCTCTTCGACCAGTGTGTTTTGCTACTTAAGTATGTCACAAGGATTGCAACCAATGACCTGCAGATTAAATATAGAATCCCATGTGGTATGTTACTGATATTTTTACCAACAACATATAGAGACTGTTTATTCTCCAGCTAGTTTTGTTAATCTTTTCATATTGTTCAGGTTTTGGTTTTTTATGTATGGATTCTCTCATTTCATCTCATATACTTTTTTCATTTTTTGTTTGTTTCGTTTCACCTCTTCAATGTTTTTTTCTTTTTTCTGTTATTATATGTTTCACCTGTCTAGCGATAGGTGCTTCGTTTTGTATTCTCTACCTCCTTTTACTCTCAACCTTTGCATGATTTCTCAAGTTAACTTTTCTTGTGTTATTTTACCCTTTCTTTCCATACCTTTTTCCTTTTTGCTAGATTGGGTTTTCCTTCTAGTGTCTTACAACCTCTTTTCCTTCACCTTTGTATTTTGCCGCCATTACTTGCTTTCATCATTATTTAATTTTTCTCTCTGTCCCTTTCTCACTGTCCACTTTTACCATCTTTCTCTCCCATTTCCTCTTTCTTATCCTCCTTTGCTTCTTGCTCCTTATATGCATTGGTGCTGGAAAAGTCCAAATGCAACAAAATGATCATCAGTGATATTTTAAGTTCAGAAAAACATTTATTATAGAGCACATTGGCCCCACGGCAAGGTATGAGAGACTGGAGGACCTAAGACATAAAGGCTGACATCCAGGGGGCACCTCTGGACATCAGACCTGGTTGATTGTTCAATAATTAGTCAGTCCATGCTTTGATCGTTTTTCCAGCTACCTGAACCTAAAGCAAAGACACTTTTTTTTTTTTTTACTCACAACAGAAACACAGGTTACAGTTTTAACATCTGAAAGTTTTAATTTTTTTTTTATCTTCAGTAGTTCTTTATTGAGTAATTACACAGTTTCTCAGCAGTAGCCAATTATTGGGGGAGGATGTGGCCTAACGGCTAGTGCGGTTGACCTCAAAGCTGGGGAACCAGGTTCGAGTCTCGGCAGGGCCACTCAACATCCTGTGATTCTAAGCAAATCACTTAATCTCCTGTGCCTAACAAAAAATGAACGTGTCCATCACCCTTATTTCTTTAAATGCAATTAAACTAAAGTGTACAGCACCTATTATGTTAACAGGTGTGACAAACAGGGAATGTGGTGAACCAATCCATAGCAGTCTATGCAAGTAAATATTTGTAAATTTAAAAATATTCACTTAAGCATCTGTTTTTCTAGTGATGTTTTTAAATAACACGCCGTTTAGTTGTTCTATGCATTTTATTATTATTTGTTAGGGAGACCAGAATAAATCATCACTTAACCAAGCTTTCAAATCTGAGGCAGCTACGATGCTTCAAAGTCACTTAAGCACTTCATAACAGAAACTTCAAAAAGGAGACAGACAAGAAACTACCATGTAACTAGACACCCAAATTACAGACAAATAGCCAGTATTTAAAGTTAATATAAAAAAACACACTTTGATCCAGCTTTGCAACTAAACATGAAGGAACTATTTTTAGGTGGATGTGAACATTGTACACAGGCTTTGTGCAGTCACTCAAAATGAAGAGAGCCAATAGGTAAACTGGGCACTCTTGTGCCCCATACTTTATGCTGTGGTAGGCAGAAGCAAAATGTGAATGATTATTTAATAGACCAATGGATGAAGCCTAAATTATATCATGTTCAACATGAATGGTGCTAGCACCCTATATATCAGACTGAAAAATAAGATGTGTCAATTTCTGAGCAATCAGCCCATTTAAAGCACTGGTCATGATTTTGTGGAGGTTTGCAACTTATCCCCTGCTTCAAAACACATTACAAACACTTAATGAGCTTGAGATGTCTGGGGGCCAAGAACTGTGTTCAACACTGTTGGTGGGATATAATGGTTTCATCTGTGAGTTGGGGATGAATGTTAGGACAGGTGGACTTGGCAAGGGTCTTGTCTTCCCCCATCTAGTGCTCTCTGCAGAATGTTTGTAAACAGTAGTGGGAAGGAGATCAGATACGGACTTTTGGCAGAGCTTTTCTTATTAACCCACTTAAAACTAGCTTGAGTAGTGAAGCCTTCAGTTATCCTATGGATCCTGGTTGAGACTGCTTGCGTTTTGTAAAGGGGGAATGTACGGGACAAGTCACAGTACTCGACAGGGTAATGAAACGGTCTCAACAACAGTGCTTAATTTGTGCTCATTGTGGGAACCATGATTTATTTTTCATCATCAAACTTTGAGCCAAAGCAGTAAAAGAAAAACGGCAACAAATGGAGAAAACAGAGAAGAAAAAGAGTCTGCAACACTGATATAAAGATATGGCAATTCCAACGTGACGGAAGAATGAGTTGGGATCAAGACAAGGCAGTTCCTTTGTTCATCAATCCAGGCATTAGACAGCAACAGTGACGGGGTCATAAAAATATTTAGATCCCCGCACCGATTTGTTTTCTTTAAAAATTAAGCACTGCTACACGCTCCTCCAGTTTGATGGCGTGCTGCCTCTGAATTACAAAATCATTTCTTGGCAGTTTTCTTTTTAAACATTATGGGATTCTAGAAAACTATACTTAATCTGATAATGTGTGATGTGAATTTGTTCGATTTCTTTCAAGTAATGGATTAAAGAGTTAAAATGGAACTGGGGAACATGGAAACATCTGTTTTACACAGCCGCGGCCCATGCTGGTAAGAGCGGTGGGGTGGTATTTCGACGGAGGATGACGAGGGAAAATTAATTATTTAATTTTCCCTCGTCACCGTCCATCGAAATACCACCCCACCGCTCTTACCTGCACGGGCCGCAGCTGGTTTTACATGCTACTGAATACTAAAAAGAACTTTAAAAATGAAAGGATGACAATAACAATAGATAGCTACAAAATTAAGTAAGGATAACCTATATGGGCATTTTATTTTGATTGTCTGAGATACAGAAACTCCTGGCTCTTGAGGATGATTGGAAGTGTACTTGCCTCACTGACAATTGCAAGTACAGTTGCAAGTAAGTAATAAAGATGCACTGTAAAGGAAGACTGGTGTCCCTTTACACAATCGTGTGCAATTTATGTTGAACTGGTCCTGCTAGTACAATATTTGTCCTTTGGTTAGTATGGTGTTGAAAGTGGCAAACTGTGAGAACCTGTGCACTAAAATGCAATCTACCTTTTTCTTCTTTGCTATTAGTTCATCCAACAGACAACTCGCGAATGGAGCTAATAATACCAGGGGAGCAGCACTTTTATATGAAAGCAGTCAATGCTGCTGAAAGGCAGAGATGGCTTGTCGCACTAGGAAGTTCTAAAGCCTGTCTCACAGATACCAGGACTAAAAAAGAAAAAGGTATTTATTATGCTTTTGGTTCATCAAACATTTTAAAAATCTCAGTACAGATGTATTTCAACTATTGATGCGAAAACAGTACTGTGAGTATTTTGTGTTTTTCTTTGTATAATTTTTGGGATAGCATTCCTGGATTTTCGAAGGGGCTGGTAAGGCTGTGTGTTTTGCGAGGCCATGTTCTGTGGATGTAGCAAAATATCGACTGAAGAACATGATTGAGATTTTGTGAGACAGATTCATTGTTTAAAGTAAATGGTAAATCCAATCACCTGGTTTGAAAATTTAGTACAGGTGTTTTGAATTAGACTCGGATGATATATGTGTGAGAAGTTGGCCTGGTATATGCTGTTCACTAATTAAAGTGGACACCTTGCACCAGAACAATTCGACTCTTATGGTAGATAGGTTTAAGACAACCTTTATAGAAAGCTATCCTAGTGGTAGCTGTGGAGAGCAGCCTTCAGGCTAAGTCTTGAAGGAATGTAAAGCAGCTTGTTTTACCACACAATCTCTTGAATCACCAAATGAAAAGACACCACACAGGTATATATATCAAATATATAGGTATTTATTAATAAACACACTCTACTAATCTCTTTATGAGATTAGAAGTCAGGAACATATGTACAAGTCAAATGTTATCACAATAAGTTTAGCACAATCGAATATCACAATCTTAGTTTGCTAGACCTAGGTCTAGGGCATCTAGAATCGAGGGACCCCCAAGAACCACCCCAGGTAGTTGTAGGAGACCCACAGGGGACGGACGCGGTGACCTGGCACCGGTGCGAGTCCTGTGCGAGTCTATGCACTCAGACGCGATTGGGATTTCAATGTTAAAGGTCCCTTGCGTGTTCGAGGCGAACACACCGATCGGTCCTTGTACGAGTCGAAGGACGCGGTCACAGATAGAGATGCAAGGGAGATGGACGCGCTGTGTCTAACACAGACGCGAACCTTGTGCGAGTCAGTGCAATGGAGATCTCAGAGTTACAGGCCCTTTGTGTGTTCGAGGCGAACACCGATCGCACTCAGCACGAGTCGAAGGATACAGTTTTAGATAGTGTTACAAAGGAGATGGACGCGGTGTGTCTAACACAGACGCGAACCCTGTACGAGTCAGTGCAATTGTCGCACTTAGAAAAGGAGAGTTTTAGGACACTTCTAGGGAAGCTACAAGCAAGTCACTTACAGGGTAAGTAGTTCTAGGGCCCACACCCACAGGAGCACCGTAGTGCTGAAGTTACCTCACCCAGGGGAGCCGGGTGCATAGGTGTTCTTTGGTGTCGGGTCGCGGCGTCGTTTTCAATGGGAGCCAGTGAAGACTTGCTGCTTGCGGCGACAGGAGAAGTGTCCGGAGGAATCCAAGCCTGGATTCAGAGGATGGAAGACCTGAAAGCAGAGGGGACAATGTTCAAAGTCACTTGGCAGTGACTCGGGGCAAGAAAGATGGATGCCCACCGTCGTCGCAAGGTTCAGGTCATTCGCGGTTGCCTTGACTCTTCAGCCACGAGGTCCAGGAGGCGTCGACGACGACCAGGAGCTGGATTCGGCGTGTCCCACGATGTCTGCAGCTTACTGCGGTGTCGGCGACTCGATCGGAGCCAACAAGCCTTGGTAACAGCAAGTCTCGGGGAAAGTGTGAAGAGGCAATGGCGCAGACCAGCAAGGTCTGGAGGACTCACCCAGCGAGGGTAAGTCAGGGCAGGCCTGGAGCAACCAGGGGAGCCCTTTGGTTTCTTTAGAAAGTCTTCTGGGGACCCACAAGCCGGCTGGCAAGGGATCGCGAAGACGCCTCGGGAGGATTCGCTCACAGGGGCCCACGGTCACTCGGGACATGGTAGGCCTCTGATCTTCGGAGGGATTCCTGCTGGAGGCTAGGACCACACGTGGTCCAAAGCACAAGTTCGTGGAACGTTGTGAAGGGGTTGCACTCAACAATAGTGCACGGTACCCAGGGGTCGCGGTTCCTCGTCACTCTTGGGGTCCACTGGCCTCAGCTTTGCTGGGGACTCACGATGGCCTTTGAGAAGTCAGGAAATCCACTTCTTGGGCTGCAGGGACTTCGGACTCCGGCGGGAGCGGCGTAGTTTGCGACCGTCGTTTGTAGTTTTTGGTGCCTGCCAAGCAGGGGAGTCACTCCTTGACTCCAAGGGAGATTCTTCAGTCTTCCAAAGGTAGTGGAACGTCGAAGGTCTGGGATTCGTCTTCAGAGCGTCGTCCAGGGAAATCTAGGGTGCAATGCACAGGTTCCCCCTCTTATACTAAAAGAAAGGGAGGGACTAGCTCTACGACCCTACCTATGGGAGGGTCAGGGGAGTGGGTGGCTACACCCACTTCCCTTTGTCCAGTTTCGTGCCAGCGCAGGGGCAGGTAGCCCCCGAGCCGGTTTGAACTGGCATATGCACAGAGGAGCCTTCTGCTCCCCCAGTGCAGGATTTCAAAGCACTCTAGGAGTGCACCCACCCAGCCCCAATACACTAAACCCTGTCTGGGAGGTGGTCACACCCCCTTGGGACAGGATATCTATTGTTGGGCTTCCTCCACTGCGAGTGTTGGTCATCAGCAGGAGGGCAGCCCAGTGTCTGTGACTGGTGGCATCCATTTTGTGATGCCAGGGCTCTGCAGGATTCTACCGCGTTTCCACAGTAGGTACATGTCTATCCCTCTAGAAGGGTGGAATGCTACCCCCGCCGTCAGGACTGGCGGGGGGGTAGTATTCCAAGGTGTTTGACACCAAACACGACATGTTTCGATGCAGCCATTCCAAAGTTAGCATTTTACCGCGAGGATATAATGCACTTAAAAGTATATGGTTTAACCGCATCCACAAACAGCACCAGATAATGGACTCTGAGAGCTGCAGAGGGGCCCTGCTCAGGCAGAGGCACCCCCTCACATGGAAGCCAAGCACCCTGCCCTCAGGATTGATAGGGCCTGCCTTAGGGGTGACTGATAGGGTTATGTGTGTGTAGGAGAGATATAGGGAACCTATATCTCAGTGAGGGGTGCTAGCACTTCCTCACTCAGGCTGCAGTAGCAGGCCTGTGGTGACAGATTTAGTCTGCTTCCCAGGGGTGGCATAATACATGCTGCAGCCCCTAGTAGGCCTGTGAAGTACCTATGCCCTTGGTACCTAAGGTACCATATACTAGGGACTCATAAGGTGCCACAGTATCCAATCACTAGTGCACCTAGAGTGCACTCCAAATCGTTTAGAGAGAACAGAGAGGCGGGGGCCCTGATTAGCAGGGTCGCAGCCTGACTATAGCCAGAAACCAGTGTAAACATCAGAAAAAAAGTGGGGGCAACATAAGAGGCAGATCCTACTCTCCTACAATATGTATGAACCTTTTCTAGTGCCCTACCTACTTCAGATACCCAGCTTGTTGAAAGTCGCACATACTTCTGGTCATAACTGGAAGCTGATAATACGTTTCAGTAAATACTATGTTTATATCGTAGTTGATTTGCCATTTAAAGCTTTTGCTTCCTCGCACCTCTTAGAGCCACATTTGCTTCTCTTTCTTATTTTGCTGTTTTGTGGACTGTTGTAGTTTCCATTCCAGTGTTTTTTGCTCACTGATTTGTTTTGTAGGTGGTCACCATCATGTCATGGTTGGCCATCTTATGCCATGCATTACCATCAATATGCCAAGGCTTCTCCCCCGTTAACACCTGGCTTCCTCGGGCTGGCTGCACGGTCATGCTGCATGTACTTCACCTCTCCCTCGATGTCCGATAGTCTAATTTGCGACTGTTTAGTTGCATTTCTCAATATATGGGAGAGCCGCTTTTGCTGTTACAGTGTGATTGACTACCCTAGGACTGGTTGGGCACTGTCCTGTCAATAAGCGTGACACTGAATTTGTCTTTTGTTAAGGAGTGCTGACGTCGGGTTCTCTGTTAAAGAGCTTAGGGTAGCATTTGCCAGATAACTCTGTCAAACAGCTCACTCTGCTCTAAACACACATTTCATGTCTGTTTGGTAAATGTTTTCCTCCAGCCATACATAAATGCACAGTTTGTATTCTTTTCACTTTCAATCCAAGGGTCTAGAGGTTTGTGCTGCACAATTTTAGACCATGGGGCTGATAATTTAAAAGGAGGACCAGCATTTGGATGCTCTAATGTGTGAATGCCAATGATTTTGTTTTTTATCAGACAGCAGTTCAGTCCCTGGAATGTTACCAGTTCCTCAAATGTATGGTAACATGCGAAATTTGCTTCTGGAGATATTCTTTCCCCGAAACCCCATATTTGTTATTTATTTGTGTAGCTTTATATAGCACAACGTGGCCCATGGGCATCAGAGCACTTTACATGAAAAACAGACATTTTACCTGAAATTGGAAGAGCAGAACAGAAATACGCATCATCTCTTCCTGTATTTTTATTTTCTCTTTGTGGGAAGTAGGTAATGTGCTTCGGGCCCTAACTGTGTCTGTTCATAATTCCCAATTGTCTTTATAATCCATTCTGCTAAATGCTGACAGCTTTTTCTATTGCTGGAGAGAGTACATTAGAATACATCTCATCTTCCAATTCAAGAAATGGGTTTGTGCCACCTTCTGCCCAAAGCTAAGGGCCACAGCACGGGCTCATGAGAGGAATTGCAAGCCCCAGTGTTCCCCTCGCTGCCCCTGACATTGTTGCTTGCTCCCGCCCTGGATTCCTGCTCCAGATGGGCTAAAGGGTTCCAAAGAAAGGCAAGCTGTGTGACTGTTTGACCCCCGGTTGTGTGTCAACTGCTGCCCTGTGCATGGTGAAGCTAAAGCCCAAGGCACTTTCTCATGAGAGGGACTGAAAATCCTAGTGTACCCCTGCCTGCCCCCAATGTTGTTGTTGCTTCCTGAGTCCAGCTAGGGCTGGAGCACAGATATCAAAAGAGAGGTGAATAGCACAGGCACCCTGAGGGCTAAGGACAGGCTTGTCTGCAGCTGGAGGAGCCTGGGCCTGGCCACGCCACGTGGCTCGTTTATTTCTTATTTCATTACCTTCTCTAAATACAAGATGATAGGGAAGATGAAGTCTGCCTCCTTCATGACAACAGGGTCAACAACAGGAAGATACAAACACCTGACCTGGGCAATCAACTACTTTCTACAAAAAAAGCTTTAAGGACAATAAACATTGAAATAGTAATACTGAGAAAACATTTGTTACTCAAAAACAGATGCTTGATTCAGGAGGAGTACCCGATTTTTCCATAATTTGTTTCAACACACAGGCTATTACATCTTTGTCTGCTAGTGGTCAATACCTCGCCTTTCAAAGTTGAACAAAATGTGCCTGATAACTCTTTAGTTACACTGCAGGGATGTCCCTTTGTAGAGAGTTGGCTTGTAAGCCAATTAATTGGGGACTATATCATTAATAAAATTTAAACCAGGTTTGGTTCAATATTTAAATCGACAAGTGAGGGACTGACCACTATCTAATCTGGTATATGATGGGAGGATGCACTAGCCACATTAACATAAAAATGTTATAGAACAGAATGAATTATTTTGTACTATGACTACATCTTGTTTGACGCAAGGTCTATGCATCTTTGTACTGTACTGTGGTTATTTAAATGCCAATAAAATTATTGAACACTAAAAAAGTTATAGAATAGGCAGAATCTTGAAAAACTAAATATCAACAGCGTAGTCATGAGTTCTTGCTACCAAATACAAGCAACCCTCTCTTTGTGTAAAGCCTGCCAATGAAGTATATGTGTAGATGACATATGTGATAAAACCTGACCATTTAACAATCAACTAATGTCTTATTGAGTCTGCTTTGTCACATAAAAAGCCTCAGGTTTACATACATGTTGCTACCCAGACCACCATTTATCTTCCCCCCAAATGAAGCATGTGGAAAAACTGTGATCACTATTTTGCAACTGCTCTTCTGTTAATGAGCCTTATTAAAAATATCGAACCTCTCTGTATGCTCCATATTTTGAAAGGAAAGACTAATGCCATCTGGGATACAATCTTCAACTTGCCCCACAGGCTACTCCCTTTTTTCATTGTTTTGACAAAATCCCCACTCAGAATAAATCTACATGAAGACTTAATGGCCCTAAAAACAAAACTATACATTGGGTACAATACAATTTAGTGGGTTCTAAAATCAGTTTCTGACATCCAGATGGTGAGGTTTTGAAGTTAGTTTGACAATTCCGTAAAAGCAGTAGATCATAACTGTATTATTAATTATTCATTTTAAAAATATGTCCCTTGTAAAAGACCACTTTGCTTTTATTAATGGCAGGCCTTTCACTCTCTTTAAGGCCACCCCTGCCCGCATGGATATTTTAATAAACTTTCTTCACTTACATCTTCCTCTAGGCTTTTTTCCTGTTCCTAAACAACAGCCTAGAAGTGATGCATTTTCTGACATTGGTTCACAATTAACAGATTATTAGATTGGCGGGAAACTGGTGGTACGATTTTGTTTCATACAAAATACCACCTGGGATTCAGTTTTCTATATCCTTTGGTGAAAGTGTAGGCTCAATGTCAACTTACCAACTAGAGACAGTAAGCCTGGTGGACTGTAACCCACAAGCTACCTATCCATTACACGAGGATGGTGCATTCTGGGCAACGATCAGTCCGGTGAGACTAAGAAGTATTTGTTGTTAGTGGATTCCAAATCTCACTTTGCTATGGATTGACACACTAAGGAACACCAAGAATATATTTTTAAGACTTTATTCAAATTAGTATCCTGTTCTATTGCAAATAATGTGTATAGTTGTAGCTATAAAAATGAACAAAATAGCTATGAAAGCAATTAACAAGAATTGTAACATTGTAACAGTAATGGTGGTTCACAATTTACTTGCACTGAAAATGTAAACAGCCTCTGTTCTCCAAACCCTCCCTTCTTGCATCTAGTTATGTTGTCTTCGCACTTCCCTCATCGCCCCCCTCCCCTCCCTTCGGTTGGAGACTTGTTGAGCCCTCAGCAAACCGATGGCTCCAAGAAGGCTGCCTTTCTACTTGATGCAATCCAGTCCCCAAGAAAGTTGCAACTGTTTCTTCTCTGCCTAATATTTGTCTGTATCTAGCTTAAATACACTTTTCTGATTGGTTTTAAATGGTCAGGCCTCACATCGAATGATGTCAAATGCAACAATTAACTCATTAATTTTGTTGCATCTCCACCTAATTCTATAAATATCAATAATGTGAATATATATATATATATTCACTGAAAAAACCATAGGTTTTATGGACAGTTATAGTTAGTTGGACATTGCACTCGTACAAAACCCGTGAAATTCCCCCGTTATAGTTAGTTCAGCTAACTATAACTCGCGCCCCCGCAATGCACTGCTGATGACGTCGCATATTACATCACTCATGACATGGTCAGTGACATCACTGATGACCTCACTGATGACATCATCCAGTGACTGTGTGTTTCTGTAAAGTTTAAATATGTTTAATATATATAGGGAAAGGCGTATTGCAGAATGAGTGGGTGTATAAGTGTCTAAATGGATGATTTAGTACGTGCGTGACTGACTCTACAAGTGAGTGATTAAACGAATCTTACTGAATGCATGGGTTAGTGACTAAACTGTGTGAATGTCCGTATCCGTCTGTTTGTTGGTGTGTAAGTGGATGCATGGATTTGCGAATAGCTACATGATTGTCTATATGGGTTATTGATTGGTTCACAGAGTATCTGTATGGCTGCCTGAGTGTTTGTGTGGGTGGGGTGTGTGTGACTCTGTACATAGATGTGTGAGTGGGTGATTCACTGGGTGCATGATTTCAAGAGTGCATCTGTGATGGACTGCTTGGGTGGGTGAGTGTGTGTGTTAGTGAGTGAATGTATATCTCAGTGGTACATGTGCGAGTAACTACATATGTAAAAGGCAGTATATATGTGTGTTAGAGTATTTAAATGGCTATAAGTGAGTGTGTGATTGTGAGAGTGGCTGTATGGATGCATGTGTGCTTGTATCAGTTATTGTATAAGAGCGTAAGAATGTGCTAGTATTTGTATGAGTAAGTGAGCTGGTGTGTATAACTGTATAGGTGAGTAAATGGGTGTGTGATTAATTTTTGCATGACTGACTAGGTGTGTGAGTACCTCTATGGATGAGTGGCAGTGTGTGAGTGTTTATATAGGTGTATGAGTGCATATGATAATCCTGTACTGAGTGACTGTAAGTATGAGTGACTGTACGGGTGAGTGAGTGGATGTGTGTGTAGACCTAAGAATCAGTGAGTGGGTATGTAGTTATTGGTGTTGGAGTGTCTATGGTTTTGCGAATAGCAGTCTGTAATTTAGAGTGGGTGTATGAAAGGTTATATTAAGGTGTGAGGAGGTGCATCAGATTATCACGTAGATGATGTCATCAGTGATGTCATTTGAGATGTCATCAGTGATGTCACTGACCATGTCATGAGTGATGTAATATGTGACGTCATCAGCAGTGCATTGCGGGGCGCGAGTTCTAGTTAGCTGAACTAACTATAACGGGGAATTTCACGGGTTTTGTACGAGTGCAATGTCCAACTAACTATAACTGTCCATAAAACCTATGGTTTTTTCAGTGAATTTCAAAGGTTTTTTAAATGCTAATTTCTAACTATAACGTGCGTGAAACCTATGGTTTTTTCAGTGAATTTCAAAGGTTTTTTTAAATGCTAATTTCTAACTATAACGTGCGTGAAACCTATGGTTTTTTCAGTGAATTTCAAAGGTTTTTAAATGCTAATTTCTAACTATAACGTGTCTGAAACCTATGGTTTTTTCAGTGAATTTCTAAGGTTTTTTAAATGCAAATTCCTAACTATAACATGTCTGAAACCTATGGTTTTTGTCAGTGAATTTCAAAGGTTTTGTAAATGACAATTTTTAAATGTATAAATTGTTATATTTATTTGTTTTGATATTACTGATTTACTACATTTTTTTAAAACTATTTATTTTTAGTTATTTTTTTAAAATTACATTGTAATTACATTACATTACAAAATATACTTTCTCACAATCAATTACTTTAATTTAAATACTTTGCAAATAGGCAATAGACTTTTAAGTACAGTAGTTACAGTTGTTGCAATGGGCAACACAATTTCAAACACAATGCAACATTGAGCTCAATGGGAATTTCTAGTTAAATGCAATTAGTTACTTTATGGATTACTTTTCTAACCACAGGACTGGATAGTAGACTCAGTCCTGGGACATCTCCTGTAAACAGTTGAGTAAAAGCGTTTTGGTTACAGTAGTGATTTTTAAGGAACATTATTGTATTTTAAAAGTTGACACTTAGAAACTTTTTCACATAGAATCACCAATGTTATCCTATGGGAGGAAATTCACTTAGCAGGTAAGTAGTGTTATCGTTACTTTTTCTTACTCAGTGGTGGATCCTGGATCCAGCACTGGTGCATCTCCTGTAAATAGTTGAAAGAATGCGTTTAAGTCATACAGGCGATTTTTAAGGAATATTTGTAGTTTGTGAAAATCGACACTTTGAAACTTTTCTGCTGAAAACCAGACAATGGATTCCTATGGAAGGAAATACAAGTTACTGGTAAGTACTGTTAGAATTACTTTTCAGGGTCAGTGCTGGGCTAAAAGATGCAGCACTGAGGTCTCTCCTGATAACAGGTGAGTAAATCGGAATTCGTAGTTCGGCTGATTTTAGATGAATATTTT
Organism: Calotriton arnoldi; assembly: GCA_963921515.1. Classification (NCBI taxonomy): domain Eukaryota; kingdom Metazoa; phylum Chordata; class Amphibia; order Caudata; family Salamandridae; genus Calotriton; species Calotriton arnoldi. Next base: position 1,903,411 of record CAWUFW010000128.1, on the reverse strand, counting down.
AAAGTTCCAAAACTCCACACTTAGAAGAATTTCCAAGTGAAACCAGTCAATGTTAGCCTATGGAAGGAAATTCAAGTTACTGGTAAGTACGGTTAAAATTACTTTTCAGGATCAGTACTGGGCTCAAAGATGCAGCACTGAGGTCTCTCCTGATAACAGGTGAGTAAATCGGAATTCGTAGTTCGGCTGATTTTAGAGGATTATTTGCGCAATGGTGAAGGAAGGGGTGGGGCCTGAGGTGACATGTCTGCAAACACGCCCCGTGGCGCGTTTTAAGTTGGGGGATTAAGTCCCCTTGAATCATGAGGGTCCCTGAGGTCCAACTAGCCCACCCTGTACCTCCAGTATGCGCCAGGGAGCTGCGTTGCAGAGAGGTGTTCAGAGGCCACGCCCCTTTTACACCTCTCTGCAACGCAGCTCTGTGGCGCTTTCTGGACGTACCTGGTGGGCTAGTTGGCCCCCAGGGACCCTCAGGATTGAAGGGGATTTAATTCCCATCTTAAAATGCGCCACGGCGCCTGCTTGCACACATGTCACCTGAAGCCCCGCCCCTCCCTTCACCACTGTGCAAACGCGCCCGTGGCGCGTTTTAAGTTGGGGGATTAAGTCCCCTTGAATCCTGAGGGTCCCTGGAGTCGAACTAGCCCACCATGTACCTCCAAAAAGCGCCACAGAGCTGCGTTGCAGAGAGGTGTATAAAGGGGCCTTGGCCTCTGTACACCTCTCTGCAACACAGCCCCCTGGCGCATACTGGAGGTTCCTGGTGGGCTAGTTGGCCCCCAGGGACCGCCAGTATTCAAGGGGAATTACTTCCCCTTCTTAAAACGCGCCAGGGGGCGCGTTTGCACACTGCGGCAGAAAGGGAGCGGGGCCTCCGGCACGATGCCGTTTTTTTTTTTTTTTCCTTTTTTTTATGGGAGGGGGCTGCATGGCCCCCCTTCCCTCGGCCACTTTTGACCCCGGGGACCTCATCCCCCGGGGCCTGAGCATTTAAAAAAAAAAAAAAAAAAAAAAGGGAAGGGGGCCGCGTGGCCCCCCTTCCCTGGGCCTCTATTGGCCCCGGGGACCCCATCCCCCGGGGCATGCCCTCTTTTTTAAATTTAAAAAAAAAAATATTTGGAGGGGGGCTGCGTGGCCCCCCTCCTCAGGCCATTTAAGGCCCCGGGGACCCCATCCCCCGGGGCCGGCCTTGCCCTTTTTTTATTTTTTAATTGGGGAGGGGGGCTGCGTGGCCCCCCTCCCGGGCCACTTATGGCCCCGGGGACCCCATCCCCCGGGGCCTGGCCTCTCGTTGGAGACTGTGGGGTGGTCCCCAATCCCCCACAGTCCCAGCCGGCTCCCCGCCTCCTGCGGGAGCCAGAATTGCTTTTCCACATGGGGAGCAGCTAACATGCTGCTCCCCGTGTGGAAAAGCAATTAGTTTGCATTTTGAAAGAGAGAGCAGGTTTCCTGCTCTCTCTTTCAAAATGCAAACCAAGTTTGCTATGACAGGACGGGAGCCGCGATGCTCCCGTCCTGTCATAGCAAACTACAGTGTCCCGGGGGTAGGCACCCCGGGACACTGCAGGAGCTGGCCCTGGGGGTGGTGGTCCCCAGGGCCATCACTGGCTCCAGGAGGGGGCCGCGCGGCCCCCCTCCCAACTTGTTCAAAGCCCCGGGAGGTGGTGGTCCCCGGGGCTCTGGGGGTCCGTAACGGACCCCCATATTTAAATCTTTAGTGCCCCGGAGAGGTGGCGGTCCCCGGGGCGTGTGGGGGGCTCGGTTCTACCGAGGCACAAAATGGCTGCCAACACTTCCTGATTCGGAATGTTGACAGCCACTTGACAGCCAATTAGCATGCAGCTCGTGATCGGGACGGTGCGCGCAGGGTGCGCTCAGGGTACGCGGACCCTACTCTGCCATAGATATATATGTGACTTTACTTGTGATTTTCTCAGAAACTACTGAACGGATTTACACCATTTAAGCAAAAGGCACGACACTGAACCAAGGGCTACCTCTTTGCCAAATTTGGTGTAATTCCGTTCAGCAGTTCGGGCTGTAGCTGCGACTAAAGGTTCCTATGGAAAAATGAATGGGGAAAACGCGTTTTGGGACCCCCCTTTTTTCTCGGCCCCCGCTTGACGTATCACCCCGAGACTTTCAGGATAGGAGCGGACCGGAGCGCCCCAACAAGTTGGAAGCTTTCACGAAGATTCGTCAACCGGCGCCAACGTTATTTCAAATAGAATGTTGCGGATTTCCTATGGATAATAGGTCCTGACTATAACTATCTACTGGCGACCGCCAGTAGATTATATATATACATATATATATATATATATATGATAAATTGATTCACTAGCAAACTATAATAAAGCAAATGTCATACAGTATACCTGTGTAAACAATACTAAATGCAGCATGTTTTTATAGAGGACAACTGTGCACTCATAATTAAATATATGAATACAAGGGGGGTGGTCCATAAGCAGAAACGTGCAGATTACGTCACAGGTTTGCCTGCCTCTCATCACTTGCTGACAGTGATTGGCTGCTTATATCTGCATACTGTATTTTTTCTTTCTTGTCTTGTGATTAAGCCCTACTTGCAAATGATAGACCTGTGTTAGTGAATATAGCCCAGCCTTGTCACATAAGAGTATTGGGGGTACTGATCGATGACCCTAAAGAGGTCTCCACCCCAACACTTCTTCCAACCAGGAGGTTCATTAATGGTGGGGGGGAGGGGGGTGGTGCTTATAGTCAAACAGATGATAAATATGTGTGATGTTCTTGAATATGGCTCCCCTGTGTCAAAGAATATGAAATGAGATTGAGTCAGTTTTGAAAGACTCCCTCACTTGATAATCTTTTTTGGTTTTTTTCCTGTTTATATTTGATTCTGCCTTCCTTTCTTCCTCAGGATGGGCCTGTGGCGGCTTCATAATTTGGCTAGCTATAAAGCTCTTATTGACAACAGCATTTAGAAAACCAACTCATTAAATATGCAAGTCTTAAACTGACCCCTGGTCAGGGCTTTAATTTGACTGCAATAATTTATAATGACTTCTGACACCCCTCCTTTTCTTAACTTCGCATATATGGCCTCCCTTTTATGAGAGCTTTTGGTTAGCCCCCTCCTCTCTCTGGTAGGACCATAAACCATTATCTTAGCTGTTAATTTTAATGACAAGAATTATTATTGTCTGAGAAGGAAGGAACATCAAGGAGCACTCACCACGTGGATTCACCTGCTGGCCGTGAGAAACAGATGCCCCAATATGTGACGTATTTGACATTATTGCTAATTGTGACCTCATAAACTTAAATCTGTATATTTCAATTTATGCTACGAGGGCTAGATGTGCTCAAAGCATTATTGAGTGTGTTTTTGTTAGCCGTAGCTTCCTCCGGTTGTGAGTTTTAAAACTATGCTCATTGCCATTTATGGTTATTTCCTCTCTGGTATAATATTCTAGGGTGACTCATCCAAGAAGAAAGATTGTCACATGGAAATAGTACACACTAAAGTGTGAAAAATGTAGCTCTATAGTGGTATTGGAAAGAGCGGTCACCAAGTCATTAGATTCCGCTGAAACTTGTCTGGATGAGCTTGCTAAACACACATTTTGATGGCATATAATAACTTAACATGTAACCTAGCTGAAATCCTGAGGGCCCCCAGTTTTAGTAGGTTGCAGCCTTTACGGTATAAATGGTGTGATCTACAATGTAGGCAGGCATTAAAGCTGTGCATCTTGTTCTTAGTGAAACCCCCAGAGACCAACTAGCTATTGCAAATTGTAGGAAAGAATATAAAGTTTTCATCAGGAACAGTAAAAAAGTTTTAAAAGCGGAATCGGTGGTTCTGGTTGTTTAAAAGCATCCCTCTCAAATGACCGGAAAAAGTGTTGGAAGATTGTGAACAGCCCTGTTCTACTGCTAAATGTCGGCTCTAGAACTGATATGAATATTTATGCTGATGTAAGAGTGTCACATTTTACTATTGTATATGAAACCTCTCCTTTGGAAGTACCCCAGTTTTTATTACCCATTTAGATTTTCTAATTTATTTCTGTATCAGAAGTGATTAATGTACTAATAGCTTTCTAACCCACAAAGCATCTAGCCCTGATGGGACACCTATGGACATACATAAATAGAATATCCATTCATGGAGACTCTTATTATCAGTTGCTTTTAATGCTGCATCCCAACAATATCAGATTCATGTTGACATTTTATTATTATTATTGTGTTTAAGAAGGGGGACAGGGTCAATGTTAAATGTTATTGTCCAATCTCCTTCTTTGATATATAATTTAAGGTTATAGGTAGAGTTTTATTATCAATAGTCCAAGGCTGGGTAGTAAGGGATATTTAGGCAGAGGCACAATATGATTTCAGTGCAGATTTGTGTACTCTGGAGCAATGTTTAAACTTGTATTTTATAGTGATGAAGTTTAGTAACGTGAAAAAATGGCTCCCTGCATCTCATGTTTAAGGTTTTAACTAACATCTGCCTTCAAGTGTGTTAATAGAGTTACACTATGGCAAATCTTTGCAAACATGGGAGCGGACTACTGTTATACATTTTATCCAATAGATGCTTGAAAACTTGTCTTCCAGTAGGGAAAGTACCGAGATTAACTGCTAGACAGTGGTCCGACAGTGGGTGTACATTGCATATCTACTCTCTAGAGGACACTTTGAGAAACAGGGTTTAGGACTTCCCAAATATAGTTAAAAAATGTATCCCAGTTCTTTTAAACTCGGAGGGTGCTGTCTTATTATCAGAAACTGCCAAAAGCCTTCAAGAGTTAATCAATGTTCATGTTGATAATATGGAGAGTTTGGATTTAAGGATCAATTTGTCTAAATCATTTGTTGTGAATTATTTAGGTGTAAAAAAACGTTGATTCCAAAAAAGTCTATCAGAGAGGTAAAGATTAACCCTGAAAATGCCTTTCAGTAAAGTTAAATTATTCTTAGCTCCTTAATGAGACAAGGTGTGCTCTTAGACTTTGCTTCTAGGTTGGGATAGAGGCACCTCCACCAGATGCTAACTATTTAAAAGGCAAAATGTATTTCTTCGATAACCTATGGAGCAGGAAAATGGGGGCTAAGAAAATGAAAGTGGCATGCAGATTGCAGAACATAAATTCTTGCTAAGGTTGTCACTTTGGTCCAATCTAGCTGCAAAGTTCAACAGACAAATCGTTACTGGATGTTTAATGTTCGATTATTCTCACAAAAATCTTGGTTGAAATGTATCAGAGATGTTTACCAAGCGGTTTCCTTCCAGATTTGGTAACCAACCCTGAAAAGTATACAAACTTATATAAAAACTGCTAGGAAGCACATTCCTTGTCTGGAGAGCATTGGAAAGAGAAAGAAAGAAAACCATGTAGCAAAGCAATTACAAACATAATCTCTGGGCCCGAAGCAATATTGTAAAAACCTACTTTTTAACCTGCGAGTAGCAAAAACAAGACAAATAATGCTGTGGTCCAAAGGAAGAATAATTATTGATGATTTGTGAGGAGTTTGCACAGTTAGCCATGTCACTCTTGTCCTCCCACATTGATATCAAACAAATTTTGATTATTTATAATCCTTTTAAATGCATTCCATGTGCATGGAGCAGCCAGCAGATGCAATACTTGAAGTAGCTAAAGCGGGGAGTCCATATAAACTCTATGTGGCAAAGGTTCTGTAGGGGCTCGTAGCTCCTGCCAGATCATGTTATCCAAAGTTCCTTGCTGGGCATTTTATAATCATTGGCAGGGTTTAAGGAATGCTCCATGTTGGGCCAAGTTTTATTTCACAAGGCCAAACTCCAGGCGCGCTTGCGATGGTTGGGCAAATTTTGGAAGGCAGAATATAAGTTGGTAGGTTTTTGTTATCAACCTGTCTAAAAGGCAGAATCTATCACTCTTTGTATTTTACTCCCATAGGTAGTGGTTGGGACCAGTTTGGTATTAAGAATGTTTTACAGGGGACCATTGGTCAGTTCCTTCAGTGACTTTGAGAGTAGATTAAATGCAAAAGTAAGTGACACGGCTTTGGCCTTCACTTGAAGCTTGTGCTGTTTAAAGGTGCCTCTGGTATCGACGGTAACTTCAAGATATTTGTATTCAGTTTCATTGGCCAGGAGGGTTCCAATTTATGCTCCAAACACAAGGTTTGTTTATCTTCTTCCCGATTTTGAGCACCTTGGTTTTTATACAGATTCATAGCAAGCCTGGTAATGGCTGTGAAAACATCCAATTCATTCAGCAATCTTTGCAACCCAACCCTCGTCTTGCTCAGCAGTAGTAAATCATTGTCATATAAAAGGTTCAAAATTAATTTGTTGCTTAATATAACAGGGTGTGCTGTAACCCTGATTCAGATTTCTTGAAAGATTTGCTACAAATAAATTAAAAAGGAGGGGCGCCAGAACTCATCCCTGCTTCAGGCCAGATCAGGTGCATATTTCCTTTGATAACTTGGTTCCATCGCCTACTTGTACCTGAAGCCTTTGCTGGTATACAGAGTCTGTATCGCCCGGAGTAATTTCCCAGGGACGCCCCAATCAGCTAACTTCCACCAAAGAATATCTCTGGGTACACTGTCAAATCCGGCTTTGAAAAAAAAAAAAAAAACAGGCATGTAAAATGGTTTTGGTAGTGAAGTCCTAGCATCCAGAAAAGGCCCCTACATCTACTACTTCCATCTACAAGGCCATTTGAGTCCATTCCCATCCTGTCTCTCCCCATTGTGATATAATAGGGGATTTGAAAACTGGACCCAGTAGACATGGTTTGTAATCCTGACCCTCAACATTTAACCAAATTTATTTTGTACACTCACTTGTTTCCCTTATTCCTCTGCTCTTTTTCCGACAATTGAAGAACTTCGAATAAGGCTCCAAGCTGCTACCAGGTATGTGTGTAATAGGAAATTGGTCTGGAACCCAACACAAATAAAGCCTGAGCCTGCTTGTTGAGGAGAGTAATAAGTTTTTCTTATTTTAATCTGCGACTTCAGGAATCTTGGCAATCTGCTCTGCTGCATTGCAGTATGATTTGGAAGTTTCGTATTCTTGTTCTTTTTTTGTAATTCTAATGCAAGACCAACGGAAGAACTAAACACTAAATAATATTTTAAAGTACTTCATCAGTCAGGGGCAATAGTAACCTGGGTGGTTATCATCTGTCCGTTACATGTGTTTTGCTAAAATATGAAAAAATCTAATCCTATAGCTAATTTGGACTCTGCCATCAATTGTTTACTGTGATGCATATTGTTTGTAGTGAACCCTTTTTGAAGTTCACAAAATGGCCCATGCGAGGACACAGGCAAAGAGAGGATGGGAATAACCCAAGATCATATAATTTGGTTAAGTAGAAACAAGATTGTAATGCAAGACTGCCTTCTCTGAGGTCCATAACTTTCTAACAATTCCACGTTATGGTGGGTAGACCTTGAGAGTGGATGCGGTCTCCTCTGGGGTAACATCCAAATTTGTGTTGGGGAGTTACTGGCCATTGACTCAATTGGATAATAATGAGATGCATTTATGGTAGTATGGGTTTATTGTATTTACTTAATACAAATTGTTCATGAGTTTTAAAACTAACGAATATTGTAATGGTAGTCAAATTAGATTTCATTAATTGATTGAAAAGTTGATTAACAGTACTTGCCTCTGTGGTTGCCTGAAAAATAAATATTGTAGCACAATATTCTAAGATCTGGAATAAAAGTCTACATCGTTCAGAGTTTAAGCCTATACATAGACAAGTGAATTAAGTCTGTGATGTATAGCTCCTCAAGAGACACCAGCTGAATTTAAAAATTCAAGTTAAAAATCAAGTCTGGCCATCCAAATCTAAACTCATTGCACTCTAATTGTAAAAATCTAAAATGGAGAAAACTCATTCCATTAAAGACTTTCGGCCACTCCCCTACTCTTCAGGCCTCTTCCCTGATTCTTTAGGGCATTGTCACTGTAGATTTTCATATTCTTCCTTATTGGCATTTCTAAACATAAAGGAGTTTCTAAAGTTGTGTTTCTTTTGCTGGAATCTCTCTGTGGTACATCCTGTTTAACTTGTAATAAAAACACTGCCCCTTGACTGGCACCTCAGCACAGCACATGTTAATGGTGTGCTGGGCAAAATGGTACCCAGCATGGCATTTTGCAGCATTCCAGGCATTCCATCTTTGTCTGAAGATCCATACGGCTGTGAACTTCATAAGCTGGTCTCCTCTTCTTCAGCAAAAAAAAGAGGGACATTTGGTGTTGGTGTCCCGCACAAGATAAGCACATTAACAAGAGACTGACTTTTTTTTTTTAAATAAAAGCATGAAAATAGCAGAAAAAGGGAAAGTTGCCCATTATTATTATGTAGGCTCACATCCAGCGGTTTTTAAAGAGATTTGCCAAAGGAGACTTTTTTTCTATTCTTCCTCTTATTTTAAAACACGCTTTTAAATGAAACTCCCTATTCAGCCATGTGTTTGGTAGAAGATAAGAGGATAGAGGTGTTCCCATATGGGGAAAGAGGAGGATGAAATCCAGGGAGAGAGATGGAAAAGAGGCAGGAACATGTAGAATCATGGTCCGGGGAAATTTGCCCAGTCTCCTTGGTCTAAGTGATTAACTGACAAAAAACATATTTGAGAGCACACTGACAAATCCTCAGCTAGATTTAGACCTTTGCCTTCAGAAACAGTGGGCTTAGAAAGAATGGTTGAGAGCATCGGGGAGGATACAGTATCCCTAGGGGAGGGTGAATTGTGTCTGGGAACGAAGTGCATCCATAGCCAGCTTACAGGAAAATATATATAGCTATATATATATATATATATATCTATCCTTCAACAAGTGGCTCAACTTTAGCTGGTTTCCCGGCGCTCTCAAGTGGTGCGAGACACCGCGGCGAAGCCCAGCCTGTACAATTCACACTTCTCCCAAACAGGAATGGGTAGCACTCATGGAAGGTTTCAAGATGATTTCTCATACCATTCTGTTTATTTTCAAGGCGAAAGCAATATCGACGCGTTTCGGTCTCCGAGACCTTGTTCACGATAACATTTGTGATGTGATTTAGGCCAATTATATCCAATGTTATTACAGTTAGATCACTTCCTGTTTTAACATCACAAGGTATTATGGGAGATGTAGTTTCCTGTTACATAATTCACCTTTAAATAATATCAACAATAAACAGTGCTGTGTTTGTGTCAATAAAGTGATAAAAATGGTGAAAAAATGAATATATTTAACATTTATGATTGCCCTACATGAGTTTTGCTTTTCCATCCTACTTCAACAATTTGTTTTGACATTATAGTATCAATTCAAATACCAACTTTTGCACCAATCATACCCTCTAGTGGGTTTATTTGATTCACATCATCTATCATTTGGTGTGATGATACTATCTAAAGTATAGTCTTTTAATCTCTACTCAATGGGTAGTTCTACTCATGTAAGGGGTTGTTTGTTAAGGTGCTTAAATTGTGAATAAAAGTGAATTTGGTGGTTTAAAAACAATTGAGGAGCAAAAGTAGCGATTCATAAATGTACATAAAGTTCTTCACTCTGATTTAACCCATACGGGTGAAAGTCCGTAGGTTGAGAATGTGTCGAGATTCTCTTTGGCGTAGCTTTCTCTCCCTGTCACCGCCTCGGTCATATCATGTTACTGTCTCAATCGCATAAAATTGCAAGAGCTTCCAGTTTCCTCCATGATGTGACTCCATATGCTTGGCCACCGCATTGCTGCGGTCTTTATGGATTGTTGCCCGAACATTTTCCAGGATTCGTTTTTTCATATCGCAAATTGTACTTCCTACATATTTTAAAGAGCATGGGCATTCAATGACATAAATAACAAATTGACTCTTGCATGTAATGAGTTCCTGAATTTTCCATGTTTTGTTATTTGCCAGTTTTATTTCTGTTGTGTTCTTTGCAATTTGGCACACTTTGCAGATGTCATTTGACAAATCCTTTGGTTTTAAGCCACTGAGTTGGTTTGTTACTTTTCTTTTTTTGGAAGTGGTTGTGGATTAGACGGCCTTTTAGATTACTTGCTCTTCTGAAAGTCACATTTGGATGTTTGCCCATGATTTCACACACTGGTGGGTCTAATTGAAGTATTTTCCAGTTTTTTCTTAGGATTGCTTTAATTTTCCTGGATTCATTGGAGTAATTTGTGATTAGTCTGATCGTTTCAGAGTTCTGACCGGTTGCGGGTTTTTAATTTTCATGATTTCCTCTCTTGTTTTTCGATTTGATTTCTCCCAGCATTTCTTTGATACCCTCCTGAATCTTCGAGATGTTGCTTTGCTGTGTTTGTACCATTCCTCCTTCTCCGAACATATTCTGCGAATTCTTAAGAATTCACCGTAAGGTATATTTTGAATTAATGTTTGCTGGTGTAAGCTCTCTGTGTGAAGTGTGGCATTTGTTGCAGTTGACTTGCGATGTAGAGTCGTTTGTATTTGATTATTGCGTATGTAGATTTCAGTGTCCAGAAATGTCACTCTCTTTTGGCTGGTATCATAAATAAACATAAGATTAGCTGTCGTTGAGTTTAGGATGTTAAAATATTCCTGAAATTCTACTTTTGATCCATCCCAAATGATGAGTAGGTCATCGATGAATTGTAACCACATGATTGTTTTATTCATAAATTCATCGTTGTCCGGGTGCCAAGCAAGTCTTTGTTCCCACCAGCCCATTACAAGGCAGGCATAACTGGGGCTGAAAGAAAACCCCATAGCTGTTCCTTTGGTCTGCTTGTAGATCTCATCACCAAAGAGGAAGATATTTTGGGTCAAACACATTTCTATCTTTTTGAGTAGCATTTGATTGTGCTGGGCATCATGTATGTTTCTTTCATTTAGAAAGGATTCACATGCTTTTATTCCTATGTCATTCTCTATATTGGTAAACAAGGATACCACGTCCATTGTAATAAGTTTGTACGTTTCCTGCCAGGGTATTCCCTCTAGATGTCGCAGTAGATCACTGGTATCCTTAATGTATGAATTCAAACTTAGAACAAACGGATTTAGGAAATGATCGATGTAATTGGCAACAGGTTCCAGAAGTGAACCTTTGGCCGATATAATCGGTCGGCCCGGTGGTCTTATCGGATCTTTATGAATATTTGGTTGGAAATATATTGGAGCTGTTATAGGGAAGTCTGTTGTTAAATACCTGCGTTCATCCTCCTCAATGAGGTTTGATGATAGCCACTCTACAAGTTTCTTGTCCAATTCCATTTTAAATTTCAATGTTGGGTTATTCTCCAACTTTTGATAATACTTAGTGTTACTTAATTGGCGGTGTGCCTCCCTTACATAATCATTCTTATCCCACACGACAATGTTGCTGCCTTTGTCGGCCATCTTAATTTCAATTTGTTTGTCCTCGATTAAATTAGACAATGCTTCTCTCTCCTGTTTTGTAAGGTTATCTGAGTATTTCGTTTTCTTGAGTTTATATAAATCTTGAATCACTGCCTCGTGAAAAATATCAATTTTATTACCCGCTGTTAGCTGGGGGTAAAACCATGATTTTGGTCTCTTGCCACTTAAACCCGCCCCCATTTGGGGGCAAGCTACCTCCAAAGTGATATTATTGCATTCTTCTGTTACGTCCAGATTGATCAATGTCATTAGGTCCTCTGATTCTTTAGCCGCGAGGGTTAGAGGTCGGTGTTTCAATGGTTTTTTTAAACTCTCATTTTTTTGTTTTCCGCAAAAGTTTTTGCCAATTTGATCTTCCTCACATATTGATAAAGGTCTATTCTAGTTTGTGCCATATCCATCTGTCCAGTTGGACAAAAATTTAAACCACGTTTTAATAATGATATTTCAGATTTCGTCATTTCTCTTTTAGATAGATTGAATATTGCCAATTCCTCTGATGAATCTAAAATGTTTTCTTCTGGTGCATGCTCCTCGTAGTTGTCCCTATTTTCTCTGTTGTTCCACTTGCTCCTTTTTCCTCTTCTTGTTTGTTTTTGTGTTCCCGCAGGCGTCCTCTTCCTCTGTATCCCTGTTGGGTATTCCGGTTTTGTTCCCACTGTCGTTGTTGGAGCACAAGTCGCATGTTCCCTAAAAAAGTACGTTTCACTTTTTCTCCAGTCGTTTCTACCTCCCCCTCACTTGCATCGGTTGAGGTGAGTGATGATATACTGCTTGAAATACTAGTTATATTGTCCATTTTGCCCTGTTTAAAGGTATCACATTTTCTAGCATATGTGAATATCCTTCCTTCAGAGTAGTCTTCTTTGTCACGCTGGAATTTGGTTTGTTTGCGTTGTTGTACCATTTCCTCATGTTGCTCAATCTGTCGTTCTAGCTCTTCCTTGAATTTAGTCATTTCTGGGTTGAATTCTAGTGTTGTTAATTTTTTTCCAAGTCCTGTAGTTGTTCCTTGATTTTATTCAGTGCAATTTCTATGTGTTTCACTAATATCACCATTAAGCCCATTGAGGAGTTTAGAATGTGTTCCCCCCCCTCTCCCCCCATTCTTGTAATAGTTTGTTACTGGAATCCTGGTGGCTAGGCATTAGGGCAATTCTCAAGCCTCTCGCCACCCTCTGTACTTCCAGATATTTCTTAAGCGTGATTAATTCCCACCATTTATTTATTTCCTTTTTGGATAACTTTTCCCATAGTTTCAGTTTACTCCTTGTATCCGTTTTTTTGGGAGAGATTTATGTTCTATTGTATTTGCACTACTATTTTCCTGATCAAAGAATGATACCAATAGTTCACTTCGTTTTGCCTCCCTTTTCTCCATTGTAATTGCTTTCGGTTTCCTATGCAATGGTTACAAAGTTACTATGTGGTTTCAACACAGAGATTCCCTTCCGTCTGTGAAGAAAATCAATGAATTCCGACAACTTCTTTCCCACTCGTTTACAATGAAACATCAATGTGGTTCCTCATTCGGTTCGTTAGATCGTCTTTTTTCACACTTAACCGGCGTAGCACAAATGTTAGTTTGAATAGTCGTGCAAATCAGCACGCTTGCCTCCCAACCCCGAGCACGCTATGTATACAGATGAATTGGAAACCCGCTACAAACTCTAGCCATTCTGAGTTATGTCTTTTGCTCTGCAAACATGCCACATTCCAAAACATGAATCCCAGGTATTCAGAGGTGACTTGTGTAAAATTGTAGTTATAATTATTAGTCAGGACAACTGACGTGTTACTACTAGTTGGCTGGGGAGTTCTTTCATACATCAACATAATTCCCGTGCTCAATGGCTGGGAGGTATTCCCATCATCAATGCATTCTGTAAAGGGAGTTGTCATTGGGTTTACCTCGCTGTCAGTAGGAGCCTGCCCATTGAGCCAATCCAACCCATCCAGGTTTGACAGACTTTGGAAGTGGTTGTAAGTTGGTACCAGGGTTTAAATTCACTGTTGGTCTCGGGTTGTATGTAGTCTGCGGTCTGTTACCATTACTTAGATTTGCAGGTTGGTAAAATTACCCAGGGAGAGGGAGGAGATGGTGCTTGTGGATACATCGGTGGCTCTAGTCCTGCTCAAAACTCTCTCCACCAACTGTGGAGTTTTAAAGGACAGGACTATGCAGTCCCCGCATAGGGTTTTTTGACCTTTCCCCTCCCATTTAACTCTCCTTACCATCTTTGTCATTGAATAGGTGTTTTGTTAAGCCCGAACTTACACCCAGCCAATTTAAGCACTTGTTTCTTAGTGCAATCTAGTTCTGCGTACTGTTTATAGGTAAGGGGTGAGCGTAAGCCAGAACTATCATGTATGGGGTGGCGGCCAGAGGGAGATCCAAGCGATCAGCTATTTGTTCCACGGATACTCAGGGATACTCATCTGTAACTGAAGTGACTGCAACAGATCCAGGGTGTCTGCCGCCGTCCACCCCAGAGCGAGGCATACCTTGGATCAAGTTCTGCCCACCACTCATTCTACCATTTTGGGTAGATGCATGGTTAAGGGGGTGCAGGTTAGAGCCTACAGATATTGTGTTATTAGTTACAATCTTGGTCGGGCCTCATTAGGAAGCGGGCAAGTCATAGTGTGTGGTGCGTTTGACATTTGCCCACTTACAAGGGTGTTCAGCAAATCCAGGCAGGAATTAGTTTTTGTTTCTACTTTCATTAAACGAGTATGTATAGCCCCCAGTGTGTTGTTAACATATTGCTCGAGAAGCCTGAGTGCCGCCCTCGCCTAAGGCATCAAGTTTACTGTTGATTAAGTTGTTAGGGTCAGCCGCGGTCCATGCAGGTAACAGCGGTGGGGTCGTGTAAGGGGTGATTTTGAGGGATGATGCAGAGGGAAAATTAAATAATTAATTTTCCCTCTGCATCGTCCCTCGAAATCCCCCCTTACACGGCCCCAGCGCCCCACTGCAGTTACCTGCAGGGACCGCGGCTGGTTAGGGTCCAAGTTGGTTTCTGCCTGGGCAGTTTCCGTTTGCTGAGAGCCCTTATTTTGAATATTTACTCGTGTTCCGTGAGATCTTCTTACTAGGGCAGGTGCATACAAGGTCATTTGGCGGTTTTCTAACTTGTTTGGGTGGTGGTAGTGACTTAGATTTAGATGGAGAAATTGATTCAGAGATGTATTGAATACACCCGTTGTACCCGTTAGCCCCAATCACATCGTTATCCTTTCTTAGGCCCCTGCCTTCGTTGCTACTTGTGAGATTCTCAGGGTCATTAGAGGAGGCATGGGTCAGAGTTGCTGGAGCCATTACACAATCGCCCCAGGTTAGCAGTGATTCTTCAACAGACTAGATTTGCTTATCAATAGCCCCCATGGCTCCAGTGATGTACTTTAATAGGGATAATTAAGATTTATCTGGAGACTGAGACTGAGACTTGCACGCGACGGCAAGATGCTTCCTCTTACTCATACTAAAGAAATACTCTGGTGGAAGAGGAAAGTAATACCTGTAATACCAGTAGATCAGAATAAGTTGAGGCAACAAAATAAAGTGGCAATACAGAATAAATCCAGAAGTAGTTACCAAACAATTGCACCCCCTCCCAACTCTTAAGGCCTGATCCGGGTTTCCAAGTCAACAGCGGGTGCTTGTTTTTTCACAACCAAGGGGAGTGGCCATGCCCTGTCTCCTCCTGTCGCCAACGGACGCATGACGGCCAAGCCTGGGCACGTCCTGCGCCGCGGGAGAAGGTGAGCACTTTTTTGTGCATGCACAGGAGTCTAGCCCCTCCTCTTCAGACCGTCACGGTCACAGCACGGTTTTCTGGGACAACGAGTCCCAAACACTCCCCAGGCAGCGGAAACTGTGGCAAAACAGACCTCTTGCTTCAATGGATACATTTTTCCTTAGGACTTTTTACTTTCCATGTGTCAGTGTGCCCATATGCCACAAAAGGTGTATGAGACGTCACATCATTATACGGAAAAGCAGGAATCCAGCAATTTTGAAATTCTGCAAGGTTGCATGTGGCAGTTGACTTTATACATAAGGCGATTCAATTTCCACCGTAGATGACTCTAGATAACCCCCATTCGTTAGAAGAGCTGAATCTTGAACTGGCCAGTTTACTTCCCCAGCGATACTAAGGTCGTCCTTAACAGTGGAAGTATTCCACCCAGTTGTAAGTCTCGGGGAGGGAATGGGGGGAATTCCATTACTTTCCAGTAGGCCCAGCCTGCAAATTTAAGACCTGATAAATCAATGCTGGAGATTGCCAGGCTTGGTCTCACCAGGTTCAAATGAGAAGGGGCTGTGCGCTGGAGCACAGAATGGCTCCACCTGACCCTTCCAACAGTATGGGAAGCAGACAGTACTTCACCCCCCCACTGTCAAGTCCCAGACCCCTTTACACTCACTCACTGACTCCCCTCCCTCACCAAAGCATGACCGCGCTGGATATTGGGATAGCTTGTGGCTATATGCTGCACCTGCTCAAATTATATCACAAAGGAAATAGTGTTCTTTACCCCCCAACCTTATCTACTCCCTGTGGATTTAAATCAGCGCTGGGCTGAGAGTAGTGCTCTCAGCCCAGTGATCCTCTCCACTAGCCCACAGATGAAGTACACCCCTGGGCCAAAAGCTGTGCCCAGGGGTGTGTGCACCAACCACTCCCTCTTCCTCACAGATATAGACTTACGCCAGGCTGGGAGCAGTGCCTGTAGCTGTATACATCTACCACCAAAAAACGCATGTTAAAGGACCAGGTATTCTTGGATCTATGTAGTTATTCCCAACTTTGGATGCAAAACTGTGAATAGTCAAAATTTTGTGCTGGGATACCTGTTAAAATTGAGAGATTGTGCCCCCCTCAATATGCTCGCACCAAATTCTGCAAAACTCCGCAATGAGGACCGTAGAGGAGATTTCATTGTCACTCCATCAGAGCTAGATCACTTCATCTGTATCTCTGTAAAGAGGAATATTCATAGAATGGGGGTACAATGACTGAAACAATTTATGTATTACATCAGAGTCTGGGTCTGGTAGATGCTTGATGTAAGGCCCATCAAGGGTCATTGTACAAAAAGTATCAATGTATGGATAAATTATTTTGATTCCTCAATCACTTTTGTATATGATTTAGATATTCTTTTACCAGTTCTTTTGCACTGTGCTCTTAATTATTTGATCTGCTGAATTTACTGTGCTGTTTGGGCTGGCCCCTTTAAATTGACAATAAATTTGTCTTTATTAGTGGGGTTTAAATGTGAAAAAACCTGTAAGGCTTTGATACAATTCTGGCATTACTGATGAATGGAATACTATATTATGCATTTAAAGCATATCTATGTGGTACTGTAAACTTGAATGGCATTAAGTGGAAGGCATTCTGCATCCAATAAGTGTAAGATCTGGAACAAAATGTATCTAAAGTGCAGTGGAAAGTTGCCTGTTTTTCCATCTTTGGACAATGCTGCATTCTTGTTATCTGGTATTCCTACGTTCTTTCCTGCTCCTAAATCTCTTCTTTTTTACATTTGTTTGAATTTGCTCTTTCGAGTAACTTTTAATTATTTCACTTAACTCTCCACCTCTCTAATAGTCCTCGTCTGTCACATTTAGTGTTTATTTGAAAGCCAGCACAAGGACCTCTAAGCATTGTTTTTTACCAAGCATGTGGATAGGTCTTTGTGTTTTTGAAAGCAGTGCTGGAATTGTTTTGTTGCCAGGCATTTGTAGCAGTTGTACTAGGCTCTTTACCATTCTTTTCCATGCAGTGTGCAATTTTTTTTTTTTTTAAACAAATTATTTGTTAGATTTTTTTAATTCCACTTCCTAGAGAACTATTACATCTGTTCAGCACCTTCATATTACAGTTACCCACTTGATAAATCACATTCCCAAACCATAAAAGGCCCCCCACGTCCACATATCTTGTGTTTTTGCAGACTGCCTTGTGCAGTATAGATGGGCTTCTCCAAATAGGCGCACCAGTCCACTCCCACCCTCATCTCTGCCAGGGAAGGGGTGTTCGGGGGTTCCATCTACGTGCAGTATTACGCTTAGTGACCAAGGTAGCAATACCCACAAGTGTTCGCTAAGTCTTTGGGTCGTCAATCTTGTTGACCATGCCCAAAAGGGTCACCCTAGGGTTTAGTTCAAAGTCTTGATCCAAGACCACGGAGAGTTCACATCCTATTCTTTGCCTGTAAGGTAAGAGGCTCAGGCAGGCCCAGACCATGTGGTAAAAGTCAGCTGCAGTTTCTGCGCAACGAAAGCAAGCAGAGTGGGGGATCCTGCCGGCATGATATAGCGTGTCAGGGTGAGGTATGTCGTGTGCAAATAATTCTGTTGGATCAACCGGAGGCGTGTGGAAATGGCCTGCATGCGTGGGGCTAATCTCCAGTCTGCCTCGTCTAGTTCGCCAATCCACCCCACCCAATGATGTTTAAGAGTATCAAAACAGTGCGGGACATTCGCCATGAGTAATTGGTAGATTTGGGATATGGCGCCTTTACCAGTGTGCCCCAGTAGCAGATTGGCCTCGAGTGGGCTAAATTCAGGGATGTCAGGGTCAGGAGGGATGTTCGGCCATGAGGGCGTGGCTCAGTTGCAAATGTTGGTGAATTTGCATCCGATTGAGGTTATATTGGTCTTGTAATTCCTGAAAGGCCAAAATGTGTTTCCTGGCCCAGACATGACCCAGGACTGTGATGCCTATCAAATCACATTTACGGAATCCCTTTAACCCTGCTCTGTCGGGGAGCCTTTGCCCCCTCCAATGGGAGGAGGAGGAGGGGGGGGGGGTCATCCCAGTCAGTCTCCAGTTCCAAACCAAAAATCTCATTGCGAATCTCCAACAAAGCAAGACCATGTGAGTGGTGTCGGGCGGGGTATGGGGTATCCGAGCGCCATATAAAATATCTAGGACGTGGTCAAGCCTCAGAAGAGAGAGTTCCCCTCGATCATCCCACCCGTCGCTAAACCAGTCGTTAATGACAATCAGTTGGGAAGTGTAGTAATAGCATTGGAGGTTCACCATCCCCAGTCGCCATCGTATGGGGATTGCCTACCATTAGGGTATGCGATTTGTGACTGACCACCGTACCAAAGAAAGGAACAAGTGATGGCGTTAAGTGTATTGAGCCATCGAGGGGAAATTGGGTGTGGGAATTGCCGAAATATATACAGAAAGCAAGGGAGGATCATCATCTTACAGTGAGCGATGCGGCTCAATCGTGCAGGGGGAGCTGCGCCCACCTCTAAATGTCTGTTTTCATCATGGACACCAATAGGGTCAGATTGAGGTGTCTCATGAGTTCGGGTAATAGGGAGATGTGAAATCCAAGGTATTTGAAGCAGAGCTCCTTTACCGGGATGACTTACTGCCATGCGTGGGCACTCGCATTGCCTCCAACCATGACCAGTATAGATTTGGCTGTATTCACCTAGAGGCCTCACCGAATAATGTGAGGAGTTCAAGACACCGGGCCTGGCGATCTGGAGGTCAGCAAAGAACTGTAAGTTGTCGTCTGTGTAGAGGGTAATCCTCTGCAGTGGGCATTTCCCATCTTGGGGAAAAGAACGAGCACAGCTCAATTAGTTCCCATTGAATGCAGTCAGTGTTTTGTTCTAGTGATGTTGCCAAGTATCAAGCCTTGCTTTGGCACAATAAGTTCCAAGCTACATTTTCACATGGAGGCAGTAGGAATGAAAGTTGAACTTAGTGATCCTGAGGCTGTATCATCGTCTGTGTGTGGGGTCAGAATGGTCCATGTACCTGGTTCAGCAGAAACATCTGCAGCACATGTTTGTGAGCAGTGGTTGCCGCCTCATGTTTCTGAGCTGTGCGGTCTATAGCTTATACACTAAATCATAAATGTTCTGAGTTAATGTATGCAAATAAAAGCCAAACAGTTTCCCCAAAACCAGTTCATGGGCCTGTCTGCATGGCACTTGGGCGCTGAACATGTCCATGATATGACCACTGATCCTTCTATATGACGGGATGCAGCTCCTAAAGGCATGCATTTTAGACCATTACATCGTAAACCTAGGACCAGGAGTGTTGCATGCATTGTTTTATTGGAAAACATTGCTTCTGGTGGCATCCATACGTACAGTCAACTTTTTTTACCAAAATCCTGATACCTGAACTCTCAAAATACAAAGCTCTGTTCCGCTTTTAATGAAGGGGGTGAATTCATGGTGGTTCTTGTCTTGGACGTAGATGGTGCTCTGAGTCCAGCTGCAAGCCTGCTGGCCTGTGAATCAACATGCAAGGAACAGTGAGCTGAAGCCAAATGATGTGAGCCATGCTCCCAAAACGAGAGTGGAATTAGGTACTAGGAGTCCAGGGGCCTTGCGGATGGCCATAAAGCCATAATAAATGGCATCATCCCAGTGGGTCATAGTGGGAGCATTCATCACAGAAAACTACATAGAAGTAGGGACTACATTTATACTGTTGAACACTAGAGGGTACCAAAGCAGTAAATGTGCAGCAAAATTTGGTGTTCTACTGAAACGCAAATAATCTCATCTGTGATATTTTATCAGTTCTAATCGGTTTTAACTGAAACCTGGTAACCCTAAGGCCATTGTATCCTAGCTCAGTTAGTATAGCTGATGTATTTCTAAGCACACATTAAGTATTATAATATGAAACCCTTTGGCAAGATAAAGCTGAAATTGCTCAGTTACTGTCAAAGATGAAATTAGATAAATTAAGGAAAAACAAGCAGTCTTCCTAGCTCCACCTGCAAGATTGTTTGAAGAAACATTTAAGGTCATTATGTTTTAGCCCTCTCGTAAGGCTAAGGCTCGTGGGGAAGATAGTTTTCCAGACATAAGATTCTCTTCACCAAATTGGCTTGTAGGCTACTGGAGATATGACTTGATCCACCCAAATTGTTCTGCAATACTCATTTGCTCGTCTCTGTAATCCCTGGGATTGGCCCAGAGCTCTGTGAGTCTTATTGCCATATAAATGCAGATTACAGCCTGTTTTTTTTATTATAGAAAAAAGTCTTTCTGACTCCTCTATATGATAAGCATTCTAGTGCAGTTTATTTATTTAAGAGTTTTATATAGCGCTAGCTAGACCCGGAGGTATCAGAGCGCTTTACAACATATATTGTGATCAATTAGTTATACAGTATTACAATAGACAGCATTGTCTTGTGTCAAATCTTGTTCCGGCGGTCTTATTGAGGTGTCTAGGTTCTGCGCTTAGCAAGATTCCTATGGTGAAGGGGCTCTGTCACATTGTGAGGCATCTCTCTCTTCGGGTGAGATCGGTTGAGGAAGAGGTCTTTGAGCTTGGTTTTGAAGTTTATGAAGGAGGAGTTGGTCCTGATGTGAACTGGTATGGAGTTCCAGATTTTGGGCGCATTTCCCGAGAAGGAGCGAGACAGGGTTTTTTGTTTGTGGGTTTTCGGCGGAATGAGAAGAAGGGTATTGGTGCTCCTGAGGTTCCTCGATTGTCCTGCCTTTTTGAGTTTGGAAGCCAGGTAGGCAGGTTTTCCGGTGTGAAGAGCTTTGTGTGTAAGACAGGCAATTCTGAAGTTGGCACGCATTTTGATTGGGAGCCATTTTAGTTCTCTTAGAGAGGGAGAAATGTGGTCGTATTTCTTTGCTCCTGTGATCATCCTAGCAGCTGCATTTAGGGTTACTCGGAGGGGAGCTAGGTGAGATTTTGCCCTGCCCATGAGAGTTGCGTTCCCGTAGTCCAATCTGGACAGTACCAGGGATTGAGTGGCCAGTTTAAGGTCGTTGGGGGGGATGAAGGGTTTTATTTTGTTGAGTAATTTTAGGTTCAAGAATGTGCTCTTTGCTGAGTTCTTGATATGTTTGTCCATGTTTAGGCTTGGGTCCAGCGTGATACCCAGGGATTTCACAGTGTCTGCCAGGGTGAGCTTGCAATTAAGAGCGTCAATGGATTTTAGCCATTCTGTGACTAGGGGGGTCTGCTCCTTGTTGGAAATGAAGAGGATTTCCGTTTTTGTCTTGGTTGAGCTTAAGGTGGTTGTGGGATAACCAGTGTTGGACTTCTCGGAGGGTGTTGTTTAGTTTCTGTATGTCTCCTATTGAGGATGTTTCTAGGTAGATCTGGGTATCATCTGCATAGAGGTGGAAGGAGATGTTGGCTTTTTTGAGTGTGGAGGTGAGGGGCTCCATGTAGATGTTAAACAGTGATGGGGAGAGAACCGATCCTTGTGGGACTCCCCTGGTTATGGGGAGAAGGTCAGACGTGAAGTTGTTAATTTTTATTCTTTGTGAGCGGTTCTGAAGGAAGGAGGTAAACCATTGTAGGACCACCTCGTCTGCACCAATTCTTTCTTGGAGTGCATTTATGAGCAGATTATGGTCAACCGTGTCAAAGGCTGCCTATAGGTCAAGGAGTATGTGTAGGCAGACACGGTCTGCATCAAGTGATTTGTAGACATCATCTAAGATGTTCAGAATCGCTGTCTCTGTGCTGCAGCCTTTTCTGAAGCCTGATTGCTGAGTATCCAGAAGATTGTTGCTGTCAATGTGTTGGTTAAATTGAAGGAGAACACACCTTGCCAGGATTTTGGATAGGAGAGGGAGATTGGAGACTGGCCTGAAGTTGTTGGGGTTGCTTGGGTCCGAGCCCATTTTTTTTAATAATGGCGTGACTTGACCCATCTTTAGACAGTCTGGCATGATTCCAGTACTCAGGGAGCCATTTATGATCTGGGTCCAGAGAGGGGCTAAGGTGAGGTTGAGTTTTTTAGCCAGTTGGACGGGAATCGAATCCGCTATGTGTGAGGAAGGTTTGGACCTGATCATTTCCGTGATGTCTGCTTCGGAGATGGGGTTGAATGTCTTCCAGCTGCACGGAGGGTTTCCTTCATTGCTGGGAGGCAGGTTGTCGTTAGCTGTCAGGAGGTGGTCATCAAGGGAGCGTTCGATCTTGGTGATTTTATCGTGAAAGAAATTAGCAAAGGTGTCACATAGTTCTTTGGAAACCTGTATGGTTGATGTGGGACGTTTTGGCTGCTTAATGTTTGATGAGATTGAAGAGTTCTTTTGGACGGTTTTTGGCGTTGTCTAGTGCACTACGAAAGAAGGTAGATTTTTCATTCTTAATATGCTTATTGTATTTCCTGCGTTCTGATTTGAGTTGGTCAAGGTGGGTTGAGGATGAATTGTTCCTCCAGAGTCTTTCTGCCACTCTGAGATGTCTTCTTTCAGAGTTTAGGTCTGTATTGAACCAGGCTCTCGATGGGTTGTTCCTGACTCTTTTTTTGCTTCAAGGGGGCTATTTGGTCTAGTATGGTTGTCATTGTTGTGTTGAGTGTGTAGTGAGCTCAGTTGCCGATAGGTCATTCGAGTTGGGGGGGGGGGGGGGAGGGAGTAGTGTTCTTACCCTTTCTTCCAGGTCAGCAAGGGGGGACTGTCTTAGATTTCTTGCCCAATGAAGGGTATCCTGTGGACGGGTAAGGCAGTGGGTCAGATGGTTAATGTGAAATAGAATGATGTGGTGGTCTGACCAGTCGACAGGGAGGATGTGGTCGATAATAACTGTATCCTCCTGAGCTATGATGGCGTCCAGGATTGAGCCTCTATTATGCGTTTGCTCTGTGCAGTGTTGGGTAAGGTTATTATTGAGAAGAAGATCGTTTAGGGATTGGATCAGAGTGTTATTTGCATCATTCCAATGTAGGTTGAGGTCCCCTAATATTATGCTGTCGGAGTCTAGTAGAGAGCAGTGTGATATCAGGTCAGAGAGGTGCTCTCCGAAAGAGGGAGTGCTGCCTGGCGGGTGGTAGAGGAGATGGCAGTGAATCGTTTTGTTGTCCTTCGTCTTAATGGTGGAGGTTAGATATTCAAATGTGTTGTAGGAGAGAGAGTCGATTTCGGTTATAGAGATGTTGCTCTTGTGGATGATTGCAATACCCCCGCCACGGTGGTTCTTTCTGTCTTTGTTTATGATTGAGAACCCGGGGAGCACAAGCATGCCAAAGATAGGTAAGGAGGATTCGTTCAGCCAAATTTCTGTGATGAACGCGATATCAATGTCATGAGTTAGGATGGTTTCCGCCAGTTCTGTTGCATGTTTGGTCGCAGATCTGCCGTTTATAAGCATGCAGTGGGTCGTTGTCTTGTTGTCAGGTTTCTTTGGAGGAGGGGCCATGGGTATGTTCGTGAGGAGGGCCGGTGGCCTCTCCGTTCTAGGTGTGGTGTGATCTCTCCCATAACCCGTGATTACCTGGATCGTGTAGTTGGGGTTGTTAGCTGTGGAGGAGTCGTAGGAGTTGGCAAGATCAGTCGCCTCTTTCATGGACATTGCGGCGCTTGTTCTTTTGGGTCTCTGAGGCTGGTTAATGAGGGGGATTGAGATCCAGTTGTGTGTCCGTGGATTGTGAGGGCTTGGGTGTTTTTTGTTGGGGACAGTAGGAAGGGAGTGTAAGCATTGGATAGGCTCCAGATGTGTGGTGATGTTCGATAGTATTTTGCTTAGGCCCTGTGTTATAATCTCAAGTTGGCTTTCCACCCGAGAGAGTCTTAGAGACCTATTCAGTGAGTCGGGAGAGTTAAGATTCAAGATGTCTTGTGAGGGACAGTCTGGGGGTGGTGTGAGCCTGTCGGTGAGAGTGTGAGTTATTATATCATTGGCACCTATGTTGCTCCTGTGGTTGGCCGAGGGCATGTGGTGGGAGTACTCTTGTTGCGTTTTATACAACTGTTTATTGCGTACTGTTGCGTGGTGAGAGTTGGGAGACTTTGATCGTGTGTCGGTTCCCCTGGTTGTCCGTAAGGATGAATTTCTGGGAAAGGGAAGGTAGGGGAAGGTGTCTGTGGGGAGACGGTGAGTTTTAGAAGAGACACATCTCGGAGATACTCTGGTTGAGAGGGTGGCGTCGGAGGGAGTGAGATTGGCTTTGGTGGAGTGCGTCTGGAGATTGCTTTGTGAATTTGCGTGAGGGGATGGTAGGTTAGGGGAAAGGGAGATCAGGGGTAGGGAGTTGAGTGAGTGATTAAATTGTAAGTGAGTGATGGCATTCCGTAGCGTATGGAATAGGGAGTCAAATGAGGCTAGGTTGGTGTTGTTGGCTTGAATCAGGACTATACGTTGCTGTAGATGGTGGCAGAGGTGTTGCCGCTGCGCAAAGGGTGTTTCTTGTTAGAGATCGTCAGTTTGAAGCTGAGGAGGGTAGTTGTTTTGGATATGTGGCGGTGGGATCAAAGTATGATGTTCCATTTCGCGGGTCGTTTGGTGTGGAAGATGAGATCCATTTTCTTTTGGCCTTTGGAGGAGCAGTGGTATATATCAGCGATGAGAGTTTCCGGGAGTTGTCTAATCAGCCTATGTTTGAAGTTTCTTTTTGCTTTGAGTGAGAGATTAGGTGGGAAGATGATGGATAAAGAGTTAGGGCCGTGGGTTTTCAAGCATTTCGTAGAGGCGCGGAGGGAGGAAGATGGGTCGAGAGGCATCTTGCCTCAGTGGGTGTCTTGATGTCGTTTGTGCACAATTGAACAGGTTTCCACTAAGAGATCTCCGCTAGGGGGGTCTCCCCAGGGTGATAGGGTGGAGCAGCCGCAGGGGGACGGACGGATCCCTGTCTTGCTGGCGCCTGGTACCAGGGCATCCGATCCGGCATTGTAGCAAGTCGTTTTTCAAAGCGGGCACAACTCGTCAGGCCTGATGAGTAGAGATCGACAAAAAAAGAACTCTTTCTCACTCTAGACTGAGTTCTTTTGGCATGCTAGGAAATGGACGGGTGTATGCCTGGGATTATGGTAGGATTTTCACAGATTCGTGATCCTACATCCCAGAGCTCCTTTTGGGTGCTCCTTCTTGGCGGCCATCTTGCGTCTCACATCCTGCCAGGTCCCCATGGGAGATTTTCGTTTCAGTTCTTGGACATCGGCTATGGAGACACGAAGGCTTCAGTGGTGAGGTCTGCGTCAAGAGCAGTATACAGCTTGGGGATCGAAATAGATACCTGAGTTCCTCACCTAGAGACACTGTTTACATGCCTAACTGGATTTTTGAGATTAGCCCAGTGCTCGTGGGCTCGAGGGGGCAAGCATATTGTCTTACTTGTGGGTCACAGCTTGAACATGAACCATGCCTGTAGCGTTTCGGGACATTGGATATTTTGTCCCCTCGTAGTTATAACATTCACATGTGAGCCAGCTGTGGAGTATACGCTGATGATTCTGCCCCAGTGACAACCAGAGAAGTCCCATAGAGATTTTGGTGTCTGCCAGGCGGTTAGTTTGATGTTTGTATAGATAGGAGATGATAGAATAAAAGGCTGAGCTCCAAGGGAGTTGTATGGGGGTTGTAGAGGGATCCAGCACTTTGTGGGCTACACTAATGAGAACCTGGAATAGTTGGTGAAGTGACCCTTAGCATGGTGTAATAGAGTAGGGTTGAACCGGTCTCTCTGTTGCAGCAGTGTCAAATGGCCATGACTCTGATTGAATATACTGAGATCTGAGTCACGGGCGCCATCTTGGGGACAGGCAGTGCTTTCTTGAAGATCGTCGTGGCGGTGAAATTGGCCTTGCAAAGAAGTGCTCCTTATTATCATCAGGCACCACATCGGCAATAATCCATGAAAGTCAATAGCCAGTTGTAAATGATCAAATCCCTTGTTAAATGCGCCAAGATCTAGTACACGGGCGCCATTTTAAGGTCAGGCATTGCACCCATGAGAAACTCCGTGTTGAAAAGATCGGCTTTGCAGTAACTCGCTCCTTATAAATATCTGGCACCACATCAGCTATAATCCATGGAAGTCAATAGCCAGTTGTAAACGATCGTATCCCTTGTTAAATACGCCAAGATCTAGTACACGTGCGCCATTATAAGGTCAGGCACTGCACCCCTGAGAAACGCCGTGTTGAAAAGATCGGCTTTGCAGTAACTCGCTCCTTATAAATATCAATCCCTGCATCAGTATTAATTGCTCAGATTATCCGAAGTTTTACCGCGCAGTTCTGCAGGAGAAGTTGAGGCGCTCCCCGTAATTTGTAAATAGTCGCCATCTTAGGGTCAGGCCCCTTAAACTAATGATCGCCGAAAATGAAAGACATAATGCAGAGTTGCAGCAGATATTGTACCTTATCAAAGAAGAAATGAGGCCGTTTGGATCCGCAGTGGGTCCCAGCAACTCCGGTGTTCCGGCATGCAGACTCTGAGCTCAACAAAGAGATTGGATCACGCAGCCATCGGCAGTATGTCTCCGTTCAGTATGTCTCCGTACATCTTCCACGTCAGGAGTCTGCTCGGTCCACTCGGCCATGCGACAAGCTGAGCACCAAGGACGACCCGAGCTCAGCTTCAAGCTCCTCGGCGGAGCCACCGTACCCACTGGGCACTCCACATGGCCGCGGGGGAATCCGGCCCCAATGACCACCGGGACGGGTCAGCGGACTTCGGGCCACCCCGTATCCGAATCCGGCATCCGAGTGAAGTCTCTCTTACACATGTAACATCACCTTCGGTTCCAGTCTAGGCGGTGGGATGATGGTGGGTGGATGGAACGGGCAATCGGGGATATTTATCAAAAAGAGATCCCAGCCCTCCGGAGCTCACAGAGCAGCTCCCTATTGATCGGCCATCTTGCTTCACCTCAACCAAACTAGCTTTATTCCCCTGCTAACCTTTTGGACTCTCACTGTCTTTGATAACTTTAAAGCAATTGAAACTCCGCTGAGAATTTTGTTACTTGTTGCAAAGAAGACATTCGATCTGTTGAACTGAGAATTTTTACCTGACATAAAGGTACTGAGCACACTGTCCCAGTTCACTGGGCTGGTGCTTTCTATGTATCATGGCTCTGAAACTGCACAGATTCAAAAAGGCTGTAATGTGGGATGCTTCGACATACACTGGGCTACCTACAATGGCTCCTCCCTTTCACCCATTTTATCCACCCCTGCTATTTCACTCTGTTCTTATAACCTAGGGCAGTGACCTGTTTTCCATCATAGAATAATTTTCTTGGGTTTTCAGTTATGAAGTGAATGAAGCTCCACTGGGAAATGTGGACCTATAGTGAGTGATACCCTTTGAGTTTCTGGGCTGGGTTCCAGCCGCCAGTGTAAAATACTTAGGATGTCCGGTGTTTCATAAAATGTGATTTTCAAAATATTGGCGTTTGTTGACAAAAATAATAGGAATTCTTTTGCATGTTTGTGTTTTTATTCTTCATCCGTTTTCTTACT
Organism: Calotriton arnoldi; assembly: GCA_963921515.1. NCBI lineage: Eukaryota > Metazoa > Chordata > Amphibia > Caudata > Salamandridae > Calotriton > Calotriton arnoldi. Next base: position 1,875,768 of record CAWUFW010000128.1, on the reverse strand, counting down.
GTGCAAGTTGTATCCCTTGGGTAAGTGGCTGTACCTCTATCCTCGGTCTGATTAACTGATAGATCAAGTCAGGTCTCTCAGCTGGCATTCCAGAGCCGTGTGGTGTTTTATCTTCCTACAATCCCAGGGGTTCAGTGAACCATCCACATAAAAGAATTCGGTTATTGTGAAAATATTCGGCACTAGTTGGGTTAAATGGGACTTTTCTCACTTGAGGACAAAGTATATGTCTTCAGAAAGGAAATTGCCATCTCTTCATAGTATATGGAAGGGACTCTGGGTGTTGCTGCATCACATTTCCTAGTTCGGGTTTGTTGAGAGAACTCCTGTTGTACTTTTTGTCTCTCAGTAGACACTGGTCTGTGCCTCTTCACAAGAGTAAAATTTACATTTTAACAGACAGGGTTCATTTCTGGTTTTAGGTGAATTCTGCATGTTAATGTCACTATTTCAAACCTCAGGCTGGTAATATTCTCTCTATCTCTCTTCTATGCACACTGCTTTAAAAAAAAAAAAAAAAAAATTATAGCATGGGGCTGTGTCTTCTGGCAACCCACCGACCATGCAGGATTACCTCAATGTGTTGCAGATCTCCTTCTTATGCCCTCCTTGCACAAGTCCTGTTTTTTTGCCTTTCTCTTAGCCCTGTCTATGGGCAGCTCCTCAATTATATTTTTGGGATTCAAGCCTACCTCCTTGGATGCAGCATGGGTTATCTTTGTTATTTTTAGCGTCGCCAATGGCATTTTCTGTCTGCCTGTGACTCTGCTGCCCCTCCAGCTGCCCTATTGTGCTAAGGAAAGTGTAGGAGAAAATATCTGGAGGTTCTTTACTCTCAAATAGTTTACTGTTTAACCACAGCACACTGTAATTTACAACATGAATATAAAAACACTGTCCATTGTGACTCATTCTGTTTAGTGGTGACGACTCTGATAATTTTTAATGAGGATGCTCACATGGCTCCCTTTTAAATCTCACCTTTCTGGAGATACGAATGGGAAGATGAATATTCTTCCTTGGCACAACCAAAAGGTGATGGGAGGCTGCTTGCAATATGTCTAACCACTGGCAATATCTTGGGGTAGTACTCCAACACATCGTTCTTTTGCTCACCATGCCACCTCAGTTTGGACCCAGCCATATGCAAATAAGTCTTGAGCCTGCTCCAATAGGAACAGTACAGTCCGAACTGCCAAGCCAGGCCCTATCTGAACCGGAACAAGCAACCCAGGACCGTTTTCACCCTAGTTATGGGTGACCGTGAGCACGGGACCCCTGTCTGGGCATACCCATGCCACTTAGGGTGGTACATGAAACACGCAAAAGGTGATGGGAGTCTGCTTGTAATAAGTCTAACCACTGGCAATAGCTGGGGGTAGCACTCCAACCCATTGTTCTTTTGCTCACTATGCCACCTCAGATTGAACCCAGCCATTTGCAAATCAGTCTTGACCCTGTTGCTCATGAAAACAGTCCAGCCCGAACTGCCAATCCAGGTCGTCCCTGAACCGGAACACAAGCGTGTGGCCCTAATTATGGGCTCATCAGCCAGGTACAGTTTGGTTCCAGTGGCACAGTGAGCGTTTTAGCGTGGCAAGGCCGTCCTGGGCCCTAAAGCAATTTAAATTATGTATTGTAACTGGTTCTCGACTGCATGCACATGGCATGCAATGCCAACTGCACCAGCCTAGACTGTTCCTCTGTAATAAAGAGACTCACTGATCACTGTAAGATGTCCCTAGCACCTTAGAATAGACCTGACATCTGATATCAGACTTAAGAAAGACGTGTAATGCACCACTCCCACAGGCAACTGAGCCAGAGAGCACTGCGACCAGCATCATATTGCAGCTCTCCGACACGCAGTGCTTTAATTTGTGCCGGTGGTTTCCGGTGCTCAGCACCAGCACTTTTTTTTGACAGGGCCGGGGCTATAAATTTCTTTTACGCGGCAGTGGTGGTGAATATAATGTTTTCAAAAATATATGCACAAGGCTCTTCCTACGTCGTATGTGCTGCTCTCACTCTCACACATTCGTCAATTCAGGCACCCCTGGCTGGCACACCTGTGACTGGATTTCATTTTCAAGCTTTCTTAAAAAATAAAAAAAGCAAACGGGCTCTCCATGAGCCATCTATATTTCTGCGGTTAAAATCCTTCCCCCTCCAAGCAAGTTAGAGAGCCTCTTGAGGGTGTAGGGATCGGAAGTACGCTGGAATCTTCGTGTCCGTTACCTGTCACGTAGGCCTTCAGCAGCTCCCTATTGGTTACTGAAGGTCTAGGGGGCTGACGGGGTGGGTGTTTGTGTTTGCTCGATTTGTACGTCATCAGATGCAGACGGAGGAAAATTATACAAATTACTCGTGCTTCACATCTACAGCCCCCTGAACGTGCCAGTTTTAAATGGGAACCAGATTTGCAGCGAGTAGGCATTGAAACAATGCATGCATCTAAAGGTAAGTACTTTTGAAGCTTCTGTAGGAAATGAGCCTATATTACTTGACGATTGTCACCTAGGCGGGGCAGCTGGGGTTAAATGCTTTGGGCCGTGCAGGAGACGAGTTGCAGGAAAAATAAACAAGCATTTGCAATGCAATAGGTCTCGCATTATTAAAGTTTGAGCTATTGGTGTTGCATTATTTAGCATGTAGTTATGTGGCACTGAGTGGTATTATATGGAGTGTATTTATGTTGCATTGAGTAGAGTGTTATGTGGCGTGTAATTATGTGGCACTGAGTGGTATTGTGTGGAGTGTATGTTTCATTCAGTAGAGTGTAATTATGTGGTGTGTAATTATGTGGCACTGAGTGGTATTATATGGAGTGTATTTATGTTGCATTGAGTAGAGTTATTATGTGGCGTGTAATTATATGGCACTGAGTGGTATTATGTGGAGTGTATGTTGCATTGAGTAGAGTGTAATTATGTGGTGTGCAACTATGTCGCACTGAGTGGTATTTTGTGGAGTGTATTTATGTTGCATTGAGTAGAGTGTCATTATGTGGCGTGTAATTATGTGGCACATTGGTATATGGAGTGTATTTATGTGGCATTGAGTAGAGTGTAATTATGTGACGTGTAATTATGTGGTACTAAGTGGTAGTATGTTGAGTGTATTTATGTTGCATTGAGTAGAGTATAAATATGTGGTGTGTAATTATGTAGCATCCATTTAAGCTCGTTTGGCTGGATTTGTGGAGACACATTTTGTATCAGTTTAGATTCATTCACTCCCTTTCAGGGAGATTTGAGACCTGTGTCAGCATCAGACGTATAATGATCTCTTGAGTTAAGGAACAGTAGGGGTGTTTGGCAGTTAATAAAAAAAGAAATGAAAAATGGCAATTTAAAACTTATATCATAGTTGTCATTTAATGACACACCTTTGCATTTAACAGCTGTCATCACGAAGCAATCTACAGACACCCGGGTGCCAACACTCACCAGAGCTAATAGTAGTAAGAAACGTAGGTGTTGCAGCACTACAGAAAAACTGGAAATAAGGTAAACACGTGAGGGGAAATGGTAGGCGCCATAATTTTCCATGCTACTGTTCAGTTTTAGGGGGTAAGATAGCACAGTGGGTTGAGTGTATGTAAAATGTAGTGGGATCTGAGGATGCATTACTTAGTGTTCATTCGATTGATGAACTGTAAACACTGATCCACTGCTTCGGAGAGACAGTAGAGCAGCTGGACGAGAGCCCTTTACATGCCATGATCGCCGGCGGCCACAAAAAATGCCAGTGAGGCTGGGACCTCGTTGGTCACATATCCGGGTCGCGTCCTTGAAAAGCCTGGCAGGGCTGTGACTAGGTTGGATTGCTTCTAAGAGACTGTTAGGGTGGCGCCTGATGAGCAGATGGCGTGTGACTGACTCTTTCCCAACCACCCCAGCCTTTCAGAAACACCAGCCTGTCAGAATTTGGGTTACTCCGCTGAAACCAGGGCCACTGTGCAAAAGCGACAACGCCGGAGTATGCCAGCTGGCCAGACAGTGTTTGTATGCCTAAGCTAAGGGCTTTATCAAATCATTCCACATAATATGCGGTTTTAAAATGGTCATCTGCGCCTAGATAGCAGGGCCTCTGTCTGCCAGATAAGGAGCTATGTGTGATAAGCTGGGTCTGCCTTTGATCCCTTTCAGGTCCTTATCGGGCTGATAGAGGCCTGTGGTGCGAGGTGTCATCCTCACACTGCGCCCTGCCCAGGTGACACCTCTGATAGTGATGCAGCACAGTACCGAGGCCCGTGCTCATCTCAGGGTGAGGACTGGATGAGATGCGCTTGCACCAGAGAGCACGTGGTAATATGCATCGCACTCTACACGCTATCCCTTCTTGGCGCTGTAATGAGTCTTGGTAAAGCGAGGCACTCGTTGGACCGCCCGCGTTTACTTCTGGGAAAGCTGTGGACTCGAACCAGTGTCCGGCAGTGTCCGGCAGAACACGAGCCCATCTCCATCAGGCTGCTGAAACGTGAGCTCATAAGATTACGATGAAACTTCCGGATGGACCCTTGGGGCTCACAAGAGCACGTAGCCACCAAGCCTTGGCCTGCTATATCCAATAATGAGCTCTCTGGGTGGGCAACTCCTAATGGTGGTTGTGTCCACGGGCATTCATTAACAAAGCTGAAACCAGGCCAGCGGAGGCCGGCGGGGATATAGGAGCACAACAAAAACAAAATAACACAACAGGCAGGCAGCGAACTCTGACTCACATGGACGAGGTGCCTTCTGTTGTTTTCAGGGCCTGTAGTTGTTGATTAGCACTGGCTGGCAGCAAATTGTATTTCCTGCTGCTGCGCCCACCGAAACGGCCCCTCAACACTCCAAGTGTTTGCTGATTGTGTGGCTGTCGGCTGCAACAAGGGGTACAAGACGTTTTCAGCATTGCGGAATTTGCTTTCCATCTAGTTTACCAACGGCTAGTCCAATGGAAACTTTGGGAGATGCAGAGTCATTGTTGACTCGAGTGTCAGCTTCTTAAAGTGCCCCACCTGCCCTCTAGTTAAGAGAACCACACCTATGAGGGTAGAATGCCCCATTTGGTCCGGCAGATTTCATGGCTGCACACGTAACAAGCACGGAATAGAAACCTGTGGTGCGCGCGCACCACAGAGGAGCCGAACGCGAAACCAGTGGTGCACGCGCACCACAGAGGAGCGGGGGAGGGAGCGCGGCAGCGGCAGCGAGACAAACGCGCGCTGCTGCGTGTGCTGGCCACCGACGGGAATGGGCGGAGCAAAGGCGGGACATGCGCCCGCCTTTGCCCAATTGCGTGGTGGATTTTTTTTAAAAAAAGCACGCGAAAGCCAATGGCAGCCGCGGAAACCAAAACCACACGCACGAGCGTGTGGTTAGCTTTCTAAAGCCCTTTCTAGAGGTCTCGCGCTGCGCGAGCAGGTGCTGCGCACTGCAACGCTAGGCATGAGACCTAAAAACGCTATCTTTATGAAAAAGGGAGCCTTCTGAGGGCGCCAAATAAGCCTGGCAATCCCAGGTAGATTAATCAGTCAACACGTGGCTTGTGAATATGCACGACTATTGGAGTACAGTGTGCTGAGACCTGTAGAATGAAAGGCGAGGAGAATTCTTTCAGCATTCTCCAGATTTTCAGGACACCAAAGCATGCGAGAGCCGGATATTTTGCTTGGCAAAGCACACCTCAAGGAAGTCTGAATGGCAAACCAAGGATCATATGTGTATTCTGGGCAAATAAAACAAACGGGTGCTGTGATCTGCTTGAAAAGGCTCCCTACAACTCTTTACTCTGCACGGGAAGGGCATCCTGATGGGGTTCTCTTTATTGCACGTGCACCACAACTGAATACTAAACCGGCAGAGCGCCTGCCTGTAAGCTTTTGAGAAAACTTTGAGCCCCGGCACTTATTATTTTACAAATTAAGCACTGCCGACGCGCCACCATGTTTAGCAGACAGAGCCCATCTGAATTGCCCTACAACACAAAGCAACATTGAACACTGGCTGCATCATAGGGCAAAGCTCATGAATTAACAGTAGATGTTTAGCATCCAGGATAATGTGCTGCATGGCTAAACACTTATAAGGTCGCAAAGGCGAGACCTATTGGCTATGCCAGTGATTTTTTTTTAATATATATATATATATATATATATTCACTGAAAAAACCATAGGTTTCAGGCACGTTATAGTTAGAAATTAGCATTTAAAAAACCTTTGAAATTCACTGAAAAAACCATAGGTTTCAGACACGTTCTAGTTAAAAATTTGCATTTAAAAAACCTTACAAATTCACTGAAAAAAACATAGGTTTTAGGGACAGTTATAGATAGTTGGACATTGCACTCGTACAAAACCCGTGAAATTCCCCCGTTATAGTTAGTTCAGCTAACTATAACTCGCGCCCCCGCAATGCACTGCTGATGACGTCACATATTACATCACTCATGACATGGTCAGTGACATCACTGATGACATCACTGATGACATCTCAAATGACTTCACTCATGACATTATCCAGTGACTGTGTGTTTCTGTAAAGTTTAAATATGTTTAATATATATAGGGAAAGGCGTATTGAAGAATGAGTGGGTGTATAAGTGTCTGTATGGATGATTTAGTAGGTGCGTGACTAACTCTATAAGTGAGTGATTAAACGTATCTTACTGAATGCATGGGTTAGTGACTAAACTGGGTGAATGTCTGTATCCGTCTGTCTGTTGCTGTGTAAGTGGCTGCATGGGTTTGTGAATAGCTACATGAGTGTCTATATGAGTTATTGATTGGTTGTCTGAGTATCTGTATGGGTGCCTGAGTGTTTGTGTGGGTGGGGTGGGTGCGACTCTGTGCATAGATGTGTGAGTGGGTGATTCACTGGGTGGATGGTTTCAAGAGTGCATCTGTGATAGACTGTATGGGTGGGTAAGTGTGTGTAAGAGTGTATTAGTGAGTGAATGTATGTCCCAGTGGTACATGTGTGAGTAACTACATATGTGAAAGGCAGTATATATGTGTGTTGGAGTATATAAATAGCTATAAGCGAGAGTGTGTGATTGTGAGAGTGACTGTATGAATGAGTGTGTGCTTGCATCAGTGATTGTATAAGAGCGTAACAATGTTGCTAGTATTTGTATGAGTAAGTGAGCTGGTGTGTGTATAACTGTATAGGTGAGTAAATGGCAGTGTGTTTAATTATTTGCATGACTGACTAGGTGTGTGAGTACCTCCTATGGATGAGTGGCGGTGTTTGAGTGTCTATATAGGAGTATGAGTGCATATGATAGTCCTGTACTGAGTGACCGTAAGTATGAGTGACTGTACAGGTGAGTGAGTGGATGTGTGTGTAGACCTAAGAATCAATGAGTGGGTATGTAGTTATTGGTGTTGGAGTGTCTATGGTTTTGCGAATGGCAGTCTGTAATTTAGAGTGGGTGTATCAAAGGTTATATTAGGGTGTGAGGAGGTGCATCAGATTATCACGTGGATGATGTCATCAGTGATGTCATCAGTGATGTCATTTGAGATGTCATCAGTGATGTCACTGACCATGTCATGAGTGATGTAATATGTGACGTCATCAGCAGTGCATTGCGGGGGCGCGAGTTATAGTTAGCTGAACTAACTATAACGGGGGAATTTCACGGGTTTTGTACGAGTGCAATGTCCAACTAACTATAACTGTCCCTAAAACCTATGGTTTTTTCAGTGAATTTGTAAGGTTTTTTAAATGCAAATTTCTAACTATAACGTGTCTGAAACCTATGGTTTTTTCAGTGAATTTCAAAGGTTTTTTTATTTTTTTATTTTTTTTTATTATCCATGATAGTCACATAACATTACATGTTTATAAACCCAGGTTTTAAAAGAGAAATAAAACAGTCTTAAAATCGAGCAGTGAGCATGGACATCAAATTAAGCTAAAATCTCCAACATAGTTCATAATACAATATTCCAATATACACATATATACACCATAGAGAAACATTTTTTTTTAAAGTGCAAGTGCAAATGCTAAGTATCTTAAGGAAACATTTCAATATAAAGCCTCATGCTTCCATATACGTCACAACCGGTCCCCAAATTTCCATGCCCAGCTTCCTCTTTTGGGGGCCTTTTAAAGCATATAAACTATGCTCTAAGTTAAAAATCGTCAAAAACCTAGCCCTCCATAACTCAAAAGTTGGAGCATCCTTCTGCAGCCACATGGAGGCGATACACAGCCTTGCAATAGCAGAAACTAAAAAGATCAAATATCTAAATTTATAAGCTGCTTGATCATTTCTATCACTTTCCGCTACGCCCAACAATATATGGCTAGCTGACAATGAAACTGGACCCTAGTGATTTCCACTAAAAATTTCTCTATACTCTCAAAAAAATCACCTAAGTGCCTACATGAGAAAAAAATATGTAGAATATCTGCATCTTCCATACCAAAGCGAAAACACCGACCATCATTTGTCCCACCCCATTTTAATAATCTGGCCGGAGTATAGTAGAGGTTGAAAATAGTTTTATAATGTTGTGAGCGAAGATTAGCAGATTTAATTAACTTTCCAGCCAGCTCAATAGAGTACTCTACCCGCGTACCTTGACACCCTAGCCTGTTGTCCCACTTAATATTATGTGCGTCCAAATCCCCGCTTTTTGTGTCTAATAATAAATTATATAAAACACCAATACGCGCATTCTTTTTCACTGCCTCTACTATCGGATTCTGTTCAAATTTCCTTCTGCCTTTACATAGATAATCCCGAATTTGTAGATATTTAAAAAATTCGACTCTAGGTAGGCAGTATTCTGTGGCCAGCATCTCAAAAGACATCAAGACCCCCTCTATATATAAATCCCCCATATATTGTATACCCTTAATCCGCCATCTATCAATAATCCTGTCCCAAAATATAGATGGCAATAATGTTGTAGCTACAAGCGGGGTATAATAGGATACCTTCTCAAATTTATAGAGTTTTCGGACAGCCTTCCAGACTTTATAGGCCGCATTTAGAACCTTAAACCTGGTTTTTTTATAATAGCTTGGTTCTAGGCTAACAAATAATCGATTTCTTGCGTCACTGCCTAATAACAGTTGATATATAGAGGGTGTCTCAGCCTTATTAGAAGGATCTGCCCCAATTAATAATATATTCATATGCTGTAATATACACACGTAATAATACAAGGTAAAATCTGGCACTGCCCATCCGCCTTGATCCCGAGGGAGAACCATAAAACGCATAGCTCTGCGGGGCTTCCCCTGCGCCCATAAAAACCTAGCACAGATCGACTGAAGTGCCGCCAATTGAATACGAGAAATTTCTAATGGAACCGATCTAAAAAAATATAAAACCTTGGGTAATATTAGCATTTTAAGAACATTGCATCGCCCCAGAAGTGAGAGATGTAAACATTCACAGCGGTCCAGTTGTTTCTGTACGGAATTTAAAATATTGGCCCAATTAACGTCTACAAGAGACTTTAGACATGTCTTTATTATGACACCCAAATATATCACCTCCTCCATGATTCTATGATCTTCATAACCCACTTGATTCAGACATAATATTTGTGTCTTTGATTGATTGAGTTTGTATCCTGAGACTGCTCCAAACTCAAGAGCCAATTGTTCTATAATTGGCATGGCCGTCATAGGGTTCGGGGTGACAACTGCAACATCATCTGCATACGCAAAGACCCGATAATGCTCTTGTCTCACAATCACCGCTTCTATCCCCATATTCTGTTCTAGCATCTTCAAAAAAGGGTCAATATAGAGTGAGAACAATAAAGGGGAGCACGGGCATCCTTGCCTTGTACCACGCATGATATGTACAGGGTTTGATTCTAAGCCCATTATACAGATTTTAGCGGTTGGAGACCGATAAAGAGCTTGAATAGCCGTAATAAACCCTTGCTTAAAACCAGCATCTCGTAATACCGCCCATAAAAACTTCCATGCGACCCGGTCGAACGCTTTTCGGCGTCCAATAAAATCATACTGAATTTGCTCCCCGAGTTATTAGCTAAATCCAAAAGAGTTACAACCCTGTTGATATGATTAGTTGTACCTCTTTTAGGGATAAACCCATGCTGCCGTATCGATACCAACGGAGTTAAGACATCCGCCAACCGGGTCGCAAGAATCTTGGCATAGATTTTGCCATCACAGTTTAATAATGAAATAGGGCGATAGGATCCTGGTTGATCCGCTGGCTTTCCTTTCTTTTTAAAAATTATTATATTCCCCTCATCCCAAGACAACGGCGCCCCGCCTAATTGTGCCTGTTGGAAAGTAGCGAGCATATCGACCTTAAGTTCACTAAAGAAGGTTTTATAAATTTCCAGTGGCAACTTGTCGGATCCTGCCGCTTTGCCAGTAGCCATATTATTAATTGCCCCTTGCAGCTCCTCTATAGTTATGGGTGATTCCAGCATTTCTGCATCTTGCGGAGTGACTTTTTCGCCCTTAAGACTCTGCAACAGCGTTACCCCTGCATGTATATCTGAATTATCACTAGAATAAAGTGCCTTATAAAAATCATGAAATATTTTTAATATCCCGGTATCAGTTTCTACGATATTACCTACAGAGTCAGTTATTGCTCCAATTCTTTGGGCCGATTCTTGCGATCGAAGCCTTTGCGCTAAACAGTGACCAACTGCCTCCCCATACTCATAGCTTTGTTTTTTACCCGTATAATACTTCTTAGCAATTTCTTTACTCCAATGGGAGTTTATTTTAGCCTTATGTAGGGCAACCTCCGTCTGAAGTGCCGTAATCTCTCCCCCTGCTAAGATCCCCTTCATGAGGTTTTCTTCGGCCGCTGTAAGGTTGTTATATAATTCCTGTAGGGCCAATTGTAGCAGTTTTTGCTTATGTAACCCAAAGCTAAGGGTCTCCTCTCTAAAGCCAGCTTTTAGAGCATCCCATACCATAGCGGTCCCTGTCGAACTGCGGTTTAGGGCCAAAAATTGTCCAATCCAGATCTTCATATATGTCACATAGCCTTCATCTAACAGTAGTTTCCCATCAAATGAAAATGAACAAAATTTATTTCCACCCATACACAAATATAATTTCAATACCAGAGGTCCATGATCTGATGAGATCCGCGGAAACACCTGTATATTGGCCCCGAAAAGTAACTGATTTGATGAAAAAAAAAATAATCTAACCTTACTAATTTCTGATGTGGGTGTGAATAAAATGTGTAACCCGGATCTGACCCCCTTAAAACCGCCCACACATCTACCAGGCCATGGTCTTTTAATAAGGCTTGAAGCGCCTTAAATACCTTGGGCTTCCTGCCCTTATATTGCTTACTATCATCCTGTAGGCCCTTTGGCTCCAGATGTATGTTCAAATCACCACACAGAATTAAAGGAGTGGGCCATGTTGCAAGCTCCATATTCAACCTTTCTATTACAGATGCATCGTCAATATTTGAGCCATATATAGAACAAATTGTATACTTTATACCACCCATTAAACATTCCACAATGGCCCATCTCCCATAATTATCCACCAATATTTTCCCCGTACCTTGTATATGACTCTTAACCAATATCGCGACCCCATGTGTAGTGGTGGACTGCTGTGTACTTGCTAGGACCGAAAAACCGAGTTCCCCCAACAGCTTTCTTTTCCCCCATGCAATGTGGGTCTCTTGTAGACAAATCAAGTCGGGATGAATAAACCGAAGTTCACTCATAACCCTTTGCCGTTTATTATAGTTGTTTAGCCCACATACATTCAAGGAACAAATCCGAATCCCACTGCGTAGATACCTATCCCCCATCTAACTTTCTCATTTCTCTATGCTCTAAGACCGTAAACCAAAAACCACTGAGTTTCATACTTTGTTCCAATATGCTATCATGGATTATTTTTCCAAATGCCACCCCCCCACCCCCGTCCCCTTGAGCCCAACAACCCACCCCCTTGCCAGGCTTCAGCCGAAGCCCGGACCCCCCCCCCCCACCCTTTCCCAACCAAGAGGCTTGGAGACTCAAGTCTCTAAGATGGAACGAGCTTTTGCCCTCCCAGGACCCCTACTCCACCGACCTTAAAAAAAAAAAAAAACACCCTGTAATAAGAGAAGAGAGAAAAAAAAAAAAAAAAAGAGAAAAAAAAACCTAAATACCCATGTTTGTCCCTAACACAGTCAACCACCACGTTAACATAAAAGATTTTGACTAGCATTGTGACTCATTTTTTCCCTTTTTTTTTTTCTTTTCTCTCCCCCTTCCATTCCCTCTCCCATCCCCCCTTATTCTCTCCTATTTCCTTCCCCATTTTCCCTTTTCTTTTCCTTTTCTTTCCCCCAAATTTAATTTCTCTCATATAGACTGCAGATATTCTTTAGCCGCTAACTCAGCAGTAAAAAATCGCACGTGCTCATTATGAATAATCTTGAGCTTAGCGGGGTTAAGTAAGTAGGCTTGTGCGCCTTTGTCTCGAAACGGAGTAATGAGTTGGCGTAATTGCCATCTCCTCTCAACAGTTAAGGGGCAATAATCAGGGCGCACAAAAAATTCTACACCTTTCCCCTTCTTTTTCCGATCCGGTCGTGCCAGATCATATACTGCTTCTCTTGCCAAAAAATATTGATTGAAATCAATATGGCCCTCGGTCTAGAAGTGTTCTGACCAGATCTATTACGCTGTACAAACGGAAATCTATGTGCTCTCTGGATTTCTCGATCCCAGTCCCACTGAGTTAATCCGGGGAAAGCCTCAGAGAAGAGCTCCACCACAAATTTCCGCGCATCCTTCCCTTCTATTCCCTCCGGAATATCTAATACACGAAGATTGTTCCGCCGAAGGCGATTTTCTAAGTCCGTGATCTTCCAAAGAGTATCTTCTTTAGCATTCCGTAGAGTTTCTGTTGTCACCTTCTGAGTAGCAACCTCATCCTCCAAATTAGAGATGCGTGTCTCAGCCTCAGTAAATCTAACCGCAAACTCCGAGCATGATTTGGCCATCCTACGGACGGAATTTTGAAGTTTACGACAAGCGCCCTGTGTGCGCTGGCTCTCAGCGCGCGTCTCTTCCCTATGTGCCATAATGCTCTTATATATGACAGCAAGGGTAATATCTGCTGGTTTCTCCACATTGTGTGGATCTGATTGTGCCCCATCAACAGCATCATTAATCCCTGGTTCACCCATGTAGGAGTAGTCCCATTGAAACCGATCTTCATTCTCAGTCATCTGAAAACCAGCACCAACCCCTGCCCCAAAATCATCCCTTTTCCGCACTGTTTTCGGGCTACTCTCCGGCGTCCCGGGCGAATCAGTCCCCCAGTCTGTAACATCATCCTTCTGTAGGCTGCTGGACCCTTTATGCGGAATACCAGGAATTTTTTTTTTTAGTCCTTTGTCCAACATGCCAAAATCAATTTCATCTCCAGAGGTATCAGAGGGATCCGACATTGAAAAGAAGGGACATTCACCAGAGTCACCATCTTTAGTAGGGTACTGGTCAGCTAAGCTTTTCTCCAGAGTCACCAAGTCAATGGTAGCCGAACCATTGCCCTCTTCTCCATCCCCTCCTAGATCAGTCCCTGTATTTGTAAAAGAACCCGGGGGTGCATCACCAGCTATATCCCCCTGAACGGGCAAAGAAACCACACAGGCTCCCTTGCCCAAAGAAACAGAAGCAGAAGGGGGTTGTTTTTTCAATTTCCCAGATAAAAACAGAGCGGGAACTACCTTCTTACCGGCACCATTCCCACGAGTACCGTCCTTTTTTTCAGCGTTTAGATCCTGCCTTTTCTTCTCTGCAGCTCGCCCTCCCTCGGCGTCGGCCGCATCCGGAGTGTTACGGGCTCTGCCGCGTCCAGGTTTCGGAGGCATCCTGACAGTGCTTACTGTTGACCCGGCGCCAATCTCTCCTTCCGGCCGTTTCCACAGCCCGCCCTCAAACACGGAAGTAAACCTCACGGACGTCAGCAGCCGCCAGAGAGCCGCCCGAGAGATCACCGCTGCGGGACAAACACGCCAGAGCATATCCACCGGCACTGTCTCATTTACATTGCCTCACTCCTCACTCCATATTCCAGGTCCAAAGCAAAACGCATGGGTACAGGGATACAACAGCTACGACACGGTAAGTGAGGTAGGGTGGATACCCGGGAGCTCGAGCTCACACGACCGTATTCACGGTCGCCATCTTGCCTCCACCATCTCAAAGGTTTTTTTTTAAATGCTAATTTCTAACTATAACGTGTCTGAAACCTATGGTTTTTTTCAGTGAATTTCAAAGGTTTTGTAAATGACAATTTTTAAATGTATTAATTGTTATATTTATTTTTTTGATACTGATTTACTACATTTTTTTAAACTATTTATTTTTAGATATTTTATTTTTTAAATTACATTGTAATTACATTATACATTACATTACAAAATATACTTTCTCAGAATGAATTACTTTAGTTTAAATACTTTGCAAATAGGCAATAGACTTTTAAGTACAGTAGTTACAGTTGTTGCAATGGGCAACACAATTTCAAACACAATGCAACATTGAGCTCAATGTGAATTTCTAGTTAAATGCAATTAGTTACTTTATGGATTACTTTTCTAACCACAGGACTGGATCCTAGATTCAGTCCTGGGACATCTCCTGTAAACAGTTGAGTAAAAGCGTTTTGGTTACAGTAGTGATTTTTAAGGAATATTATTGTATTTTAAAACTTGACACTTCGAAACTTTTTCACATAGAATCACCAATGTTATCCTACGGGAGGAAATTCACTTAGCAGGTAAGTAGTGTTATCGTTACTTTTTCTTACTCAGTGGTGGATCCTGGATCCAGCACTGGTGCATCTCCTGTAAACAGTTGAAAGAATGCGTTTAAGTCATAAAGGCGATTTTTAAGGAATATTTGTAGTTTGTGAAAAACGACACTTTGAAACTTTTCTGCGGAAAACCAGACAATGGATTCCAATGGAAGGAAATACAAGTTACTGGTAAGTACGGTTAGAATTACTTATCAGGGTCAGTGCTGGGCTAAAAGATGCAGCACTGGGTTCTCTCCTGATAACTGGTGAGTAAATCGGAATTCGTAGTTCGGCTGATTTTAGAGGAATATTATAAAGTTCCAAAACTCCACACTTAGAAGAATTTTCAAGTGAAACCAGTCAATGTTAGCCTATGGAAGAAAATTCAAGTTACTGGTAAGTACGGTTAAAATTACTTTTCAGGATCAGTACTGGGCTCAAAGATGCAGCACTGAGGTCTCTCCTGATAACAGGTGAGTAAATCGGAATTCGTAGTTCGGCTGATTTTAGAGGAATATTTGCACAATGGTGAAGGAAGGGTGTGGGGCCTGAGGTGACATGTCTGCAAACACGCCCTGTGGCGCGTTTTAAGTTGGAGAATTAATTCCTTCTCAATCCCGAGGGTCCCTAGGGGCCAACTGGCCCACCAGATACCTCCAGTATGCGCCAGAGAGCTGCGTTGCAGAGAGGTGTTCAGAGGCCACGCCCCTTTTTACAACACTCTGCAACGCAGCTCCGTGACAGCTTACTGGAGGTACCTGGTGGGCTAGTTGGCCCACAGGGACCCTCCGGATTGAAGGGGATTTAATTCCCCATCTTAAAACGCGCCACGGGGCCTGTTTGCACACATGTCACCTGAAGCCCCGCCCTTCACCACTGTGCAAACGCGCCCCGTGGCGCGTTTTAAGTTGGGGATTAAGTCCCCTTGAATCCTGAGGGTCCCTGGGTTCCAACTATCCCACCAGGTACCTCCAGTAAGCGCCACAGAGCTGCGTTGCAGAGAGGTGTAAAGGGGCATGGCCTCTGTGCACCTCTCTGCAACGCAGCCTAGCGCATACTGGAGGTTCCTGGTGGGCTAGTTGGCCCCAGAGACCCCCAGTATTCAAGGGGGTCGTTCCCCCTCTGCAAACGCGCCAGGGTCCCAGCCGGCTCCCGCGTCCCTCGGGAGCCGGCATTGCTTTCCACATGGGGAGCTGCTGACATGCAGCTCCCCATGTGGAAAGCAATCTGCTTGCTTCATTGAAGCGAGAGCAGGTTTCCCTGCTCTCGCTTCAATGAAGCAAAGCAGTTTGCAAACTACAGTGTCCCGGGGGTGAGCACCCCGGGACACTGCAGGAGCCGGCCCTGGGGGGTGGCGGTCCCCAGGGCCATCAATGGCTCCAGGAGAGGGCCGCGCGGCCCCCTCCCATCCAAATGCACAGCCCCGGGGAGGTGGTGGTCCCCGGGGCTCGGGGTCCTTAACGGACCCCTAATTTACATGTTAGTGCCCCGGGAGGTGGCGGTCCCGGGGCGTGTGGGGGCTCGAGCCCCCACACAGGTTATTTCAATTTTTAAAAAAGAAGCCCCGGGGGTGGCGGTCCCCGGGGCTGCGGGAGGGCAGAGAGCCCTTCCGCACCATTTTTTAAAGCCCCGGGGGTGGCGGTCCCCGGGGCTTGGGGGGCCTTAGAGGCCCCCACATAAAACATAAACCCACCCCCGCATGCCCCCGGGATTTGGCCCACCCGGGGGCAAAATAGCATCGAAGCGCGGAAAACCGCGATTCGAATTTTTTTTTTTTTTTTTTTTTTTTTTTTAATCGGCTGGATCCGCGCACCCAGCGCGTTTTTGACGATTTTTTTTTTTCTCCAAAAAATAAATAATTTTTGGGTGGGCCTTGGGGGTCCTTGTGGGACCCCCTGAGCAGGCCTAGGGGGTCAGGGTGTTTCTACCCGGCCCCCTTTTCGCGTTTTTCTCACTGCTTTCTTGTGCCTCGGTTCTACCGAGGGACAAGATGGCTGCCAACACTTCCTGGTTTGGAGTGTTGACAGCCAATTAGCATGCAGCTCGTGATCGGGAAAGTGCGCGGATCCACCGCGGCCATAGATATCGAAACTTTTATTTTGGATTTTCTCAGCAACTACTGAACGGATTTACACCATTTTTAAAAAGGGTGCTTTCTGAATCAAGCACTACCTTTTTGCCAAATTTGGTGAAATTCCGTTCAGCAGTTTTTGCTGTAGCCTTGCATAAAGTTTCCTATAGGAAATTGATTTTTTCACTCTTATTTTTTGAATTTCTCCGCAACTACTGAACGGATTTACACCATTTAAAAAAAAAAGGTCGCTTTCTGAACCAAGCGCTACCTTTTTGCAAAATTTGGTGTAATTCCGTTCAGCAGTTCGAGGCTGTAGCCGTGGCTAAAATTTCCTATGGGAATTAACATGGAGAAAACACGTTTTGGGACCCCCCTTTTTCTCAGCCCCCGCTTGATGAATCACCCCGAAACTTTCAAGACAGGAGCAGACCGGAGCGCCCCACTAGTTTCGAAAATTTCGCGATGATTCGTCAAACGACGCCAAACTTATTGGGAATAGAATGTTGCGGATTTCCTATGGATAATAGGTCCTAACTATAACTATCTACTGGCGACCGCCAGTAGATAATATATATATATATATATATATATATATATATATATATATATATATATATATATATATATATATATATATATATATATATATATATATATAAGGTCGCCAAGTGGCAGCAGCGAAATTGCACTGCCTGTAGGCTTGAGCTAAAAAGAGAATTCAAAGGAAAAGCCTAACATCTTATGAAAATAGTCGAACAGAATCCTTTCTTGTTTTCAATGTTTGGGTTAAACATTTACCCATCCCCACATACACTCTTGTGCTTTCTTCTGTGAGTGTAATTCTTTTACGTTCCCAAGTCTAAGTCCATGGCTACGTAATCTTAGCTTGCAATCTTCCTTCAGAATGTCCCAAAGTACATAGTTGGGTCTGGTGTCTCAGTGGACTAATGCGTCTACTGCAGGGGCCTGTGTTCGACCTCATGGTCACAGGTCCGAATCCCGGCGGGTCCACTCAGCCTTTCATCCATCTGAGGTCTATAAAATGAGTACCATTGAGTTGGGTAACAATAAACATCTGTTATCCAGCGCCAAGATGCCTACGGGTGAACGTGCACTTTACAAATACACGTTATGTTATTATTTTCTCTAGCTACAAGCTAAAACCGGGATTACTATAAAAAACACTTTTAGACAGACCGTGCAAACAAAAAATGTGTGAACAGACCATACATGTTTTCCAGGATATTCATGAGAGTAAGATGTGGGAATTGGACATGTCTAAAATGTAATGCTAGCAATGACAATCATATTTTCTCAAGTCGCCTGTAAATGCTACTGGTAAGAACGCTAATAAAGATATATCAAAATAAACATAATATAGCTTAAATCTGTAAAGTTTCATGACAGGTTTTGCAGGGACCCCATATTAAGGAACCCTGCCAAAAGACATTATCCAAATCTCGCAAATTAGAAACTTTGGGTTAAAATTGAAGCCACCAACACATCTTGCATATTTCATTCCGATAAGTTTTGGATAGGGGCTGTTTTATTCATTTTCCTTTTTAATTCAGCTTGTGTTCCTTTATGCACATTCTCTCTTTGAATGAGAATTTCCTACTTGCAAACAAAACTATCTTTACTAATTAAAGACTGCATTTCTTTTTCACGCAAAAAACGTGCAAGACCAGTGCTCGTATATGCGGCGTTGTGTCTTCCCTAGACACTCGGCCCACTCTTGTGAGTTATTAAAAAAGAGAGAGAGCAAAGATGGCATCAAGAATGCTCCTACCTCCTCAACATAACTCGTCAGCTCTGTCTAGTATCACTCCAGCCTCCCACAATGTGATTAACTCCAAGCGCCTTCCTCTTGATGTTGTTTTTCACCTATTTGTCGATACGGTAGTCTTTCACAAGTGCACACCTCGCAATGAAACCAAGCCACCACAACACACATTTGCTGAGGAAAACACGTACTTCATTTTATGGCTTTGTAAATGTTTTCTCACACACTGCTCTGAATGCTTTTTTAGGAATTATAATACCGCAGTACAGAGCTCAAATATGGGCTTTATGACGCTGGCTCCTATCTTGGCTTGTGACATTCATTTGATTCTATGTTGAGTTAAAGATGGGAGCACCAAATGTTTTTAAAGTTGGACGAATGTAGCTTCTGACTTTTCAAGCCGTACAGTACGAGTCATATCAGCAGCTCTATTTTCGGTATGTTTTTCAAGAATCCAAGGCATTTTATAATCTGGTTATAAGTGATAAGGTAATAATGGGGACATACTGTTCCTTCTGTTATGTAATCCGTACTGCGAAGCCCTCTTCCTCTGTGTTCGGCACAAAAAGATCCTGGGCACGTTGCAAGAGACCCGAGCGTTAATGGAAGGAAGTAAGGAAGGAAAACTAAAAACAATACACCAGAAGGATGTATGACTTGAAAGGAAAGTGGGCATTTGGACAAAAAGTGGCCAAAAAAGAATGTCTGTGGTTGCGTTTTGAAAGTGCGCAATGTTTTTGAAAAATGATTTTTGATCATGCATTGATTAATTAAAACCATTACATGTAATAACAATTCATATAGACAAATAAAAGGTAAACTTGTTCAGTTAAAGTCAATTCATCTATTAAAAACCAATGGTTCTGCTCTAAAAGCTTTTAAAAAATACTATCAGCGTAGAGATCACAGGTGGTGACAGACTCTTAAGAGCATAAGTAAAGGCTATAATTGTGCTGCCCAGCGCAGCATCTAGTGGACTAGAAAGGTGCTATAGAAAGTGCTGTAGGAAGCTTTGTGAACACATACAAAGGACATGTGTTGTCCAAATGGCAAAAGAAGTACCAACTCCTCATCAGGTTCACAGCGGGGCCAGATGGACAGGAAGAACCTTGCTGTCCAGTGGTCTAAGCACTTATGGGTCAGCTGCTTGCTGACTTGGTTATGGCCGTATAGTCGTGGAGAGCCTCCTGCGAAGGAAAATGCTAGGTAACCCTTAAGTATTTTACTGCTATTCCTAAAAATGTAAGCAGTTGGACATTCAGTATGGTGCTCTTTGCGTTCAGGGCCTCCATGATAGCATGTCTGCTTGACCAAATTCCTAAGTTGTTAAAGTGCGCAAGAGGGCCTTTTTAGGTCGAGCCTCGAGTAGCGCGCAAGCGTTGCTCTGCGAGACTTTAAGTTAGGGGGTTTCGAAAGCTGACCAGACGCTCGTGCGTCATGGCCTTTTCCCTGCGGTTACGCGCGCGGCAGACATCTGTTTCCAATTATCGTGCCCAGACGCGGGCGCGATAATTGGAAACACATGCCGGCCGTGCGGGGAAAAGGCCATGACGCACGAGCGTCTGGTCAGCTTTCAAAAGCCCAGGCTGCCGCGCTCGCTCGCCCCAGCTCCTCTCTTGTCTTTTGTTAACTTCGTGCATGACAGGTCACGAGGTTTTTTGCAGTGCCGTCACTTAATCTGCTTGTTTCTTTTTAGTTACGGATCCAACTGCATCATTTTATAGGCGCATGCATGTGTGGTGCACGCACCGGACAAAATTGCGCGGCCACATCAAAAGCATTTTTTGTAATACTTTAGACATGCTGCACAGCGCCGCATATCTAAAACCATTGTCAAAGCCAGTAGGTCCCACAGGAGAGACCTATTGTCTATGAAAATGCTTGTAAATAGTGCTGACTGGACTCAGAAGTTTACTGTGTATTATTGGCCTAGGTATCTGTGGGGAGTTCAGTTATTCAACAGAGGTCACTCGCTTGTCCAACTGGATCACCGTAATGCCTGAGCTACTGGGGCCCAATGGTAAACAAACCAGAGATACTGCCCAGTACCCCCTCGCGCTGGCTTACGGCCACGAAATAATACGCACACGCCCTCACAAGTGCACGCGCACACAATTTCACACGCAGATTTCCACATATGAACACGCACGCATACACACGTAGACACACAGATTTCACACACGTACACTCATTCGTGCAGAGATTTCCACAGAAGAACATGCACGCACACATACGTACATTCAAACGCATTCACACAGAGATTTCACAGACGTGCACGCGCTCACGTACAGATTTGCTCGTGCGCACATAAATATGCAGACCCGCACACAGATGTAATCATAGTGAGCCCAGGTCACCCCCCTCCCCCCACCGTGCCCGTCTGCAGCGTGACTGCCATGTGTGCTAAAAGTGGGGAGAACCGAGGAGGCCGGAAGGAGAGTCACGGGGAGGGCGGGATGAGTCACCAAGGAAGCTCACGACCACAAACCACTGAGCTCACCAGCGCTGGGAGGGAGATGCGGGGAGGAGGGATGTGCCACCAGGCCTGGATACTCCGGCTGCACAGCGCAGCCGTGTTCGCTGTAACAGCGCCTCCTCGTGTTCATAGAGAAGACTGTACCAGTGCTTTGGTATTCGCTGTGAGGGGGGGGTCATTGACAGTGGTCCCAGTCATTGCGGTGAAACAGTCTACAAAAGCACCCTAATGTTCACTGTGCCTATAACCACACCCCGATATTCACGGGCGGATGGTTAAAAAACAACGCCCAGTATTCCGTGAGCGAAAGGGCTCTATAGCACCCTAACATTTTGTTGTGATGCATCTCATGTACTGCTTCTTTAAACATGTCTTATGATGTATTTGCCTTTAGAATGTATATGTCTTGGCAACAGAATGTAGAGATTGAATGCTCTGAGAGCTGTTGGCAGAGCTGGTCATCTTTGCTCTGCTGTCCGTGTAGCCAATAAATAACCAGCTTTTCACCCACTGGGTCAGCGTGGTTACTACAAATTTATGGCGACGATCTTTGGCTACATGGAGGAACCCACGCAGCTGTTTTCAAGATATCTTAACCTACTCTACAGCGACTAGAACGATATCTGAACTAACTACAATCTCCTTCCTCAACCCATGTGGATCGTAAGGAGAAGTCAGAGCATAAAGGCGCCACAACTCCGGTCTCCCTTCAACTTGTTCAACACAACTGAAGAACAACCGCTATATGGATTCCTGGACACGAGGTATTTTGTGTCTGTCTGGAACCTCCTTTTCACTTTGTTTGTGAGACCCCTAAAGACGCTTTCAACTCCTGAACAAAGGAGCAAGTCTTTATTTTCACTGCGCCTATACTGTGTCTGCTGCGCACCCCGCAACTCCCTTCTTGGCTTAATTTGGGCTTTTGGACATTGTATTTTAAAGTGGGGTGATAGCGAGAGACTGTGTGCTCGTGCGCCAAATCAACCGTCATTTTTATCGCGCGAGCAAACACCTACCTTGCGAGGAGTTCGCACGAGCCTGCTTCTCCTCCGTCCATCCACGAGATCCTTCACGCTCCTGGCTGTGACATCATCACGCCGTTTCACGCTGTGTGAAAGCGGCGGCCATTTTAAATCGGGAACTTCATCACAGTTACGCGCTTGTCATTGTCAGCATTTCAAGCATTCAGTTCCCTTGACAACGCGTGTCCTTTCGTCGGCGGTGACACGCACACCAATTCAAGGCCTATTTGTTTAAAATCAGGCATCAAGCATTCTCTCCTCATGACAACGCGTGTCCTTTCATCAGCGGTGACACGCACACCAATTCAAGCACTATTTTACAATAACTAGTGTTCTTGCATCAGCGGTGACACGCACACCAGTTCAAGCACTTATAGTAGACAACTCGTGTCTCCTCATCGTCGGTGACACGCACACCTTTTATAGTATTTTCACTTTTATGAATATTGGGCTATTTTTTGGGGGTAGTGACACTCACACACCTCATTTCTCTATGTTACATTAGTGCTTCAAACATTTTGTGTATATATGCTACACTTATGGTAGTTATGTAGTAGTGGAAACTTAACCTGTACATTTCATTAGCTACATTTATTCTTGAATTCGTTTTCAATTTGTCGCTCCTCGCTGCACCATTTCTTCCATTATACCATCACTGACTGAATTGTGCAGTATGCAATCCGTTAACCCACCACCTTCATTTCTTGACTCTCCTGGCGATCCCCCAGTTCGGTGGGAAGTCTGGCATGATGCGTTCCAAATGTATCTGGGTGCCATCGGTGCTTTGCGTTTAGCGCAGAAAGGAAGAAAAGTCTTCTTCTTCACTCATTAGGATTTGAGGGAAGATCCATATTTAAACATTTGCCACCTCTTTCACAAGAAGAACTCAATGGAACAGATGAATATGAAGAAACCATCATCAAGCTGAGAACCAGGTTCGACAAACAACCAAGTCTTATGGTCTTAAGACATAAATTCTTCAAGAGAAATCAAACCGAAGGAGAAGATGTGGATGCATACATCTCTGTTTTGAGAAGATTAGCTGCTGACTGTAAGTTTGAGAATTTTACTGAGCAACTGATCAGAGACCAATTTACTTGTCACTGCAAAGACAAAAGCATACGTCAAAAATTATTGAGTTTGGGTGATCCGTCTCTTGACGAGGTTATTAAGATAGCCAAAAGCATTGAGACATCCATTGTTTCTCTTAAGGAGTTAGAGGACAAACCCATAGATAGTGTTAACGTTATTAACAACAGCAATGCTGTAAGGCCACGGGGTAAACCAGGGCTATCGTCAAGTCAACCCTTTAAACCTAAACATGATATAGGGAGTTTTTCTAATACTAATGGCAATAATAGGTGTATCAAATGTGGTAACCCTCCACATAGTAAAGGTGCACGATGCCCTGCAAGCAATTTTATGTGCAATTATTGCAAAAAGATGGGACACTTTGCCAAGGTCTGTTTAAAAAAAAATAGGAATTTCAAGAAACCTACAGTCTGCACTGTTGAATCCGACTGTGAATCTGACCCTGAGGTTATCTCTGTTGTCAGTTACTCTGATGAGGGCAATTCTGATAAAAGTCAGTACGATCAAGATGTTGTGGAGGGTGACCCTTCAACTTGCGTTGATCCTATTGTGGACATCGATATTGGGAATCGCAAGGTGAAGTTGTTAGTAGATTCAGGTGCAAAAATCACTATGATTACTCAAGAATTGTTCAACGAGACGTGGAATGGTTCCCAAGCCCTTTCCCCGCCTGACCGCTCTCCTGTTTCGTACGAGGGACGAAAGATAGATTTAATGGGATTTTTTTGAAGAAGAGTTGGTATTTAAAGGCAGGAGGATAAAAGGAAAGATATATGTTGCGGTTAAAGGCCTCAACATATTGGGTTGGTTCCATCAGGGGCTTTTGGGATGATTCTGAGACCTGGGACCAAGGAGCAGGTGTTAGTGGTTAACTGTGAAGATGCTAGCAGTTCCTGGAAAAACAAATTTCCGGATGTCTTTAGCAAGAACCTGGGAAAAATCAAAGGGTTTAGACATAAAATAATTGTTAAAAATGGAGCCATTCCGACTAAGCACAAACTTAGAGGTGTACCATTTAGCGTGAGGAGGACCTAGAAAAAGAATTAAAGGAGTTATGTACCAGAGGGATCATCGAACCAACCGACTCCTCATTGTGGCTTTCTCCCTTGGTTGTAGCAAGAAAAAGGGGAGGTGATCTTCGGGTCTGTGTGGACTTGAGATCACTAAATAAAGAAATATGGGTAGACTCTCATCCCTTACCAAAAATTAACGACTTATTTTCATTCACCAAGGGAGCACGTTATTTCACCAAACTAGACCTAGCCAGTGCGTACCATCAGGTGGAATTGGACCCAGAATCACGTCATCTGACTGCATTTGTGTCGCCTCTGGGAACTTTTCGCTACTGTCGCATGCCATTTGGCCTTGCCTCAGCAGCGTCGGTTTTCCAGAGGATAATGAGCAATATACTCAAAGGTGTGGATGGCGTCCTGGTATTTCAAGATGATGTGCTCATTTTTGGAAATGATATTGCATCTCATGATAATGTCCTAGAGAAGGTATTAACTTTGTTCAAAAAACGTGGTGTAGTGTTAAAGGAAGAGAAATGCAAATTTCTGTGTTCAAAAGTGGAGTACTTGGGGCATGTTATATCTCATGATGGTATCAGTCCTCGACCAGGTTTACTGCAGGCCATTTTAGATGCCCCTGAACCAATAGACAAAGCGGGGGTCAAGTCACTTTTGGGATTATGTGAGTACTACTCACAGTTCATTCCCAATTTTGCGTCCATAGCACGTCCCATTAGTAATCTACTTAAGAAGGGTGTCAAGTTTGAGTGGGGAGAGGAGTGTGCTGTTGCTTTTGGGTTGGTTAAGTCAGCTTTGAAAAATGGACCCATTTTAAAACCTTTTGACCCTAGTTTATCCTGTTGTGTCACTGTGGACGCAAGTCAAGCAGGTATTGGTGCTACCTTAACCCAATGGGACAAGAATTGTGAGAATACCGTATGTTTCGCATCTAGAGTGCTAAGAACTCCTGAGCTCCAATACTCGGTCATTGAAAAGGAGTTGTTGGCCTGTTCCTGGGCGATAGAAAAGTTTCGACCTTACATCTGGGGAAGTGGTTTCTGCTCCTAACGGATCATAAGCCACTCGTAAACATTTTGGGGGAAGTGTGAGTAAGTGCTGTTCCCCGAGAATTATGCGCATGGTGACGAAACTCTTACAGTATCAGTTCAGAGTGGAACACATTTCTGGTGGAAAAAATGGTCGGGCAGATTTCCTTTCACGCTTCCCCATCAAGGTGAATGAACATGATGAAGTCAATCTAGATGATTTTTCTAATGAGGACTGTGATGACTGTTTGGTTGCTGTGTTAGACCTTCCTGACCTTGATCTCGGTTCGGAGGCTGATTGGGTCCAGGCATTGGAATCTGACGGTGTGATTCGTGAAGTTTTTACTTATGTCAGAAATGGGTGGCCAAGGGAAAAGGCTCTTGCTACCTCTCTCCAACCTTTCTGGAAAGTTGAGGATGAGTTATCCATAGAAGATGGTTTATTGCTGAGGGGGGACAAGTTTGTACCTCCTAACGTTTTCCGAAAAATCATCATGGAAAGGGCTCATGAAGGGCATCTCGGCTGTACTCTCACCAAACGGCGCATCCGGGAAACATATTGGTGGCCAAGTATGGACGCCGACATTGATCTGGTGGTTGCTAATTGTTGTGTCTGTGGTGCGGCTGACAAAAGCTTGAAAGTGTCTGTTCCCCCTTTGATCCCTATTGAGTGTCCAAATGGTCCTTGGATGAAACTAGGCATTGATGTCATGGGGCCGTACGAAGTTCTTCCTGGGGGTTGTCGGTTCATCTTGGTTCTCATGGATTATACATCGAAATGGCCAGAAGTGAAGATGGTGAAAGAGGCTAACACAAAAACGGTTGTGGAATTTCTCAAAGAGGTGTGGATGAGAGAGGGTGTTCCTGAGACGCTCGTCTCAGACAACGGAAAACAATTTGTCAGCACGGAATTTGAAGCTTTTCTTGTGGAGTCTGGTGTCAAACACCATAAGAGCTCCCTTTACCACCCACAAACCAATGGTTTGGTTGAGCGCATGAATCGGGTGGTGGGGGAGTGTATTAAGTGGGCTAGAGCTGGTGGTCATGATATCTGCAAGTCCCTTAACACAATGGTGTGGTTCTATAGAACTACGCCACACTCTTCTACTAAGATTTCACCTTTTGAGCTTCTGCGGGGACGTAAGCCTAACACCAGTTTTAGACCTGCCTGGATGAGCAAGTGGGTTAGGTCTGAATCTGATGTTGCTCATCTCATGTCCTTGGCAAGTGAAAACATGTTAGTTTCTCAAGCGAAACAGAAGGAATATTTTGACTCACGGAAAGGTGCTAAACTAGTGGCACTTAATGTGGGAGACATGATTAAGATCAAAACAGCTGTTCATTCTAAGAAAGGGAACAGCAAATTCAGTGAACCAGTCAAAGTTTGGAAGATTCTTGGTAATGCTGTAAAAGTTGATGGTGGTCATTAGTGGAACCTTAATAGGGTGGTCAAGGTTCAAACTAAAAATGCCATTTCAGGTTCAGCGGAAGTCCTTCCCTGTGGTTCTGAGCCAACATGTTACAGGAAAAGCTCTAGAAACATTGTTAGACCTTCTAGATACAGGTTGTAAGTTTTCTTGCCTTAGTTTTTTTTTTTTTTTTTTTGTTTTGTTTTTCGTTTGGAGGAGGAGAAGATATGTTGTGATGCATCTCATGTACTGCTTCTTTAAACATGTCTTATGATGTATTTGCCTTTAGAATGTATATGTCTTGGCAACAGAATGTAGAGATTGAATGCTCTGAGAGCTGTTGGCAGAGCTGGTCATCTTTGCTCTGCTGTCCGTGTAGCCAATAAATAACCAGCTTTTCACCCACTGGGTCAGCGTGGTTACTACACATTTACTGTAGGCGTGTCTGTTACAGCACCCCAATTTTCACTGTGAGAAGGACCCACGAAAACACCCCAGTATTTACTGTGTAAGGACGGGTCTAATACAGCACCTCGATATTCATTGCGAGAAGGGGTCTACTGCAGCACCCCAATAGTCTCTGTGAGGACGGGTCTATTACAGCACCTCCATATTCACGGTGAGGGGGCGGGTCTGTAACAGTGCCACCCCACATTCATTATGAGGCGAGGATCTATAGCAGGACCCCCAAAAGCATTGAGAGGGGATACTTTAAGAGCACCCCCATATCCGCTTTGTGGCGGTCTATTACAGAAACTCTGGATTCACTGTGAGCAGAAGCTCTTCTAGGAGAGGGAATAAAACAGCGCCCCAATATTCATTGTGAGATGGGGCCTTACACAGCACCACAGTATCACTGTGAGGAGCGGCCAATTACATCACCCTCATTTTTGCTGTGATGACGGAGGGAAGGGGGGCAGTAAAGCACCCCCATAATCACAGTGAGGTGGCAGCTTTGTAATCACCCCTGTTTCTTTTCTTTTTTTTAAAAGAGTTTTATATAGCGCGAACTAGACCCGAGACATCAGGTATCAGAGCGCTTTACATGAGCTCCAGTTTCGTTACAGATGGACACATTCATTTTTGTCAGGCAGGGGGATTAAGTGATTTGCCCAGAATCACAGGATGTTGAGCGTCGTTGCCGAGACTGGAACCCTGTTCTCCAGCTTCGAGGTCGACCGCTCTAGCCGTAAGGCTGCGAAGATTAATCTGTCCCAATACCCCAACAAAGTAAATGGCGGGGAGTCTGTGACATGGCCAGGCAGCCTTTCGCCACTGCTCCCCATATTTACTATGAGGAAGGGTCTTCTCATAGCTCCTTCTATATAGCGCCCTCATAAATACTGCACAATAAAATACATATCGATGCTCTGTAACAGACCCTTTCTGGGTAGTAAAGGGGCGGGGTGGCTGTAAGAGCACCCCCATACACACATTGCATAAAGCGGTCCCTGACACCTCCCGTGTTATAGATTGTGAAGAGGGGGTTCAATAGGCGCCATCGGCCCCTCTTCAGACAACAGGAGCTTTCCTCGCCAACTCGGCTTCTTCCTAGAAGCCGGTCAGCCTCTATCGTCAAACACGTGATATTCCGCCCATCACCGGAGGGGGAAGCATTGTTTAAGGTGTGCAATCGTTCTGTGCATTTTGTTTGAGTGTTGGTTTTCGAAGTCATGTAGTTCTAACGTGAACGACGCAACAATCAGGCAAACGAGAATTCATTATTTAAAGTAGAGAAACTAATACAACTCCCACCCACCACGTAGGCCAATATCAAAATTAGAATATTGAATAGCTAAACATAGATATAGTGTCCCTTTTTATTGTCCCTTTTCGTGAATTGTAGAATTAGTGATGGTGAGCCAGTAGCCCCCACATCCCTCCTGTCCCCTCCGAAGCCACTGGAACAAGATGCCAGGAGACAGAAGCAAATCTTTTCTTCGACCTTCCAGTATATGTCATGGCTTCCATGGACAATCTGCCCTATCCTACTGGAACATTCCGCACAAGTCTGGTCAATCGAGTGCTACACTTTTCTTCATGCATGTCACTAGAGGGCAGAGTAGACCTATACTGGCCCTTCTGGAAGGATGCCCGCATACTGCTGCTTTCCAATGCTCAAAACCATAGATAACTTACACTCGTTACGTGAAATGCCCAAATTATACTATTATGCCATGTTGTGTAAATATGCCATTGGCAGCAAAAATCTAGTGCACGGTAACAACATGAACAGTGAGTTTCTGCTTTTTGCAGTGCTTGTATTTTTTGCACTATTTTTAGGTCGAGTATTCGAGACCTTTTGTATATACTTTAGTATATACTTATATATGTATGTACTTTGTGGGCTCTGGAGATCAGCCCTAGGACTTGTCTGCTTCCGCTTAGGGACTTGTTTTTCTGTTCAACTGCCTCTATTTAAAAAACGACCAGTAGGGGTCATTAAAATACAAGAATTGCTTTCTGCTTATTCAACTGCCTCTATTTAACTGTCTTGATAGAAAACGACCAGTAGAGGTCAGTAAAATACCAGAATTGCTTTCTGCTGAGGGACTTTCTTTTTTTTTTTTTGTGGCAACTGCCTCTATTTAACTTTCTTGATAGAAAACGACCAGCAGTAGTCAGTAAAATCAATCACTTTAGCATTCTCTAGATTCCAGTCCATAGAAATTGTCTTCCACGAGCATCCATAGACAATAATAATTTTTTCAAATCTTGTATTTTCAGTGATATGACCACAGAAGGCCCTGATTTTATATTAAAAACAGAGCTTTGGACTATACCATTTCCCGCTGAAAGACAATATTTCTCTCCATGTGTTCCCATACCTGGCGTGTCACGCAGTTTGGTGCTTACTTTCCCTCCATGTTAAAGAACAGTAGATGTTTCAGCACCCAGGCTAATGTGCTGCATAGCTAAATACATATAAGGTCCCAAAGGCGCGACCGATTGCATTGCAAATGCTTGTTTTTTTTTGCTTCAGTAGGTTGGGGCAGATGCAGACTATATGAATCTCCGATTCGCTTTGATTCCTGCAGGGCCTGCCGTTATTTTCTTCAGTCGTTCTTAGCCACTTGGGAATATTTTCTTGCACTGGGAAGTCCCCGAATCTCAATGCTGTAAACTTGTTCTTCTTGAAAATTGAAACAGTACTTGATAGATAGGCATGAGGTTTATGATGAGCATAGGAATTTATTACCATCCAGGAATGAGATTGCCTTGCCAGTGTGGTTTTGTCTTGCCATGACAGGTACTATTGACGTTTGTTGATCGTCTTTTTGAATATATGATGTGAGACATGGAGATTACAGAGTTGTGTTGCTGATAATGGATTTAGGACCTCCTTTAAGGAACACCCTTGTGTCAACTTGTTCCCTTTGATCTTAATTTCTGTCCAGGATAGATAATCTAGTCTATCTTTCTTTGCGGTGCGCAACTTGTGGCATAGTTTAAGGTTAGACTCCCACTTCTCTACGAGTTGTTTCTGTGAGCCAAATTCAAGCCACATCTGTGCCAAGAAGGCTGTTATTGGTAGCCTTAATGTTGACTTATACATTTTTATAAGCAGTTTATCAAGGAGTGAAGAATCCCTGTCCAGGAGTATTTTGCTCCCGTAGGTGAGATTTGGAATTAAATTGGCTCTCATTACTTGAAACAAAGGATCCATGCTAGGGCTCCATAGCAGCAACTTTGTTGTTTTGAGGAAAGCAGATGTTAGGGCAAGAGCTTTCACCTTTACTGCCTCCTTTTGTAAGTTATAGGTACATCTTGAGTCCATTTGGACACCAAGATACTTGTATTTCTGTTCCTTGTTTGTAGTTTTGCCCCTGTTATGCCATGATCCAGTCTTGTTGATTTTCTGCCAAATACTACTATTTTGGTATTGTTTAGATTGATCTTCCAGTAGTTTTGCACAGTGTACTCATGTAGTTTGTCAGTTAGTCTTTGTAGCCCAACCTTTGTTTTACTGAATAGCACTAGGTAATTTTTGTAAAGTTAATTTGATAACGAAGTCCCGTCGAATTTATGGGAGTGTGCATTGATGTTATCTAGCTCTTGAGACAAGTTGAAAATGTGCAAATTAAATAAAGCAGGTGCGAGCACGCACCAGTTTGAGTAGCGATTTTTCTTGAAAGAGCGAACCCGTTGCCAAACTTGACTTTTATCCAGGTGTTTGTGAGTAATAATTCAATCGCCCTCAGGAGTTTCGTGGGAGGGATCCAAATTTCAACTTTAATCAGAGATTCGCGCTGGGGACCCGATCAAATGCAGCCTTGAAGTCTACAGAGGAGGTATATGGGAGAGAGCGAGCCCTGATTGTTCCACTGAAAGGGAGAAAGCCATCAAGTGGCATCAGATTTGAGATAGTCCCAGTTCCTTGTCTAAAACCGCTTTGGTTTTGTGGGATAACCCCCCCCCATCTCCTTCCCCTGGTATGCCCAGCCGTTAAGGTCTTTTAATAGAAGACTGGCAAAATATTTTGCCTCTTCTGTAATCGCTTTAAGATGGTAGTTAGTTGCATGGTTGTGATTTGTTACCACCTTTGTATGTGGTGTGGATGGTAGAATCCGCCAAGACTCTTGGATTGTCTCAATGGTCAATATGTCCTTATACAACGAAAATAGTATGTCTGACCAGTACGAAGGGTTTGTTTTAAATGGAAACTGCGGGAGCCCTTTTGGTCTGAGGGCGATGTTTCTGACTCTTTCCATCTGTTCATTTGTATAATTTGGAATATGTTCAGCTGGTAAGTCAGTGGAAGCAACATACTGGGAATTCATTGTGCCCGCTCAGGCCCTCTTAGTAGTTTCTTCTATAATACTTTTACTTGTAGGTTCACAAAAAACATTCCTAGATGTCTTCGTCTGTGCCCAGAGGCATGTATCGGCAGCCAACTTGAAATGCTTGGCCATACAGTATCCCAAAGCAAACAAGCATTACCAAAATCAACAGGCAAGTGTCTGCATAGTAAAAGCAAAACCTCTTGGCTTTGCCAATTCTTGTTAACATCACCCTGGCATGAAAAGCAGATTTGATTTGCTATGCCATTTTACTTAAAGTTTATTTTTCAGACAGTGTTTTTTTGCCGCCACAAAACATTCAACACCAACAGGAAGAGAAAAGATGGCTGCTCACATTGACGTGAAATATGGAGACAGGAGAATCTTGTTTTCCAGGCAGTTAAGTTCCTTGTATTGCTGCTCCCATTTTGCTCTGTTGACACTGCCATTTATTTATCATTTGTTTCTGACGTCACTGTTTCCTTTGTATTGCTGTTATTTTGTAATTTATTTTCTTGCCCTTATCTTCTGGTAGCACATAGAGGATAGGAGTGATAACGTCATTGTATTGTGGAAACAGCATTAATTTTAGGTTAAGTGAGACTTGGGTGGCCCATTATAACAGACTGAAAAATGTTTTTGTTAGTATTTTCTTTTGGACGTTCTGTTATTGTGGACCCTTTATTCTTGTATAATGGATGCACAGGAGCATGGCTGTGTAATGGTCTTTGTTAGGTGTATTCCTTTTCTTTTAAAGCATCGCAATCTTGTTGATATTCTGACATATATTTGCCTGCGGTGCATTACTTTGTGTTGCTGCCCATCTTTATTTTGAAGGTTTAGTATAGCGCGAACAAGACCCTTGCGGGTAACAGAGCGCTTTACAGGCCATTGTGAGTACACGAAACAGGAATAGCAAAAATATAGATTCGCATAAAACAGATCTAGTAAACTAGTACAAATTAACAAATAAAAGCACGGGTACACCAATAGTTCAGGTAAATTTGGCCATAAGAATAGATTTCACTTTTTTGAATGATGCCGTGGAAGGGTTCCGTCTCGTTTCTGGGGGCAAGGCATTCCAAATCCTGGGAGCCATCTGTGGTGCTATTTTGCTGTAGCCTAGAAAGCTCATTGAAGGGGTTACAATTGAGGTAATGTAAATACCCAGGTGTCTTTCAGTCACCTTGAATTGCTCAGTGACATAGCTGATGGTTAACTCCGGACCCTTCTGGTCCTACAGGGTGCCTGCAGTTTCTCTGCCCTCCCACCCTCCTTCTGCACTAACCCTACACAACCCCACACTTGAAAGTGAATAGCCACAAATTGTGTGTTGTGTTTTTTTTTTTTTTTTTAATGTCTGCCTTGCCAAGCAGCACAAATGGTATGGTTTTGAAAGACGTGTCCTTACTAAGAACTTACAGTGGGCTTAAAGCCCGAGCATTGCTTACCATTGGTTGGCTTTGTCACCCCGATTTCCTTGCTGTTTATTTGATCGCTTTCCTTGTCCATTTTGTTTCATCTTACGTTTGTCCCTCTTGTGGAGCATAGTCTCTTTACCATCCTCTTGATCCGGCTGACTTGGGTACTTCCACTGTTCACTTTAGGCAACTAATTTCTGATTAAGCACTACATGACAGTGCATGCCTTTTCTAGCTCTCTCTCCTGCATTTGCAGGGAGAACACAAGGGATTGTGTGCTCCCCTCAAATGCCCACCATCCTGTACTCTGTTTCTCTCTTGTGTACTTGTCTCCTCCACCCCTAAGCTCTGTATTGTTCCTGCCCCTATACTGTTAACCTGCCTTGCTGCACCCACTTGCTGTCTCCTGTGCCATTCCCTCTGCCCCCAAGCGCTGTATTCTTCACTTCATCGAATCTTGTGTTCCTCTTCCGCCACCTGTGTGGCTCTCTCCCTTGTGCACTGCTTTTCACCTCCTTCCACACCAGCTCCTCCCTCCTTAGCCCCGCCCCCCGACCCATGCAGTCATTTATTATTTCTCATTTTGCACAAAAAAAATCCTATTTTTCTTTATTTAACGATCAAAGTGGCATCCACCATCTTGGATCGCTAAATAATCACAAAAGTAAATGGCACTGCGTTATTCCAGCAGAAGTCATGTCTTTGTCCCTTTTTAGGTCTCGCCTAGCGTTGCAGCGCGCTTGCGCTGCTCGCTCTGCGAGGGCTATTGTGAGCGAGGAGATTTCAGAAGGGGACTTCAAGCCCCGCCCCTCATTTTCATTGGCTGGCGTCATCGTTTATGTAAAACGGTGGCCTCCGATTGAAACTGAGGCTTTTTTGTTTCCGCCCTGTCTCCTTTTGGTCCGGCCCATCTGGACTGGATTGTCTGCTTGCCGGCTGTTGTGACTCAATTCCTTATCTGAAGGAGGCGTGTAGTCACAGATCATGTTTCCACGGGCATTGAGGTTCAGGCAGAGTTCACAAAGCTCAGCTCTATCAGCACCGTGCCCGGTTTTCCTTTCGTTGTCTTGTGTTTACCCGGCTGTCGTGGGGCACCGATCTTACCCATACAAATGTGGAATTCGGTTTACAAAAAAAGCGGGGCTAGAAAACAGCAGCTTTATTCCGGAATTGTTGGAATAAACTGCAGATTTGCGATCCCCTCCGGTGCGATTTCTATTGTCAGCGACGCACAGAGGTGAGATGTATTTTCATAAACTGCAGCACAATAAAGGAACTTAAAAAGCGAGATATCCTGTCGAGCAGGAGCGCTCACGAGGTGCGATTTTATTTTTATTACGGAAATGTGATGTTTTCTAAACGAGGGAAGCGTTGTGTGACTGGTTGTAATGAATAAGGACGGATGCAGTGAAGGTAAGAACTGGATCGTGGGGGCGAGACAAGTCCTTGACTAGATTTGTTTACATCTGTCCACTCACACCGATACAGAATCACATCTTGCGCGGAATTTTACAAAATGCATTCGCTTGAACAAATGCCCGCAGAATACCAAAAAATAAAGACACCGCCCAAAATGATTATTTAGAGCGGTAATTTGCCGTTTTATTAATATTTAATCGGCGTTTGGTAGCCTGCGGGCGCGTTGACATAACAAACTGAAAACCTCGCAACAAGAGCTTAAACTACCGAAGGGGTTAGGCGCTATATCCAGCATACTAATGGAGGAGCTAGGGAGAGGTAGCAATTTACTGCAGCTACGGATATCTTTACTTCTGCCTATGTAGCACTGTGTAGCCCAGAATGGAAGTTTGTTTTTTACCTAACCGCCCACACTTGGGGGGGTACTGGCCCCTCCCTTCTTTATTTCTCTGCCTCACCGGAATAAGTCCGACTTCCATTGTCAGACCTGTTTCTGGGGCCTCTGACGACCATTTGATCTCGCCTAATAGCAGCGCTGTTTTATTGCCTGCTTGGCAGATAAACCCTCCCCTCTGGTTCTTGGTAAACAGAGACTGGGCTGGGGGCGGGGTAGGGAGAAGTCGGGGGTGGGAAGGGCAGAGAAGCGAAGTTTCCCTCTGTCTGGTGGTCTCACAGACTCTAACCTGTCTGTTGTTCCTTTTAGAGCTTGGGCGCCCCCTATCTGGCACCATGCGACAATGCAGGCCATTCCTTCCATGAAAAATGCCGCCACTCCCCCACATTGTCCAGCTCTGATGCACTAAATGTGTGATCTTGGGACTGTCCATTTCACACAGATCATCATACTACAGAATGAGCTGCTTCTTTGCGCTGTTAATAATAGTCGCGGTAGCCCAACGGTAATCATTTGAGGGACTTTGGAAGGGTGACACACTTGTGAGGGGTGGACGTAAGATTTGCAGGTTGTACGCAGATCTCTGCAGCAGGTGGCCAGCCCTCTGTACTATATCTCTAACAACAAGCATTTGCAAAGCAATAGGTCTCGCATTTACGAGAGTTTAAGCTATGACAATGCCTTTTATTTATGTTTTGGTTTTTAAAACATACATAAATGGCATTGTCATTTACAATGCTAATAGCTTAAACTCTCGGAAATGAGAGACCTATTGCATTGCAAATGCTTGTTTGTTTTTGTTTTATGCTGCACAACATTGGGAATAAGCATTTTGCTTTTTTCTCTCCCTTACACTGTACAGCATCGTCAAAAGGCTTTGGAAAATCCACTAAGTCCCAGAGGTGAGACCTATTGGCTTTTCCATTGCTTATTTCAATAAACTGCTACCTAAAAATTATGCAGCCTCATTATATGTGAGAAATGATTCAAAATTGGTCTATCTCGCGTTAATTGTTTGGCTTTCCCTGAAGCCACTTTTATACAGAATATACTCAACAAAGGCAAGCATAGGTAACTTCCTTTTCAGCATAAAATGTACATTCTATCAGAATGCTACTGCTTCAGCTGCCAAGATTGCAAATGTATGAAAATGTTTCTGAGTCCAAACTAAACTGTCAAACTCTGCGATGCCACTATATAATATTAGACCTGGAACGCCATCTAGAAATCATTTTCGAGTGGCCGGTTTGGGTTTGCATGCCATCTTTTCAAGGTCTTCTGACTACCACACATAGTGAGGAGTAGGTCATATATAAATGAATCATATAGATATTTGATAGCATGGGAGGATAGAAGTAATTAATATGAATATTCTGTTTAGACAACTGTACTATTTTCAAGCTTCACTAGTTAAGCTCAGAGTTACACAATTAGAACATTTTACTAGGTCTCATTACTAATTTTCGGTGTAGAGGTGAGAACTCTTATCTCAAAACATTTCTGAGAACTGTAAAAAGAAGGGAAAATCTGTGCTGCCTTATCTCTAACTACTGGACAACTCAGGTAAGAATCACATTTGAATTATTTTAGCACTACTCCCCAAAAAAGACAGTGGCTCATCACTAGGCTTTTTAGCTTGCTTTCTTTTTGGTTTGTTAACCCATAAAAGCAGAACGAAAATATATAAAAATATAGGTAGCACAAATGCCATATGGTTTGTACCTTACCGATAAAACTGTGGATTTGTTGGACACCATAAACGTCAGGACTGTGCCACACTGATTCCATGCACACCCTCAGGATATGTTGGCCTTTATCCCTGCCAGGCCACAATGCACCATCTGTACCCCTAACCTGACAGGGTAACAAATGTATGTGCAACCTCAGAACATGAAAACCCAGATCCCCCAAGGAAATCATGGTAATAGATCTAGAACTTGGCCTCTCGTGCATACCCAAAGAAATACTCAGCAAGGCATTTCAATTTATTGAAGCATTGTGATAATCAGTAGATTGAAAGATATGAGTAATTAGCTTTACAAGAATAATGAAAAAGATGAACATTCCCATCATTGGGCTAAGACAGTGAATATATGTGAGCATATAAGTACAGTATATAGTGTAGTCCTACCTAGCACTCTCTAACCTAGTCTTGCCTAGGGTGGATGATCTGCCAAATCCCATCCCAGGTGGTCTATCTCCCCAATACCTGCGGGTAAGTGTCATCAGGCTGCCCGTCTTCGTGTAGAGCTGGACATCCCTCATATTGGTATGCAGGAATCCGCTGGGCTGGAATGCATGTAGGGACCTCGCAGTGTCAGCTGAGTGCTCTTCTCCCTAAACAAGGAATTCATTCTGTGTATATATAATAACAGCACCCTTGTAGCCATGTCACAACCCCCATCAGGCCACAATTGTCTATTTTAGTTGGATAGCGCCATTTCCTACCGGACAATAACCTAAATAACATTTGCGCAGTGAACTTTATCCCTTGTACTGAATGTTCAAGGTGTCGTGATAGTGTGCCAACAAAGTGGAAATGTAAGCAATGCAGATTCAGAGTAATTATCCTGCATGGTCAGGCATGCAAATGTATGTCAAAAGTTGCCATATTTAAAAGAGAAGGCAACTTAAGAAACGTGAACATGTAAATGGTGGTGTTTCTAGCCGGGCCTATCCTGACCACGTGACACAAAGAAGACTTGGCTTAGAGACCTTCTGTGGAATTTCAATAAAACTGAATCTAACTTTATTCCATTGCTGCTCACTCCAGTCCATAACAATCTAAGTTTTCCCCCATGGCATTTTGAGGTATGGATGAGTAAATGATTCTTTACTTTAGGAGAAGACATCTTTGACAGTTGGAATTCTTGTAGAAATATTTAAGCAAAGGTTGAACTGTGACATTAAGACAGACTGGTACACTACGGTGGCACTACATGTGCCAGAGACCGTGCCTATACTTTACAGTGGTCCCTAATATTCAATATAACTTTGGTACTTCATAGTTATTGTGCCTCATGAGAGCTTTGGATGACAGTCTGGCTCTCTGTTATGAAGGACTTGTTTTTATGAGTGTGCAAATGATATTGATGACGTGGGGATTCCTAGGATGCCTGAGATGTTACTGCGTTGTGCCCTGTTTTATAATGCTGCAGTTACCGATTATGGTTGCTGTTGTATATGGTTTACTAACAAATTTTAAAAAAGACCTCTTCCACCAGGCTACAATTAAATCATTTAAAGTCTGTAAAAATTAATTTCATAGTGTTGGAAATTTCCATCTTTTGTGGGGCATTCCCTCCGATTTTTTTTTTTTTTTTTTTACTTAACCCGTTTTTGTTGGCCCTAGGACTCTGCAAACTTTAATCCTGCTTACCAGTGGTAAAGGGCTAATGCTCTCTTTATAAACATGGTAAAAGTGACATATTCCCAATTGGCACATTTAAGTTACACATAAGTCCCTAGTATATGGTACTACATGTACCCAGAGCCTATAAATTAAATGCTACTAGTGGCCTGCAGAGATGTGGAATTCCTATAGCCCAACGCCCTGGACATATTGTTTGGGGCCAAGAGCAACAAGTTTTCATGTGTATTTTGTCCTTGGGACAAGTAGGCCCAACCCCCTGCAGCACAAACCCTTTGGCTGCCAGTTTGCAGTACCACATTATGGATCAGGGAAGGGCACTGTCTGCAGTTAAGGTAATATTTTTGTCCATATGTTAATGCTGTTCAAACTTGTATTTATGGTTCGTTAATTGAAAGGCTTTATTATTAGGATGAGCGCTCTAGGTAATTGTTGTAAGCTCCGACTGCACTACTGACAGTGGTTCTAGTTTAAAGATGTGTACACACTTTTTCAAAGTTTAGCAGTATGAGGCTATGTATAATGCTCCCAGAATGCTCTCCGAATTGATGCAAATATTTGCAGAAGCTTGAAAGCAAGATTGATGATTCTTTGCTGTTAAAATAAAATGTTCATAAAAAAAATGAAAGCAGGAAAAAAAACATTTAGCTAAACTACTGGAAAATTTCAGGTACCGTTTCTTTGCATCATCATTTAGTAACATGTGTTGATGCATGCAAGTATTTCCCAAAAATATTCATAATGTAAAATCAGTGTAACCAGTTTCAATAAGATTATGGGAAGCAAAAAACAACAACAAGCATTGGCAAAGCCAGTAGGTCTGAAATTGGTGGTCAGCTTTTTAGTTTTGTCAGTGTGACTTGTTTTGGCATGGTTTTTGCAAAACCTTATTGGTGTGGGAGCTGCCGGCTCCTCACCAATATAACAAACATTGGCAAAAGCAAATATTGTTTTTGGTCTCAAAAAGCACACACTGCCACAGTAGTTATTGGCACTGAACAAAACTACTTTGTGTGCCGATAGGCTCCTTGTGAAAGAGCAGAATGCTGTCACTCACAGTGAAGCCAGCCGATACAGAGAGAGAGACAGAATTTTAATAAAGGCAAAAGGTCATGGTCACCCCAGACCAAATTAGGGACCCCAATTATTAAAGAAAGTCTCAAAAGTGCACCCATGGTATATGTCCTTGCATTAAGCGCAGCTATACGGCTTTCGTGAATTCCCAAGAATTTACAGAAGTAGGACAAGAAATAGTACTCCCAGAAAATATTTGTGAACTGCATTTTAGCATGAGCAAATATGCATGTGTGATTTGCTCATGCGAAGATCTGAGTGTTTGCAAGTTCACCTTCCCTCCAACCATTTTTTTCCCTACTCTGGAAGAAGGTTTACGTCTGCCATTGTCCGGAGTAAATTTCCAATATTTCTCAGTATGGGAAAAGGTTAGAGAAAAGTTGTTGAAAACCCTTAAAACATGCAAGTTAGTAGGTTTGCACAGACTCCAAAGGGCATTCTTACCCTGGAACTATTGCTTACCACTACCTTCAGCCCCAGTATGTAGATCTACGGAAACGTGGCAACATAAGGGGATCGCAAGTATTCAAACACTACTATGGTATGAGCCCTGGCATAATCAGGGAGGCTATATCAGAGCTCTTATATAATGAGATTGCTGCCATAATTTGTCACCGCACTACATGGCAACAAAGGGACAAGTGGATTTTGTTACTGGACAAGTAGATTTATGAAGCAACCTGCCCCATGGACAAGTAGATATTTTATTAAATTCCACACCCCTGGGCCTGCAGCACTCATTGTGTCACCCACTAAAGTAGCACTATAAAACTTCTCCAGGCCTGCCCCTGCAACCGTAAAATAAACCTTTTGTCAGGCGTAAAACTGACTCTTTAATATTTGAGTGTCACCCCCAAGGGGGAGGCCCTAAATGCCCATAGAGCAGTGGGCATGGAATTTAAAAAGTAGGAAATGTATATTTAATATTTTACATGTCCTGGCAGTGAACCCCCCCCCCGATCTCCCCTCCCAGTCATTGTCCACTGTAGCAAGGCTGGCTCTCCCATAGGAAAACAGTGGGGTACGTTATAACCGTGTATAATGCTTCATTTCAGTTTTGAAGCAGCTAGACAATGATTCAGGGACTCATTTTTAATAGTATTTTAAAATTCAACTTAATGGTAATGTCGGATTTTACATTACTATTTTAAAAATGACACTTTTAGAAAGTTGTCATTTCTCTGCTTAAGCCAAAAGAGCCTTTCTAGCAGTGTCCAGTTTCACCCAATGTTGAATGGGTCCCCTTTGTTGAGATGAGAATTGCTCTCAGACAATGGATAAAAGGCTTGGGTGTGAAGAGGTGTTTTCCTCCTTGAGCAGGATGGCCTGGGTGGCTGTGCCAAGCTGAGCGTCAAAGGATGCCTACCCTTTCATTGGCAGATGTAGCTCACACCTAGGCCTGCCTACCTTTGTCTTCCAGCTTGTCTCTAAACCTAGTGACCACAGAACTAGTTTGGGGTGACTGCAAGGGAGGGTTTGGCCATTTCCATAGCCACACCTCTGGGTGGGCCGTGGGAGATCTGATCAGGGGAAGAAGGTCGTAGACACTTGGCTGGTGTTAGTGTACTCCTCCTGTCCCCAAATTTCAAGATCTGGGACTTAGAAACTTCTAGCCAACTTTCTGCCTGGAGGACTGTTTGAGACTGGGACTGCTGTCGAAGCTGCAGCCATAGATGATGAGTTGCCAGTTGGTCTCAGCTTCCTGGTTTGCCCTTCTGAAGGAGATCTGACTTCCAGAAAAGATTTTCAGTCCAAACGTAGAGGGCTTCATCGGGGCGGCCGAGCAGCAAACTGCTGACGTTGAGGCCTTCCTGAGCAAAGACTTTGGCCTTTTACCACTCTGAGCTTTCCTGCCTTTAACGATGACCACAGCAAGATGCCACTTTTCAGCAACCCGCTGTTGTCGAGCCCTGCTTCAGATCCCACTTGCAGCTTTCCCTGCTTCCGACATATCGATGACCACTCTTACTCCCAAAATGTTTCTTATAAGGTAAACTTTCCATCTGGATGAACCTGGTCCCTATATCCGACCTGTGCTTCCTCGCGGTCAGCATTAGCCTTTGACCCAGTGTAATGCACCAGATACCTGTAGTTGGCATTCAGTGCTTTTTGGTGATATTTTTAATTCAAACTTTTAAAAAGTATTTCGCTAGTTCTACTAATTTGAATCTTGTTTTTTTTGGTGTCAGTTTATTTATTCAAATGTACTCTATTTTTCTAAATTGGTTTGGTATTTTTCTTCTGCTATATTTTCACATTACTACTGTTTGAGTGCTGCTTAAATACTTTACACATTGCTTCTAAATTAACCTTGACTGATTTGTGCCAAGCTACCAGAGGGTTAAACACAGGTTTATTTATAAACATTTATGGTTCACCCTGACAACGATTCTCATTATTACTTGAGGTGGGCTCTCACCCTTTTTAATTAATACTCCAATGTCTTAAAAATAGTCACTGACTTTGCAGCCAAACAATCAATATGTTAATTTTGATTCACAAACTCGCAAAAACACACCATAGCAAAAGTAAAACAAAAAAAATCATTACAGCTAAAATCACTGGCAAGTAAAAAGTCAAAGACCACACATTACAAAATATCATAGTTTCAAGAGTTATGCACTATCTGTTGACTCCCTTGGCCTCGGCATGGCCCCCTAGAGCCTACTGACCAAATAGGTAGCAAATGGAAAAAACCTGGTCTGCAAGCTGTATGGCCAAGATCATGGAAAGGACGCATGTAGTGTCCTCTAGGAAAAGCGTAAAATTGTTTGGGGAAAAAAAGGAAACTGTATTAAATCGCAGAGCAATGGTGGCGCATTGCCCTCCAGCACCCTAATCTTCAGGAAGCTTAACCAGCCTACCAAAAGCTAAACCTGAAGCGAATGAGTAGATTTCGAACATAGGTGTTACTGACCACATTAGATATGGTTCTGCACCTATGATAGATTTCAGAAGGATATATTTCCAAACACAGCGGTTCTTAAACTGTGGTCCGGGGACCCATTGAGGTCCGCGAACCTTACTCAGGGGATCGCAACTGCTTAGAAAATAATATTAATCGCTAAAAAAAAAAAAAAAAAAAAAAGTGTATATAAATAAAGAAGAAAAAATACAAATTTTAAAACGTTCTGTAAATGTGAAGGACTTTGAAATTAGTGGGTACAAATTGATTTGGTATCCTCTGATTGATTCATGGGAGCAGTGCAAGTGCATCAAACAGAATATAGTATGGGCGATGGGTTTCCGAATGGAACTAGTGAGAGCGGTATGTCGGGGTCAGCTATACAGTTAACCTCAGCAGAAAAGGCACTAGAATTCTCGTATACTCTAGAAACATAAATGAAAGCTTCCGGTGTATAGAAAACTTTTAAAGATTGTGGAAGGTTGTAAAGTGTTGTTCCTCCCTTCAACCTACCTGGACATCTGACAAAACGGCTGTCATTTGGGCACAGCATTGCAGCTTCTTTAATAAGATGCCACCTACTAGTGTAGAATTGACTAATGAGACCACCTCTACCAATATGTACCATCTCTTTTGCTTTTCTTTAATACTGGAACACTTTATATAAAAGCCCCAGAAATCAGGATATTTTAGTGGACTACAGATGGCATTTGACACTCTTGTCAAAAAGACACAACACACATCTTAGTTGAATATGAAACTATCCATCTGGACCTCACCATAGTTTTGACGTTTTTCAGACTTCTCCTTGAGGCATTAATCGCCTCCTTTAAAGTGTCACACATTCTAGCTGTCTGAGCCAAGTGATGTTGTCCAAATTCTGTAATGCAAATAAATGAGTTCTGATATCCTACCATGCAGGTTTCAGTCCTGGCTGATCAGCAAATGAGCTTTTTTGAGGCATGTGTTAATTCTAAAGGAATGATAACAATATTTGGAAAAGACGCTGCTTTCAGTCTAGGTTTCCTGAATTTGTTCAGTCGTACATCAGTCACACAACAGCTGACAAAATGGTTGGTCTGTCTCTCCAAGTGTATTGTCACCTCAAGATGTGAGACTCAAGAGTTGTCCCATGAGCACTAGTTTCTAC
Source organism: Calotriton arnoldi (assembly GCA_963921515.1). NCBI lineage: Eukaryota > Metazoa > Chordata > Amphibia > Caudata > Salamandridae > Calotriton > Calotriton arnoldi. Next base: position 1,832,567 of record CAWUFW010000128.1, on the reverse strand, counting down.
TTCACACCAGAAACTACCAGCTTCTGGGTTATTGCAGACTTTTTGGCTTGTCCCAAGCAACTTACCTAATAGTTTGCTTTCAAGCAGAACTAGATTTCTGGTAACCAACCATTTTGATCTAATTTTTTTTTGGCATCAGGAAAAGATTATAAATTCTTCCAGATCTTCCACTTTGTTCTACAGCATGTACAATCGAACCACAAATTATTGTGTCTCGGTAGCCTCAATGAGCAAGACATCTTAAGATTGTTTGATATGTGATTCCCATTTCTAGACCATATATTTTGCAAAGTGATTCTGTCGGAAATGCTTTTATACCAAATTATTAATCAGCTGCAGGCCAAAAATTGTCCTCTAAAAGCACATGCCAATGGGAAACAGGTTGCACACAAATTTATGAGAAATGTATGTTAGAGGCATATGAGATGTAGATCATATGCTTTAGCATAGATCGCCATCTGGTGTTGGGTCCGGATGTTTGCACTTTGTTTTTGTTCGAAGAAGTCTTTGCAGTCATGAGGTAGGTGACTCCTCCTTTCGGTGATAGTGCGCATGGGCATCGACTCCATCCCCAGATTGTTTTTTTCCACCATCGGGTTTGGATGTGTATTGCTGCGCTCCGGTTCGGTATCGTTTTTGAACCCCTTCGACGCACAATCCTCTACCCTCAACTGTATTGTCTTTCGATCGCGGTTTCCCATTCGACGCGTATGGTGTACACTGTAAAAACCTTTGATCGGGAACTTCGAGGCGGGCCGTCGGGCCTACCCGTGCCGACCACGCCAGCAGTCGATGGAACGGACTCCGTTCAAGCTATGTCCCGGGTGTCATGCTAAGTTTCCACGCACCGACTTGCACGAGGTCTGTAACCTGTGCTTATCCCCGCAACACGAAGAAAAATCCTGCGAAGCGTGTCGATCATTCCGATCGAAGAAAACCATCCGTGATCGCCGGGCTCGACGACACGAGATGCAACGCGGCAGAGGCTCCGTACCGGACATCTTCGGCGAAGACCTAGAACACCACCGTCCTGCCGCAGAAGCCGAAGAAGAAGAAGAACTGGTCTCCGTGTCAGAAGCCGACTCCAACATGGAGGAAGACTTGAACGTCACTCCGTGTCAACGTACCGCAAGTACAGATCCCCATGTGCCCACTCAAACAAAAGATAAGGCTCCGGTATCACCCTCGCGTCGACACCGAGGAAAAGTTTCAGATGCCCCGCCCTCCAGCTCGGCTATGAAACATAAACACAAGCCTACCGGCTCGAGCCCGAGCCGGCCCCATTCTGGTGCCGAACCAAAACCTTCGGCACGAAACATAAGGAGAAACATGTGCCACTTCCCACGCCGTCGGCACCAAAGACACCTTTGACACCAAAAACCTCGGAGCCAAAACCCTCCAAAATAAAAGACTCGGAACCGAAATCGTCCAAGCCTAAAGGCTCGCAGCCGAAACGCTCCACACCTAAAAGCTCGGAGTCCACACCCTCCGCGCCGAAACGTTCAGAGCCGAAACATGCCACTCCGAAGACTCCACAGCCTAAACCGGCTAAAACTAAGCATTCGGATTCCAAACACTCGGCACCCAAAGACATTGAGCCCAAATCTTCAATGCTGAAATCCACTCGTTCCAAAGAACTTCCATCCGAAGACACACCTCTGGATCCAAAACAAAAAAGACTTAGTATTGATCCAGAAACTGGACACCTTACGGCTACTCTTCCTAAAAAAAATGGAAGTTAGACCTCTCCGGAGATGCCCCTATACCTCTGAAGAAAAAAAGAGATATGGTTACTAACCCTTCTCCCCCTTACATACCTCCCTCTCCTCCTCCTATACACATTACACCATCAAATTCACCACCTCCAATGTCGCCTGACTCACAGGATGACGATTTTGGGGATGGGGATGACGATAATACCCCACAAGATCCGGACATACCACAAGACACTGATCCCTGGGATGATTATAATAAGGATCCAGATCAACCTAATGACCCTGACCTGTATCCCTCCAGACCTTCCCCACCTGATTACAACATTGGCTTTGCACAACTTATCAACAGGGCTGCCCAATATCACGCGGTGGAGCTACATTCAGACCCTCTGGAAGAGGATTTCCTTGTAGAAACACTCACAAAGGTCTACTAACACCCATGTTAAAGGGCATTTTAAAACATACCGACTAGGTATTCAAAGACCCAGTTAGAGCCAGGATACTAACCCCTAGGGTGGATAAAAAATACAAGCCCGCTCCTACAGACCCTGTATACATAAAAGGTCAGTTACATTTAGACTCTCTTGTTGTATCTAACGCCCGCAAGAGAGCTAACTCTCAAACTACAGGCGACGCCCCTCCTCCTGATAAGGAGTCTAAACTTATTGATGCCTCTGGCAAGAGAGTAGCTTCACAGGCCGCTAATTATTGGCGTATTGCCAATGCTCAGGCTCTCTTATCACGCTACGACAGGGCCCACTATGATGAGTTGGAAAAACTCATGCAACATTTGCCAGAAGAGTATAAAACTAAAGCTAACGACCTCATTCAGTAAGGGAAGCTCATCACCAACACTTCCATAAAATGCGCCCTAGATGCAGCGGACACAGCTTCTCGTGCTATCAACACTAGCATACTTTTGCGGAGACACGCTTGGCTTCGAATCTCTGGATTCAAGCAAGAGGTACAATCCTCCATACTTAATCAACCGTTTGATAAAGAGCATCTTTTCGGGCCAACAGCAGATACTTCATTAGAAAAAATGAAGAAAGACACCGAAACTGCAAAATCCATGGGAGCCCTACAATTACCTTCTAGCAGGGGTTCTTTTCGTCGCTCCTTTTACAGGGGTGGCTCAAAAACACTGTCGTCAGAAAATCCCTCCTCCTCTTACAAAGGGAACAACCAAACTAACTCCTCCAGAGGCTATTTTCGAGGAGGTTACAGAGGAAATAATAACAACGGAAGAGGCAGAGGTAACTCCACCAGCACTTCCCCTGCCAATAAACAGTGACTTCCCTCCACTACCCCCGATCATTCCACTCCTGTCGGGGGACGTCTCTCACAGTTCCTACCTGTCTGGGAGTCCATCACCTCAGACAAGTGGGTAATACAAATTATCCAACATGGTTATTGCCTGGAACTTACCAGCACTCCACCAACAATCCTTCTGAGACAGCGTGCAATGTCACAAGAACATCTCACCCTGTTAAAACAAGAGGTTCTCTCTCTCTGTTACACAAACATGCAATAGAACCGGTCCAATTATGTCATCAAGGGACGGGAGTGTACTCCCTATACTTTTTGATTCCAATAAAAGACGGCTCCCTCAGGCCCATACTGGACCTCAGACAACTAAACCTCTACATTCAATCGGACCACTTCCACATGATCACCCTTCAAGAGGTGCTCCCATTGCTTCAGCAAGGCGAATTTCTTTCCACTCTAGATTTAAAAGACGCCTACTTCCATATTCCCATTCACCCAGCTCACAGGAAATATCTCAGGTTTGTGGTGGACAGACAACATTACCAATTCAAAGTCCTCCCATTCGGTGTAACTACAGCACCAAGAGTCTTCACCAAGTGTCTAGCAGTAGCGCAGCTCATTTAAGAAGACAACCCAGTCACGTCTTCCCTTACTTGGACGACTGGCTAATAAAAGCCAAGTCGCAACACATCTGCATACACCACACTCACAAAACAGTTCAGCTGCTTCACCACTTGGGATTCACTGTCAATCTCACCAAGTCTCATCTTCAACCCTCCAACATGCAAGCGTACCTAGGAGCCACAATAGACACTTGCAAAGCTCTAGCGGACCCCAACCCAGTCAGAATACGCAACATGCAAACCCTAATATCGCAATTTCAACTGCAACACTCACTACCAGCCCGAGTGTTTATGCAGTTGATCGGAATGATGGCGTCTTGCAATCTAATTGTTCCTTACGCAAGACTCAAAATGCGTCCCCTACAAGAATGCTTAGCACGTCAGTGGAACCAGGCTCAAGGTCAGTTAACCGATCTGGTGTTGGTGGACTGCCGCACTCATCGCTCTCTGCAGTGGTGCAATACACAAAACCTTTCCAAAGGGCGGCCATTCATCGACCCGGTTCCACAGATAGTGCTCACAGCAGACGCATCCCTCACTGGTTGGGGAGCTCATCTTCAAAAACATACCATTCAGGGCATGTGGACACTACAACAAAAACAACTCCACATAAACCATCTGGAGCTGCTAGCAATTGTTCTAGCATTGAAAGCTTTTCAGATACATCTAGTAGGCAAAGCTGTCCTAGTTCGTACAGACAACATGACAGCAATGTACTACATACAAAAACAGGGGGGGGGGGCACACACTCTCTACAGCTTTCACACCTAGCTCAAAGCATATGGAGATGGGCCATACCTCAAAAAATATATCTCCTTGCAGAACATCTCCCAGGAGTAAACAATCACATTGCAGATCTGCTCAGTCGTCAAAGACAACAGATCCACGAATGGGAACTACACCCTCAAGCTCGTCTCCCATTTTTTCAAATGTGGGGCTACCCAGACATAGATCTGTTTGCCACACACCTCAACTCAAAATGCCCAAACTCTGCGTCCAGGTATCCACACCCATTGTCCAAATGGTCAGGGATATTTGCTTACACTTTTCCACCTCTCCCGCTAATTCCATTACTGGTTCGGAAGCTCAAGCAACATTCCCTCACAATGATCCTAGTTGCTCCCACATGGGCTCGACAACCCTGGTTCACAACCCTATTGGAACTATCAGTAGTTCCTCATCAAAAACTACACCTCTCCCCAAGCTTCTCACTCAAAACCATGGAGAGATAAGGCATCCAGATCCCAGTCAACTCAATCTTGCGATCTGGCACCTGAAATCATAGAGTTTGGCCACCTTAATCTCCCGCCAGACTTCATGAATGTCATTAAAGAGGCTAGACACCCTACCACAAGAGCATGCTATGCAGCAAAATGGAAATGATTTGTAATTTACTGTAATAACAATCAAATCAATCCGCTTGATGCTTCAATTCAAAACATCATTTGCTATCTGTTACACCTACAGCGGGCTAACTTAGCATATACGTCAGTAAGACTGCATCTTGCTGCAATAGCGGCTTACCTACAAAACAGACAACACTTGTCCTTGTTTCGTGTACCCGCTATCAAAGCCTTTATGGAAGGACTCAAGAGAATCATTCCTCCTAGACTTCCACCTTCTCCTGTGTGGAATCTTAATATAGTCCTTACAAGACTCATGGGCCCACCATTTGAGCCGTTGCACAAATGTGAACTACAATTTCTGACGTGGAAGGTAGCCTTCCTCATAGCGATCATATCTCTTAGGAGAATTGGTGAGCTCCAGGCACTAAACATACAAGAACCATTTTTACAAATTCACCAAAATAAGGTGGTTCTTGGGACTAACCCCAAATTTTTACCCAAAGTCGTTTCTGCCTTTCACCTCAACCAGTCTGTTGAGTTACCCGTGTTTTTTCCCCAACCAGACTCAGTGGCAGAACGTGCTCTTCACACATTAGATGTTAAAAGAGCATTACTTTATTACATTGAAAGAACTAAATCTTTTAGGAAAACAAACCAACTCTTTGTTGCTTTTTCACCACCGCATAAAGGCAATCCTTTATCAAAAGCAGATGTTGCACGGTGGATAGTTAAGTGCATACAAATATGCTACATTAAAGCTAAACGCACATTAACAATTCCATCTAGCGCACACTCTACACGCAAACTAGGGGCTTCCATGGCGTTCTTAGGGAACATACCCTTAAATGATATTTGCAAAGCTGCAACATGGTCTACACCACACACATTCACAAAACACTACTGTGTAGATGTGTTAGCAAGACAACAAGCTAGTCTGGGCCAGGCTGTTTTTAGAACACTATTTCAGACCACTGCAACACATACAGGTTAGCCACCGCTTGGGAGTAACTGCTGTACAGTCTAGGCTAAAGCATATGATCTACAGCTCATATGCCTCGAACGGAAAATGCTACTTACCCAGTATGCATCTGTTCTTGGCATATAGAGCTGTAGAGCCATATGCGCCCACCCGCCTCCCAGGATACCTTTATCTGTTGCAGTATTATCTTACTTGGATACACTATACATGGACATCTGTTTCTGCTCTTACTAACTCCATCTTCACCCTTACTGCAAAACAATCTGGGGATGGAGTCGATGCCCATGCGCACTATCACCGAAAGGAGGAGTCACCTACCTCGTGACTGCAAAGACTTCTTCGAACAAAGTGCAAACATCCGGACCCAACACCAGATGGCGATCTATGCTAAAGCATATGGCTCTACAGCTCTTTATGCCAAGAACAGATGCATACTGGGTAAGTAGCATTTTCCTTTCTTTAGTAACTCAGAATGAAATAAAACATTCAGGAGTTCCTTTAGGTGAGTAATGACGACGCAGTGTTCGTGAAGGTGACTGGGTGTTGAATGCATGGAGCTGTGTTTTTAAATAGACATTGGCAGTTTGACCCATTTGTAAATTATTTGGAACTGGGCTTCAGCTTGATATATTCATTTACGAATTGGCATACCATTGAGTTTAATTTTTTCTGTCATATATTTAGTACCATTGAGTTTAATTTTTTCTGTCATATATTTAGTCTACTTGATTTCATTAGCAAGTTTTTGTTCAACCTGTTATCCAGTGTTCGTTCACCACGTCATCTTCACAAGCACTACACCATCATTTTTCACCTAGAAAAAACATCCATACATTTGATTTGATTGTGTTTCTAAAGGAAAAAAAAAAATATATATATATATATATATTTTTTTTTATAAATGAGTGGGCACCCTGTTGTTGCTCATTGTTCTGTGCAGTTAGAGGACCATTTTTGGCCTCTAGCTGATTAATAATTTGGTATTAAAGCATTTCTGACAGAATTTGCAACATTTATGTACAAAAATCCTGCATTTTGAGAATAACTTGGTTCATCCCTCCTGATATTATTTGCTTATTTCAAGAAGGCCTTTGACTACAGAAACACCTTCCATCAAGCCAATATAAGATTGAAACCTAAAGCAACACTAACCACGTCTGCAGTGACCTTCTGTGAGTCGATCTGACACCAATAAACTTTCCTAATGTTATTGGAGACAGTTTCCTCAAGTACTCTAGACATGGCACAATTTGGAAAAGCCCCCTGGTAGCAAATAAATGCAAACGTAAGTGGTCACTAAAATCTGTCTTTGAGCCCTTGAAGGGTTACACCAATCAACAAAATAGAAGTTTATATATGTGATGATGCTGCTGGACTCTTCTTAACCTCACACCAAATAAATAGAAATAAGCCTAACACACAGCCGACCATTTAGGTATAGCAGTAGGAACAAGTGTAGCACTTCAATGTCACGACTGGATGGGGTCTACAGGCTTCTTCAGGGATGTCCAGCCATCTTTAATGAACATGCAGTTTGATAAATATTGCCCTTTTCGGCGAGAAAGCACTTTCTGCAGAGTACGATTTAAGGAAAGCAGGGCCACAGAACATTATTTGGGTCGGTCTGTCCCTACCAGGCAATTCCACCTGCAATTTCTCCCCTTTCATGGCAATGGCAGGGGTTTTTGGCAATGGCAGGGGTTTTCAGCATTGCCAATGTCAGACCCCGCCACCAGTCCAGCAGGTTTCCCAGCCTTTTCGTGGCCAAGGTTGCAGCTTACAAAGATAGTCCCCAGGGCATTGGAACAACACACAGTTCAGTTCCCCACCCCTCCAGAAGGCGCAGCTGCAAAACCCATTTAGTATATCCTTTCTGGCACACAGCCCATTGGGTGTACACACTCCCCTTTCTTTCCTCTCTGCTGCACCTTCCACTACCATCAGGGCGGATGACATAGGACCAACTGTCCACAGCAGGAAGGGAAGGCCCTTTTGGCCAAGAGTACCACAGTACTGGCAACAGAAGTAGGAGTTGGGTGTTAACTCTTGCTCCTTCCTGGTGCAGAAGAAGCACAAATGCCTTGTCCTACTTTAGATCTCCAATCTCTCAATGCCTTTTTTGTAAAAGTACAAATTTAGGAGAGAACCCTGGCTCTAGCTTTTTCTACCGCTGAGAACGCCGAATGTCAGCACCTTTGCATGTGGGAGTTTCCAAGGGTTCTCTCTCTGAGACTCATTCCACTTAGCCTGGTGCTCATGACCCCTGTATGCCTTCCTGCCGCTGCCTCGAGTCGTGAATATTAGGAACAACTAGGCCCATGTCATCCACAACTTCTGGACATAAGCATCTGTTCTCCGATCAAACTGCTTGCTTGGGAAGGATCATTTGTCACAACAGCAGGGTAGGCACCTGCACCTGAGCCTGGGCAATCTGCATCTCCCTGCTTGGAGATTGAGTGGTGGCAATTGACCTAATTTGACCTTCCCCCTAAGGTCATTGATATCATCTTGGTGGCGAGGCAACCCTCTACTAAATAGGTCTACACTGGTCTTTGGGAGAAATTTGTGGTTTGGTGCAGCACCAGCCAGATTGACCCACTGCAGGCCAAGTTGGCTGATTGTAAGCGAGCAACAATGAACAAGACTCGTGGGAACTATGTACAGTATCTATTTATTTAGAGGAGTTTAATTGTTTCACCGTTATACACACTGTTTTGTGGTTTACTTTTCTTTGATTCCTCCCGCTATTATTTCTATTATGTCTGCAGAGTCCACAATCTTCATGGTACAAGATGATGTGTAGACTAATATCGCACTTCATGGACTGGACCAGATAACCTCCTTCCGGGTTCTCCTCGAACAAGAAAACATAGAGAAAAGCTCTGAGATTTCGTCCTCCTTTAGCATGCCTTCACCAACACCCGTGATAAAAAGTGATCATGCGAGAAATGTGATAGTTCTCTCTCTTCTTCTCCCAGACCAACCCCTATTTGTAGCCAGCCTAGGACGGGCGCCAGCGCGGCACTTGCCTGTAGCCATGGTTCAATGACGGAGCCGTGGCATCCTGGTATTCTTTGCATCTTGGCCCCGTGGGTGAGGGGCTGTCTCGGAAGGCTTCTCCTGGCGCTGCTACCTCTGTACGGGGTGCCCGCTACTGGTGTCCCTCTTGCGGCGTCTCTGTATCTGGGGTCCGTTCTCCTCACCTCGACTTCCCGATCTCCCACGCCCGCTCTCCTCCTCGCGGCGTCCCGATGTCTCGTGTCCGTTGGTCCTCTGCTTGCATCTCGGTTCCGCGGTCTTCCTGCGATTCCGGTGCGCTGGTATCCGACCCGCTCGTCGACGCATTCTCTCTTGTTTCCATTTGTAGCTTCCATTTCTGACGCCATGGTACCCTGAGACCCGGCGTCTTCAATGGTCCGTAACTCTGTTTGTGGGTCTAGTTTGTCGGCCATATTGGGGTGGAACTTGTCAACTAAATTACACCGATGTTTAGTTACTTGTTTTGTACTTTCCCCAGCCAGGGCCTGGTTTGGGCACTTTTAAAGGCTACTTGTTTGTATCCATTTTTGCAGGTTGCTGGATCCAGCTGCATTGTTTAAATCACCCGATTTTTTTTTTTTGTTTTTTGTTAAAGGTTTGCAACATTTATTACCACCAAAGACCTTTGCGATGCTGCAGTGGGATTTAGATTTGGTTCTTACCTTTTTTAATGTGTACTCTCTTTAAGCACATCCACAGTTGGCCATTGTGTCTCTGGACCCTCAAGACTGTATTCCTGATTGCTATAACATCAGCTCAGGGTGTGAGCGAGCTTCAGGCTCTTTCTGTCGAACCAAAAGACACACAAATGATGGATGTAATGCGGAACAAACCAAACATTCACCCCCAGTCAAGAGATCTGGGTTAAATCCATTGTTCTGTTGCTCACCATGCCACCACAGTTTTGACCCAGCCATATGCAAATCAGTCTTAACCCTGCTCCTCATGGGAACAGTCGAGCCCGAACTGCCAAGCCAGGTCCTCCCGGGACCAGAATAAAACATCCTGGGAACGGTTTCGGGGTATCACCCCATATCAGCCAGGCTAGCTTGAATCAAATGTCCAATCAATCTGTACCGCGTTCTTCCAAGATAAGCTAGTGCTGAGGACCTGAGCTTCTTTTCTACCAAAAGTGGTAACATGTTGAATAATTTGTCGCGCTGCCGGCGGTCTTTGCTCTGCCTAATCCTTCAAAAGAGGAAGAGAGATAGATTGTACTCTGCTACACATTGGCCAAGATGCAGCCTGTGGAAGGCCTGTGAGCTCATTCCCCCAATTCCAAAGCTGCTGCCACTGCCTTGGTACGCAGAGTCAATATTCTGGAGATTTGGCAGGCGGCTGTGTGGTCGTCGGTACACATGTTCATGAAGCACTACTGCCTCGATAGGACTTTCAAGAGGGGCATTGTGCCTGCTTTGTCCTGCAATACATTTTGGTATGAGCAAGTTCTCAGAACCATCACCTGGGGAGATACTGCTGTAGCATCTATCGTCCAGGTGAGGAATCCGAGCTTTGAAGTATCCATTAGAAGTACAAGTTACTACCCTTGGCAATGCTTTTTCCGGTAGATTTTCTGTCTAACCACAGATTCCTCACCGACTGTCCGCTCTCCTGTGAACTGAACTCTTTTCCATCTAAAAAGGTCTCAATCTAGTAATATGCACACTGGCGATTTTCCCTTTAATTTATTTTCCCTGTGTGCAGCAGTGAAAGGTCTCTTTGCCCTGTAGCCAAGGCCATGTGCATCGAAGACATGCAACACCTCACTAAGCAAGCAAGTGAGCTACTAGAATCAGTGGTATTTGCCTCAAGTGAGATCACTCCCTCTTTAACCCAAGATGACACCTCAGGGCTGAGCCCTTAGGTTAGAAATGGAGTTTCTAACTGGCTTGGGTATGCACCTAAACCAGGCAGAACCCACCACTCTAGTCAGGGTAAGGGAGTTACACGTCCAAGATAACCCCTGCTCACCCCCTTGGTAGCTTGACAGAGCAGTCAGGCTCATCCCAGAGGCAATGTGTAAAGCGTTTGCGCAACACACTCACACCGGTGACACAATAAATACACCACAAAAGAAAGGCCACACAGTGTTAAATAAAACATAGACCAAAACAACATAAACCAATATTCACTTTACCAACTAGGCAATTGTTAAAACATCATGGTTAGTGCAATAACATAAAGACTTGTATATTGCTCACGTCATGAAAACACCATCACTGCGCATACAATGTACATCCTGAAATAATATTAGTTATCCTGACAATGCAAGGCACAAACAACATATATCAAAACATTCAGGGCAGTTAATGTAGCATGTAATGAAGAGAACACATAAATCACCATACTTCACTGGGAGCCATCAATCACCATAAATGCAGTCAATACATAGATGTAGCACACCTGCCTCTCTATTATATGTGATGCAGTAATTTGGGATTCCCTGTATAGCACCGGAGCTTCTGCGCTCCCTCTAGTTATATTATGGTAAGTTTAGCAACTCGTAATGTCTTCCAGAAATGCTGCCGGTTTCGCCAGGTTGATCGGGGACCTCTGTCGAGGTTAACCCCGTAATGCAGGAAATAACAAAAGGGGCAACTTCCCCGAGAAACAGCCCACTGGAGGGGGTCAAATCAGTGCCACCTGCGCAAATAGCGCGGGCTGGCGATGCCGCATTACTACTGGGCTCCTCCCCGCCCTTGCGCACTCGCGGAACGTACATCTGGTGAGGTGAGCCATACCACCAATGGGGAACCTCCCCAGGCCGGCCTCCGGGAGCGGCTCCTCTGTCTGGCATGCCTGCTCCTATACACAGCCTCTCCTTTGGCTGGAGGGGTCGCGCTGAGGAGTTCCCTCGGTGCTGATCACAGGCGGGCAGCCGCTGGAAGGAGAGCCACCGGCACAGTCCTTTAGTGCGGAGTCTTCTTTGCGTGGCGGCCCCTGAACTAAACAGTGCCTCGCAAAGAGGGTTCCCTCGGGACCGCGGCGTGAGAACAAACACCTGCACTGGGATTCCCTCAAGGCAGCGGTGATGCCAGTCGCAGTCGCGGTTCCTTCAGAGTGAGGGCAGGAGGCAAATAGCTGCACCACTCCTCTGACCTCCCCAAAGCATAGAACACGCACCAGGCTTTTGAAATTGGGGAATCAAGCGCCCTATGCGAGCCGGTCACAGTCAATATTGTAAATAGATGAAGCGCCCTCGACAAGTCCTTTCTCACCAGAAGCGCTTCCCGTGCGCTGTATGCAGGGAAAGTATAAAGCGCTCTCTGTGCAGTGGCAATAGGACGAAAGAACACTCCAGCACAGTTCTCCACCCGCTGAAAGCAGAACTTATAGCAAAACAGTGAGGGGGCACACTACCCAGTCCCTGGAGAACAACTAGGGAGCATGAGAGCAAGGAAAAAGCAGCAGGTCTGCACATCAGGGTCCTTGAAGCAAAGTGGCAACCTTTCTTGTAGCCCAGCAAGCCAGAGGTTAGCACAACAAGCGAGTCAGTCCAATGGCGGTTCTTCCTGGCAGCATAACAGTTCCTTCTGGCAATGTGCAGTCTGTAGAGCCAGCAGTGTCTGGTTACAAATCCACGCAGTGTCGCAAATCTTGCACTTATACTCAAAATGTCTTTGATGTGGAGGTAACTTCAAAGGAACCTTAGAAGTGCACAACACCCCCATTCAATCCCAGCCCTGGCTCCAGACATCAGTAGGGGGTAAACAAGGCCTTTGTGTGAGTGCAGGGCCCAACCTATTCAAATGTAAGTGGGCCCCACCTCCCTCTCTCCCAGCCCAGGAAGACCATTGCGTATGCAGATGCAACCCTATTACACCCAACCCTTCCTGTGTGATGGCTGTCTGGAAAGTATGCACACAGACTAGCTGTCACTCTGCCTTAGACATGGGTTGGAGTCAGGCTGAAAAGCACAGAGTCATAAGCACATAGAAATGCCCACTTTCTAAAAGTGGAATTTCTACAATAGTAATGAAAAATCCACCTACACCGATAAGCAGGATGTATCACCACTATTCCAAACGTACCAAACATGGCAAAACTACTCCTTTCAGATCAGAAATTGCCACTTACAAGCATATAAGGGAATTTCCAATGCTAACCTCTGAGAGGAGCAGCACTCACTGTAGTGAAAAAAGAAATAGGGTGTTTGTCACTACTAGGACATGCCACACAATGAAAGCACATGTCCTACCTTTTACCTACATAGAACCCTACCCATTGAGTTACTTAGGGCCTACCTTAGGTGTGACCTATATGTACTAAAAGGGGAGTTTCAGGCTTAGCAATTGCCTTTAAATGCCAAGTCAATGTGGCAGTAAACTGTGCATGCAGACCCTGCGTTGGCATGCCTGGGACGGGTTTGAAAGGCTACTTCTGTGGGTGTCGCAAGCAGGGCTGCAGGCCCACTAATAGCATTTAATTTACAGGCCCTGGGTATATGGGATACCACTGTACAATGGACAAACAGGTAAATTAAATATGCCAAACGGGTGCAAGCCAATCATACCAAGTTTAAGGGAGAGAGCACATGCACTTTAGCACTGAATAGCAGTGGTAAAGTTCCCAGAGTCCTAAAGCCAACAAAAACCGGTCAGAAAAAATACAAGAGGAAGGCAAAACATTTGTGGATAACCCTGTAAAATGGCCAGGTCCAACACCTTGTTTGACCCTTGGCCCTTCTGCAGCCATCTATTGATAAGTCGATGTGGGACGAAAGGACCAGTGGGCACTACAGAGAGATAACAGATCGTTTAGTAAGTATTGTATTGCTATATTTATAATAATAATTTTAGTGATCCACAATCGGCGATAGGTGCGATAGACTCTGAGTTAAATAAACTCACTCAAGTCCAGAGGAAGAAAGCTGTCAACCTAGTGTGGGTAGGAGATTTTAACACGCAGCTATGTAAACATAAATTGAATAAAATTTGTGGTATTGATGATAAGCAGGGGGAGCCAATTTATCATTTTGAACATCATGATCATAGGAATAGCTTAAATAGGATACTGTGTACGAGGAATTTGGAAATCTCTAATTGGACGGATCCATCCTCAGGGGATCATGACAAGACTTTTATTCGTAATGAGTATGTGTCGACCATTGATTTTATAATAACATCAAGCTCTATTAGGGGAAGGATTGATCATACAGATACTCAATTCTCCCCGTATAGTGATCATGCAATTATTTTTACTTCAATGTTACTAGGAGTAGCAAACAAAAACCCATATTTAAGAATGGAGAAGCCAATACTGGGAAGAAATAACGGCTTCCAATTAAAATGGTCTCAAGTAAATAAATCAATAATGGTCTCGCAACTTGTGACGGAGAATTTTGAGCTGGTTTTAAAATGTCTTGAATTTGATAGTAACTGTGAACTAGCCTACCCATTTAAGTTTTAAGCTGATTTAAGTTGGAACGTCCTCAAGAAGCGAGAAGTGCACTCAGTCCCCGCGTGAGCCTAGCGCAGCCCCGCCAGGTCCCTTCAAGGCAGCCCCGCCAGGTCCCTTCAAGGCAGCCCCGCCAGGTCCCTTCAAGGCAGCCTCTGGATAGAAGGGCCGCAATGAGATCCGGGAGGACAATATCAGAAATTAAGCCAGGGAAAAAAACCTGCCAGAGTACAACAAAAGAGCCCCTGTTCCAACCACGGAAGAGATACAGCTGGAAACAAACTTTGAACAACTAATAATATTGTCTCCAGCGTATAAAAAAAAAAAAAAAACAGCAGGCAGGAAGATAAAAATCACAGACTTCCTAATTTCCCCAGGGTTCTGAATTCAGGATTCTACCACAAGCGTTTCATCTCCAGCCGCATCTACATCTAACATGCTGCTAGTGCAAACCAGTAACCTGCCAGAGGACAGCTGTAGTAACCCAAACATCCGGCAGCTGGCAATCAAGTAATCGTGAAAGCACAAATAAATGTAAATGAAGCAGCACAAACAAATGTAAATGAAGCAGCACTACAACAGCACATTGGGAGCCCCCCATTACCTCCCCCCCCCTCACTTTGGGGGCCTCAACTGGCGAAAGTCAAGTACCCATTCTGTGCAGGGATAGCCAGGACAATAACGCCTTCGACATTGAAGAGGATGACGCTCTAGGGGATCTGTTAGAAGCCCCGCCAAATGTCATAGTGGAAACACAGGAATTCTTAATTAGCTCCTATGAGCTAACACAGGAAGCCCAGAAGGAAGAAATACCTCCACTTAACGCAAAAATAATCACTGGGACCTTCCACGATTATAACACCTTACTCTCTCCAATAAAGATTCAGCCAGGGCCCAGCTTCATTAATCAACCAAGCAGTGGTCCGGTGCAGGATGCCATGGAGGACAACATGAACAAATCAAGCGATTGCATCCATCTAACCCAGCGCATGGATGCACAGCAGACAGAACACTTTTCACCTCTTGCAGCCCCATTATGGTCACCCTTCATCAACATAATGGAGACCATCTCCACCGCACTATTTCAGCACTCAGAAAAACTAGAGCTGCAAGTTGATCTTCTGCAAGCCCTGGCGTTTCATGTTTCTGGCATCGAGAAACAATTCCAAGACCTAAACTCCATAATTGAGTGGGTGCAAAAAGATCCCATGCAGCGTATCATGAATGTCAATGTTCCAGCACCATGAATCAACTGAAGTCCATCCCGGCGATTCTGAATGAATTTGTACTTGTAAAGCGCACTGCTACCCTGAGGCATCCTGGCGCTGAACGCATACCGCTGTGGAACCCTTCCTGGTTTTTCCCTGTGAAATGTCCACTCCTGGGCACCCCCAAGGTGAAGCCAGGCATCCCAGCGCTGGTGGGGCCGTTGTGGAGATTAAGCAAGCTATTGCCCAGAGTTGCAGAGTGGGACCCATGATTAGAATAGGCACCGAGGCGAGAATTATCAGGTCCGAGGAGGTTGAGCCCAAGACCCGCCGAGGCAGGAATTGAACCCTGGTCCCGGGCCAGATCTCTGCATCAGGGTCTGCCGCTCTAACCATTGAGCCACACTTCTCCACAGACATCTTACAGACATCCTGGCAGAAGTAAAAAAATCCACGGAACACCGTCTCATCACCTAGCGTTCCAACTAATATAGGCCCAGGTAAACTGAATCTCACCACTTCCTCGGGTAAACTGGTAAGTGAGCGTGAAATTGACTGCATCATGAGTCTCGGACTGGATGAAATCCAGTCAGTAAATGACATCTCAAATAACGCACCCACTCAAATCAATCAACAATGTGGCGGCCCGTCGCCCCATGCAGGAGTCACAACTCCACAGCAGCAAAAACCTAGCGACCCATTAACAAAAAGGTAACGCAAGCGACTGAGGAAATCGAGAAATAACAAACAGAAGAGGCAGCAAGCTACAGCCCAAATACCTCAAAAACAGGTACAAGAGTTACCTCGAACGCCGTCCGCTATACCCGGTCAGCACGTGCAATCGCATAAGGTAGACCTCGGAAACAGTGTCTTGGGAAATAAGGCTAACACGAATTCCCCTAATAACATGTTTGATCTGAAACCACAAACCGATCACTTAGGAAAGTTCACAATTCCTTCAGTTTCAACAACGTCTAAGATTAGCAGCCACAAAGTCACTTTGCTACCATCTCTCCCCATTTCAGATCAAAAAGAACATGGCATTTCACCGCACAATCCCCGGGTAGAGCAGCCAATTATATCCCAATATTTCTCAAAACAACCAAATGCACATAGCAGAAAAGGTTTGGATGAAACGCAGCCACCAGCTAAAATGTCTCATCACTTGGCAAACCAAACAGCTCCATGCTCCACAATCAGAGAGCAAGTTGAAAGTCAGAAAATGACAACAGACTGGACAAAAACAACCTTGATTCAAAATCCAATCCAAATGAAACCCTCAATAGAAGAAAACAAATTTAGTGGAAATTTTGCCGGGCCACATCTCCATAGTGCCGACATGCATGCAAGCAACGATGGTCAGATATTACCTGAAGGTTTACTAACATTAGAATTGATTCCTCACTATAACTCAAGAGGACGCCATGACATTCTCATCCATGGCGCAATATTAAAGCTTGCAAGATCAACTGAAACATTAAAACACCTGAACACAAATCCTATTGACAGTGTAAAATTCAAACCAGACACAAGTGCAAAAGGGAGAGAAATCACGGTTGTAACCTGGAGTGATCCAACAATCACAACGGAAGTCTGACGCCACAGAGAACTCTTTGCAAAATGGGGAATTGAAATAAAAACAATTGAAACAGAACAGTATCCAGGCCCGTTATGTCCAACAGTAGAAGCCAGAACGTTAACTGTCAGCGGGTTACTCCGGGGGGCCGCAGGGCCTAGCTATAGCGCCCTGGAGAGCCGGTCCAATCTATGCATTACTCATCAAGCAGCATCTGGAGCAGCCAGTCAAAACAGACAAGTTTTCATTTCAACAGCTTGGGGTACTGCGATTACAAAGAGCGAGGCATGAGTAAGCGTTTTAAAATTGTGCTCTTGGAACATCAACGGCTTCGGTGGTAAGATGGAGGAGGCCGACCTATTAACTTTTCTCCCAAAATTTGACATCTTATTATTTCAGGAGACCTGGGCCATGGCACCTATACCGATCAACGGCTTTAAAGAATACCACCAATACGCCATCAAGGGAAAAGCATCAGGCAGAGCGTCTGGTGGTTTATCAATCTACCTTACCACCAACATACAGTGGACATCGGAATTGATTGAGTTAGGACAAACCTGGATCCAATGCATTAAAATCTCCCTACCGCAAAACCCGCTTAGTGAACCGCTGCGCGAATATGAGAAAGATTCATTACTAATATGCAATGTGTATATCCATCCGGGATCAAAGGAAAAATCTGAGAAAATCGAGTCCCTAATAGCTTTACTAAATCGTTCCAATTCACCTACCCGCAAGCAGGCATCGTGCTGTCAGGTGATTTCAATATGTTCTTATTACTATCGGGCCCATTCCAAAACAAACGACAAAACAAACTCAACGGGAAAAACATTCCTTCAGTAATTGCAAATCATCGCAAATATAATCGATACGGCAAACTTTGTGCCTCATCATTAGCCAAAATAGGGATGCTAGCCCTAAATGGTCGTTTACCACAAGACCAACCAGCCGCACCAACTAGAATATCGAGGCATGCTAACTCTGTTTTAGACTATACTATAGTGGATACAGAGTTACTTCAAATGACTTCCAGCTACCAAATAATCCACTGACTAGAGAGCGACCATAGCCTCCAGGCAATTGATTTTCGCATTCACACTCTGAGAGCTGCTGAAACTAATGATCTGCTGGAAGTCCCCAGCCTGTATAACCTAAAAAGGCTAGCGTGGAACGGCAAAAATGCTGGTGTATTAATGAATTACATAAAAAATATGACGGTAAACAAACCAGCACAAAACACACAACGGTCATGGGAAAACCTGATAATGATGCTTATTTCTCAATTTTCATCACATAACCAGCAACGAGAAAACAGAACCGGAAAAGTAATACCAGAGTTTGTCAGCTCGTTAGCGGGGAAAAAAAGGACACTCCACAGGGAAATAAGAGGACTTCGTGGCAATGCACTAACAGGCGAAAACGTAAATCTCCAAATCAATCAGTTAAGGCGGAAATACAAACCGGAAGTATGGAATGCAAAGAAATCACATCAAACAAACATCTGGCTCAAGCTGCTGCAGACAAGTAAATCAAATAATAACAAGAAGTTCTGGGCAGAAATAAATAACATAGCAAATGGCTCCTTTCGTCATCACAATGCAAACATCCTTGAGGCAGATTGGGTAGCCCATCTGAGCCACACCAACAAAAATGTAGCTATGGACAAACATCATCACGCCCAGAACCAACAGAAAAGTGACCACGTACAAAATGTGTCCGAGGGTAATTGGATTCGAACTAATCAAGTTGAGATAGTCCTTAACAAACTTAGATCTAGTGGAGCCCTGGCCCAAACGGCTTGCCAAACAAGCTTTTTAAGTTAGATCAACGTTTCTGGGCCGAATTCTTCACGCCACTGTTCAATTACGCTTTTCAATCAAACAACATACCTGCATCATGGAGAGGTAGGGTTCTGCACCCGATATTCAAAGCTGGCAGCAGATCAGACCAGGCAAATTACAAACTAATTGCGCTTATTGACGAAACTCTATGCGTCGAACCTTCTTATCGACCTCGAAGAATGGGTCACTTCCAGCAAGATCCTTCCAATCTCACAAACGGGCTTCAGACCAGGCACAAGCACAATGTGTAACCTTCTGGCCCTGAATCTCCTTGTTGAAAAAGCGCAGCGAAAGTCCATCAAACTGTATACGTGTTTCGTCGACTTGAAAGCGGCGTTTGATGTGGTACCTAGAGAACTCCTATGGCTAAAGATGGAAAAATGGGGCATCCCGCAATCGCTATTAAGGGCCATAATCAATTTGTACTCCGCTACCTGGGTCCAGATAAAGTTAGGAAATGGAGAAAGAACCACAGCAAGGATACCAACGCACAGAGGCCTAAAACAAGGGTGTGTGCTAGCCCCCAGCTTATTTAACACATTTACAGCAGATCTAGATGAAAGGCTCACAGAAGTCCAAAGCGACCCTCCAAAGCTAGCACACCGTCAAGTCAGAAGTCTGCAGTACGCAGATGACATTGTCCTATGCAGCCAGACCCCGGTTGGCCTACAGCGCCTGATAACGAAGCTGTTGGAATACACAAAGGAGCTTGGATTATCTCTAAATTACAATAAAACAAAGGTCATCTGTTTCTCTGCTAACACCGGGTCCCACAGCAAAAAACACAAGTGGTATGCAGCAGGGAACAGTATAGAGCAGAGTGGCTCTTACAAATATCTAGGAGTGGTGGTAGACTCCAGATTTACACTTAAAGAGCATCTAATTAAAAGACGAGCCCAGGCGAACAAATTACGTTTTGCACTAAATACTCTGAGACAAAAATTAATGTGTCCGTCCAACTCCCACCTTTTAAAAGTTATTGCCGCTAAGTTTCTTCCAACCCTTACTTACGGCTCCGAATTATTTAAGGGCCAAGATGCAAATTTTTTGAATCTCCAACAATCCGGCCTCTTTAAACAAATTTTCCGGATTCCGCAATTTACATCCCAGGCACAGGTTCGCTTGGAATTTGGGCTACTTAATCAATTCCCGGAAAGGCAAGTAGCCATACTAAAATTGTGCTGGAAGTTGAGAGCAGCTCAAGAAGAATCCTTGCCAGGCCTTTGCTGAATGGAACTGAAGAACCAGCCAAAAGGAAAGAAAGCCTGGCCAACTGTACTTGACCAAGCGTTACTCTCTCTCAACTTACAAGAAGCATGGGGCACAAACTATAGTTTCCCTGCATTTAAAAAAATAGTAAACAATGCTGCAAAACAAAAAGCCTGGCTATTGGACAAAGTTGACCTGGCAAAGAAAAAACATGGATGGATGGTTCTATCTTCGTATGAGGTCCGGTCACCGTAGCCGTATCTGGTTCAAAACATAACTCCAACTGTACAACATTTTCTACTCTTGATTCGACTGGGAGCTTTTTGCTCAAAAGATCAGATTCCTACATGGAAACGAACATGGCCAACCAGTCAGTGCCGACTCTGTGAACAGGCGGAAGAGTCACTTTTACACTTCCTATGTATCTGTCAAGCCGTGAATAACTGGAGACGGCATTTTTTACTTCCAGCCTTCCGTTCTCTCTGGATTCGATCATGCCGACCTGCCGTAATGGCATTACTAAACAGCCAGTCGTTACAGATCTCATGCAGGGCAGCCAAGTTCTTGCAACAAGTCAGCAAATTGTTACAAATATCAAACAAATAGTGTTTAGTGGTGCTATTTATCAAACACGTTTGCATTTTGCACACAAACTCCAAATCATGTGGCAGCTACAAAGGGCACAGTGCAGATGTACATTAAATTGTAACAGAGGACAACGGTCATTTGGCATCAACTTGTACACAGCACATTTTTCTCTTGTTTTAGATGAACAGCATGCCCATCTGTTTAAGATTGCGCCATTTCCTAAATGCTCGTTACATTAATTCCCACATTTGCATTTTTGCACACGAACTCCAACTGCATAGCAGCTAAAAAAGGCACTGGGATGATGTACATAAAATCGTTCCAGAGGACTACTGTTATGTGGTATTAACTTGCACATAGTTTCTTTTCCGATTTTAGAGGTATATCGCCAACTTTTTTAGACTAGAGCTAAGAATTGAAATTAATTATTAGTATGACCTAGAGTTTTCTTATAATCACTATGAAGCAGTCAGCGGACATTTTTACATTCCGGACACAAATGTGTTGACTTGGTATTAGATACACTATGTTCAATGTTTCATTTAAGAAGATCAAACGATCCTTTTAACTTTGTGCAATTCAAAATGTAAGTAGTAACCTGGTCACACTTGATGATTTTATGCTAAAATTGTAATGGTTTTAACTAACTACACAATAAATTCTTATAGGCCTACCCATTTTGAGAATTTCTTAGAGAAGATTAAAATGGCCTTAACGCGCACAAAATCACGATCAAATCTAGCAGTGACTCGCTGGTTTGATATGAATGTTCCAAAGCATCCAAAAACCTTCATATAGCCCTTAAGGAACAACCCAGGGATAGCGACCGGATTAAGTTCCTTCGGGAGGCATACCTGGTGGCTAGGAAAGCGAGAGAAGAGGTTTTAAGAGAAGAAGCGTGGGAGAACCTTGACAGGGCAGTAATTTCGAAGAACAGTAAAGATTTCTGGGGGGTGACAAACAAAACTGACCCTTCCTTAGATTCACATGTTCATGAAGACACATGGGTGGCTCACTTTGAGCGGATCTTTGCTATCTGCGATACATCTGCCACTGATTCTGGGTCCATTGATCCGGTGCAGTCTGATCCACAGATATTCTCAGTTGAGGAGACCAAATTGGGTCTGAGTAAGTGTAGTAGGGATAAGGCACTCGGCCCGGATGGGGTCCCTATTGACTTTTTTCTTGACCATCAAGACCTATGGGCCCCCTTGCTAACAAACACTTTTAATGCTATAGCAGAAACGACCCCACTAGACTCCTGGAAAACCAGTGTCATTGTTCCCATTCATAAAAAGGGCCCTGAGGATAATCCCCAGAATTACAGGCCGATCTCACTACTAGACACCACGGCAAAACTTATGGGGTGTTTATTATTAAACAGGCTGGAAAAGTGGGCAAGCAAGAACAATATTCTAATGCAATCACACTATGGTTTCCAGAGTGGCAGGGGCACTAGAGATCAGTGCCTCAGTTTATCCCTAATTACTGGGAAATACACTAGAGCAAAGCCCGGCCAGATTTTTATGGCATTTATGGATTTAAGTCAAGCATTTGATTGTGTGATCCACTCAAAACTTTGGGACATACTGGAGAGGTTGGGGGTGGATTTGGCAATAATCGGTTTTATCCGACAAATGTATTCCAACGCCTCTGTTCGTGTTAGATTTGGTAAAGAAGGAGAGTTAACATGCCCATTTAAGATTGAAAGAGGTGTTAAGCAGGGGTGCGTCCTTGCCCCCTTTTAATTCTCTTTATATACAAATGGAGTTGAGGCAGCCCTTGCAGGAGTAACTCCAGATGTCCCCAATTTTGGCTCCACTGCTATACCTATTTTAGCATATGCTGATGATGCAGTTTTAATTGCAAGAACAGGGGTGGCCCTTCAACGCCTAATAACGGCCTACGTTGCATTTATGTTTTCACTGGGACTGAAGGTGAGCAAATCAAAGTCTTTTGTCCTTATTACAGGGACACCATCTTCAAGAAGATCCCAGAATTTCACGATAGGCTCACGAAGAGTGGAGGTTGTAGACTCCTTTCCATATTTAGGGGTTCACTTTGACAAACATTCATGGACATGTGTGGTGAATAACAGGGCGTTAGCAATGGAGCGGGGTATGGTAGCAATCCGAACCTTTGCAAAAAGACTAGGGTCCAAACCATTACCAACAATAAAAAAGGTATACCAGGCTAAGATAGTAACAGCAGTAACCTACGGGGCAGGGATTTGGGGGACGGCCCCGTCAAGCCAACCACAAACTTTAGAGGATAGATTTTACAAGAAATTGTTTGCCATCCCTATCTCATATTCAATTTACAACTACCATCTTGAATTGGAAATCCCTTCAATAATATCAAGATTGCCCCGGTACTCCTGTGGCATTCGACCTGGCGCAGGGATACAGTGAACCTGACCCAGGCCATAATCAAAAACTGTCTAGCTCTGCTAACACTCGTAAAATTCCCTGGCTCGGGTATGTGAGATCTTCACTGTCCGCACTTGGATTGGAAGAATTTTTCATTACCCCGAGTCTTTGTAAAACCATAACAAAGGAAAAATTGAGGTCTATATTTTTAGCGAAATTGACACTTGAGCGCCAAAATGCAAATGACCCTAAGGCTACAGTGATGTTGTACCATAACTCCCCGATACCATCTGGGGGTTATTCATATTTAGAGCATATAAGAAATTCGCAGCACAGATTTATCTTGATTAGATTCCGGCTTAATTTAATCCGCCTCATGCTAGGTTTCCCCGTGAGGAGGTTTAGACATGATGACTTGGTACCTTGTCCTTGTGACTGTGGATCGGATCAGTCTGATCTCCATATACTCTTTTTCTGTGGGTTTTATAAAAAAAGAACGAATTCGATTTTTACATCCAATTTTAAAGAAAATGAATTTTAACCAATGCTGTCCTGCATTATATTTTTTAAAGAAACTCTTGGATTCATTTGTATGTTTTTCAATAGCTAGCTTTTTATTGGCATGTTTAAGGAGAACGAAAATTCTAGAGATCAGCTCTGAACAAGGGTGAGGAGGCGTATCGTGCATGGTAATAGTTGCCTATTTAAAGAATGATGTAATGACAGCTTGAAATCGTTATGAGATAGTCCACGTATCGTATACGCCCCGGCACTAGAGATTATACTGCTATTCCATCAGATTTATTAATTTCAATTTAATATGCATAATAGACCCAGTGTTCGTCTAATCTCTTTGTACATCTCATGTGAATATAGATGAAGTGGTTTTAGCCTTATTTACTCAAATGTAATGTGGATATTTGTAATTAGTATTTATGCATTTTTTATGTTTTTTAACATGCCTGGTGCTAAAAGCTAAACGGGAACTGTGCAAATTGACTTGGATTTAAAAATGGTTATTTTTTTCCTTTTTGTACTTTTATGATCTGTATTTTAAAATGGATCAAATAAAGTTTCTTTGAGTTGAGTGAGTTGAGTATTGCAATGACATATAGTTGTTACTAGCCCCAACAAGGTGTTAAAGCATTCTGCTTACCAAGTTGGGTAGTTAATCCAGTGGTTATTGTTTGTATAGGGTTCAGTCTAGTTCTCTCAAGGGGACCATTCCTTGCCTACATGTCCACTCCAGTGTCAATGAGAGGGATTAAAATTAGTATCTGGTATGATCATTAGTGGGGGTGGGTACATGAGTTAATGCAGATGGTCATTGGGATTAGTGGATGAGCTAAAGCAAATTAATTATTGCTAGGTTGCATGGTCGGATTTACCAAGAAGGACAGGTTACAAGCTTTGAGATGAGGTGTGGACTATTTGCACAACTACAATATTAGAGCTTAAGGCAAACATGCACATGACTCCGAGTGGAGGCATGTAGAAGATGGACAGCAAGGAGAGGGTCATTCAAAGCAAAAAGCGGAGTGGTGATAATTGGAAGGGTCAAAATTTTCACATAGGGTTTTAGTCACATAGAGTAGACGTTTGACATAACATGCACTCTGAGGATGCAAAACTGTAACCGAAACATTATCATGTGCATGTGAGAGAGTTTTATATTAGGCAACTTTGATAGGCCCTAGAGTCAGGTGAACAACAAGTCCACTTCTAGTCTATTGCTAGACCACTGCTTCAACATAAGCAGCTCGTCAGCTGAGGGGCTGGAAGCGTAAAGTAATGACTGAAAGCATATATAGAGAACTATTGAGTACTTTAGGTTACGTTGAATGATACAATACCCTCATGATCAAAGCAACATGAGAGAATAGACTGGGTAAATAATGCAAACATCAAAAAGAGATTCTGCAAATGCGGGAGCCAAGTCTTCTGATGTTTACCCTTAAAATGTGCCTCACAAATGCTTTGCCTAAGTACGAAAAGAAAGTATTTGGATTCCTGTGGTCTAGCATGGCATAGGATAGAGGTGAGAATAGCTTCCCAGACATTGGAAATGCATTGCCTGTATTCCTGTAGCTGGAGGGAGGAAACCAAGACATTGAAGTGAGGGAGAAGCTGGGCTACCTTAATAAATTCAATTACACTTTTCATTTAACAAGGAGAGACCGATTAGTCTACTTGAGCACTGCCATTTGGTGGATGGCAGGGAGAAGAGATGTGGCATCAGTTTATGTTCGAAGACGTTTGTAGGTCATGTATGCTCTCTGTTCCTGATCGCTGCTTCACAAAGAATGACAACAGCCAGGTGCTGAGATCTCGCTGTCCCTTGTGACCATGTTGTGGGTGCTCCAGCTTGGAGCCATCTCCACTGCTTGCTGCTGTGAGGAACATTGCTTTAGACAAAGGATGATTCTTGAGGGCAGTCTGAGAAAGATATTAGAAGTCCCAGTCTAGCACATGGCTCATGTAGGGGACAAGGCATGTTCTTTAGTACGCGGTATTTCATTAAACTCCTAGGAGTGAAATCCTTTATATGGGCCTGTACAGGTGTGGTACCTGTGCACTTGAGTGGAGAGGCAAATACTTTCTAGTCACCACCCCTCCTGCAAAGAACTTCAAGTTACTCCTGATCAGTAGGCATCCCCGGTCTCACCTGATTTCATGGGTCCTTGTTCAGGGAGAACACCTGTATTGTGTACTTTGCACTTTTGTAAACTCTTCTTGAGAAGTCACCATCTCATAAGACGTAAGAATTCAACTGTCGTTAAATAGACGATCCTGGGAAACATAGACCACGGAACAGGAAGAAGGACATTTTTAACATGGCCTGATAGGTGGCTGCAACCACTGCACCTCAGGGTCAGATAGGTATTACTGCTGTTAGTCCAGAAGATAGCCCCACATGTTAATGCGCCTCCTGCAGTGATATACTTGTAAACACTGACTGCAAGGCCTTAAAATGTAAGGTTCACTCAGCCTTTAGTCCTTCTCTGGGAGTTAAAAAGAGTACCCTGAGTTTGGTGATGGTAACATCACTTGTTAGCACCAAACACATTCCATTGTTAGTTCATAGTCTGTATTGTGGTTAACATGGCAGCTGCAGCAGAACCCCTGTAAAATATTTGTAATCCACTCACTTAAACAAACTTGTCCCCTATCAAATGCAAATAGTTCAGCTCTGGTGTTTTTGTTATATTTGGGTGGTTGTTATTTGCTTATCTTCTAGTAAAGGCAGTCCACAAGACAATACTAGCATATATGCCAGGGCTGAATTTCACCAATTGCATGTGGAGAAACAAACTTCAGCAGCTTTACAGATTACTACATTTAAGAATGACACCAGCCACATATCTTTTTCAGCATGGTCAGTCAGTAAACGTTTAAAAAAATCAAACCAGCATCTGCTTATTAATAATAATATAATGGAGGAGCAGCTTTACAAAGTCAGACGGTGCCAAGAAAATCATAGCCCTTCAGTTTCTAAGCAAAGTCAAAGCCGCCTGCATATCAGCAAAGCACACTCGGAGATCGATTTGCAGACTAGTGGTAATAAAGTTCCCTCTTCCAAGACAAACATGGTGTGCCTTTATCTTGGGTGTTAATAATCTTACATTATATTAAAATAATGAGAAGATAACTCATATTTGTAAATTTTAATGGTAGAAACTCTGTAACGTCAGGCTCACGGACCCTCTCTCTTTTGCACTATTGTAGGTGGGCAAGCCAACAAATTAACAGGGAGAGCCGAACCAGAGGCGACCCAATGGTCTGGCTTGGCTCATAAAGCCTGTGTACGAGCTGAGCCCTGAAAACTTTGCTATGTAAATCACACAACAAACATCTTTAACAAGTGGAAGCTTTGACATTAATACATCACGTTATAGCGATGCAAAGTACTTATTAAAAGTGATTTTGACCATTAAACCATTAGTGAACTAAGAGGGAAGGCTGTTGTCATGTAAACCCTGTAGGTGGCCCAGATTAGACCAGCATTATAGTCTATTAAATCAAACACAATAGCTTTTTTTTTTTTTTACACAACTGGTATTCGGAACTTACATATTTGAAAGTGCTTTCATATACAATAATCAAGAAAAAGGAGTTTTGATAAAAAATAGTTGCCTAACGTTGCACAATTTAAGCGGGGAAGCTGCGATTTATCCAGGTTTTATGATTTCACTTTGTACAAATCAGCCACAAAATGTGTATCTTATTTGACTTTCCTTTTTTATGTTAATGCTACGTTTTTATCTCTTTGTGCATTTGAAATGTCTGCAGTTTTTATTTAGTCCAAACTTGCTTGGCACACGTCCTGCAAGCACAAGTAGAAACTCCGACTTCCAGGTCAGTTTTTTACAAAAATTATCTATTTATTTTAGGCTCAAGCAATAGGCAA